>CAMTDV010001633.1:6365416-7816811 GCA_947069175.1 Scalesia atractyloides | reverse complement strand
ACTTTAGAAGAAAGTTTACGAAATACACATACACTAAGTAGTGATATAAAGGATAGACAACATGTACTCTTTACCTAATGAAGCCTTGAAGCTAAAAGTGACTGCAGCACTAAAACTTCTTAAGGGAAATTAGATAAACAGACACATCAAACAAACAAGACAAGTATCATTAAAACATGAACAACAAAGATACAAAACATCAAGTGAAACGATGCATAAACATAAAAGGCCTTAAGGGCCATAACCTAAATATTATTCATACAGCCACCAAGGCTAATAAGGAAACCACAAGGGTTCCCATCAAATTGTTCAAACGGCCATCAAGGCCAACCACAACCATAAAACAGAAACCTTAAGGGTTTTTGCAAAACCTACATTGTTCTAAAACATGATAACATAACATCGTTTAAAGTGCTAAGATAGCTACGAATGAATTGTTCAAACATCAGAAGAAGGTTTGGAAACCCCAGATCCATCACCCTTACCCTTCTTCGCCTTCTTCACCTTCTTTGCTTTTGGGTCATCACCACCAGCACGGCTGAACCTTCAAGGATTGCCGCATTAAATCCATCAGCATCACCAGACAAAGTTTCCTTACTATCTCCTGAACGGGAACGCTTCTTGGACACAGATTCAAGCAACTCAGAACAAACCTTCTCATTAAGCCCAAGAGGTTTCAATCCCTGCAAGACAGAAATAGGTTTACCAAAGCAGGAGGAAACCTCATCCACATAAGGATAAGTTAGCCTCTCCATAGCTTGAACAGATTCTTTAAAAATCTCTGAGGCCCCAAGGCGAAATAGAGGAGATTGTTCCAAAGCTTGACCCGAACTCATGGAGTTTAAAACCAGCAATCAAACCCAAGTGCTTCCCATAATTCAACAGCTTTGTATAAATGTCACCAAGGGCCGAATTAAACTCAGAAGAGTGAAGGAGATAAGTGACAACCGGTTGGAAACCATGCTCAATGAGCCATTGGTTGACGCTGGTAGCCTAAACCACGGAAGCCTTTAAGCCTTCCTTCTCCTCAGCAAAAGCTTTCTTTTGAACCTCTAAGGCTTCCCTCTCAGCCTTCAGGTGAAGCTTGTCAGCTTCCATCCTCTTCTTCAAATCCCCAACCTGAATCTCGTGTCTTCGGGTAAGCTCACCAACCTTCTTTACCCAAGCCTCTTCCTTCTTTGCAAACCCATCAATATCCTTCCTCATAGCAGCCATCGAAGATTTCATTTGATCCTTCTTCTTCGAAAATTCAGCATATTCCTGCATCCTTTCCTAAAACGAGTAACACCCTCAGCTAAAAGGGCAGAAATATTGTAGGAACTAAGGATCAACCTGAAAAGCATGGCATCACCCTCCATATCACAAATGGAGTCACGAACTCTAAGAGGGGCGAAATTGGCTAGGGCATCAACACAAACATCAGGATCCTTGAAATTGTCTCCAACCTTGACACTCCAATTGGGGACATAAACCTTCGGTAACTCTCCTTGACGACCCCTGAATCGAGGGCACCACAACCTTCTTACCAGCAGACTTCTTCTTCTTCTTAGCAACCACCAACTCCTGCTCCTTCTCCACATTTTCTCTAAGACTTTGGTCCACAGCAGTCTCAACATCATCGCTAAGGTCCACATGCTCTGGAGAAGATGATGGACCGGAAGGTTTCAACAACGCCAATTTGAACGACGAGTGGACACCTTAGGAGTAGCATCCTTGGTAGAACCCTTGACATTTGGCACATTCACATAGCCGGAACCCTCGAACCGATGTTCTGACCCCCTAGCAACAGCATCTTCGCCAGGCGTAGCTCTTCACAAAGTCTAGTGCAGACATAACTACAAAACCAAATGAAAAGTATAAGTAAACAAGCAACAGAATGTAATAATGCAAAACAAAGCAAACGCATACCCTGATCATTTCTTATAAGCACAGGATCACGATCCGGCTTATCCCATTACTTGCTAATTCCTAACAACACCAAGAGTGTTCGGGAAAAGGGCGAAGCCTCGAATGACATTCTCTAATAGATTTCAAAAACACACTATTCACATCTGAATCAGAAGGTCCCAGTTCATTCAAAACGGCATCAGGTTGCCTCCAAACAAATTTAAACGCAACAATCGATTCAGAAACATAGAAAAATCGATCTTTCCAAGAACCAAGAGTTGTAAATGTAGAGGATATCAAACAAGTATCAATCTGAGTGGTCTCAAAGGTATACCAGTCACCGTTTTTCGCTAAACGAAAGAAACGGCGAAACGACAGCAACGAAGGGCCATACCTTAACGCCCTACACAAAACTTCAAAGTGTAAGACCCTAGCAAGCCCCAACGGATGTATTTGACCAAAAGATATACGATAATACTCTAAAATGTTCAAAACAAAGATAGAAAACGGATGACGGGGATTGGAGAAATCGAAATGACGACAATAAAGAGCAATTGAACCGGCCGGGCACCGATCAATCGAAACATCCATCCCTGGAGCAACCGGTCTAAACTCTAACCCTATACCCCATTCAAGACAAAATGATTCAACTTCCTCTTGAGTTAACCGAGAAAAACTCACGGCCTAATCCTTACGAGCACCCATCGAAAATAATCGACATAAAGCAAAAAACGGAAAATAACACTAACCTGGAAGGAAATAAGGATATGGAAGGAAACTTGGGAGAAATTGTTGAAGATTGTGTTTATCTCTAAGGAAAAATAAAAAATAAAAAAAAAGCCAAGAGGCGAAATAATTGCACAGCAGTTAATTGGGAACTGCCCTCTACAAAAACTGCCCATTAGTCACATCAACTATCTTGTGAAAAGTTCAAATTTCAAAAATCTCAACTGCAACAAACCCTTCAAGCCTTCAAGCCTTGAAACCTTTAAGCAATAGAAATAATGTGTAAAAGTCAGAAATGTTTTGAGATTACTTCCCAAAAACCTCTGACTTGGGGGGCTGATGACGGGGGTAGCTCAAGTCTCAATAAAATGGATTTTGCACATTAACGCTTGAAAGGTTAAAGGGATAAAGGGTTCGTAACCCCCAACTCGGGTGAACAGCTTGTGAATAGAGAAAAGCATGTGAACAGTAAAACATCAACTCACTGATTGCTTGTCAAAGCCTCTCACAGCCGAAAAGAGAACATGTGCACAGAGAGCATCCTTTTATCCGCAGGTCAAAAGCCTTCAACCCTTAAAATGGGCAAGTCTCCTACTGCAGCTAAGGTTCATTGGTCACAGGTTTCCTTTTTGGGCAAAACCTTTTCCTATATAAGATGACAACATACATTTATAAAGGACACACCAGATCAGCTGAGCTAACACTCTCTCTCTCTGATCTTCTCTTCTTCCTTGAGAACTTGCTCTATGCATGTTCCTTCTCTTTTTCTTGAGAACTTGCTCTATGCATGTTCCTTCTCTTCACTTCAAATAAACACAGCTTCACTAAGCATCAAATTCCAGACTGAATTCTCTTCGGTCTTGGATTCTAAGTGAACAACAACAAAGTGAACCTCTCTCTACGTCTTGCAAACATAGGGGGACCCCACGACCTGCGTTAGGCTGATCGGAACCCTTGAATCCTTTTTAGCCTAACCAGTCCATCCACTATCCTTGGTCTTATATTTGTTGTAGCAACAGATACGATCAAACAAAAAAAACATAGTAATGAATACTGATACGATGTTTGGTCGAAATCGATTCAGTTCATTAAAAATACATGTATTACACAATATAAGTGCAATGATCAAATTCAAATGGATCTTAACATAAAAAAATACCCTTAACGTAAGAAGTGAAGGAGAATTTCTTTTTGTTTTTCTATTTTTCACCCTATTACTTAAGAATGACATTTAATTGCAAAATGTACAAAAAATTCATGATTTTACAATTGGTAGAGTAATTATAATTACTTCACAATTTTGTAGAGTAATTATGTAATTTTATAGAGTAATTCTACTAGTGTAAAATCGCTATTTTTGGATTTTGGGACTAAAATACGTGCTTAATAAGTTAGGGAAAAAATTCATAAAAGATCACTTATTCACTTGTTACGTTAAAGATATTTTATATGTTAAGACATATTTGTAAATAACTTAACCCTACACAAATAAACTAGTGACAATGGTTTGGCGACATAATTCATGTAGTTTGTAAAAGCGTAAAATAATCATTTTTACATAGATTTGACAAAAATTTTAATCAAAGTGTTACCAGCTACAAATTTACAAACTTTTTTAACATGGACAACTACATATCTTAAGCCTGTTACTTTTCAAAAATAAACTCCAAACCTGTTATCTTTCCCACGCCACATATTATGTAATCAACACTAAAGTGAATTATTTAGAAGTTAAATAAAAAATTACATAACAAAATACCACAACAGTTTTACATGTTAATTTTAACTAGTATATAGCACATGCTTTTGCGTCGGGACTGTTAAAGTAGAGGTAAAAACCGGTGCTATAAGAATCGTTAGGCGCTAATCGGCCGGTGTGGTACGGACTAGTGATTAATCGGGATTAGTCGGATTGAGATTTTCATATATAATCTTCAATTTTATATATACACGCACACATTATTAGCAAGACATGTTTTAACCACTCATCGGCTCATTTTATTAGACAAGACTAATCACCGAAATTTAGAAGGTTTGACCGGAAAGTGGTAGGAATCTAGCTGATAATTTGTATGGGACTGTCGATTTTTGGACGATTAGGACTGCCTAGGGCCGCAGTTGACCATCTAGCAATTAATTGGCCGATTAGAGGAAAATAACTCGGTGAACCTCCGACTATCGATTAATCAGTGACTGGCTAATCAGATGCTAGTCGGGCTTCTTACACCCATGGTTAAAACATTGAACCACGCACTCGTGTTGTGGCGTGTTAATTCGCAAATTTGTTTCACGGTAGCAATGACCGAAATGGATTTCAGTTTACCTAAGAATCTTTCTCATTCTTGTCATCTCTACACACACTTCTCACTAGTTGAGGTATGCTTATAACAAGCCTAAGTCTGTCAAATACATAAATCCCCTAGAAACATTATGTCTAGTTGTAACTACCATAAAAGTAATCGAAAAGTCGTCTCATTTTTGAGATCGGATTGAGTACAAGGTACAAGAGAAGGTGAGGGGTCGAGATCTTACCTAGAGTCGTCTTTCGTGGGATCCTATGTTCCGAGTTTTGGTAATTTGGATATATTTGATATGGGCACAACAGTTTTGTTCTAAATGAAATGGCGAAAACAACCTCAAAGATTGGTGAACCGAATTAGGCTAAAAACAATGAGACGAGGCGTGGTACAACTAATGATTTGACTCACAAAGGGGGGTCCTGCTAATGTCTAAAAGCACGATACCTATCTCGGCGTCTCATATCGCCTTCTTCTCATAACGGCCCACTGGACCATGATGTCTGTTTTGATTAGGAACCTCCTTAACTAGAGTAGTCAACCAGTTTATCTAAACGGAAATGTATACATACATGATGCGTACATTTCCGTTTTGATTGGGACCAAATATAACTGTGGTGATAACTAATAAGGAGGTAGAATAACGTGGGGAAACATCGTTTTTCAACGTACATACAAAGGACAAGAGTAACCATACACACCGGTCATTATATATAGGTTACATAAAACGATGAACGATATCTATTTATTGACGAACCGGTTGAAAAAGACACTTCAACTAATTAACTGGACGCAACTGCCTCCTCGGAGCTATACCAACCGATGCTGAAATCAAACGTGATGCACGACAACTCATTTTTGTTACCATCTTGTAGCTTCATTGTGAGTGTATAGGAACCCTGAATTAGTAAAACAATAACGCTTGTTAGCTTCAGGTATACCAGGATTGAAAACACAATGAAATCGAAAATTTGTAAAAATGCAAGCGAAGCTGTCCAGATGTTTTTGACTTTCTTCTAAGAAGCACCCACAATTAGTATGGTTACCCAAACTATGGATATAAATATAAACATATTTTCGTCCTTGAGGTTTGGCCAATTTTGAGACTTTGGTCCAAAGGTTTGTTTTTTCGCATCTGTATCCAAAAGGTTTGAAATCTTGTCATTTTCATCCGGCTCGTTAACTCCATCCATTTTACTTCGTTAAGTCAAGGGTATTTCCGTCTTTTTTGCTAGCTTAAAGGGCAATTCAGTCTTTTTTCACTTTACGGAAAAAGACAGAATACCCCCTCAGAAGGGCCGAATTGTCCTTTAAGTTAACAAAAAAGACGGTTAAACGAAGAAAAATGGATGGAGTTAACGAGCAGGATGAAAATGACAAGATTTCAAACCTTTTGGATACATATGCGAAAAAACAAACCTTTGGACCAAAGTCGCAAAATTGACCAAACCTCAAGGACGAACATGACATTTTGCTCAAAAAAAATGAGGAAACTTCTTACCGGTGGAGTTACTGAAGGCAAGGATTGGGAGTGAGAGATCGCAAAGTCACCAGTGGCAACGGGGCACGTCGTCTTGGTGCAGAGGTCACTAGTCTCGCTATAAACCCCAAAAAAGTAGTATGAAACGTCAATCACAAGGTTCCCACCTGATATCGGTGTTTCTGCATTCCAATAACATGCACCGTAAATATGCTAAAATGATTTTTTGGAGCTGTTAATAATCAGTTTCTGGAATTGAAATACGATTTTACCTGTAGATGCGGAAATGGTGAAGGTGGTCTCTACGCCTCTTTCTATCGGGTAAGGTGTGATATCGACTCCACTTACCTTGACATCATAGTCTTTGTTCTTCTCTGTACATGTATAACAAAATAAAAGATCTTCATTTAGCTCACCAAAATTTAGATGCGAAGAACTTCGGTATTAGTTATTTCTAACCCATATAATGAATATATATAATATATATGAACATTTCACTGATTTCAGCAATCAGCGATCCCATATCCATGCTTTTGTTAAACTAAGGTCACTACTTCATTGTTTTTTCCATGGTTGTAAAACAAGGTTTCCAAGGCCGACTACTCCCCGAGTAGTCGCTACAAGGTAGGCTGCCGAGGCGACTTTCTTCGATTCCGCCTAATTACTCAGAGTCGGTCAAACGCGGTCTAACTTCGGCCAGAATTGGATCTAAGTAGGTCAACTCAAGCCTAGTTTGACTTAAATAATAATAAAACATAATTTCTCGCATATCATATTGAAGAATGCATATCATTTTCACGTATTTTGTTATAAATATTAGTAATTTTATGTTATTTGACATATATTTAATCTCCAAAAAATAATTTATTTATAATTTAACATGTCCGAGTACTCCCCGCGTACTCTCCGCCTAGACCGAGTACTCTCAACTCCCCGGTAGACCGACTAGGAGGCGCCTAGCGACTTTTACAATCATGGTTTTTTCAATTGCTGCAAACGAGTCACTGACTTCTAGCAGGCGATATCAGAATTTCTAAACCTAGAAATTGATAGTAAATCAGGCAAGGTCGTTAAACAGGCAAGGTTGCTAAACACGAGAAGGCTTGTTTAGAGAATCAACATGTGTTTATCCCATTCGCTTTTGATACATTTGGTTCCCTAGCCCCAAAGGCCATGGAATTCCTAAACAGGGTCCAACGGGTTGTGAATAGTAATCTCTCAACCTTTAAGGGTCGTTTCGTCTTTAGTAGGATGGGTTTTGCAATTCAAAAGGAGGTTGCGGCGTAGCTTGTTGATCGTTTAACTGCCACTTATTTGTAATTTGTTACTTTGGCATTTTAACCTATAGTAAATAGTTTAATTTCTAGAAAACGATAATTTAGGATAACTAGCACCTAGAAGTAGGCTTGTAAAAGAACCAAAGATTCAATAAACCGTTTGGCGGGAAGTTCATTTAATAAAGGAACGCACATCAACAAGGAATTTTAAAATTTCAACTAATTATTTAAATGAAGGAACACGAACAAAGGTCGCATTCGTTCAATTTCATTCACAAACGTTCGGTAATATGTTCGATTATGTCCATTCATGGTCTTTCTGGGTTTCAAAAGGCGCGCCTTAGCCCTTAGGCGTGCTAAGGTGTAAGGCGCATCAAGGAGCAGGTCCTGGGGCTTTTCTGCTCAACGCCTAAGTTAAATACAAAAAGGCGTACTTATGGTTAATTGGCTATATTTGTAGCTATATTTTGAGTAATAGAAGCTAAAAACTTATGGGATGTGTAAAAAAAGTTACTTAATCACTATGTGCCTCAGGTGCTTCGCGCCTTGGTTGTAGACCCCGTCGCTTTTGTGCACCTCATGCTTTGTAAAACCAAGGGTCGTTTGTTTTGTTTTAGTTTATGTTCAATCATTAAAAACATAGATCTTTGAAATACTATTTGGGGATAATTATGTTTATGCTTATTATGTCTAACTTGTGCCTTTATTTGGGGATAATTATGTCTACGATTACTATACCAAGGGCTAACAAGGTGATTATGTCTAATGTTTGAAATTAAGAATGTTGTTTTTTTTTTCATTTTTAGTACGGGTATATGTTCGCTAAACTAACAAACATGAACAAAGCCTGCTAGAAACACTCAATATTCCCACTGAATTCTTTATCCATATCCATATAATTACTGTAAAAACAACTACTTTTTCTTTCTCTATTTCAATTAAATACTATTTTTATATCTTTATCATTGCGTTTTCTCTCTCTTCTACTCACAATCACTTTAAAAAATATTAAAAAATTTATAAGGATGAACAGTGTTCCCTTGTATTCACATGTAAACAGTAACATTTTTTCTCTTTTTCACTCACAACACTCACAACCATTCCTTATAATATAACTAACCCAGTCACATAAATATAAGAAATCCATTGTGAATGCTCACAAACCGATTTCAACTTTAGACCACCCGTAGTGGGGGGTTTTTTTTGCGTTTTTTTCCCCAAAAAAAACGCCCATTCACGCCTTGGACCGCCCCCGAGGGCGTTTTTTTGAAAAAAAATGGGTAGGGCGTCTTATTTTTATGCCTGCACTTGTTTCTTGCAATCATGTCCCTACACCTATTTTAAACATTAGTTTTAATTAAAAACAAAAACAAAAAAATAATAATGGGTAATAATTGCAGGGCATTATACCACTATACCCGTTTTAAGACAATGTCTCATAGTGTCCACATGGCGCAAAACACCCAAAGGTGGGGGCATTATCTTCCCCTCCCCCACTACATGGCTACACCCGTTTTAAGATAATGCCCCATAGTGCCCACATGCTGACTGGACTGTCACATGGCGCAAAACGCCAAGGGTGGGGGGCATTATCTTCCCCCCCCACTACATGGTCTTACAACAACACTAAACGGAGTATTTTTTGGAACGCTAGGAACCCTAACTTGCATCTAAAACCGTATCTAATAATATAAAACAACGATCAAACATCTCAAATTAAAAGTAATTGTACAAACCCTAACTCTCGAGATGCTCGAATAATATACCAAACCGAAAAAGAGACAGAAGAAACTTACTGCAGTATTTGACATCTATGGCATGAGCAAAAGGTGCGATAAGAGAAAGCGAGCAGAGGAAGACGATGAACAGGTTGCTTTGAAATCCAGCCATTGGATTGATTTTGAGTTGAAGTGAGAAGTTCAGTAAAGATTACGTACCGAGGGGGGGTCTTTATAACGGGTAGTAGGTGTGTGTTAAAGGACTCCGAAATTCATTAATTACACGTGGTGGGGATTGGTATACGATAACAAGAAATCCATACATACTTTTGTAATTCAAATTTCAAAATAGATATATTTACTTTTTACATACTACAAGTTAGCCGATATTTAGCAACGCTTCATGTGTATATCGTTTGATTGCTTTTTTCACGTGTATATCGTTTTGATTGTTTTTCGAGTATATGGTCAAAGAGTTTAGGCTATTTTTGTCATTTTAGTCTAAAATAAAGCGTTTTGTGTATATGTTTCATTTTTGTTGCAATTTTCATCTGATTGCTAACTTGGTTAGAATTTTCTGTTAATTTCTCTCATTTTTGATGTTTTCCTCGTTTAATGAAGGGTATCATTGTCATTTTATGATATAATATATTTTAATTAAATGAGGAAAACGACGAAAAAAATAAGGAAGTTAACACAAAATAATAACTCAGTTTGCCAATTGGATGAACATGGCAACAAAAATGAAATCTTAGGGACTCGAATACAAAATCCGCAAGAGCGGAACACTCTCACACAATGGGACGAAAACCCGGGTGGGCTAAGAATAAAACCCAGCACCTCTGCTAGGAGGCTAGGCTTTATACATCATTGTCTAATCCACTAAAGTGACACAAGTGATGACTGAACTTGAGTTTCCATTAGATAAGTCAAGCCTCTTTACCACTAGGTGAATTTATTTTTAATCGGTTTATATGGTGTTTTCTGATTAAATGCTTTTGAATATGTTAATTTTTGTGTTGGCTAAAATTAATGTTTATTTTGACAAAAAAAGTTAGAATAAAATGTCTATATCATAATTCCCCTAAAAATAATTAAGTTTTTAATTGGTAATTTACATGTTAAATTGTATTATTATTATTATTATTATTATTTTATTATTATACTTCATTTATAAACTTAATGAATAGTCAAGGATATATAGATAGCTTCTTCTGGAACCCATATGAGGATCATCTACTAGACTAAACTCAATATGACCCCTTGTCCGTAACTAAAAAAATACTCAAAATGTGTCATCAATACGACATGCCATCACATGCACATACCTTCATGTGCCAGTTTCACTGGTTTGGTCCCTCATATACCAAAATTCATAGGCTCAAACCCACATAAGTCAAACTTCATTAGTTTGAACCTCCATACACTTGACTTCATTAGTCTGTAAACTTGACACGTCAAACCTCAAAGACAAGCTATCCATCATTAGACACCAATAACCCACACTTAAAATTTCGAAAACTATCAAGAAATAACAAAATAATGCGCTTTATAAGACCTACGCATAGCGAAACGAACCTTGTAAAGAAATTAATACTAGACCTCATAATGACAGTCATTTCTTATATTAAATGTTGGCACGTGAACTGTCGGTCCATACCATGTAGTGCCATCTATAGTGGTTATTATGCTGCTATGGTCATTCCATCAATATAGGAGAGACGAGTTTGGGAGAAGACAAGTGTGTGAGGGGTGTTACCTGAGGAACTCAACGAACCCAAATCAACCAACTAATCCTCGAGTGACACCTCATTGTAGCCCTTATAAACTCCAATGAACCCGATTCAATTGTTGCAATATTCCCATTGAACCCGATGAACCGAACCCAATTTCCAACCTTTTCCCACATGCTTCTTTGGTATCACTCTCAGGTTCAACAACGAAAAATTCCATTCCAATTCACACTAAGATCCAAATGCGGTGGTGTATCAGATGAACCCAACAAACCCGATTCCCCATCCCAAAGGTGTACATTACACCCAAATGTACGAATAATTTGATGAGTTGTACCTACACCTCTCATTACTCCACTATAAACACTATACTAGGGGGTTCGTCTAAAGCATCACACGATTTTCTAGGTTTAGATCGTGTTCGGGTTCGTCTAAAGTTTTCAGGTTCGTGTCAGGCTAAACCCACAAACATAGCCCGTTTAACACCCCTACACTACACCAACAATATACATAAAGAGATACTCTCTTGTCAACTCAAAAGTCTCACCCCCATATACTTGCTCCTATTCTATAATGCTACCAATATTTTCATTGTAGTAAACTGATAAAATAACCACTAATGGTATTTATGTTTTTTTGATGATTCAATATAATTGAAAAAAAATATTATTATATTAACCTAGCCACAATAATAAGTAAAAAAACCATAGTTAAATTATTATTATATTAACCTAGCCACAATAATAAGTAAAAAAAAACCATAGTTAAACTTAAAATTATATAATTTAAGGTGTTAAATTAAAATCATAACATGTGATGCTTGTCTCTACCCCATTTCTTTCATTCCATTTTGGGTAGGAAACATAAAACCCTTTGTCATACCCCAACCGAATACGGAAACATCGGAGTAAGACGAAAACAAGATTGCAAGAGACATCATAACACTAATTGTGACAATATTTGATTAAAACATAATTTTCATTCATAAGATAATTGTCAAGTACATCATTTGAAAGCAAAATACAACAATTAAACGTTACAATAACGAAACAAAATACAACATAAGCTAATCTAGTAAGTTTAGAATGAGTTTCTAAAGTATTCCTACTAGCTTTCATCATGCATGTCCTCTTAACATGTTTAAAATACGAGTTCAATGCAAAAGCAAAGGCGAGTACACAAGTTTGGCGAATACATAGCATAGGTATAAAATGTATAACTCAAATCCACATGGTAATTGTAAGCAAAGTATATACTAATCATGCAATACTAGATCAAACCCCGAGTTTCAACAAAAGTTTACGAGATCGAGCTTCCCTCGTCACAAAAGCGACGAGACTAAAATGAGTATGACAATCTTAACATAACCCCGATGGGTGGTGTGCTACTCCTATAGCGCTATATATGTCAAGTTTGGGCTAGCTAAGTTAATGATCGAGCATGTATAATTCTAGCATGTATCTAAGTGATGTATTGTAGAATACATCGTTTATTCGTGTCGAGTTTGTATAATCTTTATTAATTTTAGTTTCGTTTTCCGTAGAATAGCTAGTCTTTTGATCCAATTGTGTTTTGCAGGTCGTGTGAGTTTAAAGTAGATGAAAAGCGTGAATATCGAGTAGAAGTACGATTTGGTTAAGTCCTGGAACGAATTGGAGAATTTAGGAGCTGAAATAAATGAAATTCTGATGAAAATGCCTCCTGGCGGGCCGCGACTGGCCAGACCATTGCTTCTCGCGGCCAGCGAGAAGCCCAGTTATTGCTGATGTCACAAAGGCGGTCGCGGGCCGCGACCTGATAGCCTAAACCCTCTCGCGCCCCGCGAGAGGGTGTTATCTGCAGATGGGTTTGATTTGCAGCTGAGATTTGGGGGTATTTAATGAATTTTATCATAATGAAACCCTAGTTACGAATTTTGGGAGTTCTTGCAGCTTTTTGGAGTCGTAATAGCTGAGTTTGAAGGTCTCGAAGCTCTGGAATCATTGGATCAAGCGAAGTTTGACGATTACAGACTTTCTCGGGTTTACACGATCCTTGTTTGTCTTGTTTCTCTTTTCTGAATTTGTAATGATGAATTCCAGTTTGACTTTTCTTGTTTTGTTTTCGTTATTGACTATGCTAGGCTAAACGCATTAACTACCTAGACTATGATGAATGGATTGATATAAAGTTTATACCTTTGTCATTAATTATATGTTTGTTATGGATTAATTGTGCTCTGTAAGCAGTTTGTTTATCTGGCTTGGTGTGTGTGCATGCTTTGATTTGGTTTTCAGTTTTCTATTGCTTCATATGATTCTTGGTGACTGTCTATATCACGCAATAGAGTCATATTAGGTTGTGAGCTTTGGTGAGTGTCTATATCATAGAATAAGTTCATAATCTTTAAGGTTGAAGAACCCAGTAAACCTTAGAAGTGATTGTTAATAGGTTACTAGATCTTAGTGTTCTACTAGTCCTAATACCTGGAAAGTGAGGGGCTATTGATAGGTCTTACCCGGCGAATTGCTATTGTCGGTCTTTGGAAAAAGTCCATGCCTTTGTTGACCCGTCAGTTTTATTAGTCTATCAAATCAATTAGATACTCAAACTACCCTAGATCTATAATTAGAAAATAGAAGGTCATCATTAGGGTACTCACACAATATTAGACAACTGGAAAGACGTCTAATCAACCGGTAGGATTAACGGCCTAGGTAACGCCATAAGTTTCACCTCGAGAAGGGTTGAGGGGCTTAGCTGGTATTTAATAGGTTTAGTATCATAAGATCCCGGTTCCAGAAAACGAGTAATTAACTTAATCGGTAAACGCTTAAAATCAATCTAGGATTCTAGTCTAGGTAGTCTTCATCACCGCTTGAGAACAACTTCAATCCTTCGTTCGTGTTAGTTAATTTAGTCTTTAATTAGTTTTAATATAGATTTCCGTAGATTTTCCGTAACCCCCCCCAAACAAATTAAACAGTTTTAGTCGTGTCTGTCCGAGTCTTTCAGAGTCTAGTAGCGTAATTAATAGAGTCCTGTGGGTTCGATATCCGGACTTACTTAGGTTATACTACATTGATCAGTACACTTGCCGATTGTGTGGTTTAGGTTTAAGTCGAGTCTAGAATTTAAAGCTTTCTAGGTTGAGTCTAAAGTGTCTTAGTTAGTTGATTTTTACAGTCTGTTTAGCACACATCAAGTTTTTGGCGCCGTTGCCGGGGACTCTTGGCAGTTGCGTTAATAGCTTTGATAGACTTTCTTGACACATACGTGCTACGTGTTTTATTTATTTTGAGTCTTTGTTTTCTCTTTAGTTTTATTTGAGTCTTAGTAACTATTGTATGTTTTCTCTTTCTAGGTTCTCTTTGTTTAAAGTGGATGCCACATCTACACTCCCAGGGACCTCCACCGAAGCCACCTACAGACAAGTCAACCGTCTCGTCTTCATCTTTCCTAGTAAGTACACCACTTCCTTCATCTTCCACCCATTCTGACTCTACCCTCCAATCTAAACTACCAAACTTTAACTTCACACCAAAGTCTTCACCCCATAATTCCCCACCACCTTCCCGTCCCCAAAGCCCACCCATCGGCCAAATGGCCGACCGTAGGCAAACCGTCCACCAACAAGCCACCCAAGGTTTCACTGGTCTCACTTCACCCATCACTGTCCCACCCATCGTGAACCAGAACTCATGGCAAATTCCCTCATATGCCATGACAGCCATCACCAATACCATTCAGTTCCATGGTCGCGATGACGAGGATGCACCCGCTCATATAAATCGTTTCTCTCGCATGCTCGCCACCTTTAGCCTCCATGGGGCTCCCGAAGATGCCACCTATCTTCAGCTTTTCCCATTTTCACTCGCGGGCCGTGCAGCTACATGGGTTGACTCTCAGCCAACCGGTACCTTCACTACTTGGGCGGCCCTTCATCAAGCCTTTCTGAATAAGTATTTCCCGCCCGTTAAAGCTTCACGTCTTCGCGATCAAATTCACTCATTCCACATGGAGCCTAACGAGTCCTATTACCTTGCTTGGGAGCGTTTTCAAAACTTAGTTGCTCGTTGCTCTCAAGACGGTCTTTCTGATTTGGCTCTTTGTGAGAAATTCTACAACAGTCTCACCCAAGAGACTCGTGATCGTTTTGACACTAATGCGGGAGGTCACATGATGGGAATACTTACTGTCGTCGAGTGTTTAGAGCGTTTCGAAAGCTTTGCCCAATCTCAAGCTCAGTCACAATCTGACCGATGGTATTCAAGTGGTAATTCCAATACTACTACTAGTGCACCCACTCAAGGGGTGAACCAGGTCAACCTGGATCCCAGTGTAGCCATTGTGTTAGAAAACCTCACTCGACAGCTTAAAGAGATCAAGGAAAAAGTTGATAAGTGTGAGTATTGTCGAGGGGATCATGATACTAGTGTGTGCCCATTGTTGATTGGTGAGGAACATGTCGATTTCGTAGGAGGAGGTCTAGGTAGAGATCAGGGTAGTGGTTTTGGTAGCAATTTTAACTCAGGGTGGCATAATAATAATAACTTCTATAATAATAATAACTTTCATTCCACCGGTAACCCCCCCTCGTTTCCAAGTTGCTCAAAATCCCAACAGGGGGTAGGGTTCATTCTTTGGCGGGGGGTCAAATGGGCAGTTCAATAAGGGGTTTAATACTCAGACTGGGGTGAGAGTTCTAGTCAGGTTCAACCAAATCAGGGGTCAAATAGTGATGTAGGGGGTCATCTTCAGCGTCAAGAAGCCATGATGAGTCAAATACTCGTCAAAGACGAAGCCACTCAAAAGGTCCTCTCAAAACTGACCATTTACTTAAGAATCAGCAATCTTCACTCCACAACATTGAAAGGGTCATGGGTGATATGTCTAGGAAACTCGAGGAGAGATCACCCGGTCAGTTCTCAGGTACGACCCAGCAGAACCCTAATGCCCAAGCCAAGGCCATTACCACCCGTAGTGGCAAGACTGTAGGGAATCCGAGAGTAGGGGAGAGAGCTGAGAGTGAGGATGAGGAGATAGTGGATAAGGAGATTGAGATGGAGGCGCCGGGCAAAGTGCAACCTAGGCTAGTCCCAGAAAGTACCACACAGCCCGGTGAGCCTGTAGGAGAGAAGAGAGTAGAGAGACCACCCGTTGACGTTAGGCCATCTCCACTAGTAGATCACTCACGTGTCCTGTTTCCTTCACGTCTTAGGAATCAAAAGTACTCTAAGGAATACGGACACTTCTTAGATATCTTCAAGCAGTTGAAGATCAATCTACCCTTCATAGAGGCACTCCAGTCCATGCCTAAGTACGCCAAGTTCTTAAAGGACCTTCTTAGAAATAAGGAGAAATTAGGGGAGTTGTCTAATGTCCCGTTGAATGGAGGGTGTTCCGCCGTCGTTTTGAACAAGCTTCCCGAGAAGCTCACTGATCCCGGTATCTTTACCATCCCATGTCTATTCGGTAGTAACAATAAGACACGAGCCTTAGCCGACCTAGGTGCTAGCATCAACTTAATGCCCTTTTCTCTTTACGAGAAGCTAGACTTAGGCGAAATTTCACCTACCCGTATGACATTATCCTTAGCCGATCGGTCCGTGAAGTACCCAAAAGGTGTTGTCGAGAATTTGCTAGTCAAGGTCGACAAATTCGTTTTTCCAGCCGATTTCGTTATTCTCGATATGAAAGCTGATGAGTGAGTTCCTATCATCTTAGGTCGTCCTTTCTTGCGTACGTCAAAGCTCTCATAGATGTCTATGATGGGCAAATTACTCTTAGAGTTGGTGAGGAGAGAGTTACTTTCGAGATTTATCGTTCCATGAGCCACCCGAGTGGTTTCAATGATTATAGTGGTCCATGTCATTCCGTCTATTTCTTGAATTCATTCATCTCGTGTGTAGACCATTGTCTAGAGTTCATCAGTGGTGCGGACTTGGTAGGAGGAGAGGTAGTCGAGGAGAAAGTGTTAGAGGTAGAGGAGATAGGAGATGAGGGGATTTCTATAATTCCCGAAGTGTTAGAGGTTAGTGATAACACCACGCAACCACCACCTTAGAGCTTAAGGTCCTTCCGTCTTGTCACACCCCGACCCGCAGCGGAAATAAGAGTAGGGGCATAATTGGGTTATCACCAAAGCTCATGATGTTTACTAATATGTTTCACATTTATTAAATCCAAATTACATTTCAAAGTTCAAGCCAAATTCATACAATACAAGGAAAAGAAAGATTAACTAAACAAATTCATAATCTAAACTGGTTTATTCTTCTAGGCCGCCCTAAATGTTTCTTGCTTCAACTTGATCACCTGTATCATGTGTAAAAATGGGAAATTTTGGGTCAACAAAAGTTGGCGAGTGAACCTTGTTTAAAACATTTGTTTTTGATTAATTATTGTAATTTAATTTAGGAAAAACTGTGCAATAATCATATATGAACAAATGTATGTAAACATAACAATCACAAACCACCTTGCTTAAACATGATATAGAAGTAACAATGTATGTGTTGGCAACGTCCGTTCACGCTCATAGGTAATGGGGAACGGACGGCCTATGCTAATGTATGTGAGATCAAGGCTCAATCAAACGGAGCCGATCTTATGTTGGCAACGCCTGGTTCACGCTCATAGGTAATGGGGAACAGCTCACGCTCATAGGTAATGGGGAGCGGCGGCCTATGAAATGCATGTACTGAAATGACAACATTAATCTAAACTTTAACCACACAGTCAATTGATTCACCTTGAATACACATTGATCATAAACATGATGGATGCACAATGATTAATTATGATAAATAAGTACGACACATGATACACCCCAAAATGTGATTAAAACGGGGAATTTGTAGAGATTCACTCACGTTGGGTGCGTTTGCTTGAGGATGGCTGAATGCGCACGAGTTTAAGGGATGGATCGACGAGAGGTAACTAACCAAAAAAAAATAACGAAAGGTAGAGTAAGTGTGTGGATTTTATTAACTATTTTAATAAGATTTTCGGGTATAAATTTGCGAGTTTAAGGCTACTTTCTAACGTTGAAAACGTTATTTTTAAGTATTTTTAATTGATTTTTAATTTAAATAATTGATTAAAATAAATAAAATAAATAATAAAAAAAGTTGACTTTGACCGTTGACCGAGAGCGTTGACCGTTGACCGTTACTGTTGACCGGTTTAATTGTGTGAAATTGTGCGCTGAGTGAGGCTCGAACTCGAGACCTCCCGTACGCGTGCACGCAGCTCTACCAACTGAGCTACGTGTCTAACCCGAAATAATTCTGTTTTTAATTATACTTATACACTATTTACTTTAAACCGAAAATTATTTATTTTTTTTTTAAAAAGCTTTTAAACTCATCGAACCGGTGCTGACCACAGGTCTCGAACCCGGGACCTGTGGGTTAGCGTACACACAGTCCACCGCTGGACTGTGTGTGTCACTTGGTTATTAACTCGGTTTTTATTAAACTTAACATATACTGTGCGTCGACCCGGTTCAGTTAAAAAGGCGGATTTTTTATTTCAAACGGGTAAAGCTGGGACAGGATTCGAACTCGCGTCTCGTGTATGTTTGCTGCACACAGTCCACCGCTGGACTGTGTGTCTAACCCGGTTATTAAACCGATTTTAATTATTCTTATATTATACCACACTTCGTCTTCTTCATTCAAAACATCATCATCGATCAAAGGACTGTTATTTGCTTAGTTAGTTAAATGAAGGTTATGGGACATCGAAAATAAAATGAATGGAAAGAGATCGGAGAGTTGATTGTACCGACTGCTCGCTTTTCTTCAGACGTCCGGCAAGGTCGTCGGCTCCGTCTTGGTGAGTTGCGGCTGATAGATTCTACCAACAATTTGGAAGGATTAGATGTGAAGTAGGACTACTGGGTAATGACTAATCAGTGAAACAGAAGAATCATACCGATAATCAGTAGTTCCCCTGAAAGTTCAGAATTTCTCCGGCGAATCAGATAATCCGGCAACGTCGACTGCAAAGGATTCTGGGTGAGGGATTTATATTAGAATTTGTCTAATAAAGGAATGAGCCAGAAAAATCGAAGTTTTTACCGTGCAGGTGGAAGTCTCGGTTTTCCGGCGACTTGCAGATGTTTTCCGGCGAGTTAAATTTCGTCGAGAAAAGGTGCGATTTGAGAGTGAATGGTTTTCTGGTGAATTGTGGGTGAATTTATAGGGTAGCATCGAGATGAATGGGGTCTGAATTCGGTCTTAATTCGAAGTCAACCATTCTCCGGCGATTAGGATGATGACGCGGTTTCCAGTCGTTGGCTAGCTGTCGCTGGAGTCAACTAATTGGCTAAATTGAGTGATTGCGTAATTTATGGGCGAAGTCGTCGGAATTTCCGACGACAGCTGTTTGAGCGCGAGTTGATTGAGTTTGAATTCCGAACATCATTATTTGATTTAATAAATCTATTATCTTCACAGAAAATCAAAGTGGCGGAGTGGTTTATTGAGTGAGGGTTAAGACCTTGAGGAAATATCCGGCTGACCCGGGTTCGACTCCCGGCAGCCGGTTTTCCTTTTTAATTAACTCATTTTTATATTTTTAAACTTTTAATTTATATCTTTTGATTTATTGATCAGTTATGAATCGTTTAAAATTAAAATAAGCCGCAAATGAACAACAAAAATTTAAAACTGATTGTTCGGTCATTAAACGAAGCGGGTTTCGAAAACCCGTTTTTCGACAAATGTTACAGTATCCCCTACTTTTAGGAATTTCGTCCCGAAATTTAAGTAGTAGTAGATACAGGGAAAAGGTGTGGGTATTTTTCGCGCATTGAGTCTTCTCGTTCCCAAGTAAACTCAGGTCCTCGTTTCGACTCCCAGCGTACCCTGACAATTGGGATGCGGCTTCTTCTTAAACGTTTTTCTCCGAAGTCCATAATTTCTACTGGTTTTTCAGTAAAATGCATAGATTCATCAACTTGAATGTCTTCTAGAGGAATATGGAGATTTTCATCGGCGAGGCACTTCTTCAAGTTCGATACGTGGAATGTGGGATGAATTCTATTGAGTTCCTCCGGTAAGTCAAGCTTGTAGGCTACAGGTCCTACCCTCTCGAGTATTTTGAAAGGACCTACGTAGCGTGGTGCTAGCTTGCCTTTCTGGCCGAAACGAACTACTCCCTTCCACGGCGATACCTTTAAAAGTACTTGATCGCCAACGTTAAACTCCAAGGGCTTTCGTCGCTTGTCAGCATAGCTCTTTTGACGACTTTGTGCCGCTAATAGGTTGTTTCGGATTTGATGAATCTTGTCAGTTGTCTCTTGTATTAATTCTGGACCGGTGATTTGAGCTTCTCCAATTTCGTGCCAACATATTGGTGATCGGCACTTACGACCATATAAAGCTTCGAACGGTGCCATGCCGATACTAGAATGAAAGCTGTTGTTGTACGAAAATTCGACTAATGGTAAGTGAGAGTCCCAATTCCCCTTGAAGTCTATGACACATGCCCGGAGCATGTCTTCAAGAGTTTGAATGGTGCGTTCAGATTGACCATCAGTTTGGGGGTGATAGGCAGTGCTGAGATCCAATCGCGTACCCAAAGCGGCTTGTACAGCTTGCCAGGTTCGTGAAGTGAAACGACCATCGCGATCTGATATAATGCTTAAAGGTACACCATGACGGCTTACGATTTCACTGATGTAAATGCGGGCTAGCTTCTCATTTTTGAAGTCCTCGCGAATTGGAATGAAGTGAGCTGATTTTGTAAGGCGATCAATGATTACCCATATTGTGTCGTACCCACCAGGAGTGCGAGGTAACCCGGTGATGAAGTCCATGGTTATATTTTCCCACTTCCATACGGGTATTTCAGGTTGGACCAGAAGTCCTGAGGGTCTTTGGTGTTCAGCTTTCACTTTTGAACAGGTAAGGCACTTGGAAACAAAAACAGCAATATCCTTCTTCATGCCAGGCCACCAGTAGGTGTATCGAAGGTCTTGATACATCTTGTCGGCTCCTGGATGTACAGAGTATCGTGTCCTGTGAGCCTCTTTCATAAGGGTATCGCGAAGATTGTTGTGATCAGGAATCCATAGGCGATCGAGATAATACAGAATGCCGTCAGATTTTGTTTCGAGTTTAAGTTCTGCTCCACAAGATAACTCATTGCGTATGTCGTATTCTGTTATGGAAACATGTTGAGCTTCTCGGATCTGGTCTTTGATGTTGGTCATGATTTGCGAACATAGAAGACGAATGGAGTTCGCATAACCTTTTCGACTGAGTGCATCAGCCACCACATTTGCCTTGCCAGGATGATACCGAATTTCGCAGTCATAATCATTAAGAAGTTCGACCCATCTTCGTTGCCTCATATTCAACTCCTTTTGGTTAAAGATATGTTGGAGGCTCTTGTGGTCAGTGTAAATCTCACACTTGGTACCATAGAGGTAATGTCTCCATATCTTAAGAGCGAATACAACGGCGCCAAGTTCTAGGTCGTGAGTAGTGTAGTTCTTCTCATGGGTTTTGAGCTGCCTAGAAGCATAGGCTATCACTTTTCCCCTTTGCATTAAGACACAGCCTAATCCCTGTCCTGATGCGTCGCAATATACTACAAAGTCTTCGCAACCTTCGGGGAGTGTGAGGATAGGAGCGTCACAAAGCTTTTGCTTAAGGGTTTGGAAGGCTTCTTCTTGTCTAGGTCCCCATGCGAAGGGTTTTCCTTTATGTGTCAAAGTCGTGAGTGGTACAGCGATACGAGAGAAATTCGATATGAACCGACGGTAGTAACCAGCCAACCCAAGGAAAGATCGTACCTCGGTTGGGGTACGTGGCGCTTGCCATTCTTGTACTGCCTTGATCTTTGCGGGGTCGACATGAATTCCTTTGTCATTTACGACATGACCAAGGAACTGTACTTCTTCTAACCAAAATTCGCACTTGGAGAATTTAGCATAAAGCTTTTCGGCCTTCAAAAGTGAGAGGATGAGCCGAAGGTGTCGTTCATGATCAGTCTTAGACTTTGAGTAAATGAGAATATCGTCTATGAAGACTATAACAAAGCGATCAAGATAGGGTTTACAAACTCTGTTCATTAAGTCCATGAAGACGGCAGGAGCGTTGGTGAGACCAAATGGCATAACCATAAATTCATAGTGACCATATCGCGTTCGGAAGGCGGTCTTTGGAACGTCTTCTTCATGTACTCTGAGTTGGTGATAGCCGGAACGAAGGTCGATCTTTGAAAAACAAGAAGCACCCTGGAGTTGGTCTAGAAGATCATCGATACGAGGTAGCGGATAGCGATTTTTGACCGTTAATTTGTTGAGTTCCCTGTAATCAATACACATGCGAAAAGTCCCATCTTTCTTCTTTACGAACAGAACAGGTGCACCCCAAGGCGATGAGCTAGGACGTATGAATCCCTTGTCGGTCAGTTCTTGCAATTGACTGGCCAGCTCTTGCATCTCGGATGGGGCTAACCTATAAGGGGGATTTCGCGACAGGTGTAGCGCCAGGTATAAGGTCGATACGGAATTCGACTTCTCTCTTGGGAGGAAGTCCGGCGATATCGTCGGGAAAAACTTGCGGGAATTCCTTCACTACGGGTATATCTTCGAGTCTCTTCTCTTTGCCTCCTTTCTTGACAACGTGGGTTAGAAATGCTACATAATTTTTGCGGAGATACCTTCGGGCTTGAAGGCAGGACATCAGCTTGAGTCCTTTCGAAGGGGTTTCTCCAAAGATTCGTAGAGTTTGACCGTCTGCAAGGGGAATGCGAATGAACTTCTCACGGCATACTACTTCAGCCTGATGTTGGCTGAGCCAGTCCATGCCGATTATAATGTCGAAACTTCCCAACTTCATAGGAATGAGGTCAACAGAGAAATCATGATCGTTTAGAGTAAAGGTGCAGTTCCGGATAATTGAGTTTAATGAGACCGGCTTTCCGTCAGCGACTTCTACCGTTATGGATTTCATAAGCTCGACACGAGTTTGATTGAGGAGGGTTCGAATTCTAAGGACACAAACTCTTATCCGCGCCAGTATCAAATAACACAGATGCATAACTACCATTAACGAGAAACGTACCGTTAATCACGTTGTTGTCGGCCCTAGCTTGGTTGGCGTTGATATTAAATGCTCTCCCTCTAGCAGGTGGAGGAGCTTGGTTAGCTTGGTTCACTGGATTCGCTTGAGCTTGAGCATGTATGATGTTTACCAAGCGTGGACACGTGTTTCTAAAATGGTTTGGGTCACCACAATTATAGCAAGCCCGCATGGGTTTGCATCATGGGGTAGTTGGGTTGATAGTAGGTTTGGGTTGTATGTTGTGTAGGCGGTGGTTGAAAAGGTTGTTGGGTTTGACCCATCATTTGATGGTGGGTTTGAGTTGTGGGTTGGTTGTGGTTCCTTCGTTGCAGTGTGCGGCAGGCTTGAATGGTGTGCCCTGCACGGCCACAGCCGGTGCAGTATTGACAGGGGTAATCGGGGAAGTGATGGTATTGGCAACGGGTGCACTTTGGGTAAGGGCCAGAGTATTGCCTTTTGTGTGGTGCGGGTGAAGGAGTAACTTGTGTGATGGGAGCAACAGGGGTGGGGAAATTTGTTTGAGTAACGGCAAAATTTTTGGTATTTCGCTTTCTCTTGTTTGAAAATTTTGAGGATGAGGTGGGGTGGTTGGAAGTTGGGCCCTCAACGGGGGCTTTCTTTTTTTCCTCTTTGAACTTACCGTTTCTGATGCGGTTCTCGGTAAGTTCGGTGGCTAACTCCATGGCGGCTTCGAGAGTTGCAGGCGAAGCGCTGAGGACTGAGTCCTGAATCTTCGTGGGAAGGCCTCGAATATAGTGTTCCACCAATCGGTACACGGGGGTGAACAAGTTTGGAACCATCTGGTTCAGCTCAAGAAATCTTTTGTTGTAGGAAGTGTGATCCCCTTCCTTCTGCTTCAGTGAGTGGAATTCGTCCTCTAACTTCTTGAGTTCGCTTCTTGGGCAGAAGCGTTTTGTCATTACTTCCCTTAACTCTTCCCAAGTTAAGGCCATCGCGTCTTCCACTCCTCTCTTACCCTTCTCGGTGTTCCACCAGGTCAGGGCTACCCCGAATAATCTCCCCGTCGCGTAACGTACCTTGCGATCCTCGGGACAATCGCAATTTAGGAAAGTGTTTTCCATCTCCTCAAACCAGTGGAGAAGGGCGGTGACACCTTCGGTCCCTTCGAACTTCGGGGGATCGCAAGACTTGAAGTGCTTGTAGGAGCACTTCTTGGAGGAGGGGTTGTCGATGTTTTGATCCTCTTGGTTTGGTGGATTGACTGAATTTGCAGTGAGAGCTTGCTGAACTTGAACTACAATATCAGGAAGTACTGTGGCCATTTGTTTTGCTATCTGAGCGGCCAAGCGTTCGTTTGACCTTCCTGACTTCCGTCCTCCACGTAGCTGCCTACCCGACATCTATAGGAATATACATAGGAAGATGGTGAGTTTATGGAATGTTTAGGGGTCATGTGTCAAAAAAAAAAAAAAAAAAAAAAAAAATGAAATTAACATAAATATCAATAATGCAATCACATCCATTGGATGTCTTGGGTTAGCTCATGTTGGGCCTCAAATGTCCCCATACCTTCACCTGTATAGTCATGTGGGCCCCCATGACCATTGGCTTGGTAGGATTCACATTAGTATTGGCGATTTACACTCACATGACCCGAATGAAAACCACAAAATATGATTACAAGATGTATGGTCGGAATGTGTCCAGGTGTAGACACAATGACAACTCAAAGTGGGGTTAGTTCCCGCGACGTTTGGTATAGCATGCTTTGGCCTAATAGGTACTTCGTACTCTCATCGTTAGTCCCCAGGTAGGCAAACTGGTCCTTTAATTTGGATTTATACGAATGCCAAGCCTAGACAGGACGTTCCGACTACCGGTACTGGTACCCTTCCAGTTACTACATGCCCGTCATGGAAACTCACTTTGATGAGATTTGAAAATACATAAATCATTGTAAAACAATCATGAAAATGATGTGGTGTGTGCTTTCATGGATGTGATATGTTATAAGAGTATGGTTCATGATAAGCAATATATGATAGTATATACTTATGAATATGCTTGCATAACATTGAATGTAACAATAAACATCAAGCATACAAACATCATGAATTTTGCATGTAACACAAGAATTTAAATTTTCTAAGCAACTATAGTATAGGCTCTAAGGGTCTAATAACCTATCCTATATCCCTATAGTCATGGCTCTGATACCAATCTGTCACACCCCGACCCGCAGCGGAAATAAGAGTAGGGGCATAATTGGGTTATCACCAAAGCTCATGATGTTTACTAATATGTTTCACATTTATTAAATCCAAATTACATTTCAAAGTTCAAGCCAAATTCATACAATACAAGGAAAAGAAAGATTAACTAAACAAATTCATAATCTAAACTGGTTTATTCTTCTAGGCCGCCCTAAATGTTTCTTGCTTCAACTTGATCACCTGTATCATGTGTAAAAATGGGAAATTTTGGGTCAACAAAAGTTGGCGAGTGAACCTTGTTTAAAACATTTGTTTTTGATTAATTATTGTAATTTAATTTAGGAAAAACTGTGCAATAATCATATATGAACAAATGTATGTAAACATAACAATCACAAACCACCTTGCTTAAACATGATATAGAAGTAACAATGTATGTGTTGGCAACGTCCCGTTCACGCTCATAGGTAATGGGGAACGGACGGCCTATGCTAATGTATGTGAGATCAAGGCTCAATCAAACGGAGCCGATCTTATGTTGGCAACGCCTGGTTCACGCTCATAGGTAATGGGGAACAGCTCACGCTCATAGGTAATGGGGAGCGGCGGCCTATGAAATGCATGTACTGAAATGACAACATTAATCTAAACTTTAACCACACAGTCAATTGATTCACCTTGAATACACATTGATCATAAACATGATGGATGCACAATGATTAATTATGATAAATAAGTACGACACATGATACACCCCAAAATGTGATTAAAACGGGGAATTTGTAGAGATTCACTCACGTTGGGTGCGTTTGCTTGAGGATGGCTGAATGCGCACGAGTTTAAGGGATGGATCGACGAGAGGTAACTAACCAAAAAAAATAACGAAAGGTAGAGTAAGTGTGTGGATTTTATTAACTATTTTAATAAGATTTTCGGGTATAAATTTGCGAGTTTAAGGCTACTTTCTAACGTTGAAAACGTTATTTTTAAGTATTTTTAATTGATTTTTAATTTAAATAATTGATTAAAATAAATAAAATAAATAATAAAAAAAGTTGACTTTGACCGTTGACCGAGAGCGTTGACCGTTGACCGTTACTGTTGACCGGTTTAATTGTGTGAAATTGTGCGCTGAGTGAGGCTCGAACTCGAGACCTCCCGTACGCGTGCACGCAGCTCTACCAACTGAGCTACGTGTCTAACCCGAAATAATTCTGTTTTTAATTATACTTATACACTATTTACTTTAAACCGAAAATTATTTATTTTTTTTTTAAAAAGCTTTTAAACTCATCGAACCGGTGCTGACCACAGGTCTCGAACCCGGGACCTGTGGGTTAGCGTACACACAGTCCACCGCTGGACTGTGTGTGTCACTTGGTTATTAACTCGGTTTTTATTAAACTTAACATATACTGTGCGTCGACCCGGTTCAGTTAAAAAGGCGGATTTTTTATTTCAAACGGGTAAAGCTGGGACAGGATTCGAACTCGCGTCTCGTGTATGTTTGCTGCACACAGTCCACCGCTGGACTGTGTGTCTAACCCGGTTATTAAACCGATTTTAATTATTCTTATATTATACCACACTTCGTCTTCTTCATTCAAAACATCATCATCGATCAAAGGACTGTTATTTGCTTAGTTAGTTAAATGAAGGTTATGGGACATCGAAAATAAAATGAATGGAAAGAGATCGGAGAGTTGATTGTACCGACTGCTCGCTTTTCTTCAGACGTCCGGCAAGGTCGTCGGCTCCGTCTTGGTGAGTTGCGGCTGATAGATTCTACCAACAATTTGGAAGGATTAGATGTGAAGTAGGACTACTGGGTAATGACTAATCAGTGAAACAGAAGAATCATACCGATAATCAGTAGTTCCCCTGAAAGTTCAGAATTTCTCCGGCGAATCAGATAATCCGGCAACGTCGACTGCAAAGGATTCTGGGTGAGGGATTTATATTAGAATTTGTCTAATAAAGGAATGAGCCAGAAAAATCGAAGTTTTTACCGTGCAGGTGGAAGTCTCGGTTTTCCGGCGACTTGCAGATGTTTTCCGGCGAGTTAAATTTCGTCGAGAAAAGGTGCGATTTGAGAGTGAATGGTTTTCTGGTGAATTGTGGGTGAATTTATAGGGTAGCATCGAGATGAATGGGGTCTGAATTCGGTCTTAATTCGAAGTCAACCATTCTCCGGCGATTAGGGATGATGACGCGGTTTCCAGTCGTTGGCTAGCTGTCGCTGGAGTCAACTAATTGGCTAAATTGAGTGATTGCGTAATTTATGGGCGAAGTCGTCGGAATTTCCGACGACAGCTGTTTGAGCGCGAGTTGATTGAGTTTGAATTCCGAACATCATTATTTGATTTAATAAATCTATTATCTTCACAGAAAATCAAAGTGGCGGAGTGGTTTATTGAGTGAGGGTTAAGACCTTGAGGAAATATCCGGCTGACCCGGGTTCGACTCCCGGCAGCCGGTTTTCCTTTTTAATTAACTCATTTTATATATTTTAAACTTTTAATTTATATCTTTTGATTTATTGATCAGTTATGAATCGTTTAAAATTAAAATAAGCCGCAAATGAACAACAAAAATTTAAAACTGATTGTTCGGTCATTAAACGAAGCGGGTTTCGAAAACCCGTTTTTCGACAAATGTTACACGTCTCACCTAGAGTATGCCTATTTAGGAGAGGGATCCGAGCTACCCATTATCATATCATCGAAATTAGGGGATGGTAAGAAGTTGAAGTTGTTAGATGTGTTGAGGGCCAACAAAAAGGCCATTGCATGGAGGTTGTTCGACATTAAGGGTATAAGCCCTTCTTATTGCACCCACCGGATTCTCATGGAGGACAATTACACCGCGGTGGTGCATTGTAGAATACATCATTTATTCGTGTCGAGTTTGTACAATCTTTATTAATTTTAGTTTCGTTTTCCGTAGAATAGCTAGTCTTTTGATCCAATTGCGTTTTGCAGGTCGTGTGAGTTTAAAGTAGCTGAAAAGCGTGAATATTGAGTAGAAGTACGATTTGGTTAAGTCCTGGAACCAGTTGGAGAATTTAGGAGCTGAAATAAATGAAATTCTGATGAAAATGCCTCCTGGGCGGGCCTCGACTGGCCAGACCATTGCTTCTCGCGGCCAGCGAGAAGCCCAGTTATTGCTGATGTCACAAAGGCGGTCGCGGGCAGCGACCTGATAGCCTAAACCCTCTGGCGCCTCGCGAGAGGGTGTTATCTGCAGACGGGTTTGATTTGCAGCTGCGATTTGGGGGTATTTAATGAATTTTATCATAATGAAACCCTAGTTACGAATTTTGGGAGTTCTTGCAGCTGTTTTGGAGTCGTAATAGCTGAGTTTCAAGGTCTCGAAGCTCTGGAATCATTGGATCAAGCGAAGTTTGACGATTAGAGACTTACTCGGGTTTACACGATCCTTGTTTGTCTTGTTTTCTCTTTTCTGAACTTGTAATGATGAATTCTAGTTTGACTTTTCTTGTTTTGTTTTCGCTATTGACTATGCTAGGCTAGACGCATTAACTACCTAGACTATGATGAATGGGGATATAAAGTTTATACCTTTTTTCGTTAATTACATGTTTTTTATGGATTAATTGTGCTCTGTAAGCATTTTGTTTATCTGGCTTGGTGTGTGTGCATGCTTTGATTTGGTTTTCAGTTTTCTATTGCTTCATATGATTCTTGGTGACTGTCTATATCACGGAATAGAGTCATATTAGGTTGTGAACTTTGGTGAGTGTCTATATCATAGAATAAGTTCATAATCTTTAAGGTTGAAGGGCCCAGTAAACCTTAGAAGTGATTGTTAACATGTTACTAGATCTTAGTGTTCTACTAGTCCTAATACCTGGAAAGTGAGGGGCTATTGATAGGTCTTACCCGGCGAATTGCTATTGTCGGTCTTTGGAAAAAGTCCATGCCTTTGTTGACCCGTCGGTTTTATTAGTCTATCAAGTCAAGTTTAGATACTCAAACTACCCTAGATCTATAATTAGAAAATAGTAGATCATCATTAGGGTACTCACACAATATTAGACAACTGGAAAGACATCTAATCAACCGGTAAGATTAACGGCCTAGGTGACGCCATAAGTTTCACCTCGAGAAGGGTTGAGGGGCTTAGCTGGTATTTAATAGGTTTAGTATCATAAGATCCCGGTTCCAGAAAACGAGTAATTAACTTAATCGGTAAACGCTTAAAATCAATCCAGGATTCTAGTCTAGGTAGTCTTCATCACCGCTTGAGAATAACTTCCATCCTTCGTTCGTGTTAGTTAATTTAGTCTTTAATTAGTTTTAATATAGATTTCCGTAGATTTTCCATAACCCCCCCCCCCAAACAATTAAAACAGTTTTAGTCGTGTCTGTCCGAGTCTTTCAGAGTCTAGTAGCGTAATTAATAAAGTCCTGTGGGTTCGATATCCGGACTTACTTAGGTTATACTACATTGATCGGTACACTTGCCAATTGTGTGGTTTAGGTTTAAGTCGAGTCTAGAATTTAAAGCTTTCTAGTGTTGAGTCTAGAGTGTCTTAGTTAGTTGATTTTTACAGTCTGTTTAGCACACATCACTAAGCATAACAAGCATCATGTATTAAGGATTATGCATGTAAAAGCATGAATTTGTGATAAGTGTATTTTGATAAGTAAACATGTTACAACCTAAAAGTGAGAAAGCGGTAAATGGGTCGAGTGTACTCACGGTTTTGCTAAAGTGTTCCACTTAAAGAAATCCCGCGAGCTTGTTGTGATTAGGGTTTGGCACCTTGTCCTTCTACAAGAAGAACATAGGCGTGAGTATGAGTTTTAACGGAATATTCAGATTATCGAGCATGATTACGGAAATAAGAATAAAGTATTATGGTATGAAAATAATCACTAAGGTATAGCACTTGTTCTTGACAGTATGATAACCCGAATGGGTTTGATGTGATTTCATAGGTTCGAGACCTATTAGAATCGTGACAAGTAACTACACACTTTAGTGATAAAACTTATTAACTTGATAGGTGATTATTTAGTCATTATCAAGGGTTCGGTTTTTGGGATTATATTATAGTCCATAGATACATATTTACATAATAATAAACTATAACTTAACAAAGATTTCATGGAAGTCATGTAGGAGGTAGGTGGCATAGCCATCCATTTAGGAACCTCGAATAAGTCACCGCTTCACAAGTTGCCATAGACAACAAGGAGGGTCAAGAACAATAATATTTGACAAGAAGGTAAATATGGTCACTATACCAAGTAGCCAAGTGAGCTTCAACCCGGTGAGCCGACGTTGACACAAGTCGAAGGCTAGGAGGGGTTGTGTCACTTTTAAACTATCAAACTAGCTTGGGATAATGATGAGAAATCATCAAGTGATGTGTGGTCTTAAGTTTAGGATAGCCCAAGCAAACCAAGGTAGACACACTATCAACAAGCTCTTGGCTTGGCATCACTTGTGAGCTTAAGCTCTTAGAAAACAGAAAGTTCAGGGTGTCTAAACAGCCCTTAGTTCATGTGAACAAACTTGGTTTGGCTTTACTAACCATAAACTTGGTTAGGAGCTCAAGAACACAAGGTTGTATAAGATAAAACATAAGTTTATAAAAGTTTCAAATAAAACAGAAAGTTTGGAGCCCTTTAGGTGAATATCCAGGTCTGGATTCTCCAAGGAGAACTCGTGGACTCAAACCTAGGGTTTATCCAAGTATGTAGGAAGAAGAATGGAGCAATTTCGTTAAGAAACGAGCAAGTTATGCTCACTTTAGTGAAGGAGGTACAATCTGCTCGAATTCTGATGTTGCAAGAGTTATTGGAGTGATTTGAGAGTGTTTTAGGAAGGATTAGAGAGTTGTGAAAGTGGAAAATGGCTTGGGTTAGTGGAGGTATTTATAAGGGAGAGTTAGGAGGTTGTTTGAGGTGTTTAAAGGAGGCTTGGAGGTGATTGGGTGAGGAGGTTGTGTGTGGATCCGTGCAAATCCGCGAGCCAAAACACATTCTGCCCGCCTAGGACCCCTTGCGAACCGTAAGGGTTTCCCCTTGCGGTCCGTAAGGACCTGGTCCGGGTAGAAAGTTTGTGTTTTGTTGTTTTGTTGCAAGGTGACGGGTTTAGGTGCCTTTTTATGATATTTTAAGAACATAACAAGTATTCTAAGTCTACGGAACATGTTATGATGTATATATATGATGCTAAAATGTGTATGTATGTATAATTTGAACGAGATCGAGTATAAACATCATGTATAACGCATGTATGAAGTATAAGTGTCACGTAGTTGCAAGTATTTCATGTTTCGAGTATAGTGTATTGATGTATGTACGTATTAGCATGTATAACAAGTATTGAGATAAAAATGTATATTCCATTATGATTCAAGTCTCGATTACAACTGTTACAATGAAGTTGCGAATACAAGATACAAAGGTTTCCAAAAATAGAAATACAACAACTAGCTTTCTAAATGGAAAGTATGAAAAAGCGAGGCGTTACACTCTTTTTAATGCTTCAATATAAACTGCCAACTATCATTAGGTTTTTTAAAGTTTACAAAATGACCAAATTACCTTTTAAGGTTTTATTTATCTATTTTATAGTTTTATTTAATTTTAATATTCATAATGAGTTAAATGATTAATTTACTTAAGAGTCTTGAAGATTGCTACCCCTACGCTTCTCCTACCAGTTGTCGCTCATTTCAATTTTCAAAATCAAACCCTTCTCATCCTTCTTTTCATTATATTTTGGTTTTGTCATGGGGTGAAGCGTTTGTGCGGGGGACATTTTAGGGGGCGGGCAACTTGGGGTTGCTACCCTCCCCCGTCTTGTAAAGGGTCGTTTCTTTTGTTTCCTTTGTTTTTTGTACCCCTAACTCCCCTCAAGTTGGCGGTTTATAGTGTTGTTTTACTGTTTGCATTTGACTCTGTGCATGGCCCCCGCTCGTAGGGGTGGAAACGTCAAGTCTGTTGGACTAGCGTCGGCCTGTGATAGTGCGTTAAGGGCTTACCCCCTTAAGTATTTTCACGAATGCAAGGATGGTAAACCGGGGTCTAGTGGGTTTTTTCGCCTTCTTGAACACATGCAAAGCACCCACCTTAAGACTGGAAACCGGAAGATTTATGTGAAGGAGGCTATCACAAAGGATTTGGACCTTTTTCTAGATGTGGGGGAAGTCCTAAGGGCAGGAGGCAAATGGTTATGTGGGGAGTGCATGGTTATGCATGCCCTCAGTAGGGGGTGCAAGCATGATGATGAGATGGTGTCTTTCGCTCCAATCACGAGGGATGTGGACGATTTCATTGTTGGGATTAGGAAGCCATGTCAGGTGGTAGCCGACACATTTACACTCTCCCCGGAAGGGGTAGTAACCGATGTTTCCCTTCTCGAGTGTGTTTTTCCCTCCGTATTCAAACCGTTAAATGCATCCCCTCCAGTTTTCGACTGGCGTTCATTCAGGTCTTAGCGAGTTCCCTACGTAAGGTGGTGGCGTCTCCAGGCTCGGTTGACAACTGGCTCCAGTTGCTTTTGTTGCCATGTTATGCCCTGAGGGTCGTCAGACCTTCTTCCAGGCAAGAGCAGAGATCGGGAAATAGAATATCCCTGCAGTGCAACAGCATCTTGCAGGCGCTTGCGTTGTGGAAATATGGGTGGGTCTGGTTTCGCATATTGGTCTCTTCTCTCTTGAATAGTGGGGGGATGTTGAGGTTCCTAGGAGGGATTCCAGAAGGGGCGAAGACAATAAAAAGGAGCCCAATATGAAGCAATGCCTGCGGAAGGTCAAGGATGGGCATTTTACGGCATCGGTCAAAGTTTTATATTCCAGTGGGGTAGCCCCCTTTGGAGAATCGACCATGAAAGCTCTTATTGATAAACACCCTATGGTTCAACCCCCATCACTGCCTTCCAACCCTATTTCCCAACCCACTATTATCGGAACAATGGATAGTGTGCTTAAATGTATCCGATCCTTCCTAAAGGGATATCTTGTGGCAGGGATGGGATGCGGGCCCAACATTTGTTGGACGCTATTGGTTGTGAGGTTTCGGTAAGTTCCTCGGGTCTGCTCACAGCTATTACTGGAGTCATCAACCTATGGCTTAAGGGGCTTTGCCCTAAGGTGTTGGCCGAGTTTGTGGCCTCAGGCCCTCACCCCCTTATTTAAACTTGATAATGGTATCAGGCCCATTACTGTGGAGGGCATCTGGCGTAGGTTGGTCTCTAAGGTTGCAATGAAGAAGGTTAGGAAGGACATGGCCTAGTATTTGGGGGATTTCCAATTCGGGGTTGGTACACCAAATGGGGCGGAGGCGGTGCTTCATAGTGCGAACAGGTTCCTAAACTCTTTTCATTAAAGATGGGTCTCTGGCCTTGCTTACGGTGGACTTCTCCAATGCTTTCAACATGGTTAACCACTCAGCGTTCCTCCAACAGGTCCACCAACGTTGTCCATCTATCTATCGGTGGGTCCAGTTCATGTACGCCCAACCTGTTAGGCTGTATGTTGGCAGTGAGTGTACCGGGGCCACCACTGGAGTGCAACAAGGAGACCCCTTGGGGCCCCTTCTCTTTGCCCTAGCCTTACTCCCCTTCTCCTTCTTGTCCAGGAACAATGTAACCTCCCCTTTCATGCTTGGTATTTGGATGATGGGACAATTATAGGCAATGTAGTGGAAGTTGCTAAAGCCTTGGATCATCAACACAGAGGGACCATCCCTACGGCTCAACCTCAATATTAAGAAAACGGAAGTTTACTGGCCATCGTGCGACGGTCTCAAGGTTCAGGACGGGCTTTTCCCGAGAGGGATAGGTAGACCTGAGAGGGGGGTTAAGCTCCTTGGGGGGCGGTTAGTCGAGATTCTGGTTTTATCGGGGAATTAGCAGGGTGGCGAGCATCGACAGCGGTTGACCTTATGAAACTCTTGCCTGCCTCCAGGACCCCCAGTGTGAGCTTCTTCTTTTAAGGTCATGCAGGAGGGTAGCCAAGGTATTGTTTAGGTTGCGGACCTGCCAACCCTACTTGATAGCAAATGCGGTATCCTGTTTTGATGATGGGCTCCGAGAGGCCATCGAAGACATTATTGTTTGCGGGGGGTCCTACTTCGGGGACCTCCAGTGGCATTTGGCATCTTTGCCGATGCGTCTGGGTAGTTTGGGCCTCCTCTCAGCCCGGGATGTTGGAGTTTATGCTTTTGTGGCGTTAGAGCTCAGTCGTGTGTATTGCAAGACCATATCCTTCGGAACAGTGGGGTTGATGAGCTTGACGTAGACTACCAGCAGGCCCTTGAGCACTTACATGTCTCTCTTCCAGACTTTGATATTGGCGGTTTCTCTAATATGGAAACCGCCCCCTCAAAGCCACAAAAAAGGTTGGCGAATGCCCTATTTGGCAAAATCGCTCAGAGTTTGGGAGAAGCCTTTGATTTGTCTCCCCGCCAGAAGGCGGTGATTGAGTGCTTGAAAGGCCCCCATGCGCAGGACTTTCTGACTGTTATCCGATTGAGGGGCTGGGGCAATGCATGTCGGCGGTTGAGTACAGGGCTATCCTCAAATACCGGCTAATGATCCCTATGTATTCTGAAGACGAAACCTGCCCAATCTGTCGTAAAGCCTGTATGGATAAATACGGGGAGCATGTTGTTCATTGTAAGGAGCTCCCTGGTTTCAAGTATCTGCATGACTTGGTGAGGGATGTTTTGGGGGACATCTTGAGGAGAGCGGGGATTTCTGCCAAAAAGGAGGCCCCTGTGAATTTCCTTACAGGTCCGATGGAAGGGAGATCTACGTTGAGACTAGCGGATCTGCTCGTCTTTGGCTGGGCGGGAGGGAAACATGCTTGTGTGGATCTCACAGGAGTCTCCCCTTAGCTGGTTTAAGGGAAAGTGGGTTTGTAGCAGGACAAGTTATAAGGAAAGCGGAATCAAAAAAGGTGGATAAACATGCTAAAGCCTGTGCTGATAATCAACATGCCTTTGTCCCCTTCGCATTCGACACCTTTGGCTCCCTAGCTCCAGAAGCTATCTGTTTGTTGACTGGGGTCCAAAAGGTTGTCCACAACAGTAGCTCTTCAACCGGGAGGGGGGGGGGGGGCAAGGGTTTGTCTTTAATAGGCTAGGGTTTGATATTCAGAAAGGGGTAGCCGCGTAGCTTGTTGCTCGCTTACCTGCGATTTTGATGTAACTCGGTCATTTTTTATATTAATATAATATGATTAATAAAATATATCCACTCAATTATTTAATTTAATTTTAGTATTTATAATGAGTTAAATGATTAATAAAATATATCCAATCAATTATTTGAATTATATATTCTTACTTTAATAAATTGAATTTTATATCACAAGTTTATACAAGCCCCAATTTTAATCATTAATGAAATCCTAACCTTTTGTTGGGTATTTTAAATGTATACAACTATATCTATGAAACTATCTGTTTTGTCGTGGACAGAATAATGCAAGGTAACTAATAAAGACAAAATACCACATACAATATCACATCTTCATGTCTTCAATAACCACAAATTAATACATTTTTTTAAACAAAAAAAAAAACAGAATGAACATCAAGAAACACACTCACCCACACAAACAAAGAATTGAAGAAAATATTAACTAAACTCTAGTAAAAGAAGCAGTTGTATTGGCTAGTAAGAAAATACTTGAGATTTTTGTACAGCCTAGAAAAATGAGTATTGTCGAAGGCTTTTGACATCATAGTATCATGCTACAATGAACCAAAAACACATTCATGGTTACATGTCTCATCATCATCGTACTCAGTAAATATCACCAATAGTAAAGCTAAGGTAGAGTCTCAGTAAGGTAAGATATATACAGCCTTACATCTACCCCATAGGAATAGAGAGACTGCTTCCAGTTAGACCCCCGACTCGATAGTAGTTTTGCATCAAGCCATGGACATAAAACACGTATCACTCAACAATCTGGACAAAGGCCGATTAGTGCATGTACCCTTTTGTCTTTTGGCTATCAACCTCACCACATGATGCATAAGCCATCTGCTGCTTTTAACGTTATTTTCACAAAATTAGTAAAACTAGTGCAATTTCACTTTTGCCCCCCAAGGGCCCACACATATATACATTATATGTGCACAACCGCAAGCGGGACGTCATGTTTATATGTCCCATAAAATCCGAATTGTATTCAAAGGGTACAAATCGATATTTTCATATTTCATCTTACAAGAACTAGTTATCATTGCACAATCTTGATTGTTAAGGCACACAAGGTTGTTTTTGCCCGAACATGAAGAACACATGTCTCTCTTTCAGGGTTCTAGCTTAAAGTCTTTAGCTTACCTTTTTGGATGTCAAGAACCTATGACCAAAACCAGTTAGTTGGGTAACGGTTTAAAGACAATTGTATTGTACATGTTGAAATGGGCAGGGTGCAATGGGTCGACCCGAAACACTTTTTACCCAAAATCATTTTTTAATTAAAAATTAGCGTGCCAACTATATTACAAATTCGTACTCAGTATTATTTTTTAAGAAATAAACAATAATCTTTATAATCTTATAATCAAACTGTTTTTTTTATTTTGCCCATTAGACCAAGTATAGATAGTATACAATTGAATAGACCCGTTCAGAGTAAAGGGATTTTTGCATGATCGCATCTATTAAAATTGTATACCTGAAGCCGAAGGTCATGTTTATCTATATCTAATAAATAACTAGTTGCAACACGTGTTATAGTTATGTGAGCTTGAATTTATTTTTCTCGTTTCTCTTATTTCACTCATTCCTATTCCAGTTCTAAATTTTAAAAAGTTAATTATATGAAATTTGATCATATCTTTTCTCAAAATATTTTTTTAAAATTCTAAATCTTGATTACTAATGTTTAATATTATTTATTCAACTAGTGTAATACACATATTTCTAAGAGTAATCTGCGATTTACGTCCTGAGGAAAGAGCTCGTTGTCAACTCGCGTCCCCAAAATGAAAATTTTGCTACGTGAGTCCCTTTCTTTTAAAAAGCGCTACATGTTGAGTCCCTCCGTTAAGGATCGTTAATTTGATCGCTAAGTCAAAGGGTATCTTAGTAATCTCACCATATTATATAAAATAAAACAATTCCTTAATTCATCCTCTGCACATTGCACATATTCATCAAACATCTTCATCAAGAACAAAAAAAATTCATTTCCAGATCTGACACAAGAACAAAATCTAAATTTATCATTTGCATATCTTCATCGAGATCAAGAACAAGAACATTTCATTTCATTTCCAGGTATGAACAAGAACAAATCAATAACAAAACCCAAATTCAAGAACATATTTTCTTCACAAGAACACTCAATTTTTACACTCGATTCATAACCAAAAACAACATACTCATTACTATAAACAACAAATTCATAGCCCTTATACCATAACCACCACTGAAAATAAAACCCCAAAAATCCCATCTGATTAAATCCTTCAAGTCCTCATTCCAACGCCTTCATTCCTTCATATCTCAATCTCTGTACTGCTTGAAACACTAAGGGCATGTTTGGCTAAGCTTATTTAACTCAAAAAGGACTTTTTATTAAAATAACTTATTGACTTATGAATTTTTGAAAATGGGTTTTTAAAAAAGTGTTTGGATTAGCTCATATGATGGAAAAAACTAATAAGCCAAAAAGTTTTGAAAAGTCAAGATATTCTACCTTTTTAAAATGACTTTTCCACCTTAACAAAAAATGATTTTGAAAAGTCATTTTCCTTTATCCAAACATTATTTTTACTTATTGACTTTCTAAAAAAACATTAAGTCAATTATTGTTTTAAAAAGCTTAGCAAAACATGTCCATAACTTTTACCTTTCATCAATCACACCAATTCTACACAAATCATTCTCATTACATGACAACAATATCTCACTATGCAACTGAGCCACTTTGGGCAGGTCTGGTTTTTGCACATCAGGCTCTCTCATCACCTCTCGAAGCTTCTTCGACAGACGAAGAACTCTAACCGTCGATTGAAGCATATCAACGGTGAAATGTAACCGTCTATTGAAGAACTCTAGTCGTCGATTGAAAAACTAACCATCGTCGATTGAAGAACTCTAACCGACGATTGGATCGGCGATTTTAGATCTGATGCGAGGACGGGGGATTGGAGAGTAGAAACGGAAGAACGGATGGATGCGATCAGCGTCCTTGACGTAGGATAACTGCATGAAAAGGTCGCCGTGGTTGTTGTGATTTGGGGATTTGTGGGTTAGGGTTTCATTGAATTCTATTGCTCTGAACATGAGGAAGAATGAAGAATGGCCTGATGCATTGATCTTTTTTATAGTAATAAGAGTGAACTGCCAAAATGGTGCTAAGTTTGGTCATTTTTTTCACTTTAGCCCGAAACTCTAACCGTTTGAATCCGGGTCTTGTGGTTTCATTTTTGTTGTCATTTTCAACCAAAAGCAAATTTTGCTCAGATTTTTCAGTTAACATTCAGCTTTATGTCTTGTACATTTATAATGAAAGGCAAAATGGTCTTTTAAGTAAAATTATAATTTAATTAAAAAAACAAATATAATTAATTAATCCCATTTATAAAAGAGCAAACCCTAGTCCATTATCGTCCCTTCTTCACCCCTATCCACCTGCAACTGAAGATCAACAATGGTGGTCTACACATGTGGAGCCCCAATCCAACTGAGCATATCATGGACAACACAAAACCCCGGTCATCGCTTCTATCACTGCAATAAACGAAAACCGGGTCAAAGCTGCAGATTTGTTGCTTGGGCTGAGCCACCGATGATTCAGAACCCTGTTGTTATGATTCCTTTACCGTTGGACACCATCAACCGACATGAAGAGAATGTTATCCAGATGGGAAATAGGAACAAGAATCTTGAAGAATAAGGGACGATAATGGATTATGGTTTGCTCCTTTATAAACGGATTTGTTAATTATATATGGTTTTTCTTTTCTTTTTTTTAATTAAGTTATAATTTTACTTAAAAGACCATTTTGACCCCTCATTTAAAAATAAAAAAAAACAAAAAAAATGTTGGATGTTAACTGAAAAATCCGACCAGGATTTACTTTTGGATGAAAATGGCAACAAATTTGAAACCGCGGGACCCAGATTCAAAAGGTTTGAGTTTTGGACTAAAGTAACAAAAGTGACCAAACCTAATGGACCATTTTGACAGTTACTCTAATAATAATAATAATAATCGTCAGGGATAAAATTGTATTTTCATAATTAATATTTCAAGGGTAAAATAAGGATTTCACGTGATTATAATGATTATACTAAAAGGAGGGACTCAATATGTAGCGTTTTTTAAAAGAAATAGACTCAGACAACAAAATTTTCATTTTGAGGACGCGAGTTAACAGTGAACCCTTACTTCTGGAACGCAAATTACAGTTTACTCTATTTCTAATATAGTGAGGAAAGGTATTTAGTCCCCATGCCCCCAAAACATGCTATGTATCACATAGTTCAACCAACATTATTTATTAGGTTGCTCGGTGTGGAAGTCCGGGAGGGCTCGGTGTAGCCCGACCCCGTCCAAGAACACCACCCCGGTTCCGGTGAGTTTTTACCCTCACCGAATCATGGGGAAACTTAGGAATAGCTTTTTTTTACTTTTCATGTGTGTATGTATTGTGTTTGTGTGTTGTGGTATTGTGTTTTGGAAGAAGGAAGAGTGTTGTAGTTTTTTTTTGTTGATGTTTATTTTTGTTTTACTTTATATTTAAAACATATCTTTTTGTTTAAATTTAACAAAAATATTTTTTAAGTTTATATTTAAAACATATCTTCTATTTTAATTTACAACTAAAATATTTTTAATTTATATTTATAACAAATCTTTTATTCTAATATATATTTAGAATATTAAATGTATTATTTGTTTTAAAGTTTAAAGTAAAGTTTAAATTAAATCAAATAATTTGGTTTTGGATAAAACTAGGGAAATCTGGAATGATACTACGCAATCTGAGGAAAACTAAAAAAATCAGAAGAAAACTGAAAAATAATGATGTGTCGTTGACATATCACATGGGAAAAATGAGAAAACACGAGACGGCACTGTATAGCTTAGTTAAATATTTAATACCTTTCGATTACAAAAAATCAATATCTTGTAGTGAATAGTAAGGGATAAATTGGTAATATTGAATCTATTGTTGATAAGAATGTGACATTTATCTTTCCACATCCTATAGGAAAAATAAATATCTATACAATAAAGTTTTGTTATTTTAGTTTTTGCACATAAGTTGGTCACATGAATACTCAAAATAGATGATAAGTTATATTTTTTAAAATAAATAATATTTTTAAAGACATGACACATGTGAAGAATACAAAAAGTTTGACCACCTCCCAAATTGGCCAATAAAAGCATCTACTCTCAATAAAACCAAACGAAGCACATTGTACAACTCCTATTGCAGATAATTGTTACTAATTAAGTCTTGATGAATAGTAAAAAAATGTTTAATTTACAGTTTGATCTATAAGTGTTGTTATACGGTGCTTTGAATGCAACATCGTTATTTCTCGCATTAGATATTCAATCTCTTATTTCAATTCATATATAATTATTTAAAAATTACTATTTTTTTAATTTTTTTCAATTAAATAATATTTTTTATACTTTTATTATTACAGTTCATCTCTCTTCCATTCACAACCACTTTCTAAAATATTAAAAAATTATAGGGGCGAACAATGTTTTCCCGTAAATTTATAGATGAACAGTAACATTTTCACTCTCCTCCACTCACAATCATTCCTTATAATATAAAAACATCCACATCATATTTTGCATTTTATGTGAGTGGGTTCAGCATATTTTAAAAAGTGGTTGTAAGTAGAGGAGAAAAAAATTATTACTTTTCATCTGTATGTTTAGGATAACACTATTCACCCATATTAATTTTTTAATATCTTTTGAAAGTGGTTGTGAGTGAAGACGAGATAAAAGATAATGATAAAGGTATTAAAAATATTATTTAATTGAAAAAGAGAGAAAATATAGTGATTTTTAATATAATTATAGAAATGAAGATGAAGGAAGAGATGTGAATGCTCTAGGTAACTCAGGCTAAAGGGTGTAGGGGTCATGGTTGGGGCATGATTCGTCACGTAGGAACATGAATGAAAGGCTACGCCACCCCCTTGTTTGATCCACCATAGTTTGTATGGATTAAACTATTGCAACCATGGTCCTTTTCATTTTCTAAGAAATCTTTTCCTTTTTTTATTTAAACAATGATAAATTAAATTAAATAAGGAGATAATGGTTTGGGTCATGACTACACCTTAAGGTAGTGGTTTTGAATGATGGATTAGAAGTGAGTGACATGACGTTGACGTAAAAGGTAATGATGATCATGAGAATCATCAACACACCCTGTAGCCTCACTCACAAATTATATATAGGGGATCTATTATGAATACTCTCATGTAATGCTACCTACAGATACATTAGCAATACTGTTAAAGCAAGAAGTGAAAATATTTATGAATCTTGATAAGTCAATAAGATAAAGTTTTTCTTATTATTATATTAACCCAGCCACAATAATAATTATTAAGGTAAGGGATCATGTATAAGAGAAGAATTTTGTACAAAGTGTAAGAGACAATAGGGTTGTTCATGAATCGAGCCGAGCCGAGCCAGGTGAAGCTCGGGCTCGGCTCGATTATAAACCGAGCTGGCTCGGCTCGGCTCGGCTCGGATTTGAAACCGAGCCGAAAATCTAAGCTCGGACTCGGCTTGGTTTTAAACCAAGCTGGCTCGGCTCGGTTTGGTTTGGCTCGATTTTATAAAGAAAAATTAATATATAACTCTTAAAATTCAGTAGCCTAAAATATTATTCAATACTTCAAAGAATATATTCAAAATAAGTTCAACCTAATACATTACAAACCAAAATAAAGTTCAATAACGCAAAATAAGTTTTAATTTTAAAGAAATACAATATTAGTTCATTAGTATGGTAATCAACCTTCGAATATGCTATAGATATCAAATTACAAACCTATATACATGTAAATAGTAATCAGTGTTTTTTGTAATATATTATAATGTGTATAAAATTAAAATGTATTATTAGTAAAATAATCCGAGCTAAACCGAGCCGAGCTACAAAGCGAGCCAAACAGAGCCAACTCGGCTCGTTACGTGCCGAGCCGAGCTAGGCTCACTTTTAAACCGAGCCATATGGAGCGAGCTTTCTCCGAGCGAGCTCCGAGCCGCGAGCTTTTTGAACGGCCTAGGAGACAATCATGAGCACATATTTGTTTTTTCAATTTAAGAAAGAGAAGAGTATGATGGTCTTTTCTCCCTTTAACTAGTTTCCACCTTGATTTTCAAACGGCTATAACTTTTTCATACGTTAATATTTTTTTTTAAAGTACACCGTATAAACGAGCATTTCATTCTCTTTAATTCGAGCAGTCTATTGCTATAGTATTCTTAAAAATAATTTATAGGACTTTAAATACCCATTACGTGATTACGTGACTTTGAATACCCAGTACCCATTACGTGATTAGTGATTTTGAATACCAGTACCATTACGTGATTTTGAATACCATTACGTGATTACACATTCAACATAAATCATTACGTATTCATTGTAAATTCATTACGTGATTACACATTTAATATGATTTGTCTCCGGGAAATTAAACTTGTTTGCAGCTGGTTTAGACAAAAACGGGATTTTTACCCCAACACTCTTTCTCAACAATTTGCATCTGCTCACTTGTAAGAACATTAGCCTTTTTTAAAGTCTCAAGTTACAACCAAGCCCCTATAGTCTTTTGTTGAACATAATCAACCCCAAAACATAAGTGTTGGTTATAAACAAACTAACCGTCAACTCTAATAAACAATATTTCAGCATATTATTTATTTCATACCATAAGAAATGGACACATACTAGCGAATTTAAGAATTCGAGTTTCGGGGCGTTACAAGGGTAGAGATGTTGATTTGTTAGAGACCTCAGCTCAAAACACGCATACATATATACAACACATGAGGTGTGTGTATATATGTATAATAGCATAGGTGGTGAGAGAAGGCATGATCAGAAAAGACAGATATAACATTAAAAACAACCTATAAACATAAACACAAGAAGAAAAATACATGTAAATTCCATAACATAAAAAACAACCTATAAACATAAACACAAGAAGACAATCACATGTAAATTCCACTTAACATGCAAGTAAAACTAAGTCCCTACAACACACCTAAAAAGCATTTGTACCACCCCTAAAAGTCCATGATCTAAATCCTACGTCTCCATGAACTCATATCTGGATCATGTCTTCAGAGAGGTGCAAACCTAGAAAATTCGCTCGTCCCAAATTAATTTGAGTCTGCCTTTACTTCTGTCCTCCACAATGAGGGTTTCTAACTTTAACTCCTATGGGGTTAATAATGTGGAAAAAACAATACTTTGAAATATCAACGATTTAGGAAACCCACTCACCATACCCGTACAATACCATAATATTCGATACCTAGTTTTGTTCAGATTCGGGATCGAGTATTGTACCAATTCCATAAGGGTGCACCCGGCGCTTTCGGGAAACACTTTTGGGTGACTTGGGAACACCAGTACATCAAACCAATCAGGTCCTGCATTCATGAAAGAATTTGGTTCGTGAACCCGAGATTTTTATCGAAGAATGAGGTTCACCATGGAAAAAAGGTCATTCGGGTAGTTTGGGAACACCACCACAATTGATTTAGGTACTTGGGTGAAAATGAGGTGGCACTCTCTCATTAGTTAGCTCAATACACCCTAACACAGAAAGCTGATCTTTGTTGTGATCCAGACTGTGGTTCGGCTATATTGATGTTTTATCTTGTCTGACCCTTTACTTCATCAAGAAACGTGCTTCGAGGATAGGACTAGGACCATTTTGGATACTTCCAATTAGAGATGAAGATTTCGGTTTTCTTAGTCAAACCGTTTCAGGGTTGGTTTTTAGACGGGTTTGAAACACCGGTTTCGGTTCAGTTCAGTTTTGTTTCGCAAACCGGTTCTTGCACACACTTTTATCAAGTGTTTTGACGACAAAAAAGTTTAAAAAACAACATAAAATACGAGTTATTTTTATAGTTTGTAAACAATTTTAGGATAAAAATAACCAGCGTTTTTATACATTTATAAAAAATCAATAAAACAAAATAGCTGGATCGGTTTTTCTTACCGGTTCGGAACCCTTTTTTTTCAGATCAGTTTCCGAACCAGTTTCGGTTTGGTTTTCGTCTGGAAATGTGAAACCGGTGTAGAACCGCCGGTTTGGATATCGAACCTAGCCAGTTAGTGTGATTTCGGTTCGGTTCCTTAAAACTGGTTCGGTTAACTGGTTTTATGTTCATCTCTCTGCTTCCGATATACTTAAAAAAGTGCTTCACTATCTCTCACTGTCTAAGATGATTTAACACATGACATTATAGAATTCAAGTACAAAGATTTATAAGCATTCTCACAAACTAAATGAATACTTCCAATACTATATACTTAATCTAGCATCTTGCTAGTTTCATGTTCAATAATATCATTTTGCCGTCGAAAATAAAATCTAAAATACATGTCGAAGCGCATACAAATGTTGATCTCTTGCACAAAACTTGTGTGGGTGTCTCTATGTCTCCTGTCCCTTCAAACAAAGATAGAAGAGCTAACCAACTACAGATTTTCAGCTAATGAGGAGCTAATGCTCGAAAGGATCTCACTCCCGCCAGCATTGATTTCAGAACTTGTTCCTGATTGTGGTGAACGAGACGTATCGGCATTTCCTGCAGCCAAATTCAGTCGCAAAGGCCGGCCTCCACCTCCTATTCACAGAAAAGACTTTAGTATGAAGAAACATATGTCCAATGTCACAGGCTATTGTAGGCAAAATGGGTACTTTAAGTGCGGGTTTACCCGGAAACATTCACTTTTTACCAGTTTATGCATCAGACTTGTATCATCTTATAACTATTTAATGCAATAAATTTGCAATTTCTTACCAAAGTATGCATGTGTAACCACTAAATGCAACAAATGTACCATTTTATGTTATTGGCAAAGTGGATTTAAATAATTACAACTTTCTCAATTTGGCAGATAATAATCGCAACCCAGTGATTTGCCGATAATAATCCGAACTGGTCCACTTTTGGCTGATAGTATGCCGTTAAAAATAGCTTAACGAAGTTAATTTTTTTCCGAATTACAATCCGATGTTTTAGGGATTTTGATCAGAATGAGGATACGATTCGGTTTATGTAAAACTTACCTCGAAACGGTGCTCCAAACGGCTTGATTTTTGTTAATTGGAAGTTTAAACACCCGAATTGAAGCATTGTTTCCGTCGTTTGGGGCAGTATTTCGAGGTAAATTTTACATCAATCTACTCGTATCCTTGTTCTAATCAAAAGCCCTAAAACATCGGTTTGTAATTCGAAAAAAACTTAACTCCGTTAAGCTATATTTAACCCAGACTATTATCGGCCAAAAGTGGACCAGCTCGGATTATTATCGGCAAATAACCGTGTTGGGATTATTCTCGACCAAATTGAGAAAGTTGGGATTATTTTAATCCAATTTGCCTATGTTATTTAGTGCAACAAATTGCTTATTCTGGTAAGACATAAGAATTCTGTCATGTTAACATGGTTAAAATATACATGGTATAACAGAGATAAGTTTTTTTCCGAATTACATACCGATGTTTTAAGGCTTTTGATCAGAATGAGGATACACGTTGATTGATGTAAAACTTACCTCGAAACAGTGCTCAAAATGGCTTATTTTTGTTAATTGGAAGTTTAAACACCCAAATTGAAGCACCATTTTTGTCGTTTGGAGCACTGTTTCGAGGTAAATTTTACACCAATCGACTCGTATCCTCGTTCTAATCAAAAGCCCTAAAACATCGGTTTGTAATTTGGAAAAAAAAGTTAACTCCGTTATGTTTTTTTTGGCGGACCATTATACAAACAAAATGAAAAAGGGCGGACCACTGTCGGGAATAAACTCGGTTGGGATTATTATTGGCCAAAAACAGTCAGTTCGGATTATTTAAATCTAATTTGCCTTAAAAATTTAAAACTACACATTTGGATGACTTTTTAACCGTTGTCTTTTTACCTATTTTTCAATTTGGACCATTAGAAATAAAAATCTAACCCATACCCAAGTTGACCCATTTATAAGTAAACAAGTTGAAACCGCCTCTATTAACACATATAATCAAGTTTGAAACTTACCAGTCCATTCATGGCATTAAGTGCAGACTCTGCAGCCTCGGGTGAGCCAAAAGTGACAAACCCAAAACCACGAGACCGGCCCGACTGTTTCTCATAGATGACCTTTGCACTCAATAGACCGGGCTGATCAGCAAAAGCATCTTTAAGTTTCTCTGAAGTTACAATCCAGCTAAGATTACCTGCATAGATCTTATACGGGCTTTCGATAAACTCTCTGTTACTTTTTCTAATTTTCGGGCCCATAACTTCCCTCTCGCCCCCTCTAGGCACCTCCGGGAAGTTTACCTTCACCGTTCTGCCACCAATTTGCTGCAAATCATCATCAGAATCATTAAGCCAAGATTGTGGTCTTCATGCAGGGGTTCAAGTTTGAATGTTTGAAACAGGTATTGCTTTGACTTTTGAGACAAAAGTCAAAGACCATTATTCTCAAATGCATAATTTATGAGGATCTTGTCACCAAATTAAGATTGAGATTACGCTATTTCTACATGGAGTTTATACATTCTAAGGAGTAATCATATTTAACTCCAACTAGTTGGAATCAAATATTGAAGATGAATATATTATGGGTGCTTGTAAACGCCAAAACCGCTGAAACCAACGAAAGACAGCTGGTTTGACCGGTTTGAAATATGTACGATCCAGTTTACAGTTCAATTTTATCAAAATTGACGGTTTACGATTTGGAACTTGAAACGAACTGTATAAACCGAACCGGCCGTTTAACATTTTTAATTTATCATTTTATTTGAGGAATACAAAATTTTGTATATGTATTATATTCATGAACAATCATTATCATATTTTTAATACTTAATATAAAAGAGTAAAGTACATAGATTGTCCCTGTGGTTAACCAAAATTTTGGATTTATTTAGTCTCTAGTTTTTAAAAAGTACACGGATGGTCCCTGTAGTATGCAATTTGTAACGCATATAGTCCCTAGCTTTTGCCAAAAGTACACGGATGGTCCTGTAGTATGCACTTTGTAACACATTTAGTAAACCACAAGGACCATCCGTGTACTTTTGGCAAAAGTTGGTGACTAAATGCGTTACAAAATGCATCCGTGTACTTTTGGCAAAAGCTTAGGACTAAATGCATTACAAAGTGAAAACCACGGGGACTATCCATGTACTTTAAAAAAGCCAAGGCCTAAATCCAAAATTTTGGTTAATCACAAGGACCATCCGTGTACTTTATACAACATAAAATTACGGTTTTTTTAGGAAAAAAAACACTTTTTTTTTCTAAAACCGCCAAACCGTGAATGCCGACGGGTTTGGCCGACCCGAACAACCCAGCCAAATAGAAACAGTTACCGCCTTACCGGGTCCGCCCAAAATTTTCGTCAAAACCGACCCAACCAGACCGCAAACACCCCTAAATATACAGTCAAATTCATACAACACCACAGAAGTAAGCACTTACAGATCCATTAAACATTCTAATGGCTTCTTTAGCTTCTTGTACACTCGCCATTGTAATAAACGCAAATCCTCTACTCCTGTCTGTAACCCCATCATAAACAATCTGATCCAGCACAGATATTAACAACAAAATAGGGATGGGACTGGTAACGTACCCGTATCCGTACTCGTACCAGTAACGAAAATGTCAATACCAAATTTGAACAAAACTGGGAACCAAATACGGTACCGAATATATTGGTACGGTACGGGTATTTCGGTACGGTATCCGCTTTAGTACCACTTTGTTTTCATTCTATTTTTTAAGCACTTGTACATGTACTAAATAGGTAAAATCAACACGGAGTACCAAATACGTATATTGGTACGGGTACTAATATGGTACGGGTACTAATATGATACGGGTACTAATATGATACGGTACCAAATAGGTAAATTCGATACGATTACCATAAATACCATAATGTGAATAAAACATAATATAAAAAAGCTTTTAAAAGTTCTAAATAAAATTCGGTGCCAATACCCGTTTTTGCCTGGACCCGTACCGTACCAATATCGAAGGTACCGAAATCAATAAAACTGATAACATCAACATTAATCAAGCACAATACCTCTACAGCATCAACATCACCAGCTTCCCCAAATATTTGTGCCAATTCTGCTGACATAATCGCGTACGGCAAGTTTCCGACGTAAAGCTTCCCGGCTTCCGGTGATTCCGGTTCACTTTCTTCTTCTTCAAATACGTCGTCGTTTTCTAATTCTTCTTCAATTTCTGATATCTCGGATAATTCGGATTCTGGGGTTTGTTGAATTTGAGTTGTTTGGTATAATGGGGAAGTGGATCGAATTAGTGTGGAGAGAGTTAAGTGATTGGGCTTGAAATTGAGAGAAAAATTGGGGGTTTTGAAGGGGGTTTTGGGGGATTGAAATTAGGGTTTTGAGGGTTTTGAGGGAGTGTAGTTTAGAAGATGTGTTTGAAGGAGTGGTGATGGAGATTAATGATGAAGAAGCTGCTGCAGTTGCAGACATTTTAGGTTTTGGTTTGTAGAATGTTGGAGGATGATGATGATGATGAAAGTTGTTGAAACAGAGATAAGGTTAGTTATTTGTGGTTGGTTAAAAAGAACATTATTTTCTTCAAAAGTTAGTTATTTTACATTTTTTAATGTTAAAAAAATATGTTGTTAACTCATCGCCATTTTCGTTCTCGTTATGTTTTCACAGTTTTCTACTTAAAATTATGTATTGAGCGCGTCGTTGTATTATATTACTTATATAAGAAAAAAATGATGAAAAAGAGTGTAGTCTAATGGTATCAATGTATGCAGTAAAGGTGTTCTCTTGAAAAATACGACTTGTATAAGTGTATATGAGCCGTATAGGAGGTTTGTATAAGTGTATACATGTCGTATAAGACAATCCCAAACATCTTATACGGCTCGTATATACCTATACGACTCGTATGCACCTATAAAGCTTGTATACATCTCGAGGTGTCGAAATAAGTTTTAAGGTGTGTGAATAGCTAGAATACTAATCCTAGCAAATAAATGATATCATAAAGAGTTAAATGTCATCTTAGTCCTGTGGTTTGGGTCATTTTACCTGTTTAGTCCAAATGTTTCATTTTTCACATGTGGGTCCAAAAAGGTTTCATCTTTGCTATTTTAGTCCACTGGGTTAACTTCATCCATTTTTTCTGTTAACGAGAAGGGCAATTCGGTCATTTTGTATGTAATTATGTTAACAAGAAGGGCAATCCGGCCATATAAAATGACCGAATTGCCCTTCTCGTTAACAGAAAAAATGGATGAAGTTAATCAAATAGACTAAAATGGCAAGGTGAAACCTTTTTGGACTCACAGGCAAAAAATGAAACTTTTGGACTAAACTGGCAAAATAACGCAAACCACAGGAAATGGCATTTAACTCTATCATAAATATATAAACATAAACATCCAATAGTCATGTTAATTTACAAAACTACCCAAGGGGAATTTCGTTATGACCAACATGTGCATGACTAAATGTTCGAAAGTCAACATGCGCAAAACATCAAAACACAATACATTGCAATCTCCCAAATGTTTGGAAGTCAAAGGTCACATGATACATACCTTGACAACAGAGTTTAAGGTTAGTTTATTCAAACAACACATTATTGAATAGTCTTAATATAGGATTAAACAAACACATGTACAAGAAATGATTGTACATCATATGTATTAAGGTTATAAGCATCTCTAACCAATTGCCAAACACTGCATATGTGTGAGGAATTAAAACTAGAGACACAACCTTAACACAAAAGCCAAGGATGATTTGCCATAGCCAAACAGCGGGACCGACCCAGTCGTGTTTGACTATCTAAAAACGGGGTCTGATGTGTAGTAGACACATCAGACCCCATATGCCTTCACAATGTCATGTTGCAGCGGATACCGCTTCCGGCACCCGCTGCAACCCATTTGTTCTGCATACCAGACACCATCATGTCCGAAAGGGAAGCAACCGAAAGATTCGCAATCGGGAAATGATTGAGATCTCCCATGGAAAACATGCTTGTCACCTCGGATCCCGACATGTAGGACCTACCACCGTTTGTTTCGTGATCAGATTGTAAAGACCTCGGATCTCTGAGAACCGGTTGGATGATCCGTCGGTTTTGAATCCAGAATTCCGGTTTTACCCTTGTCCGTTTCTTTAGTGTTCAGGAAACGACCCCCGCAGCCTCTCGGCCTGCGTTTTGCGTGGAGATGGCGTGACAGGTGCAGATATGGCTGCCAAAAACATGACCAAATGAGTGCCAAAATTCAAGAAAGACGGATAGCTTTTGAGGGTAAAAAGGTCATTTCACATTATCAACACACCTTGCGATTTTTCATAGCCTTTTTGGCCATTTCTGCCTTCGCACGGGATCGCCTGCGCCTAATTATAGCTTGATACTGCTTTGCATTCACGTATATAGGTCCATCATCAGTGCTTAAGTTCAAAGGCAGCATAACCCGACCCTGAATGATCAAAAGCGAGCTAAATCATACGGGGCAACAAAAATATAAAAGCGAGTTACATTTGAGTGCTTAGAGGTGCTTCGAATTCTATATAAAGCTTATGTATTCGTGTGATTTTTTTTTCATTTTTTGATCGGTTTTTCACAAAGACTAAATAAATCCTCAAAGAAAGTACGTACCCCGGTTTGAGGTCCATAAGCAGAGAGCATGCCATAATATTGTTCCCCATAAGGATACGCGCTACATATCTATCATAATTCGTTAAAATCCAAAAAAAAAGTGTATAACTGTATGAGCACTAATGACTAATCTTAGAAATTATGATCAAAATTATGGCTGCAAACGAACCGAACGTTCAACGAACAGTTCGTTAACCGTTCGGCTGAAAGTTCGTTTGTTAAATAAATGAACGAACACGAACTAGAAGCTTCGTTCGTTTAGTTAAATGAACGAACATGAACAGAGGCCGCGTTTGTTCATTTATGTTCGTGAACATTCGGTAACGTGTTCGTTTATGTTCGTTTATGTCCGATAGTTCATTATTAATGTATTATAATTTTATATATTATTTAATTTCTTCAAAATTTCCACAAATAAAATATTTAATAAGTATCACTATGTTATATATTTTGTTCATAAACGCTTTGTACGTGTTCATTTGTTTCCATTTGTGTTCATTAACACTAGTTTGTGTTCATGACCATTCGTTTGCGTTCATTGCCTAAAATTAACAAACGAACACGAACACATTAATTTCCTTAATGAACGAACAGGAACATAAAATCTCGTTCGATAAGTGTTCATGTACAGTTCGTGAACACATATAGTTTCTTAACAAACAAACACGAACAAGATCTTATTCGTGTTCGTTCGGTTCGTTTGCAGCCCTAATCAAAATCATATAAATAAACATGATTATTAGTTATTACCACAGCCGGCTGACCAAACCCGAGCTCAATATGACCTCCAAGCACTTGTGGAGCAGATTGCAAAGTGAAAGCTGCTTGCAATTGTACTGTTTTTTGACCATTTGATGAACTCTTGGACTCGCCTGAATCACTTTAACGCTCAATATACAACTTTAAAATCATACTTCAATCCAAAATTTAAAAATTCGTACAACTTCTAAACAAGTAACACTAGGTTCTGATGATCGAATATGGTGTGATTTCTTCATAAATTGTTCTAAAGCATTGAAATCTTTAATTTGGGAGGTGTTTAGCATTGAGTTTAGAAAAATGATTGTGTTATATGGAATAAGCAGAATCAGCTTGGTTTAAAAAAGCGCGTCAGCCTACACAAAGCACACGTTTTACAAGAATCGCACCTGAGGCGCGCTTTTTTGCAAGGTTGATTGAGACTGAATTGATGTGTATCTTTTTGTATATTACATTACAAAGAAAGGTATGCAATTTATAGCACAAAACCGTAATCTAAATATAGTAGATGAGCTCTGTTTACGGCTGGATTTGTAGCTGTTTACTAGCTGTCTTTGACCCTCTTAACTTGGGAGATGATGCTTGACTGATCCCGCAATCTTTGATATCTTTTATTTTTAACACTCCCCCTCAAGTTGAATAGTCGGATTTCCAAAATTCAACTTGCCCAAACAATCGCTGAAAATTTTCCCGTTAACCGCTTTTGTTAGAATTTCAGCGAGCTGATCCTTTGATCGAACGAACGGTAGTTCAATCGTACCATCTTCCAATTTTTCTTTGATGAAGTTCCTATCAACTTCCACGTGTTTAGTTCGATCATGTTGTACTGGGTTTTCTGAAATCTGAATTGCAGCTTTATTATCACACATAATCTTACTTGTTTCTTTTGACGGAAAACCAATCTCAGCTAAGAGTCTTCGCATCCACATGGCTTCTGTTAAACCTCGAGCTATACCTCTAAATTCAGCTTCTGCACTTGAAAGAGCAACCACCTTTTGTTTTTTACTTCTCCAAGTAACAAGATTCCCCCCAACTAAAGTGAAGTAGCCTGTTGTTGATCTCCGACTTCCCTTATCTCCTGCCCAGTCTGCATCGGTATAGATTTGAACATTTAGGTGTCCATGTGATTGAAACAGGACTCCATGACCCACTGTTCCTTTGAGATATCTAATAATTCTCCAAACTGCTTCCATATGTGACTGTTGAGGTTGGTGCATGAACTGACTTACTACCCCTACAGCATAGGCGATGTCTGGACGAGTATGTGAGAGATATATTAGTTTTCCCACCAGCCGTTGGTATCTTTCTTTATTTGCTAACTTTGCTCCTTCTTCCATATAAAGCTTTTGGTTTACACTCATAGGAGTATCTGCTGGTTTGCAATCGATCATTCCAATTTCTGCCAACAGGTCTAAGACATACTTCTTCTGACTAATGAAAATTCCTTGTTTTGACCTTAGTACTTCAATTCCGAGGAAATACTTAAGTCTGCCCAAATCTTTCATTTCAAATTCAGCAAACAAGTTTTCTTTTAGTTTTACCATTTCTTCTTTATCGTTCCCTGTAATGATCATATCATCTACATAGATAATTAGGCAGGTTACGAATTTTCCTCTTTTTTTGAGAAACAAAGTATGATCGGCATTACTCTGTTTATATCCAAACTTTTTCATAGCAACCGTAAATCTGCCAAACCAAGCCCGGGGAGATTGCTTCAAACCATAAAGAGATTTCTTCAGACGGCAAACTTCTGCAGTTTTGAACTCTTTTGTGAATCCTGGAGGAGCATCCATAAATACCTCTTCATCTAGGTCCCCATGTAAAAAGGCATTTTTTACATCAAACTGTTGAAGTGGCCACCCTTCATTTGCAGCTATCGAAAAAAGAATCCTAATTGTGTTCATTTTAGCAACCGGGGAGAATGTTTCAGCATAATCAATCCCATGTGTCTGGGTATACCCTTTTGCTACCAGTCGGGCTTTATATCTTTCAATTGTACCATCGGGTTTATACTTAACCGTATAGACCCAACGACACCCCACGGATTTCTTTCCCAACGGGAGAGTACACTTTTCCCAAGTATTGTTCTTGATTAGGGCTTCCATTTCTGTTTTCATTGCTTCCTTCCAATTTTTAGATTTTAGGGCTTGATCCACGTTTGTAGGAGTTTCTTCGGAATAAACAGATGAGATAAATGCTTTGGCTTCCTTAGTGAAATTTCCATTAGCCACACTAGCTATAGGATAACTAGATCTTCTTGGTTCTTTTTCAGGAGAATACCGTTTCGGAGGAACCCCTCTGTTTGTTCTAGGGGGTAACACATATCTTGATGGTGGTTCTTCTTGTCTGGATTCATCTGCCTGCAAATTTTCAGCTTGTTCTGTGGCAGTTTCATGGTTAGAAGTATTGGTATCTTCGGAGTCATTAGAAACTTCAAAGGTATCACCAGACTGAATAGGATGAGTATTACTTACCTCGGACACCAGGTTAGGAGGAACATTGGGACCTTCAGTGGCACTGAAATTGGACTCTGGTGACTCTGTAGTTGGTACATAGGGAACATATTTCAACCAACTTAGTGTGTCTAAACATTCCTTCTCCCCCTGACCACTGAGTTGGGAATTGTAGTAATACTCGGTTTCAAGAAAGTCACATTTTATTGTGGTGAACATATGACGTGTTTTTGGATTATAACATCTGTATCCCTTTTGATTCATTCCATACCCAACAAAGACACATTTTTCAGCACAAGGGTCAAGTTTGGTTCGATCTGATTTAGGTATGTGAACAAAGGCAGTACATCCAAAGATTCGTGGTTGAAGAGTAAGAACTGAGGGTAGTTTGAAGAATTTTGAAAGGGTGTGTAACGGAGTGTTAAGTTTTAGGATATTTGTTGGGAGTCGGTTGAGAAGATAGGTAGCGGTAGCAAGGGCTTCAGGCCAAAAATATTTCGGGACCTGGGATTCGATTAGGAGAGCTCGTGTCATTTCCAGCAAAATGCGATTTTTCCTTTCGGCGACACCGTTTTGTTCTGGGGTGTTTGGGCATGTAGTTTGGTGGATTATTCCTTGTCTTGGAAAAACAATTTAAACGAGGTATTAACAAACTCACCGCCATTATCGGATCGGAATATTTGGATGTTTGTTTGAAATTGTGTTTGGATCATGGCGTAAAACATAGTGAATTTTTCAAAGACTTCGGATTTGTTTTTCAGAAAATAAACCCAGGTCATTCGGGTACAATCATCAACGAACATCACAAAGTAACGAAGGTTTTGCCCCCAAGAACTGGGGCAGGACCCCATACGTCAGAGTGGATTAATGAAAATGGCAAAGCAGCCTTAGTATTATTGGGTTTAAAGGTTTTCCTATGGCTCTTTGCTAAAACGCATGTTTCACAATGTGACATAGAATTAACTGGAAATAGTTTTGGAAATAAAATATGCAAATAATTTGCAGAAGGATGACCTAATCTTCGGTGCCATAGCCAAGCTTCTCGTTCTGATGTCCCATGAGTCAACATCACAGCACCACTTTGAGTCACCTCATCCACATAATACAACCCTTGATTTTCAGTGCCACGCCCAATGATCACTCCCGTCCTGATATCCTGTAAAATACAAAACGTAGGGTACATTAGGACAATACAGTTGAGTTCTTTTGTGACGTGGCTGATGGAAAGCAGTTTATGTGATAACGAGGGAACATAAAGACAATTAGAGATTTTTATTGTGGGTGAAATCTCAATAGTCCCTCCCGATTTTACATCCATTATTCCTCCGTTTGCCGTTTGAATATGTGTTTTTTCTGGTTTGGTTGTTGAAATAATATCCGACAGCTCATAAGTCATTGTGTTGGTCGCGCCACAATCGAAGATCCATAGTTTTTGTTTTTTATGGTTTTCTTGGGCCATATTAGCATTTCCCTTATTTCTAGGGACTAAGTGTGACATATTTGGTTTATTATCATGGTTAAAACCACAAGGGTTTGAGGGGTGCGCTCCAAACCCGTTACCTGTTGCGTCTTCTTCTTCTTCATGTGCACCAGCCATTCCGCCGAAACCAGTCCTGCTTCGGCCTCCATCTCCGGTGACATCTCGGTTGCCGGTGCTGGATGATTTCCCTTTTTCTTTAACCGTAGCCTTTGTGCTCTTCTTATGGCCATCCGACCACCATTCGGGATACCCGACGAGTTTGAAGCATTGTTCCTGGGTATGTTTTGTCATGCCGCAATGATCACATTTGAGGTGAGTTTTGTCATCTTTGTTACCTGATCCGGTTCTTTTTCCATCGATCCGTCGGTAGCCTTTTGATGCAAGCCCTAACCCTTCGATTTCAGAGGCCATTAAACCCACTGTGATACCCTGTGTGTCATTGAGAGGTGTTCCCAGAATATTCTGGTGAGCGGCCTCCTTGCGGACAGTGGCGTATGCAGTTTCTACGGTTGGAAGGGGTTCTAACCGGAGTATTTCCCTCTTTATAGGGTCATATTTCCGGTTGAGGGCGTTTAGAAACTGAAACAGTTTCTGTTCAGTCCTGATTTTGTGATATGCTTGGATATCTGTTGGGCAGGTCATCGGGTTTGGGTCAATCCGATCAATTTCTCCCCATACTCCTTGGAGTATAATCCACAATTCTTCAAGGGAGAGATTGTTCTGTTTGATTTCATTCGCCTTGACATGTAGGTTGAAGGTTTGGAGCTTGTCACGTCCACTGCTATATGTTATAGCCAGGGCATCCCACAGCGATTTTGCTGTCGGAAATTCGGTTAGATTGCTGGCGAGGGTTGGTTCAATGTTTTGTATGAGCCATGAGAAGACGACTAGGTCGTCTTGTTCCCATTGTTCATATTCTTCGCTGGTTTGGTTTGGTGGATTGGTTGATAAATGGTTTAGAAAGGCTTTTGATTTACCGCCTATGGCTACCCTCATCATCCGGGTCCATAGAGCATAATTCTGGCTGTTGAGCTTGAGGTTTATTTGAAGGTTATCGGACAATTTTGGGTTCCGATTTTGTGGGTTGAGGCCATTCTTGAGCAGATTGGCGATTTGGATTGATAGATCTTCTCCCAAGTTACCGGCTTCGGCCATGGCAGCTTGGTTGAGAGGATGATTGATTCGGGTAAGTGATGAGCAGGGTAAGTGATGAGCAGGTCGGTATTAGAACCGTGAACTCTGCTCTGATACCATGTTAAAAGGTTGATTGAGAAAACACTGAATTGATGTGTATCTTTTTGTATATTACATTACAAAGAAAGGTATGCAATTTATAGCACAAAACCGTAATCTAAATATAGTAGATGAGCTCTGTTTACGGCTGGATTTGTAGCTGTTTACTAGCTGTCTTTGACCCTCTTAACTTGGGAGATGATGCTTGACTGATCCCGCAATCTTTGATATCTTTTATTTTTAACAGAGTTGACCTCGAGGAGTGCGCCTCATGTATTTCCAACATTTTTGTGCAGTAGTGTACAACATGCTTTTCACTTTGTACATGCATGTAATTTCAATATTAAAACATATATAAATCTTATTTTGTCTAAATATTAGGCATATGATGCTAGAAACCTATAGAAAATATACAAAAAATTATATAATTATTCGCGCCTCGGAATGAAAAGTGGAGCACTTTGCGCCTCGGTTTTAGACGTTGTCGCTTTTGTGCGCTTCTCTCTCGCTTTTTAAAACCAAGAGAATTAGATAACCAATTCTACCAAAATTAATATAATCAATATAATCACTTGTTTGAGTGTTTGGCAAATTGTGAATATAAAAAGATTAGCTTGTAAAACAACCCTAAAATCATCATCATTTTGTACCCAACTTGAAAGCACAATAATCATTTTTTTTCTTAAAAAAGAAAATAATAACCAAACACCCTCTTGGCATCAAGATTAACACATGCCTTTCAAAAAAAAAATCAAGATTAACACATGGGTTAATGATTGATCCCAAACAAGATCTTTCAACCAAAACTTCAACATAAAGTTTCAAACTTTAAACTTTACCACAGATTTCCAATGATGAACTCTTCAATCCACCCATGGATTCTTTAAAACCCGGTTCACTCAACCAATGACCCGACCCGGATGACTGTGAACCCACCGGATTGGAAGCAGTCCCATCATCATGTTCTTTGAAATACTCAGAACCCATTGTCAAAATAAAGGTTTTATCAGCAGAAAACCTGTTGAAATCCTATCAGTTTAAAGTTGCATGAAGAGATATTAGATTCATGGTATATGTAAAAAAATCACAATATATTAAAAGATAGCAAGAACCCAGTTGAGTTGAAGTAAAACCCATGTGAAATTGCAAGAAAAGATAGCAAGATGATGATTCTAAGATGAACCCAGATGGGGAAACAGATGAAAGTCAAGGGGGGATATTCTGTTGATGGGTGAGAATAACAAGAGAGAGAGAGAGATACCTGGGATGAAGAGAGAGAGAGAATCTGTAGAAATATGAAGGGGGAGAAACAAGATTGATGAAAGAGAAGATGCAGAGAAAGAGACTGGTTAATGAAGGAGATGAAGAGTAAATATAAGAGTGGTGTGGCCAATGACATAGGCCCTTTATTTCAGTTGACACTTAAAACATTATTATTTTTCTTTTCTTTACCTTGGAATATAATCATGCTATCTACTTCTTAATTCAAACTAAGGATGTACTTATTCGTATGTTGTGCAGAGACGCAGTTGAAATTCATACTGTGCTATTCAAACCAAGGTCGTACTTATCTTTATGTTGTCCAGAGACGCGGTTGAAATTCAAAACGTATAGCACTGATAAATAAATTCGTATAATTAAATAAAATGATATCTAAATGTGTTATGATATTTGTATGGTAACTCAGCTCTGATCATCAATATAATAAGAAAAGATAAAACAATATAGTAAATAACAAAGGTAAAAAAAGGTAAACTAAAAAGAAAACGATAGAAACTCAGTTGGTTTCGGTGTACTCGTTATAACAAAGAAGAGTTAAAAAATATATTTAAAAAGAACTAAACTAAAAAACCTAAACTAAAAAAACCTTCGCGCACACTCCTGATAGCAAAGAAAATAAAAAGTTAAAAAAATATGTCTAAAACGGTATTTGCGTGTTCGTTAAAAAAACTATTTAGGAGTAGAATAATTTAGATAAAGTAAAAGAAAATGAATACAATGACTAAACTACGTGGGTTTAAAATGAAAGTTTATACTAAACGACGAAATAGACTAAAGCACTAACAAATTACTTCATCTTCTTTTAATTTATTAATTTATATAGAGATAATTCTAATGCTTTTACATATATTTTATATGTTGGGTATGGTATGGTAGTTCCTAGCGCATCACAAGAGGGTAAAAACGCAACCATCTTTCACAAAAGGGATGACATCGTTGTTGGTAATGACAATATCTTGTTCTTTCCTATAGGTTAGAGAGGTTGCTAGAAAGTTGTATAGAAAGTGAGAGATTGTCAGTGACATTCGCCCTTTGCCTATTCACTTGACACTTAACATTACTATTACTAGTAAATTTCTCTCATGAGTTGCGGCGTCATCGAAACGTAAGGTAACTCGAATTTATATCGTCTAATGAAAACGTATCATATTTGACCCAACTCGTTTCCAAATAGTATTTACTTCAAAACGTAGACCGACTAAAAAGTACATAAAAATATGCGTGAAAACGTATTATATTTGACCTGACAAAATTTATGTGGAAAAAGGTAAACCAAGTTGAATTCATACTGACACATACATGTATACAAAGCAATATCGATTTGGCGGCAATATGATTGGTTTCCCTCGTGTTACGCGGCGTGACTTTGGTCGTTATCAGCTCGACTCATCGGAAAATCAAAAAGCGAGGATCGATAAAAGCAAATACCGATATCGGTTTCGTACCAGTTAGAAAAAATGAAAATAGGTTTTTTCCCACCGCGTTATGTGGTGAGAGTTTGATCGTTTATCCCGTACTACGCGACGTGACTTTGGTCGTTTTTGGCTCTACTCGTCCCAAGCAAATATCAATACGTGTTTCGATAATACCAATGAAAAAATAGAAAAGAAGAGAAAGAAACAAACAAATATACTGTTCGTAGTGGTTATCCAATTACATATAATAAATAAATAAATTATTATTATTATTATTATATCTACTTCTTTTTGGTTGTTGTGTGTAGAGATGAGCTCGGTACCGACCGGTATCAGAACCGAAAGTACCGGTATCGAAAATTCCTAAAGTGGGTACCGGTACCGAATATACCCGGTTCGGTTCGGTACCGGTACGTATCGGTATTTGAGGGTAAATACCGGTACCGAACCGGACCGGTACCGAAAATGTCAAAACTCAGTACCGAATCGGTACCGAAAACGTACCCAGTTCGGTAAATTAAATATCAGTACCAGTTCGATACCGATACCGTGTCCATTTTGCTCATCCCTAGTTGTGTGCCCAATTTTATTTCAAATTCTAATACTTTTACATAAACTTTGTATGTGGGGTACACTAGTTCCTAATGCATCACAAGAAGGTAAAAACGTAACCACCTTTCACAAGGGATGAGATCGCTGTTGACAATGATGATATCTTGTCCTTTCCTAGCCTAATCACTTAGGTTAGGAAGATTGCTAGAAAGTTATATAGTAAACTGGGTTTTAGTAAAAACTATGACTCACTGATTGATAATTATTGTAGAACATTCATCCATAAAATAAAACAAAAACAACAAATTTATTAATCAATAATCGGATTACATTATATAAACAGGAACTGAACCAGACTGAATCAAAATACAATAGAAAATGTAAACAAAACCAAGAACAAATTACAAAGAAGTAAAGGAAAATTAAAACAACGGTGACTGAGGCACGTGAAGATCACGATTCCCTTAAAACAGATTTCAGGCCACCTAGGTGAACCCGTCTGTTTCCAGGGTACAACAGTCATAGCAGATTGTATTGCCGGGGATAGCCAAGCACTTGAAAGAACACCTGAAACAAGAGTTCTCAGGGATGCAAAGTTAGGAAATTCTGTGAAAGTAGAGCGTGTACTATGAACCATACGAATGTTCTATTCTCTATATTCTAAACAAAGCACAAAGCTTTGCATATAATGTTGTTTAGAATTCCAAAATGAAATGTCAGAATTGAATACAAAATTCAGTAAAAATTAAGTCCTAAATTCAATGACAAAATGAATTATGAGAACTTAATTCTACTTTACCAGTAGCAATCTAAACAGTCATCAGACCACTAGCTCAAGCCACACGAGCCAAGACGCATGCGCCATCAAAGCGTCACATTGCACCCTCGTCCAGGTTCCGGGCCCGGGCGTGTGTCGGGTGCTTCGCACCCTCCTGGCTGCCACTAGGTGTGAGTTGTCACACAAGAATACATTCGTGTAGAAAATTCTAATTATAAATCCACGAAACATTTATCTTCCACCAATATAGGACAAACACAACTTCTCATACATTAAAGTTCCAATACACAATTAAAGCGTATGATCTCTTATTTGTTTGCTTTAATCACTAAATAATTATTATATTAATCATTTATATGATATTATTTTTCATAATTTCCAACAATCATCAATGACACGTAGTTATGTAAAAAATAAATAAATAGATCACGTGACATTTTTATATACTCTTTAGGGGGGACGAAATGCCTGCGGGGAATGGCTTCGGGGAGGAGGGTTGCCGAGCGGGAAGGATTGCCAGTGGTGGATCGGTGAGTGGAGAGTAGGAGAGAAGAGGTGTGGGTGGTGACTCCTCACCGAGAAGGAAGAGAAGAGAGGGAGAGAGTGAGTGAGTTAATGGTGGACCTCAACCCCTTTTAACCAATCATAATTTTTTTAGTTTTTAAGATAAATAGGTTTATTATGTGGGGAGCAATGTCAGTGTTTAATGCAAAATGGGGAGTAAAAGTGGGGAGTTAACATGGCATGAGAAGATTGGTTGGGTTGAGAAGTCACCACTCCCCACATGGGAAGCATTCCTTCCACCCTTATTAAATATCATAGATTAGAGATTCTTTTATGGAAAAATAATATATAATAACAAAAATTATCAAGTTACTTGGTTCATGAACTGAACTTAATCAAAATTCATAGACTTATCCTAACTAGCTCATCCGTTTTAATTAGCCCGGGTGATTTAGCAAGGTATAGCTAAAAATTAAAAAAAAAAAAAGAAATCTGATTGGTTTGATTAAAGGTGGTTTCCACATTGTCATCTCTAACTCTCGTATCACATTGGCGGACCATAGGGAAACGCCTCTTGATGACGCCCTCGACCGGTTTTACCTACGCTATCAAGATGAGATGGCAGGTGACGCTAGGCACACGGCTTAGCCTTAGTGATCTATTGAAATTTTGATATAATGTTTAGGGTGGAACGAGTGGGTTCGGGGAAGTGATGCGGGGAGCAAGTTTGCCGATCGGGAAGGTGTAGCGGGTGTTGAGCGGTGAGCGGGGAGGGGTGTAGGCGGGTGAGTAGTCACCAATGGAAAAGATCCATTGGGAGTGATAATTTGACCGTTGAATATAGCCCGTAAGCCCATTTTTATAAAAAAAATTACAACTTTTCTTTATAAACAACACCATTTTCTTCTCCATCCAACGCCATTTTTCATTTGTATTCAACCTAAATCCTTTCTTTTACACTAAAAAATTTAACCCTATTTTCTAAATGGGTGACATACCACCGCTATTCATTCCATTTGATATTAGTGAAAACGATGATTCTTCCTCAAGCGATAGTAGTTTACTTTTTTTTTTTTTCCAGAATCTTATAAAAGAAGCCACCGCACTGGAAGACACGGGTACTTTTAGAAAAGGGAATTTGTCCGTCGAGATCGAGAGAAAGGTCAATAAACCCTTATGGCAGATTATTTTGTCGAGGAGCCTAAATTCAACGAAGAGGTTTTTCGTCATAGGTTTCGTATGTTGAAAAATGTTGCTTTTAAATATTGTGAGTGACGTGCAAGCGATTAACTCGTGGTTTCAAGAGGGCGTGGATGGGAGAATGAAGAAGATTTTACACCGATGCAAAAAGTTACTTCGGACGAATAAGCAACTTGTAATCGGTAACCCTTCAGACGAGAATGACGAGTATTTAAATATGGTCGAAAGGACTTCCCGTGACTGTCTATATAATTTTTGTGGAACGATATGTAATTTATACGCTTCCGAGTTCTTACGTAAACCAACTAGCCACGACGTTGCGATATTGTATCAAGCTCATAAGGATAAACATCACCTTCCTGGGATGTTGGGTAGTCTTGATTGTACACATTTTGTTTGGTGAATGTGTCCAACAGAGTTGCGAGGCCAATATATGAGGGGGGATCACAAGTACCCGACAGTTATGCTCGAAGCAGTGGCCTCTCAAGATTTGTGGATTTGACATGCTTTTGTGGTCCACCAGGTTCACAAAACAACATCAACATGCTCCAACAATCTCCGTTATTTCTTACTCAACGAAATGGAACTGCACCAAAATGCCCATTTTACGTGAACAACCACTTGTACAAGCGTGGATACTATCTTACCGATGGAATCTACCCTACTTGGTCCGTGTTTGTGAAATCATTTCTGTATCCTCACATTGTGAAAGAAAAGAAGTTCAAGAGGCAACACGAGGCGTCAAGAAAAGATGTGGAACAAACTTTTGGCGTTTTAAAGGCAAAATGGGGTGTACTTGTCAACCGATGGCGGAAACATCGGGATGAGACGAAAACGAGATTGCAAGAGACTTCATAACACTAATTGTGACAAGTATTTAATAATTACTTTTTACGTTGCTTGAAGTCTTGAACTAGGAACACCACAAGTTTAAAATGAATAATGTACAATAAGTATTCAAATAAATAAATTTCATTTCATTACAATGATTTTTGTACAAGTATTAGAATGAGATACAACAGATTGAAAATGAAATTACAATACAACGAACATTAAAATTTAAATGCGTCTCTAGACAATCCTACTAGATTCATTGTCACAATCCTGCAACATGTAATAAAAACATGAACAGTACAAAAGCACTGGCGAACATACAAGTTCGAATATAAGTATATGTATAAAATTTTGTCTCAAATCCACATGGCATTTTATAAACGAGCATACATAAATAACTTACGCATAACAAATAGTATATAATTAAAATCTTTAACTAGCATACATAACAACCTAAGCATAACAATATCATGAGAATACAAGTTGAAACTAACAAGCATAAACTAGCTAAGCATAACAGTGAACGTGTTCGATGGCTTGAGTATTTAATTATAATCGATTGCGTAAAGTGGATTTTGTATACATGTTGCACCCAAAATGCGTTAAAGCGTAAAAAGGGTCGAGTTTGCTCACAGTTTTGCAAAGTTTCCTTTGGTGATTCCGTGAAGAGTTGGAGGTTGGAGCTTCAAAACTTCCTTTAGAACACTTAGTGTTTTCTTTTAGAACTCTTAGAGTTCTCTTCCTTGCTTGGGAGATTTGGGAGAAGTAGAGAGGTTGAGAGAAGAATGGTTGGAACACTTAGTGTCCTTTTAGAATTCTTAGAATTTCTTGATTTAGAGAGATTGAGGAGAATTAAAGAGATAGAGAGAATAATTGTGTCAAAAAATGGTAGAAGGGGGTTGATATTTATAGGTGGAGAATGTGAAAAAGGGTGAAATATGATTGGTTAAAGAAGGTGGAAGATGATTGAAAAAATGATTGGTGGAGAAAGGATGTTGAAAAGAGTGAAATATAATTGATTAAAGAAGGTGAAAGATGATTGATGAGGTGGAAAGATGATTGATATATTTCTTGAGTATGTATTATGTAATTGAGTATATAAAAAGTATAAAAGTATAATTCAAGTATTGAGAATGTGCGTATAAGTATTTATACGTATAATTGTGTCGGTTTGCGTATAAATACGTATTTAAATGATCGGTTGTGTGAATAAAAAAGAATATATGAATTTTATTATAATTAACGCCTCGAAAATATGATATGAACATGAAATTTTATAAAATAAGGATACCAAAATACGAGGTATTACGAATATTCTGATTTTCATCTTTTGTTATTTAGGCTAAACATGATAGTTTTCCAAATTTAATAATAATATAAAGTTTTTAAACAGCATGAAGAAATCACGTTTAAATACATGAAAATAACATATTGTCATGCTTAAATGCACGTTCTTTTTTCTTACAAAAATATAACGTTTGTTTATTTTTATATCAAACGTTGAGTTTCCAATCTATATAATTGTTATATTTTTTTATAATTTCTAGAATATACTTTCAATTTTTTTAATACTTTATTTATCCTATGACTCATGTCTTTTATGGAAAATGCGATAAAAACAAGTGTCCGTACAATCCCAAATATTAAAACAATTCCAATGATGGTGAAAAGTCCAAAGTGTTGTTAATCAATCATTTGACTCTTCCATTTGGGCGATACATATCACCACACATGGTTTCTTCAAATGGACATACCTACTCGTTAGTGCAAGTGGCCACATATCATCTCAAAACAATAACAATAATAATGAATCACAAAGCTAGACATAGTACACATTAAGTTTTAATAAAAAGAAAGAAAAATAAAAGTTAAAAAAAAGGTATAAATAAATAAATTCACTTCGCACCCACCCATTGGTCATGTGCATTTTAGCATCATAACTAGGGGTGTTCAGAATTCGTTGTGACTACAAGAATTCGAATTCAAATTTTATTCAAGTAAATCGAACACGAATCTATAATTTCAAATTCGATTCGATTCGAAATTCGAATAAAAATTATACATTTTATTTATTATTTTTATATATACTGCATATATAACTTTACTGGGCTATACTATAATTTATTTTCAAAATTCATTACAAGTATTAAAATTACCCATTATCCAAACCCACTACAAAGCCCATAACTAAAACCTAAGTAGCAAATCTATCAATAGATTTATAACCCTAAAAATATCAACTTGTAATGTGGAGTGGTTATTTCCGACTTCTCGTTTTGAATATTAGACTTTAGTACTTTATTTATAACTTTTTAATATGATATCGTGCTTTATGGCTGCTTTGAATTTATGTTTCATTTTGATAGTTTTTTTTTACATGTGTTAAAAGAATTTCAAAGCGAATTTATTAGAATTCGAATTTTTAATCGAATACGAATTGGATTTTTTATTCGAATATGAATTTATATCGAATTGGGTAGCTTTTAATCGAATACGAATCGAATTCGAATTCAAGGAAAAATAAAAATTATTCGAATAATTCGAAAATTCGATATTCGATTCGATGAACAACCCTAACCATAACACTATCAAGCCTTCTTTGGTTTAATATAGAATAGGATTAATGGATTTTAATAATCCAAACTATTCGCTTTTGACCGGTAACAACCTTAACTTTAAAAATAATCAGTGATGGTCTCAAATTTTCACATATTGTAAATTAATGGACCTTTACTAATAAAATCTTAATTTCTTTTTGTCTCCTTATTTTTTTCGGTTTAGTAAAGGTTTATTAGTTTATAATATATGAAAAGATAGGTACAACACTGATTATTTTTTAAGTCGAGAATAGTTAGAATTATTTAAATCTATTATTCCTATAGAGTATGATAGTTTTTTGAAAAAAAAATAGAAAATCAGTGATAGGTCTCATGTGAAAATGTACTTGCATAACATATATACTTATGTCGGTTCCGGTTGGATTTCAAGTTGATATGTTACTCAGTTTTGTAATTGATTTAGAAGTTTTTATCACAAGTCATCTTCGCCACGGAATATGTTTTGGGGGATTAGTGTCAAATAGGGATGAGCTCGGTACGACCGGTATCGAAAGAACCGGTATCAAAAATCCTCAAAAGTGGATACCGGTACCGAATATACCTGGTACGGTACGGTTTGGTACCGGTACTTGAGGGTAAAAACCGGTATCGAAAATATCAAAAGTCGGTATCAAATCGGTACCGAAAATGTACCAGGTTTGGTAAATTCGGTACCGTTACCAGTTCAGTACCGGAAACAGGTACTATTTGCTCATCCCTAGTGTCAAACAGGATACTTCAGTTAATTCTAACGTTAATTGGTTTTTTCGGTTCTGATAATCGAAGATATTGCTTTGAGTCTTTGACATCTTACGACCATATAGCTTCATATAATATGCATTTCATATTTAATGTAATGTGTGTTTTAAATATTATTACACTTTTTTTTGTGTGTAGCCCAAAAAGAAATACTCCATTTGGCACGCATTTTATATAGTTTGGAAATTTTCCAACAAAACAAAAATTTTAATAAGGGATATTGGATTTAAATAAATCAATTTTCATCAATTGGTCGATAACATTCTTAACTTTTCATTTGTACAACTACACTCCGAATTTTCAACTTATTTTCCTCTGCCATCCCCAAACTAATTGAACTCTAACACGGTTAGCTGACGTCGGCTGCTACGTCACCAATCAAGTGTCACATCAGCAAAAGTATCATGTCAGATGCCACGTCAGTAACAATGTCACGTCAGATGCCACATAAGCAAAAAACTAACTGAGTTAGGGTTCAGTTAGTTTGGGAGTTCCAGAGAAAAATAAGTTGAAAGTTGAGAATGTTGTGGTACAGATAGAAAGTTGAGATTGTCATCGGCCAATTGATGAAAGTTATGGTTATTTAAATCCAATATCCATTTAATAATTAATATTGAAACTTATAAAAAAATCATTAATAACCCAAACAAATTATGTTATTTGGATTATACCTGCACGAATAAGTGGTGGCTGATGGGTGAACTTCAAAACGAATAAATAACAACTTGGATTCGAATTAAATATGCGTTTGACAGTTAACATTAAGAAAATAGTAAACAAGAGAACAATTGTTTCTAGTTTTAAAATCTCAAAAACGCGTAAAACTTAAATATGGTTGTAACTTGTAATCAATTAGGTGTTTATTTTATGTATTGTGTTGGTGTCCATTGAGATCGACAATAACACATTAACACCCACCTTTTTGACGTATTATGGTCCTAGGATGATTCCCAATAGTCCGCATAACTTATTATTCTTATCGGTTCTTAGGATTTATGTTGTCATGGATGGAACTAGTGGAGGTATCATGGTGATGGTGCTTCTCTCGTAAATTTTGTTTGATATGTGACGTTATCATTTTGTTATAGTTTGACTTCCTAATCGCTAATTACACTTAGGGGTTGTTTGACAACTTCTGAATGTTTAAGTGTTGAACCATTAAGAGGTCTGAATCATTAAGTGTTGAATCAGTAAGAGATATGAACCATTAAGAGCCAGTATAATGTTTAATCGTTAAGAGGCAAATGTCTGGTCAGATTAGAGGTCTTAACCATTCAGATTTAGTATAATGCTTAACCATTCAGAGGCAAATGTCTTAACCATTCAGACATTTGCTCACGAAAAAACAGTCTGAACCATTAAGTGTTGAACCAGTAAGAGGTCTAAACCATTCAGAGCCTCATTAAGAGGTAAACAAACAGCCCCTTGCTAGTTTATTATAAGAGTTTAATTGTGTTTTACCCACGAGCCAAAAATAGGTATTTTTAGGGTTTTTTTTAAGGTTTCGCTCCTATAAATTGCACATAAGATGTAGTTAATATTAATCTAAGTCTCTTTTACATGGTATAGAGCTAAGGCTTTACGCACGATAAAAATACTAGATAGGATGATGCCAGGAACGGACCTGCTCATGTCGTTTGGGGGTTCGATTGCCCCCACCCCACCCAAAAAATAATTCTTGGGTATGCAATTGGTGGCGCCCCTGTTGTTAGTACAGTTTTGTGTCTGTAGCTAACGGTAGTCTGTACGGTCTTTGTTTAGTGTTTGTATAGTTTTGGTCGAGTCGGCCAAGTCAAGATATCCTCCTATCTTGACTTAGCACGACGTTTGGTTTACTGGTGTTGTAAAACAGCTGCATGTTGCAGTCTGTTAGTTGTTTGTATTTGTCCTCTTAGTAAACTGTTAGATGATATGTTTCTGATATAGGTCCCTACGAAGAACCCCTGCTTCTTCGTAGGAATGATCACCAACGAACACTCATGGTTCGTTGTCACTATGAGCCACGAAGAATCATTCTTCGTTGGCTGAGTTGTTCGTAGGTGAGTCCAACGAAGAACCATTCTTCGTTGGACAGTGTACTGTTCGTTGGACTGCTGGTTCTCCGTAGCCATGCAGTCCTGTAGGCCTATATATACAGAACCTTATCTCACAGTTTCACTAAGAGAGTCCTTAGAGAGTTTACACTGTGTGTATGTGTATGTACTGATTCTCTTCCTGTTAATCAAAGATAGTGAATCTTTTGGTTATCTTGTGTTTGCTTATACATTGTTTTGCTACGGTTTGCATACACACTTGGATTCCGCACTCGTGTGTGTGTTAGACAACAAGGAAGTAGGTTATCTTGATCCTCAAGTGGACCTACAAGTGGTATCAGAGCTTTGGCTCTCTTCCTTGTTTAAAACCGAGGAAAATCTTGTATGTGAGCTTGTTTGTGAAGTGTTCTTGCAAGATTTTTGAACTTGAAGGATAGAAAACTTAGTTTTTCAGAAATATTGCTCAAAAATCTGTGTTAAACTTGATACTTGAAGATAATCTTTCTTAAAACTTGACTAAAACAAGTGTAGACATGTTTAGGTTTAGTTTTTCTTAAGAATTTCGTTCAAAGTTTGTGCTCGGCAAGTTTTCCGGCAAAGGTTCACCGGAAACACTCACCTGAAAAGTTGGTAGAAAGACAAACCTCTGGACAATAGCTTGTTTGAAATCTTCTCTTTTCTTACTAAAACTGGAAACAAAATCTTGTTTTATTCTCTGTCAGAAAAAGGTGTTTCTATTTTAGGAAAAAATTCACCAACCAAATCTCTGCGAAGATTCAGTATCTATGAAGAATTCAGTATCTACGAACCTTCTTTCTGCGAACAATAACTCAACGAAGAATAATCCTTCGTTGATTTCTTTCTGACGAAGAATCTTCATTCTTCGTTGATCTAGTCTCCAACGAAGAATCAGTTTTTCGTTGGACACTGATTGTTCGTAGACCACATTGTTCGTTGATCTGATCCTTCGTTGATAGAGTGTCAAATTTTTCACAGAGAGTTTATAACTTGCTCAAATTTAACAACTTTGAATTTTCAAGTTAATAGTTTGTTTTAATTATTCAAAATGAGCTCTAATCCTTGGGATTGGGGCAGTACGAGCAGTACAAGTCAAGGTACTTCACAATCAAGCCCCGACATGTCATGGGTCAAGGGACTTATGCCTCAACAAGCCTCAGTGATTACCGCTAGTCAGTGGGCTTGTGTCGCAAACCAAAACCAAAGCGTTCAAACCTTACTGATAAGCGAGAGTGAAGCGGGTAGTAACAATCGTCCACCAAAACTGAATCATATGAATGATTATCCCGCATGGAAGGGACGTTTTCATACATATGTCCTTGGTCAAAACACTGAATTATGGACATGCTTTACCACGCCTTACAATGTCACACTTGAAGAAGTTGGTTCCAACCCAACTACTTTAGCAAGCATGACCGAACTGGACAAGAAGGCTTATGATCTCGAGAAGAAGGCCTTTGTTATTCTCACACAAGCTCTTCACAAAGACATTTATCATCAGTTCATCTTTTGTACTTCCACCAAGAATCTGTGGGATACATTAGAAGCAAGAGGTGAGGGAAATGCAGCTACACGAAAAGTTCAACACGACCTACTGAAAAAGGAGTTTGAAGGTTTCTTGGTTATGGAAAATGAGACTCTAAATGATATGACAACTCGATTCTATCACTTGCTAAGTGAAATGTATTCATATCATGTGAATGCATCTCAACAATAAATAGTGTCAAGGTTTACTGATACGTTGCCACCAAAATGGGGTCAATTCATAGATTTGCTCAAACACACTGGAGTGTTAGATACAATTACAATCTATGAATTCATTCAAAAGTTGGAAAACAAGGATGAAGAGGAAATTCGAAAAGCGAAAAAGGGTTCCAGTTCCTCAGAATCCTGAAATGTACTTTGGAGGCATTAACGCAGGTGTTGGTACTTCTTCGCAACCGAAATTACAAACGGCATTTGTATCAAATGCAAATCCATTCATGCTGCCACCACCAAAACCAGATCAATCAACCCAATCAATAGTCAAGGATTTGATCCTAGTGCCTTCTTACCAAAACCTCAAGATTTTGGTGCTCAACAAATAACACAACAAGCTTGCTATGGAAACAATTTCCAATCGCAAAGTCCCAACACTGTTAGATTTGATACCTCACATCTCTCCAAAGTGGGTGTAGAAGTTGCTAAGGAACACATGGAACTTCTAAACACCATGGTTAGTGCTTATTGTGGCATGGTGGCTGGTCAAATTGGAAACATTAATTTGACAAATGAGGACTACTAACAAATCGACAAAGATGAGATGGATCTTATGGATATCAAATGGGCTTTTTCAAGTGCAGTTCGAAGAGCAAAGGATTAAATGGCTTGAACGGGGAGAACAACTCTGGAGAGCAAAAGGGTTACTAAGTACGGTTTTGATAAGGATGCCGTTACTTGTTTCAATTGTGGTGAGAAAGGGCATTTCAAACAAGAATGCACAAGACCTGCGAAGCAAGGAAATCAAAACCCTTTCAGAAATCAAACTACATCCAACACCACCCAAGTCAATAATGAAAGAGGAATAGTGGCGGTTAATAACCCAAATCAAGCAGGATCTTCCCATACAAACCGAGCATTGGTGGTACAAGCTGATGAAGGATGTGACTGGTCCGTTCAACTGGGTGATGGTAATCAAGGGGGTACTGCCTGCTATGCCAAAGTCATTAATCATGTGCAATCGGTCTAAAGGGATGAAGCTTCCGAAGATGATGACAGTTCAGGTTACAGCGGTATTTCAGATGAAGAAAGTTCAAGTGTTGGAGGGTATAGTTCGGATCTTGAAGTAAAATTAGATATTGATGCTGAGGTTGAGGGTCAGTTGAGAGAAGCTGAGAAGCTGAACAACCAGAAATCAGTGCTAGTGAAGAAAGCTGAAGTTGCAGCAAGGGAATTTGAAAATCTGTTCAACAATGATGGATCGTTCTCTTGCAACACTGCATTTATGGCAAATGTGTCAGTCTCAACTAGTCAGGTACAATTTGATACTACTCAAGTATGCAATGATTGCTCTGTTCTAAAATAGAAGTTCGAAACAACAAATCTCATAATCACAATTTAGTAATTGAACTATCGAAATGCAAAGAAGCTAACTTGGCCTTAACAAGAAATGAAAAGGATTTCAAAGATGTAATTGACAATTTAAAAAGAAGCGTTTCTGAGTTAACCAAAATGGTTTTAAACAAACAAAAGGGTATTAATAACTATATTAATATCATTGAAGAAACCAAAAAGGAGTTAGCAATTGCAAAATGTGAATATGAAGTGATCAAGCTCAAATTGGAAAGTTATTCAAACTCTCAGTTTGTGCTTGATCACATCATCGATGTTCAAAAGCTAAAAGGGAATGTGACATGCATCGGGTATCAGTTGTGTCCACCCCCTTTAAAACACAACTATTCCAAGATGCCCGATGAAGAGGAAATGCCTCGATTTGAACCTTTTGTACCACTCAATCCTGATGAGTTTGCAGCAGGATTAGGGTTCAAGTTAGATGAGGTTTCTGATGAAATCAAACAATCTGATAAGTCATCATCTGAACACAGTCCTCCTGTAGTTGAGGATGCTGAAACATCAAAAGATGAATCTGACATGATCAAGCAAGACCAGTCTCTTGACAATAAGAAGGGAGTGGAAATTCCAGTTGAGAATCATATCTTATGTGATCCTCCCACTCCAGTTGTTAAGCCTGTTGTTAAACAAGAGTTTGATCCTGCTAAGTCAGTTGAAGCACTCATTGCTACCTTTGAAAGTAACAATCTGCTCTATACGTTGGTTGATGATGGGAGAGTTTACTCAAACAAGGATTTCCCTATCAGAAATGTCAATCCAACCTTGATTGATCAAGTTTTCGAAAACTCAACAAATAAGTTTTTGGGAAAGAAAAGTTCGAGTGTTATCGTAACTCAATGCGACAAATTACCTCTCAAACCTCAACAACCAACGACTTCCAAAGGAAAGCAACAAGAAAATGGAGTCGATAACTTTAAGGTCTTAAGGGGAATCAGAAATCGACTCGAAACAAGAAGAAGCAAAAGGATGTAAAATTTGTGGGTTCAACGGGTACTGATAAAATCGAGACTTTTGAAAACTTATCTAACACGGATTTTGTTAACAAAGTCAAGATTTTGAAACGAAATGCACAAAACAATTACACTCAACATACCAACGGGTGTGATAGTGAACCAAGTACCTCACGTCCAACAAGTTCTACATCCAGTCAGAAAAATTCATCTCCTTAGTTGTTGAGAGGAGATCGTGTTTTAGATGTGGGGAGTTTGGTCACATCATCAAAAATTGTACCAACTCACCCAAACCAAAGTTTGCGGATCATGCTCCACCTGAAAAAGTAGAACAACGACGATCGGTATCCCCTAAACAAGACAAAAGGGTCGTTAAAGAACAAGAAGCTAAACAAAAACAGAAAAATGTTAAAGCTCTTGAGAAGGCATTAAAACCGGAAATTGTTAAAAGGGAACCAAGTCCATCAAATGTGTCAAAACCAGAATCTTCAAAATCTGTAAATAATATAAATAAATCTGGTAAGTCACAAAAGTCATCTTGGAAACCTAAGTCGGATACAATCTCAGGGGGAGATATTTCATTTCCGAATCATCAAGAAATTAAAATTACATTTCTTGATGATAAGGGGCGACCCAAGACACTAAGGCTTGGGTCCCCATCTCCAACTAATTGTGTAACCTCATGTGCAGGGTGCTTCAGGAGGAACTATTAACAGTCATTGGATCGTTGATAGTGGGGCATCTAGGCACATGACATGCGATCTTAGACTTCTATATGATGTGAAAAACATTAGAGGAGGCTATGTCGCTTTTGTTGAAGACAAAGGTGGATACATCACTGGAGAGGGTATGATCTCTAATGGTGTGGTGAGTTTCGACAAGATCAATTTTGTGCAACAGATTGATCACAATCTTCTTAGTGTGTCTCAAATTTGAGATAAGAAGTTTACCGTGCATTTTGAAACCCGGTTTTAAAATCTCAAAGGAATGGATTCTTCTTTCGGCTCTAAGGATTAATGACTTATACATCCTTGAAATGAGCCAAGCGATTACGAAAACTGCACAAGTTACTTGTTTCATTTATAAAGCTACCGAGAAGGAGTCTATATCATGGCACAGACGAATGGGACATATTCACTTGAGGAAGATGAACCATTTGGTGAAAAACAATCTTGTGAATGGTGTGCCCATTAAAAACTATCATCTTCAAGACGTCTGTGTATCATGCCAGAAAGGAAAGCAAGTGAAGAAATCGCACCCTGTCAAGAAAGTCAACACTGATAACATGCCTTTGGAACGTCTTCATATGGACCTTTTCAGACCTATGAAACACAAGACAACCTTTGGTGATGCTTACTGCTTGGTAGTTACGGATGACTACTCAAGATTTAATGGATAGCGGTGATGGCTCACAAAAGCGAGACTCCAGATATTCTCAAGAATCTCTTTACCCTCGTTGAAAATTTGTACAACTTGAAGATAAGAGAATTCGAAGCGACAACGGCACTGAGTTTAAAAATAGGGTTATGGATGAGTATTGTGTTTCCAAAGGTATTTTGCATGAATACAGTTCTCGCTAAACTCCTCAACAGAACGGTGTTGCTGAAAGGAAGAATCGGACGCTTATAGAAACTGCTAGAACTATGTTAGTAGAATCACAACTTCCAGTTCAATTTTGGGGGGAGGCTGTGGCAACTGCGTGTTATACACTAAACAGGGTTCTTACAGTGAAGAGACATGGTAAAACTTGCTTTGAACTGTTGCATCGACGAAAACCTGATGTGTCGTATTTGGAATCTTTTGGAGCTCCATGCACTATGATTGATCCGGATTGTAAGTTTGGGGCAAAGGCGATCGAAGGTTTCTTTCTTGGGTATGCTACTCCAAATTTTAGGGTCTGGAACTTATCTACTCGGAAGATAGAAGAATGGGGTGAAGTTAAGGTTCAACGATACATTGAGTCTGTTAGGGCTCGAGGAGATCCGTGGATGTTTGACTATGATGGTCTTTTTGGTTCCTTTAATCTGCCAACCTTTGATGAAGCTTCTGCAGCAGCACAGATGTTATTAGAAAGTGATATTGCGATTGATTCGTCATTGGTGAGACCTATTATTGTTACTCCTCAAGCTTCGGCATCGGTTAACAATATTGGTCAAAATGAGGTGTTTGAAGATGCAGCTGATTACAACGTTTTGTCTGAAGATGAAGAATGTCACGATGCAAATGAAGCTACATCAGTTCCTGTCCAAGGTGTCTCGGAAGGTGCATCTGTAGATTGTCACACCCCGACCCGCAGCGGATAAGGTGATCGGGGCATGATTGGGTTATCATCAAAGCTCATGACATTTATTATATGTTTCATATTCATTAATACAATTTAATGGAAATTTACAATGAATGGTACAACATGTTCTAACTATCAGTCTAAGCTTCTTGGTTCTCTTCTAAGGCATATCCTATGTTTTCCTTGCTTCAACCTGTTCACCTGTATCATGTGTAAAAAGGTTTTTGGATCAACATAATGTTGGCGAGTGAATCCTATGGAAAACATTTGAACAATTTATTTAACTTGATTATGAAATATGTGCACAACCAAACATGAGTAAAAATAGATGTAACTTAATCGACAATCATAAGATGTTAAATGAAACACTCATGAATAATAATGGAACAATTAAAGGCACGCGATGCTCAACTCGTCTCTCACGAGGAACTGAGGGGCCTGATGAATGAATTGCATAAACATGGTAATATGAATGACACAACTACAAACAATATAAACTCAATGATACACACATGAACAATAATGAATTTGAATTGAAGCACGCGATGTTCTACTCGTCTCCCACGAGGAACTGATGGGCTTAATGTATGAGTTTCATATAATTTGACAAAAGGAATATAAGTAAATCACAACAATAAAAACAATCTAAGTTTAAGTCATGATGTGGTATGGCACAAGTTTAAATAAATAAATTAATTATTTTCATAACACATGACACACCCCAAAACGTGTAATTTAAAAGGGGAATTGTAAGATTCAGTCACAGTGGGTGCGTTCGGTTGATGACGTTGAATGCACGCGAAGTGGTTTTAACCACGAGTGAGATTTAACCTAGATAAATCGCATTATGGTTTGGTAAGTAAACGGATTTTATTAAACTATTTTAGTAGGATTGTTGGGTGTATTTTTGTGAGTTTGAGGCTATTTTCTAACCTTAAAAATGTTATTTTTAAATATTTATAATTGATTTTTAATTAAAATAATTAAATAAAAATAATAAAAAAATTTATTTTTTTTTCTGACAGTTGACCGGCCCGTTGACCGTTGACCGGTTCGATGGCATATTATTGTGCGCTGAGTGAGGCTCGAACCCGAGACCTCTCGTACGCGTGCACGCAGCTCTACTAACTGAGCTACGTGTCTAACCCGTTATATATCTGATTTTAATTATATATATATATTAATTAGATTAAACCGAAATTCATTTTATTTTAAAAACATTTTAAGCGAAACGGTCGTGCACTCCACAGGTCTCGAACCCGGGACCTGTGGTTTAATCCAACACACAGTCCACCGCTGGACTGTGTGTTCAACATGTTATATCATTCGATTTTTATTATACTTAAATACTAATTAGTTATTTCCTTTTCTGCCTTATTTAAAAAGAAAAGATAATTGTCCGAGTCGGTGCTGAAGACCGGACTCGAACTCGTGACCTGTGATATAAACAAACACACAGTCCACCGCTGGACTGTGTGTCTAACTTGGTTATTATTCCGATTATTAATATACTTAACATATAACTGTGGCGACCCGGTTCGGTTTAACAAAAAAAATGATTTTTATTAAGGCAGCGTGTGTGAGACGGGAATCGAACTTGAGACGTTTTGCGTTTTATATGTGCACACAGTCCACCGCTGGACTGTGTGTCTAACCCGATTAATTTTATGATTTATATTATACTTATATGATACATAAAAACATCGTCTTCCTCGTCAAGTTTGAACCAGAAATCGGAAATCGACTGGTTCAAGATTTTTATCAGTTTATTAGTATTTTACAGTCCATTAAGGTAAGATAAAGGTGAAAAGATAAAGAAAATAAGCAAAAGAGGTATACCGACTGGACCCTCTGTTTTCCGGCAGAAACTCCGGCGACAGAATTCAACTCCGGCGTCAGGTGTCTTGCAGCAGCAAGTCTCCGGAAAGCTTGGAAAGAGTATAGGTATCTCCGGTATAAGCTTCAGAGGCTCAGCAAGGCTCGGCAATGGGGAAGTCGGTTTTCCGGCGACGAACAGAAAAGTTCCGGCGAGTGGAATTACGCCGAGGAAGAGTGTGGTTTTGAGCGAAAAGGTTTGTCGTCGGTTGTGGGTCAATTTATAAGGCAAAACGTTGAAGAATCTGGTCTGATTTCCGACTGTGTTCGTTTATTTAAATTTTCCGGCGGTTATGATTTTGGTCGCGGACTTTAAACATCGGTTATAACCGATGTATTGTTAATGGTTTACGTTATAACTGAAAGTGGTGTTAAAACTCGCGAGATTTCCGGGATTCCGACGACTGAACCGTTTGGGCGCCGGTTTTGAATTCGTAACGACACTTTATCAATTAAATGATTTCAATATATAACAAACAAAATCCGCGGCGCAGTGGTTTGTGTGTGTGAGTTAAGTTTGTTTCCGGAATCGGTACAGACCCGGGTTCGAAACCCGGCAGAGTACTTTCATTTTTATTTTGCGATTTTCAACAGTTTTTCAAAAACTAAATATATTTTCCCGTATAATAATTGATTACGGATCGTTTAAAAATATTTTGGGCATTTAATTCGCAATGAAATTTTTGACTGACTGTTCGGTTGATAAACGGAGCGGGTTTGGTAAATCCGTTTTTGACGGATGTTACATAGATAACAATGTGGGTTCTGGTGAAGGTGATGCTTCAACGTCTTCGGCGATCCGAGATATTGATCTGGTAGTTGATTTGAACTTCAACAATTTGGGTATAAATGCTCGTGTTTCTGATGTGCCAGAAACTCGAATTCATAATACTCATCCTCAGCAGAATATTATAGGAAATGTTCAAAGCGGTGTGTGCAGACACATAATCAGTTGAGAAACAATCAGAATGTTGGATTGTATGCAGCTATTAGAGAATCCGGGGAGCAAAACGATTGGTCTTTCGGTGCTATGTTTGCCAAGTAAAACCAAAGTTTTGGAAAGAGGCATTGAAGGAAGATTCATGGGTGGAAGCCATGCAGGAAGAACTTCAACAGTTCCAGAAATTGGGAGTATGGAAACTGGTTGACAGACCTGAGAACTACAAGAAGATTGGCACAAGATGGGTGTTCAAGTGCAAACGGGATGACTGTGGTGTTGTTGTGCGTAACAAAGCAAGATTGGTTGTTCAGGGCTTTGCACAGGTAGAAGGCATTGATTATAATGAAGTTTACGCACCAGTGGCACGTATTGAGGCAATAAGGATTTTCTTAGCGTATGCGTCCTACAAGAAGTTCACTGTGTATCAAATGAATGTGAAAAGTGCATTTCTTCATGGTGTGGTTGAAGAAGAGGTATATGTTGAGCAACCGCCTGGTTTTGAAGATCCAATGCATCCTGATAAGGTTTGGCTTCTAAACAAGGCGTTGTATGGTCTTTATCAAGCTCCGAGGGCTTGGTATGAGACTTTGTCTTCGTATCTTCTCAAGAATGGTTTTCGAAGAGGTTTGATCGACTGCACTCTTTTCATCAAGGAAAGGGGTGAGGATTTGTTGCTGGTTCAAGTGTATGTGGATGATATTATCTTCGGGTCTACAAATGATGATATATGCAAAGAGTTCGAACGCCGTGATGCAAGAGAAATTCGAAATGAGCGCAATGGGAGAAATGAACTTTTTCTTCGGTTTGCAGGTACATCAATCTAAGGAAGGGATCTTCATTCATCAGACAAAGTACGTCGGGGATATTCTCAAGCGATTCCAGATGGAAGATTCTAAGCTCGCTGGAACTCCATTAGCTCAAAATCATGGGATTACTCCAGAGGGGTCATGTGATAGTATGGATCTATCTCTCTATCATGCAATGATTGGATCTCTCATGTATCTCACAGCTTCAAGACCTGATATTATGTATCCGACATGTCTACTTGCTCGTTATCAATCAAATCCAAAGTCTTCTTACTTCATCGCTGTCAAGAGGATTTTTCGTTATTTGAAGTGATGTCCAGACACTGGTCTCTGGTACCCTAAGGACGATAACTTTGGGTTGATCGCTTTCAGTGATTCTGATCACGGTGGCTGCAAAATTGATGCAAAATCAACATCTTCAGGATGTCAGTTTCTTGGAAATCGCTTAGTCACGTGGCAATGCAAAAAACAAACATGTGTGGCTACTTCAACTTGTGAAGCCGAGTATATTACAGCTTCTAGTTGCTGTTCCCAGGTTTTATGGATCCAACAGCAGATGCGCGACTACGGTTTTGAATTTCTAACTACTCCTATTCATGTTGATAATGAAGCTGCTTTATAGATTACCCGTCATCCTGTACAGCACTCGAAAACAAAACACATCGAAATTAAGTATCATTTCATACGAGATTGTTATGAAAAGAGACTTATCGATGTTGTTAAAATCCAAACCGATCACCAACGTGCCGACTTATTTACAAAAGCTTTTGATAAATCTCGATTTGATTATTTGCTTTTGATAAATGGCATTAAGGTGAAACCTGAGTAAATCATCATCGACTAATCCTGTTTGTAAATATTTTCTTAAAAATATCAAAAAGACAAAAAGATTTTCATTTTATTTATCTTTCTGCTTTTAGGGGGAGAAAATTTCAAGAAAATACAAAAACATGAGAAAATCTAAAAAATACAGTCAAAATGTAAAATGAAATGATAAGTAGCTTTACTAACGATGTACCGGTAGACTCACAATCAGACTAAAACGTGCAGGTTGATATAAACTTAACAAACTGAAAGTCAGGTGGGAACCATTCATTGGCATATGGTCTTGGTACCAAAATTTTGTTTGATAGTATGCCAAGGCTCTGAAATGCGTGGTGCTTATGCTGTTTATCATCTGGGTATCATGGTCGTATCTTTTACCGAAAAATAACGGGGACGCAAGTCAAGAACTTCCATGATACCATACATACGTGTAAATATTGCATACGACCATCAATAAGTGATAACCATATCACATCCACCAAATCGAATAAGTGATAAAATATCACAGTTTATTGCGGGTGTCAAGTTCGTCTCTTTGTCGGTACGATGGTACTAACCTGTTCACGGACTTGCACTTGTGCCCTGCATGCATCCGAAAATCAAGTTCCTGATAAATAAGTGATTCTATCACATAGGGCTTGTTTTCATCCAAAAATAAGTGAGTATCTCACATCATATACGTTAAAACAGATGATAAGCGCTATACTCGCCGGTAAGACGAATTCTTGTGCATGTCTTGATACGGGAATGTGTCGTGAAGTGGATGAACACCGTCTAGTAGGTATAAATCATACATTAAATCATATCTCTCAAACGTGATTACATCTGACAAGTTGAGTTTACGTGGACAACAATATCGGTAATCGAGGTAAAATGCTTATCGAAAGTAAAAATGAATTTAGAAAATCGTGCTTGACCAAACCGTAAGCTGGTATGATTCTCTTACCTGGAAACTCGCAAAAGATGTTTAAGTAGTGTACAGTGTAGTTCGTAGTTATTTAACAAAGGTTGTTTATTTTAGATATTTTAGTCTTTTCGTTAATTCTCTTTTAGTCGATCTTGAAGCTCGAATGGTTTCTACCATTGAAGTCCTAAAATCAACCTTGCTTAAACAACACAACTTCATAAAGGTCACAATGCATTTTGATAAATCCAAAATGTTCAAAATCTGTTCTGTTGAAAATAACTTCATAAGTTGGTACTGGTGGTCGACGAAGAATTCAGCTCTAAGAAGAATGGGATCAACGAAGATTCAGATCGACGAAGAATGGGATTCTTCGTTGAAATAAGTTGGGCCCAGGTGTTGAGTCCAAAATCTGATTGTTCGTTGACCCTAATGGGACTCTTCGTAGAAACTCTCGACGAAGAATGATTCGTCGTCGAGCAAATCAATTGTTCGTCGAGCGATTGATTGTTCGTTGAAAGGCGGTGGGACAGGGACAATTAAAAGGCATGGTCCCTCACCAAACCTCATCACTTTCAACTTTTCACCATACCCTTTCTCTCTCAAAGATACTGTTCATCATCATCTTCATTGTTAAGAAACAAATCAAAACCTCGGATTCTTCTTGTTAAACTCTTGTAGTGGTTTTGTTTTAGGTAAAATCAATGTTACATTGTTGGTTAACCCATGAAACTTTAACTAACAAGGTGTTTTAAATCTGAGAAGGATCAAAGTTCATACCAAAAGAATACCACTGTTCATGAGAAATCTTCAAAACCACAAGTCTTTAATGAGCATGTTTGTGTTTGAGTGAGATATTTAATCGTAAACACTGTTTTGATGATTATTCTAACAGTCTAGGTTAAATGAGTAACTAAATGTATTCAAAAATTTTGTGAATATCAGTGCTTTTGGGTTTTTACATGAATGTGGGAATGTTGATTAATGAACTGGGTTTTGATCTTCTTTGTCAGATATTTCTTAACACCTGTCTGTTTGTCTCTGACATGAAAGTAACTGTGACGAAGAATCCCCTCGGTGAAGAATCACAGTCAATGAAGAATGGATTCTTCGTTGACCATGATTATTCGCTGGTATGTTGCAGACAAAGAATCACAGTCAATGAAGAATGGATTCTTCGTTGACCAGGATTGTTCGTTGGTAATATGTGGACGAAGAATCACAGTCAACGAAGAATGGATTCTTCATTGAAAGTGATTGTTCGTTGGTTATGTTTGATTGTTCATCCAATCTCTTTGTTCGTAGGTGATTCTTCTTGGAAAGGAAAATATTCACAGTGAACAAAGAATTGTTCGTTGGAACACCTTGAGTTTACACTGAATTCATATCTTCACAGTTAACATGTTATGAGTCTGCTTTCATCTTTTTATGTTTCTTTCTTCACATTATGGGTATGTTTTTGTATAGAATGGCTCCTAAAGGTCAAAAGCGAAAGCCCGCAACAAAGAAGGAGGATAAAAGTGAGGTTCAAATTATGTCGGAATCTCGACATAATATGGTCGCATACTTGGATCTGGAAAACAAGCTCGCTGATTATGCTGGAATCATGAAGTGGCTAAGGGAATCAAGGATCAATCACGCCATTACTCATCAAACTGTGATATACAAGTCCCTGATCAAAGCGTTTTGGGATTCAGCAAAAGTTGAAGAGGTAGATGGAAAGGAAGTTATAAGAGGAAGTGTGAACAATCAAGATGTTATTGTTTCACCTGAGATTCTCAACTCTGTATTACAACTTCGTGACGATCCTGATGCGCCACACTCAGTTCCAATAATGTGTCAAAGAGGTTGTTTGCTGCGTATGAGGTGTACTGGAGATATTTTTGGCAATCAGTTTAACAAGCCGGGCTTACCTCTTCGTTACAAGTTTCTGTTGCATGTGCTGATACAATCTTTGAGAAATCGACGAAGCGGTTATGATATGGCGAATCCAGACTTAGTTTGGTTGATGGTGGCTTTGGTGCTGAACAAGCCATTTAGCATATCTAAGTATATTTTCTTTAACATGAAAGAAAACTTATCTAGAACAGGAGCAGTTACAACGGGTAGCAAATTCTGGATGTATCCCAGATTTCTGCAGATGGTGTTTAATGCTCAACATCCTGATATACCTAGAGAGGACGATGAAGTTCTGAAAATGGAACCAATGACAGAACGTTCGTTGAAAGTGTTTACAGGATACACTGCAAAGAGTTACAAGGAAAGCGATCCTCCTTGAAGGCTATTTGGATTTCTGGAAAAAGATTCATATGTGGCACCGGAAAATGACAAGTGGCGACATGATGATAGTGACTCCGACAACGAAGAGCCTGCTTTAAGAAAGATGCTTGAAGATAGGTTTGGGAGAAAGGATGATGATGAAGGATAGCGATGGTGATGGTGGAAATGATGGTGATGGTGGAGATGGTGGTGATGGTGGTGATAGTGGTGCTACATCAACCGGAGGCAACTTAGAAAAGCAACCGGAAAGTGCCACAGATGTGGAAGAAGAGGATAATCCTTCGGAACCTGGTTATGAGTATTATCTTGACGATCGTCGTGTTCGAAGGGTTAGAAGGATTAGCACTGAAAGAGCTGAAACTGATCCAGATTATGTGCCTTCTGATATGAGACTGAGAAGGCTCGAAAGAAACAAGCTGTTATCCGACGGAAGAAAAAGAGTCGGAAAACAGTTGGTTCTTCATCAGTTCAATCAGAATCTGTTCCACAACCTGATACCTCCACAGGGCCAATACCAGAAGAAGTTTTCACTGCCAAGGAGACTGAAGCCTTGGTAGCTTCTCCTGGTAGGTCATCGGGAACTGCAACTGCTACAGTTAGTCCACAGCAACCTCCTCCCCAGTTTACAGCTCCTGCTGCTACTCAAGCTGCTCGTGAAAGAACTCGCAAGCAAAGTTCAGAATCTCTTGATGAAAGGTTTACAAGAATGTCTGAAAGCGAGCGATCTAGATTTCTATTCTTACAACTTAGCAGCACAGACTTAGATAGACAGACACATTATGTCTGCTACAAGGAATGACTCCATTAAGCAACGATTGGAGATCAACACCCTGACTGAGACTGTTAAGAAGCAACAAGTAGAGATCAATCAGTTGAGAGCTAAAAATGCCCAACTGCGAGCTGCTGATGCCGAAAGGTCTACTCAGTTACAGCAAATGCGCGCAGTTGACAACAATCGGGTTATAGAGATGAACAGGATGAAAGAACGGAGCACTGAGTTACTACGTTCTAGCGAGAGGCTCTCTGGGAAGTACACAGAGATAACCAACTGGTATGACACGAGAAACAAGACCATAGCTGAGCATGTAAGACAAATGACTGCTAGCTATGAAATGACAAGAAAACGGGTCAACACATTGTGGGCTGATAGATGTAAGACATAGGAGGTTCTACAAAAGCGGGATCATGATAGTAAAGATCTAGGAAATCCTGATGTATCTGCTTCGTCTGCTCAACCAGAAGGTTCTGCGTCTACCCCAGCTGGTGCTTCAAGTTCTGTTCAAGTTGTTGTCGGCTCTGGAAGTGTTCAAGAAGCCTTGGACAACATAGATTTGCAGATGGTTCTTGTAGAAGATCAAGATGATGTGGTTGTTGGTGAAGGTTCAAAGTCTGGTCAAGTTTTTTATGCTTCTGTTGGTTTTAATGTGTCACCGCTTCAGTCTCTACATCCTCTTACCGGAGAGGAGTTGGAGGAAGGGGAGTTTGTTTCTGAACTCTCGTATGAACATATTTTGAAACTCAAAGAATTGAAAGAGGTAGACGAAGCTACCATTGATGAAATTCCAAGTGAACCCAAGGTAGAAAATGTCGAAGGGTTGGAAGAAATTGTGTTTGAGGGAGAAGTTGGAAAATCGAAGTATGTTCATGATGATGGGTCTATGTTTGGGCCATTTGACAACGACTGGCTTCGTGAGAATGTAGATGATATCGATGAAAAGTTGAAAAGTAGAGATACATCTGACATTCCAGCTGATTCTTTTGAAGAATGGCGGAAGCAGTTTCTTGCAAAGGCGAAAAGACCATCTCCTCCTCCTACTCAAGTTGATTACTTTAAGTACGAGAAGTATCAGCCTTATGGAAGGATCCTGAGTTGGATGTTTGTGAAGGACATTCACTGCATGGCGGTGAAAAGAGAACATAGAATCCAGTACTTTAATTCTTTGCTGAGCATTTTAACTTTGCCCTTTTATGGTTGCAGCGCTATCCAAGTTAAATCTGATCAACAGATCCAGCTACGAAGGAGCATCGTTGTTTGCAAAGAAGATCAGAATCGAGCGAAGATGAGGTTGTAAGGATGAAATGTACAAGCCTCAGTTTCCAATGCATGAGCAAATAAAGTATACGCTGGATCCGGATACCAACACAACTCATTACAAGCTTGTGTACCAGCCGGTGAAAGCTTTGGAGAAGATTCCTCTCATGCCCATGCCTCAAGATTTTCTTGGAAACATAAAGCTTTGGTGTTACGACTTTGACACTCAAGAAGCGGTTATTGTATTCAAGAACAATGAAGACAACTTCCATATGCTTGATCCGATGTGGATCGTGAACATGTCATCCCGCGACATCAAGACCCTCCTTCAACATGATATCTTCTATGAAGACAAGGACGCGTTCCAAGCGTTGTTATTTCAACGCGTCGCTTGTTTCTGTTTCTACCGAGGCATTCATGTCGGAAGCTCATGGACCGAGGCGCACAAAGAATGAAGACCGAAGACCAAGCTATAGACAAGCGGGAGTTTGTTAGTACAGTTTTGTGTCTGTAGCTTGTTCTTAGCTACCGGTAGTCTGTACGGTCTTTGTTTAGTGTTTGTATAGTTTTGGTCGAGTCGGCCAAGTCAAGATATCCTCCTATCTTGACTTAGCATGACGTTTGGTTTACTGGTGTTGTAAAACAGCTGCATGTTGCAGTCTGTTAGTTGTTTGTATTTGTCCTTTTAGTAAACTGTTAGATGATATGTTTATGATATAGGTCCCTACGAAGAACCCCTGCTTCTTCGTAGGAATGATCATCAACGAACACTCATGGTTCGTTGTCACTATGAGCCATGAAGAATCATTCTTCGTTGGCTAAGTTGTTCGTAGGTGAGTCCAACGAAGAACCATTCTTCGTTGGACAGTGTACTGTTCGTTGGACTGCTGGTTCTTCATAGCCGTGCAGTCTTGTAGGCCTATATATACAGAACCTTATCTCACAGTTTCACTAAGAGAGTCCTTATAGAGTTTACACTGTGTGTATGTGTATGTACTGATTCTCTTCCTGTTAATCAAAGATAGTGAATCTTTTGGTTATCTTGTGTTTGCTTATACATTGTTTTGCTACGGTTTGCATACACACTTGGATTCCGCACTCGTGTGTGTGTTAGACAACAAGGAAGTAGGTTATCTTGATCCTCCAAGTGATCTACAATCCCTATTCTTTCAAGAAACTTGTTTTAGATTCTCGTTACTAGTTCCCATTATTCTCCCAGTTCCTTATCCTATTTCGATCAATTTTGTTTGACTAACCTTTTTTCACGAATTTTTGTATCTCATTGCCGCCACCATCTTAGCCTCAAAAACCCTTGAATGGGGTTTTATGAAAGTATGTCGTTTGAAGCGTAGCCATTCCTCTATTGTTGTCGCTCAATCACCGGCACGTGTGAGCACATAAGACCTCTAGCCGCTGCGATCATTCTTACTCATTATCATGAGAACAATTCAGACCATCCTATATTTTTGGATTTTTTTCTTATTCGACGCGCTTTTTCGTTTTGCATCAATTATGTTCAGTATGGTCACTGACAGTCATTCCTGATCGTGCAATCTAATGGTGTTCGTGCTTATGATCATGTTTTAGATACATGCTTCATGTTCCAGATTGCTTAGTCAGGAGTCCTAATCCAGTAATCCTGCTCCGGATTCCCGCTACTTTTCTTGTTATGGTTTCCCGCTCCTGTCCGACTTCTTATTTCAATTCGAGATTGCAATCTTTTACCAACCGATTACCTAAAAATACATTATTATTTTATGCCCCTCTCCTCCCACCCACCCTAGAAAATAATTCATGGGTTTGACTGGGAGCACTCTTGTCCCTATCCTTTCAAGAAACTTAATCGCATCTTCCCGTTAGTTGTGAAGTTCAATAAGACTAACCTTAGTGAGCGTCGAGGAGATGGGCGCCAAGACATATATGCACATTAACGCCCGCCTTAGGATTCAATATTGAGGGTTATTTCCTGTATTGAGGGTTCCGCCTATTGTAAATTACAAATAGTATTCAATTAATATTAATCTCACTCTTTTTTACTAAGTTATAACATGTAAAAGTAAAATTTGAAAATTAATCTTAAAAGTTTTTATTAAGAAAAAAGTTTTTATTCCCACAACACACCAGCATATGTTGCATAGGTTATACATCCAAGAAGTCTATGTAATTGTTTTCACAAAATGCATATGAACTTGTACACGATTAAATTTACACATTTAAAAATATATAAAAATTTCAACTAGGGGAGTAAATTACAATCGGTGTCCTTTACGTTTGTATCAAATTACAACCGATGCCTTTAACTAAAAAAATTATAGACTTTGTCCTTTATGTTACCAATTTTTAGCATGTATATTTTTTAGCCCTAACTTAGTTAAGTTTTTTGGTTAGGTCTTACCATGTGCCTCTCATATGAGGGCAACATGGTCTTTTCATCTCAATTTAACATGAGTTTTGATTTTCCCCCTTGCATCTCATTATTTAAATATTTTACTTTAATTTTATAATTTCAATTCCAAACCATGCATTATATTTTTGTTTGGATTAACTGAAAAGAAAAAAGAGTGATCGACTGAAAAATGGAGGGGAATAAAGAGATTTAATATAAAATTGAGACGAAAAGACCATGTTGCTCTGATGTGACTTGTGAGAGACACATAGTAAGAATTAACCAAAAAAAAAACTTAACTTGAGTAGGTCTAAAGGACATAACGTGTTAAAAACCAATAACATAAATGATAGAGCCTGTAATTTCTTTAGTTAAAGGACACCCGGTTGTAATTTGATAGAAACGTAAAAGACATCGGTTATAATTTATTTTTTTATGTGTGAAAATAGTAATAGTAAAATGAGATTCAGTGATTACGTTACGTTTTAGAACATTTGTGAAAATAGTAATAGTAAAATGAGATACATTGATTACGTTTTAGAACATTTATAGAATTATAGTATGATTTTACACAATATGTGGACGACGACATTTTTAACCGTTTAATCGTTTATAGATGTATTTTTTTCACACATTTAAATTATAGAGATGTATAATATAATAGTTTATGTTGAACTGAATGACAAGATTTAAATTATATTTTAAAATTAGGTTGACTTAATTATTAAAGACTCACACGTTGATTCATATCACATTAATCAAGAAAAAAATAAATTAATCGTAAATAATATGACCATAAGAGGTTGTTGCAAGAATATGCTACATTTTTTAACTACGAGTCTTTTTTACTTTGTATTTTTTATTTTCTATTTATGCAAAATGATAAATAGAAAATACCCTTTTAGTTAAACAAAAATCATAAGATATCTTCTTGTATGTTAAACAAAAATAATATTAAAACTCACCCTCCTTTCACCACACCATTTATGTTGGCGGACACCTTATATGACCACCACGAGCACAAAGGACCTAAACCGTTGTTGCACAATTTCCAGCCCGGCTCAAAATTAGAAACCAATGATGTGATTTTAGCCGATTTCTCCGCTGCTACTCATGCTTTTGGTATCACAACGTAGGTGTCGGGTGGTTTTGGCGAGCGGTGGGATGTGATGGTGTGTGGTTTCTAACCGGTGGCAAGGGGTGAGGTGGAATGAGTTATGTGTTGGGTTATTTTCTATAATTAAGTTTGAGTAAATAACAAGAACAATCCATATGATTTTTTTAACTAAAAAGATTTTTTTAATCATTTTATATAAACTTTACAAAAAAGTTAATAAGTTAATGTGAGTTAATCTCATAACCCAAAACTAGTTACAAAATGAAGACCACATAACTCAAACATGTAACTTTTTAAACTTGAACTCCATATGTATGACTAAGGTCAAACCACATGGATTATTTGGATAAATAATTCTAAATAGAAATAACATAATGGCTATCTTTTCTTGTGCTAGTTATAGCATTGTCAAATCTCAAATGTAACATTAGCAAAGGTACAATTTTCCATACGAGAGGATGATTCAAGTCCTCAAGTGGTCGATACCAAGATGGGCAACTGAGCAACTATCGTCGCGAGGCAGTGCGTGAATGGCTGGTGGCTAAGAGTAACGACCAGACGAGGGTTAAAGTTATAGTTATGCAAATATAAGCTCTTAACCTTCTGATTTTGATGCGTCACATGCATATTCTAAGGCCAAAAACTCCCAAAGGAATATATAAAATAAATTCGGATATTTAGGTCAAACTGATCCAAGAACCATTTGTTCACAAACCCGATTTAAAAATTAGAAATTAATATGAAATGTATTAATCAAATTGGTTCTATTTGAATTCTAGAATTTTCAATTTCAATTCAAAGAACAACCATGATTATTGTAATTGCTTTTTACCTAATCATACTTTGAGGGAAAAAACATCTTTCCGTTACTTAACAATGTAGGTTACATATGTCATGAAGATGGTAGGTAAGGCTATAGATATCATTGCTTCGAATTTAAAAGTGATGATTCAAAAGTGGAAGTTGAAATTTAATTAGATTGTTGTCCCCATTAAAATGGAAAAAAAATGAGCTCTTGCTTTGTATTTAGCTTTCCTCCTTACCTCTTCAACTTTTTCTATAAACATTTTGCCAAACAAACTACAAAACTAAAAACAAATATATAAATAAAACTTCACAATATACTAATATTGGAGTGCCCTTTGTGGCTCAAGAAAGTGAGATATCAACTATTCCTAGTTAATTGTATACAATGGTAAGGTAATGGTAATATTTGATTCCAAATTTCAAGACAAGTTACCAATATTCTAATTTTTCATCTATAGTTAGGGTGGAGGGAGTGTTGCGTCAAGTGGGAGGGACAAGGTGTGTCAAGTTGTCACGTGTGACTCCCCTTAATCGGCAAGGTGTGGCTTGGCAAGGTGGGTTGTGGTTTTGTGACTCTTGTCGAAAAGCATAAGGTATTGGGTGGGACCCTTTCTCCCACTAACCAATCAAATTTTTAGTTAAGGTTTTTTTCTATTTTGTTATTTAAAAAATGGTCGCAGCATGAGAGGCATGTGCGTTTTCTGTGATTTGGCAAGTTATGGCAAGTGAGAGGCAAGTAATGGTGAAATCTGATATGACGCTTATACGGAGGAAAGATGTATTAGGGCAAGTGCCGCATGGGAGGAAAACATTTCCTCTACCCTTATAAGGTTACTATTACTTCAAGTAAAAGCTCTAGCTTATAACCAAACTCACCACCATTTGTAATCGTTGGAAAATCCAAAAACCAAAAGAATACAACATAGTACAAATAGAAATTGTTCAATGGGGCCGATGAAACACACATCCGTAAAGATGTCACATACGACGTGCAAACCGAAATAAATAAACAAATATCAAGAAGAAACTAAGGAGTGGTTAAATATAAAGTAGTGAATGAGATAAAGAAAGGTATATATCGTTGTAAATTGCTTAATGTGCGTGTAACAATACAAAGTTGTATAAAACAAATCCGCGATATTAAAAATCTAAAATCTTCTTATACTTTTAACCTATCCACTTCGAAGTGAGGTTGAGGGGTATGGTCCCAAATGTCGCGCATGGTCATGCGTATACAAGACCATCTCAGAGTCGATTGCTTAAAATCTCAGCGGATGTTAGAATTATCCTACATGGGAACAGTTGCGCATATGAATTAAGGCGACTCACATAAGAGACAAATAGTACAATGGGCAGCACCATGCAACCAATCAGCTTGCGACAATCCTACCAGCACACCCTCCACGATGAGAGAATTTTGTAGGGGACAACAAGTACCAAAAGATGAATACGTGGCACCAATCAGTCGTCGCCAGGCACTGCTGCACAAATCTCCACTAATAGTTGATGATAGGCCTGTTAAAAAGTACATTCAGACAATGATACATGACCAACCACGTTGTGCCATGTCCCCGACATCCCTGCAGACACTAACAATCCTACCAGAGGGGACCAAATGAATATTCTTCAACAGCGATAGCTGTACCGAGACCCATCAGCCCACAATCCTCCTTCTCCACACTCTTCGGCTATAAATAGAAACCTTTAGTCGTAGGTTTGAGGCGTCAGCTCTCTCATTCTCTCACTCTAAACACACACTCGTTTATTCTTCTTAAACGATACTTATTCTCATGCCGCAGGGTGGTTACAAGGAGATCCCCCCACCCTTCCTCCTTGTAACGAGCTTCACAGTATTCTTTTTAGTAGATTTGCTCTCATTACCATCTCGGCCATCGATCGAGGAAAAGATCAAGGATTAACCTTCTTGACGAGACCATTCTCATAAGGATAAACCCTCGGTTTAAACTTGGTGTTTCTTCAGAAGAATTCTGACAAACTATGTTTGAAGTAGAACAATAACAATCATTTGATTCTCGAAATACATGTGTCTTAGTGAAACTACAAGGTGGGTTCGCGGGAGGTGTTTGCTGGTCTTTCGGTCACCGAAATTCTGTATTAACTGTGTTACCAGAAGTTCTCAATCTTAAGTTGTAATAGCGGCATATAGAACGAAAAATAATATATTACCCGTCTACCTTCTGTTTTGATGTAATTCTGTTCATTCCCGATGAAGTTTGATAGTGAATCACGGAAACACGACATGAAAAAACCTTTTTAACTTTACTAAACATATAATTTAATTCACTATAGATAAGAAATATAACCATGAGAAAACATGATTAAAGGTTTTTCTAGAAAAGCAAAAAGAAATCTCAACATGACTTTGTTTGTCCATTGATGTTCCCTCATCCACAAATCTTAACAGTTAACTGTTTATGGGGACCAAAATCCAACATTATTTCCCACATTGTTAAAACAACCAAATGGTCCTCTTATCCTGTTATAAACTTTTTTGTAATAATAGATTTTATTCGATGTATAGTTAGTTATACAATAAATAACATGCAATTTTTAGATATTTGTATAAAGTGGAATTTGATTTCAACTATTGTATAACTGTCTAGTTACATAAAGAAAAAATGGATTCACATTTGGCACGTAACTTTTGATAGGGCGTAAAGGGCACATGGGCAGTGAATTGGACTGAAAGTGAAACTCGTCATAAAGCAAAAAAAGATAAATGCTATAATATTGATAAATTAAAGTAATGAAATATGTTTTTTAACCCTCTATAAAAACATCATCATATGTATAATACATATGATGTAAGTATATGTTTTGCCCATCTTAATGTCTCATGGACATTTTTATGTTATCATTTAGGGGCTATTTGTTTCATCGTCTTAATGGTTTAGACCTTTTATTGGTTCAGCTTGTTTGTTTCGTGAGCATATGTCTGAATGGTTTAGACATTTACCTTTGAATGGTTAAGCATTATATTGAGTCTGAATGGTTAAGACATCTGAAGGAGTATGGTCCTAAATCATGCGCCGGCTAACGGTGAGTCAACTATAGCGGCGCATAAAAACATACCCACCAAAATCATAAAGACAAGCAAACCATACCCCGCGTGGCCTATCGAGACCAGGTAATAGACCGCGCAAGTACAAGCAGCATCCATAGACAGCAGAATGACACTTAGAGGTAATCTACAAAGAAAGCAAGCCAATAATCACCTCGCGCGAACAGGAGAACGTTCAGGTAAGAGCGCGAGGAAGGGAAAAATCCGTACGGAGAGTACAACGAGCACAACTACGGACCAATAACGAGACGACAGCCTGTAGAAGATCGTGCTCCGCAACGTGCAGGCGTACGACTAACAAAGAGTACACCGGGCTAGACACGTGGCACCAATCAGGTTACGCCGACCACTGTCCCATGATCTCCACTACAGTGAAGGACAGATTAGACAATAAAGATGATTGTCAGGACACGTGGCTCCATTGGCAATACGGCAGGTAGCGACAGCACCTGAGACCACTAAGCAACCTCGGCAGAGGAGACCAAATTGATATTCCTTGTCGATTACCTCGGGCCCAAGGCCCATAAGCCCAGCCCCTCTACAATTCCCCTCGGCTATAAATAGGACACTTGACTACCAGGTTTGGGATCTCACTCTCAGCTTTCTCACTCATTACTTAATACTTAATCCTCAAAACGGTTACTTATTCTCACGCCGGAGGTGGTTACGAGGGGCAACCCCCTATTTCCCTCTCGTAACGAGCCTAACGGGTGTTTTAGTGTTTTGCAGGACGACTTAAAGAGCCTCTAGCTTGGAGAGGAAGATTAACCTTTGTTGAACGAAATACATTCCCTGGACTAATCTGCGATTAGTTTGGTGTTTCTTCATTGGCGCCCACCGATTTTTAATCACTTCATTTTCTTCTCCAAGTCGTCATAATGACTGATCACGGGAATTTTCCCCAGAACTTCGGAGCAAACCCTCAAACAGGCCTGACAATGGACAGCTCACACGTCCAAAATCTGCCTGTTGACGGGAGCAACGAAGGAAGATTGCTAACCGGAAGGGGTTACTCGTGCGGGTGGTCCAAACCCAGCCCAAGCAGTAACCCCGTCCAGTAACATCGTTGGCCCTTCAACAATCGCGGCACCAGGATTGCCAGAGGGCAAAACACCAGAATCCTGGTTCGCAAAAAGCCAGAGCAACCTGAACGTCATATACGCGCACAACAGGGAGCAGCGTAAGCACTTACTAACCAGATGCCATTGTTCACTCCAGCAGTGCGGCGACCAATCCAAGAAAATGTCCGAAGGGAAGATGGCTAGACGACAACATACGACGAAACGGAAAGTGAGCGCCAGACTCAGTCCCACACACGCCGCAAAACTCCCCTAAGTAGCCGGCTAGAGCCGCGCAACATTAACAACGAATGTGGGGGGCGACAGTGACGAAAATGATCAAACATACCACCCAGATGAGACGTCATCCGTCTTCAGTCGGCTGCAAAACAACCATGAGTCTTACAGGCCAAGAAGGCGTGTAGTCTACGATGAGTCTGCCGAAAATGGCTTCAACTTGGTTTACCGGCCTGCAGCAGCAGCTGAGCAATCAAAATTTATAAGGGCAATAGCCGTCGCGCCATTATAAAAAGCAAAACTGACGCAAACGGTTGGGAAATTCAATGGTTTAACAGATCCGGATGACCATATTCAAGTGTTTACAAGCGTGGGTGTACTAGGCGCATGAACGATGCCAATGTGGTGTCACTTATTCGTCCAAACTCTCACGGGAGCTGCTCACGCATGGTTCGACACCTCCCTGCGAGCAGAATCAAGTCTTGGCCCGATTTCCAAGAAAAGTTCTTGGCACACTTCAGCCAACAGAGGAGATACAAGCGTGACACGTCCGAGGTGATGAACATTTGGAGACGCGACAACGAGGGTCTCGAAGATTTCATCACACGCTTCAACAAAGAGTGCCTGGAGATAGGAAATGTGAGCGAAGACCTAATGCGCGCTCATTTCAAAAACGCTATTCGATGCGACACGTTGATAAAACTATCACCAGCAAAGACGGAATGCCTGAAGAGTGGGACAAGCTGATGGCTGCTGCGAAGGTAGTCGCGCAAACCGAAGAATCGTTGATGGGTAACAGATCGACTCACCGTTCAGATGATCGATACTCGAGAACAACCACATACGACTCCAGTAGACGTGGCAGGAGAAACAAAGGGCCAAACTGGAGTGCTCAAAGATCAAGCGTCTACGACATGCGCTCAACAACCAAGAATGACCGGCAGCGCGACATACCAAGATACCGCGAAGACGCGCGTACAACGATCGATAGAATCGGGAACAAAAGGGCAGTAAAAAACGAGAATAGAGTCAGGCATTGGACTCCATTGTCCAAGACACCGAAAGAGGTCCTCATGACAGAGAATGTCAACTTCAAAGCGCCTCCACAAATGACGAACAAGAAGGGTCAAGATCCAAACCTGTATTGTGAATTTCACAAGGATACGGCGCATTGAACCGATGACTGCATCTCTTTGCGGGTGGAGATAGAGAAAGCACTAAAGAGCGGCAAGCTAAGCCACTTAGTGAAGAACGTGCGCAAAGATACGCGGTAATTGCAACACCGTGAGGAGAATAACCAGAAGAAGGTGCGACGGTTAGAAACACACATGGTGGAAGAACGATCGAAATGTTGGCGCGCAGACATTAAAGGAAAAAGGCCAAGTAATGAATCATGGCGCGAACAACAAGTGATTTTCCCAGTAGTAAAAGGGGGACCTCGCGCCACTTGACCCATAGTGATCACGGGGATATTCGGACATTATGAAACAGAATACATATTCATCAACCCGGGCAGCACATCAGACATCATTTACGAACAATGCTTCAACCAGCTCGACCAGGAAGATAAAGCGAGATTAGAACCAGTTGACTGCCCGTTGTCTGGTTTCTGTGACGAAACTGTTTTCCCGTTGGGTCAAATCTCATTCCCAGTCACGTTGGGTGACAGAGAAAAGTCAAGAACAGTCGAAGTCACGTTTATGGTCATGCCAGCTAATTCCCGCCATGATGTCCTGCTAGGAAGAGAAACACAAGGACGGTTGCACATGATAGTATCTCCATCACATTCAGCGATAGGATTCCCTACTCAAGGGGGAGTCGCACTCATTTATTCCAAGAAGGAGGTAATGACGATAGAGGACGCGCCGCCACCAAAGAAACCAGGCATCTGGCTAGCAATGAACCAGAAAAGTGGGTGCTAAATCGGAAATATCCAGAACAGACTGTAACGCTAGGGCCCGCGATGTCAGATAACATCCGGAGCTTCTTGAAGCAACTATTATTCCGCAATATGGATATCTTCGCCTGGACCCAGCTAACATGACCGGGGTCCCGCGCGATATCGCTGAACATTGCTTAAATACCTTTCCCGCAGTTGAATCAAAAGTCCAAAGGAAGCGGAGCCTAGGAGAAGCAAAAACAAAAGCAATGAATGAGCAAGTTTCAGAATTATTAGAAGCCGGGATCCTACGCGAAGTAAGATACCAGACGTGGGTAGCCAACCTAGTCATGGTAGAAAAAGCAAGCGGCGGATGGCGCATGTGCGTTGATTACAAAGACCTGAACAAGGCTGTCCAAAAGATTGCTATTCCCTACCAGAAATAGATAAAAAGATCGATTCGCTGGCACCATTCAGATGGAAGTGTTTCTTAGACTGCTACAAAGGATACCATCAAATACAAATGGCACTCAAAGACGAAGATAAAACGGCTTTTAGAACCGATATGAGTATCTTGTGTTACACCAAGATGCCATTTGGGTTGCTCAACCTGGGGCTACATATCAGCGCCTAATGGATAAAACCTTCGGAGAAGATATAAGCAGGCACATAGAGGTGTACAGTGATGATCTGGTAATAATGAGCTCGGAGGAGGACCAGATGTTGAAAGACTTGAGAAGACTTTCGAGTCCTTAAGAAGTGTGAACATGAAATTGAATCCGAGCAAATGCTCATTTGGAATGGAGGAAGGGAATTCCTTGGATACATGGTTACGAAGAGGGGTTTCAAGGTAAATCCCTAAAAATTCAAGCCATCGAAAGGATGCCCTCACCAAGAAACGTCAAAGACATGCAAAGATTAGCCGGCAGACTAGCCGCGCTGAATCGTTTCTTAGCAAATCACACCGCGAAATCTTTTCCGTTCATAAGCACGCTCCGGAATTGCGTAAAACAGAAAGAATTTAAATGGACGCCGGAGGCCGAGGTCGCCTTTAAAGAGATGAAAGAATGTCTGATGCATCTGCCAACGCTAACGGCGCCATTCAAAAAAGAATCCCTGCTACTATACCTGTCTGCGTCAGAGAAAGCAGTCGGCGCAGCGTTAGTTGTGGAAAGAAGTACGGTGCAAACTCCAATTTACTACGTGAGCAGGATGCTGAATGACCCAGAAACACGTTATTCAATCATGGAAAAGCTTGTCTTAGCTCTAGTTCACGCATCATGAAGGCTGCGGAGATACTTCGCAGACCACGTCATACACGTCTTGACAAATTATCACATTGGTACTATACTAAAGAAGCCAGAAATATCGGGAAGACTAGCAAAATGGGCGATAGAATTGAGGGGACACAACATTGTGTACCGCCCACGCCCAGCAATCAAGGGACAAATCCTCGCGGACTTACAACAGAGGTGCCAGAAGGAAAACTCCCAGAATGTAGTTCAGTCGAATCTAAAACAAAAGGGGAAGAAGAAACCTGGCTACTATATACCGGCGGAGCTTCAAATGAAGACGGCGCAGGGGCAGGATTGAGACTGGTCAGCCCGAGAAAAGCGAGTTCACTTACGCCATACGGCTAAATTTCAAGAGCACGAACAACGAGGCAGAATATGAAGCTTTCCTAGCAGGTTTAAGGTTAGCAACAAAAATGGGGGCAAAGCATTTGCACGCGCATGTCAAATCCTTATTGGTGGCAGAGCAAATTAATGGTCTATATGATGCCAAGGGAGAAAGAATGATACTGTACCTAGAGCAAGCCAAACAATTAATTCAGAGGTTTCAAAGCGTTAAGGTCGTACACATTAACAGGAGCGAAAACAAACCAGCAGATGCACTAAATAAGTTAGCAGCAACCGCTTTTGAACATCTCTCGAAAGACGTCAGGATCGAGGTATTAAAAAACCCATCTGTCCCTCTGAGGCAGGTGAATGTGGTGGAAATAGGGTCGCCCTTATGGATGACTCCCATCATGCAGTATCTACAAAACGGCTCTCTACCAGCGAACAAGGCGGAGGCGCGCAAGGTTCTGAACAATGCACTCCAATACCAAATGGAAGATGGCGTCCTTTATCGACGATCATACCTGGGACCACTACTGCGATGCGTAGACCCCCAAGATGCCGAGTACTTGATACGAGAAATACATGAAGGGATCTGCGGGATCCACGCGGGACCGCGAATGGTCATGGCAAAAATAACGAACGCAGGGTATTATTGGCCAGGAATGCATTTGGACGCAGTACGCGAGCTGCGCAAATGTGATTCGTGCCAGAGACACGCGCCGAAAACGCTCAGACCTAAGAACGATCTCATCCCAGTCTCAACGGCATGGCCTTTTCAGCAATGGGGCATAGATATGGTGGGTCCTTTCCCTGATGCACCAGGCGCAGTTAAATTCATCATCGTGGCAGTCGATTACTTTACGAAATGGGTAGAGGCGAAAGTGCTAGCATCAACGTCGGCAATGATGGTACGTAAATTTATCTGGGAACACATAATTTGCCGTTTCGGCCTACCGATGCGCGTTATAACTGATAACGGCACCAATTTTGCGGCGGAGGAGTTACAAGCATGGATGAAGGATTTGCATATTGAACACACCTTCTCCTCGGTCGCGCACCCACAAGGAAACGACCAGGTTGAAAGTGTAAACAAAAGCATCGTGGAGGGTATCAAGGCTCGCCTAGGAACCAAGCGCAGGGGTTGGGTTGACGAGCTCCCAAGCATGCTATGGGCTCACCAAACTATGCCCAAGACTAGCAATGGTGAAACACCTTTTAGTTTGGTTTACGGCTCAGAGGCAGTCATCCCAGCTGAAATAGGGTTGCCCTCACCCCGCTTAAGGGCTGTCAGCGCGGTAAATAACGAAGAAGAACGACGCCTAGATCTTGATTTGCTTGAAGAAAGGCACGAAAATGCCGCGATCAAAGAAGCAAAGTACAAGTCAAAATTAGAAAAATACTACAATGCAAGGGTACGCGTCTGCACCTTTTTCCCAGGAGAATACGTGTTTCGCGACAATGAAGCCTCTAATGCAGAACGCCCAGGGAAACTAGCACCCAAGTGGAAGGCCCTTATATCATTCACGAGGTCCTGGGAAAAGGCACATACAAGCTTCGAACGTTGAGTGATCAACTTGTGCCACGGACTTGGAACGCGCAACAATTACGCAAGTGCTACATGTAAGCAATGCTTTTCAATTCCACGAAGGGTCGAGAACTCAATTAGGTATCACTTTTGTAATCAAAGGCCACGGGCCTATTGTCTAGTACCTTTGTAATCAAAGGCCGAGAGCCTAACGATCAATGATTGATTTAATGGAACAATTTCCATCGCAAATCACGATACTCGTTATAAATGCATGATAACTTTGAGTGCGCGTAAAAACGTGGCAAACAAATATCGAATTCCTGTATGCGCACGGAATTCGCCAATAGTTACAAGATTCTTAATTTGTCAGCCACTCATTCACACTACCTAAACAAAGTTATAAAGAAAAAGGAGAAAACATAACAGTAATTATAACAAGTATTGCATCAAGTAATTCAATAACGAGGCCTCACAGCACGACGACACGGCAAATGAAACAACACTAGAGACGCCCGTAATCGCGCGGTTCTCAATAACTGAGAAATACATGTCAAAGCATATACACTCACACTACCAAATCAAGGTTAATAACTTCAAGTCAAATTAAGACATTAGAATATTTCCATAGAAAGGGTGTCCCATACAACGTAACAAATTGCCAAAACAAGCTATATGAGGCACAAACGCCTTTAACAATTAAAACAACTTGCCACCAGGCAACACCTAACCTACTCAACACCATCGCCATCACCATCATCCCCCGCTTCATCATCATCCTCATCGTCAGAAAGGTCTATCGCTTCTGGAGGCTCGAAGATGTCCTTCAACCGCGCAATCGTGCTTTAGCGCTTCAGAAACCAATTGCATGATCGGAAGACTGAGATTATTGTAGGCCCGTTGATGTGAAGCGTAAGACATGTGAACATCGCCAGTTACGGAACAGTGACTGGCATCCCAGTTCTTTTCTACGACTTCACGAACATGACCAACGCATTCCTGATAACCTTCGAGATGACCAACTTGACGCGCAGCAATAGTAAGCGCCGCCATAGTTTGATCCAACTCGGGAGAGTTGAGCACAGCGTTAGCAACCTGCACCAAATAATAACATAGAGTAAGACAGATGAAGCGCAAGAACAAGAGGAACGTGAGAAGGTACAAACATACATAAGGGATGCCATAATCCTTCAGCCATTCCGATGCATTCACAAGTGGTTCCACAGTTGCTTGAGTTTCGGAATAATTCTCTTGAGCAACATTCAACGCAGACTGAGAAACACGGCGAGCCTCCTCAGCGGTATCAGCCCGTGTTTTTTCCTCAGCAACCTTTGCCTCTGACTCGCGCAGAAGACGCCGGAGCTCCACAAGTTCAGCATCCTTGCCAGCCAAGTCTCTATCGTGAGAGACGATTGTTTCTTTCAACTCTTCCTGGGAAGTGATGAACGTTCTAAGTTCCTCAAAATCCTTATGCAATTGAATAGACTCAAGATGAGTACGAACCTGGTCCTTTTCGGCGCGTTCTTGACGGAGTTTGGCAGCAGCAAGTTGAGTTTCCAATTCAGAGTTGGTCTTGGCTAGATCCTCGGCTTTGCCGGTCAGCTCAGCAATGGTCTTGGAGGAAGCTTCGACGTTCGCCTTTAGTTTGTTTATCTCGTTTCGCGCATCATACATCTTGCGATTATCCCGATCGAACGCCTCCTTCCATTCAGACCGCTCCTTAGCAAGAAGAGCCTCACTAGCTTCCAACTTCTTCTTCCAACCCAACACTCCCCATTCTTCACTTTTCCTGTCAGCATCTAACCTGCTCCGCTTAATGGCAAGTTCCTCCTTGGCTTTTTCAAATCTTTCATGATCAGACGACAAACGCCCGCGATAAGCCTCAACCTCAGCACGCTCCCGATACATGGTGCGCCATTCACTCACAATTTGGTGAGTAGTCGAAACATTATTAGCATGTGCAACAACGTGTGATTGATAAAGACGCTCATGCTGACGTTGCTTCTAAAATTCACCTCTGCTGGAGGGAATATGCCATTCAACCACTCCCTACACTCAGGGAACTTGAGAAGTGTATCCCCTTGCTTCAACTTCCACACCGGAATGTGAATATCCCCAGCGCGCGTCTCATTATATGATCGATAATAGTGATCGCCCGGGGTATCTTCAGGTCGAATAGGGGATGGCTCCTTCTCTCTAGCGCGAAAGCTGAGGGCTTTACCTTCACCACCACTAGCCTCAGCGGGAACTTCCTTAAGACTATTGCCAGAGTCCACAGGCTCATTGGTTTTACCAGCCTCTACCGGCCCCTTCGATGAAGCAAGTACATCAGTAGCAACCTCGATGGGTTGACTAGACGGCCCTGTGACTTGAACACCCGCCGGCACAGACCGGTCAACAATGGAGAATTCACCTATACCCGATCCCAAGTCTCGCGCCTCATCCCTAACAGGTTCTTTGAGCACAGAGCCACCAGAGGATTGGGCTTCAACATCCTTCAATGAAGAAAATGGATCTTGATGGATAACCTGAACAGTGTCCGGTAGCTTGTGAACAGTATCAGTGGGTGGTGCAGGCGGTTGATCTCCAGTTTTCGGAGGAATAATCTTGAACTTAAGAGGAGTTTTCTTGGATTCTGCACCATAAAACAAAGCAAATCATAAGAAGAGTAACAAAGCGAGATTTCAGTTTAGCGCAATCTTGCAAACCTTACCAGGCGAGATGGAGGTCATCAAAGAAACAATGTTCATTTTTTTGCCGATAACTGGTTTGGAAAAAACAACCTTTTTGGGAGACGGTCCACCCTGACCACTAGACTCAGATCGCGGCCGCTTAAGAGAAGGATTTTTAATAAGCGCCTGGAGGAGATTCCTTTTCATCATCAGCTGGGTTAAAAGAGGGCGCAGTATCATGTTCTGCCGAACCAACGCCGCGAACTCCCTTGGTCCCAGAACCACCAACCTTGCCTGAGAAATTCAAGGCCTCAATGGAGTCAGCAACAATAATATAATCATCCAATTGGCGCTGCTTAAAGCGACGCGTACCTTGCCGAGATGACGCGTCTGAAGCAGCAGCAGGCACTTCCGCCTTAACTTCAGGAGCAGCAGTTTTCTTCCTCTTGCTTTGACGTTTAGGCTTCTGGTCTTCAGGATACATGCCCAAGTTACGTAAACTACTTGCACACGTAGGAGGGGGATTTGGTAAACCATGATCCGAGGAAGCTATAGACTCCCCACTGGAAAGCAAGACAACATCTTCCCCAGCAAGAGTTATAGCGCGACAAGGCCTAGGATTCACGGGAAGCGCACCTTCAGTAGCAGTAACAGGCGTGGCAAAAGAGCCGGGAACAAGATACATGAAATTCCACGAATTTGTTCATACCACATCTCCTCTCCCTCGCGCAAAGGGCGGGTACCCATAACTCCAGCATGTGTAACATTTGTAAAAATCGGGTTTTCAAAACCCGCTCCGTTTTGTAATCGAATATCAAGTTATAAAAGTTACGTTGAATATTTATGATTATTTTGATTTAAAATGATACATAATTAATAAATAAACTAAACTATAAAAATTATATTTGATAAAAAGTTAAAAAAAAATAAATAAAAAAATTATGTTGCTGCCGGGACTCGAACCCGGGTCAGCCAAGAACAACTCCAACGCCTTAACACACACTCACATCACCACTCCGCCACTTTGTATTTTCTGTTATCTCTAGGAAACAAATGAGATTTATACACAAACTCGGTTAAAACCGGTTGCGCCAACTGAGAAACTGAAATCGGCAATTCAATCGTCTAATCGGTTGATTTATCACTCATTCACATTTTATAACCGATGAACTGATGATTTTAATCAATTCAGAAGTGATTGAACATCAATTTTCTTTATTAATCGGTTTTTATAACCGAAATGAATCAAGTCACAATTACTTCAATTCCAGACCTCTCTCGCGACTCAGAAACGTCATAACAATACTCATTTCATTTTCGTCACATTTTCAGACCATCAGAACGCTTAAATCAGCTCGCTGGAATTTTCTGCAAATCTCGCCGGAAAACCGTATTCATCCTCAAACGGTAAATCTCTCAATATTATTGCAGTTCAACAATTCTTAAGCTATTTCTAACTTAAACCACTCAATTGAAATCGAATTCAGGCGCTGTATTCAACTAATTCCAGTTCGCCGGAAAGATTCTGAAAGTCTTTATTTCCGTCAGTGAAACGGTAAGGACCTTCAAACACATCGTTAACGTTTGTTTATCACTTCAATTCCATAATGGACTAATCAAAAACGGCTAATTGTCTGTTCAGTTGAGGTGCACAAAAACAGAGACCGACGCCTGCCGGAACTCTGTAACCAAACGTTCACCGGTATGTTCTTCCTCTAACCGTCATCCCTGCTATCTCTTATCAGTTTGTGTAATGCTTAGCAATCGATTAACAAGTTTTAATGATGTAAACTGCCGTCGGTAAAAATCCAGTGAAGAATATGAACTTTGGTAATACTATAAGTATAATTAAAATTGGTAGTTTAAACAGGTTAGACACACAGTCCAGCGGTGGACTGTGTGCAAAATACATACGCATGTCCCGAGTTCGATTCCTACTATACGCACTCCTTATATAATAAAATGCCTTTTTTTTAAAACTAAACCGGGTTAACTCAGTTAGTTGTTAAGTATAATAAAAACCGAGATAATAACCAGGTTAGACACACAGTCCAGCGGTGGACTGTGTGCAACATTAAGCCATACGTCGCGCGTTCGAAACCCGTCACTAGTACCGGTCCGTTGAACTAAAACGTTTTTGCAATTAAAAAGAATTTCGGTTAAACTGAATAAGTGTATAAATATAATTAAAAACAAGATTATTTCGGGTTAGACACGTAGCTCAGTTGGTAAAGCTGCGTGCACGCGTACGGGAGGTCTCGGGTTCGAGCCTCACCCAGCGCAAACCATGTCACTGACCGAACCGGTCAACAAGTCAACAGGTCTACGGTCAACGGTCAACGCAAAATAAACAGTTTTTTTTATATTTTTATTTATTTAATTTAATTTAAAAGTCAAATAAAAATACTTAAAAATAATATTTTTAAAGATAGAAAATAGCCTTAAACTCACAAAAAAATATCTAAAAATTTCATTAAAATCCTTAATAAAATCCACCCATTTAATATATTTTTCCGTTATTATTTAGGTTAGTATTTCTCGTTGTTCCGCTCATCTAACTCGTGCACATCTCACCATCTCCAATCCAACGCACCCAATGTGAGTGAATCTTTACAAATTCCCCGTTTTAATCACGTTTTGGGGTCTATCATGTGTCTTTGTATATATATTATAGTTAAACCATTGTGCATACATCATATCATGAACATGTGTATTCAGTTTGTTTCTGTTGTATTGTTAGATGCAATTTATTATTTTCAGTATATGCAATTTCATAGGCCGCCGCTCCCCATTACATTATGAGCGTTGAGCATGTTCCCCATTTCATTATGAGGTTGAACCTGGCGTGCCCACATACGATCGGCTCCGTTTGATTGAGCCTTGATCGCACAGACATTTTCATTTTCAGTACATGCAATACGATCGGCTCCGTTTGATTGAGCCTTGATCGCACAGTTTCATTTATGTTATTTATAGTATGATGTTGGTATGTTCATGTATGCTGTCATATGTTATTGTATGTTATAGTTGTGACTGCTATTTGCTACTGCTTGATTATTTACATTTGCTCATCTATGATTATGCACAATTTTTCATTGATAAACTAACAAGTAATTCATTAATAAATGTTTATCTAATAAGGTTCACTCGCCAACTTATGTTGACCCAAAAACCCCCATTTTTACACATGATACAGGTGAACCAGCAGCAGCTAGGAACACATAGGACTTGGACTAGAGGAATAAAACGATTTAGTGTTGGGATTGTTATGTTTGTTTTATTTCCTTTGTATTGAATGAACATGTTTGGATATTTGGAAATGTAACTTTGACTTTATTAAATATGAAACATATTAGTAAATGTCATGAGCTTTGGTGATAACCCAATTATGCCCCGACTCTTATTCCGCTGCGGGTCGGGGTGTGACAGATTGGTATCAGAGCCATGACTATAGGGATATTGGATAGGTTATTAGACCCTTAGAGCCTATACTATAGTCGATTAGAAACTTATAAGATTTTTGTGTGTTACATGCCAAATTTCATGATGTTTATATGTTTTATGTTAAATGTTACATTTAATATTGTGCAAGCATGTTCATAAGTATGTATTATCATATAATGCCTATCATGAATCGTATACTCATAACATATCACATCCATGAAAGCACACACCACATCATGATTGCTTTTACAATGATTTTCGTGTTTTCAAATCTCATCAAAATGAGTTCTCATGACGGGCATGTAGTAACTGGAAGGGTACCAGTACCGGTAGTCGGAACGTCCTGTCTAGGCTGGCATTCGTATAAATCCAAATTAAAGGACCAGTTTGCCTACCTCGGGACTAACGATGAGAGTACGAAGTACCTATTAGGCCAAAGCATGCTATACCAAACGTCGTGTGAACTAACCCCACTTTGAGTTGTCATTGTGTCTACACCTGGACACGTTCCGACCAAACATCTCATGAACATATTCTGTGGTTTGCATTCGGGGGATGCGAGTGTTAAATTGCCAATACTAATGTGAATCCTACCAAGCCAATAGCCATGGGGGCCCACATGACTATGTAGGTGAAGGTATGGGGGACATTTGAGGCCCGACATGAGCGAACCCAAGACATCCTATGGATGTAGTTGCATTATTGATATTTATGTTATTTTCATTTTCTTAAAGACACATGACACCTAAAAAGACACCATAAACTCACAATCTTCTCATTGTATGATCCTGTAGATGTCGTCTAGACAGCAACGAAGAGGTAAAAGATCAGGAAGGTCTCAGGAACGTTTGGCCACACAGATCGCGAAACAAATGGCCACGATACTGCCTGACATTGTGGTCCAAGTACAACAAGCCCTCACTACAAATCCTACTAACCCTCCCCAACAACAGGACCAGAACATCGACAACCCTCCTACCAGCAAGTGCTCTTACAAACATTTTAAGTCTTCTGATCCTCCTAAATTTGAAGGGACCGAGGGTGTCACTGCTCTCCTACATTGGTTCGAGGAGATGGAAAACACTTTTCTAAACTGCGATTGTCCTGAGGATCGCAAGGTTCGATACGCCACCGGGAGACTATTTGGAGTAGCTCTCACTTGGTGGAATACTGAGAAAGGGAAAAGGGGAACTGAAGATGCGATGGCCTTAACTTGGGAGGAGTTAAGGGAAATCATGACTAGGCGTTTCTGTCCTAGAAGTGAAATTAAAAAGCTGGAGGACGAATTTCATTCTCTAAAGCAAAAGGAGGGTGATCACACTACCTATAACAAGAGGTTCTTGGAGTTGAACCAAATGGTTCCAAATTTGTTCACCCCAACCTATCGTCTGATCGAGCACTATATTCGAGGACTTCCCTCGAAAATCCAAGATTCAGTTCTCAGCGTTTCACCAGTAACACTTGAAGCTGCTATAGAGTTAGCAACTGAACTGACCGAAAACCGAATTCGCAACGGGAAGTTCAAAGAAGAGAAGAAGAAAGCCCCTGTTGAGGGACAAACTTCAAACCACCCCATTCCTTCCTCTAAGTTTGCTAACAAGAGGAAGCGCAACACCAGAAATTTTGCAGTTACTCAAACCAACTCCCCTATTCCTGCTGCACCCATTACTCAAGTCACTCCTTCACCCGCACCATACAGAAGACCTTACACTGGCCCGTTACCAAAATGTAACCGTTGCCAATATCACCATTCCCCTGATCATCCTTGTCAATATTGCACCGGCTGCGGTCGCGCGGGTCATACGGTTCAAACCTGCCGCATGCCTCAACGAACAAACCGCCACCAACCTTTAACCCAAACCCACCAACAAATAATGGGCCAAGCCCAACAACCCCTACTATTACCACCCACCCAACATTTAGCCCAAACATATTACCAGCCCAATTATCCTATGGGTCAACCAATGCGGGCTTGCTACAATTGCGGGGACCCAAGCCATTTCCGAAACACTTGTCCAAGGTTGGTTAATATTATTCATGCTCAGGCCCAAGCCAACCCGGTAAATCAAGCAAACCAAGCTCCTCCACCTGCAAGAGGGAGAGCTTTCAATATCAACGCTAACCAGGCTAGAGCTGACGGCAATGTGGTTAACGGTACGTTCCTTATAAATGGTAGATATGCATCTATGTTATTTGATACTGGTGCGGATAGAAGTTTTGTGTCTTTAGAATTTGAACCTATCTTAAACAAAAATCGGGATAAGCTCACGGAATCCATAACGGTAGAAGTTGCGGACGGGAAACCAGTTTCATTAGACTCTATTTTACGCAACTGTACACTTACCTTAAACGACCACGATTTCTCAGTCGACCTTATTCCTATGAAGCTGGGAAGTTTTGACATCATAATCGGTATGGGTTGGCTCAGTCAACATCAGGCGGAAGTTGTATGTCGTGAAAATTTATTCGTATTCCTCTTCCAAACGGTCAGACTCTTCGAATCATTGGAAAAACCTCGTCGAAAGGGCTCAGCTTAATGTCTTGTCTTCAAGCTCAAAAATATCTTCGCAAGAATTATGTCGCGTTTTTAGCTCATATCATCAAAAAGGGAACCATGGAGAAGAAACTTGAAGACATTCCTGTAGTAAAAGACTTCCCGCAAGTTTTTCCTGACGACATTTCAGGACTTCCTCCAGTTAGAGATGTCGAATTCCGTATTGATCTTATACCTGGTGCTACACCAGTTGCAAAGTCTCCTTATAGGTTAGCCCCCTCTGAAATGCAAGAGCTAGCCAGTCAATTACAAGAGTTGACTGACAAAGGATTCATACGTCCTAGCTCGTCGCCTTGGGGTGCACCTGTCCTTTTTGTAAAGAAGAAAGATGGATCGTTTCGTATGTGCATCGACTACAGAGAGCTCAACAAGTTAACAATCAAGAATCGTTATCCTTTACCTCGCATTGATGATCTTCTTGACCAACTACAAGGTGCCAGCTGCTTTTAAAAATCGATCTTCGATCTGGCTATCATCAACTTAGAGTGCATGAAGAAGACGTCCCTAAGACTGCTTTTCGAACTCGTTATGGCCACTGTGAATTCAATGGTTATGCCATTTGGATTAACCAACGCACCAGCTGTCTTTATGGACCTAATGAACAGAGTCTGCAAACCTTATCTTGATCGATTTGTTATAGTCTTCATCGACGATATTCTTATTTATTCAAAATCTAAATCTGATCATGAGCGTCATCTTCGACTCGTTCTTGCACTTCTAGAAAAGGAAAAGCTTTATGCCAAATTCTCCAAATGTGAATTCTGGTTAAAAGAGGTGCAATTCCTCGGGCATGTAGTCAATGACAAGGGAATACATGTCGACCCTTCAAAGATCAAAGCGGTTCAAGAATGGCAAGCTCCACGCACACCAACTGAAGTAAGATCTTTTCTTGGTTTGGCTGGTTATTATCGTCGGTTCATTTCAAATTTCTCTCGCATTGCTGTACCACTCACGGCTTTAACTCATAAGGGAAAACCTTTCATATGGGGACCCAAGCAAGAAGAAGCCTTTCAAACTCTTAAACAAAAACTTTGTGATGCACCAATCCTCACTCTTCCTGAAGGTTGTGATGATTTTGTAGTCTATTGCGACGCGTCAGGGCAAGGTTTAGGCTGCGTTCTAATGCAAAGAGGAAAATTCATAGCTTATGCTTCGAGACAACTCAAGACACATGAAAAGAACTACACCACTCATGACCTATAACTTGGAGCCGTTGTGTTCGCTCTTAAGATATGGACACATTATCTCTATGGTACTAAGTGTGAAATATACACTGACCAAAAGAGTCTTCAACATATCTTCAATCAAAAAGAGTTAAACATGAGGCAACGAAGATGGGTCGAACTTCTAAATGATTACGACTGTGAAATTAGATACCACCCTGGTAAAGCAAATGTGGTGGCTGATGCACTTAGTCGAAAGGGTTATGCGAACTCCATTCATCTTCTATGTTCGCAAATTGTAACCGACATTAAAGATCAAATTCGAGAAGCCCAACACTTTTCAATAACGGAAGAAGATGTGCGAAAGGAGATGTCCTGTGGAGCCGAGCTAAAAATTGAAACTAAATCAGACGGTAATCTGTATTACCTAGATCGTATCTGGATTCCTAACCACAACAATCTTCGTGAAACTCTTATGAATGAAGCTCACAAAACGCGATATTCTATACACCCAGGAGCCGATAAGATGTATCAAGACCTACGATACACCTATTGGTGGCCTGGAATGAAGAAGGATATTGCCGTTTTTGTTTCCAAGTGCCTTACATGTTCCAAGGTGAAGGCTGAACACCAAAGACCCTCAGGACTTCTAGTCCAACCGGAAATACCTGTATGGAAGTGGGAAAATATAACCATGGATTTCATTACCGGGTTACCTCGCACTTCTGGTGGGTATGACACTATATGGGTAATTATAGACCGACTTACAAAATCAGCTCACTTTATTCCTATCCGCGAAGATTTCAAGAACGAAAAGCTTGCACGTATTTATATCAACGAAATCGTAAGCCGACATGGGGTACCGTTAAGCATTATTTCTGATCGTGATGGTCGTTTCACTTCACGAACATGGCACGCAGTACAATCCGCTATGGGCACGCGATTAGATCTGAGTACCGCCTATCATCCTCAAACTGATGGACAGTCTGAGCGCACCATTCAAACCCTTGAAGATATGCTTAGAGCATGTGTCATAGACTTCAAGGGAAATTGGGACGCCCACCTACCATTAGTTGAATTTTCGTACAACAACAGCTATCATTCGAGCATCGGCATGGCACCTTTTGAAGCCTTATATGGTCGTAAGTGCCGATCTCCTGTATGTTGGCACGAAATTGGGGAAGCTCAAATTACTGGTCCAGAATTGATCCAAGAAACCACAGACAAGATCCATCAAATTCGAAACAATCTTCTAGCGGCTCAAAGTCGTCAAAAGAGTTATGCAGATAAACGACGGAAGCCCTTAGAGTTTAACATTGGTGATCATGTACTTTTAAAAGTATACCGTGGAAGGGAGTAGTTCGTTTTGGTCAAAAGGGCAAGCTAGCACCACGTTACGTAGGACCTTTCAAGATACTCGAAAGAGTAGGTCCTGTAGCATACAAGCTTGATCTACCAGAAGAACTCAACAGGATTCATCCCACATTCCACGTGTCGAACTTGAAGAAGTGCCTCGCTGATGAGAACCTCCACATTCCGCCGGAAGATATTCAGATTGATGAATCTATGCATTTTATTGAAAGACCAGTGGAGATCATGGACTTCGGAGAGAAACGTCTACGACGAAGTCGCATTCCAATTGTTAGGGTACGCTGGGAGTCGAAACGGGGACCTGAGTTTACTTGGGAACGTGAAGACTCAATTCGTGAAAAATACCCGCATCTTTTTCCTTCTACTTCAACTACTTAAATTTCGGGACGAAATTCCTAAAAGTAGGGGATACTGTAACATTTGTAAAAATCGGGTTTTCAAAACCCGCTCCGTTTTGTAATCGAATATCAAGTTATAAAAGTTACGTTGAATATTTATGATTATTTTGATTTAAAATGATACATAATTAATAAATAAACTAAACTATAAAAATTATATTTGATAAAAAGTTAAAACAAAATAAATAAAAAAATTATGTTGCTGCCGGGACTCGAACCCGGGTCAGCCAAGAACAACTCCAACGCCTTAACACATACTCACATCACCACTCCGCCACTTTGTGTTTTCTGTTATCTCTAGGAAACAAATGAGATTTATACACAAACTCGGTTAAAACCGGTTGCGCCACTGAAATCGGCAATTCAATCATCTAATCGGTTGATTTATCACTCATTCACATTTTATAACCGATGAACTGATGATTTTAATCAATTCAAAAGTGATTGAACATTAATTTTCTTTATTAATCGGTTTTTATAACCGAAATGAATCAAGTCACAATTACTTCAATTCCAGACCTCTCTCGCGACTCAGAAACGTCATAACAATACTCCATTTCATTTTCGTCACATTTTCAGACCATCAGAACGCTTAAATCAGCTCGCTGGAATTTTCTGCAAATCTCGCCGGAAAACCGTATTCATCCTCAAACGGTAAATCTCTCAATATTATTGCAGTTCAACAATTCTTAAGCTATTTCTAACTTAAACCACTCAATTGAAATCGAATTCAGGCGCTGTATTCAACTAATTCCAGTTCGCCGGAAAGATTCTGAAAGTCTTTATTTCCGTCTGTGAAACGGTAAGGACCTTCAAACACATCGTTAACGTTTGTTTATCACTTCAATTCCATAATGGACTAATCAAAAACGGCTAATTGTCTGTTCAGTTGAGGTGCACAAAAACAGAGACCGACGCCTGCCGGAACTCTGTAACCAAACGTTCACCGGTATGTTCTTCCTCTAACCGTCATCCCTGCTATCTCTTATCAGTTTGTGTAATGCTTAGCAATCGAATTAACAAGTTTTAATGATGTAAACTGCCGTCGGTAAAAATCCAGTGAAGAATATGAACTTTGGTAATACTATAAGTATAATTAAAATTGGTAGTTTAAACGGGTTAGACACACCGTCCAGCGGTGGACTGTGTGCAAAATACATACGCATGTCCCGAGTTCGATTCCTGCTATACGCACTCCTTATATAATAAAATGCCTTTTTGTTTAAAAACTAAACCGGGTTAACTCAGTTAGTTGTTAAGTATAATAAAAACCGAGATAATAACCAGGTTAGACACACAGTCCAGCGGTGGACTGTGTGCAACATTAAGCCATACGTCGCGCGTTCGAAACCCGTCACTAGTACCGGTCCGTTGAACTAAAATGTTTTTGCAATTAAAAAGAATTTCGGTTAAACTGAATAAGTGTATAAATATAATTAAAAACAAGATTATTTCGGGTTAGACACGTAGCTCAGTTGGTAGAGCTGCGTGCACGCATACGGAGGTCTCGGGTTCGAGCCTCACCCAGCGCAAACCATGTCACTGACCGAACCGGTCAACAAGTCAACAGGTCAACGGTCAACGGTCAACGCAAAATAAACAGTTTTTTTATATTTTTATTTATTTAATTTAATTTAAAAATCAAATAAAAATACTTAAAAATAACATTTTTAAAGATAGAAAATAGCCTTAAACTCACAAAAATATATCTAAAAATTTCATTAAAATCCTTAATAAAATCCACCCATTTAATATATTTTTCCGTTATTATTTAGGTTAGTATTTCTCGTTGTTCCGCTCATCTAACTCGTGCACATCTCACCATCTCCAATCCAACGCACCCAATGTGAGTGAATCTTTACAAATTCCCCGTTTTAATCACGTTTTGGGGTCTATCATGTGTCTTTGTATATATATTATAGTTAAACCATTGTGCATACATCATATCATGAACATGTGTATTCAGTTTGTTTCTGTTGTATTGTTAGATGCAATTTATTATTTTCAGTACATGCAATTTCATAGGCCGCCGCTCCCCATTACATTATGAGCGTTGAGCATGTTCCCCATTTCATTATGAGGTTGAACCTGGCGTGCCCACATACGATCGGCTCCGTTTGATTGAGCCTTGATCGCACAGACATTTTCATTTTCAGTACATGCAATACGATCGGCTCCGTTTGATTGAGCCTTGATCGCACAGTTTCATTTATGTTATTTATAGTATGATGTTGGTATGTTCATGTATGCTGTCATATGTTATTGTATGTTATAGTTGTGACTGCTATTTGCTACTGCTTGATTATTTACATTTGCTCATCTATGATTATGCATAATTTTTTATTGATAAACTAACAAGTAATTCATTAATAAATGTTTATCTAATAAGGTTCACTCGCCAACTTATGTTGACCCAAAAACCCCCATTTTTACACATGATACAGGTGAACCAGCAGCAGCTAGGAACACATAGGACTTGGACTAGAAGAATAAAACGATTTAGTGTTGGGATTGTTATGTTTGGTTTATTTCCTTTGTATTGAATGAACATGTTTGGATATTTGGAAATGTAACGTTGACTTTATTAAATATGAAACATATTAGTAAATGTCATGAGCTTTGGTGATAACCCAATTATGCCCCGACTCTTATTCCGCTGCGGGTCGGGGTGTGACAGCATGAGTGGCAAAAGAATGATGATAAAGCGGCACCTCTACAAGAGAAAATCACTGTAAAAGGAAGCAGCAAAAGAGGGAACAAACACATACATAAATATAAAAGTGGCAAACATGAACAAGTACCTTGACCCTCCAACAAAAGTACAGGGACGCTCGTACTCGAAGCCGGCCACTTGTCACTCATCCCCGCGGCTACAAGCGTAAACTCTCCAAAAGCCCTATTAGGAAGGGGGCACAATTGTTCATACCACTTAACTCCCTGGGTATCTTCAAATCTTCCTTTGGTATGGGGGTCGGGTGATGAAACCCTATAGCAACAGGAACTACCTCTTCCCGGATGTAGAAAAACTTACCCTTCTAGTCATGATAACTTTTGGGAGGGTTAATCAAAGGTCTTTTAGATCCGCGCGTGGAAAAAGAGTAGAAACCCAAATTGGCATGCAATTAATAGAAAGCGCGAAACTTGTTGACGGTGGGCTCCTCTCCTTGAGACCGCAAGCAAAACTCAAAATGTCTAACCCTTACCATCCCCAGCGGACTAAGCTGAGAAACATGGATACCATAATGCGATATCAAAGCCCCCAAAAAAGTGAGTTGCCGGTAAACGAAAGTTACCTTCTCCAAAAAAATCGGCGAAGAGGGTTATACAACCCGGGGGAGCATCCGCAGCAGTTTACCCCGTTAAAGGGAACCTAGCATCCCACTCAAAGGCAAACTCATTCCTTCTGACAATCTGCTCAAAGGATGCCTGATCCCATTTTAAGGGTGGCATGCTACCACCAACCTCTTCTACCTCAATATCTTCGTGCTGATCGGACATCATCACGAATCAGACCAAATATTTAGAAGAAAATGAACTGAAGGTTTGAAGAAAAGAGGAACAAATCTGGAAATAACGAAGAACAGTTTGAAGATCTTCAACAAACGGCTTTGAAGATTTGAAGATTTGGAGAAAGAAGTGTGAAGTCAATAGAAAAAGTGATCCCAAAGAAGAGGCTATCGGATATTTATACCCATCGCATTTAATGCGATGGGTAACCGTGCCCAACAAGTGGGATGAACAACTAATAAGGAAGCGACACGTCGGGCGGAAAAAACGGAACAACGGTTACCATGCGCGCGTGGCCGCCAATCGCCTGACAGGAGCCGGAACGACATGCCTGACACAGTGACGGCATGACGTCTACAGTGTCAGCGGTCTACTCACACGTCAACATCATCACCAACCTGTCAGCAACTACCATTTTTGAATCCCAAGAATTTTCCCGCTCAAATTAACGAGAAGATTTTCCTTCAACATGAAGCAACTCCCATGCGCCTTAGCACCGCAAATCCAAGATAATTCAAAAAGACAGCATAAAGAAAGAATACCATCTCTAGTCCAGAGCTCCACGCATTTACTCCGCGCATGAAAGAAGCACTGGACTAGGGGGACTTGAAGGGGTATGGTCCTAAATCATGCGCCGGCTAACGGTGAGTCAACTATAGCGGCGCATAAAAACATACTCACCAAAATCATAAAGACAAACAAACCATACCCCGCGCGGCCTATTGAGACCAGGTAATAGACCGCGCAAGTACAAGCAGCATCCATAGACAGCAGAATGACACTTAGAGGTAATCTACAAAGAAACCTAGCTAATAATCACCGCGCGCGAACAGGAGAACATTCAGGTAAGAGCGCGAGGAAGGGAAAGATCCGTACGTAGAGTACAACGAGCACAGCTAAGGACCAATAACGAGACGATAGCCTGTAGAAGATCGTGCTCCACAACGTGAAGGCGTACGACTGACAAAGAGTACACCGGGCTAGACACGTGGCACCAATCAGGTTACGCCGACCACTGTCCCATGATCTCCACTACAGTGAAGGACAGATTAGACAATAAAGATGACTGTCAGGACACGTGGCTCCATTGGCAATACGGCAGGTAGCGACAGCACCTGAGACCACTAAGCAACCTCGGCAAAGGAGACCAAATGGATATTCCTTGTCGATTATCCCAGGCCCAAGGCCCATAAGCCCAGCCCCTCTACAGCTATAAATAGGACACTTGACTTCCAGGTTTGGGATCTCACTCTCAGCTTTCTCACTCATTACTTAATACTTAATCCTCAAAACGGTTACTTATTCTCACGCCGGAGGTGGTTACGAGGGGCAACCCCCTGTTTCCCTCTCGGAACGAGCCTAACGGGGTGTTTTAGTGTTTTGCAGGACGACTTAAAGAGTCTCTAGCTTGGAGAGGAAGATTAACCTTTGTTGAACGAAATACATTCCCTGGACTAATCTCCGATTAGTTCGGTGTTTCTTCAACATCTTATCTAAATTGGTCAGACATTTGTCTCTGAATGTTAACATGTTAAACATTACACTGGCTTTTAATAGTAGCACTTATTCATTCAGAAGTTGTTAAAAAACCCTTAGTATTACATATGGGGTCAGGTAGAAATGAAGACAATTGATGTGTCATATTTATTACACTAGCATAAGTGTTTATAATTTTTTTTCATTTTCATGTGGTCAAATGATGTTGATCAATGACTAAAAACACATATTTTGCTTTATAGTAGAAGTGTAGAATAATCTACATTGAAAAAAAATACCCCATTAAGGTTTTATTCTCACCCATCTAAATCTATCTGTGGAGAACAACTCAAATTTAAAACCGAACAAGAACAACAACTGAATCCAAATCGAACATGAACAACAACTGAATCCAAATCAAACAAGAACAACTGAAAAATTGGACGAGAAACATACATATACGATATAACACATATTTCATAACCAACACCCTAAGAGAGTAGTGTATGCATTACAAATATATTATCAAAACACATTTAGTGTATGCATCAATGCATATGTTATACTAAAGAATGCATACAATTTGCACATAATGTTATAACTTGATTACAAAATTGTCACTATGATTTTTTTAGGATTAATTTATATATACCCTTACAAACATTGAAAATATCGTATACACCAACCAAAACTACATAATTTCATATATACCCTTACAAACATTAAAATATTATGTATACCCAACCAAAACTAAAAATATCACACATATACACACATGCGCCCAGTTTTATTATATTTACTTAAAGTGATTGTTATATACCGTTTCCCTTATTTACTTAGTGACTGTTAAACCGTTTCCGTTACATGATATGTTTATACTTGTTTTTATTATAATTTAGATCTATTTGCTCTTGTCTTTGATGATAACTCTAATGGAAATATCATATTTACCCTTTCCATTATATGGGTAAAAAAATTATGTTGAAATGGGTAAATAAAAATATTGAAGTTAAAAATGACTCTATATGGAATTTTAAAGTTTTAGAAATACCAGGTTAAAATGGTTATTTAATTAGTTAAAAATACTCTATATGGAATTTTAAAGTTTTAGGAATACAAGGTTAGCATGGTTATTTAATTAATTGTTATTATATGGAATTTAAAAGTTTTAAAAATATATGGAATTTAAAAGTTTTAAAAATATAATATTAAATTGGTTATTTAATTAATTTTTATCAGTTCAAGTATATATATGATATTAAACTATTTTATAAGGATATATATATATATATATATATATATAATATTTAGTTTTGCATGGATATACAATATACTTTCAACAATATCACACCACCGTCAACGCTAAAGTTGCGGTGTGTCAATGTGAAGAAGTCAGACCGAAATGTAAAACATAGAAAATAATAACTAAGTCGATCTAAGACCCGCATGTTACAACGGACCTATCAAATGAGAAAAAATAGGCGACCAGAAAACGTTGAACCACACACACGTGCTGTCACACCCCGACCCGCAGCGGAATAAGAGTCGGGGCATAATTGGGTTATCACCAAAGCTCATGATGTTTACTAATATGTTTCATATTTATTAAAGTCAAATTACATTCTCAATAATCCAAACATGTCCATACAAATACAAAGAAAAATAATCAACTAAACAATCCAAGCTCTTAACCAGTTTATTCTTCTAAGCCAATCCTATGTGTTTCTTGCTGCGGCTGGATCACCTGTATCATGTGTAAAAGTGGGGGTTTTTGGGTCAACATAAGTTGGCGAGTGAACCTTGTTAGATAAACATTTATTATTGATTTCTTGTTATTTTTATCAAGGAAAAATTGTGCAATAGTCATATGTGAGCAAATGTAAATAATCCAACAATAACAATAACAACCACAAACAATAACACACAATAACATATGAACTTGCATGAATATATAACATGAATGAAACTGTATATGTTGGCAACGTCACGTTCACGCTCATAATGTAATGGGGAACTGACGGCCTATGATGAATGTCTGTGCGATTAAGGCTCAATCAAACGGAGCCGATCGTATGTTGGCAACGCCCGGTTCACGCTCATAATGTAATGGGGAACTGCTCAACGCTCATAATGTAATGGGGAGCGGCGGCCTATGATATTGCATGTACTGAAAATAATAAATTAAATCTAAACAATAACCACACAAACAGTTGATACAAGTTGAATTCACATTTGTTCATGATATGATGTATGCACAATGATTTAAATATAATAAATGGTAAGACACATGATACACCCCAAAAACGTGATTAAAACGGGGAATTTGTAGAGATTCACTCACATTGGGTGCGTTCGGTTGGAGATGGTGAGATGCGCACGAGTTTGAGGATTGATCACAAGGATTAACTAACCTAAATAATAACGGAATGTATAGTAAATGAGTGGATTTTATTAATAATTTTAATAGGATTTTTAGATATATTTTTGTGAGTTTAAGGCTATTTCCTATCTTTAAAAACATTATTTTTAAGTATTTTTAATTGATTTTTGAATTAAATTAAATAAGTAAAACTATTTAAAAAAAATGTTGACTTTTGCGTTGACCATTGACCATTGACTGTTTGACTGTTTGACCGGTTCTATTGTGTGAATGTATGCGCCGGGCAGGACTCGAACCCGAGACCTCCCGTACGCGTGCACGCAGCTTTACCAACTGAGCTACGTGTCTAACCCGAAATAATTCTGTTTTTAATTATATTTATATACTAATTTAGTTTATTCAAAATTCTTTTATTTTCAAAAAGTGTTTTAATCATCGAACCGGAATGTGCAACAGGTCTCGAACCCGGGACCTGTGGGTTAGTGTTGCACACAGTCCACCGCTGGACTGTGTGTCTAACCTGGTTAATATACCGATTTTTATTATACTTAACAACTACCGTGAGTTAATCCGGTTCAGTTAGAAAAATAAAACATCTTTATTACAGAGCATACGTGTGTCAAGGATCGAACTCGCGGCGTGTGATATATGTGTGCACACAGTCCACCGGTGGACTGTGTGTCTAACCCGAGATAATATCCAAATTTTATTAAACTTATAATCAACCTAACTTCGTCTTCTTCGTTACAAAATCACAGCCTATGATTACTCTATTGTTTCTTGTTTAATTCGATTGACAAACATTCAAAAGACTAAAATGAAATGGCAGAGACGATTTTGGAAGTAAACATACCAGAAAAAACGATTTATCTCAGAATTCCGGCAAGTCGTCGGCTCTGTTTTTACGGATTTCGTCTGAGCGAACAGATTAACAATTTTTATTAGCTAAAAGCGAAATTGAAGCACTGAACAAGAATTACCAGGACGTTTAGAAGGCTATACCGTTTCACAGCGAGAATTGAGAATTTTCAGTAGTTTTTCGGCGAGAGTGAATTATCCGATATCGACGTCTGAAATTGATTCCGATTGAAGGGTTTGAGTTAGCAACAGCTTAACAACTGATAGACGATGAAAGAATTGAGAGACTTACTGATTTGATGGAAAACACGGTTTTCCGGCGAAAGTCCGGCGAGTTCAAATAGCTTCTCCGACGAACTGAAAGTATTGCGAAAGTGAAATTAAATGTTTGCAGATGTGTTTGAGTCGCGAGAGGGGACTATGATTGGAGTAATTCAGGAAATGCAGGTTTTCGGTTATTAAAACCGATCAACTCTTGAATTCAAGTCCATTCAAAGCTAAATTGATTGGAGGTGTCGGTGTATCGGTTATAATCAGTAAACCGCGAACAATCAAACGTTTTTGGATGTTTGGTGACCGATTTCGGTTACAGTTAGCGTAAACAAATCGATCCATGATTGAACATAAAATTTAATTGTTTCCAAGAATTCACAGAAAACATCAAGTGGCGGAGTGGTTATATGTGTGTGTGATAAGTCTTATGCTTACCCGGCTGACCCGGGTTCGAATCCCGGCAGCCGGTTTTCTTTTTTATTTATTTTATTTTTACTTTTTATCAATTATAACTTTTATATTCTAGTTTGTTTATTAATTATGCATCGTTTAAAATTTAAATTAACATAAATACGCAACGAAACATTTATAACTTGATATTCGATTACAAACGAAGCGGGTTTGGAAAACCCGTTTTTGACAAATGTTACACGTGCGTCACGTGAACTCGCAAATTTGAGAACGAAGCGTAAACCGAAATGTAAAAACATTGAAGCACACACGCAAGTTGCCTTAATTTAACTTGCAAAATTTAAAACAAAACTTCAAACGAAAAATTTGCGAAAGATGTAAAATATAGGGGATCAAAGTTGAAAGTAAAAACGTTGTGAGGTTAAATTACAAAAATGAAAAGTTGTGGGTTAAAAGGGAAAAAATCAAATACTTGTGGGTTAATAGTAATTTTTTAAATACTTTTGGGTTAAAAGAAAAATGTTAAGTTTTTTTTTTGAAAAACTCTCTAAACAATATGTACTAACACCTATATGCATAATATTGTTGCTTATTTATAGTATCTAAATGTTTATAAGGGCAATATGGCATTACATGATATTTATAGTTTTATACATGATATTTCCAATGTTTGTAAGGGTATCTATTAGAGATAAACATTTAGTATTGGGTACCAAAACTGTATCATACCGAGCCATTTTTTTGTACCAATTCAGTATTTACTTTTTACGTTTATTGGGATCGGTATTTTCGGTACGGTACCAGTTCGGTATTTTTGGTTAATTTACATTTGAATATCGGTAAATGTACCACCACTTTTGGTGCTAGTACCCACATTTACGTTTTTCAAAATTGATACTTTCAGTTTGATAATGAGCTCATCCTAATACATATGAAATTGCTTATTTTTTTATCTTCAAGATCAATGACCCCAAATGTGATTCCTATTTTCTCGGGGGTAATTCTTTTTTGAACCAACCTGTATATGTACATTCAAACCATAGATTATATTTTAGAGTAAGATTTTTTATGGTTTTTTCTTTTCATTAGTCATGAACTCATGATCCAAAGTCTAAAAAGTAAATCTTATTTCTTGCAAAAAAAAAAAAAAAAAAACCGGATATCAAAAGTTAACTTCATCATCTTCCACTAAAACGGTCTATAAAGCAAAAGTTATATATATGAAGAGATAGAAGACAAGTAGTGATAGAAGACAAGTAGTGAGATGGGTACAAGTGGAGCTTTAGCCATCAAGGCTACCCTTTTAATTATTTTAGAGTTAAATGCATGGTTGGTCCCTGTGGTTTGTAAATATTGCACTTTATTTTAGTGGTTCAATAATTACAGAGTTGGTCCTGATAATTGTAATTTTTACACTCGTGTGGTCCTTATTACTAACTCATGTTAAGTTTCTCAGTTAAATACATTTAAAATTACCAAACTACCCTTGGTATTAAAAAACAAAAAATAAAGACTAAAAATATAAATAAACAAAATATTTATAAAATATTATTTAATACTTTATGGGCCCCACCCCCACCTATCTTCTTCTACCATAACCATCACCACCAGCTCTTTTATATTCCTCAAACCACCAACATCCAACCACATATCCCATCACCACCAACATCCTCTCTCGTTGGAAAATCAAGCATCTCCGCCCGGTAACGATCCTCCTTCACTCTATTACTCATCGACCATCCCCCTAAATCACCCAGGCGACGGCTAGTGTGGTGGCAGAGCCATGGAGGTGCTGGTGACAGCAACACAGGCGGCGACTTGTGTGGTGGGTACCGACGGGGATAGCGATGATTGTGACTGTGTGGTGGTTTATGGTGGTCGGAGTAGGAGTAGCGGTGTTTATTTGATGGTGAAGATGGTTATGGTGGAGAGTGTTGTTGGTCGTTTGCAAGGGAGGTGTGATTCACGGTTTGTAATTTGTGATGGTGATGCCTCCTAAGTTTAAAGGTGCAGCTCGATGATGGATGATGTTGACCGGATAAATTGATTACTAGCTTTCATATTTTTTTGTTTTTGAATGTATGAAATATCTGAGAACATATCCATGTTGATACAATTTATGTGAAAGGTCTAATTACATGAAATATTTGAAGTATTTGAATGGTTGTTTATCTCTCTGCAACTATTAAAAAGGGTATGTTACAATCAATTAGAAATTAACACTTTTAAAACTCAATTTTTAAATCAGAGGATGACGGTGGAGGTGGAGGTGGAGGTAGTGGTGGTGGTGGTGAGTTGACGGTGGAGTGGTGGTGGGTTGACGCTGCAGGTGATGGTGGTGCTAGGTTTTTTTTCAGGGAGGGAGATAGGAGGAAGAAGAGAGGTTATCTTTATATTATTTTTTAATTGTAGGGGTAATTTAGTCAATTCATACACATTTAACTGAGAAATTTAACATGGGTTGGGGATAAGGACCACACGAGTGCAAAAATTACAACTGCCAGGACTAACTCTGTAATTATTGAATCACTAGGACCAAGTCTACAATATTTGCAAACCACAGGGACCAACCAAGCATTTAACTCATTATTTTATTAACATACAACTTTACTTTTATTCATGGAGATTTAATAGTACAATCAATAATCACCAAAAAGTGTGATTTTTTTGTTGGATTTTGGCATCCATATCATATAGGCAACTTTTGTGGTAGCAAACATAGTGCAACATTGGATATCTTCAACACTCTTTAATGGAAGATAGACAAGATCTTTCAATTTGCTTCACATCATCCATTAAGTCAATGGTTTTTATGAAAATTTTATACTTTTTTATAATTCATTATCATTGATCATATATCACTTTATTATCTACAAAACTATACTTTCAATTTTATTTGTGCTAAGGGCACACGGGGCGTCCCCGTTATACACCACCACCACGCGTTTCATCACGTTATACACCACTGTCACCATAGTTCATCACGTGTGGTTGTTTAAACGCGTTTTGGTGAACACGCGTGTTGAAAGTCAGAATGTAAGGGAAATTGTTGGGTTGTGAGGGAAATTGTTGGGTGTGGTGAGTGATGGGCATTTTCACTAAAATTCATCACTAGTGATGGAATAAAGCTCGATGAGGTGGCAGAACGTGATTGGATGTTGTGAGTGATGAGTGGGTGGTGAGTGATGGACGCCCCTACCCCTAATGACCAATGATTAACACTTCATGAGCCAATAAACCGCGGTATTTCATGTACAAAGCATGTTGAAATCGATTGCGAAAGTTGACATATTTGTCAAAATAACTTATATGTGTAATTAAATACGTGTTTATGTAATCCACAATTAACATGCTAAAACAAAACTTATGTTTATTTAAATATCATGCATTTTTTAGGCATGTAGCAAAAGACATGATCAACTTATAATTATATATTTATATTGCCGTCTCTAAAAGGGAGTTTGCATGTTTATCCACTCGTATTTGTTTAGGTAATATCTATAAGTCAAAGAGGTTAAACCCAATCCTAATGCATGAACTTAATGCTTTGTTTAATGCTAATCCAATCTGTTTAACAACTTTTTTTAATAAATTGGATTAGTGTGACCTTTCAAGAGAAATATATTTTACTAAAGTATTAAAAGATTCATAAATGAGTGGAAAAAGTGGGATGTGTAAGGTTGTACAGTTGTAAACAGTAAACACTCAGATTCCCTTTTAGTAGAGGTCTCGGGCTCGAATTTTGCTTCCACTAGTATCCTGTCATAACCTCTCGAATGCCACATGTTTAGCGCAAGCTGCAGTCTGCCTGATCCCATTAGTTAGCAAGGTATTGACGAGTCCTGTGAATTTTCGACAACATATTCTTACGGTTAGGAAAAAAATGGAAATTGAGTCACTATAGGGTGTGTTAGCATGCATATAAACCCTAGAGTTATATACAATTGTGTGTAAAATGCATCAATCTTGATGTTAGTTTAATAATAAAATATGGATTTAACAAAGTAATAACTTTATTAGATTCGGATTTCATTGTAACCAACTAACCACGAATCAGAATATGGATTTGATGATAAGATGGGATGGGTTTTGGTAGGTTTGAACAAATACATATTTGTGGTTTCATTCCTTTAAGCTTTGTATCAACAAAACAAGCGAAATAACGGGTTGTTTGCCAGCTTTGAATAGATAAGCGCTGAACCAGTAAGATGTTTGAAGCATTAAGAACCAGCATAATGTTTAACCATTCAGAAGCAAATGTCTGGCCAATTCAGATAAGAGGTCATAACCATTCAGACTCAATATAATGCTTAACCATTCAGAGGCAAATGTCTGAACCATTTAGACATTTGCTCTCGAAACAAACAGTCTAAAATATTAAGTGTTGAACCAGTAATGGAGTAATGGGTCTGAACCATTAAGAGCTGAAACAAACAACCCCTAAGACTATGAGGAATCACATTCATTCCTTCAAACCCTATAGCCAAACAAGAATTTCAACACTCCTATCTTTAAATGTAACTGTAAATAGTATATTTGTTGAAAACTAATGCAGAATTAACCACATTACTTGGATATTTGATCACCAGAAAGAATAGCATCTGCTGCAGAATCCAAGTCATGAGGAAAGAAAACCCTGCAAGTCAACGAACGGTCAACTTTTCCATCAATCAGCGATTTTAATTTGGTCAAACAGGAATAGTAGCATCTAATTCCAGCGACAAAGTAGTAATTTCTAATCCATAAAATTAAGAGACTGAACCAAATGTTTTAGAATACTAATTTGAGTAAATGGTCATTTTCGTCTTCGAGGTTTGGCCAGTTTTGCGACTTTCGTCCAAAGGTTTGTTTTTCCGCGTCTGGATCCAAAAGGTTTAAAATCTTGCCATTTTCATCCAGATCGTTAACTTCATCCATTTTTCACCGTTAAGTCAGAGGTATTTCTATCTTTTTAGTTTTTTGTTAACTTAAAGGGCAATTCGGTCCTTTTCACTTTATGTAAAAAGACCGAATACCCCTGAAAAGACCAAATTGCCCTTTAAGTCAACAAAAATGCCAAAAAAATCCCTGACTTAACGGAGAAAAAAAGGATGGAGTTAACGACCCGGATGAAAATGGCAAGATTTCAGACCTTTTGGATCCAGATGCGGAAAAACAAACCTTTGGACGAAAGTTTCAAAACTAACCAAACCTCAGGGACGAAAATGGCATTTTACTATACTAATTTTATCATTAGTGGACATTGCACACATAATGTCTGAAATATAAAAAATACCTGCATGTATTGTGGTACAGAGTTCTGCTCAGTTGGTTTACATCCGCAACACCTTTACACCCACCCACAACCTCAAGAACTTGCCTGCGGATAATTCATATGTCATAAATAAATACTTTGATAATTATGAGTGTAAAAACAATATAGTACGGATAATAATCGTAAGTTGAGAGAAATGCTCTTACCGAACTAAACATGGTTCATTTCGACCTTTGACTAAACAATCCTGGTCATACTTCTCTTTCTTCTTAGACGGCCAGGTGGATTTTACGAAATTTTTTCCGGCATGAGTGTTTTTTATCTCACAATACGGAGAATCTGTCTCGATCATCATTCTATCAACTGGGATGCCCTTTAGAGCGTCAAGGTTTTCAGAAGTTTTCAAGGAGCACCCGTTTATACCTGTTATTGGAAGAACTAAGATATTAAATTTGGAACGTGTACGTTTATGGAAATGAGAAATAAATTTTACGACATGTATTTAGTTCAGCTACAAGTGAAAATGGAATCAATACCTATAAAGAGATTACTAAATGCCAGAAGCTTATCTCGGTCTTCAGGAGTACCAGTAAAAGAGTGGGCAACTCCGCCACAGAACCTGTCGCGTAATATGAGAATACTTAACCAAATTTTCGGTTTGATATATTACGTTTATATAATAAAGGATTAACCAAATGAACTTTAATCTTCCTAAAAGGTTTCCGATTTATTCATCTAAGTAAACGAATCAAATAACTCTTATAAGGTTTCAGATTTATTCATCTAAGTTAACGAATCAAATAACTCTTAAGAGTTGTGAATTGTGATGATGGGTATAATCGTAATTTTTTAAAGGAGCAATGGGATGTTCTTAGTGATGATGTGGTACACTATATAGAACAGAAAAGTTATTAAGAGGATGGAAGATTGATGCGTGATGTAAACAAGGCCTTTATAACTCTAGTTCTAAAAGATGTGCACCCTTCTGTGATTGATGATTTCCGCCCTATTTCGCTAATCCGTAATATGTATAAAGTTCTGGCCAAAGTAAAGTTTTAGAGACTAAGAAAAGTGTGGGTTGGTTGAAGTTATATCATTTCCAGTTTGCGTTTATAAGAGATAGGTCGCACTCTAATTGCAAATGATCGATAAAGCACTTATTGTTGAAATTAGACTTTAAAAAAAAGCATATGATCCAGTTAATGTGGTTTTAGAGGAGATGGGATTTGAATCGAGGTGGAGGATGTGGATGAGTAGGCAAGTAGCCGGTTTCAGTATGCTACCTATTGGTTTTGACGAGACAGTTTTGGATGCCCCTAGGCATGAGGCAGGGGGTTTATTGTCTCCACTCTCCACCGTTATTTAGTGATACAGTTGCCCAAGGTGCGAAGGGTGAGCCTTAGGCCTAGGTAGAGGTGTAAATAAGCCCAAAGACTCGAGAGCTACTCGTCATCAGCTCTCGAACGAGCCGAGTCTTAAAGAGCCCGAGCCCGAAATAGAGCTCGTTTAGTTATCAAGCCCAAGCTCGAGCCTGAAATACAAAGCTCATTTAGGCTCACGAGCCCAAACAAAATTTTAGTTTTTTTATATATAATATAATAATAATAATAATGATAACATCAGGAGCCGAGCTTTGGCTCGTTTAAGCGATATAAGCGAGCTTGAGCCGAGCTTTTAGCTCATTTGAGGTTGTTCTCAAAATAGCTCGAGCTCGAGCTTTGGGTTTTACTGCCGAGCTGAGCTCGAGCTTCATAAAAACATGCTAGTCGGGCTCAGGCCGGCTCGTTTACACCCCTAAGCCTAGGTGCAAGGCGCTTAAAAAGCGAGAGCCTGATATAAGCATAAACATACCATTTTCAGGGATTTTAGGCTCGTTTAGGGCTAGTTGAGGCTGGTTCCAGGACATTTTCAAATGTTTCGGACTAATTTGGCCGAAATTTTTACATTTTTACCGGAGTAAACAGAACTTGGTCAGAACCTTGCTGGAACATCACCAGAGCGTCTGAATAGCCGCAAGGAGATTTCCTTGCGACTCGCCTCGCCTGAGGGCCCAGGCGGGTACCCGAAAGGCTTTAGACAACACGGTTTAATAATACAACCAGTGAAGGGCTTCAAGAAAGACAAAATTCGTTGCGTTGTTTGATTACTTTTTTTTCTTGAGTAAAGAGAAAAAAGAACACGCACATGTATGCATCGTACATTAATAATACCTGTGCTTGTTTTGCTCGAGAATGTTACAGAAATCTCCAGCAGCTGCTCGCATATGAAGAAACATCGGGAGCTTCAGGATATGTGCTAATTCAAACTGCCTCTCAAAGTACCTAGTAATAACATATATAGTTTAAAAACCGACAAACCATACCCCACACATGCAAATTTATCTATAAAACTCATATATATATATATATATATTATAGGATTAGGATCATGTGAGAAGCACTATGCTAATTGAGAAACTTGAGAAGCATTCTGGACCACACATTTTTTCTAAGCTTTTCGTAATATACACATACGTATAGTTAAATTAACTATATACATATGTGAATTTTAAACTATACGTATGTGTATATTACGAAAAGCTTAGAAAAATGTGTGGTCCAGAATGCTTCTCAAGTTTCTCAAATAGGTTGGACTTCTCTTAGGATCCCTACCCTATATATATATATATATATACATATATATATATACATATATATATATATGTATATATATATAATATATATTATATATATATGTATATAATATATATATATATACTTCAAGCAGTGCGTACTTCTTTTGAATATCCGGTGGACAAAAATGAGTTCTGTCATAGTCCAGTCCACATTCACCAATTGCCACTACCTTTTAAAAAAAACCAAGAATTTATTAACTGTTTTTCCTATTTACACAATTTCAAAAAACTATTCAGATTATATTTAATTAATTTTTGAAAATGTTGAATTCATATTAATCTTACCTTCCCTTTCTCAACGCCCTCTTTAGCCAATGACAGTAGTGCCTGAAAATGCTTTTCTGGATCTCCACTCTCATCAAACTCCTAAACCAGATTAGAAAAAAACATCAACACGATAACTTTTATGTTTGAGCGACGAAAAGATTAGCAACGAACGTTAAAAGGATATACCCACATTGCATCGTGTCGGGTGCACTCCAACTGTACAAAACAGCCTTGCTGCAACAAACATTACACTCTAAGAACAAGTATTCCACAAAATAAATCCAATCGAATACTATGAAACTGATAAAACTATACTAAATTCAGCACACACATTAACTAACCATCAGTTTCTGCAATAGCTAAAGCTTCCTTTGACTCCTCAAGTGATCCTCCTGTGACCTGCAACAAATATAAGTTTATATCTCTGTTATCAAAGTTCACTCAAGCGCGCGCCTAGCATGGTTGTAAAAATCACGCCTAGCCTCCGATTAGTCGGAGGTTCACCGAGTATTTTCATCTAATCGGCCAATTAATCGCTAGGCGATCAACAGTTGTAAAAATCCGGTCCTAATCGGCCAAAAAAATCGGTGGCAGTCTAGCGATTCTGGCCAAAACCTATAAAATCCCGGCAATTAATCCTATCTACTTCAAATTATGGGTCGAAGAAGGTGTTAAAACATGTCAACTAAAAAAATACATATGAAAATGTGTGTATATACATATAAAACTGAAAACTACATATAAAATCTCAATCCTATTAATACCGATTAATCGCTAGTCGGTACCCCACCGGTCAACCAGCGTCTAGCAATCCTTACAACACTAGCGCCTAGGCGATTAGGCCCACTTTTCATGCCCAGTGCAGCCTTCTCGCTTCGCTTCAAAAGTCCAACTTTCAAGCCCTGAGGCACATTTTTCAGACCAAATTCCGACGAAACTCCGGCCAAAAATAGTACAGGTTTAAACAGGGTCTGAAACAATTATACCAACCCTAAAAAAGCCTGGAATCAACCTAAACTAGCCCTAAAGAAGCCTAAAACATGTCTAACCCCTTAAAACTCGTATTTTTACACTATACGCCTCGTCTAAAACATCCCTCGCTTTTTAAGCGCCTTCGACAACTATGGTTTATACACAATCTGAATCAGAAAGTCAAACTACTATTTAACTATTTTAACCTAAATCTGTAACCATATAAGAAACATGAAATGCTAAACTTACAATAATTCGGTCAACGCCCGCGGTCCAAGCCCGGCTTAAAACTGCTGCAATATCAGGCAAATGGCATTGTTTTCCATTATATACACCCTTGAACATGCCATCTGCATAACATATTACAAAATTCAAACAGTTTATAACAAAAAGCTTAGAACTTTTTCATGAATTCTTGAACCATACAATGCATTTACGGATAAATAACTAACCTGTGAAGTTAACTGCAATGTCTGCTTGATTTGAAGTGGGATTGAAACAAGAGAGACATGTTAGTATGTTAAATGATATGGGGTAGAAGATTAAGGGGTTAAAGAAAATGGAATGAAGTAGAAGAGACATGCCTATCATCCGAAGTGACGCCATGGATGAACCTCAAAGAGATGAATTGCAGGGTGTTTGGTTTGTGGCCAGATTAGGGATTTAGAGAGGGTTGAGGTTATGTTTATGGGGTGTTGATTACACCCAATGTAAAGGTTAGGGTCTCAAATGGAACTTACATCAAGTACAGGGGGTGCTTGTCACACTTTTGTTTGGGGTTGATTATCGGGTTTTTTTGAACGGCCAACTAAATATTACCGGATAAGAATCCTAGGATACCACCAATCGAGCAAATGCATTCCCTCCTCCATAACGATCATAAGAGTTGGATGCATACCCGAGCCACCAGTTCCAGGGAAACCCCGCCGCCTGAAGGCCTATGCGGTAAAACCCGGTTCGGCTCGGTTTCGAACCGACGACCTCCAAAGAGGCCTAGTTCTAAACTTCATTGCCATCACCAACGCCCTTCAAAGTGATGGTAGTGGGAGTTGAACTTGGGACCTCAAGTAGAGAAACCAAGTGACTAACCACTAGACCACCTTGTCAGGAATATCTCGAACCGGTTCAATTTTCAGTACTGATTTAATACTGGCATTTTACGTTTTCTTTATCGGTTCGGTCCCAATATTTACCGGTTTTTACCTTCAACTATCAGTCCGTACCGGTATTGGTTCCGAACCGTATCGTACCGAGTGCTTTCAGTACCGGTACCATTTTTTGGGATTTTCGTACCGGTACCGAGCTCGTACCTAATCTTGAGCTAGTTCATCATCTTAAAGCTTAAACATGAGCAAGGAAGTAGCTTAGAATAGGACAGGGATAACATTTAACGCTAAAAAAAGATTATCATGTCGTTTTGATAAAAAACAAGTATGTGTCGGATTTGTGACTTTGATTTAAAAAATGACAAATCAAATTCATCAATTTGGTAAAAGTGGTTGTTTGGTGGGTTGAAAAGATAATATGGCTCAGTAAAAGAAAATGATATGTATGGTTTACAATATCGGTTTCAAGCTTTATACTAATTGATTTGCTTAAATTTGATTGATATTCGTCATTATTCATACTGCAAAACACAAGAAGTTTTTGCGTAAACCAACACAAAAGGACATTGAAAAACTGTATGTAGCTCACGAAGAGTACACATTGGCCGTGGGCATGTGTGCTAAATAGTCAGTCATAATTTTCGTCGCGTATATATTGGTTATTTTAATTTTAAACGATACATAATTAATAAACATTGTTAGAATTTTAAAACATAATTATTAAATCATAAAAAAATAAGAGAATAAAAATATTTGAGGCTGCCGGGTTTCGAACCCGGGTAGGCCGGATCAACAAACAACCAACACACCACTCCGCCACACGCTAACTTTGGAATAATACTGAAAACAATTAACATTTAAATTAAAACTCGAATTCAAAAACCGGGTATCAGCGCGGCGGAACTCGCAATCACCGGAAAATCCGCAATCCGCGAGTTCAGCCATTCTCCTTTTGACTAAAATGCTGTAACGTCAACGACATCGGTTATAACCGATGTCTAGCCCCAATTATAGTCGTAACCGCCGGAAAATCTTGACTGCGAACCTTGACCAAAATACAGACCCAATACATCCTGTTCTACCCTATAAATACCCCCTCAACCTTCCAGGAATCCTTTCGCTCAAGACCGCACACTTTATCGTAGTTGAAGTGCTCAGAAACTCGTCGCAGGAGATTTCCAATTTCGCCGGAATTGGTCACCGGAAAACCGAATCTATCCCATTATTGCCTTATCTATAAATAGGACTTCTAGAGCTTCGACAGAAGTCACCCACACTCACCTCAAACCTCCTGTAGATCCTCTGTCGCAAGATAAACTTCGCCGGAGTTAACCTCAGCCGCCGGAACTTCATCGGAGATCACAACTGTTCGGTACAACACTTTAATCCTTTCTGTTTAAATTATTTCGTTAACAGTATTGATCAATCAACTAATTCAATAAAAAAAATTCGATTAAACAGTCGGGTGGATTCTCTGGTTTTATAAATCGAAGAAGATGAAGTTTTGAAATGTGTATAAATATAATAAAAACCGGAATAATAACCGGGTTAGACACACAGTCCAGTGGTGGACTGTGTGCAAACATAACGTACACGTCCCGGGTTCGAGTCTATTGTGTTCCGATCCACTGAAATATCATACCCTTTTTATAAAAACCAAATCTTGAAGCACGTGTTAAGTGTATAATTATAATATAAATTTTGTCTATAACAGGTTAGACACCAGCCCAGTTGGTTGGGCTGGATGCAGGTTAAGTCGATGGTCACAGGTTCGATCCCCGCTAAGCCAGCCGGTCAGATGATATTCAAAAACCTTTTTAATTAAATAAAATTCTGAATAATCCAAATAGTATATAAATATAATTAAAATCAGAAATATTTCGGGTTAGACTACGTAGCTTAGTTGGTAGAGCTGCGTGCACGCGTACGGGAGGTCACGAGTTCGAACCTCACTCAGCGCACATAATAAACACAATCAGACTGGTCAACGGTCAAAGTCAACGGTCACATTTTTTTTATTTATTTATTTAATCAGAAAATTATTTAAAAATACTTAAAAATAATATTTTTAAAGTTAGAAAATGTCCTTAAACTCACAAAAATAAATCTAGAAATCCTATTAAGGTTATGAATTAAAATTTATTAATCTCAAATAAAATCCATTTATTTACCGAACCATTATGTTATTATTTAGGTTAGTTTCTCTCGTGGTTAAATCCAAATTCGTGCGCATTCATCATCAATCCAAGAAAACGCAACCACGGTGAGTGAAATTCTTACAAACTCCCATTTTTACTCATGTTTTGGGGTGTATCATGTGTGCTTAAATTAATTCGCTTATTCAAACTCGTGCTATACCATTATATGATCTAAACTTAGAATGTAAATATTGTTCGTTGTGATGTATTACATATTGTCAAGTTGTGTGCAATTTATTCATTAGGCCCATCAGTTCCACGTGGGAGACGAGTTGAACAACGCGTGCCTCAAAAACATTCATTAGGCCCATCAGTTCGTTGAACAACGCGTGCCTCAAAATCATTCATTAGGCCCATCAGTTCCTCGTGGGAGACAGTTGAACAACGCGTGCCTCAAAAACAAACATTTGGTGTGTGCGTGTGTATTAGTTAATATTATGTGATTTGTGATTTAATTTACATTTACGTTTACTCATATGTGGTTATGCACTTTATTTTATAATCGATACAATAAACACGTTTAAATGTTTTCATAGGATTCACTCGCCAACTTTTTGTTGACCCAAAAACCATTTTTACACATGATACAGGTGGACAGGTTGAAGCAAGGAACACGTAGGAAATTGCCTTAGAAGAAACTAATGAAGTCTTGAAAAATGTATAGAACATGTTGTACTAGTATTATTGATTGTAATGATTCTCCTTTAAAAAGAAATAATAAATATGAAACTTTATAATAAATGTCATGAGCTTTGATGAAAACCCAATCATGCCCTGATCACCATTTCCGCTGCGGGTCGGGGTGTGACAGATTGGTATCAGAGCCATGACTATAGGGATATAGGATAGGTTATTAGACCCTTAGAGCCTATACTATAGTTGATTAGATTTTAATTGTTTATGTGGTTACATGCAAATTCATGATGTTTATTTGTTTCATATTTATTACATACACAAATGCATGCAAACACTTCCACTATCATATTGTGTGCTATTTAATGAGTTATACTTATAGTCAAACCTAACATGCTTACATATACATTCATCACGCATATTTCAATGTTCACATATTCAAATCATCTTCATACTTCCGTTATTCAAGATTTTGTCACATTTTCCATTTTTCAATCTCATCAAAGTGAGTTCTACGACGGGCATGTAGTAACTGTAAGGGTACAAGTACCGGTAGTTGGAACGTCCTGTCTAGGTTGGCATTCGTATAAATCCAATATAAACGGACCAGTTTGCCTACCTGGGGACTAACGATGAGAGTACGAAGGACCTATTAGGCCAAAGCATGCCACACCAAACGTCGTTCGAACTAACCCCACTTTGAGGTGTCACCGTGTCCACACCTGGATGCACTCCGAATATCATACGTTACATACATATTTCTCGATTTTCTCCGAGTTTTAGTGTACGTTACCAGGCTAACACATGCGAACCATATGAAAGACCCGGTAATCATGGGGGCCCACATGATTACGAAGGTGAAGTATGGCGGCATGCAAGGCCCAATTACGAGCAAAGCCCAAGACATCCTATGATGTAGTAGATTTATTATTCTATATTTATTTTATGAATGTTCATTCCTACATACGGCACATGACACCTAAAACGTCAAACTCATACTCTCGATGCGTATTCCTTGTAGATGTCTTCTAGTCTCGCTCATAGAAAAATGAAAGCAGGAAAATCCCGCGAGCGCATGGCTGCCCAAATCGCTCAACAAATGGCGGCCGTAATACCCAACATCGTAGTTCAAGTTCAACAAGCCCTTACTGCTAATCCCGTCAACCCAATCCACCAAGAAGATCAAAACATTGTCAATCCTTCCCCAAAAGTCACTAAATGCACCTACAAACATTTCAAATCCTGCGATCCTCCAAAATACGAAGGGAATGAAGTTGTCACCGCTCTCCTCCATTGGTGTGAGGAGATGGAAAACACTTTTCTCAATTGCGACCGCCCCGATGATCGCAAGGTGTGATATGCTACCAGTCGTTTGTTTGGAGTAGCACTTACATGGTGGAATACAGAGAAGGCCAAGCGAGGTACTGAGAATGTTATGACTTTGACTTGGGAAGAGCTGAAAGAGATCATGACAAGAAGTTTCTGTCCAAGAAGCGAAATCAATAAATTAGAGGATGAGTTCTATTCTTTGAAACAAAAGGAGGGCGACCACACCACATACAACAAGATATTTCTTGAGTTAAATCAGATGGTCCCCAACTTGTTCACTCCCCTCTACCGTTTGATCGAGCACTACATTCGAGGTCTTCCTTCAAAAATTCAAGACCCTGTAATAAGTACCACACCTGCAACTTTGGAAGCAGCAATGGAGTTAGCTACAGAGCTCACCGAAAACCGCATACGAAATAAGGACTTCAAGGAGGAGGAGAAGAAGGACAAAGCATCAACCGAAACCTCAAACTCCACCCGAACCGAATCCTCTTCACAACCCATTTCTAAGAGAAAACGAGATGGGCAAATTTTCGCTGTCACTCAACACAATCAACCAACGTCACAAGCCATACCCCTCCAAGCTATCCCAATCACTCAAGTAGCACCCAACTCAACTTACCCAAATAAGAAACCTTACTTTGGACCTCACCCTCAATGCAACACCTGTTTTTATCACCATCCATCTACCTTACCTTGTCGACTATGTGCGAATTGTGGACGCTATGGTCATTTGAGCAGGGTTTGCCGCACCTCTCAAAACCAAACCTCACCCCCTACTCAAAACATGATCCAAACATATCAACAACCCCAATACCCCATGTTTCCATATGTTCGAGCTTGTTTTAATTGTGGCGACCCTACCCACTTTAGAAACACGTGCCCTCGATTGGTTAACATCATAAACGCCCAAGCTCAAGTAAACCCATTAACCAAGCAAATCAAGAAAACCTAACCACTAGGCCACCAGCAAGAGGAAGAGCTTACAACATCAACGCCAATCCTGTTGAAGATAATAACGGCCCAAACGAACCACCCAACTAGTTTTCTTCACCAAAAAATCAAGATTCAACTCCAACCGCTTAGTTTTTATGTTTTCTTTATGTTATCTCAATTTTCACGTATCTCAATTATAAATTGGAAATTTATCCAAGAATCTTAATGCGAATTACTATCTCAGTTTTGTTTTATACTCATTGATTTAACATTCATATCATCATACATCTCGACGTATCTCAATCTCATCATTTAAAGAAGTTGGGTTGTGTCTCACTTTTACCTAGACTAACCTCTTCATCATAACAAACGAGAGAGGTACTGTCATCATTCAAACATGTATACTTTCAGAATTAAGACTCAAGTTTTGGTTGTTGTGTTTGTTTATGTTTTAGAGTCACATAGAACTAATCATAATTTACTGATAAAGCCAATGAAAATTTGACAAGAATATGGTGGATACGCCGCTGGTACTTCCTATATATAAGTATTCTTGCCAAAGGATCAGAGGCATTGTCAGGCGGTTATGAGAAGTTCCATGTAGGATTTAGTAATGTCATGGTTGAAGTTTGTTTTATACTCACTGATTTAGCATTCATATCATCATACATCTCAACATATCTCAATCTCATCATTCAAAGAAGTTGGGTTGTGTCTCACTTCTACATAGACTAACCTCTTCATCATAACAAACGAGAGAGGTACTGTCATCATTCAAACATGTATACTTTCAGAATTAAGACTTAAGCTTTAGTTGTTGTGTTTGTTTATGTTCTACAGTCACATAGAACTAATCATAACTTACTGATAAAGCCAATGAAAATTTGACAAGAATATGGTGGATACGCCGCTGGTACTTCCTATATATAAGTATTCTTGCCAAAGGATCAGAGGCATTGTCAGGCGGTTATGAGAGGTTCCATGTAGGTTTTAGTGGTAGAAGTTTTGTTTTTGGATATAACCTTATCTTTCCAAACGTATCGATTCTCTCAAAACTCTTGTGCATGAGATCATACCTAGTCAATCAACTCTGTTTATCAATATTCCTTATCTTAGGCATCAAAAAGCGATTCCTGTAGCAGGGTATCCAACCCTTACTAGGAACGTTACCGCCTCCAATAAAATTTAAACTTTCACCCTCTTCTGATATGTAATTGTCAAATTAAAACACCCTCTCCACAAGTCAAATATACCACTATTACTTAAATTTCGGGACGAAATTTCTAAAATTAGGGGATACTGTAACATCCGTAAAAAAAACGGGTTTCCAAAACCCGCTTCGTTTATTAACCGAATAGTCAGTCATAATTTTCGTCGCGTATATATTGGTTATTTTAATTTTAAACGATACATATTAATAAACATTGTTAGAATTTTAAAACATAATTATTAAATCATAAAAAAATAAGAGAATAAAAATATTTGAGGCTGCCGGGTTTCGAACCGGGTAGGCCGGATCAACAAACAACCAACACACCACTCCGCCACACGCTAACTTTGGAATAATACTGAAAACAATTAACACTTAAATTAAAACTCGAATTCAAAAACCGGGTATCAGCGCGGCGTAACTCGCAATCACCGGAAAATCCGGCAATCCGCGATTCAGCCATTCTCCTTTTGACTAAAATGCTGTAACCGTCAACGACATCGGTTATAACCGATGTCTAGCCCCAATTATAGTCGTAACCGCCGGAAAATCTTAACTGCGAACCTTGACCAAAATACAGACCCAATAGATCCTGTTCTACCCTATAAATACCCCCCTCAACCTTCCAGGAATCCTTTCGCTCAAGACCGCACACTTTATCGTAGTTGAAGTGCTCAGAAACTCGTCGCCGGAGATTTCCAATTTCGCCGGAATTGGTCACCGGAAAACCGAATCTATCCCATTATTGCCTTACTCTATAAATAGGACTTCTAGAGCTTCGACAGAAGTCACCCACACTCACCTCAAACCTCCTGTAGATCCTCTGTCGCAAGATAAACTTCGCCGGAGTTAACCTCAGCCGCCGGAACTTCATCGGAGATCACAACTGTTCGGTACAACACTGTAATCCTTTCTGTTTAAATTATTTCGTTAACAGTATTGATCAATCAACTAATTCAATAAAAAAAATTCGATTAAACAGTCGGGTGGATTCTCTGGTTTTATAAATCGAAGAAGATGAAGTTTTGAAATGTGTATAAATATAATAAAAACCGGAATAATAACCGGGTTAGACACACAGTCCAGTGGTGGACTGTGTGCAAACATAACGTACACGTCCCGGGTTCGAGTCTATTGTGTTCCGATCCACTGAAATATCATACCCTTTTTATAAAAACCAAATCTTGAAGCACGTGTTAAGTGTATAATTATAATATAAATTTTGTCTATAACAGGTTAGACACCCAGCCCAGTTGGTTGGGCTGGGTGCAGGTTAAGTCGATGGTCACAGGTTCGATCCCCGCTAAGCCAGCCGGTCAGATGATATTCAAAAACCTTTTTAATTAAATAAAATTCTGAATAATCCAAATAGTATATAAATATAATTAAAATCAGAAATATTTCGGGTTAGACACGTAGCTTAGTTGGTAGAGCTGCGTGCACGCGTACGGGAGGTCACGAGTTCGAACCTCACTCAGCGCACATAATAAACACAATCAGACTGGTCAACGGTCAAAGTCAACGGTCAACATTTTTTTTATTTATTTATTTAATCAGAAAATTATTTAAAAATACTTAAAAATAATATTTTTTAAAGTTAGAAAATGTCCTTAAACTCACAAAAATAAATCTAGAAATCCTATTAAGGTTATGAATTAAAATAATTAATCTCAAATAAAATCCATTTATTTACCGAACCATTATGTTATTATTTAGGTTAGTTTCTCTCGTGGTTAAATCCAAATTCGTGCGCATTCATCATCAATCCAAGAAAACGCAACCACGGTGAGTGAATTCTTACAAACTCCCATTTTTACTCATGTTTTGGGGTGTATCATGTGTCGCTTAAATTAATTCGCTTATTCAAACTCGTGCTATACCATTATATGATCTAAACTTAGAATGTAAATATTGTTCGTTGTGATGTATTACATATTGTCAAGTTGTGTGCAATTTATTCATTAGGCCCATCAGTTCCTCGTGGGAGACGAGTTGAACAACGCGTGCCTCAAAAACATTCATTAGGCCCATCAGTTCGTTGAACAACGCGTGCCTCAAAATCATTCATTAGGCCCATCAGTTTCTCGTGGGAGACGAGTTGAACAACGCGTGCCTCAAAAACAAACATTTGGTGTGTGCGTGTGTATTAGTTAATATTATGTGATTTGTGATTTAATTTACATTTACGTTTACTCATATGTGGTTATGCACTTTATTTTATAATCGATACAATAAACACGTTTAAATGTTTTCATAGGATTCACTCGCCAACTTTTTGTTGACCCAAAAACCATTTTTACACATGATACAGGTGGACAGGTTGAAGCAAGGAACACGTAGGAAATTGCCTTAGAAGAAACTAATGAAGTCTTGAAAAATGTATAGAACATGTTGTACTAGTATTATTGATTGTAATGATTCTCCTTTAAAAAGAAATAATAAATATGAAACTTTATAATAAATGTCATGAGCTTTGATGAAAACCCAATCATGCCCCGATCACCATTTCCGCTACGGGTCGGGGTGTGACAGTAATTGCTCTAATGCACGGCGAGGTTAGTTTACGCGGGATGATCACGGACATCCCTAATAAGGCTAGAAGTTGTGGCTTCACATGATATATGGATTGGACATGTTTAATCCGGTGTTGTTGGTTGTTCTTCATTGGTCGGAGGTTTTCAACGACATTGTATAAGGTACCAATGAAACGCCCCAAACTCGGGGTCCCGTTTTTGGAAATGGTTCAAAGTAAAAAAAATGTTTCATTAAAATCGTATCACAAAAATTAAGTCTTTACTGCCCATATAAATTAAAAAAAATTGTCTTAACAACATAATCTAAAAACATTATGTTAGCCGTTATGGATCTTTGCTGCATGCCAGCCATTTTCTTATTAACTTAATATGCATACTAAAAGTCAGCCATGCAACGATAAACTTTAACAATTAATAGTCAATAAACGCCTCACGCAAATAAGCACATGAAATTGTACACTATAAATAAAACATAACACTATAACATGACTGTAAATGTGCACTATAAATATGGCAAGCACATTATACCCTACATAGTTGATTAAAACCACTGACAAAACAATAAATGCATTGCCCTGCACCATGACCCCGAAGTTAACCTCCTTTGCTCGCAACCTCGAAAGTAATTGCCTTTGCTCACAGGCTCGTAAGTAGCCTATACTGTGCAACATGCATGCTATAATAATCTATATTTAATCGCTTTAAAAGTGTACACTATACTGTTAACAAAATCATTTCATAGTTTATTTGTTTTAAGGAAAATATCACTACTATACTTTGAAAACATTGTGAGTATACACATGAGCCCTAACTAACACAATAAGTAACAAGGGTCTAGAGTCTCACTTGTTTGTTGTAAACTACTTTGTGCAAATGTGTATAGGTTAGAATGAACGTCACGTAATCAACATGAAAACTAACACACGGGAACCTGTCACTGTTAAGATCTGAGTTTGGATTAATTGTATTATTTTAACCAATTTGATACTAAAATGATAAATCATAAAGAATTTGCAGCGAAAGAACAGCTAAAACTTTATAACACAGTCAATCGAGAGAATAGTTTTCATCATAACATGTTTTTCATTACTCATAAGATAGAAATTATTACAAGATAACTTACATGTATGAATCACTAAATCCCCCTCAGGCCGAACTTACACACACAGGAGAATGTACAATAAAGTGAAGGTGTGTAAAGCTGAATAGAACAGTACATGCACTGTCTATTTATAGTACTAATCTAACCATGATAGTCTAAGATGACATCATCTTGACAATGACATCTAACAACAATAAAAAACTCTAACCACTGCTTAACCTAAACACTGTTTGCAAAGCACTGATGACCCTAACCGCTGATAAGCATAAAATCTGATGGAGTACTTGACAGAGGTTCTTCAAAGGGTGATCAGACCTTTGGCTTCCATCAGATCTTTGACTCATCAGAGGTTTGGTGAATCAATAGACTTTATAACTAGCAGAGCTTTGGCACAACGCAGTTGTTAGGACTAGCAGTGGTTTGGTAGCTGGTCTTTGAAATGAGTGAATCTAAACTCTGTTTATACAGGATCATATATAGCAGACCTGTTTTGGCCTTCCATCATATGTTCTTTTGTAAGGTTCAATCCCAACAATCTCCCCCTATAACAGATGATGCCAAAACTCTTCTTTATTCATGATATTTATGTCTCATCAGTTTTTCCTGATTTGTTCTTTGAATTTTGTTTCAAAGTTCAAGGAATCTTCATCATCCTCATCCCTGCACAGTTGTAGTTCCAAAAGATCTTGAAGGTCAGCTACACCCAGGTTTAGTGCATCCTTCCTTGGCATACTAACAACTTTCCCTTGGATCTAAGCAGAGTCAATACATGGGTCTTTTTATCAGAGAGCCACTTTATTATTTTTGAGTTCAATGGATTTCTTGGGAGAGGAGTTATTTGTGATGAGAATTGAAAAGGTGAACTTTTTGAAAGTCTTTGAAAAAGATCTTCAAATTCGGTAAAGGCTTCAATGGTTCTTTATTCAAGTCAGGCAAAGGTTCCTTAGTGATAGCCTGCTTACTTTTGTTAACATCCCTTTGCTAATCTTGCATATCCATCTGCAGCTGCCTCTTCATTTGGTTAAGGGCTTGAATGGTTGTTTCTAAGACCAGATCTGCACTTAGGTTCTTAACATTTTTCTAATCTAGTGCATTCTGTCTTATTTGAGGGTCTTTCTTCATCCTATCAATTCTATCTGATTCTTGTTTGAGAGCTTGGATTGACCACTCTTTGAACTGGTTCTCCTCAGCTTGATAGGGTTTTTCTTTCATGATAAATCTGATGACCTTTGCTCTTTTGAGGATCATCTTTTGGAGAACTCACAGTCATTTTCTCATTTAACTCTCTTGCATACTCTTCTAATTTCTTTACCTTGTTAAGCTCAAGTTGTTCCCTTTTTGACAAGTAAGCATTGCCCTTTCCTTTACTCTATTCTTTTGCTATGATTTTGGCTTGCCTAGTCTTTAGTTTTAGATAATCCTCAATGGTCTTGGGATTTCTATAGCCATAAAGAGATGGGAAAGTTCTTTTAGATGGATCAGCTTCTATATATAATTGTAGCATTTCTCCTTTTACTGCAGCCAACTCTAAAGGATATGATGTTTCCATAGGAATATTTCTTTTTGGATTTTGACATTTGAGTGACTCAGCAAGGCTGATTTATAGTGATGGTGAATGAGTGATAACTGGTTTTGGATTTGTTTGAACAACAAGTGAAGATGGTATGTCATCATTTTTCACTGTAGCCATTCTTCTTCTTTTTCTAGCATAAACCAGTTTTGGTGCAGGGACATTTGTGCAAACCACTGTTGTCATAACATCTGCTGTACTTTTGGTAGTATCAACATCTGCTACTGTGACAGGTGGTTGTTGAGATGAGGAAGGCAATACAATCAAACTGTCAGTGGTTGGCCTTTTAGTACCAGCAGTGGTTTTGGGACCAGCAGTGGTATCCTTCATCTCCTTCTCTTTTATCCTGACATGACTTTGAGCGATCCTCATTTGTGTATCTTTATCATCTGCTTGAATTTTCAGGGTTTCATCACCACCCTTTTCCTTTTCTTTGACAGATGTTTCAGCAGAAGGTACTGAGAGATTTTCCTCAGAGTCATTTTTCTCCCCCTTTTTGACATCATCAACTCTTTCGGGGATAGGTGCAGGGTTAGTGCCAGAAATGAGAATTTTCTTGATCACTTTAAGCTCTTCCTGTGTGTCTTTATACCTTGCCTCAACTTCTTCTTTGAATGTCTGCTCTTTTGAATCATATAACTGATTTGCATGCTGAATATGTTGTTGAAGCAGAGGATACACTTGTGTTGCAATTCTGGTGGCTTGAGCAGTGTTTTGAGATTTTGCAGAGTGTAACATCTGTTGTAGCACATTTTTAATATCTCCCACTGATGCCTCAATCTTTGTGACTTTATCCGTCAATTCTTTATGTTTTAGCTCATCTCCTAAGTTAATAGGATCATCTGAACTCCTACCAGAGATGGTAGTTTTATCTAGGGTATCATGAGCATGTGATTTGTCTACTTGCTTCAACCTTAGATGCCCCTTTTTCTTGGTACTGGGTTCTTCCCACTGAAGCAGAGGTTACCTAGGTATCCTCAATAGTGGTTGCCTTCAAAGGAGACTTACATATGAAACTATTGTCCAAATGTAAATAAGTGGATTCAACATCTGTAGTAGCTGCTCCTATTGAACTATCAACAAGGATTTCAGGAAATCCAAGTGATGCAGCCTCCTCAACTGTTTGTGGGATAACCAGTTGATTTTTGTCAGACACAACCATTGTAGAGGTTTTGCTCTCAGTAATGTGTTGGTGAGAGTGGCATTTTGTGACTGACTATCAAAGGTTTAAACAGTGATGTGGTGGTTGTTGTAATTTGAGGTGTGGAAAGTGGTGTGGAAAGCAGATTTGTCCTGGGAGATGGACATTTTAACATACTCTCAAATGAGGGTGATGTTATCAGTTGTGGGTTCCCTGTGCTTACAACATGTTCCTTTTGTGAGGAATCATGAGGAGTAATGGTTTTGGGTAGAGATCTTTCTACCATCTGCTGTGAGTAAGTAGCAGCAGTGGTTTCATGTGACTTTTGTGTTGTCACTAGATTAACTTCTGGGATCTCATCTTCCAGAAGGACCTTTTTGATAGGTTTGGCGGGTTTTGAAGGTTTCTTTTTGGTCTTTTTAGGGGTTTTTGGTGTGGGTTGCACAACAGTGGTTTTGCTGCTGTGGTCACCAAGAGCAGTGGGATCAGCAGCTGGAATCTGAGGAGCAGATGTGGACTCATCTAAATTTTGCTCAGACTCCCCTACTTGTGTTTTGAAACTTTTGACTCTTTAGCCATCAGGCGAGTATATGTTTCAGATGATAGACTATTTATTTGGAAAGACACGCCTTGAACAAGAACATGTGCACTTTCATTCGGAATTTTCTGTTTTAAATAATAACTTAAAACCTAGGAAATATCAGAAAAGCATTTTCCCTTTTGTTTTTCATATTTTCTAGGTTTGTTACCAAATCATTAAATAATACTTGGGAGTAATTGTAATCAGATTTAGACAAAATGGCATACCCCAAGTATTGAATTTTTAATGGTATTTCATCAAAACCAGTTGTCTTATTTGAAACACATGTGAGCAGGGTATGAAACATAAATTTCATAGGAGGTGGGAAATTTCCCTTTTTCATGGTTAACTTTGATAAGTCTCCTGTATACCCTTTGTTTTTTCAAAACAATTTGATACTCACTTTTGGGGAAAGAAGTTTTACCTTCTAGGTCGTTCATCTGAAAAACCTCTGAGATAGTTTTGGGGTTATTGGAACCAAAATCCCTCCCACTTTTGACGTGATTGCCCAAGGTTTTTGATTCAGACTTTCAATCGCAAGTCTCTAAGGGCATTTTGATAAATTGGTGCATTACATGTTAACAGAGTCTTGTACTTTGAGGAAGACAATATATCAATAATTTCGTGAAACTCTGTATTCTTCTTCGTCTTCTCAAGAGTACAAAGATAATTATGTGATTTTTGATGTTGAGAGTGTGCTTCGGTGTTTCCTGTGTTGATTTCGCTTTGGGTGCCATTATTATCAGATAAAAAGATTTTAAGATTTTTGAAATAGCACAGTGAAAGTGAAAACTCTGGTTGTGGCTGAAATAAGGCTTTATAGAGTTTTCAAAAAGTGATGATGACGTGGCATCTGATGCAACAACTGTCGAATAACATATGTCCACGTGTAACCTCTGATTGACAATGGAAGACAGTTGTTTGGCTGACCACTGACAGAGTAAACTATCAGTGGTTGTGACCAAATGTTAACACTATCAGAGGTTTGCATCAGTGGACAGATTTTTCTAAACAACAGTGTTTTTGTGCTATCAGAGCTTTGAACAGACTTTAAGGATTTTATTTAAAAATTCAATTTTAACTATTTTTAAGGATGAATTTCTGATTTTCTACAAACATTTTATTGCTATTTACACATGGATCACAAGAAAAATTGTTTTTAATCCATGTTTAGCATTCCAAGCCTAGATATCAAACTGTCAAATGTGGAAGCATCAAGTGCTTTTGTCAACACATCTGCTAGTTGATCCTTGGTATGGACATGTTGTAAAGAAATCAGACCTTTTTCATAGCAATCATTCACAAAGTGATTGCCTGATGTCAAAGTGTTTTATTCGAATTTTGATAATTTGCAAGTTTAGTTTAGACAAAACATTTCAAATGTCCTTCTGAGATTTTTCAATGACAAGAGTTTTTAAACTTTTATAGTCAAGGCTTCATTTACATGCTCGTCCTTGTGTACATACACTTTACAGAACTTGGCAGAGGTTGAATATCCCTGATGGTACACAATATTTTGTCTGTAGGAACAGGTTTTCAAGGACACTTAAATCTGATTTGCACTAGTCATCAACAGAGTCCTCTTGATTCACTATCAAAGAAAGTAGCTTCCCTTTAAAAATAGGGTACTACACCAGGCATGTACTTAGGTTTTGTCTATCAAAAACAAGCAAAACTTAAGATGTATTATATCCAAAATAAAAAACCGAGGAGAAATACACGACCTGAAATAAACATGAAATTTCTACTATAAAACTCGTAGAAAATTTCGTGATACATGAATCAATTAGATCTGATGAATCCTTTTGAGAAATTTATGAATTAAGAGTTCATCTCAGTTGTTTTTATGAAACTGATATGAATCCTCTTCTTCACTTTACCCCAAAATCAACATAGACTCTGACACAATCAATAAAATCATATGAATCATGAGTTTCCACACAATTTCGACTCCGTTTTCAACAATTAAGGATAAACAATATCAATAAGATCAAAATGATCCTTTTAGGTCAAATTGACGATTAGATCAATTTGATTGACCAAGCTCTGATACCAATTGTTAAGATCTGAGTTTGGATTAATTGTATTGTTTTAACCAATTTGATACTAAAATGATAAATCATAAAGAATTTCAGCGGAAGAATAGCTAAAACTTTATAACACAATCAATCGAGAGAATAGTTTTCATCATAACATGTTTTTCATTACTCATAAGATAGAAATGATTACAAGATAACTTGCATGTATGAATCACTAAACTCCCCCTCAGACCGAGCTTACACACACAGGAGAATGTACAATAAAGTGGAGGTGTGTAAAGCTAAATAGAACAGTACATGCACTGTCTATTTATAGTATTAATCTAACCACTGATAGTCTAAGTTGACATCATCTTGACAATGACATCTAGCAGTAATAACAAACTCTAACCACTGCCTAACCTAAACACTGTTTGCAAAGCACTGATGACCCTAACCGCTGATAAGCATAAACTCTGATGGAGTACTTGACAGAGGTTCTTCAAAGGGTGATCAGACATTTGGCTTCCAGCAGACATTTGACTTCTCAGCAGATCTTTGACTCAGGTTTGGTGAATCAATAGACTTTATAACTAGCAGAGCTTTGGCACAGCGCAATTGTTAGGACTAGCAGTGGTTTGGCAGCTGGTCTTTGAAATGAGTGAATCTAAACTCTGTTTATACAGGATCATATAGAGTAGACCTGTTTTGGCTTTCTATCATCTATTCTTTTGTAAGGTTCAGTCCCAATAGTCACTATCTCAACTGTCACCGGAAGTGTCGTCGGACACTGTCGACAGGCATTGACAGAGTGTCGTCGGGCACCGGACAACTATTATGGTGTCGCCGAACAACTTTCAGAATGTCATCAGGCCACTGTCTTAGTGTCGTCGGGCACTTGTCCGAGCGTCGTAGGACACTTGTCGCCTAAGTTGCGTTAGGTCTTTCTTATAGTAATCAAACCTGAGTGTCATCAATCATTGGTCGACCTTGTAAATATTGCCTAACTTCCCCAAGCTGCCTCGTTACGTGTCGCCAAATCTTCGTGGAGTGTCGTCGGATGAACACTCCATTGTCGCCGATTGAAGATTCATTCATAAAAAGTTCGTTTTCAACCCAAAATTATAACTTTTTATGTCCAAAACATGTGTTTAACTTGCATGAAGCAAAATCTAAGCTCTATCCCCTTTTACATGTAAAAATATGACCTTTATGGGGAAAATACATGTTTTACCTCCGAAAAAAAAACTCATTTTCATAAAAAAAAGATATTTGGATGTCGATTCTTACATGGATTTCAATGAAAACGTTGTTCATTTTTAGTATTAGAAAATTGATTTAACAGTTAGTGATATTTATATAAATAGTTAGAAAGTCTCTTTTATATTTATACTAGATGTAAACCCTGTGTAAAAAACACGAGTGGTTTTTAGAAATTTTTCATACCACATTTTATTAGAAATTATGTTATCAATGACACCTCTATGTTATATCAATGGCACTATTGACTATTTGACTCTCCTTCATTTAACTTCGACAGGCGAACATAAATAAACGAACAAAGTGTATGTTCATGCTCGTTTGTTTAATTTAACGAACAAAAAAGTTTGTTCATGTTTGTTCGTTTATTATATAAAGGAATATAAACGGATTTCCAATTGAATAAATTAATGAACGGTTCATAAATGTTTGATACGTTTACAAGCCTAGGTAAATTACTAGTTAACAAGACCAATGAGTGTGATGGTTCATTGATAAAGACAAAACCTCTATACACCTAGGTTTGAAAGAGTGGGGTCTTTGGTTCAAGCGGGGTGTAACACACGCCCAGAGGCTCGAGAGCTACTCGTGACCAGCTCAGTTAAAAAGCTCGAATGAGCCAAGCCTTAACGAGCCTGAGCTCGAGTTTGAAATAGAGCTTGTTTGGTTGTCGAGCCCGAGCTTGAGCCTGAAATACAAAACCCGTTAAGGCCTGCGAGCCTAAACAAAATTTTTAGTTTTTTTATATATAATATAATAATAATGAATATAACATTGGCGAGCCGAGCACGAGCATGAGCCGAGCTTTTAGCTTGTTTGAGGTTGTTCTAAAAATAGCTCGAGTCGAGTCCAGCCGAGCTCGAACTTTGGGTTTTACAATAAGCAGGCTCGAACCAAAGCTGAGCTTGAGCCTAGTGAGGCTCGGCCCAACTTGTTTACACCTCTAGATTCAAGTCCTATAGACGACGGGAAAAAAAACCAGTTAACACAAAAAGGAAAAAGAAATAATAATGAATGTTATATTGATAACTAGAAAAAGAAAACCCCCTCAATGTCGGTCCAAAGTTTGGCTAAACATCGTCCCGTTAATATAATCCAAAAATCAAAATCACCAAACACCCACGCAGACCCAGAGAGCGAACCGAGTTAGGGCGCGGCTGGCTGGGTTACAAACAATCGAACCCACCCACCCACACACACACACACCTCCTTCAACCTTTTTGAATCGCTCACCACCAACAACAAGTATCAGGTACTCACTCTTTCCCCCCTTCTTCAACCCTATTCTTCCATATTTATTCTCATTCTTCACGGTCTTCAATTCACCATATTCAAATCACAACTCTGCCCCTTGTCTGTATCCTGAAATTTACCAGATTCTTTCTTTTAAACGATCATAAACTGAATAAGGTATGTTCAAACCACTTGATTCATACTCCAAGTGCCAAATTTGATGGTGAATTAGTTCCTGTTTACGTTCAAGTATTGTGGCTTTACTAAATCTTAATGCTATTGTTTTGTTTGTCAGTATTTAGGGTTTTATAAAAACTGGATTACTAAAATATATGTTTATGTTTGATGTTGTTAGCAGTTTTTGTTGTAAACATTAGGATTTTAGTTATTTGAAGTAAGTAAGCTATTGATTCTTGATTAAATTAATGATTAATGATTAATGAATTGATGTTTTATGGTTCTGATTTAACAAATTGATGATCTAGTTTTCGAGACTTTAAATGCTTTATTTTTTTGCAATCTATTGTTCGGATAACTGGATTAGATTGTGCGTTTTGTGTTTAAACGTTGTATGTTGGTCAGTTAATGCGATAATCTGCTATGTACACCATGTGTTTGATGAAATGCTTGAACGAAGCAAACATGTAAAATTAGGTTGGATTCTTAACTTTCTATGTATCTGATTTTAGGCAATCAGTATTGCTTTGAAGTTTAGTTTCAACTTTTTCTATTTGGTATAGCATCTGTTAGAGGTAGGGTTTTGTGGATTTTAGCAGCAGCTACTTAGGGCTTGTTTATCCGCAGGGCGGTAAGAAAAGAAAACCTAGGACACTTGTAAATTGTTGACTATTGCACATAGTTGTTAAAAGCCATCGCCTCTTGCGCCTAGGCCCAATTTCCTAGCAAGGCGAGGCAATTGCGCCTTAAGTCGAGGCAATTGCGCTTTAATTCTCCAGGTGATGGTTCATGCGCATATTCCAGCGAGATTCCTACTTTTATCTAACGAAAACTATTTTTCTACACTAATAAACTAGCATTTATACTTTTGGTACCAAATAGACGATATAAATGTTATATAATAGCTTTAGTTTTATTTTATTTGAAGAATAGTATTAATTTTCTATTATATAAAAGTATTTTAAGTTTTTTTTGTTGTGCGCTTTTTTTTCCTCAGGGCTGCGCTTTTTTTTGCGCCTTGCACCTAGGCCACAGGCGAGACCTATGCGCCTTGAGTGCGCTTAACGCCTTTAATAACTATGCTATCGCATATACAGCTATTGCTATTGCTTATATAGTTTGGTGTTAAGGTTAATTTAAGTCTTAACGATCAAGCTATTGCTATCCCCGAACTTGGTTAGTATAATAGTATCACCATATTTTAGAGGAACATAGTTACATGTGCGCTTTCATTACCCATTATTTGGAATGGACAAGATAAGGTTTCAGCTTTTCATCTTAAAATGGACGTCCATGTTTTTTATTGACCAAAGTAGTTTGTTTGGCAATGCAGGGAATACGGTTGTGATTTTGTTAAGCATTCATTTGAGATTTTTGCTGGACTTACTGTTAGGGAATTTTAGGTGGAAAAAGGTACTCCATGCAATAACAAGCAATGGGCCGGCCCGAGCCTTCTGTGTTGTTTGCTCAGACATTCGCTCATGCACACCTTGATGAATATGTTGACGAGGTATGCGTCTTGCTCTCTTACTTCATACTTATCTGTATTTAATAGGCAAGCAGTAAATGTTTTTTGGTCGTTTATGTTTTTATTAAATAATTTGTTGTATATTGTATGATCTAGTTTAACAAACAAACAAATGTACCCAGTATGATATAAATGTAGCTTGCTATCTCTTTCAAAAGTAAGCAAGATTTCTCTTTTGAAGAAAAATAAAAGAACTATACTGTATTGGTACGCAATTATGCATATTAAGAATCAAAAGAAAGTTGTATCAATTAAAGTTTCCAGTCATATATTTTTGTTATCTTTTTGCAGGTGATATTTTCTGAACCCGTTGCTGTGACTGCTTGTGAGTTCCTTGAGCAGAGCTCATCGTCATCATCACCCTCAGTAACACTTTTGGGGTATGGCATTCTACATAAGTACATATATGACTTACTTATCAGTTTTCACATTGCTCTTAAGTATCAATAGTGAAGTTATGCTTCAGCTAATTCTGATATTTAGACGTTCATATTCATTCAAAACTTATCCAAATAGGAATTCATAGCAAACATGCGAGTATTCCATTTTACTCTAGATTTTTGCATGCTGGTAATGTGAAGTTGTGAACTATGTGTTCTCTGTAAATGTTTTATGGTTTGTTATGCACCCCTATTTGGATAAGTTTACTTGCAATAGGAATACATGTGTAAGCAGTGGGAGAATTATATTATTAGTTTAATCTTAAAAACAAAAGAGTTATATAATTTGAGTATTTAATTTTATAAACTGGATATATTGACATTAAAAGAATTTGGACTAACATTGTTGTAAGAAGCAAATAAACCAAATTTTATTTATTGAAAATCTGATTTAAGAAAATGTTGAAATTTTGTTCTTACTCTGTTATGCTTTATGTTCTTATTACATCGTGTATATATCGCCATTTTTATCGCATACAGGGCCACTTCACCTCCGTCATTTGCTTTAGAGGTTTTTGTTCATTGTGAAGGAGAAACACGGTTTAGGCGTCTATGCCAGCCTTTTCTATACTCTCCTTCATCTTCAAACGTCCTTGAAGTTGAGGTACTTTTTATAACTTATTTCAACTGTCGTGCCTACAATACTTTTATTTATGTTTTTTCATATTCTTCACAACAATTACATTTATTATTTCAGGCAATCGTAACAAGCCATTTGGTTGTTAGGGGAAGTTACCGGAGCCTTAGTTTGGTCATATACGGAAACACGGGGGAAGATCTCGGTCAATTCAACATAGACGTTGACCTAGACGCCTCTTTAACAAACACCGTGTCAACCGTTGAGGGCAACCTTGATGACCTCCCACCTGCACTAAATCCCGTAAATTCAACCGTTGAGGAACCCATATCTCCGTTAAAGTCTTTAACGTTTAAACCTGTCGCATCAGACATACCAGTTGAAATAAAACAGTTTTTACAGACGTCTTTCAAGATTCTAGAGATCCCAAATGCAGGACATGATGCTTTGAATACGGTTGTTAACTCTCTTGTGTCTGCAGCAATCGTGTATTCAACTCAAAGCTTGCAATGTGCGTCTGGAAATCATGAATCGGTTGATAGTGAAGAATTTTGTTTTGACTTTAGTCAAGCCAATAAAGACCTCCTTGATATCTTTAATCGACTTCTGCCTGAAAATTCGACTGATAACGTTTTTCTTGAGTCCGAGGGTGATTTAGTCAATTCCAAACAGTTGGTTGATATTTTAACACAACGTTATTACGATCTCGATAATTGTGAAAGTGTCGCTGGTGCTCAACTTCCACAGAGTAAGCTTATCATGGTGTGGCTGAGTGTCGCACTTCTATTATGTGCGTATAAAGAAAGCTGCTTCAACTTTGTTAACAGTGGGGGCATGAAGCAACTCAGTGACGTTTTCTGCACTAAAGTGCGTTCAAGTTCCGCTACACTAATCCTTCTTGGAGTTATCAAGCAGGCTACTAGACATTCTATTGGCTGTGAAGGATTCCTAAACTGGTGGCCCCGTGAAGACGATAAGATTCCAACTGGCACCAGTGACGGTTATAATCAATTACTTAAGTTGTTGATGCAAAAGCCACGTCATGATGTTGCTTCTCTTGCTACTTATATTCTTCATCGTGCACGCTTTTATGAAGTTGCTTCGAGATATGAGGTTGGTTGTTTGTTTTTGTTTCTATAACTTTTTTTTAGATTGGTTTTTTTATTTAAGCGTAATATGTTACAGTTTGCTGTACTACATGTGCTGGGAGTTTATCTACTGCTGGTAATGTTACGCCTGTCACTATCGACATGCTTACAAGTGCTAAGCTTCAACTCCGAAAACTCTTGGTGATTTTTTACGTTGTTTTTGTTATATCCTACTTAAAAACCTCTTATCCCTTGACAAACCGTTGACCAACCATTGACCAAATGTTTGCAGAGATTAATAAATTCCAACCCGCTAGTTGAAGATCCTTCCCAAGTTGCAAGCATGAGCAGGTCGCTTATTCTTGGTGAAACAGATGGTCTACTGTCGTACAAAGCTACTAGCAAGCTAATTACTTCGTCAAATTGCCGGTTTTCAAATTGGGATATTGACTCAAATCTACTTTTTCTTCTTAAGGTATTGTTACTTTTTGTGTCATTTTTTAGAGTAATATGCCATTTTCGTCCTTGAGGTTTGGCCAGTTTTGCGACTTTCGTTCAAAGGTTTGTTTTTCTGCATCTGGATCCAAAAGGTTTGAAATCTTGCCTTTTTCATCCAGCTCGTTAACTCCATCCGTTTTTCTCCGTTAAGTCAGGGGTATTTCTATCCTTTTTGTTAACTTAAAGGGCAATTCAGTTTTTTTTCAGAGATATTCAAACTTTTTACATAAAGTGAAAGAGACCGAATTGCCCTTTAAGTAAACAAAAAGACGGAAATACCCCTGACTTAATGAAAAAAATTTGGAGTTAACGAGCCAGATGGAAATGGCGAGATTTCAAACCTTTTGGATCCAGATGCGGCAAAACAAACTTTTTGCACGAAAGTCGCAAAACTGGCCAAACCTCAGGAACGAAAATGGTATTTACTCTTTTTTTATCTGATCAACCCTTGTTTCTGACTTTCTGCTCTCTTGTTCATTGTTTATATTTCAAGGTTATTGATATTTAATATTTTATTTAAACTATAGTATTGACTCTACAGGAAAGGGGGTTTCTACCTTTATCTGCTGCACTTTTATCATCCTCTACATTACGGTCTGAAGTGGGGCATATTAGGGATGTCTTTATGGATATCACATCATACATTGCATCGATAATTCTTTCACTTGTTTGTTGTCGCTCAGGTTTGTCATATTACAACCCAAGCTGCTATTACTATTATGCACATGTGACAATTTCGACCCATTTACTTGTATACATATAGGTATGGGCTTGTTATATCTCACACGGCCACACGGGTAAAACTAACACAAAATTAGCTTAAAAGGAAAGAGATTGAGCGGGTCAAAAGTCGTCCCCAAAGAGCATTTATAATGAATGAAACATCCTAAATCGTTCACTTAATAAGAATTCACTTACTTGAGATATAGTTTTTTGTAACCATAATGTGACACTATTAAAGTGAGTAAAATGTCATTTTCGTCCCTGAGGTTTGGCCAGTTTTGAAACTTTCATCCAAAGGTTTGTTTCTTTGCATCTGGATCCAAAAGCTTTGAAATTTTGCCATTTTCATTCGACTTATTAACTCCATCTATTTTTTCCGTTAAGTCAAGGGTATTTTCGTGTTTTTAGACCTTTTTTTATTAAACTAAACAACACTACAAGAGATCCAAGTCTAGTCAAGGGTATTTTCGTGTTTTTAGACCTTTTTTTTATTAAACTAAACAACACTACAAGAGATCCAAGTCTGTTGATTTGAAAATGCTATACGTATATATAAACAAAACAAATGAGTAAAAAAACGAAATTATCCCTGACTTAACGTTAATAAATGGATGGAGTTAACATGTCGGATGAAAATGGCAAGATTTTAAACCTTTTGGATCCAGATGCGGAAAAAGAAACCTTTGGAGGAAAGTTGCAAAACTGAACGAAAATGGCATTTTACTGTTTAAAAGTTAATACTTTTGAACAAAAAGTGTTCTACTAATAGACTTGTATGACATACAAAACTTACGTTTGACTGAACCCATTTTTGACCGATTACCAGTGGCACCTATCTTGCGACCTGTAATATTATCTTTCTATTCTCCTTAGTTGTATTCTTTATATTTTGTTGCTTGATCAGGTTTAATGTTTCTTCTGCTTGATCCTGAGCTGTCAACTACCGTTATTTATTCCTTAAAAGGACCTGATTCGAGTATGCAAGAGTCTATCCCTCTTCGTTACGCATTGGTCTTAATATCCAAGGGTTTCTTTTGTCATCCACGTGAAATCGGAATAATTATGAAGACACATTTAAGGGTGGTTAGTATCACATATTAGCGGAAACAGCGTTCTCTTAATTTCTGTGCTCTAACTTCTAATGACTTTTATATTCAGATGAATGTGATAGATCGCCTGATTACCTCACAAGGGCATTTAGATGAACTTTTATGGAATTTATGGGAGCTTTGTTGTATTTCCAGGTGTGACAGACTTAATTATTTAATTTCCTTTTGCATGGTTTCGAAAGTGATACCTAATTATGAGCGCTTAAATGATTTGCAGGTCTGATTGTGGACGCCAGGCTTTGTTGGCTATAGGACACTTTCCAGAGGTGACCATGTTATGAAAGTTATAGCTGTGTATCTAGAGTAAATTGCATTTTACATCCTTTAAGTTTGAGTAAAACTGCAGACGCTGTCCATTAACTAACGAAATTACGCTGGATGTCCTTTATGCTACAATATCTCATCGTGCGGTGTCCTTTTGCCCTAACGCAGTTAGTTGTTTATGTTAACTCTTGACATGTGTTACTCACATGAGGGTATAATGGTCATTTCACTTAAAATATATCTTCCTGTTGAAGTTTCACAGATGATTCTTATTTTTTTTGTTTTAGTTATCAAGTGAAATGACCATTATGCCTTCATGTGAGTGGCACGTGTTAAGAGTTAATGGAAAAAACTAACTGGGTTAGGGCAAAAGGACACCACATGATGAGAAACTGTAACATAAAGGCCATTCAGTGTAATTTTGTTAGTTAAAGAACGCCTGCAGTTTTGCTCAAACTTAAAGGACGTAAAATGCGATTTACCCATGTATTTATTAGGGGAGCTTTACTTAACAATGGATATTACTTGGGTCATTATTATAATATTTTTTGATTTTGTTTTCAGGCTGTTTCTGTTTTGATTGCTGCGTTACATTCTGTTAAAGACTTGGAATCAGTAGCTGTGAATACTGGTAGTTTTCTGGCAATTTCTAGAAAGACTTCATATTCATTTGCTAGTTATTCATACTTATATCTACAGATGGAAAAACAGGCAGGTTGGTTAATGGGTCACTTGGTTAATAGTTGTTTAACACTATTTGTGATCATGCAGGATCATCACCACTGAATCTCGCCATCTTTCACTCCGCTGTTGAGATTTTCGAAGTCATTGTTCTCGATTCCACATCATCTTCCCTGAGCGCATGGATCAGGCATGCAAAGGAGCTTCACAAGGCCCTACATTCTTCCTCCCCTGGGTCAACCCGGAAAGACGCTCCGACCCGGCTTTTGGAACTGATAGATGGTGGTGTCGTTTATCATAAAAACGGGGCCATAGGTCTTTTACGATACGCTGCTGTGTTAGCTTCTGGTGGAGACGCGCACATGGCATCAACAAACATTCTCGCATGTGATGACATGGACGTCGATAATGTTGTTGGAGATGGTTCAGGAAGTTCTGATGGAAACGTAATAGATAATTTGTTAGGGAAGCCGATTACTGAGTCGAGGTTTCTTGGTTTTACTCTTCGTGATTCCGCTGTGGCTCAGTTGACTACAACTTTCCGTATTTTAGCCTTCATTTCAGATAATTCTGTACGTGGCTATGTATTCATTATTTATATTTTTTGTACGAGTAAACGCCATTTTCGTCTCTGAGGTTTGGCGAGTTTTGCGACTTTCGCCCAAAGGTTTGTTTTTCCGCATCTGGATCCAAAAGGTTTGAAATCTTGCCATTTTCATCCGGCTCGTTAACTCTATCCATTTTTCTCCGTTAATTCAGGGTATTTCCATTTTTTTTTAACTTAAAGGGCAATTTGGTCTTTTCAGGGGTATTTGGTCTTTTACATAAAGTGAGAGACTGAATTGCCCTTTAAGTTAGCAAAGAAGACGGAAATACCTCTTGACGTAACGGAGAAAAATGGATGGGAGTTAACGAGACGGATGAAAATGGCAAGATTTCAAACCTTTTGGATCCAGAAGTTGAAAAACAAACCTTTGGACGAAAGTCGCAAAACTGGACAAACCTCAGGGACGAAAATGGCATTTTACTCTCTATATTTTCTCTATTCTTATCGAATTTCAATAAGCTAACAAGCGATTAATCGGTGAAGGTTGTTGCTGGTGCTTTATATGATGAAGGTGCTGTAATGGTTGTTCATGCGGTTCTTATTGACTGTAAGCTGATGCTTGAGAAGTCTTCTAACAACTACGGTTAGTATACGAATGTTAATTATATCGTAATATATATTTTTTTGGTTATTAACTTATTATTAATCTTTACTTTTCTTGAGCAGATTATCTTGTTGATGAGGGTACAGAAATGAACACTACTTCAGATATATTGCTTGAACGTAACCGTGAACAGAGCATAGTTGATCTTTTAATTCCTTGTTTGTCACTCCTGATTAAAATGTTGCATAAATTAAAGGTTTGCTTTTAACATCCATCAGTTAAATTATTAAATAGTAATCATTAAAAAGAATACAAAATAAATTACCCGTACGTTTTACTTTTCTCTGTATAGGAGACAAAGGAGCAACACAGAAATAAAAAACTCTTGAAGGCACTTTTGCATTTGCATCGAGAACTAAGGTAGTTTAAGATATTGAATTATTAAATAGCAGAGATCATTGTTTGTTAGTTTCTTATATATTTCATTTGCAGCCCGAAGTTAGCCGCATGTGCGGTTGAATTATCATACCCTTATCCCAATATCGCCCTCGGGTTTGAAACCGTATGCCATCTTATCGTCTCCGCACTTGCGTGTTGGCCCGCATACGGTTGGACTCCTACGCTTTTTCATTTTCTTCTCGATAGTCTTCACGCTACATCGTTGCTTGCAATGGGTCCAAAAGAAACTAGCAGTTTGCTTTTTCTGTTGGTAAGTATGTATTGTATGATCAAGTATCAACTCCGTTTACTTCTTTCCATCACAGAAGTAATATACTTAGTTTATTGTTTTTATTTCTGCTAGAACGATCTGTTATCTGATGAAGGCATCTCACTTTGGAAAAACGGAATGCCAATGCTGAGTGCCTTTCGCCAGCTGGCAGTCGGAACGTTAATTGGGCCCAAGAAGGAAAAAGAGATCAATTGGTACTTACAAACAGGGCACAAGGAGAAGCTGATTGGGCAGTTGACACCGATGCTTCACAAGATTGTAGAGATTGTTTTACATTGTGCTGTTAGTGTAAGTGTACACGTTTGCCGATATTCTCGATGTCTTTTCATAGTCTTTAGTTTTATTTTGAAAATTGTAAAACTGATATCTTGTTTGAACAGGCGTTGGTTGTCATACAAGATTTGCTACGGATATTTATTATACGTGTGGCTTGTATACATACTGATAGTTCGGTTATACTCTTGCGGCCTATAATACTCTGGATTGATGAATGGTTATCTGAGTCATCTACAATAACTGATACAGATGCTTACAAGGTTATACCCTTTATATTCGACTTATTTGAAATAATACACAACCCTAATTAACCGATCATATGGGTTGCAGGTTTGCAGATCACTCGATTTTATTGCTAGCTTACTCGAGCACCCACATGCAAAGGTTCCTTTTATTTGTAAATTTGTTCCTTAGAAGACATTCTTACATGAATTACGTTATTTCCCACATATTTGTTTGATTTATGACTTTGAATTATCCTTTTTTTTGACAGCCAATATTGTTGAGTGAAGGCATTATACAATTGTTATCTAAAGCGCTTAAAAGTTCTATTAAACTTCCGCAACTTAGTTGGTGCATCCCTGTGTTTAGGTCAATTTCTCTGTTATCCGATTCTAGGCATGATAGGTTAGCATTGAACATTGAAGTCTTTTTTTTTCCGTGTTATTTTGACTTAAAATTTTCGATTGATAATATTTTCAAAAATAAAATATGCTTTTTGATTTAGGTTCAACACAACAAAATTGACAGTCGATGATTGTTCATTGCTCCTAATCCAGCTTTTCACGCTTGTCAAGGTAGGTCCGCTCCCAGGAATTGTGTTTTATATCTAGGGGTGCAAACGAGCTGAGCCGAGCTCGAGTTCGACCAGGCTCGAGCTCGGCTCGTTGGTAGTTTATCAAGCACGAGCCTTTTGTTATCTATTAATTATTATATTAAATAAAAATAATATAAACAATAGACTCGTTTAGGCTTGCAAGCTCGATCAGTGAAGCTCGGTTTCGGGCTCGTTTACTAAACAAGCTTATTTTTAGGATCGGGCTGGGCTCGTAAACAAGTTCTAATAAGCTCGGCTCGTTTACTAGACAACTTTAAATAAGGGGTAAATGCTATTAAATATTAGTAAAAAATAATATTACACAGGTTCGATAAGGCTCAACAAGCCTAACGAGCTTCACATGGCTTTATTTTCAGGCACGATAAATAAACGATCTTCATTTTAGGCTCAAGCTCAGCTTGGGCTCGATAAGGCTCGGCTCGTTTCGAGCTTTTTTTTTGAGCTGATCTCGAGCCGCTCGGCTCGTTTGCACCCAATGATATCATATGAACACTATTGCACACCATTCTCATCATCTGATACTTTAATCGGTTCTTAAATTGCAGCTTCTACCAGTTGGAAAAGAGTTAGTTGCTTGTTTATCCGCCTTTAAAGATTTAGGTTCGTCATCAGAAGGTCGAAGCGGTTTGCTTTCTATTTTGTTACGTATTCAGTCCGCAAATAATGACGAACCCGACCCCGATAGCAGACAATTAATATACGATAGTTTTGATTTAATCGAGTTAAAAAAGTCACCCCGTTGCTATTTTGCTGGAGAACTTTATTAAACTCAGTTGAAATTGACGATGTTCCGTCTACACTAACCGTTGAAGCCGTCGAGGCACTCTCGTTAGGAGCTTTGAATTTTTGCATGGATAAGAGGTCAGTTTGACTTATTTATATGCAAATAAAAAATTGATTTGATTTCACCGATGATTATTGATTAGAGCATTAAACTAAGCAAAAATTTTCCGTTTACAGCGTGAAAGTGAAGATGGTTGATGCAATGAAATACCTCTTCGGACTGCCATGTGGTACAAGCGATCCAAATAACTCCTCAGAAGAAAACATCAAGTACATGTTTAAGCTGACGTCTTTACTCGGTTCCAGTCAGGTGTGTAGTTTATTTATTTAAGAGTAAAATGCCATTTTCGTTCCTGAGGTTTAGTCAGTTTTGCGACTTTCGTCCACCGGTTTGTTTTTTCGCATCTGGATATCATCCGGCTCGTTAACTCCATCCATTTTTCTCTGTTAAGTCAAGGGTATTTATGTCTTTTTGTTAAAGGGCAATTCGGTCTTTTTCACTTCATGTAAAAAGACTGAATACCCCGAGAAAGACCAAATTGCCAATAAGTTAACAAAAAAGACGAAGATACCCCTGGCTTAACAGAGAAAAGTGGATGGAGTTAACGAGCCAAATGAAAATGGCAAGATTTCAAACCTTTCGGATCTAGATGCGGAAAAACAAACCTTTGGACGAAAGTGGCAAAACAGGCCAAACCTCAGGGACGAAAATGACATTTTACTCTTTATTTATTTAATTATCATTTTTGTGGTTTGGATAATGGAAGCTCAATAAGTTTGCTTTGTTAACAAGCAGGTTAAAGAATATGCAGACTCATTGTTGCGTTTGTTGCAAACTCCTGATGACTCAGTGAAGGACGATGATGCATTTGCTAGTGTTTTTCAGTCTATATCGAGTGAAGGTCAACGCCCGTCAAAGATACAAAAGATGTCAAGTTTTAGCGTTGACCGGTTTGACCTTTTGAGTTTAAATAGTTACGGGGACAAGTTTATGTGGGAGTGCCCTGAAAATATGCGTGACCCGTTTTCTCAAAACGGGCAATCACTTAGAAGAAAGCTTACCCCATTGGAAGGTGCAAACAGACGTCCTCGCGTTGATAACCCTCTTGGTGAGAATACAAGTCAAAGCGCGTTTTCCCGTGGTTCGGGCCAGTTTACAGCCCCATCAGGCCCGACCCGTAGGGACACGTTTAGGCTTCGAAAGCCCAATACTAGCAGGCCTCCTTCGATGCATGTTGATGATTATGTTGCGCGCGAGAGAAACGATGGCACTACTAGTTCGAATGTTATCGCGGTTCCGCGGATAGGATCCAGTAGTGGCAGACCACCGTCTATTCATGTGGATGAGTTTATGGCCCGTGAACGTGAACGGCAGAATCCTGTGGGCCTGGCGGGAAGTCCGCAAATGAAAAACGCACCTCCCGATAACGATCCTGATGCTGAAAAGTTAAATAAATCCAAGAATTTGAGGCCCGATCTAGATGACGATCTTCAGGGGTTAAACATAGTATTTGGTGGCGAGGACTCCGGGTCGGATGACGGACTTCCGTTTCCGCAACCGGATGATAATTTACAGCAACAACCGTCTGCTATAGATGACCAAAATTCGCCTCGGTCTATTGTTGAAGAGACTGAAAGTGATTCCCGTTTGGGTACGCCTTTGAAGTCCGGTTTTGATGATAGTAGTAATAATAATAATCAAAGCGATTTTTCATCACGGGTATCGGTTTCACGGCCCGAAATTTCGTTGACACGCGAACCGAGTATTTCGTCAGAGAAGAAGTTTTTTGAGCCGTCTGATGATGGGAGAAATGGTACACCAGATAAATCTCTAGGGTTTTCATCTTCGGGTAATATGAAGAGCGTTAAATCATCAACACAAAGTTCGTATCCTAACACTAGTCATGGACCGGGTGGTGGTTATGAACATAAGTTTCCGATGAATCAACCTCCGCTTCCTCCAATGCCACCACCACCGACCATTGCACCTGTAAACGCTCGAAATCTGGATTCGAATCAGCCGCCACTTCCGCCAGGATTTCATGTAAGCAAAAGACAAGACAGTTGCCAACTAGCACGGACATGTTCGTGTTCGTTCATTTAACGTTAACCGAACACGAACACGAACACAAACATATAATCAAACACATTTCTTGGTTCATGTTCGTTCATTAAGAAAATGGCTATGTTCGTGTTTGTTTAAAACCTAAACGAACAACTCACAAACATAAATGAACATAAACAAACGTAAACGAACATAACTGAACAAACATAAGCGAACATAAATTAACATTAATCAACACAAACAAAGAAGTATTATATATCAAAATTCATCCAAAAACACATCTAAATTGGTGATTCAAATGCACATGATTCCGTTACATAGTTTTTATTTTTATTTTTTATAAATTGGTGATCAATTTCGATTCACTCCATTAGAAAACCCATTTTTTTACCAGATAGCCTCTTTTTTGTTTATATCTATATAATATAACTACTTATGTATTTATTTAAAATTTAAATGCACAAAGATAAACGAAAAAACATAAATGAACAAACAAAATATGTGTTCATGTTCGTTTGTTGTTATAATTAAATGAATAAAAATACTTGTTCATGTTCGTTCCTTTATTTAAATAAACGAACATAAACGAACTTCCCGCCGAACAATCCATGAACGTTCGGTTCGTTTACAGACGTATTGCCAACTAATTTTTACATATTTTTTGATCATGAAATCTTTTAGTAAACTTTTTTTTGTATAATTTTATCAGGGCCACTCTGACTATTCACGGACGTCACACCCTTCTTCTGGCGGGTCTGTGAGGCCTCAGCCGCCACTTCCACCCACCCCTCCTCCGTATACTGCCGCCACCTCTCTATCATCTTTACGAACATCCACACCTCCATCTTCAGTGTATAATCAGTCGAATATCGGATCTGATTTAATGCAGGGTTTTGCTCCTTCAAACATGACTTCTTACACCCCACCACCGTTAATGCCACCGATGATTTTCAACCGACCGCAGTTCCGTATAACCTTTACGGAAACACTCCGACCCCAAATCAAGGAGAAAACCAATCTACGCTTCCTCAAAGTTATCCAATGGGTTTGTCGTCTTTGCAGCCGATGACTCAGCTGCAGCCTTTGCAACCGCCCCAACTACCTCGGCCACCGCAACCGCCACCGCAGCATCTTAGACCGCCGGTCTCGGGTTCAACACAATCCGATCAGATGCAAGTGCAGCAGTTGCACATGGTTCAACCGGGAAATTTGTATTATCAAAGCATGCATCAAGAGAACTTTTCGCATACTCAGCAACAACAGCAGCGGTTGGATCCTCAAACGCAAGTTCAGCATCAACAAGGGCAAAGTAGTAATTTACAACAGCAAGATGCTAGTGCGTTGTCACTGCAGCATGTTTTCAGTTCCCCTGAAGCTATTCAGGTATTTTTTTTTCGTAAAATTTTACATACAAAGCGGATGTTTTAGTAGAGGTGCAAAATGGGTGGTTTGGGCAAGCCGGTAAAGGCGAGTAAAGTTTCTTTAAAGGGCCGTAAGAAGCCGAATTGGTTTGATCTGAAACTATTAAAAATTTCAATTTTTAATAATAATTAGTGTATAAATAAAATTTATTATTTTATTGGGAGGTTTTAAGTTTTATGGGCAGTGGCTATATATTATTTCAACAGTGATATAAGTAGTTGGAAACTTACAATAAATTAATTTGGGAGGTTTTATGGGCACTTTTGACCCATTTGACATCTATGCAGTTAATATCGGTGATATTTAACCGATATATCACCCATTTTATCGATATTAGTACCTTTCTTCTTAGTTCTACCATTCGTCTTCCTTCTTATTGCCGCTATTAAAACCGACTCGATTAACCCGAGCTTTGTTTGGATCGGGTTTCGGATAAATATTTCCCGTCCAAAAACCCAACCCGATGAACCCGAAACCCGAATAAATAACCTGAAGTTAATTTGTTGATGGTAGGAGAGTATACTGAATTGTTATATGTATAAATTCTGCATGATATTAAAATACCAATATCCCACCGCGATAACCTATATCTCAAATATACCGATATCAGATTTTTTACCGCATTAACCGTATAGTTTGACATGTTTCCTTTCCAAACCATTTGTATTTTTTATTTTTATTTTGACATGGTAAGAAAGAACCCAAAGCGCCTAAAGCGAATGACCCTTTGATAAGCAAAGGGGTTGAAAGTTTGAAACTCCCACCTCTAGTCTTTTTATACCAATGTAACTACTTTTTGCTGCAAACGAATACGATGGTTATCACATCTTTAATTGTATTCGGCTTTTCTTATTTATAGGAACTGCTGGGTGATCGCGAAAAACTTGTCCAGCTTCTAGAACAGCACCCAAAGTTAATGCAAATGCTTCAGGTTCGATTTTTTTCATACTCAATATTTCAACAGTTTTGACCCGTTTACATAAAAATGGGTCGCTTTTGACCCATTCACAAATCACAATAATTTTATGCGCCATCTTTCGTAATCGAAACTTTGAATTCTATTATATTTTTCTATTATTTTTAGTATATATTTGACTTGTTCTGTTCTTGTATTTGAAAATTTGCAGGATAAACTACACGGCTGACGTCACAAAAGATTATAATACTGCTTGCAGTAATTTTTTAAAAAAAATGTTTCATCTTTTTTTAATCTTGTAACTTTTAATGAGCATTAGCAGCAGATGTATACATTGTTGTAAATTGTTATCTCGGCATGAATTGTAACTATCATCTAAGCCCTTCCATTTTTATTATTTTCCACTTGCTTTGCACTAGTAATTCATATTTCTATATAAATATTTGAGTAAATTATTTATTAAATTTTATTATTCTAAAATACATATTTTTTTATACCATCACACATTCTGGATATTTTTTAGCTGGAATGTGTCTGGACAAACTGGTGATGAGTTGTTAGGACTTTTAATCAACACACATGACTTTCAAATTCGAAACTAAAAGAATATTTGAAAAACTTGTTCTTTGCCATTGAAAATTCAATAAATCATAATAAATTAAATGATTTCTGAATATAAAATTGTTAAATGTATTATAAAAGAAATATGAAACTATAAAATAGATTAGTTACATACATAATAGCTTTATTTTAAAATAATTTAATTATACATTTCATAGCTACATTACTTGTATTATCAATTTAGGGGCTGGTTGGTAACTTTTGAATGATTAAGTGTTGAACTAGAGATGGGCATAATAACCGGTTCCAAACCCGACCCGGTGGAACCTACCTGGGACCAGTTCTGGTTCCTACCCGACATATAGTAGAACCGGTTCCGGGTTCAAAATACCCGATAGTTCCTACCCGGTTCCACATTTTCGGAAAAAAATAAGTTCCGGAACCGGTTCCAACCCGTACCCGGGTTGTACCCGTAACCGGTTCTTATCATACCCGGTTCCTACGGTAACCTTCCAGACCCGGCGTCAATATATTTTTAATGTGAGTTTTTTTTATAAGTCTTTGCTAGAAACAAGTACACAAACAACCTAAACAAGAAACGTTAAACAAAACATATAAAACACTAAACATACTAATCATAAAACACAAATGAGTTTACAATACATAAAACAAACTAAACTTTCGATGACCCGGTCCCGGATGCTTCACCCTTTTCATTGTTTTTCGCCTTTGTCACCGGTCAATGGCGGTGGTGTGTTTCTTGAGCGTCGAGTTGGCCGCCGCCTTCATGAACTTCCCGCACCCCTTGCATCTAGCCATTTCATGGCTATCCGACATCAAGCACAAGTCAAAGTGCTTCCAAATAGCGGGGTTTCTTTTGGTTTCCAAAACAACCACGACCTCATCGTTGCAAGCCATCGTTATCTCTTGTTAAAGTGTTAAGTTTATATAGAAAAACCGATTCTGTAAAGTGTAAAGTGGGTTTATATAGACAACCGATTCTGTAATCAGGAACCGGTTCCAACGGTAACATTTACCAGGAAACCGGTTCCAACGGTAACATTTTTATCAGGAACCGGTTTGACTGAACAGTTGATAAAGTCAACGGTTTTTGACTGTCAGGAACCGGTTCTGAACAGTAAAAAAGTCAGGTTTTGACTGTCAGGAACCGGTTCTGAACAGTAAAAAAGTCAGGTTTTACTGTCAGGAACAGGTTCTACAGTAAAAAAGTCAGGGTTTACTGTCAGGAACCGGTTCTGAACAGTAAAAGTCAGGTTTTGACTGTCAGGAACCGGTTCTGAACAGTAAAAAAGTCAGGTTTTACTGTCAGGAACCGGTTCCCAGCACTATCAGAAACCGGTTCCACACCATACCCGGTTCCACACCATACCCGGTTTCATAATACCCGTACCCGGTTCTACACGGTTCCATATTCTTGGGTGTGAACTGGACCCGGTTCCACACCATACCCGGTTCCAATGACATCCAAGCAGAACCGGGTCCGGGTTGGAACCGGTTCCGGGTAATAATAAAACCCGATTATGCCCATCACTATGTTGAACTAGTAAGAGGTGAACTATTAAGTGCCGAACCAGTAAGATGTTTGAATCATTAAGAGCCAATATAATGCTTAACTAATTAGAGGCAAATGTCTGACCAATTTAGATTAGAGGTCTTAACCATTCAGACTCAATATAATGCTTAACCATTTAGAATGCTCGCGAAACAAACAGTCTGAACCATTAAGAGCCCCGTTAAGAGCTAAACAAACCATTTAGAAGCAAATGTCTGAACCATTCAGACATCTGCTCGCGAAACAAAAAGTCTGAACCATTAAGAGCTCCGTTAAGAGCTAAATAAACAACCTTAGATAACTGTATATACACTTTTACTCAAGTCTTTATGTATCACAGTTACATCCTATATGTGTATTTTGCATATCTTTTACTTTTCTAGTTAAAATGATTTTGTATTGAATATTTACTCATTTTCATATACATTATACAATATCATTAGTTTGTTTTATATCACACTATCAATTTATATTAACATAAAAGTTTTTTTTTTTTGCATCTTTTTGATGGTTTTGTGTTCATGGACGCGGTCAAGATGATATTATGAACGCGGAAATGAAGGTAAGATAAAAAGCGTAATGATCGGATGTGTAAACATTTATGAAACTTCCTGTTATGAAGGGAAGATGCCAGTCTTGATAGGTGATAGAACTCGTTTGAACGCAAGTCATTTTCTTACGTATACATGAATGATTGACCAAGTCAAAAATCTAAATATCATAAATAGAGTTAGGTTGTTTGTGTATTTTTAAATTCTTTTTGAGATGATTTTTCTCCGACACTATATTATATGTGTTAAGCTAAATGATAATCATGTTTGATAAATAATAATTTTGAATATGTGTGACAAATAGATAGAATATACAAAAAATATTTTCCCACCTCATACTTGATTTCAAATGTAACTATTATATTTGATATTGAAAAATTGATAAAAGGGTATAGAAGAGCTAATTTCAACTTGATGGGAGGAACAAAATTTAAGAAGCGATGATGCATTAGTTATCTTTTCATCATCACCGGCCTGAAGGTCTGTATTGTGTAATTGTATTGAACGGGATAATACCTCAAAAGTTCATGAATTATCAGAAGTTCATGAATTATCGTTGATTTAGTGATTGACATTAACACTCAAATCACCCCGGAAATAGTCGTGCAAAAGGATAGATAATTATTGAATCTCTCAATATCTTAGAATTAATACAAGGGGATACATACATGTAGGGTTATACATCAACTTCGGGGACCATTTAGTGTTTTAGATCGTTGCGTTGTATTAGACGGTCATACTTTATAATTCGCAACCTGAAGTTCGTGTAGGACACCCGTTCACAAAATAAATAAAATAACAATTTTATTAATCACGATTCTGAATACAATACACAAAATGGCTAGAGCCAAAAGAAGGAAATACAAAGAAATGTAAACTACAGAAAAACAAATTACAAAGAAATAAAGGAACATGAAAACAAATGGTGACTGAGGCACGTGAAGATCACGCTTCCCTTAAAACAGATTTCGGGCCACCCAGGTGAACCCGTCTGCTTCCCAGGGTACAACAGCCTAAGCAGATTGTACTGCCGGGATTAGCCTAGCACCCGAAAGTATATCTGAAACAAGAGTGCGCAGAGAATCGAATTTAGGGAATTAGTTGTGTGTGTTGTATCAACCATACGATTTCGGAGTTCTGGTATCTAAAACAAAGCACAAAGCTTTGTATATAACAACTGAACAAAATTTAAAGTGATAAGTCCCTATTGAATACAAAATTCAATAAAAATAACCTCTAGAATTCAATTACACAATGAATTCTGAGACTTAATCACGCAAAGTGCAAAGTGCGCCATCAAAGCGCCACATTGCGCCCATCGCCCTTGTCCCGGTCCCGGTCCCGTGCCTGGGCGCGGGCGCGTGCGCGTGTCGGGTGCTTCGCACCTTCCTGGCAACCACTGAGTGTGAGTTGTCACACAAGAATACATTCGTGTAGAGAATTCTAATTATAAATCTACAAAAGAGTTATCTCTCCACCAATGTGGGACAAGCGAAATTCCTCACACATTAAGGTTCTAACACATAATTAAAGCTTATGATCTCTCATTCAATTGCTTTAATCACTAAATAATTATTATATTAATTATTAATATAATATTATTTTTCATTAATTTCCAACAATCCCCCACATGAATGGAGATCATCCCACACACTCAAGTGTCACGATAAAATTTCAGCGGTCAAGTAATGCAGGATAGGTAGGTTTCCCTTTGAACCCTCCTTTGTGACGTATACTTAGTCTCCTAGCGATTAGTAGACGCGATGTCCTTGAACCAACCCTTTTTACGTAGACGTTATTACACATCACACATTACTCTTCCTGGTCTGGCTAACCCCTCATAGTTGTGTCCATTATGGTCATGGAACACCATCCTGGTTCTGCGAGAGCTCTAGGAATTGTGCCCCCAATTCCACTCGAAGCGACCCCGCTTCTCTCTAACATAGGTGATTTACAAATCATTAAAATCCATATGCTTAACCTCTCTTGATATCACTGATTTCATGTAGGAATGGACTAGGAAGTTTGTAACTCCCTTTTGTAAATTGAGGTACTCCCCCACAGTGACCTTAGCTCGTACAGTTAGGTGGTCCTATTAAGCCTAGATCATGGGATCTCCAATCTTCTAGGATAGGTTTTCCGTTGTACAAACTTACTCCAAGGGCTTTAGTCCCATTCCCATCGACGACTTATGTACTACCTCTCTGCTTAAGCCTTTTGTAAGCGGATCCGCAATGTTATCCTTTGACTTCACATAGTCAATCGTGATAACTCCAGTTGAGAGTAGTTGTCGTATCGTGTTATGCCGACGTCGTATGTGCCTTGATATGCCATTATACATTGCATTTTGAGCTCTACCAATAGCTGATTGGCAATCACAATGTATGCAGATGGCCGTCACAGGCTTAGGCCATCTTGGAACATATTCCAAGAATTGACATAACCATTCTGCCTCTTCTCCAGCTTTATATAACTCGATAAACTTAGATTCCATCATGGATCTAGCTATAAGAGTTTGCTTGGACGACTTCCAAGAAATAGCTGCACCTCCAAGGGTAAACACATATCCACTTGTAGATCTAGAATCTTTCTGATCGGATATCCAGTTGGCATCACTGAATCCTTCCACAACTGCTGGATTTTGGCCATAATGCAGTCCATAATTTCTCGTGTATCTAAAATATCTTAATAATCTTGTCATACTCTTCCAATGCTCTGAAATAGGATTGTGATCCTTGAGTATTCCAATTGAGCAACACTCTCGCCTCTATTTTTTGACAAATGTTGAGAGGTATCAATTGAAGTTTGAGCTACACTCGTGTCCTCTGAATTGAACTTCTGAAGGATCTTATCAACATAATGAGATTGACTTAGCACCAAGCCAGTTTGGGTTCTAATGATCTTTACTCCAAGAATCACATCAGCTAGGCCCATATCTTTCATGTCAAATCTCGCTTCAACATGTCTTTAGTAGATCTGATCATCTTATCATCACTCCCAAGGATAAGCATATCATCTACATAAAGGCATAAGATCACATAACCTTTAGAATTGTCCTTCACATAGACACAATTATCGCATTCATTTATTTTGAAACCATTGTTAAGCATAACTTGGTCAAACTTTTGATGCCATTGTTTTGGAGCTTGCTTCAAGCCATATAATGACTTGACGAGTTTACACACTTTGCCCTCCTGGCCAGGAGCAGAGAAACCCTCTGGTTGCTCCATGTAAATCTCTTCCTCTAATTCCCCGTTGAGAAATGCGGTTTTTACATCCATTTGATGTATTTCCAAGTTTCTCAAAGCTGTTATTGCAAGCACCAACCTAATAGATGTTATTATAGTCACAGGCGAGTATGTGTCAAAATAGTCAAGACCTTCCTTTTGTCTAAACCCTTTGATCACAAGCCTTGCCTTATACTTGTCAACAGAGCCATCCGCTTTCATCTTTTTCTTAAATATCCATCGATATCCAAGTGGCTTGCACCCTGGTGGAAGATCCACTAACTCCCAAGTATGATTCTGCAAGATAGAATCAATTTCACTCTTGATGGCTTCTTTCCATTGAGGTCCATCTGAAGAGGTGACTGCTTCTCGATAGGTTTGAGGCTCACTCTCAACCATGTATGTAAGAAAGTCAGGTCCAAAGGATTTCTCAATCATTTCCCTTTTACTTCTTCTTTGCTCACCCTCTTCAACCTCTGATCGTTCTTGAGTTTCCTCTCGAACAATCTCATCAACCATTGTTGATGAACTTGCATGATTTGAAGAACTCGTATGAGTTTGTACTAACATAGGAAACTCCTCTTCAAAGTAAGTCACATTTCCTGGCCATGTCTCTATGATAGAGTCCTTGTGCACATCAGGATTCTTAGATTCATATACAAGAAAACGATGTGAACTATCATTTTTGGCATATCCAATTAAGATGCAATCAACATTTTGGGCCCTATTCTAAGTGCCTTAGGGGGTGTAACAATCACCTTGGCCAGGCACCCTCACACTTTCAAGTATTTATAGGATGATTTATGTCCCCACCACAACTCATGAGGTGTTACATCCTTATTCTTGAAAGGTATTTTATTCAACAAAAACTTGGCCGATAAAATGGCCTCCCCCCACATGTCCTGGCTCATCCCAGAACTTATCAACATGGAATTCATCATTTCTTTTAATGTATGATTCTTTCGTTCTGCAATACCATTTGATTGGGTGTATAAGGAGGGGTACATTCGTGTATGATGCCACTTTGTGCACATACTTCCCCAAATGGTGAAATATATTCACCTCCTCTATCACTTCTCACACGCTTTATTTTCTTGTTGAGTTGATTCTCAACTTCAGCTTTATACAAGTTAAACTTGTCAATTGCTTCATCCTTACTCTTAAGTAAGTAAACATAACAATATCTTGTATTGTCATCGATAAAAGTAATAAAATATTTATTACCGACTCTTGTGGGAATTGATTTTAAGTCACACACATCAGTGTGAATCAGATCAAGGGGTTTAGTTATTCTTTCAACTGATTTGAAGGATGATCTTGTTTGTTTGGCTTCAACACATGTTTTACATTTTGTTTTAGAGTCAATGGAAAAATTTGGTATGTAATCTAATTTAATTAAACGACGCATCGAATTAAAATTTACATGACCAAGACGTCCATGCCAAACATTAGGAGACTCAACCAAGTAAGTAGAAGTACTAGCATTTTTATTCATGTTTTTCTTAACAGCCATTACATTAATTTTAAACATGCCATTTTGGGCATATCCCTTTCCAATAAACATACCATGCTTACTTAAAACAAACTGGTCACTCTCAAAAACCAAATGAAAACCAAACTTGTTAAGCATCCAACCCGACACAAGACTCTTGGCAGGTCAGGAACATAAAGCACATTCTTCAAAGTGAGCTCTTTCCCAGAAGTCCACTTTAAAATCACATCACCTTCTCCCTTGATATCAGCTGTAGCAGCATTTCCCATGTACAGCTTCTCTTCTACCACCACCTCTTTAAACGTATTAAAGAGGCTCTTGTCTTGACACACATGACGGGTTGCCCCAATATCAACCCACCACCCTTTTGGCTCATTACCCACCAAGTTTACCTCCTCCATCATGGCAGTGAGGTCTGAAATCATGGCCACTAATGGCATATCATCATCAACCATAAGAGCCTTGTCACGTTTAGGCTCTTTGCATTGGTCAGCATAGTGACCAGTTTGTCCACAATTGTAACACTTCCCTTTAAAGGGACCAACCTTCTTCTTCACACCACCTTTCTTTGGCCCAAGGTCAACACCTTTGTTCTTTCCCTTGCCATTGAACTTGTGGCCTTTGTTACCCTTGTGACCCCTTGAGGATTGACTATGTTCCACAAGGTTTGCTTTTGCTGAAGCTTCAACTTGACTTCCTTTGTGTGACAGCCTATTGTCTTCCTCAATACGAAGACGAACCACAAGGTCTTCAATTGTCATTTCCTTTCGCTTATGCTTAAGGTAGTTCTTGAAGTCCACCCAACTAGGAGGCAACTTTTCCACAATTATTGCCACTTGGAATGTTTCACTAAGATTCATTCCTTCAGACAAAATGTCACTAAGAATAATCTGCAATTCTTGAACTTGACTCATAACAGTTTTTGAGTCAATCATTTTATAGTCCAAAAATCTTGCCACAACAAACTTCTTAGTACCCGCATCCTCAGTCTTGTATATGCGTTCCAATGACTCCCATGATTATTTGGCAGTTGGAATCTTGAAATACACATTATATAATGCATCTGAGAGGCCATTCAACACATAGTTGCGGCATAGGTACTCAGAATGTTTCCATGCATTAATTGCACTCACAGATTGGGCATCACTGGTATCTTCTGCAAGAACAGGAGGGGTCTCAGTTAAGAACCTCGCAAGGTTCAAGGTGGTCAGATAAAACAACATTTTCTGTTGCCCCCTCTTAAAGTTCAAGCCAGTGAACTTTTCTGGCTTATCAGTATGATTAGCCACAGCTTGGGTACCAACTAATGGTCCCATTGTGGTGGATGTGGATCCAACAGTGGTTGATGTGGTTGCTTGAACAGTAGCCATTTCTGAAACAAGATACAAAAAATTAGAGAAGACAGAAATAAATTGGTTTACATAAACCAATGCAAACTACAAAAGTTTGCTAATAAAAAAACAGTTTATAAAAACTTTTAGAAACCAAAATAGTGAACGGGTTTTTAAAATCTGTTTTAAGCTTGTAGGACACCCGTTCACAAAATAAATAAAATAACAATTTTATTAATCACGATTCTGAATACAATACACAAAATGGCTAGAGCCAAAAGAAGGAAATACAAAGAAATGTAAACTATAGAAAAACAGATTACAAAGAAATAAAGGAACACGAAAACAAATGGTGACTGAGGCACGTGAAGATCACGCTTCCCTTAAAACATATTTCGAGCCACCCAGGTGAACCCGTCTGCTTCCTAGGGTACAACAGCCTAAGCAGATTGTACTGTCGGGATTAGCCTAGCACCCGAAAGTATACATGAAACAAGAGTGCGCAGAGAATCGAATTTAGGGAATTCGTTGTGTGTGTGTTGTATCAACCACACGATTTCTGAGTTCTGGTATCTAAAACAAAGCACAAAGCTTTGTATATAACAACTGAACAGAATTTGAAGTGATAAGTCCCTATTGAATACAGAATTCAATAAAAATAACCTCTAGAATTCAATTACACAATGAATTCTGAGACTTAATCACTTGTCAGTTAGGAACTTGAAAAGTCTCTAGCTGACCACACCAAGACCCATCTAAAAAATACTAAAGGCGGCTCCATTGCGCAAAGTGCAAAGTGCGCCATCAAACCGTCACATTGCGCCCATCGCCCTCGTCCCGGTCCCGGTCCCGTGCCCAGGCGCGGGCGCGTGAGCGTGTCGGGTGCTTCGCACCCTCCTGGCTGCCACTGGGTGTGAGTTGTCACACAAGAATACATTCGTGTAGAGAATTCTAATTAACCTACAAAAGATTTATCTCTTCACAAACGTGGGACAAACACAATTCCTCACACATTAAGGTTCCAACACATAATTAAAGCTTATGATCTCTCTATTCAATTGCTTTAATCATTAAATAATTATTATATTAGTTATTAATATAATATTATTTTTCATTAATTTCCAACAGTTCGCGTATCAATATAATATTATTTTTCATTAATTTCCAACAGTTCGCGTATCTGATTGCTCAATATCATATTCGTCTAAGTGATGGTGTGTTACTTCTCAAGTTTGCAATGATTAAAGTAGTTCATGTTCATACACAAATAATATTATTTTGTACAACAATCAAACATATTTAGATAGTGGCAAAACAAATGATCAATGGAGCAAAACTATCAATTTTGATATTAGATTATGTAATTGTATATGCAATTACATGAGTTGTATCATAGTAACAAGCTAAGTTACCATAATATTTCCCTTTGTTACATTTGGTTTTGGTTAATAGCTAAATATAATACTAATCAACTTGTGGTTTATATATTCCAAGACCCAAGTGGCTTATTAGTTATTACAAACACAAAGTTGGGTTACACTAAAGTATAATATATTCAACGGGAGCGTATATGCTCACGAGTGTAGCAATGGAGATAATTAATTGGTTAAAATGGAAAGATACAACCATATAAATGAAATTAAAGACCTCACATGTTAAAAATAGGCGTTAGGCGCACTCAAGGCGTATAGGTCTCGCCTAGGATCTAGACGCAAAACGTAAAAAAATAGCACCTAATAAAATAAAAACGTACAATAAAAAATCTAAAAATATATTACGAGTTAGTAAAATAATACTATTTTTCAACTAGATTAAACAAAAACTATTATATAACATTCAATATGATCTATTTAGTACCAAAAGTTCTAAAATATTTGTGTATTATTGTAGAAAAGTAGTTTTCTTAGATAGAAGTATAAATCTGGCTGAAATCTTGCCAGAATTTAGAGAATTTAGCCTAAAACTCTCAGGAATATAAGAATCTTGCTGGAATGTGCGCCTGAACTAGGGTGTTCAAGATTGGATTATCCGGTTTTCGGATCTCCGAAAACCGAATATCCGAATGTTTCGAATAATTAATATTAGGGTGGGGTTCGGCTACAAAGTCCATTTTTCCTACAAAGTGTACAAAGTTATAAAACACACTCAAAACTCACAAATAACAGAGTGAAGATCACTAAAACACAATATCCAAACCCTAACATTCCATAAAAACTTCAAACACTCTATCGTGGAACTATGAATATAAAACACAACATGATAATTAACATAAAACACACTAACGTTAGTCATTCGATAATCAAAGCCTTATCATCCAAAACACAATACGAAACCCACAAATATGACGTTTTAGTAATCTTCACTTTCTTATTTGTAGGTTTTGATTGTGTTTTAAGGTTCACATTATCGTGTTTTATGACTTTTTACACTTTGTAAAAAAATGGACTTTGTAGCCAACTCCCACCCTGAATATTTTCGGATACGGATTCGGATATCCAAACTTATAGAAAAAAATCAAAAAAATCAAAAAAATCATTTCATACATACGTTAAAGCTAAATCTATATTTGATTTTCCAAATTTTAAACATTCAAAACAAAAAAAAACATTAATAAAAACACATCTAAAACCGCTTATTTACTATTTTTTACAATATTTCAAACTAAATATAGTACTCATATACTATATATATGTTTAAAAAAATAATCAGTTTTCAGATAATCCGATTATCCGAAATTTTTAGAAATCCATATCCGAACCGGAATCCGAAAGTCGGATTATCCGGTTTTTGGGTATCCAATTTTTCGGATATCTGAAATTTTGGATTATCGGATACATATTTTCGTATATTTCGGATTCGGTTTCGGATCCGGATTTTTTGAACACCCCTAGCCTGAACCATCAACTAGAGAATTAAAGCGCAATTGCCGCAACTTAAAGCATAATTGCCTCGCCTCACTTGAAAAATAGGCCTAAACGCAAGAAACGATGGCTTTTAACAACTATGGTTAAAACCATATTAGATATAGATTGGTTATTGTAAGAAAGTGAAATCAGAGAAATAAAACTATGTTATATTAATGTATTATTTGTGACAACAATTTTGATTACAAATATACTCTACATGATGGATGCATCTATATATATTGGTATCATATCATTATTCCAATATTAGAAGTACTTGATTAGTTGATTCACATCTAACACAAAATATTATTAGAGCTCACTTAATTTTAAGACTCACTTATAGATATATAATATAAAAAAAAATAAAATAAAAATGAAAATAAAAATAAAACATGACTTAAATTAATAGAATGAAGCATATAACACAAGTTCTCAATACACAAATAACTCAGATTCAATAAATTACTCTATAATTGTGTCTAAAGAGGGGGATGGCTTGATAAAAGACAACATTTTGTTTCTTTTCTATAATCGATTTTGCCTTTTAAAATACGATGTGAGGCATATCTTAGCTAATTTTGAAAAAAAAAAAAACATTTTTCCAAGTTAATGTAGTGGTTTTGATGAAATTCTTAGTAAAGTCGGGATCGACAATCCTCCTTTAGAACTTAGATCAGTGGCGAATCTAAAAAAAATCCTTACAGGGTTAACGTTTAAAAAAGGGGGTAACGAAATCGAAAAAACGTCAATTTTTTTCTTCAAAATTTACACTACTGCCGAAGCGTCAAGGGGTAGCGAGGGGCTACCCCTATTTACAAGCTAAATCCGCCACTGCTGTAGATTGATTTCATAACCTTGCATCAAAGTGTGTCATGTTCCACTCGAAACTGCCTTTGCTATCTATCTAGCACGGCTCGCTTACCAGCTAATAAACGTTCGGTACCCAAACCGGTTCATTTATGTCTTTCAAACAGCTACCACGTAACAGTTCTCATTAATATATGTTTATGGGTAAATTAATGTATTATGAATGTTTTATCATTATTACAAAACGTTTACAATGTTTATTGTGGAAACTTTGCTAGAAAATCTAATATATATTTTAGAAAGTAATAAGAAGAGTTAAATGCTTGGTTGGTCCCTGTGGTTTACGAAAATTGCAGACTTGGTCCCAATGGTTCACTAATTACAGAGTTGGTCCTAATAGTTGTAATTTTTGCACTCGGGTGGTCCTTATCACTAACCTCTGTTAAATTTCTAAGTTAAGTTGATGTTAAATGACCAAATTGTTCTCCACAATTAAAAAAAAAAAGTAAAAATAAGAAGCAAAAGGAGATGGGCCCACCCCATCATCTTCTTCAATCCCCCCCCCCCCCCCGAAACACCAGTAACCACCATCAGCCATCATCTTTGGGCCACCACAACCACCACCTCCGAACACCACTGTGAACCACCACCTGAAACTAGCACAACGAACCAATACTATCAGCCATCATCTTACGCTTCGTTCTTGTTGATCCGTACATTGATTTACCTAAACTGTTGACAATCATCCATTTTTATTCACGATTCCGAATCCGTCAAACATTCTTAATATATCGCACACATTTTCTAGTACAAAATCTAACAAATAAATGAAATGGTTTAACCGAATCCTTGAGTTTTTATTATTACAAATTAATTCATAAACGGATCCAATCTTACCAAATTCGTTTCAACTGTATTCAAGTATATATATCTAACCCAGAACATTAGTCAAACCTTTAACCACAAAATTTCACCTTCAATTGTTTTCTGCAAACGCACCTTGTGTTCATCGATCATTGCCGGATACGGTGAAGCTCCGACCAAGTCAAATCTTTTCATTCTTAGCCTAGGTGTGCCGATCGGAGTGGTGGTTGCGTGCATCAGTGGCGCCGATGCTGAGCAGTGGTGGTGGCGCTGAGTAGTTGTAGCGGTACCATAGGGGATGGTGGGTTGCCTAGTTTCCTGGAGGTGGTGGTTGACTATGGTTTTTGTGGTGAATGAGGGTAATTAAAGGGTGATTGCCGAAAGGGAAGAAGGGGGATGTGGTGGTTGGACGGTGGTCATTGGCATTGCTGAAAGGGAAGATATGGTTGGGGGCGTAATTAAAGGGTAGGGTAGTAATTGATATTTTGTTTTGTTTTAAATGTTTGTTTAAGGTTTTTTTTAATTATTAAATGGACAAGGGTATTGTTGGACATTTCATACACCCTTTAACTGAATATTTTAACGGTCATCCATGGTAAAGACCACCCGAGTGTAAAAATTACAACTATTTAGAACCAGCTCTGTAATTAGTGAATCATTGGGACCAAGTCTGCAATTTTCGTAAACCACAGAGACCAACCAAGCATTTAACTCTAATAAGAACCACTTTGATTAGAATTATAATTATAATTTGTTAACGACTTTGGGTGCATTTAAAAAATTCGTCTGAATTTAGTACTCAGAAATGACAAGTCTTGTTCCAATATTTCGGCTAACCACCTATTTATTTACTTTACTTTATAACAGAAATTGAATAATAACTTACTTAGGTGGCAGATGGACTTCAGCATCCGTTTATCTATTTTATATTTATCGTGAATTACTATTTTATTGGAACATTCATGTTTATTTATTATATATTAATTGTGAATAACTATTTTATTGGAACACTCATAAATAAATTCACATTCATACAATGAGTATAGTAAGTTATAATATATGATATTTCCTCCCTTTATCTTCATCCAAATTTAGTCTTCATGTTAACTCTTAGATATTTAAGTGTCAAATTATGTTGTAATTATGTACACATAAAATTTGAAATTTAGTCTTCATGTTAACTTTTAGCCAAGTGTAAAAGAATAATATAAAATCCGAATTTTCCATTTTCTTTTACGATTTCCTTTGAACATGTTGAACATTTTGCGAACCAAACAACACTTATTGCTATACAAAATTTTGACCTTTTAAATGGTTAAATAATAAAAAAATTAGTGGGAGTTTCATATAACTTATAATAAAAGACCCCAGTTAATGTTATGTGGCATTTTCTCATAAAATTTATTAATTTTAATAAATAATATTATTATTAGTATATAATTTAATCTAATATCTTTCTATACCGATTTTAAAGATGTATAATAATAGATAATTATGATATATATCTTTTATATGGAATTTAATTTTACATATTTATATATTATGGTATCTTTCTATACTAATTTTAAAGATATATGATAATAGATATGATATATATCTTTTACAAGGAAATTATTTTTATATATCTAATATATTAGGATAAGAAAAAGAATATTTACTATGTAAATGATGTACACGTAAAAGTATTGGAGTTCACTTGAGATTGATAACCTACCAATAATTAAAAAAACGAAAAATAAAGAAAAATGTTATAGTAAGTAAATACTATATCATTTTATTAAGGATATGTCTTGATGAAAGTAAGTGTTAAACGATTATGTTATATTTATTCAACTCATATAATAAACGGGCTTATTCAACTCGTGCAAAACACGAGTTTTTTTTAAATATAACTTTTTTATTACTTAATATATAAAGTTATATTTTGTTCAACCCATATAACACACCGGGTTTTAACCTAGTTGCATAATATATTAATACTTTTCAAACATGATTTGACAAAATATGTAATTTTGCAAATTTAGAGAACGATATATAAAATTGCTCTTATTTAATTTTGGGTATTACCATATCACAAAACACAACGTAAAAATTTTTCTCAGATTTCTGTATAAAGATTAACAAGTCTCCCGTGATGATCATCTTAAAATTCATACAAAAGGTAATATAATGAGCGATAAAACATGGAGGATCATCAGTCATATGATAGTTTTGATTTATCATGTTAGAAATTAATGTTTTATGCATACAGTTATTTTTAAATTATAAATATATTTTACACCAAAAAAAAAGGTTCTGAGTTGTAAAATTTTCAAGATCCCGATTTCTGGCCTCCCGACACGGCATAGCCCACCCCACCAACTATTATTTCCTAAATGTAACAATTAATTTTAAAAGAAAAAAAAAATAAAAAGCCCTAAAAACACACTAAACTTCAAGGAAATATATATAGGGAAGAAACCTAACAAAACAATTTCTTTACTACTCATTATGATAATATGATGAACTTAAATGATACATTTACATATATATACATATGATGCATCTTGCTTGTTTATACAGTCTTATATACTTTTTATATTATATTTCCGCGATTTGAGCGGGAGGAAGACAAACACTCAAATTGAAGCAAAAGTCGGTAAGTAACGGTGACGACTTGCCCTTTGTGAAAATTTCAGCATATTGCGAGCTGGATGGAACATTCATGAAGAACATAAAGTTGACCTATTGCTACCTTTTCCTGAACAAAATGAATAGCAATCTTAATATGTGATACAATGATGTTTTACTGCCCACATTAGTGGCCAAGTAAGTCGAAGTTACCGCGGAATCCAACAGAAACACATGGAGCCTCTAACGTAAGTGAGACTTCGTATAGCTCGTCAGATTGTGGTACATATCTAATGGCGCAAATACCATACACATTTGTGTATTCATGTGTGTTTTAATCAATCATGTTATGTTTTTAGGTTGACCTGTTTTCTTTAAACATGCCGGCACGTTTAGAACCTGAGTAAAAAATAAAATAAAGATGTTTCATAAGATCAACCCGACAACCTATTTACGACTTATTTAACCCATCTTAAATAGGCGCATTTGTGTTACATGAACTAAATTGTGTCAAAGTTGATACATTGAAAGGAATAAATATATATGAATTATGTTCGGATTCATAAGTTAAATTAACCAATTAAGTCCCTTATTTGTGGCCTAGTGGTAGAGAGTTGGGTTTTTCAATGGATATAACCCTGGGCTTATGCTCAGTGATTCGGCAATGATGGTGACAAACCCACTGAGGGGGGTTCGATCCTGAGCCGCACCCCGGTTTTCATCCGGCTATTACTTTAGTGTGGCAACTCGTGTGGAGACAGTACGGTTTCTGAGGGAACGCCGTAACCAAGTCTGGCCAACCCAACACGGGCCCCGTTAAGACAACGTAGTCTGGACAAATCTTGACTAGGACCACTGTTTAAGCGGTGTGACATTAGATCACTAAAAAAGAAAGTTTGAGTCACTCAAAAAGAAAAAAAGAAAGTTCCCATTCAAAGAAATTTTTTTTAACCAATTAACCCAATATGAGAGAAAACCTAGATTTTAAAGAATGTGCATCTTAGCATTAAAATCACAACTATATCTTTTTACAATCAATCAAATTCTCAAAATGTCTTCAAATCATACTAAATTGATCAAACTTCAATAAAGCACCAAATTTGTGCTCAAAACAATGATGTTAATCCTAGTCAAGTTTTTTTTTTTTCTTTCTAAACTTAACAAACTATAATCACAAGTATATCTTTTTACAATCAGTCAAACCCCAAAATGTCTTCAAATCATCTAACCTAAAATTATTAACTCAACTTCAATCCATCTTTTATGATGGATATGAAGCAATCAAAGTATGTGGTATACAAGAAGAATTATTCCAAACCCTAGCATGCATCTTAAGCACCTCCATAGCTTTCTCCTTCATCTTACTACCACAATCCACTTGCAACACCAAACAAAGCTTCCCCACCACCCCTATCTGCAACATCTCCGCCACCACACCACCGTTGCCTGAAAACTTCTCCACCGAATGCACTATCCTCACCGCCCTTTCACTTGCCACCGGCGAAACCCTAAAAATCTTCTTCGACACCACCGCTAAACCCGCCCCATGTTTCAACAACTCAGATCTCCCCTCAGCACACTGACAAAGCAAATCCAATGCCAACAACACCATTTCGGACACCCTTTTGTCCGTCGAATCAAGTAAGATATCGATCAAAGCCGGCACCGCCTCAGCCTCAGCCGCTCTTATCCTATTCCGGCCGGATAAACAAACGTTTATGAGTAGTTTAACGTTGCTTTGGTGGCTTTTGGGGAGATTTCATCGGTCAAGATTGTTACTAACTCTTTGAAGAACTCATGCTTCAACAATGGTGTCACTTGCATGGTGTTTGCAGCCTCAAACATGGACTTCAACAACAAGACGGTGTACGTACGTGTTTCATAGTTGGCGGCGCGTTGCATGACGTGCGTTAACGTCTCAACAAAGTCACCAGTTTTAGCAAACAAACCCTGAAGACCAGTTTGAGATAATTGCATGTGATAAAGAATGGTTATGGCTTCATCTATAGGTGTCACAAGCTCAAACCCTAATTGATCTTCATCCCCATGTGAAGATGACGTCATGTTGTAATTATTTTTATTATTGTTATTGATATTATGATCGTTTAGAACATAATTAGTAAGGTAATCAACTGCCCCAACTGCTTCCATGGACCTCTTATTTGTTTCATTCTCCAAAACAATAGCTTTCAATCTTCTTAAACATTTTGTTTGCAAGTTGGGATGCTTTAGATCTTTGAGGAGTTTGAGGACGTCGGATTTGGAGACCGGAAGTCGCGGTGTTGGGAGTCTTTCGATGCCGGATGTAGCGTTAAGAATGCATCAAGATTGGATTAACCGGCGAAGCGTGTGGTTTGGGGTGAGCTCTACGTGATCCGAAAGCGCTTGCTTTGTGACCGGGCAAGTGTTGTTCTTCTTGGTGTATAGCCATTTTTCGATGCTTTCACGATCGTATGTGATTCCTGATGGAAATGTTACAGGGTCTTTCATGAGTTGTAAGGAGATCGGACACGCAAAATACGTAGGAATTTCGACGTTTTTGTGGTCACCCATTGTAGGATGAAGGGATTCAAGAATAGCCAAGAGCAAAAGATTGAGAAGAAAGATGAGATTTGAAGGGCTTTTTTGTGGTTTGAATATGGAATGGTAGTAGAGGTTTTCTTTAGGTGTTGTGAAGAAAATAAAGGGTAATGTATGGTTTTATATTATAAGGGGGATGAGTGAGAAATGGAATAGTTTTTTGGGTTTGAAAGTCAAAATGAAGAAAGAGTAAAGTAAAGCAAGTTGTTGGTCAAAGAAAGATGAGGTTTGAGATTGTGAGGCTCAAGAAGAAAAGAACTTAACTTTGTTATAAAAATAAATAAATGCATGTGCGAGATATGCGGTGGCAAAATGTGAAGGATAAGACTTCTATGTTAAGAAATCTTCAACTTAAGTCCTTCAAATTTGTCATTTATTCATTTAGGGTGTTCAATTTTACATTGTAATCCCTAAAAAACAATGATCAAAATACTTGAAGAAAATGTCTATAGATTACCAAAGAAGTATGATCTTGATTTGCTGAGTATCTCGCGTATGCACTTATGAATTGTGATAATTTTTTGTACAGAAATGACGTTAGTTGACGCACAATCGTTCAAACTGTATTGTTTCTCTTTGGTTTCTCGTATCATCCTAAAGTTGGTTTTATCTCTAAATCCTATGTAATTAATTTGTCTTTCTTCCTCAAGCAATATCCTTTATGTACTTAATTATGTTTCATAGGTTGGCTAAAAGGCAATCGAGTTGTGGGGGTATGTAATTTAAATATAAAACCATTAAAATTTACCAATCTAATTCTTCTTGAGAAGAACGATAGACATATCACTACGTGACGTTGTTTGATCATGTAAATATCTTTAGTGTTTATGGGACGTGCCCGTTCATTTTTTTATGGTGAAAAAAAGTCCATTTACTAATGATCGAGTTCTTAGTTCATAATATGCATGGAGGACACTTAAACAACAAAAAAACAAGCAAAGGCAAGCTATGGTTCTAGTCAATATTCGAGCAGTTTATGAACTTGTTTTAAAGGTAACATGAACTACCAAAGGCCTGCTAGTCTAGCACTATTAAGGTGCAGTATTAAATGTAGATTTAGGAGTACGATTAGAGAATCTGGGCATTAGCCATTAAACAAAGGATAATAACATGATCTACCAACCGGCCTCAATTTGAGGACTAAAAGTGTAAAACCAAAAACAAAGAAACTAGTTTGAAAAAAAGAAAGCGCTAATGGCATATTTGTAAATAGACACAGTAATGAGCTGTTTTTAAGTAGTGGCGATCGTGATTTGGGAATGTGGTCTCCTCACATAATTGTAGACTTTTCTCTCCATAAAAATGTCAACCTTTTGTAGTGTGGCGACCGACGTTTGTCGACAAATGGATTTATAAATTATAATGTTTCAAAAGCTAGTTAATTTACTGGTTCATAAACGTAATTCATCTTAGGATATTATAGTTAGTTTATAAGAAAATTAAGATATATATTTTTACAAGATTGATTCTTTATAATAGAAATAATTAATTAGGTTTTCTTTTAACATTGATTAAACTAGGGTCGTAGTCACCCGTGCGTTGCGCATGAACGTGGTTGGAATTCAGAACGTATCGCACACCATGACAAACGATGTATATATTCGTAAAATTAAACAAAGTGATATCTAAATGTGTTCTGCCATTTGCGTCGTAACTCGGCTCTGAACATCGGACAAAAAAGATAGGAACTCGGTCGGTTTCGGTGCGCTCGTTATAACAAAGAAAACATAAAGTTAAAAAATATGTTCAAATGAGTATCGGCGTGTTCGCAAAAAAAACTAAACTCAGAAAAAAGGACATCCAACACTCGTTATAGCAAAGGAAATGAAAAATAAAAAAATATTTGTAAAACGGTATTAAGGTTTTCATTAAAAAAACTAAAAAAAGGAACAAAGATGATTTAGTGAAACAACCTTATAGCTAGTTCTTGGCCCGATATTGATTTTTTTATTTATAAATAGGTTAAAGTGTGAGTAAGTGTTAAAAGGATATTTTTTAAGAGTTCCCGTACATCTACGCACTTTGCTACCATGAGTAGCGAACCCATATAAGTTCACTGAGGTGGCAAGCAAACTCCTCGAGTTAGTTGATGTCGCAAGCAGACATGGCTTGAGTTTGTTGGTCGAAGGAGCGAACTTCATTCTTCATTCCATACAGATTCACAATAGAAACTGTTAGCCTTGAGTTTGCTAGTTTGTCCTCATCCATTTTTGCTTGCGAATTGAGTTGTGATGCTAGCGAACTAATAAAAACATAGTTTGGTTCTCTTGAGTTCGCAAACCATGGTAGCAAAGTTTCTATACGTGTACAAGCATTTAAAAAACCTAAACTCTAAATCACCAATAAATTAGTGTGATATGGTTCCAAAAAATGTTTATATTGTCTTTAATACATATACATGATTATAAGCATTTCATATTGCTTAAAACGTAATCAAAATTTTCAGTTCCAGTTGTTATTCTCTAATCCTTTTGATAACACGATAAAATGCTAGCAAGTGTCCTGTGTCCATATCTATGGCTATAGCCACACTGGCGGACCCATAAAATATTTCAAAGGGTGCGAACAAGGAGTTTAACCAAATTTTGATGGGTACGATCGAGATTTTGTCCTATAAAATGCACTAAAAACTTTTTTCAAAGGTTACGTTTGCCATCCAGGGCTCTACCTAAGTCCGTTCCTGCATGACCATGTAGTAAACATTTTAAGTTGACGGAGAAAATCTTTAGGACCTTTTTATTTTGTTAAAAAGTTAAATTTCAAGTCAATATACTTATTTATTTGTTAATAAGGGTAGGCGGGGCACTTCCGTTATTTGCCGCAATGATGTATAACAACGCGTTATTCACCGACGCCGGTCCCGACCATCACGCGTGAAGTGGAAAACTCGTGGTCAGGACAAAGCGTGTTGAAAGTGAGAATGTGATAGAAATTGTTGGGTGTGGTGAGTGATGGACATTTCCACTAAAATCCATCACTAGTGATGGAATAAAGCTCCATCGGTGGCGAAACGTGATTGGATGTTGTGAGTGATGAGTGATGGACGCCCCTACCCCTCTAATTAGATTAAAAAATATTGATTTTGATTCATACTTTTTTTTTGTAAACTTTGCCGTGATCAAATGGGAGTTTAGATGATTATTAAGCAAAACTTTTATATAAACACTTTATAAATTCTATATTCGTTAACGAAAAAGTCTTTTGTTTGAAATGGTAAATGCCTGCTTTCGGTTGAAATAAAAAAGCGTAAAAGTGAAAAGCAAGTCAAAATAAAAAAGCAAAACGCTGTTTTGTTTTCATTGTTTTTATTTTCTTTTTAACTTTTCTTTCTAGTGTTCACTTTGAAAGTTTTATGTATATTCTATTCTCTCCACTAATTTACGGAATTGTACCTTACCATTACAAGACTCTCTTTGCAAAAGGTAAGCATTTTGAGTATCATTTTCTTTTAATATACGGAACATTACTTTTCATCTTCAGCATACTAAATAGCTAGGGGGATTTGCTAGTACGATGTGACAGGAATTTATTTGGTACTGGTGTCGGTTCATAATGTAGGGGGATTAGGTCGGTGTCGGTATAGTACTGATATTCGGTTTAAAATCAGCATATGCCTAATAGAAAGTATTTTACAATAAAAATCATAAAAAATACTGATACTAGTTCCAATACTAACAAACCGATACCTTTGTCGTTCGTAGGGCTGGCATATCGTGTATACACGAGACGATAAGACACGAAACGTTATACACGAACACGACAGTAACTTTCTTTTAGGTAGACATGAAAAAATATCCATTAAGACCTGTTTACCGGAACGCTACAATATTCACATGTTTAGGAACCTATTATACACGAAAAATACCTGTTAAGACCTTTTCAACAAGTACTTATATAATGAAATCAAGTAAAAAACAAAATAGAAGAGCAATCAAAATGTTGGCACAATCATATTGCATATACGAGTACTTAACACACCATCCCATACTATCCCATATCCTATTTTTTAGTTAATAAAAAATCTTAACATATATTAACGGGTCCTTAACATGTAAACAAGTATTTTACCTATTTAGACATGAAAATTAACAGGTTCTATCGTGTCTACCTGTTTAGTACACGAAACCTGTTAAGGTCATACACGAAACATGTTAAGGTTGTGTAGTTTTGTGTCGTGTAATCGTGTTTGTGTCTAAAATTGTCAGCCCTATCATTCGGTGCATCACGGAACTTTTTAGGGGTGGCAAAAATATCCGAGCCCGACGGTTATACCAGAAACCCGAAGCATTAGGGACGGGTATACCCGATACCCGAGGGGTATTGTGCCGGGTATGAGTATGGAAAAAAATATTTCATGTGTATGAAATGGGTATGAGATTAGATGATACCCGACCCGCTTACCCAAAATAAGGTAGGGTTATTGTAAAAAGGGTGTGTTTTGTGAGAAGTGTACGAATGAATCTACACCATTTGACCTATAATATAATGGTTGAGATTATAATGGTAAAATTGTAAATAGTGTTTACCATTAAGATAATTGATTTTCTAAATTAAGGGTATAAAGGTATTATTAACATGCAATGCAAATGTAAGTTCCCCCCTCTTTTTTAATCGTCAATAACTATTTATACGTAACTCTTCTTAAACAAAATACATCATAATAATGGGTGTTTTTTTTATCTTTAATATGAGTACCATATCTTTATACTTATAAAGAGAAAAAATTTACGTTTTGATCGGATGTTTTAGTCCATGGTGTTTTTTCTATGTTCATACAATGGCGTTTTAGTATTGTGATTCAAGGTGTTGTGTTTTTTTACAGTAAAACACCATGAACGCATATAAGACACCATATCATTCAAATAATGAATTATGATTCAAGTCATGGTGTTTTAACATCTAGAGTCTGTAATATTGTATTGTGATTACAGTCATGGTGTTTTAACATCTGGATAGCAATAGAATCATTCTAGATGTTAAAACACCACGACCGTATTATGATTCAATTCATGGTGTTTTTGGAATTTGTATGGTGTTTTGTACCCGCAAAAAAAATCATTCCAGATGTTAGAACACCATGGTTGTATTACGACTCAAGTTGTGGTGATTTCTGGAATTCGTATGGTGTCTTATACGAACTGATGATTAAAAAAAATACGAACTGATTATGAAAAAAATACGAACTGTAATTTCCTTCGATCTCTTTGAATCAGACGATAATGATTTATAAATTCTCTGAGTTGGTATATAAAACTGAATTCTTAAATCTTTTTAAAAGATAAAATTATATCACTAACTAAAATAACCCACTGAAGGTTACAAAAATTATTTTATCAATTAATTGACTTTGAGGTAAATTACATTATTGCCCTTTTTTAATTAATTAAATTGAATGGCACCTGTCAACACCATATTATTTACTACACTTCTCACACTATTAGCCCTTTTTTACAGGATCCTTCATCACCCGAAATATATTTTAAGTTTTATATTTATTTTTCTTTAACTATGGTTAGTAATGTTTCATATTCTTGTATCTTTATTATTTCAAAAATAGACTGTTCATTTTAAATATATATTTTGATGGCATTATTATTATCTATATATTAATAGAAATGAGATCAGGAGAAAACGCCTAAAGTGTGAGAACGGTGAGAACGATTTTCAGCCACAAGATCTTTATGATTTGTGGCTAAGATTGATGCGGTGACATTAATGTAAATAATAGGAACTTTAGAACTACCAGAAGGGGTAACATGGGAAGATCCAAACAATGGTGCACATGCTAATCACATGTCATTTCTCCCGTCATATTTAAACGCCAATAACTTTTTTATACGTGATTATTTTTTTTAAAAAATACACCATAAAATTCAGCGTTTTTTATTTTTCCAACGAGTATACTATTGATATATTTTTTTTCGAAAAAAAACGAACTGAGTTTTTTATGGCGTTTTGAGCTTTTTTTGGCGTTTGAATTTTTTATGGCGTTTTTGAACTTTCTTTGGGTTTTGAAGTGGGTTTTCATGTTTTTATGGCATTTTCAACTATTTTTGTGGCGTTTTTTAAACTGAGTGTTTTTATGGCGTTTTTGATGTTTTTTTCTTCTAATTTGGGTGTTTTATAGCGTTTTCAACTGGGCATTTTCATGACGTTTTTTCTGAACTGGGTGTTTTATGATGTTTTATTTGAACACTCAGTTCATGTCATTTTTTTAATTTCAAAAGTATAGCAATAGTATAGTCGCTGGAAAGATAATAAAACACTCGATTTTATGGTGTAATTTAAAAAAAATACTCACTTATAAAAAAGTTACGGGAGTTTAAAAAAGATGGTGGAATGTGCACGTGACTTGTATGTGGGTAGTCTTTGGCATGTGAGTGACATGTGCATTGACCTTTTAACAATATTACCCTTAGGGTGAAGGGGGCGCATGCCTAAAAGGATTAGACAAAGTTTCTTCTCACCCAATCATATGTGCCTTTTAATTTCTAAACTTCTTGCCTATTGCCCAAAAAAATAAAGGGTGCATGCCTAAAATGAGATTAGGCAAATTAATTTTTTTTCTTTTTTTAAACGACATAATTAATAAAAGAAACTTAATTTTAATAAAATAAAAGTACATTAAATTAAAAATAACATTACATAAAATTAAACCTTCTAAATAAAATAAAAACCATAAAATATTTAGAAACTACATGGCCATCCATATTTTTTTGCAATCTCGCGTTTTCGAGCTAGTGTGATTCCCAACATCTCCGGTGCAACATTGTCGTTTGGCCTGTTAAAAGTCTCCAGATCCTTATCAAACCAAATCGATCTCAACGTCTCTTGATGTTCATCCGCCAGGTCGATATATTTTTCCTCTCGTTTCTTTTTAATTTCCACCAACTGTTGTTTCATATGTTTGTATTCTTCGAGCTTGTCGGACATACCAACTGACTTTTCGCTCGATGTTGCGGGTCCTTTATCTTTTTTTCTCTTTCTTTTTTTCGTTGTTGGAGAAGGGTCTACGTTTGTGTCGGGTATATCACTACCCGCTTCATAGTTACCCGAATCGGATGACTTTCTTTTTTGCCCCGAACCACCACTAAAGCACATACGCCATCGCTAAAGCCTCTTCTTGCTTCTTCGTCCATCTTTGCGGATCCGCCCTATTCTCTTTTCCTTTCCCTTCATGTTCGGCTTCTACTTCACCTTGAACATCTTCCTCTTCGTCAGCTTCCTCATCTTCATCTAAGTGTTGAGTATCGGGTACAAATTATTCATCTTCGTTGTCATCGTATATGGGAAACATGTGTTCAACATTATCTCTTGGAGATTGAGACGGTGGACTCCGATTAGCAAACGGGTCAAAAGCGTTTTGAGATTCCGTATGATACTCGTACACACCCGGCGCAACCATCGTGGGACCTTGTGGTAATGAAAAAAATTGTGGTGGATAGTTGGGTTGGGGTTGGGTGTTGTAAAAACCGGTTTACGGGAAAAAAGTGGTGGGAAATCGGGTCGGTACGCCGTTGCTCCGCCTCGCCTACTTTGCGAGCCACGCCCTCTTGCATTCGAACCCGAAGCCGATACTTTTTTCTTGCCATCGCTCTTGTGTTGTCTATCTATGGTGTGCTTGAGAATTTTTGAAATTTGGTGTACAATGTTTAAAATGTTTTTAAATGGTATCCTTGAGAATTTAGAATGGAATTTTTTTTAATAAAGGCATGATATATCCGTTGGCCATCCCAACATTCAAAAACCAAGAAATGGTCACATGCACAAACGGTCAACTTTTATGATTTACCGAAGCGGCAAAGTTCCACCGCTTTTCTCCTTTCCCGATCGGCAATTAAGTATGGCGGTGGGGGTGCCTATCGGCAAACGTTTTGCCGATTACAATTGCCTCATGCGCCCCGTTGGGCCTTAGTGTAAGTTAGCACCAACGCCGCATGTCAACACCAAAATCGTTATCACACTTTTAAGCATTTTCTCCAAATCCCACCCCTATATTAATAAACCAAGCTAATGAATAGTGATTGGTCTATTAAAAAAACCAAGCTAATGACTAGTGCTTAGTCTATTATAAAAACCAAGCTAATGAATAGTGCTTGGTCTATTAAAAAGTTGTCACGCGCGACAACTTCTTATAGGACCAAGCACTATTCATTGGCTGCCACGTAGCTACTTTTTTATTCTTTTTTTCCGGTACGGTCCTGTTGATATTGAATGCCAAAAGTCGGTACCAAATTGATATTGAATTTTTTAGGGTGAGAAATTCGGTACTACTACCTGATACCATTTGCTCATCCCTGATCACGGGTACATACAATGGTATCGTACAATTTTTATTGTCGATTTTCTCTTTTTTTAGGGTTATCTTTTAGTGTTTTTTTACATTGTTTTTATTCTTGTCAGCAGTTCCTTGCGCAAAGCGCTCATAATGATTTCAAAACACATGCAAAAACGGACTACATAACAAAAGAAGTTCGCCGCAACACGACGACGGTGATAAACCCAGTTCATATTTATATGCTATAAAATATAAAATTATTTATTGAGATTAATATTATAATAAATCCACATATTTGAGTATACCAAGTATTATTATTGTGATGATGATATTTATGTTATTTATCATAACTAGTCTTAAGCCCCCCGCGTTGCGAGGTAGGGGGCGTAAAATTGTGTTACCAGCTGGGGGGCGTAAATGGTGCTAGGTAACAACTAAACTACGATAAAAACAGGGAAAATACATAATACAAAAACACGAATTTTTAACACCAAGGTGCTATTTGTTTTTTCTGCGGGAAAAAGGTCTGCAGTCTGCGGACCACATCTGCAGGCATCTGCAGGAGAAGAGGTGGACCAAATGTCTGCAGTCTGCAAGGAGAAGAGGGTTTGTTTTTTTTTTCTACAAAAACCCTTCTCTTCTCTTCTCACACACAAACACACAGATCATTCATCTCTCTCTGCCTTCATCTACCACCACCACCACAACCACCGCCACCACCTCATCTACCACTGTCCACCTGCCACCACCACAACCAACAATCACCGTCAAGCACCATCGCCCCCTGTCTCCTGCCGCGAAGCCAAGCACCACCACATACCCACCATCACCGCACCACCTCCGCCATAGCACCAACGCCATCACACCACCGCCACCAAAACCCACCACCGCCGTCGTCTCCTGCCGCTCCCTCTCTCTCTCTCACCGATCTCTCTCTTCTTTCTCTCTACGATCTCTCTCTCTCTACGGTGGTGGTGGTGATGTATCAGGTGGTGGTGGTGGCAGTTGAAGATGATGGTGGCAGAGTTATTTGGGGGTTCTGGGGGTTTTGTCGGAGGTGGAGGTGGTGGCAGATGAGGTGGTGTCGGAGGTGGAGGTGGTGGCAGAGGAGTGGTGTCGGAGGTGGAGGTGGTGGCAGAGGAGGTGGTGTCGGCTGGAGGGAGAAGAGGAGAAGAGGTTTGAAGAGGTTTGCAGACTTGGGGACATGTTGTCACACCCCGACCCGCAGCGGAGAAAGGTGATCGGGGCATGATTGGGTTATCATCAAAGCTCATGACATTTATTATAACGTTTCATATTCATTAATACAATTTAATGGGAAATTTACAATCTTAATTACATCATGTCCTAAACATCATTCTAGACTTCATTGTTTTCTTCTAAGGCATTTCCTATGTTTTCCTTGCTTCATCCTGTTCACCTGTATCATGTGTAAAAATGGTTTTTGGATCAACAAAAAGTTGGCGAGTGAATCCCATGAAAAACATTTGAACAAGTTTATTTAATTGATTATAAAATAAAGTGCACAACCACACATGAGTAAAAATAGATGTAAATTTATTCACCAATCATTTAATATTAAATAATGCACACATGAACAATAATGGATCCTTTTGAGGCACGCGTTGCTCAACTCGTCTCCCACGAGGAACTGATGGGCCTAATGAATGATTTGCATAAACTTGACAATATGAAATACATAACTACGAACAATATAAACTAAATAATACACACACGAACAATAATGGATTTGTTTTGAGGCACGCGTTGCTCAACTCGTCTCCCACGAGGAACTGATGGGCCTAATGAATGAATTGCATATAACTTGACAATATGAAATACATAACTACAAACAATATATATACAATCAAAGTTTAGATCACAATATGGTATGGCACAAGTTTAAATAAACGAGTTAATTTTGGTGACACATGACACACCCCAAAACGTGTAATTAAAAAGGGGAGTTGTAAGATTCACTCACATTGGGTGCTTTCGGTTGATGATGTTGAATGCGCATGAAGTTTGATTTAACCACAAGTGAAACTAACCTAGATAATGGCATAATGGTTCGGTAAGTAAACGGATTTTATTAATCCATTTAAGTAGGATTGTTGGGTGTATTTTTGTGAGTTTAAGTCTATTTTCTAACCTTAAAAATGTTATTTTAAGTATTTTTAATTGATTTTTAAATAAAATAAATATATAAAAATAATAAAAAAATGTTGACTTTTTTACCGTTGACTTGTTGACCGTTGACATGTTGACCGGTTTGATTGTGAAATTGTGTGCGCCGGGTGAGGCTCGAACCCGAGACCTCCCGTTCGCGTGCACGCAGCTCTACCAACTGAGCTACGTGTCTAACCTGAAATATTTCTGTTTTTAATTATATTTATATACTAATTGAATTAAACCGAAAATCATTTATTTTTAACAACGATTTTAATGCATCGAACTGGTGTTCTCCACAGGTCTCGAACCCGGGACCTGTGGTTTAGGTTAACACACAGTCCACCGCTGGACTGTGTGTCTAACTTGGTAAATACTCTGATTTTTATTATACTTATATACAAACTAAATAATTTCATTTCTATTTTATATAAAAAGTTTGATAATTGCCCGAACCGGTGCGGTAGTCCGGACTCGAACTCGTGACGTGTGACTAAACGTTCACACAGTCCACCACTGGACTGTGTGTCTATCTTGGTTATTGTTCCGGTTTTTATTAAACTTAACATCTATTGCAGTGAATTCGGTTCGGTAAAAAAAACATTTTTATTAAGGCGAGTGTGCGTGGGACAAGAGTCGAACTCGGAACGTATGCGTGTTTATTTGCACACAGTCCACCGCTGGACTGTGTGTCTAACCCGAGATATATCTTGATTTTAATTATACTTATATAATACTGAACTTCGTCTTCTTCGTCAGAGTTAACCAGAATCGGAGTCTGACTGGTTCATCGATTTTAATCAAGTTCTTTTAGTGTGTTGCGCTTAATTACATGTGCGATTAATAAAAGAACGAGAGATTAAGTGTAAGATATACCGAATAGTGGCTCCTCTGTTTCGCCGGCGAAACTCCGGTGACAGCAAACTATTCCGGCGACGTGTGTCCTGCGGCAGAGGGTCTTCAGGGAGCTTGAGATGAGTGTGGGTGGCTTCGTTTTATGAGTTCTGGGTGTTCAGTAAGGCTCAGAGGTGAAAGGCTCGGTTTTCCGGCGAGTTGCAGAAGTTCTCCGGCGAGGGAAATTATGTCGGGAAAAAGTGTGATTGTGAGCGAAAAAGCTAACAGAGGTTAGAGGGGGTATTTATAGGGCAGGACATCGACGAATTTAGTCCGATTTCCGTCTTGATTCGTCGGTCAATAAGTTTTCCGGCGGTTATGACTTGCGTCGCGGGTTCAGACGTCGGTTATAACCGATGTAGTAGTTAAGGCTTTGGTTAAAACTGAAGAAACCGTCCAATCTCGGCGAAATCGTCGGGATTTCCGACGACTGCGATTAGGCGCGTCGGTTTTGAATTCGAGACTTATGTTATGTGTTAATTGTTTCCAATAATGAACAAGAAATACAATTGGCGCAGTGGTTGGATGGTTGGAAGTTAAGTCTTTGCTGATTCGCTGGCTGACCCGGGTTCGAAACCCGGCAGAAGCCTTTTATTTTTATTTCCTTATTTTAAATACTTTTTCAAATATAAATTATATATTCCAATATACTTATTAATTATGTATCGTTTAAAATTAATTTGGGCATTAAATACGCAACGAAATTTTTAACTGATTGTTCGGTTAATAAACGGAGCGGGTTTGGTAAATCCGTTTTTTTTTACGGATGATACAGTATCCCCTGCTTTTTAGAAATTTCGTCCCGAAATTTAAGTAGTGACATATTTGTCTAAAAAGGATGGTGTTTAGTTTGACAGTTACATGCTTAGAAAAAGAGTAAGAGTTTAAGTTTTTGTTTGAGGCGGTAACGTCCCTTGTAAGGGTTAAGTACCCTGTTACAGGAATCGCTTTTTGTTGCCTACGGTAAAAATATTGATAAACAGAGTTGATTCACTAAATATGATATCATGCGTAAGAGTTTTGATATGTTTGGAAGGATAGGGTTATATCCTAAAACAAAATTTCTAATACTACAACCTACATGGAACTTCTCATAACCGTCTAACAATGCCTCTGATCCTTTGACAAGAATACTTATATATAGGAAGTACCAGCGACGTATCCACCATATTCTTGTCAAATTTTCATTGGTTTTATCAGTAAGTTATGATTGGTTCTATGATGTGACTCTAAACATAAATAAACGCCACAACCAATGTACCAAGAAATTACTAAATCCTACATAGAACTTCTCATAACCGCCTGACAATGCCTCTGATCCTTTGACAAGAATACTTATATATAGGAAGTACCAGCGGCGTATCCACCATATTCTTGTCAAATTTTCATTGGTTTTATCAGTAAGTTGTGATTGGTTCTATGATGTAACTCTAGAACATAAATAAACACAACAACCAATATTTGAGTCCAAGTTCTGATAGCATACATGTTTGAATGGTGACAGTTCCTCTCTCGTTTGTTATGATGGAGAGGTTAGTTTATGTAGAAATAGAACACAATCCAATTTCTTTAAATGGCGAGATGATATTAATGTAACACAAATTTCAACCAAGACAATACTAAATCCTACATGGAACTTCTCATAACCGCCTGATAATGCCTCTGATCCTTTGGCGATGATACTTATATATAGGAAGTACCAGCGGCGTATCCACCATATTCTCGTCAAATTTTCATTGACTTTATCCGCAAGTTATGATTAGTTATATGTGACTCTACAACAAACACAACAACCAAAAGATCGTATTGCATGTACTGAAAATGAAAAATGTCTGTGCGATCAAGGCTCAATCAAACGGAGCCGATCGTATTGCATGTACTGAAAATGAAAAATGTCTGTGCGATCAAGGCTCAATCAAACGGAGCCGACCGTATGTTGGCACGCTAGGTTCACGCTCATAATGTAATGGGGAACATGCTCAACGCTCATAATGTAATGGGGAGCGGCGGCCTATGAAATTGCATGTACTTGAAAATAATAAATTTAATCTAAACAATAATCACACAAACAGTTTATACATGGAACCTCTCATAACCGCCTGATAATGCCTCCGATCCTTTGACAAGAATACTTATATATAGGAAGTACCAGCGGCGTATCCACCATATTCTCGTCAAATTTTCATTGACTTTATCCGCAAGTTATGATTAGTTCTATGTGACTCTAAAACAAACACAACAACCACAACTTGAGTCTTAATTCTGATAGTATCCATGTTTGAATGATGACAATACCTCTCTCGTTTGTTGTGATGGAGAGGTTAGTCATTGTGGAAGTGAGACATAGCTCAACTTCTTTAAATGATGAAATTGAATACACTGAAAGGTATGATGAACAAACTTCGACTAAAACATACTAAATCCTACATGGAACCTCTCATAACCGCCTGATAATGCCTCCGATCATTTGACAAGAATACTTATATATAGGAAGTACCAGCGGCGTATCCATCATATTCTTGTCAAATTTTCATTGACTTTATCCGCAAGTTATGATTAGTTCCATGTGACTCTACAACAAACACAACAACCAAAACTTGAGTCTTAATTCTGATAGTATCCATGTTTGAATGATGACAATACCTCTCTCGTTTGTTGTGATGGAAAGGTTAGTCATTGTAGAAATGGAATCCAATCCAATTTATTTAAATGATAAGATGCCATAAATGCTAAATCAGTAAATACAAAACAAACTTCAATCAAGACAATGCTAAATTCCACATGGAACTTCTCATAACCGCCAGATAATGCCTCTGATCCTTTGGCAAGAATACTTATATATAGGAAGTACCAGCGGCGTATCCACCATATTCTTGTCAAATTTTCATTGGCTTTATCCTTAAGTTATGATTGGTTCTATGTGATTCTAAAACATAAAGAAAAACATAAAACTAAACGATTGGAGTTGAATCTTGATTTTCGGTGAAGAGGAGTAGTTGGGTGGTTTCGTTGGGGCCGTCATTATCTTCGACAGGATTGGCGTTGATGTTGAAAACTCTTCCTCTTGCTGGTGGCCTAGTGATTGGGTTTTCTTGATTTACTTGGTTAACTGGGTTTGATTGAGCTTGAGCGTTTATGATGTTAACCAATCGAGGGCACGTGTTTCTATAGTGGGTAGGGTCGCCACAATTGAAACAAGCTCGAACATAAGGTAACATGGGGTATTGAGGTTGTTGATATGTTTGGATCATATTTTGAGTAGGGGGTGTGGTTTGGTTTTGAGGGGTGCGGCAAACCTTGCTCAAATGACCATAGCGTCCACAATTTGCACATAGTCGACAAGGTAAGGTAAGGGGATGGTGATAAAAACAGGTGTTACATCGAGGGTGAGGTCCAAGGTATGGTTTCTTATTTGGGTAAGTTGAGTTGGGTGCTATCTGCGTGATTGGGATAGCTTGGATTGGTATGGCGTGTGAAATTGGTTGATTACGTTGGGTAGTAGCGAAAAGTTGCCCATCTCGTTTTCTCTTAGAAATGGGTTGAGAAGGGGATTCGGTTTGGGGGGAGTTTGAAGTTTCAGTCGATGCCTTATCCTTCTTCTTCTCCTCCTTGAAGTCTTTGTTCCGGATTCGGTTTTCGGTGAGCTCTGTAGCTAATTCCATTGCTGCTTCCAAAGTTGCAGGCGTGGTACTTATTACAGAGTCTTGAATTTTTGACGGAAGACCTCGAATGTAGTGCTCGATCAAACGGTAGAGGGGAGTGAACAAGTTGGGAACCATTTGATTTAACTCGAGGAATCTTTTGTTGTATGTGGTGTGGTCGTCTTCCTTTTGCTTCAACGAATAGAACTCATCTTCTAATTTCTTGATTTCGCTCCTTGGGCAAAACCGTCTTGTCATGATTTCCTTCAACTCTTCCCAAGTCCAAGTCATAGCGTCTTCAACACCTCGTTTGGGCTTCCCTGTATTCCACCAAGTAAGTGCTATTCCATATAAACGACCAGTAGCATATCGCACTTTGCGATCATCGGGGCAATCGCAATTTAGAAAAGTGTTCTCCATTTCTTCAAACCAATGGAGGAGAGCGGTGACACCTTCAGTCCCTTCGTATTTTGGAGGGTCGTGTCACACCCCGACCCGCAGCGGAATAAGAGACGGGGCATAATTGGGTTATCACCAAAGCTCATGATGTTTACTAATATGTTTCATATTTATTAAATCCAAATTACATTTCAATGTTCCAAGTCAAATTCATACAATACAAGGAAAGGAAAAATTAACTAAAATTAATCCATAATCTAAACTGGTTTATTCTTCTAAGCCGCCCTATATGTTTCTTGCTTCAACTTGATCACCTGTATCATGTGTAAAAATGGGAAATTTTGGGTCAACAAAAGTTGGCGAGTGAACCTTGTTAAAAACATTTGTTATCAATTCATTATTGTAATTTATTTAGGAAAAACTGTGCAATAATCATATATGAACAAATGTATGTAAACATAACGATCACAAACCACCTTGCTTAAACATGAAATAAGAATGACAATGTATATGTTGGCAACGTCCCGTTCACGCTCATAGGTAATGGGGAACGGACGGCCTATGCAAATGTATGTGAGATCAAGGCTCAATCAAACGGAGCCGATCTTATGTTGGCAACGCCTGGTTCACGCTCATAGGTAATGGGGAACAGCTCACGCTCATAGGTAATGGGGAGCGGCGGCCTATGAAATGTATGTACTGAAATGATAAAATTAATCTAAACTTCAACCACACAAACAATGGATACACATTGAATACACATTTGATCATGAACATGATGGATGCACAAATGTTTAATTATAATAAATAAATAACGACACATGATACACCCCAAAATGTGATTAAAACGGGGAATTGGTAGAGATTCACTCACATTGGGTGCGTTTGTTTGAAGATGTTGAATGCGCACGAGTTTAGGGGATTGATCGACGAGAGATAACTAACCAAATAAATAACGAAAAGGTACGGTACGTATGTGGATTTTATTAACTATTTTAATAAGATTTTTGGGTATAATTTTGTGAGTTTAAGGCTACTTTCTAACTTTGAAAATGTTATTTTTAAGTATTTTTAATTGATTTTTAAATTAAATAAATAAATAAAAATAAATAAAAAAAATGTTGACTTTGACCGTTGACCGAGACCGTTGACTGTTGACCGGTTCGGTCGGTTATATTGTTGCACTGGGCGAGGTTCGAACCGGTGACCTCCCGTACGCGTGCACGCAGCTCTACCAACTGAGCTACGTGTCTAACCCGAAATAATTCTGTTTTTAATTATACTTATATACTATTTAATTTAATCCGAAAATTATTTATTTTTAAAAAGATTTTAAACGTATCGGACCGGTGCTGACCACAGGTCTCGAACCCGGGACCTGTGGGTTAGCGTACACACGGTCCACCGCTGGACTGTGTGTCTCACCTGGTTATTAACTCGGTTTTTATTATACTTAACATGGACTGTGTGTCAACCCGGTTCAGTTAAAAAGGCAAATTTTTATTTCGAGCGAGTAAAGCTGGGACAGGATTCGAACTCGCGTCGCAGGTGTTATGTGTGCACACAGTCCACCGCTGGACTGTGTGTCTAACCCGTTTATAAAACCGATTTTAATTAATCTTATGATACAATCCGACTTCGTCTTCTTCGTTAGATTTTACCCAGAAAAATAAGGTCCGACTGTTTGGTCTGGTTTATGCCTTATCTGGTTTTTAAACTTTATAAGTAACTTAAAGGTAACGAATGGAAAGGGTTTGGGGGAAAAAGATATACCGATCAGCGTTGTTCACAGAATTCCGGCAGAGTCCGTCGGTTCTGAAAGTGTGCTCCGGCTGTCGACATCAATTAACAAATTCTGTTCGATTATTACGAAGTTGAGATACTTAATTAAAGTTTAATAGGAGTTGGAAAGATCATACCAGCTCTCAGTGGGATTTCGGAAGTTTCAGAAAATTTCCGGCGAAGGTGGGGATTTCGACGAGCGTTGACTGGGATTGCTTCTGATGGTGGAGTTGTGTTAGTGACAGATTATTCGAATGATTGAAACAGAAAGGGTTGAAAGAATTACCGTGTGGATGTGAGTCTCGGTTTTCCGGCGACTTACAGTTTTTTTCCGGCGATTGAATTTTTGTCGAGAAACGGTGCGATTTGTGAGCGAAAAGGTTTCCGGTGAATTGTGGGTGAATTTATAGGGTAGTATCGAGATGTATGGGGTCTGAATTCGGTCTCAATTCGAAGTCAGCCGTTCTCCGGCGGTTATGACTGATGTCGCGGGTTCAGACGTCGGTTATAACCGTCGTTAGAGTTAATTCTTCAGTTATTTTGGACGGAAACGTAAATTATCGGCGAAGTCGTCGGGATTTCCGACGACTGCTATTTGGGCGCGATTTTGACTGAATTTGACTTCCGCGCTTTATTATTTGAATTAATTGATTCATTATGTTATCAGAAAATCAAAGTGGCGGAGCGGTTGATGGTGTGAAGGTTAAGTCTTTGGGGATTTCCGGCTGACCCGGGTTCGACTCCCGGCAGCCGGTTTTCCTTTTTAATTAATTTATTTTTATATTTTTACAATTATACTTTATATCTTCTAATTTGTTGATTAATTATGAATCGTTTAAAATTAAAATAAGCCACAAATGAACAACAAAAATTTAAAACTGATTGTTCGGTTATTAAACGAAGCGGGTTTCAAAAACCCGTTTTTCGACAAATGTTACAGTATCCCCTACTTTTAGAAATTTCGTCCCGAAATTTAAGTAGTGGTAGTTACAGGAAAAAGGTGTGGGTATTTCTCGCGCATTGAGTCTTCACGTTCCCAAGTAAACTCAGGTCCTTGTTTCGACTCCCAGCGTACCCTGACAATTGGGATGCGGCTTCTTCTTAAACGTTTTTCCCCGAAGTCCATAATTTCTACTGGTCTTTCAATAAAATGCATAGATTCATCGACTTGAATGTCTTCTAGAGGAATATGGAGATTTTCATCGGCGAGGCACTTCTTCAAGTTCGATACGTGGAATGTGGGATGAATTCTGTTGAGTTCCTCCGGTAGGTCAAGCTTGTAGGCTACAGGTCCTACCCTTTCGAGTATCTTGAAAGGACCTACGTAACGTGGTGCTAGCTTGCCTTTTTGGCCAAAACGAACTACTCCCTTCCACGGCGATACTTTTAAAAGTACTTGATCGCCAACGTTAAACTCCAAGGGCTTTCGTCGCTTGTCAGCATAGCTCTTTTGACGACTTTGTGCCGCTAAAAGGTTGTTTCGGATTTGATGAATCTTGTCAGTTGTTTCTTGTATTAATTCTGGACCGGTGATTTGAGCTTCTCCAGTTTCGTGCCAACATATTGGTGATCGGCACTTACGACCATATAATGCTTCAAAAGGTGCCATGCCGATACTTGAATGAAAGCTGTTGTTGTACGAAAATTCAACTAATGGTAGGTGAGCGTCCCAATTCCCTTTGAAGTCTATGACACATGCCCGAAGCATGTCTTCAAGAGTTTGAATGGTGCGTTCAGATTGACCATCAGTTTGGGGATGATAAGCGGTGCTGAGACTAATCGTGTACCCAAAGCGGCTTGTACAGCTTGCCATGTTCGTGAAGTGAAACGACCATCACGATCTGATATAATGTTTAACGGTACACCATGACGGCTTACGATTTCACTGATGTAGATGCGAGCTAGTTTCTCATTTTTGAAGTCTTCGCGAATCGGAATGAAGTGAGCTGATTTTGTAAGACGATCAATGATTACCCATATTGTGTCGTACCCGCCAGGAGTGCGAGGTAACCCGGTAATGAAGTCCATGGTTATATTTTCCCACTTCCATACGGGTATTTCAGGTTGGACCAGAAGTCCTGAGGGTCGTTGGTGTTCAGCTTTCACTTTTGAACAGGTAAGGCACTTGGAAACAAAAACAGCAATATCCTTCTTCATGCCAGGCCACCAGTAGGTGTATCGAAGGTCCTGATACATCTTGTCGGCTCCTGGATGTACGGAGTATCGTGTCTTGTGAGCCTCTTTCATAAGAGTATCGCGAAGGTTGTTGTGATCATGAATCCATATGCGATCTAGATAATACAGAATGCCGTCAGATTTCGTTTCGAGTTTAAGTTCTGCTCCACAAGATAACTCATTGCGTATGTCGTATTCTGTTATGGAAACATGTTGAGCTTCTCGGATTTGGTCTTTGATGTTGGCATGATTTGCGAACATAGAAGGCGAATGGAGTTCGCATAACCCTTTCGACTGAGTGCATCGGCCACCACATTTGCTTTGCCAGGATGATACCGAATTTCACAGTCGTAGTCATTCAGAAGTTCGACCCATCTTCGTTGCCTCATATTCAACTCCTTTTGGTTAAAGATATGTTGGAGGCTCTTGTGGTCAGTGTAAATCTCACACTTGGTACCATAGAGGTAATGTCTCCATATCTTAAGAGCGAACACAACGACTCCGAGTTCTAGGTCGTGAGTAGTGTAGTTCTTCTCATGAGTTTTGAGCTGCCTAGAAGCATAGGCTATCACTTTTCCCCTTTGCATTAAAACACAGCCTAATCCCTATCCTGATGCGTCGCAATACACTACAAAGTCATCGCAACCTTCGGGGAGTGTGAGGATAGGAGCGTCACAAAGCTTTTGCTTAAGGGTTTGGAAGGCTTCTTCTTGTTTAGGTCCCCATGCGAAGGGTTTTCCTTTATGTGTCAAAGCCGTGAGTGGTACAGCGATACGGGAGAAATTTGATATGAAACGACGATAGTAACCAGCCAAACCAAGGAAAGATCGTACTTCGGTTGGGGTACGTGGCGCTTGCCATTCTTGTACTGCTTTGATCTTTGCGGGGTCGACATGAATTCCCTTGTCATTGACGACATGACCAAGGAACTGTACTTCTTTTAACCAAAATTCGCATTTGGAGAATTTAGCGTAAAGCTTTTCGGTCTTCAAGAGTGTGAGGATGAGTCGAAGGTGTCGTTCATGATCAGTCTTAGACTTTGAGTAAATGAGAATATCGTCGATGAAGACTATAACAAAGCGATCAAGATAGGGTTTACAAACTCTGTTCATTAAGTCCATGAAGACGGCTGGAGCGTTGGTTAGACCAAATCGCATAACCATGAATTCATAGTGACCATATCGAGTTCGGAAGACGGTCTTTGGGACGTCTTCTTCATGTACTCTGAGTTGGTGATAGCCGGAACGAAGGTCGATCTTTGAAAAACAAGTGGCACCCTGGAGTTGGTCTAGAAGATCATCGATGCGCGGTAAAGGATAGCGATTTTTGACCGTTAATTTGTTGAGTTCCCTGTAATCGATACACATGCGAAAGGTCCCATCTTTCTTCTTTACAAACAGAATAGGTGCACCCCAAGGCGATGAGCTAGGACGTATGAATCCCTTGTCGGTCAGTTCTTGCAATTGACTGGCCAGCTCTTGCATCTCGGATGGAGCTAACCTATAAGGAGATTTCGCGACGGGTGTAGCGCCAGGTATAAGGTCGATGCGGAATTCGACTTCTCTCTTGGGAGGAAGTCCGGCGATGTCGTCGGGAAAAACTTGCGGGAATTCTTTCACTACGGGTATATCTTCGAGTTTCTTCTCTTTGTCTCCCTTCTTGACAACGTGGGTTAGAAATGCTACATAATTCTTGCGGAGATATCTTCGGGCTTGAAGACAGGACATCAGCTTGAGTCCTTTCGAAGGGGTTTCTCCAAAGATTCGTAGAATTTGACCGTCTGCAAGAGGAATGCGAATGAACTTCTCACGGCATACTACTTCAGCCTGATGTTGGCTGAGCCAGTCCATGCCGATTATAATGTCAAAACTTCCCAACTTCATAGGAATGAGGTCAACAGGAAAATCGTGATCGTTTAGAGTAAAGGTGCAGTTTCGGATAATGGAGTTTAATGAGACCGGTTTTCCGTCAGCAACTTCTACCGTTATGGATTCCATAAGTTTGTCACGAGTTTGATTGAGGATGGGTTCAAATTCTAAGGACACAAAACTCTTATCCGCGCCAGTATCAAATAACACGGATGCATAACTACCATTGACGAGAAACGTACCGTTAACCACGTTGTTGTCGGCCCTAGCTTGGTTGGCGTTGATGTTAAATGCTCTTCCTCTAGCAGGTGGAGGAGCTTGGTTAGCTTGGTTCACCGGATTAGCTTGAGCTTGAGCATGTATGATGTTCACCAAGCGTGGACACGTGTTTCTGAAGTGGTTTGGGTCTCCACAATTGTAGCAAGCCCGCATGGGTTGCATCATGGGGTAGTTGGGTTGATAGTAGGTTTGGGTTGTATGTTGTGTAGGTGGTGGTAGTAGGGTTGTTGGGTTTGACCCATTATTTGATGGTGGGTTTGAGTTGTGGGTTGGTTGCGGTTCATTCGTTGCAGTGAGCGGCAGGCTTGGATGGTGTGACCTGCACGGCCACAGCCGGTGCAATATTGACAGGGGTATTCGGGGGAGTGATGGTATTGACAACGGGTGCACTTTGGGTAAGGGCCAGATTATTGCCTTTTGTATGGTGCGGTTGAAGGAGTAACTTGTGTGATGGGTGCAGCAGGGATAGGGAAATTTGTTTGAGTGACGGCAAAATTTCTGGTATTTCGCTTCCTCTTGTTTGAAAATTTTGAGGATGAGGTGGGGTGGTTGGAAGTTTGGCCCTCAACGGGGGCTTTCTTTTTCTCCTCTTTGAACTTACCGTTTCTGATGCAGTTCTCGGTAAGTTCGGTGTCTAATTCCATGGCGGCTTCGAGGGTTGCAGGCGAAGTGCTGAGGACTGAGTCTTGAATCTTCGAGGGAAGGCCTCGAATATAGTGTTCCACCAAACGGTACACGGGGGTGAACAAGTTAGGAACCATCTGGTTCAGCTCAAGAAATCTTTTGTTGTAGGAAGTGTGATCCCCTTCCTTTTGCTTCAGCGAGTGGAATTCGTCTTCCAACTTCTTGAGTTCGCTTCTTGGGCAGAAACGTTTTGTCATCATTTCCCTTAACTCTTCCCAGGTTAAGGCCATGGCGTCTTCAACTCCTCTTTTACCCTTCTCGGTGTTCCACCAGGTCAAGGCTACCCCAAATAATCTCCCGGTTGCGTTACGTACCTTGCGATCCTCAGGGCAATCGCAATTTAGGAAAGTGTTTTCCATTTCCTCAAACCAGTGGAGGAGAGCGGTGACACCTTCGGTCCCTTCGAACTTTGGGGGATCGCAAGACTTGAAGTGCTTGTAGGAGCACTTCTTGGAGGAAGGGTTGTCGATGATTTGATCCTCTTGATTTGGTGGGTTGACAGGATTTGCAGTGAGAGCTTGCTGAACTTGAACTACAATATCAGGAAGTACTGCGGCCATTTGTTTTGCTATTTGAGTGGCCAAGCGTTCGTTTGACCTTCCTGACTTTCGTCCTCCAGGTAGCTGCCTACTCGACATCTACAGGAATATACATAGGAAGATGGAGAGTTTATGGAGTGTTTAGGGGTCATGTGTCTAAAAAAAATGAAATTAACATAAATATCAATAATGCAACCACATCCATAGGATGTCTTGGGTTAGCTCATGTTGGGCCTCAAATGTCCCCCATACCTTCACCTGTATAGTCATGTGGGCCCCCATGACTATTGGCTTGGTAGGATTCACATTAGTATTGGCGATTTAACACTCGCATGACCCGAATGAAAACCACAAAATATGTTTATAAGATGTATGGTCGGAATGTGTCCAGGTGTAGACACAATGACAACTCAAAGTGGGGTTAGCTCACACGACGTTTGGTATAGCATGCTTTGGCCTAATAGGTACTTCGTACTCTCATCGTTAGTCCCCAGGTAGGCAAACTGGTCCTTTATTTTGGATTTATACGAATGCCAAGCCTAGACAGGACGTTCCGACTACCGGTACTGGTACCCCTCCAGTTACTACATGCCCGTCATGAGAACTCACTTTGATGAGATTTGAAAATACAAAAATCATTGTAAAGCAATCATGAAAATGATGTGGTGTGTGCTTTCATGGGTATGATATGTTATGAGAATATGATTTATGATAGGCATTGTATAATAATATGTACTTATTACATGCTTGCATAACATTGAATGTAACAATAAACATAAAGCATATAAGTATCATGAATTTTGCTTGTAACACCCAAAAATTTAGAATTTCTAAGCAACTATAGTATAGGCTCTAAGGGTCTAATAACCTATCCTATATCCCTATAGTCATGGCTCTGATACCAATCTGTCACACCCCGACCCGCAGCGGAATAAGAGTCGGGGCATAATTGGGTTATCACCAAAGCTCATGATGTTTACTAATATGTTTCATATTTATTAAATCCAAATTACATTTCAATGTTCCAAGTCAAATTCATACAATACAAGGAAAGGAAAAATTAACTAAAATAAATCCATAATCTAGACTGGTTTATTCTTCTAAGCCGCCCTATATGTTTCTTGCTTCAACTTGATCACCTGTATCATGTAAAAATGGGAAATTTTGGGTCAACAAAAGTTGGCGAGTGAACCTTGTTAAAAACATTTGTTATCAATTCATTATTGTAATTTATTTAGGAAAAACTGTGCAATAATTATATATGAACAAATGTATGTAAACATAACGATCACAAACCACCTTGCTTAAACATGAAATAAGAATGACAATGTATATGTTGGCAACGTCCCGTTCACGCTCATAGGTAATGGGGAACGGACGGCCTATGCAAATGTATGTGAGATCAAGGCTCAATCAAACGGAGCCGATCTTATGTTGGCAACGCCTGGTTCACGCTCATAGGTAATGGGGAACAGCTCACGCTCATAGGTAATGGGGAGCGGTGGCCTATGAAATGTATGTACTGAAATGATAAAATTAATCTAAACTTCAACCACACAAACAATGGATACACATTGAATACACATTTGATCATGAACATGATGGATGCACAAATGTTTAATTATAATAAATAAATAACGACACATGATACACCCCAAAATGTGATTAAAACGGGGAATTGGTAGAGATTCACTCACATTGGGTGCGTTTGTTTGAAGATGTTGAATGCGCACGAGTTTAGGGGATTGATCGACGAGAGATAACTAACCAAATAAATAACGAAAAGGTACGGTAAGTTTGTGGTTTTTATTAACTATTTTAATAAGATTTTTGGGTATAATTTTGTGAGTTTAAGGCTACTTTCTAACTTTGAAAATGTTATTTTTAAGTATTTTTAATTGATTTTTAAATTAAATAAATAAATAAAAATAAATAAAAAAAATGTTGACTTTGACCGTTGACCGAGACCGTTGACCGTTGACCGGTTCGGTCGGTTATATTGTTGCACTGGGCGAGGTTCGAACCGGTGACCTCCCGTACGCGTGCACGCAGCTCTACCAACTGAGCTACGTGTCTAACCCGAAATAATTCTGTTTTTAATTATACTTATATACTATTTAATTTAATCCGAAAATTATTTATTTTTAAAAAGATTTTAAACGTATCGGACCGGTGCTGACCACAGGTCTCGAACCGGGACCTGTGGGTTAGCGTACACACGGTCCACCGCTGGACTGTGTGTCTCACCTGGTTATTAACTCGGTTTTTATTATACTTAACATGGACTGTGAGTCAACCCGGTTCAGTTAAAAAGGCAAATTTTTATTTCGAGCGAGTAAAGCTGGGACAGGATTCGAACTCGCGTCGCAGGTGTTATGTGTGCACACAGTCCACCGCTGGACTGTGTGTCTAACCCGTTTATAAAACCGATTTTAATTAATCTTATGATACAATCCGACTTCGTCTTCTTCGTTAGATTTTACCCAGAAAAATAAGGTCCGACTGTTTGGTCTGGTTTATGCCTTATCTGGTTTTTAAACTTTATAAGTAACTTAAAGGTAACGAATGGAAAGGGTTTGGGGGAAAAAGATATACCGATCAGCGTTGTTCACAGAATTCCGGTAGAGTCCGTCGGTTCTGAAAGTGTGCTCCGGCTGTCGACATCAATTAACAAATTCTGTTCGATTATTACGAAGTTGAGATACTTAATTAAAGTTTAATAGGAGTTGGAAAGATCATACCAGCTCTCAGTGGGATTTCGGAAGTTTCAGAAAATTTCCGGCGAAGGTGGGGATTTCGACGAGCGTTGACTGGGATTGCTTCTGATGGTGGAGTTGTATTAGTGACAGATTATTCGAATGATTGAAACAGAAAGGGTTGAAAGAATTACCGTGTGGATGTGAGTCTCGGTTTTCCGGCGACTTACAGTTTTTTTCCGGCGATTGAATTTTTGTCGAGAAACGGTGCGATTTGTGAGCGAAAAGGTTTCCGGTGAATTGTGGGTGAATTTATAGGGTAGTATCGAGATGTATGGGGTCTGAATTCGGTCTCAATTCGAAGTCAGCCGTTCTCCGGCGGTTATGACTGATGTCGCGGGTTCAGACGTCGGTTATAACCGTCGTTAGAGTTAATTCTTCGGTTATTTTGGACGGAAACGTAAATTATCGGCGAAGTCGTCGGGATTTCCGACGACTGCTATTTGGGCGCGATTTTGACTGAATTTGACTTCCGCGCTTTATTATTTGAATTAATTGATTCATTATGTTATCAGAAAATCAAAGTGGCGGAGCGGTTGATGGTGTGAAGGTTAAGTCTTTGGGGATTTCCGGCTGACCCGGGTTCGACTCCCGGCAGCCGGATTTCCTTTTTAATTAATTTATTTTTATATTTTTACAATTATAATTTATATCTTCTAATTTGTTGATTAATTATGAATCGTTTAAAATTAAAATAAGCCACAAATGAACAACAAAAATTTTAAAACTGATTGTTCGGTTATTAAACGAAGGGGTTTCGAAAACCCGTTTTTCGACAAATGTTACAGGTCGCATGATTTGAAATGCTTGTAGGTGCATTTAGTGGTATTTGGGGGAGGGTTGATAACGTTTTGATCTTCTTGGTTGACAAGATTAGCGGTAAGTACTTGTTGGACTTGAATTACAATGTTGGGTATTACGGCAGCCATTTGTTGAGCGATTAGGGCAGCCATGCGCTCGCGGGCTTTTCCTGCTCTCATCTTCCTACGGGCGAGGTTAGAAGACATTTACAAAGAATATGTATCATGAGTATGAGTTGGATGTTTTTGGGATCATGGGTCGTACTTAGGAATTAACATACATAAAATAAATATAGAAAAATAAATCTACTACATCCATAGGATGTCTTGGGCTTTGCTCGTCATTAGGCCTTGCATGCCGCCATACTTCACCTTCGTAATCATGTGGGCCCCCATGAATACCGGGTTTTTCATATGGTTCGCATGTGTTAGCCTGGTTACGTACACTAAAACCCGGAGAAAATCGAGAAATATGTATATAACGTATGATATTCGGAATGTGTCCAGGTGTAGACACGGTGACACCTCAAAGTGGGTTAGTTCGAACGACGTTTGGTGTGGCATGCTTTGGCCTAATAGGTCATTCGTACTCTCATCGTTAGTCCCCAGGTAGGCAAACTGGTCCGTTATATTGGATTTATACGAATGCCAACCTAGATAGGATGTTCCGACTACCGGTACTTGTACCCTTCCAGTTACTACATGCCCGTCGCAGAACTTACTTTGATGAGATTTGAAAATTGCGACAAAATCTTTGAATAACAAAAGTATGAAGATGATTTGAATATATGAACATTGAAATATGTATGATGAATGTGTATGTAAGTATGTATGTTTGACTGTAAGTATAAACAAATATGAAACAAATAAATATCATAAGTTTGTATGTAACCACCTAAACAATTAAAATTTAAGCAACTATAGTATAGGCTCTAAGGGTCTAACAACCTATCCTATATCCCTATAGTCATGGCTCTGATACCAATCTGTCACACCCCGACCCGCAGCGGAAAAAGGTGATCGGGGCATGATTGGGTTATCATCAAAGCTCATGACATTTATTATAACGTTTCATATTCATTAATACAATTTAATGGGAAATTTACAATCTTAATTACATCATGTCCTAAACATCATTCTAGACTTCATTGTTTTCTTCTAAGGCATTTCCTATGTTTTCCTTGCTTCATCCTGTTCACCTGTATCATGTGTAAAAATGGTTTTTAGATCAACAAAAAGTTGACGAGTGAATCCTATGAAAAACATTTGAACAAGTTTATTTAATTGATTATAAAATAAAGTGCACAACCACACATGAGTAAAAATAGATGTAAACTTATTCACCAATCATTTAATATTAAATAATGCACACATGAACAATAATGGATCGTTTTGAGGCACACGTTGCTCAACTCGTCTCCCACGAGGAACTGATGGGCCTAATGAATGATTTGCATAAACTTGACAATATGAAATACATAACTACGAACAATATAAACTAAATAATACACACACGAACAATAATGGATTTGTTTTGAGGCACGCGTTGCTCAACTCGTCTCCCACGAGGAACTGATGGGCCTAATGAATGAATTGCATATAACTTGACAATATGAAATACATAACTACAAACAATATATATACAATCTAAGTTTAGATCACAATATGGTATGGCACAAGTTTAAATAAACGAGTTAATTTTGGTGACACATGACACACCCAAAACGTGTAATTAAAAAGGAGAGTTGTAAGATTCACTCACATTGGGTGCGTTCGGTTGATGATGTTGAATGCGCACGAAGTTTGATTTAACCACGAGTGAAACTAACCTAGATAATTGCATAATGGTTCGGTAAGTAAACGGATTTTATTAATCCATTTTAGTAGGATTGTTGGGTGTATTTTTGTGAGTTTAAGGCTATTTTCTAACCTTAAAAATGTTATTTTTAAGTATTTTTAATTGATTTTTAAACAAAATAAATAAATAAAAATAATAAAAAAATGTTGACTTTTTGACCGTTGACTTGTTGACCGTTGACCTGTTGACCGGTTTGATTGTGAAATTGTGTGCGCCGGGTGAGGCTCGAACCCGAGACCTCCCGTTCGCATGCACGCAACTCTACCAACTGAGCTACGTGTCTAACCTGAAATATTTCTGTTTTTAATTATATTTCTATACTAATTGAATTAAACCGAAAATCATTATTTTTAAAAACGATTTTAATGCATCGAACCGGTGTTCTCCACAGGTCTCGAACCCGGGACTCGTGGTTTAGGTTAACACACAGTCCACCGCTGGACTGTGTGTCTAACTTGGTAAATACTCTGATTTTTATTATATTATATACAAACTAAATAATTTCATTTCTGTTTTATATAAAAAGTTTGATAATTGCCCGAACCGGTGCGGTAGTCCGGACTCGAACTCGTGACGTGTGATTAAAAGTTCACACAATCCACCACTGGACTGTGTGTCTATCTTGGTTATTGTTCCGGTTTTTATTAAACTTAACATCTATTGCAGTGAATCCGGTTCGGTAAAAAAAACATTTTTATTAAGGCGAGTGTGCGTGGGACAAGAGTCGAACTCGGAACGTATGCATGTTTATTTGCAGACAGTCCACCGCTGGACTGTGTGTTTAACCCGAGATATATCTTGATTTTAATTATACTTATATAAAACTGAACTTCGTCTTCTTCGTCAGACTTAACCAGAATCGGAGTCTGACTGGTTCATCGATTTTAATCAAGTTCTTTTAGTGTGTTGCGCTTAATTACATGTGCGATTAATAAAAGAACGAGAGATTAAGTGTAAGATATACCGAACAGTGGCTCCTCTGTTTCGCCGGCGAAACTCCGGTGACAGCAAACTATTCCGGCGACGTGTGTCCTGCGGCAGAGGGTCTCCAGGGAGCTTGAGATGAGTGTGGGTGGCTTCGGTATGAGTTCTGGGTGTTCAGTAAGGCTCATAGGTGAAAGGCTCGGTTTTCCGGCGAGTTGCAGAAGTTCTCCGGTGAGGGAAATTATGTCGGGAAAAAGTGTGATTGTAAGCGAAAAAGCTAACAGAGGTTAGAGGGGGTATTTATAGGGCAGGACATCGACGAATTTAGTTCGATTTCCGTCTTGATTCGTCGGTCAATAAGTTTTCCGGCGGTTATGACTTGCGTCGCGGGTTCAGACGTCAGTTATAACCGATGTAGTAGTTAAGGCTTCGGTTAAAACTGAAGAAACCGTCCAATCTCGGCGAAATCGTCGGGATTTCCGACGACTGCGATTAGGCGCGTCGGTTTTGAATTCGAGACTTATGTTATGTATTAATTGTTTCCAATAATGAACAAGAAATACAAGTGGCGCAGTGGTTGGATGGTTGGAAGTTAAGTCTTTGCTGATTCGCTGGCTGACCCGGGTTCGAAACCCGGCAGAAGCCTTTTATTTTTATTTCCTTATTTTAAATATTTTTTCAAATATAAATTATATATTCCAATATACTTATTAATTATGTATCGTTTAAAATTAATTTGGGCATTAAATACGCAACGAAATTTTTAACTGATTGTTCGGTTAATAAACGGAGCGGGTTTGGTAAATCCGTTTTTTTTACAGATGATACACATGTCTGCTTGGGGAAGAGGTGGGGAAGAGGTAAAATGTGAGAAGCTCTTCCGGAAAACAAACGAGCTGCAGACCTCAAACGTCTGCGCGACACAGACATAAGTGGCCAGAAGTGCTTCTGGCCAAAAAACAAACACCACCCAAGTGACAGACGTGACTTAAAAACTACCAAACATCGTGCTATATAGCAACCGAACGAAAAAACCTACGGAACCAATTATAGCCACCAAACACTATGCTAAGTAGCAACCGAACGACGAGCAAATCCTAGAAAAACGTACAACAAAAACTAATAAAAGCCTAAGTCTGTTTAACTTTCTATGGCAAAATTATTAAAATAAAAATCAAACTTGTAAAACAAAAATAAATTTAAAAAAAACCCTAAACTTAAAAAAAACACAACTAAAACCACAAAAGACAAAGTTATACATTATTCATCAAGATCTTATGAATTAATACATATATATGAATTTAATATACTATATAGATTTTTAAAAGATAAAATTATAAAGAAAAGTAAAAAAACATATATACATGAAACTCGCAACGGGTATGCCGATATCCGACGGGTAAATACCTACCAAAAACTCGACGGGTAATAGGCCGAATATGGAACAAGATTTTAAAACCGGGTATTGGTATGAGATTAGCTATACCCGACCCATTTCCATCCCTAGTACTATTTTAAACAATTTTTTTCAACAAAGTTAATACATGAAAGTCAAAGAAAAATGCCCGGCTAGTTCTCCCAGACCTTAGGTCAAGAGTTCGAGCCCGAGCCACCTCGGGTTTTAGTCCAACGTGCGTTACGCCAGAGAGATTCTCTCTTGTGGCGACGCAAGCCCCTGCCACTGGCAATGGGTGGTCTGGCCAGAGGGGGGTTAAGGCCCTCTATTTGGAAGGGTGTGAGATCTTTCTCTCAATATGTTAAAGATTCTCACCGTTAAAAAAAGAACAAAATTCATTTGTAAATCAATTTCAATCCGTGCACTTTTATTTATATAATTCTTCTTGTTAACTTATTCACAAATCGATAGTTGTTAATAGATTGTTATTTGTTAACACATTGTAGGTTTATGTTATGAGTTGTGTTTAGAAAAAAAGTATTTTTTATGTCCTAAACTATACTGGCTGTTAGTTTGTATCGGTAACGAAACGAAGTAATGAACCGGCCCGATCCGACCGAACCACGTCGATACCGGTATCAGCATTTATTTTTTTTTTCGATCAATGTAAAACACAGGTTAATATCCTTTGATATATAATACTTTATTTTCCTTGGTTTTAAGTTTCGAGTGTTATAAGAAATGTTAGTACGGTAACGAAAATAATCAATAATATGATGAAGAAAATTATTGCTCTCAAAGTACCATTTAGTAGGGCATTTATGTTTTTATATGTACTTATGAACCAACACTATGACACTAGAGTATAACTAAACACATATTGCATTATCTCTGTTGTACACATAATTATGAACCAACAAAACGACAGCAGATGATGGTCCGCTTAACATTCCTTGCCTGCTTGACAGGAGAAGTATAGAATACAGGTAAATAATCATTTAAACTTTGATGCACACAAGGTGTTTCTGAAAATGTCTCAAAGAAGCTCATTCCCTAAATTCCAGATTGTAGACACTTGTACCCAATCCTCTTTGGCTGACATGTTTTGGGCTTTCCAAATCTTGATCAAATTTGAAAAATTTAAGGCTTTTAATTTGAGAATTGGATAGATCATAGATGCATCTGAAAATGAAAAAAACTAGTGAAAGGTGTAGAAGATGATATGATTATAATAAATATTGTTTTTTGTATACCCCCAATCCAAATATATAACTAGTTTTACATAATACATACATACATACATACATACATACATACATACATACATACATACATACATACATACATACATACATACAATCCATTTATCCATCTATGCATACAAATTAATATACAGTCCTTAAATGATAAATCATGGAATGATTCATGAAAAACCTAATCTGTATCTATATAGAACTCTAATGATTCTTGTTCTTCACTGAAGTATCGAATCCGTTCTACGGTAAATCTTGTTTTAGTTTCTTGATTTCTTGAATTCTTGATCTTGTTCAAGCAACAAAATCTGGCAGAGGTTGCGCAGCAAACCTCTTCCGGTTTTGAATATTCATCGACTCGTACAACGCTGCTGTGTGTGAAGAAGATGTCGGGTTCATCGCGTTGTAATCGTTTTCTTCCCCTAACTCCGGTCCCCTGCCGAGCTGGATGCTTTGGTTAGTGAGGAAATTCTGGTGATTGCCCGAAATCGATATGGTTTCACAGTGTGGTAGACCTAAGTCAACGAGACTCCGTTACCGGAGTAATGCTGCTGGATTTGGTCCGCGGTGAACCGCCCGATCTCGCCTATAGGGTAGCCACCGAGTCCGCCCATGAAGTCAGTTGGGTTGGCGCCAGTAAGTGTGAAATTTCCACCTCCGTCCTGATTCTGTTGCTGCAGCTCGTTTCTCGGTTTTTTCGGGCTGAACTGTGTGATTCCCTCCATTTCTAGCGGTCCCATGAGGTTGAAACCCGACGGGTTTTGAAAATTGATTCCGGTGGCGGTTGGAGATGTTGAGACACTAGTCGAAATGGCCATTGATGGTGGCGGATGGAACGCTTTCTCTTGTTTTGTCGTTCGGAATCCTCTGTTTGAGTTTTCTGGCGAAAGGCTTTGCTCCTGTTTGGATGATGAATTCTCTACGGTTTCGTCGTTGTTGTTCGTTTTACTACCTTCCGTTCCGTTCTGTTCTTGTTCCTTGATTTCCTCGAGGTACATCTCTTCGACCATCGGTTTCCATAGCCTCACTCGAGCGTTGATAAACCAGTTCGAAACCTACGGTTTATAACAAAGCAAAATCATTCAAATTCAAAACTACAGATTCAGGGGACCGATACACAAAACATGTGAAACTCAAATAACTAATTACCTGACTCCTAGTAAGACCTGTTTGTTTCGCGAGCATATGTTTGTCTGAATCCTTCGGGTAACTGAATCAAATTCGTATAATCCGATCACAAATCTATAAAATCTAAAGGAAAGAAAAAACTTTGCGGGTTATGATTCTTACGGGTGAAGAAAGTGTTCGAAAAGCCAGGCACGAAGAACCGAAACAGAACGCTCAGGCAATCCTCGTTGGGGTCTCCAAGCATTATGTTGGATCATTCCCAGTTGCTGCAAAGCTCGCTGTTGTCGGAGTTGATTATCCACGAATTTCAGCCTCGAACAACCACCATCCGCCTTACCGTCTTCTTCCCCTAAACAAAGGCTGGCGGCCTTAATCTGTCCCATAATCGTGTCTTTTAGGCACCGGAATTGCTTTGAGATTGTTTGTAAAGCGAGTGCCGTGTATGTTTTTGCAGACCCGATTCCAGCCGCTTGTTCGAACCATGAAATCACACGCTGCATCTGTTGATGATATTGTTTGTATCTCTGCTCCACCTTTAAATTTTAAAACCCACAAATTTTATCACAAAAAGGTTCAATCTTTAGTAATTAAATGATAAAATTCTTATGAAAATGAAATGGTTTATGTTATATGTTACATGTTACTACAATTGAAAACAACCTTGTTGATAGGGACAATTTCAATTTATTTCTTATTAAATTTTGAGATTAAAAGATTATTAAACTAGTTACCTCATCAAGCATGTTAACAAGCTTTGCTTTCTTCATTTGAATTTCTTGTCGTTCTGCCGTAGTAAGCTCAGCCGCACTGGCGGATTTAGTGACGGTTTCAGCTTCTCCAGTGACCGCTGTCGGTGATCCACCATCGCCTCCTGTAATCCCTAAACTCTTCATCGGTTGATCGGGGTTCTGGAGCGCTACTTTCCCAACGTTCACGACTTCTTCAAGTATTTCTTGTGTCGCTTTCAAATACTTCGAGTTCAACAGCATATTATGCATACCGTTAACATTAGTGGAAACCACGGATGCTGATGATGTGGATCCACCACCAGCACCAGCACCAAAAGCCGCTCTTCGGTTGTCCCCAGTGGGAGAAATCGGCACTCTGGCGGCTTGAGACGCGTACCTTGATTGCTGAGAAGATAAACTTAAAGAAAGACCTTGTTGAAAAGGTGTAACCTCACGTGGCGACGCTTGCACCAACTCAACCGGGTTGTACATGTACTGGGCTCGTGGGATGAACGAGTGCAGCGACGATACGTCGTGTTGGGAGTGGACAGATGACGGTGGTGATGCCGACAGCGGTATGCCAACGAGCTGTTGAGTCGCAGACGGTGGTGGCGCCATGTTTCCGTGCTGATGGTGCCCGTTGACAGGATGGTTTCCAGGATGATTGGAATCAAGAAAACCGAAATTCACGGGTTGCGATTGTGTGGATTGTTGTGTATCAGAGTAATATACATATCCAGGATTCATTAGAACTAGTGTTTGTAACCCATCTCCACCTTGAATTTCTGAATTTCCATTGTAGTAAGTAGCCATAGATGTTTTTTTTATATCTTTTTTGGACAATTTTCTTCTATCTGTATAACAAAATATACAATTATTCTTTATCATCACATAGAAGACACTTGTATGCACAAGATTAGCCAAATAATATATAAATAATTACTAAAAAAACATTTTTTTTTACCTGTTTTCTCAACCCATACGCAACTGGAATAATTAACTGAAAATATCTGCTTTGAATAGGTGAATAGTTGAATTAATTCCCAGAAAATATTATCAACAAAAACCTGATAATTGAGTTAAAAAATGGTCATGATTTCATATATTTCAGAAGATATTATTAATGGTAATATTATTGGAATAATATTGGTGATGTACCTGAAGAGATGTTAGTGATGCACCTATGATGATTGTGCATGTGTTGCTACATCATCATAATCATCATCATTGAACAACTGCAAGAAGAGGTGTTAATTTCCAGTGTGTGTGTTAGAGAGAGAGAGAGAGTGAGGGGGGGGGGGAGGATAGATTGAACTATAGAAAAATAGAGAGCCACATGTATATATGTGTTTATCTACACACACACTTATATGTCCTATATCAATCACTATATGTGTATAGAGAGAGAAAGTTTTAAGAGAGAGAGAAAGGATGGGCTCAAGTTACATTTTACAGTAATCTTTTTTGCAAGCAAATAATAATATTATCCATAAAGATAGGAAGAATTATGGGTGAAAATAATGTCTGAACTTTTGAAACACATAGAAAGAGAAGTCATATCTTCATCAAACTATAGTTATAAAAATATATAAAACTTTAACTTGATTTCAATATTAATCAGATAGAGATAGATAGATATAGATATGTTTTGTTCTTGAATACTAGGTTTAGTTTCTCTCTCTAAACAAGAACTAAAGTATGTTGTTCTATGAAAACTAAATTTAAGGTTACTTTGATTTGACCTTCCTTTTTCAAATCATTTGATGCAGAAGCTTTGATGTTCATAAACCTCTTGAAACAAAGACAACTTTTAGAGAGAGAAAGATGAGTGTGTGTGTGTTTTAGGTGTGAGAGAGTAGAAGGATGAGTAGGAGTAGGAATATTTATTTATATATATTTATATAAGAAAAACAATAGAAAATAGGGATTGATGCTGTTGTTTTTATCAAAGTTGTGTCAGAGTATATAAACAAGCTTGATAAATGAGGAAAGGTTTCCTTCTACAGCCCTAACCCTTTCTAAATTCTAACATTATTCTTTAGTTAATATTTGTTTTTATTTCATTTTATAGTATTTAAATCATTTGTTACTTTATAAAAGGTATTGCTTGTTACTAAAGTGGATGTGCAAACATGTCACTTAAGTATTTAAAATATTAAACTAAGAACAATTCAAAATTAAAAACAGAACTTTAGTTAATCAAAGTCTTAATTTAAATTTTTTAATGTCAATTCTAGTAATGCTCTGAGAGGTGCAAGTCTATCAAATCCTGCCTAATCTGCTCCTTCGAAGTCAGTTTTGGCCTGCCTCTACACCTCTTTCCCTCCACGGTACGAGTCTCAACAGTTCTAACTGTGGATGTCATCTGTCTCACCCTGACATGCCCAAACAATCTCAATCTCCCATCCCTTATCTTATCTACTATACTAACTACCCTTAATCTATCTCTAAAACCTCATCTCTTATCATGTCCAACTTAGTATCCCACATATCCACCTCAACATTCTCATCTCAGCTACCTCTAGTTTACGCGCTTGTGTCTTCTTAATGGCCCAACAATCTGTCCCTTACAACATAGCAGGTCTAATTGCAACCATATATAATTTTCCCTTTAATTTATTGGAAACCTCTTGTCACACAATACTTCAGTGGCTGGCTGCTCTTCACCTGTACCATCCAACATGGATACAATGAGCTACATCACTACCCAAAACTTGAACTTAGTTACCCGCGGGACAACATGTCCCTCTATAGTGATATGAGTGCCCTCGTCAACACTCACACCACTAAAATCACAATAAAGATACTATGTCTTAGAGCGACTAATCCTTAAACCATTGTCCTCCAGAGCGGCTCGCCACGCTTCTAACCTGACATCCAGGTTCGGTTTATTCTCATCGACTAATGCAATATCATCCGCAAAAGCAGACACCGCGGAACTGCCTCCTAGATTGCCTTTGATAACCCACCCAAGACAACCGCAAAAAGTAACAGACTTATTGCGGACCTTTGGTGGAGTCCTACCTCCATAGGAAAAAAATCTGTATCTTCTACAGGCGTACGGATACTGGTTTTCATCCAACATACATATCCTTAATTATGTCTATATATTTCCCAGGAACCCCTCTACCCTCCAAGCTATCCCAAATTAGTCTGGGGGCACACTGTCCTATGCCTTTTCAAGGTCTATGAACACCATATAAAGTCAAACATTTTAGTATCTTTAATATATATATATATATATATATATATATATATATATATATATAGGTTTAGGTTATTGTAAAAATGATATTTTTTATGAGAAGTGTGAGAAAGCATAGGAATTGACATGTATGCATTATATTTTGGACTTAGGCATGATTTTTTTGATTGTTTTGGCAAGAATAACACAAAACATAACAATTTAAGACACAATGCAATGAATTTTAGGCTTAAAACTTAAAACACCATGCCAAGATTATTAAGTAGTGTGTTTTTAGCGTTAAGCGATGTGCTTTTAGTGTTAAATAATGAGTTTTAGTTGTGTTTTAAATTTCATGTTTATAATACATTGCAATTGTGTTTTAAATTGTTAGTGTTTTCCTTGCCAAAACAACCAAAATCATTATGTCTAAGTCCAAAACATTAAGTCTACAAGTCAATTCCTATGTCTTCTCACACTTTTTAAGAAAAAATGTCCTTCTTTATAGAACATATATATATATGTATATATATATGTATATATAATATATATATCTCGGGAAAGGACAAATGAAAAAACCTACCGTAGTTAAAGAAACTCAGAAAACTTCATCTCCACCATCCATCTCATATGATCGATTGTAACAACCCGCTTCCTCGCAAGCTCGTCGCTCTCGTTACGCCTAGCACCAGAGATTCGGATCATAATGTAACCTAAATCGCTTATTACGCTATATCGTATATTTTCGCATCATATCGCACTTCACAACGCTTACGCATATATCGCACCCGCTAAATACTACAACTTTGCATGAAGTTTCCAAGGCTATCTGCTCGCTTAAACTACAACGCGACTCTCGCAAGACTTGGGAACAAAGCCGCATGCTACATCGCTTACTTAACGAATCTTAACTTAATTTAATCGATTAATACGCTTAACGCTTTGCGAAAACGTTTAATATAACTATCTAATACGAACCGAATCGCCAAACAAACGCTTAACGCGAAATAATCGAACAAAACTTGGCCAATAGGTCAACTTCGGCCGAACTTGTACATCACAAGTTCGCCCGAACTTGTCCAGGCTTCCTTAAATCCTCAAAAACCACAAGTCCGCCTGGACTTGTCTTAAAACCATGGAAACCAACAAGTTCGCTCAAACTTGTAACAAGTTCGCCCGAACTTGATGTCTCCAGCCTACATTTCCACCTCCACCTATAAATACTCAGCTCCATTCTTTATTTGCACTTGCTGCAAGTTCGCCCGGAGCTCCCCAAAACCGAAACCCTTTGATTTCTAAGTAAGATTCAACCCGTTTCCAAGCTACAACAACGTTTTACAACGATTTTGCACATGGCTTTGCCTTCGTTTTCATCAAATCTCTTCTGTTTACGAAAATCTTCATCTTTTTATACAAAACTTCTGTTTTTCACTCAGATCTATGCTTAGATCTGAGTAAAACCTTAAAACATTGATTTTTACACAATATTCAGACTAAACGACGTATGTTTCGTTCACTTTGAAGTGGAACGAGGCGTTGTCAAGCTAGATCTCAGATCCGGAAGCACAAGGACGAAAACGTCACTTTGCACAAACTGGACTAAACCGTTCGAACCTTCAAGTTCACCCGGATTAGTCCGAGTTTGTGTAAAATGGCTAAAACTCGCTCCAAAAGACCTCTTCAGCCTTGGTTTTGCTCAGTAGCCTAAGGTTGGAGGATGGACACTCGATTTCTTCAGCAAACGACGCGCAAACGTACGATTTTGATGCCAAAACAGTCAAGTTTGTTCGGATTACATCAAGTTCGCTCGAACTTGTCACCAGAATAGTGACTAAGTTCGCCCGAACTTGACTGAAACTCAACATTTCACACAAGTTCGCCCGAACTTGTACCATCCCCAGCAATCAAGACAAGTTCGCCCAAACTTGTCTAGTTTCTCAGGAAACATGACAAGTTCGCCCGAATTTGTGTCACCAGTAAGCAAAACAGGTCAAGTTCGCCCGAACTTTTCTGCTGTTCTCTCAACCGTTAACCGTTTCAGCAATTCGGAAGACTGATGCACTTCTGTTCGCTTACAGGATGATCCGACACTCTCCGCAACTCCTCTCAGATCCTGAATCTCTCCCCCAAAACGCACCAACTGTGAGTATACTTGACCCATTTTCGCTTTAATGCACTTTTTGGGTATAACATACGTTTATATCAAAACACACGAAACACACAAAACCATTTTTATCACACGCGAATATCTGTTTTACATATTTATACGTGATGCTAGGAACATGTAAACCAGGACATATTTTCGTTGACTCCACCCTAGCTAGTATGGTACTGTAGTTTGGTTAACACCCGACAGGGTCTAGTTAGAAGTCCACATCGCACATCACGCATGCAGCCTTGTCGAGAGCTTAACATGTGAAATTTGTCTTATGAGTTTGTATGTTATGTGTATCATGTTTATATATGTGGAGATTCGCGACACCGTTTTATCTATTATGCTATTATATTAAAACTTGTATGCTCGCCAATACATTATTGTATTGACAATTATTTTAACGTATGTTGTAGGTTACTGAGTTCTACTTGCTGCAAACTGGACGTAGGATTTATCTCTAGAAACGCATGTAATAGAATCTAGGGAAGATCGAATTATGTTTGTTTGAGAGATGTTTGGATATTTGTAATAATTGTTTATGGATTATATGTTTGTTAGTATGGGATAACAAATGTTTAAATATTGTCGCGTAAATAATTGTTATGGATTCTCTCGAGCAATCTGATTCGCCTAGTGCCGCGCCCCGATGATTCCGCCAGCGGTTGGGTGTGACAGATTGGTATCAGAGCCTAACTGTAGGGAATTAGGTAGAATTGCCATGTTCGACCTAGTTTATAGTTAGGACGCCAAATCAGACCGTTACGCGTCGATTAAACCTGAAACCAAAACGAACAGACAAGTCCGCCCGAACTTGGGGGCAAGTTCGCTCGAGTTGATTAAGTTCACCCGAACTTGATCAAGTTCGCCCGGACTTGACCAAGTTCGCCCGAACTTGTCAGTCCCCTACAACATCAACAAGTTCGCTTGGGTTTAGCAAGTTCACTCGAACTTGACATCAGTCTGATGACAAGTTCGCCCGAACTTGAACCGAATCATTCGAAACGAACTTTTAAACATACGCTTTTCCTAAAGCTGCCACAATACACGTGAAGAACGCTCGTATCACACAAACGAGTCGATTTGACGTGATTAGGTGTGAAAACCGTGAACTCTCGACGAATCCCTCACTCTGCGTATTCTCATTTGCACGAAATTGTCTGTTAAGTTAGGAGTGATATCCACATCTTAATGGAAATTTCGCATTCTATCCGGTGGAACCCCCTGATGGGTCCGGGAGGTAAAACCACAATCAGGGATTCGAAGTTATCAAGTTAGGAATGAAATCCGAACCTTGATAACTCGTCCCACTCAACGATTTCAATCTCACCAAAGCCTCGATTGTTTCCAATGCTTTGGGACGCGTAGTAACCGGAAGGGTGATGTCGTTAGCCGCGAGGCGGTGAGAGCATTTACCTATTAGGCCAAAGCATGTGCCGAAACTCGGCGGAGCGATCGAACCACTTTGGGTAGTCGCTGTCTCAAAACCCAGGACGCTCTATTGATTTTAAGCTTCAATCGTCGATTTTACGCATCATCGATTTTCATGTGCTCCAGCGCATATTTTATCGAATTTTAAACTTTTATGTTTTCGATTTGTCGCTTTTCGCTTACACTTGTTAATGCACAACTCGCACATCCATCGCAATCCAAAACGAGAGCTAATACTCGCAACATAACTAAATCCTAACAACCCTTCTAACCGCGTCCTCGCGATATACCGCCACGTATCTATATATATACATACATACCTAGTATATGATTACACGTGCTTATGTGAATACGTGAGAATTTAGGAGATATGTTTTTCCTATGTGGCTCCTATGTGAATCCTAGAAAAATATGTATTACTATAACAAGTTTTTAACACGCTAAATCGCATCGCAATTGCAAATCATTATGATCGAATCTCATTCCAAATCTCTTTGTTCAGATGTCTTCAAACGCTTCCAACTCATGACGTCAAGCTCGAAGGAACTCCGACAAGAGAATTGCTTCGCTTGTGGCAAAGGAAATGGCCAAGGTCATTCCTCAAATCATCACCCAAGTTCAAGCCCTTAGCAACTCTCAAACTTCTGAAGACTCCAAGTCCAGCGCACCAAAGCCTACTTTCTCCTACAAGCAATTCAAGGCCTTTGACCCGATGGTCTTCACAGGTGAAGGAAGTGTATCTCAAATGCTCTAATGGTTTGATGCCATCGAGGTTACCCTTCGTCAGAGTGGGTGCCCTGAGCATTTTCAAACCACCTATGCTACCGGAGTATTTCAATCCCGAGCCCTCGACTGGTGGACAGCCGAGCGCATCAAACGTGGGAACAACGCAGCTTACGCACTATCGTGGGAGGAACTGAAGGAGGTTATGAAAAGAGAGTATTGCCCTCCCCACGAAGTCTAAAAGCTCGAGAACGAGTTATGGAAAATCAAGCAAGTCGAAGGTGACAACGCCGGCTTCACAGCAAGGTTCAAACAACTTAGCATTATCTGACCTAGCCAAGTCGACACCCCTGAAAAGGATATCAAAAAGTACATCCATGCTTTGCCTGAATGCGTGGGTGATTTTGTCGAAGCTGTAAGACCAGCTACCATCGAGAAACATATCAGTTGGCCACGGAAATCAATGACAAACGAGTGTTGGCGGGATTTTTCTCTAAGGACTCCACCCAGAAGCTGAACCAAGCTACTATCGAGCTGTCTGACGACGACAAAGGCGACGACGACGACGCATCGCCGCAAGCTACCGCTGAGCCTAGCCGCAAGAGAAAGAGCTCGAGTTTTAACTACTACACGACTGAGCCAATCAACCGGAACCTCTTCAGACAGTTGCGCCTCTACCAAGGCGTGCCTACACTGGACCTTTTCCCAAGTGTCGGATGTGTACTTATCACCACCAGGCCGAAGCCAGCTGCCTCTACTGCATCAACTGTACGATTACGGCCACTACACCAGCAAATGCCGCACAGGACCATGTCAACCCAGGATGCTAGCACTTCCCGCACCAGAGGCACCAACAGCCGTAGCTCCAGCTAGAAAAAGACGTCGACATCAACACCGACCAGGCGCAGGACGACGTCCTCAACGGTATGAATTTCGACGCTATTACTTATGCTTTATAATTATTCTATTACTTGATGTCGCTTCTGTAACATCCGTCAAAAAACCGGATTTACCAAACCCGCTCCGTTATTAACCGAACAATCAGTTAAAAATTTCGTTGCGTATTTAATGCCTAAATTATTTTTAAACGATACATAATTAATAAATATATTGGAATATATAATTTATATTTGAAAAAAGCATTAAAAATAGTGGTTTAAAAATCAAACAAGGCTGCCGGGTTTCGAACCCGGGTCAGCCGGGTCAACATGGTCAACAATGATTTAACACTCATCCATCAAACCACTGCGCCACGTGTGTTCTTTAGTAATATATCCAGACAATTAATTCAAATAATGAAACAGAAATCAAACCCAGTCAACTGACGCGCCCAAATCCGTTGACGCCGGAGAATCCGACGATTTCGTCAAACGTCGTCGGTTATCTATGACTTAACGTAAACATTAACCTCAACAACGGTTATAACTGATGTCCAATCCGCGACACAAGTTATAACCGCCGGAAAATTTTTAACCGACGAATCAAGACGGAAAACGGACCAAATTCGTCAATGTTCTGCCCTATAAATACCCCCTCTAACCTCTGTTAGCTTTTTCGCTCACAATCACACTCTTTCCCGACGTAATTTCACTCGCCAGAGAACTTCTGCAACTCGCGGAAAACCGAACCCTTTCACCTTTGTGCATCACTCTAAAAACTGAACACCCAGAGCTCATACCGAAGCCACCCACACTCATCTCAAGCTCCCTGAAGACCCTCTGCCGCAGGACACACGTCGCCAGAATAATCTGCTGTCATCGGAGTTTCGCCGGCGAAACAGAGGAGCCCTGTTCGGTATACCTTACACTTAATCTCTCATTCTTTTTATTAATCTTACATGTAATTAATCACAACACCCTAAAGAAACTTGATTAAATCGTCGAACCAGCCGGACACCGATTCTGGTTAAGTCCAACGAAGAAGATGAAGTTTTCAGTTGTCTATATGTTTAATTTACATCAAGATATATCTCGGGTTAGACACACAGTCCAGTGGTGGACTGTGTGCACATAAACACGCATACGTCCCGAGTTCGATTCTTGTCCCACGCACACTCGCCTTAATAAAAATGTTCTTTTTTTTAAACTGAACCGGATTCATTGCATAAAAGATGTTAAGTTTAATAAAAACCGGAATAATAACCAAGATAGACACACAGTCCAGTGGTGGACTGTGTGAACGTTTAAATCACACGTCACGAGTTCGAGTCCGGACTACCGCACCGGTTCGGGCAATTATCAAACTTTTATATAAAGCAGAAATGAAATTATTTAGTTTGTATATAAGTATAATAAAAATCAGATTATTTACCAAGTTAGACACACAGTCCAGCGGTGGACTGTGTGTTAACCTAAACCACAGGTCCCGGGTTCGAGACCTGTGGAGAGCACCGAGCGAGACATTTAAAATCGTTTTTGAAATAAATGATTTTCGGATTAATTCAATTAGTATATAAATATAATTAAAAACAGAAATATTTCAGGTTAGACACGTAGCTCAGTTGGTAGAGCTGCGTGCACGCGAACGGGAGGTCTCGGGTTCGAGCCTCACCCGGCGCACACAATTACACAATGAAACCGGTCAACAAGTCAACGGTCAACAAGTCAATGGTAAAAAAAGTCAACATTTTTTATTATTTTTATTTATTTATTTTATTTAAAAATCAATTAAAAATACTTAAAAATAACATTTTTAAGGTTAGAAAATAGCCTTAAACTCACAAAAATATATCCAATAATCCTACAAAAATTGATTTAATAAAATCCACTTATTTACCAAACCATTATGTTATTATCTAGGTTAGTTTCACTCGTGGTTAAATCAAACTTCGTGCGCATTCAACATCATCAACCGAACGCACCCAATGTGAGTGAATCTTACAACTCCCCTTTTTAATTACACGTTTTGGGGTGTGTCATGTGTCACAAAAATTAACTCGTTTATTTAAACTTGTGCCATACCATATTGTGATCTAAACTTAGATTGTATATATTGTTTGTAGTTATGTATTTCATATTGTCAAGTTATATGCAAATCATTCATTAGGCCCATCAGTTCCTCGTGGGAGACGAGTTGAGCAACGCGTGCCTCAAAACAATCTATTATTGTATGTGTGTGCATCATTTAATATTAAGTGATTTGTGAATAAGTACATCTATATTTACTCATATGTGGTTGTGCACTTTATTTTATAATCAATTAAATAAACTTGTTCAAATGTTTTTCATAGGATTCACTCGCCAACTTTTTGTTGATCCAAAAACCATTTTTACACATGATACAGGTGAACAGGATGAAGCAAAGAAAACATAGGAAATGCCTTAGAAGAAAACAATGAAGTCTAGAATGATGTTTAGGACATGATGTAATTATGATTGTATGTTTCCCTTTAAATTGTAATAATGAATATGAAACGTTATAATAAATGTCAGAGCTTTGATGATAACCCAATCATGCCCCGATCACCTTTTCCGCTGCGGGTCGGGGTGTGACAGCTTCAAGATACGACGACGTCTTTCTATCTCAAATCCTCGCACTTAGTCTAAGGGCACACACTAATCATTATTATTATTAATGTTATATAGTATATCACGAAATAATACATTTTCTACCCCTACTACGCGCCTTTAAAACAAGTTATGATAAACATGCAAACACCAAACTAATCACGGGTGCACACGGGATTATTTTGGGGTCTGCACGGGGATCATAATGAGTTCCAATGGTACCCTAACGTTAAAAGCGTGGTGGATACGCCGATGGTACATCCTATACATAAGCGTTTTAACCATGTCGACAAAGCGCGACACCTATCCACGGGACGGAGGAGGTATGGTTAAAGCATGGTGGATACGCCGCTGGTACTTCCTATATATAAGTGCTTTGCCATGCTTACAAACTTCCGTGGAGATGTGCCATGTGTAGTTGAACGTTATTTAGACCTTCTATATTATGATGATTATTTTCACACGCAAAACTCCTCCGCAAGGGCGTAACATCTCAACGCTTTCTCGATCGCGCAAACGCTAGATACCCCGCGAGTCTACAGCAACGCAATCGCACTATCGCATGGATCTACCTCGCATCGCTTATCGCTTGTCGCTTATCGCTTATCACTTGTCGCTTATCGCTTGTCGCTTATCGCTTGTCGCTTATCACTCCTCTCTCTCAACGCTCGAACGCTATCGCTTCGCGTATCGTCTTTGCTTAATGTCGTTTTAACACTTATCGCATCTCTCGTTGTTACCACTTCGCTACTCCAATCGTCAATCTATCCATGTCATGTCGGCGCGCATGACATCAATCCACGGAACAGAGGCAGTATGGCTAAAACATGGTGGATACGCCACTGGTACTTCCTATATATAAGTGTTTTAGCCATGTTAACCAAATTCCATGAAAGGATGCCATGTGGGGTTCGACGTTATTCAAGCCTCATAATTTCTTGGTTTCCCCCTTCACCGCATGGACCAAGGATACCGAAATCTATCTATATCTTGTCAACACGTCTGACATCGCTCCACGAAACGGAGGCGATATGGCTAAAACATAGTGGATACGCCGCTGGTACTTTCTATATATAAGTGTTTTAGCCATATTACAAACCTTCGTGGAAAGATGCCATACGGGGTTTGACACTAATTAAACTTTTTGATACCTTTTAAATTAGTTTTACCATTATGTTTTTGTAATTAAATGGAAAAATTTTCTAAATATCTTGAACTTTTACAAAAAAAATCTTTTAGGCAAGTAAAAACCCTTCTCACAATGTGAATCGACCGCCAAGCGCCACGTTGTGAGAAGATTTCATAAATCGAATTTCTTTAAAAATGCCTTTTTGTGTTGGTAAACAAATTTTTCAAAACTTAAAAGCATTTTCTTGATTGCCAGCTCGTGAATTATCAACCACGAGTCAATTAATCCGTTTTACTCAACGACTCTTTACACTACCGAGACGCTTTCACTCGTCAGCCCTCGACGGACCACTCATTCACCCTCGACTTACGCTAAACGTCATATCGCTATCTATCGCTATCTATTCGTGTCAATTCTTAAGTCTTCCTAGTGAATAAATTTCGGGACGAAATTTCCTAAAGTAGGGGCGACTCTAACAACCCGCTTCCTCGCAAGCTCTTCGCTCTCGTTACGCCTAGCACCAGAGATTCGGATCATAATGTAACCTAAATCGCTTATTACGCTATATCGCATATTTTCGCATCACATCGCACTTCACAACGCTTACGCATATATTGCACCCGCTAAATACTACAACTTTGCATGAAGTTTCCAAGACTATCTGCTCGCTTAAACTACAACGCGACTCTCGCAAGACTTTGGAACAAAGCCGCATGCTACATCGCTTACTTATCGAATCTTAACTTAATTTAATCGATTAATACGCTTAACGCTTTGCTAAAACGTTTAATATAACTATCTAATACGAACCGAATCGCCAAACGAACGCTTAATGCGAAATAATCGAACAAAACTTGGCCAATAGGTCAAGTTCGGCCGAACTTGTACATCACAAGTTCGCCTGAACTTGTCCAGGCTTCCTTAAATCCTCAAAAACCACAAGTCCGCCCGGACTTGTCTTAAAACCATGGAAACCAACAAGTTCGCTCGAACTTGTAACAAGTTCGCCCGAACTTGATACAAGTTCGTCCGAACTTGATGTCTCCAACCTACATTTCCACCTCCACCTATAAATACTCAGCTCCATTCTTCATTTGAACTTGCTGCAAGTTCGCCCGGAGCTCCCCAAAACCGAAACCCTTTGATTTCTAATTAAGATTCAACCCGTTTCCAAGCTACAACAACGTTTTACAACGATTTTGCACAAGGCTTTGCCTTCGTTTTCATCAAATCTCTTCTGTTTACGAAAATCTTCATCTTTTTATACAAATTCTGTTTTTCACTCAGATCTGTGCTTAGATCTGAGTAAAACCTTTAAAACATTGATTTTTACACAATATTCGGACTAAACGACGTATGTTTCGTTCACTTTGAAATGGAACAAGGCGTTGTCAAGCTAGATCTCAGATCCGGAAGCACAAGGACGAAAACGTCACTTTGCACAAACTTGACTAAACCATTCGAACCTTCAAGTTCACTCGGATTAGTCCGAGTTTGTGTAAAATGGCTAAAACTCGCTCCAAAAGACCTCTTCAGCCTTGGTTTTGCTCAGTAGCCTAAGGTTGGAGGGATGGACACTCGATTTCTTCAGCAAACGACGCGAAAACATACGATTTGGATGCCAAAACAGTCAAATTCGCTCAGATTACATCAAGTTCGCTCGAACTTGTAAGTTCTAAAATCCATACACGTCACATAATCTAATAATCTAGAAAGCTGCTATGAAAACACAATATTGTTTTTTTATATATGAGTTACAAAAATGTGAACAGTTGAAAAATATAACACATTCTCTCTCCTTTCTCTGCTGTTACGAAAAGTGTGCCAGTGTTAGAAAATGTTGCCGGTGTCAGTAAAAATGTTGCAGCGAAAAAGTGTAACACGTGGCAGCATGATGTCCATCCATTAGGTTTTCAGAGTTTTTGCAACTCATATGGGATTTCTCCCTAACATTCACACACACACACACACACACACACACACACACATATATATATATACAGAGGATCCAGTAATTAAGAAGCAACACGAGTTGTGAGAACCATAAGAAATCCTACTTCCCGCGCGAGTTGGGTCACCATTTTTTACACAAACGTAGATGAAAATGTTATAAACACATCTGTAAACATATAAAAAAATTGTCGACTTGGTAGTTACGACTGATGTAAATTTGTTTACGGTGATATAATTTTTTTACATCACCTATAAATTTTTTTACGCCCGATGTAATTTTTTGCATGGTTCATTTTTTTTAATTTTTTCGCTGAAACAAGTGATTATTTAAGATTTTTGAGAATTTTTTTTCAAAAAAAACCTTTTAAAAGGTGTAGTTCTCATAACTCAAGGTGGTTCTCATTTTACCCTTTTCATATATATATATATATATATATATATATATATATATATATATATATATATACTAGTGCTAATTACCTTGAATTTCACGAGGCAGACAAAATAAATGTTTTCAAGGTTTGATAAAAAAAAAACATTATACGTTTATAACGAACGTATAAAAAATGTTTATACGAAATTCTTATCCAATACAAAAGTTCATAAAGTAAAAAAATCACTTCCTATATGGATATAATTAGAACGAAAACATAAACTGAAATGAAGTTTCTCTTGTGCGAAATAAGAATGGAAAACCTATTAATCTAATAGTTGTGTTTTTGGAGCTTCGTAACCGATAACTTTGCATTCCTAGTAGACCAATTGAAAAAACAATCATCACCTAACGAATTCATTGTTGCAATGCATCCATTCCTTGTGATGAAGCTTCTTCGGGTGGCTGTGATGTTTGTTTCAAACGAACGATGCTTGATTATTGTTGTTCCGTTAGCGGTTTGAAGTGACTCCCAAGAAGTTGCCAATTAACAATTGTGTTTTTAGTGAAAAATTAAAAAAAAAATCACTAGTAAGTCCGTAACAAAAAGTTCACTGGTATAAGTGTGTAGAAAATAGTAAACATAGTTATTAATCTCCAAAGGAAGATTGAATAGGTTACAATAATCCTATTTTATAGGCTGGATATGATACTTTTATGATACTAATCACAAATGACTAAGAAGATTTAATAAATATTAACAAATATGATTTCATGCTTGTAATGCACAAAAGTATCAGAAATCTCATGCTTATATAAATTTATAGAACTGATACTCAAAAGAATATGAAAAAGTCAACAATTAGAGTTGACTTTATTGATAATGGGTCAAATGGGAAAAGTTTTTTTTACGTAGTAAAAAGTGAAATAACCGAACAGTCTAAACCCAAAATAAGAAATGGTATCTAGGTACACAGAGTAATTTAGGTTAATAATAATAGCAAATGAAAACTACATTAAATAAACTCAAAATACACTAACTCACTAACCCTATAACATACCATCTCCTAAAATTCCTACATTCATCCCACATATGTTTGACCCACTACTTACATAAACAAAAGTAACTCATAAAACATGTGACTAAATAAATAAACTTCCTACAGACCCATTTATTGACATGTATTGCAATAATAAACTGACCCAGTGACATGTATCCAATTATCCAACTTTGACTCATACCCATCAAGATTAATCTACAATAACTCTATAGCTAATAACTTCTTTCAAATATCAAATACAATATCCCAATCTTTACAACAACAAACAAACCATATAATGTCTAATAGGCCCTAACCAAATCAAACAGTCAACTACTTCAACAACTATCCAAAACACCAATCACTTGTTACCTAACTCAAATCTTGTTCAAAAACAAAAAAAAAAAGGTAAAAAACAATGAATAATCAATAAATTACCCTAGGAAACAAAAGCTTTGATAACAATATTTAGTCGCGTTCGAGCAGTAAATTTGCGGCCATTGAACATCCAAAGCAAAGTAATCAAATTCCTGTTGTTCAACAATAGTCGCCACCAATTCAATTGCGTTCTCATCGTTGACTTCTATGGCGGCCAACAATTTTTGCAACCAGATGTGATGTCACGTAAGAATCATGAAGATCGAGTTTGACGCCATTGTTGCTTTTTGGACCTAATTTTTTGGGATAACAGTGTTAATGAAGATGAAGATAGTCTTTGGTAGTTATGTAAACAGGAAAGTAAAGTGAAAAAAATATTGTTTAAAATAATGAATAAATTTAAAAGGATTTATTTTACTGAAAGCTAATGAAGAGTCTTAAACATGTTTCACAAAAAAAAAAATTAAAAAAAAAATCCAAGCTTATACCATTAAAAACCAAAACTTACACAGATTGTTTTTTATCAATCTTAGACATGACCAACACCCTTGTAGACTCAATCAAGTAAAGTAAAGAGCATCACCTTCCATGAAATCATTCGCATGTATGAATTCACGCCATACTGCCAACTTATAACTTTGCTTTCCCCTTACTTTTCGTACCTCCCCAAAGTAATTCTTTTTCCTTTAGATTCCGGATTACCAATGACTGAAAGTTATCCTCAAGTGCATCCATCCTTGAAACTTGAACCGGGTATCTACCTGTTAAGTTACTAATTGTAAGGCAGTTTATATAAACTGGTTTATCAAATAAGAGCATTAACTATTAGTAATATTCAAGAAAGAAATTGATAAAGAGGATGAATGGATAAAAAGACAACACTAAAATCCAAGATAGAAACTAATGGCACTGGGTTTACCTTATCGGAAGTTGTCATCACTTGTTGTTGTCGAAATAGTCGCTCGGCTTCAAAAAACTGCATCGACTCACTTCAATTTGCTGAATGTACTCGCAAACACATGTTGAATGTAAAAACTATTGACTTAATTAAACCATTACTACATTATATAACAAAAAAAAATCCAACAAATTGTTAAAAAGAAAATAAACAGCCTAACAATTTAAATTATATATAGTAATATATAAACATAATTGTGCAACAAAAAACCCTAATAACCAAAATTTCATTCAAACTAAAGAACAAAATATGGAAAAAAACTAAACAGAAGATCATGTAAAACAACTTGAATGAAAAAAAAATCCGTAAACATGATATCATTGGTCACTCATTTCGATGATATACAAAAAAAATCTATTAGATGAACATAAAAACATGAAAAGTAGAACGATATCGGAATCATACCTTGGTGTGGATGACATTCATTTGGAGAAGAAACATGCTTGTTCCTATGATTGTAATCTAGAGTAACTAAAAAGTATCAATTTATCAGCAAAAACTTATCATATCTAAACTAATTGGATTCATGATAGAAGCCAATTCAAATTGAAATTTTACATGAAACAATCATTTGATAGCTATCATCTTGATCTCAAGAAACAAATGATTATTCATCATTCTGCAGCTTTGTTGTGACAATGAGACGACCTGGGGATATCAGCTTCAACTTCACCATACACTTAAAATACAAATATTATTCTTCATTATATGCCGGAACGTGTTTGAAGCTCGTATCAGACAGTATAATTTGAATGTTACAAAGACTTCAACTTTTTTATTTAGAATAAATTATCACATTAGGTAGGGTATTGTAATACGTAAAACACCTATTTTCAAAATACGTACACCAGCAAAATTTAGATCAGACCCGTTCTAAACTAACACTCATAATTGTTAGATATAACATGGTATTAATATTCATCAATGTCGACCATCGGACGACTGAACCCTAGTGCTATTGTTATATTCTTGAACGTGAACCTGCATCATGAAAGCTAAAAAGTGCATCGGAGTTTCAAGCTATCAGTTACACTTCAGACGATGACGACTAACAACAAATCTAACTAAAAAAACAAATCCTAAACATCAAGAAAGAGATCCAAACACTAATTAAAGAACAAAAATGATTGTATGGCAATTTTTTTAGAGAATATGAATAGGTTAAGAGTATTCTAAACATAAAAAAAACCCGTGAAGAAGCTAAATCGAAATACGGAACATTAGTAACCCTAAAAATCTTTTGAATGAAGAAGACTAAATCGAATCAATGAGGCAGATGGATTGGATGGATGAACGACAATTATCAGCAAACCCTAGGTGAGCGTATGATTCCCACTTTAGTTGATTAAAATCGTTTTGACTTGGGTGGCTATTTATCTAGATGATAAAATCAAAGGAATGCAAAGAACAAGAAAGAAAATCAATGATTGATAGATAAAAGTGGGAGTGGTATTTTGTTGATGAAGATGTATATATGTAACTGATTAAGATTAAATATGGAGTATTTCAAAATTTTAAAAAGTCAAAACAATATTTAAGGAAATTAAATATTGAGTACTTAATGATTGTGGAGGCTAGAAAAGTGCCACGTATCATCTATAGCCTAAAAAACATGCCAAGTGTGAAATGGTGGCTAGAAAAGTGCCATTTGGCACCTTAGGTATGTCTTTTATTAGGTACAACAATATATATATATATATATAGGGAGGTTTATTTGAGAAGAACATTGAATTGAGAAGAAAAAAAATAAAGGGTAGAATTGTAAAACATTAAATAGTTTTCTCCCATCTCATTTATTATTATCTTTTGACTAATTAATTAGTTACAAAAACTATTATCATCCGCACTAAAATTTTTGCCTACACACATCAAAATTTATACTACAAGTTTTAAAATTTTGTCCTACACATATTGAAATTATCCTACGCAGCTCGTAATTCATCCTACACACATCGTAATTTATCGTACACTTTTAATTAATTTTTTCTTCTTTGAAAAAATATGTTTTGTTTGAAAATAAGTTACAAATTTAATGTAGTTAGCTATTAAAAAGGAATACTAATAAATAATTATCTATCTAAGTTTACGAATATACCCTTACACTAATATTCAACACAAAAAGTAAATGATTTTTATTGGTTGATAATTCTTCTTTTTTATTCTTACCAAAAATTTATTCTCATTTGAACCTTCCACTACATAGAGGATGGGTTAGGTTTATTTCTTAACACCCCCTTTGATTGTGAACACTAGTGAACTAAACCTACCCTTTGATTATCAATACACAAGTGTATACACAAGTTTAAATCAATGGCCAGAATTTGATGATGAAAATACACCAGTGTATTTTGCGATTTGATGATGTAATCAATTGTTAGAATTTTGTTCACTTTAGAACCCCACCCACCCTCTCTCTCTCTCTATATATATATATATAAGATGAAGTTCGGCTACAAAGTTCAAATTTTCTAAAAGTGTAAAAAGTCATAAAAAACTATAATTTCAACCATAAAACACAATAAAACTCATAAAAAACAGAGTGAAGACTACTAAAACACCATATTCAAACCCTAATAAAAAACTTCAAACACACCATTGTAGAACTATGAATATAAAACACAATATGCTAATGAACATAAAACACAATAATGTTTGTCATTCGATAATTAGAGTCTTATCATCTAAAAAACAAAACACAACCCACATATATGATGTTTTAGTAATCTTCATTTCGTTATTTGTGTGTTTTTGATGTGTTTTATGGTTGACATTTTAGTGTTTTTATAACTTTTTTACACTTTTTAGGAAATTTGGACTTTGTAGTCAACTCTCTATCCTATGTGTGTATATATATATATATATATATATATATATTTTTAAAAGGTAGATAATATATGAGAGAGAAATAAGAGAAAAGTGTTAAAATAAGGAATGTTTAAATTTATTTGGGATAAAAATACTATCATTCTCTTATTTAAATAGTTTTCTTAATTTCTTATATAATACATTTATCACATGGTTTATTTGATGCGTTGATTAACAATCTAAGACTTAAGATTTGTTATTTCTGTTCTTACATTACATATATATATATATAATATATAATATATAATATATATATATATATATATATATATATATGTATGTATGCGTGGGCACACACGTGCACGTGTGTGGGTGGACAGAAAAGGGGATGTACCGTATAAAGTAAAATTAGCGTGTGAAGATACAAAGCCACCAATACGATATGTGGCTGGAGACGAGGGTTATATGCGCGTCATAATGACCCACAACTACCATGTGTTTAGTTTTAATATATTTGTTATATTAAAGCAATTTTTTTTTTTTGGGTAGGGTTGAAGACTTTGATGATAAATCAATTAAATCCTTTAGGGAAGACTGGGCCAACTATCATCATACATTTTGCTTTATTGCTATCAAAATTTAAGTTCTATTTTTCTATGTATTTCTTTATATTTTTATCCCTATTTTTGTGTCTGTATTCATCTCATTCATATTGGTTTCCAACTTTATACTTTCTTAGAACATATAATTCTATATGTCAAATAAAATTGACTTTTTATGATAAGGTAGAAGGCTTTCTAAGCCAACACTTGTCACACTAATACATGTAACAATTTAGCTTAGAAAATGAATTGCAGGAAATGAGTTAAATTCTGAAATACATCTCATCCATTTACATATCTCGGATTGAAAGTTGGTGCCAACATGAACCGTGTACACAATTGGAGGCTTGTAATTGATGTGTTCGAGTCAAAGCTTACAATCTGGAAGGCAAAAAAATTGTCCCTTGGCGAAGGTTAACACTAATCAAATCGGTACTTGACAATTTGCCTATCTATTATTGATGCATTAGAGAAGAAATGACAAAAAAATCCTTTAGGGAGGACTTAGGGGCAAGATCAATTGGGTTTCTTGGAATAGGGTCAGCTTGCCAAAGGAAGATGGTGGCCTTGGTTGCCTGAAAACAATAGCATTACACACAAAGTGATGGTGACGATTCATAATTGAACATGATCACTTGTGGAGGAAAACAGTAGTTGTCATCAGTGGCGGAGCTTGACCAAAAGTTTCACGTGGCGGAAAGTCATGAGACTCAATTTTTTTTCATATCACTATGTTTCGGTTTGTATGTTCGGTTCAGCTATTTGATTTGGGTCAGATCAAACAATAATAACTCCAAATAAAACTACATAATCTTCATTCATTCAAATGATCCGTTCTTACAAAAAAAATTAAATTTAAACCCTCATGTTTCATTTGTATAAAAACTAATTTCAGACTTTTTTTAAACTCACTTTAAATTAAAAACTATTATAAAAAATTACTAATAGCCCCACTCTTCATGTTTTTTCTTAACTCAATACGAAAATATGTATAAATTTTTTGGACAATACACTTGGTAGGAGCATGAAATTTTTAGGCAAAATAATTGGCGGGGGAATACCAATAAAATTTTTAAAAATTTCAGATGAAAAATCAGAAAAATTACACTATTAACCGAAACATTAGGGGGCAAGTGCACCCCGTTACCCCTTAAAAGCTCTACCCCTAGTTACCATTCATCAGTAGAGAAATGAAGGTAAGTATCTGCCAGTTTAGAATTCTTATACGAGTATTTGGAAAAATATATGTGGCATTGGGGCAGACTTAGAGCAAATGATTTAATGGTTCAAAAAATGAAATAATTAAAGGGGTTGTAGGGTGTAGTGATAAAATCAGAATTCGGTTGGATCATTGGGTGGGCAATGCACCTTTATGCGACCGATACGAGACTTTGTTTAATCTTGAAACATAAAAAGGATGTCTCATAAGGGAGTGTTACTTGATAATAGATGGGAAAACGGTATGGGAGTGGAGTGAAAAAAGGCCTTAACTTGGATCCATGCTTGAATTTGATAGATATGGTGACAATGTCAAATGATCTGGACAAATGGGGCTGGTTGTCAAGCCCCAAATTCGGGGAGCCTCGTAATTGGATCATTGCATCAATGCATAGTTCTTAAACTGATAATACTCATGTAGATGTCGTGGTCTAATAACAATAAGTTAAAAATGTAGTATTTAGAAGTAAAGTCGTCTCCACAAGGAATGATGGTCAATGAAGTTTTCTACTAAATTAACTAGATACTGAACAAAATTGGTTGGTTTGCAAGAAAGTAGTTAAAAACTGTGTGAAACGAAGATTATCAAATTAAGAGAAGTAACTCCCACCCAGGATTCAGATTGTAAATTTTACACATAAATTAATTCAATTACTTAAACACCAAATAGAGATAGCCTTGTAATTATAGATCTGAATAGCAATTAAGGACAATTTTAATACTAATCGTACAACCTAATTATCGGTTCATAGATACCAACTACCCACCTATTTACCAACCCGCCAACGATGCAAGAAATCGCAAATATGTTTGATAAAAGACAAGCAATTCAAATATAAATAAACATTTATCAAATCTAATCACAAGTGCTCAAGATATATCAGTTATAAAGTAATCAAAACAGAGTATTCATTCAAAAACCTAACAAACTTTCACTCAGAGGATGTCACGAAGAGTTTAGCCACCCACGGTTGTTATCGCAGCTTCAACTCTTGATTCCGATTGATTCAACATGAAGAAACCGAAGTAGAACGATGAAAGAACTCCAAAATCACCCTGGAAGCCCTTTGTTCGTCTGTCAATAGCTGAATGCGAATTACTTATCGATAAGTCTTATCTAGGTCAAAACTCGTTTTTTAACTCCCCCGCGTGACGCAGGGGATCTTCATCGGGGCTTAATTGGCGCGGAAAAGGGTGGCAGAGGCGGGTTAATACCTCATAACCCTAGGGGTAATTCAATAAAACACCACCCCGCTACACACGAGGGTTTCTTCTCTCTCTCTCTCTCTCTCTCTCTCTATCTCGTGGCGCGGACGGTAAGCTTCTCCTTCACTTTTAGTCCTTGAACTTTATCGTGTGCTCGTTTCTTCCATTCTAAGCCTCATTTTCCACACTTTTATGCCACGAACTCCTGCAAGACACTATACAAAATAAGTACAATAAAACCTACACAAAACAACTAGATAATTAACTAAAACATATACAAAACATCTTATTTACACCATGTTGTTACCAACACATCAGACACTAATTAAGAGTAGCGGAAAATGTTAAGTAGCAATTACATCAATTGATCAAGTTTAAAGCATAACATTCAAATAACATAAATGGTCGTCTAGGGTCGGTAGGATGTCAGTCCAATGAGCCGGGGAGCCTTCGTTCCATGTCGTGGACTTCCCATCAAGCCTCAACCTGTCAACCTAATATGCACGTTTTAAATGTTAGCTACGCTGGGTGAGTCCTTAAGTTAAAAACAAGGATTTATCGTTGGAGTAAAACATTTTTAGCAACCAACAACTGATGATATAACATCAATCATGCACATCAATTTTCAATCATCAATAAAATATATAAAACGATGAAGCAAACTTCACTATCAACTACTTGACGCAAATCCAAACAAGCTTACACCGGTATAAGACTCGATGTCTACTACACAAATCCAAATGATGAAATGTAATTGCATGAATGAGGAGGAAGAGGGGTTGATTCATGCTTTCATTTTAGGGGTTTAAGGGATGTAATTACGCTCATGTCCCTAGTGGGCTTTCCCTTTTTCTTTCATTTATGGCCTTTAAACCCATAATTACATTTTAATTAAAACACGTCAGGTACTTTATATAATACTTTACATTCATTTAATCCGTTAAACATAAAACTTCGGGGTGTTAAAGAGTGAAACATGTGCGGAAATTTTAAGATATAAGTGATATAATTGGGTCCCGAAGAAACTTAGTATTTACACATGGAGAGCAAGAATGGAAAGGATTCCTACAGCTGGTGAGGTCTCAAAATCGGGGCATACATGTGTAAACTGTGTGGAGATGTGCCGGAAGCAACAAAACATTTATTCATCCGTTTTGACGTAGCAAACGCCATCTGGCCAGTAATATCGCAATAGTGTGGAGTCCCGTTTATCTTTGCATTGTTAAAAGAGGAATTTTGTTTAAATCCATAAATATGGAGTGGTGAACAAACACAAAAAATGCATTGTGTGATCATACAGCCATTGGGTATTTTGGAGGGCGAGAACTAAGGCCGATGTCAACAAGGGATGCCGATTTACAAACTAGTGAAAGACATCAAATCACTTAGCTTCTTATGGGTAAGAAATACATCATCAATGGTTAACATAACATGGTTAAATTGGTGTAATTTTAATCTCAAATTCCCTCCGAACAATGTATAATGCTATTATTCCCTCTGATTAATAAATGTTTCACCCACATTTAAATATATTATATATATATATATATTTCCTCTATTTCCATCTCTTTTTTCTTTCATCGGTTGCTATCAAAAGAATTCAAGGCTAATGGCTTTAGGTCTATCCTCAATCGCATTGTCACCGACTACTATGCAAAATGAATTCAAAGGCTGATGGCATAGGTCTACTCCTCACTCGCACTGTCACCAAATTACCATACAAACAACCCACCATGCAAATGCTAAAAAAAGCCCTGACATCACTAATTAAGTGTGCAAGTTATCTTGTTAAACAAAAGTTGATGCATTATCTAGTCTATGCAACAAATATTTTAGACTTTGAAATTTGTTTCATTGATGTGGGTGACTCTACAAAAACTGATGCATTCTCTTTCATTTTCCACCTACTTTTTGAAATTTCTCTTGCAATCATCTTTAAAATATAAATAATTTCTAAAATCACCTTTATACATTATGCATTGGTTTTCCTTAAAAAAAATTTCAAAAAAGTGTTGCAATAAACAATTATATGAAGATATGGTTGCTTTTATTAGGCCTCTTATTTTATTTTTCGAGCGCTAAAGATAACAATCAAGCTAGAAGGATTCATATATTTTATTTCAATATTTGCATCATATTTGCAATGTTTGACGTACTACTGTGATGGACGAGGTGAATTTTTATAAACTTGCGCATCCAATTAGATTATAACCATAAATCATGATTGCAAAGTTGGGCGTGCCTTTGTAATAAGTTAGGCGCGTTATAATATACATATGCACCAAAGCTTATTACAGCAAAGGCTTAAATTTTTAAACTTTGATGCTCTATTGTAATGTGTTTGACACATTGACATTTATGTCACAATCCATACAAAAACAAATCAAATTTTGATGGACTGTCGTAGCGGTTTGACTAATTCTTACAAGAGCGTGCATCATAAAGCTATTACAAGCAAAAATAAAAATTGCAAAGTAACCTTTGTAATGAGTGTGATACATAGTTATAAGCGCATCAAAATCCATTACATCATTAAATCTCTTAATCAGACTTTGCAAACTTTGACTATTTATTGTAATGGGTTAAAGATGGGTTGGTAAACTTTGAAAGTTTAAAGCGATTGTTTTGATTATTATTTCACATAGAATATTGTTACTTTTGATGGTCTTTATTGATTCTCAAGTTACTGGTGAAACAATGAATCGAAAATGATTGAACAAGCTAGCGGGAAAGTGAAAATCGGTGTGTTGATGTGCTATCAGGCGTAAGCGACATCCATGTCGAATTTGATCTTGAAAATTACCCAATTAACCCGGGTATTTAAGCTAGATGATTAGGTTTGTGCAAGGAAACTTCCCTGGAGGCTAGAGGACGACCAAGGGGCAGTTTTTGGTGATCTCAAGGCTTTTAATTCATCATTCCAACCCGAAATCAAAACCTGATTTTGACCCAGTTGAAGATTTCAACATGCAGATGCGAGGCTAAACCTATGGTGATCAACCTGGGTGTCGGGTTAGTGATTACCATTGTATCAACCTGATTTTGAGCTCTTTTTATAGACATGAACTTTAGGTTAATCGTTGTGTTTACGGGTTGATTAGGGTGTAATGTGATTTTCTTGTGTGAAAGAACTGATTTGTCATTGTTGAATTTTTTTATAAGCATTGATTTTTGGTTATCAACAATTAATTACCCATTTTTGTTTTACCAATCTATAATGTTCAAATTGATAGTCATTAATACGACATCCAAGCTTGTGTTCCTATTCGGCTACGGATTGTTAGGTCGATGTGGTCAGATTCATTTGGCTTATGATTATCCTTTTTTGATTTTTTTTATGAAAGTTATGTCTATGTAACTTTCTAATTGGCGAATTGACTCAAGTTTTGCATCGTATCACGAAATTTAAAACCCAGGGTGATCCCGTTTTCCAATCATTTTTTTCAGTTTGATTTTCTAAAATCAAAGTTAATCAAAACCAATCAAACGCGTAAAGCCAATTAGAAGTAATTCATTAAATAATCAGTTGCACCGACACCAACCATGGACTCTTCATGGTTCGACAGATTACTTGCCCTAACTAGTTAAGGTGAACATGTCACATTTTTCTCTATCTTTGACCGGTCCTTCGACACCAATCAGTTTGAATTACAAATATGCGCATCAAAACCCATTACAAAAGCTCAAACTTGCAAAGTCTAATCAAGCGTTGTGGTGAGTTTGACGCATAATTATAAACTTGTGAATAAAAACTAATTGTTATATTAAACTAAACTTTTATTTTTTCTTGTATCCTGTATTGGGTTTTGGGTACCATTATATAACATCGATATATGGAAATAAGAAACTTCATAAAATGTGAAAGGAAGTTGTTTGATCAGGATCCGAGTTAAAGAGAGTGCATATTTAAACTATAGGTCAACCACAAACAATATTTTCATAATTTGAAATTTTTAGAGATAAAATATCTTAATAACTAACCCAACCTCACTTAATCTAGTAGAAATTTCACAAATACAACAATTTAGTATAGAGATGATCCACTGCTACCCAGGGTGTTGCAGTTTACGGTTTGTGTAACAACCCGCATTTTCACGCTCGTTACTCTTGTTACGCTTAGCACCAGAGATTCGGATCATAATGTGAAGTATATCGCTTATTACGCTACATCGCATACTTTCACACTACATCGCGTATTTCACACTACACATCGCACTTCACGACGCATTCACTTACAACGCCCTCGCTTATACTAAGATACCGCGCGATTTTTTCCTAAAGACTACTCGCTCGCTTACACACCAACGCGACACTCACAAAACTTGGGAACTAACACGCGTTGTATCTCACTTAATTATCTCGTCCAAACTCATAATGCATGAAAACGCTCAACGTAACGCAAACTCGAAACGCAGTTAGCTATGTTATTTATAGTTATATATTATATATATGCATGTCTCGCTAAAGCGCTTAATATAACTAACTAGTACAAACGAAAACACCTAACGAACTGGTTAGTTCGAACGAAACGCGTAGTTCGCACGAAATGTGCAGCTCGTACGAACTGCCCCTCTTGCCTCCTCCTCTATAAATACCACACTTACACCCATGCTCCCCTCTTGTTGCCACTTCGCACATACCATCTCCTACCCACTTTTTCTTTGTTTAAGTAACAACTGTTTTCAAACAAACCACAACAATTTTCACAAAGATTTCCACGTGATTATCTCTGATTTCATCTAAACTACTCTGTTTACGAAAACCTTCATCTTTTTCATAAAACTTTATGTTTTTACCTCGGATTCACACTGGAACGAGCATATTGGGCTTAGCTTTGGCTTCCCAAGTTAGAAATCTTGTATTTCAATCTCACCAAGTGTTAAATCCTAAGGAAACTGTTTTTTTACACTAAAACGGACCGAAACCGACATATGTTTCCTTCACTAGATAGTAGGACGAAGCGGTGTCTAAACCGTCATGAAAAGGACTCGAAATCACATCCGATTCAAACGAGAACTCAGTTCTGGACTCACGAAGACGCAAGTTAGTTACCCGTGCGAACTGGACTATCTCGTACGAACTGCACAGTTCGTACGAACCAGTCCAAGTTCCCACATGTGACTAAACTCACTCCAAAGACCTCTTCGTCATTAGTTTTGATCAGTAACTTAAGGCTGGAGGGATGAACACCCTGAAGAAAGACGCGAAAACACTTGATTTTGGACACGGAACATGTCACTTCGCACGAAAATGTGCACTTCGTATGAACTGTAGTTCGCACGAACTGTCTGCTCCCAGCACAACTCTCCGTTCAACCGTTTCAGCATTTCGGAAGACTGATGCATTCTGTTCTCGCTTGCAGACTAACCTAACGCTCTCCTCACCCCATCTCGCTCGTGACTCGCTGATTAAGCACTCATTGTGAGTATACTTGACCCCTTTTCGCTTTAACGCACTTTTGAATGTAACATACGTTCATATCAAAAGTACACAACACATGCTAAACTGATTTATCACACGCGAATATCTATTATACATATTTACACGTGATGCTAGGACATTGTCTGGTTAATTTCCAACTTAACTAGTATGGTACTATAGTTTGACTCACACCCGACGGGGTCTAGTTATGCGCACCGCACCTCTCCATCGCAGTCATCTCGGAACATTAACATGTGATATGTCTAGATTAATTATATGTTGTGTTGTATCTCGTTTATGTATACGGTATTTCACGACACTTTTCTCTACTATGCTATTATATCAAAACATGTATGTTCGCCAATACATTTTTGTATTGACATTATTTCAACGTATGTTGCAGGTTAAATGCAGACTATCTCGAATCAAAATTAGGACTCTTTAGAAACCCAAATAAATCTAGTTGTTGGACTTATTGTTCAAGAATTATGTAATCTGTTTGGATTATTGTATGAATATTTGTTTGATTTTATGGGAAATTGAACCTTGTTAAATATTGTCATTTTAATAGTCGTTATGGATTTTCTTGAGCAATCTGTTCGCTTAGTGCCACATCTCGATGATTCAGCTATTGGTTGGGGTGTGACAGATTGGTATCAGAGCCATAACTATAGGGAATTAGGTAAATTGTCTAGTTTATAGTAGGAAACTATGTGCTTATTCCTTGCTTATCTATTTAAAACATTATCCTTGAACTTAAAAAACTATACAAAGTCTTTCCTAAGACTTTGACACAACACACGAAGCTGCAAAGATACTTGTACATCACAAACGAGTCGATTTTTCGAGATTAGGTGTGAAAACCGCAAACTCTCGACGAATCACTCACTCTGCGTATTCCGATTAGCACGAAATTCTTCGTTAAGTTAGGAGTGATATCCACATCTTAACGGAAATTTCCCATTCTATCCGGTGGAAACCTCCTGACGGTTCCGGGAGGGAAACCACGATCAGGGATTCGAAGTTATTAAGTTAGTGGTGAAACCCGAACCTTGAAAACATGTCCCACTCAACGATTTTCAATCTCACCAAAGTCTCGATTATTTCGCGGATATGGGACGCGTAGTAACCGGAAGGGTAATGCCAGTAGCCGCGAGGCGGTGAGAGCATTTACCTATTAGGCTAAACGTGTGCCCAAACTCAACGGAATGATCGAATCACTTTGGGTAGTCGATGTCTCAAAACCCAGGATGCTCTATTAATTTTAAGCCTGCAATCGTCGATTTTACGCGTCATCGATTTTCATATGTTTCGCGCACATTTCAACGAATTTTAAACTTTTAACGTTTTCGATTTGTCGCTTTTCGCTTACTAGTTTTACCGCTTTCGTCTTACTACGTTAATGCACAACTCGCACAGCCATCGCAATCTAAAACAAGAGCTAATACTCGCGACAAAACTAAATTATAACAACTCTCTTAACCGCGTCCTCGCGCTATACCTGCAAGTATATACGTATCTAGATATATACATATATAGTATGTGGTGACATGTGCTTATGTGAATACGTGAGAATCTAGGAAATATGTGTTTTCCTATGTGTTCTTAGAAATACGTGTTACTATATCAACTATAACAAGTTTTTAACATGCTAAATCGCATCGCAATCTCAAAATCATTATGATCGAATCTCATTCCAAATCTCTTTGTCTAGATGTCTTCGAACACTTCCAACTCGCGACGTCAAGCCAGAAGAAACGCCGATAAGAGGATCGCCTCACTCATGGCCAGGGAAATGGCCAAGGTCATTCCTCAAATCGTCACCTAAGTTCAAGCCCTCAGCAATTCTCAGACATCGGAAGACTCTAAGACTGATGCACCAAAGTCTACTTTCTCCTACAAGCAGTTCAAAGCTTGTGGTCTGATAGCCTTCACAGGCGAAGAAGGTGTATCTCAGATGTTTCAGTGGTTCGATGCTATCGAGGTTACCCTCCGTCAGAGTGGATGCCCCGAGCATCTTCGTACCACGTGTGCTACAGGAGTATTTCAATCAAGAGCACTCGACTGGTGGAAAACGAGCGTAACAAACGCGGGAACGATGCAACTTACGCGCTATCCTGGGATGAGCTGAAGGAGCTCATGTAGGAAGAGTATTGCCCTCCCCACGAAGTCCAGAAGCTAGGAAAACGAGTTTGGGGATATCAAGCAAGTTGAAGGTGACAACACCGGCCTCAAAGCAAGGTTCAAACAGCTTAGCATTATTATCCCTAGCCAAGTCGACACTCCTGAAAAGGCCATCCAAAAGTACCTCCATTGCCTGAGTATGTGGCCGATTTTGTCGAAGCTGCAAGACCGGCTACCATCGAAGAAACCTATCAGTTGGTCGCAGAAATCAACGACAAGCGAATCTTGGCTGGATTCTTCTCCAAGAATTCCACCAAGAAGCTTAACCAAGCTACCGCCGAACCATCCGACGACGCAACACCATCGCAAGCCATCACCAAACCTAGCCGCAAGAGAAAACGCTCGAGCCTCAACTACTCAGCAACTGCCCCGCTCAACCATGAACCTCTCCAGGCAGTTCCATCTTACCCAAGTTGTAACTACACAGGGGCTCATCCCCAGTGTCCAAAATGTACTTATCACCATCAGGCTGGAACCAACTGCCCCTATTGCAACAACTGCAACTGTTACGGCCACTTCACCAGCCACTGCCGCACACGACCAAGACAGCATGGGATGCTCGCACTTCCAGCACCGCCAACTCAACTCGCAGCCCTGGCATCTGCCGCACCAGTAGCACCAGCAGCCGCAACACCAGCAGCAGAAGTCTTCAACATCAACATCGACCAGGCGCAGAATGACGTTGTTAATGGTACGATTTTCGACATTTGTACTTATGCTTTATAATTGTTCTTTTGTTCGATGTCGCTTCAACATACGACGACATCTCTCTCTTGTCACACCCCGACCCGCAGCAGAAAAGGTGATCGGGGCATGATTGGGTTTTCATCAAAGCTCATGACATTTATTATAATGTTTCATATTTATTATTACAATTTAAAGGAGATCATACAATCATGATTACAACATGTTCTATACATCTTTCTAGACTTCATTATTTTCTTCTAAGGCATTTCCTATGTTTTCCTTGCTTCATCCTGTTCACCTGTATCATGTGTAAAAATGGTTTTTGGATCAACAAAAAGTTGGCGAGTGAATCCTATGAAAAACATTTAAACAAGTTTATTTGATTATAAAATAAAGTGCATAACCACATATGAGTAAATATAGATGTAAACTTATTCACAAAACACTTAATATTAAATAATGCACACACATACAATAATAGATTGTTTTGAGGCACGCGTTGTTCAACTCGTCTCCCACGAGGAACTGATGGGCCTAATGAATGAGTTTTGAGGCACGCGTTGTTCTACGAACTGATGGGCCTAATGAATGAGTTTTAAGGCACGCGTTGTTCAACTCGTCTCCCACGAGGAACTGACGGGCCTAACTAATAATTTGCATACAACTTGACAATATGTAATACATAACTACAAACAATATTTACATTCTAAGTTTAAATCATAATATGGTATAGCACGAGTTTGAATAAACAAATTAGTTTAAGCGACACATGATACACCCCAAAACGTGTAATAAAAAGGGGAGTTGTAAGATTCACTCACAGTGGTTGCGTTTCTTAGATTGATGATGAATGCGCACGAATTTGGATTTTAACCACGAGAGAAACTAACCTAGATAATAACATAACGGTTCGGTAAATAAGCGGATTTTACTAATCAATTTTAGTAGGATTTTTGGATATATTTTTGTGAGTTTAAGGCTATTTTCTAACTTTAAAAACGTTATTTCTAAGTATTTTTAATTGATTTCTAAATTAAATAAATAAAAAAAATAAAAAAATGTTGACTTTTTGACTTTGACCGTTGACCGTTGACCAGGACTGTTGACCGTTGACCGGTTCGGTCGAGTATATATTTGCACTGAGTGAGACTCGAACCCGTGACCTCCCGTACGCGTGCACGCAGCTCTACCAACTGAGCTACGTGTCTAACCCGAAATATTTCTGTTTTTAATTATATTTATACACTATTTAAGTTAATCCGAAAATCATTTGTTTTAAAAAGGATTTAATGGTATCGACTCGGTGCTTCCACAGGTCTCGAACCCGGGACCTGTGGTTTAGTTTGGCACACCGTCCACCGCTGAACTGTGTGTCTAACTTGGTAAATATTCCGGTTTTTATTATACTTAACATCTTACTGCGTGTGGATCCGGTTTGGTTTAACAAAAACATTTTTATTACAGCGAGTGTGCGTGTGTCAGGGATCGAACTCGGGACGTATGCGTATTGTTTGCACACAGTCCACCACTGGACTGTGTGTCTAACCCGTTTAAAATACCGATTTTAATTAATCTTATAACATACACGACTTCGTCTTTTTCGTTCAAAACACAGACAACGGTTAAACCAACTGTTTCTTGTTTAATTCGGTTAACGAATATTATGAGCAATTGAAAGGTAATGAACGGAGAGGGTTTGGGGAAAGAAAGTACCGGAACAGGTCGTCTTTTTCAGAACTCCGGCAAGGATCGCCGGCTCTGTTTTGTGAGCTTCCTCTGTTCGGGTCAAATAACAGTTTTGATTGATTAGTTATGAAAGTGGGGTACTAAACAAGGATTAACAGAAGTTTTGAATGTTCATACCGATTCACAGCGTGAGATTGGAAATTCCAGAAGTTTTCCGGCGAGAGCTGAATATTCCGGCTATGTCGTCTGGGATTGATTCTGATTGTTGGTTTGAAGTTAGTAACAGTCTAACAACGGATTGAAACAGAAAGAGTCGAGGTATTTACCGTGTTGATGAAAGTCTCGGTTTTCCGGCGACTTGCAGAGATTTTCCGGCGAGTGAAATTGATTCAAGAATCGGTGCGATTTTGAGCGAAAAGTTTACCAGAGGCTAGGGTGTGCATTTATAGGGAAGAATCAAGTTGAATTGGGTCTGTTTCTCGTCTCGATTCATTGGTCAGCCGTTCTCCGGCGGTTACGACGGATGTCGCGGAACTGGACATCGGTTATAACAGATGGCGTCGTTAATTCTTACGTTAAGTCAAAAGTAACCGACGATAACTGGCGAAATCGTCGGATTTTCCGGCGTCTGCGGATTTGGGCGCGCTGTTGACTGGGTTTGATTTTCCAGTTTTATTATATGTATTAATTGTTTCAATATGTTATCAATCAACACAAGTGGCGGAGTGGTTGGATAGATGTGAGTTAAGACTTTGTGATACTCTCGGCTGACCCGGGTTCGAAACCCGGCATCAGTAATTAATTTTTATTTCACTATTTTTAATACATTTTCAAATATAAATTTTATATTCTAATATACTTATTAATTATGTATCGTTTAAAATTAATTTGAGCATTAAAAACGCAACGAAATTTTTAACTGGTTGTTCGGTTAATAAACGAAGCGGGTTTGGTTAACCCGGTTTTTTACGGATGTTACATCTCTCTCTCTCTCTCGAGTCATCGCACTTAGTCTAAGCTCACACACTAAATCTTATTACTAACGCTATATAGTATATCACGATATAATATGTTTTTACCCCTACTATGCGCCTTTAAAATAAGTTACGATAAACATGCAAACACCAAATTAATCACGGGTGCACACGGGATTATCTTGATGTCTGCATGCGGATCATAGTGAGTTCTAATGGTGCCCTAATGTTAAAAGCGTGGTTAAAATGTGGTGGATATGCCGCTGGTACTTCCTATATATAAGCGTCTTAACCATGTCGACAAAGTGTGACATCTATTCACGAGACGGAGACGGTGTGGTCGAAGCATGGTGGATACGCCGCTGGTACTTCCTATATATAAGTGCTTTTGCCATGCTAACAAACTCTAATGGAGAAATGCCATGTGTAGTTGAACGTTATTAGACCTTTAATATTATGGTGACTATTTTCGCACGCAAAACCCCTTCGCAAGGCGTAACATCTCATCACCTGTCGATCGCACAAACCCTAGATTTGTCACAAATCTACAGTAACGCAATCATACATTCGCTGGAATCTACCTCACTTCGCTTATCCCTTTCTCTTCTCGACGCTTTAACACTATCGTTTCGCTTATCGCTTTCCCCTCTCGACGCTTTAACGCTATCGTTTCGCTTATAGCTTTCCCTTCTCGACGCTTTAACGCTATCGTTTCGCTTATCGCTTTCCCCTCTCAACCCTTAACGCTATCGCTTCGCTTATCGCTCCCCCCGCTCGACGCTTTAACGTTTATCGTATCTCTCATTCTTACCGCTTCGCTATTCCAATCGCTGAACCATTCCCGCACACTCTTGTCTCTAACCAAGTTTGCAATCAGCTTCTCCGCTCAGTCTACTTGGTCCTCTTTTCAAACTTGGTCCGACCTTTTGCCGCTTGGACCAAGGTTATCGAAATCTATCCTTAATAAGTCGGCACACCTGACATCACTCCACGAGACGGAGGCGATATGACTAAAACATAGTGGATACGCCGCTGGTACTTCCTATATATATGTGTTTTAGCCATATTAACAAACTTTCGTGGAAAGATGCCATGTGGGGTTCAACGCTAATTAAACTTTTTGATAACATTAAATATTGTTTTTACCGTTATGTTTTGGAAATAAATGGAAAAAAATTTCTAAATATTTTGATTTTTATTAAGACCTTTGGGCAAGTAAAATCCTTCTTACAATGTGAAATCGACTTAGCCTAACGCCACGTTGTGAGAAAATTTTCATAAATCAAGTTTCCTTTAAAAGACTTTTCGTAATAGTTTAACAAAGCTTTTCGAAAACTTAAAATATTTTGGATCGTCAACTCGTGAGTCACTATCCCCTAGTTAATCAAGTCGCTTTTTACTCATCGATTTCCTATGCCACAGAGTCGCTCTTACTCGTAAATCCTCGATTGATCGCTCGCTCATCCTCAACCTATCCTAACGCTTTTATCGTTATCTACTCGCGTGAACTCTCAAAGCCTTCCTCTCAAATAAATTTCTGGACGAAATTTCCTAAAGTAAGGGAGACTATAACAACCCGTATTTTCACGCTCGTTACTCTCGTTACGCCTAGCACCAGAGATTCGGATCATAATGTGAACTATATCGCTTACTACGCTACATCGCATACTTTCACACTACATCGCGTATTTCACACTACACATCGAGCATTCACTTACGACACCCACGCTTATACTAAAGACTACTGGCTCGCTTACACACCAACGAGACACTCACAAAACTTGGGAACTAACACGCGTTGTATCTCACTTAATTATCTCGTCCAAACTCATAATGCATGAAAACGCTCAATGCAACGCAAACTCGAAAAACACAGTATTTATGTTATTTATAGTTATACATATATTAACTAATATATACATGTCTTGCTAAAACGCTTAATATAACTAACTAGTACAAACGAAAACACCTAACGAACTGGTTAGTTCGTACGAAACGCGTAGTTCACACGAAATGTGCAGCTCGTACGAACTGCCTCTCTTGCCTCCTCCTCTATAAATACCACACTCACACCCATGCTCCCCTCTTGCTGCCACTTCGCACATACCATCTCCTACCCACTTTTTCTCTGTTTTCCAAGTTAGTAACAACTGTTTTCAAACAAACCACAACGATTTTCACAATGATTTCCACGAGATTATCTCCGATTTCATCTAAACTTCTCTGTTTAGGAAAACCTTCATCTTTTTCATAAAACTTTCTGTTTTTACCTCGGATTCACACTGGAACGAGCATATTGGGCTTAGCTTTGGCTTCCCAAGTTAGAAATCTTGTATTTCAAGCTCACCAAGTGTTAAATCCTAAGGAAACTGTTTTTACACTAAAACGGACCGAAACCGACATATGTTTCCTTCACTAGATAGTGGGACGAAGCGGTGTCTAAACCGTCATGAAAAGGACTCGAAATCACATCCGATTCAGACGAGAACTCAGTTCTGGACTCACGAAGACGCAAGTTAGTTACCCGTGCGAACTGGACTATCTCGTACGAACTGCACAGTTCGTACGAACCAGTCCAAGTTCCCACATGTGACTAAACTCACTCCAAAGACCTCTTCGGCATTAGTTTTGATCAATAACTTAAGGCTGGAGGGATGAACACTCAAGTTTCCCTAAGAAAGACGTGGAAACACTTGATTTTGGACACGAAACAGGCCACTTCGCACGAAAATGTGCACTTCGTACGAACTGTAGTTCGCACGAAACACATAGTTCGCACGAAACCGAACGAACTGATCTGCTCCCAGCACAACTCTCCGTTCAACCATTTAAGCATTTCGGAAGACTGATGCTCTTCTGTTCTCGCTTGCAGGCTGACCCAACGCTCTCTTCACCCCATCTCGCTCGTGACTTGCTGATTAAGCACTCACTATGAGTATATTTGACCCCTTTTCGCTTTAACGTACTTTTTGGGTGTAACATACGTTCATATCAAAAGTAAACAACACACGCTAAACTGATGTATATGATATTTCACGACACTTTTCTCTACTATGCTATTATATCAAAACCTGTATGCTCGCCATTACACTTTGTATTGACATTATTTTAACATATGTTGCAGGTTAAATGCAGACTATCTCGAATCAAGATTAGGACTCGTTAGAAACCCACATAAATCTAGTTGTTGGACTTATTGTTCAAGAATTCTGTAATCTGTTTGGATTATTGTATGAATATTTGTTTGATTTTACGGGAAATTGAACCTTGTGTCATTTTAATAGTCGTTATGGATTCTCTTGAGCAATCTGTTCGCTTAGTGCCCACATCCCGATGATCCCGCCATCAGTTGGTATGTGACAGTTTAACCATCCACACCTTTAAGATGATTATGTTTGACGGGGAGTGGAGTCGCCCTAATGCGAGTAGAGAGAACGAACCGTCATAAACAGCTCACATATATGATTTGACAACTCATTCCATATAAAAATGTTACCAACATAAAAAAAAACATCATTCTAGTCAATAAGGCACAAAACCTTACTGAAAACGTTATGTAAGAAGAGAATATAGCAAGAGTTTATCAAAGTAAAAACATTAAATTTTGGTTTTTCTATATATTTTTTTTAATGTTTTGGGGTCAAGGTCTTTCTGAAAGCTATATTTATTTAAATTTAAATCAAAACTCAAACATGTGCATTTAAATTTCCACTTTTCTTCTTCAATAAATATTTATGGCGGGCAACCCCGTCCCCCTTACTAAGTCCCTCCCTGCTATTCACGTTTTTAATCAGGTCATCAAAAATTTGGTCCACATGTGAAGTGACATTGGATTCACATATGAAACAACACGTAAAGATCAATTAACTTTTTTTCTGAAACATGTCAACTATAATTTGTTTCCTATTGCTAATTCACATCCATAATCAGTCGTTTATTAATTTCTTTGTCAATGCGATCATTTTGTTGCAATTTATCATTTTTTCCGGAGCTTGATTGATATTTATGATTTTATGGTGCAAAGAAGACCCAACAACATGAATATCTCGATTGATGGCGATTGTTTATCTTATTTTATTAGTTTGGGTCGATGCTTGGCCAAGCTTCTTCATCTCTAGCATATATACCTTATTCGTAACAAAAGAATAATAATTAAGAATTCAATGTTAGATATGATTCTGATTTGTATATTATCCAGATTAAATAGTAAATATATACGCATAAAAACGTTTAAAGAATGAATGAATATATATAAAAAAAGAGACAAATTTTCACAAAGACTCTACAAAATAATGTATTAATAAAAGGGTAACATAAAACTATATATATTTTAAGGATTAAATCTATGTTGTTTGTTGATATATTTCCTTATCAAAAGAAAACATATCATAAAGTCATAATGTATATACGTATTTCCGTCTTAAGTTTATTTTTAATGTATTGAACTAGTGGGGTTCCTCGCGCTATGCAGCGATAATTTGGTAGATTTCGTTTAGCCTCGTTACGTTTGGTCGGTTTCATTTCGGCTCGTTATAGTACAAACACTCGCTATATCAACTAAAAGATGAATACAAAAACTATAAGTTATGCTTGAGCCAGTTCGTTCCGCACTACGCGTCGAAAATTCGGTTGGTTTTGTTTTGGCTCGTTATGATATTGACATTCGCTATAGAAACCGAAACAAACCCCCCTCCCCACCTCTCAAAAAAATATTAAATTTATAGATTAGTTTCAAATAAAATTTATATCAAAACGTAGCTAAAAATGAACATATGGTAAATGTTTATTTGAAATTTATAAAACGTTATATTTAAAGTTTGAATAAAATTTATACCAAAACATAGCTAAAAATAAATCATATCTAAAGGTTTATTTGAAATTTAATAAATATATATATTTAAAGTTATAAAGAAAAATAAAATATTTAAATTAATTATATTTTAATATAATTAAATGAATTTACCTATATATTTACTATATATTTAAAACAAAACCTAATGAATAGTAACTATGTATTTATTTACCTATGTATTTAAAACAAAACCTAATGAATAGTAACTATATAACCTATTATTTAAAAACAAAACCTAATGAATATTTATTTACTTATATATTTAAACAAAACTAATGAATAGTAACTATATAACCTATATATTAAAACAAAACTTGTATAATTAAAACAAAACTAGTGAATAGTAACACATATACGGATGAGCAAATGATACTAGTGTCGAATTTATCAAACCGGGTACATTTTCGGTATCGATTCGGTACAGACTTGACATTTTTGATACCAGTTCGGTACCGGTTTCTACCTCAATACCGGTACCGTACTGTACCGAGTATATTCAGTACTAGTACCCACTTTTGGAGATTTTTTGTACCGGTTGGTACCGAGCTGATCCCTAACATCACATATATATTAAAAGCAAAACCTAATGATAGTAACATCATTTAGGGAGAGCAAGTGGTACGGGTATCAGTACCGAATTTATCAAACCGAGTACATTTTTTGTATTGATTCGGTACAGACTTTTGATATTTTTGGTACCGGTTCGGTACCTATTTTTACCCTCAAATACCGGTACCATATCAGTACCAAACCGTACCGTACCGGGTATATTCAATACCGGTCCCCACTTTTGGGGATTTTCGGTACCGAGCTCATCCCTAACATCACCTATGAGCTCATACCACGTAGCAACGCAAGTAATTGCACAATTTAGATTGATTTTCATACACATGGTAAGTAAATTGTATTTCGTTTAAATGAGGTTTTATATACACAACAACTTCTGTTCGGTATCGGTACATGAAGGTAAAAACCGGCACCAGTCTGGTACAGAAAATGCCAAAAGTCGGTACCGAATTGATGTTGAAAATCTTATAGTTCGGGAAATTCGGTACTGCTACCCGGTACCATTTGCTTATCTCTGATCACGAGTACCGTACGAATAACAATGGTATCATACAAATTTTTTATTGATTTTCTTTAACTTTAATGATTTTTTTTAGTTTCAAGGGTAGGGATGAGCTCGGTGCCAACCGATACCGAATCGGTACTGGTACCAAAAATAATGGTTACGGTACCGGTATACGAAGGTAAAAACCAGTAGTGAACCGGTACAGGAACGCCAAAAGTCGGTACCAAACTAGCACTTAAGATTTTTCGGTTCGGGAATGCAGTGCCGGTACCCAGTACCATTTGCTCATCTCTCTGACCACGGGTTTCATACGAACAACATCGTTACCATACAACTTTTTGGTTGATTTTCTTTCGGTTATCTTGTAGTGTTTTTTTCGACATTTTCTTTTTATTCTTGTAAGCGGTTTCGTTCGCAACACACTCGTATTGATTTCAAAACACATGTAAACACAGACTAAATAACAAAGAAATTCGACGCAACCCGGCGAGTTTCTTTAAACCTAGTTAATTGAAAACTAAAACCCTGGCAATATTTCCTCATTTGAAATATGTTATCAAAATGAGAGCTTTAAAAACTCTTGTAGTTAAATTGAGAAACTCAAAGATTGTACTAGTTTTGCAACCTCAAATTGTAATATATATATATATACATATATATATAGAGAGAGAGGATTTGTTTCAAATGAGAACCACCAAAAGTTACGAGAACCGCGAGAGCTAGGCCATCCAAAAGGATTTTCCAAATTTTTTTCTCAAAAGTCGTAAAAACAATCACTTGTTTTAGCAACAAAAAAAAAATTGGAAAAAAATGTCGCATACCCACATTTACATGAGGCCTAAAAAAATATTTATTTTCTTCCAACTTTTACGTGTGCCGTAAAAAAACTTGCATCAGTCAAAATTACCGACTCGGTAATTTTTTTTTATACTTTTTTTACATATACGTTTATAATTTTTTCATCTACGTTTGTGCAAAAAAATTTTGACTCAACTCGCGCCGGATAAAAAAGTTTTCGCGGTTCTCGCAATTTAAGGTGGTTCTCATTTTACCATTTCCATATATATATATATATATATATATATATATATATATATATATATATATAAGTTATCAAATAAAAAAACCCTTTAAATTAATTATGTTATTAATATAATTAAAAACTAAAACGAATTAACAAAAAACTATGTTAATTAGAAACTTTTATTAATATAAAAGTTATTATGTTATTAATATAATTAAACGAATTAACTAAAAACTAAAACCCTAATTAGATGAGGGAAGCATTTCCTTATTTGAAACATGTTATCAAAATGAGAGCTTTAAAAACTCTTGTGGTTAACATGATAAACTCAAAAGATTGTACTAGTTTTGCAACTTCAAATTGAATATATATGATATCTTTTTATTGTTTTAAAAATGTTAATATTTTTAAGAAAATTTACAAACATAGCAAATCTAAAACACGTAATATGGCAGAACTGAATAGATGATAGATTTCAATTTAATTTTCTTGTACGAATATAAATGAGTGTTTATGAAAGTTACAGTTCTTTTGGGCTAACATAATTGATATCAAAGTAAACTCCAGAAAAGTTGTCCACCTTTAATACTATTGATCCCTGGCGTTTGATGTTTTTACACTATACGTCCCTGAATCTAACATCCGTTACATAGTCCGTTAATTATCCCACGCGTACCCATCACGTGAGGGGCAATTTTGTCTTTTCAACATGGTCCATTTAAACAATATACGATAACAAAAAGATTTACAAAACCCTACACTCCTTCTGATCAGCGCCTACACAGGCACCTGCACCTCCACCCACTTCGTTGCCGGTTTGAGTTCGCCGATGTATTGTTGGAATCATTGTTGGTGGTTTTCCTTCAAATGTTAAACCTCATCAGTACCAGTGGTGTTTATATTTGTAATATTCATTTACCGTGTTTAGTTGGTTAAGTATTATACGATAGTTTAGTATTGATTAATTTTATAAAAGATTATTTATCTAACGTTAGCAAATTTAAGTTTAATTTCTTATATAAAGTTGTTAATTTAACAATGTTATTTTATAAAAAAATAAAAAAAATACTTAAATTTTTTTAAACCTGTTAAAACCATTAGTTCTATACGAGGCATCAGTGTAGTCCTAGACGAAGCATATAGCCTACGTGCCAGACAAAAACTAACACATGCAACTCTCAATTTTAAGGTTACTACCTATACGCCTCGTATATATCTATGCAAGACGTATACGCGACAGCTGAGTGTTAATGTATAATTGTTAGGTGTGTGAATCGGTTGACCCTTTAAAAATAAAATAAATAGATCTAAATATTAATAACCAGGTTATTTAATATTTAATAGTACATTCAAATAATTGTCCTTTGCGGGTTGTACTATCTCATCGTCGATATAGCACAAAACAATAACTTTTTAATGCATTTAATTCGATGCTAAATACGTAAAAAAAATAGAAACAGAGAATGATAAATATCTTCTGTAGGATATAACTGAAAAGTTCTAAAAGAGATGATACTTACTTGAACAAAGACATCTGACAATTGGAATTTCTGGAAAACTGATCATTCAGGCATCACTTTTGGAATTTATGTTGATAAAAGTTTGTAATACTTTATTACAATTTAACCATGTTTATCTTATAATTTGAAATACTTTTATTACATTCATTGGAAAAGAAACATTATATATGACAATCACTTAAAAAACTATCGTAGATAACGAGTAAATGTTATTTTTACTCTTGAGCATGTATCATGATTTTTTTTGTCATGTTATTTGATGTCTAGTTAGTGACTCATACAAGGTCTTGAGTTTGATTTTCATAAGGAAGAGTTTTTTCTTATTTATTGGGTTTCCTTTTGAATTGGTATACAGGCATTATGCCTAGTGGAAATGGATATGATCGGTTGATTCCGTTGGTATAACCGTGATACTCCAGTAGTCCGTTAGTAATCATAATTTGCCGTTCAAGAAAAAAGTTTGCGACTGGCACAAGTGGTGTTAATATACAATTATCTATACATTCAAAAACCATTCAAAAACCATTCTTATGAATAGTAACATTATTATTATATATTCAAAAACCATTCAAAAACCATTCTTATAAATAGTAACATTATTATATATTAAAGGGTAAATTACATTTTTCATCTTAATATTTGTATCGTGCAATGGTTATTCTTTAACTTCAATAATTACAGTCACAATTCTTTATTTGTAAAACTCATAATACCCTGCGTTCTTTGGCCCTAACCAAGGCTTTACTTTCATCAATGGATCACCTCATTAATTCAACATAGCGATTTACATGAAATACATTTGATTGCTAAGCGTATTCTTATTGTATTTTAAAAATAAAACTCTCCATTTACATTTAATTCAGTTACAAGACTTTGAAACTACGATTTATGATTTTATATCTAAGTTATACCGCTTATTTTTATTTACGTACAGATAAAACTTTTATTCAAAATTTAACGGGTCAAATGTATTGGAGTCTTTTTTATCGTGACGAACCATATCGACACCGTGCGAACAACTTCCGTAGCGATACATAATACTTTTTATACCGTAAGCTATAGCGAGTGCCGGTATTTTACCGGTATTGTGACGAACCGAACTGATATCTCCCCAACAATATCGTTACCACGTCGATTCCAACTGAACAAGATATTCACTTTTATGGTTTTCCATAGATGTAAACACGTGTCTCTATCCATTTGGGCATATCATGATTTTTTGGGTTTTATCTTTTAGTTGTTATACCAAGGTCAGTACCGTTTCGATACTATAACTGAACCAATACCAACCGAATTCCTGCGCAACGCGGGGGAATTCAACTAGTTTAGTTTAAGTATGAATAAGATCCTCAATCAAACAGCCAAAGATGACACGAGAAAAGACTTCATGTTATTATTTTAAAATGTTACATTTAAAAAGAGCTTATTATATTTTATAAACAAATTCATTTGTATTAATTTATATTATCTGTAAAAATCTAATGGATTTAACATTAGAATATTTTATTACACACGTTGTTTGATTATGGAAATTGAAAGTGTTATAATTTAAATTTGAGTTAAATGCCAAAATGGTCCCTGAGATTTGCTCACTTTTGCCACTTTAGTTCACAATCTAAAATTTTTAAATATGGGTCCCTGTGGTTTGCATTTTGTTGCCATTTTAATCCAAAATCGAAGTCAGCTCAGATTTCTCAAAAAAATGCTATTTTATCCTTTTCCTCAGGGGCAAAATGGTCATATGTCAAAGTTTTTCATCTTCAACCTTCCTTCATCAGCCCCATAAAACCACAACCATCTCCAACCCCCTGCACCGCCGCCACCAACACCATTCCCATCACTAGTGAACAGTTAGAGAGATAAACAAGGGTTTCGCCGGTGAACAGTTAGAGAGAGAAACAAAGGTTTTCGCTGATACCGGAATCAACCACCACCATCGTCTCCCCTCCACCACCGTACACCCACCACCACCACCTCCCCTCCACCACCGTACACCCACCACCACCGTACACTGCCACCACAAAAAAACCCCTTTCTCTCCCTCCTCTGCCACAGCAAAAAAAAACCCCTGTCTCTCTTTCTCATGTGCAGGCGACCACCGCACCACCCCCATCTCATCTGCAGCTCCGGCACCCTCTCTCTCCCTCTCTCTTCTGCCGCCACAAAAAAAAACCCTCTCTCAATGCAGATGACTTAACCCCCATCTCTCTCTCCTCTCTCTCTCATCTGCTGTGACGGCGGTGGTCATGTGACGGTGGTGGTGGTGGTTCTATTGATGAGCTTGCTGACGGCGATGGTCATATGATGGGGGGAGGAGGTGGAGTTAGGTGGTGTTTTGAGGGTGTTATAGAGAGAGCTAGGAGTTTTGCAGAGTTTAGATAGAGAGTGAGAGGGGTTTTGAGTTTTTTTTTAATTTTATTTATACATATATAATGTTAAATGACCATTTTACCCCTAAGGAAAAGGACAAAATAGCATGTTTTTTTTTTTAAATCTGACCTGATTTCGATTTTGGACTAAAATGGCAACAAAATTTAAACCACAGGGACCCAGATTTAAAAATTTTGGATTTTGGACTAAAGTGACAAAAATAAGCAAACATCAGGGACCATTTTGGCGTTTAACTCTTTAAATTTCGTTTCATAAGGAGTTTTGCTAAAATAATCTATAATCAAAGTAAGAAATTTGAGTTCCTAGCAAAGTAGATGTAATATTTTAATTTTATTTAAACGTTGTTGGAAGGGTATAAGTTTTAAAATAATAAAAGCAACAATAATATTTCAAGATGTGTATGTGAAATTAGTTTCAAATAATTTACCAAAGATATATAAAATAAAAAAAAGTAAATTCTGAGCAATATAAATTATAAAAGTTATAAAACATATTATTTTAAAAGTTATAAGTGAAAATGGTAAAAATAAAACATATATGTAAATATTTACTTAAAACCCAATTGTGGATAGCAAGTGATCAAATCACAAACATACGTACTATTAAAGCTTACCTTTTTTCATTATTTTAGTAATGTTTTATAAAATTCTGAATATACCATTGCGAAGTGATTATTTTCATACACGATCCGATTTTGTTCGAGTGAAATATAGTTTTTTTTTTACTTGAAGTATCAAATCAGTTTAAATTTCCTCTTTTCTTTTTCAATAAATTTTAATTGCGGCGACCACGTCCCTCTAACTAAGTCTGCCCCGACTTGATATACATATATTCACGTTTTTTTATCATATCATCAAAATTTTGGTCCACATGTGAAGCGACATTGGGTTCACATATGAACCAACACTCTAAGATCAATTAACTTTTTTTTCCGGAACATGTGAACTATAATTTGTTTCGTATTGCTAATTCGCATCCATAATCAATTGTTTATCAATTTCTTCGTCAATGCGATCATTTTGTCGCAAATTATCTCTCCTTTTTTCACTCCCCATCTTGAGTCTTGTTTCTGCTACGAGCAAAGAAGACCCAACAACAGGAACATCTCCATTGATGGCGATTGTTTCATCTATTTTTTTTTAGTTTGGGTCTATGATTGGCCAAGCTTCTTCATCTCTTGCATATACCTTATGCGTAACGAAAAATTAATAATAATTGAAAATTCAATGTTAGATAGATTCTCATTTGTATATTATCCAGATTAAATAGTAAATATATACGCATAAAAACGTTTAAAGAATGAATGAATATATAAAAAAAGAGACCAATTGTCACAAATACTCTACAAAATAATGTATTAATGAAAGGGTGGATTAAGATCAAATATAAAAGGACAACATAAATAAGAAAGGTAAAAAAGATTCTAGTTCATTAATCTTAGATTTGAAGGATTGAGATTAGTTTTAGGGAAAAAAATAATAGAAGGGCATAAAAAATCTTAGATATATTGACTTTCTTTCCACATGCGCCAATTTCCCCATCAAATTTAAAACGTCCATGACTTTTCCATACGACAATTGCTTTTAAAAGAAAATCATCATAATAACGGGCGTTTTTATCTTTAATACGAGTATGATATTACTATATAAAAATGTAAGACCCTCCAATTATACATATAATATAACGCTTTAACAAAGCGTTTTTAAACCAAAAAAAAAGTTACGACTGCGATAGTATTAAAAACGTTAGCTACTACAAGTTAGAATTTATCCTTATCCAAAATACAAGCACACTAGTATATTTTTTTGAGACTAAAACAACGAAAGCTAATGAACTTTTGGGAAGTGTTCAGTTCTTGACATGGCGTTCCACGCTCCCAATACCCGGTTTGCGAGAACACATATTCGATCCATTTGATGTTTAAGTTCATAAACTTGAATCATTCACATTCCATTCATGGAATTATTTGTTTTTCATCTACAACCCATTTACCCGGGTTCGTCACTTTGTGCTTCATGCTTCCATTATCGGTTTGCATTTACACCTAACTTCACCCAATACCCGGTTTGCATTTTACTTTATTTTGACCCGTTTGGTTTGCTCTTGTGAATAATATCACTTATAAACAGACCGATTTCACTTATAACATATTTACAAATATTCAACCGGACCAACTATATTAACTAATAAAGAAAATAGCGAGGCATATAGCCACGTACCTTAAAGTTTCCCTTTTAAACGGGTGTCCATTCCGGCTTGAGCTCCCGGAGTTTCACTTCAGTTGCCCATATAGTACACCCCAATTATCATTAGGAATCCGTAGCTTATTTCATGACATATTAACTTTCCATTAATCAATCACAAGGTTCTCATCATGGTTTTTCTATACTTTATAAACACTTAACTTTCACTTAAGCATTTTCTCAAGCACCTTGTGGGCATTTCTTATACTACTTCTTACAAGTCTATTGAACAACATAAAAACCATGTGTTTACAATTCATCAAATCAATATGGTCAGTATACTCAATTTAGCACTTAGAGTTCAATTTATCATTTATCACTTACATAATTTACCCATCAAAATTCACATATTCATAATGTTACTAAAACCCACTTACCCATACACGGCTATTAGTTAAATACTAATTCATAGCATTTGATTTACTATTTTTAAACAAAGGCTTGTCTCTAATCATGTAGGCACTATCAATTTCATCATAAATTCCACAATCTATTCTTGAAATAAATCATAGTGTTCATCAAGAATTCTCTACTTCACCAAACACTAAATTTTGACATACCTTATGATGAGATGATGTAGTAGACTTTAAATCATCAAACATGCACCAAGATCATTTTGATTTTTAGTTGGATTAGAAGGATTTGAGGGAGATTATCAAGAACTAGGGCACCCCTTCAATCTCTATCTTCTGAACGTTCTCTCACACACACACACATATGTTTATGTTTGATTTTTAATTTTTGTTTTTAATAAACTAGTTTCCAAATGCCCCATTTTAGTCCCTCTTGTATGGTTTTCTTTTTAATTTTAATTGAGGTCATCATTCTTTATCTCACTAATCATCAACTTAATACTAACTACGTTAGTTGTTCTAGTTATTATACTTAGCATTTTTTTATCAAGGGTATCTATATATATAAATTTATATTATATAAATGTATATATATATATATACACACACACATTTTATATAATTTGATATTTTTGGGGTTATACAAAAAATAAAATAAAAAATTTCACTTTTACTGGGTTTTCTTTGTATTGTGTTAAAGGTTGTAACCATTGTGTCTTTCAACTAGGTTTTGGTCCTTACATTTTTTACTAAGGTTTCTATACATTGTGTTATTATCAAAACTTATAACACAGTGTTAATTTGGGTTATGTTTATTGCATTTTTATCATAACCTATAACACAATAAAGATGATGTTATATTTGGGTACTCTATACATTGTATTATAGGTTCATTGTGTATTAGTCTGTTGTCCATTGTGTTTTAGTCTGTTGTCCATTGTGTCTTTTATTTGCTCTCACTAATTGTGTCTTTAATCTGTCGTCATCAATTGTGTTTTTAGTCTGCTTTTTGTTTTGTTTTAGTTTGATACTCATTGTGTTTTATGTTTTATCCATTGTGTCTTTTTTATCTGTTGTCATCAATTGTGTTTTTGGTCCACTTTCCATTGTGTTTTTAGTTTGATACTTATTGTGTTTTACGATATGTTCATTGTATCTTTTATCTGTTGTTATCGATTGTGTTTTTGGTCTACTTTCCATTGTGTTTTATGTTATGTCCATTGTGTAATACACAACTGGGTTTTAGAGTTTTTTTCTAAATAACAATAAGGCACTCATGTTAAAGATAAAAAACGCTCGTTTTTATGGTTAATTTAAAAAAAAAACAAATGACATATAAAAAAATTACGGACGTTTCAAAAATATGGGGGGAAAATATCATGTGACTTGCATGTGCATAATATTTTTATTTTATTTGACAAAATTACCCTTCTCACTTGAATTATTTTATAACACTTGTCACTCTATATTGACTTCTTACACTTCTTATTTTTGTACTCTTTTGTAGAATAACTCAACTCATAAAAGGATAATATAAAAAATATATATTTTGAAAGAATATATATATGTTGTTAATATATTTCCTTATCAAAAGAAAACATACCATAATGTATATACGTATTTTCGTCTTAAGTTTATTTTTAATGTATTGAACTAGTGGGGTTCCCCGCGTTATGCGGCGGGAATTCAGTCAATTTTGTTTTGGCTCGTTACATTCGGCCGGTTTCATTTCAGCTCGTTACAGTACACTCGCTATATCAACTAAAAGAGGAATAAAAAATATATGTTATGCTTGAGCCAGCTCGGTTCCGCACTATGCGTCGGGAGTTTGATTGGTTTTGTTTCGGCTCGATACGATACTAACATTCGCTATAGAAACCGAAAGAGCCCCCCCCCTCCCCCACCTTTCAAAAAAATATTAAAGTTGACCTGACTTAGTTTCAAATAAAATCTATATCGAAACGTAGCTACAAATAAACATATCGTAAATGTTTATTTAAAATTTTATAAAACGTTATATTAAAAGTTTGAATAAAATTTATATCAAAACATAACTAAAAATAAACATATCATAAGGGTTTATTTGAAATTTTTCGTTTGTTTCGAGTCACTTTCTTGACTGTCTTTTATACAACATTATATTTAAATGAATTATGTTACTAATATAATTAAATGAATTTATTGAAAACTAAAACCCTAATTAGATGAGGGCTATGCTATTAAAATGAGAGCTTTGAAAACTTTTGTGGTTCACATAAGAAACTCAAAGATTTTACATTATACGTCTCAGGATTTAACGGCGGTTACCTAGTCTGTTAATTGTTCAACACGTGTCAATCACGTGAGGGGCAATTTTGTCTTTTCAACATGGTGCATTTAAACAATATATAATATAAAAAAAGATTTACAAAAGCCTACACTCCATCTTCTACCCCTCCACCCACTTCGTTACCGGTTTGAGTTCGCCGATGTACTGTTGGAATCATGCTGATGTACTATTGGAATCATTGTTGGTGGTTTGCCTTCGAATCTTAAACCTCATCAACACCAATTGCGTTTATATTTGTAATGTTCTTTTACAATGTTACATTGGTTACATATTATTTATAGTTTAGTTTTGATAAACTTTTATAATAAAAATTATTTATCCGATGTTAGCAAATTTATATATAATATTCTTATATAAAATTGTTAATTTAACAATGCTTATTATTTTTATAAAAAAATTACTTAAATTTTTATAAATCTGGTAAAACGATTAATAGTGTACAAAAATGTTTAAAAGGCCATACGCCAGTATAGTCCTATACGAAGCATATAGCCTACTTACCGGACAAAAAACAACGGACACATGCAATTCTAAATTTTAAGGTTACTATAGGTGACGGCTATGTGTTGATCTATAATTGTTGGGTGTGCGAACCGATTAACAGTGTACAAAGATGTTAAAAAAACCCACACGCCAGTTTAGTCGTATACGAAGCATATAGCCTACCTCGCTATGTGTTGATGTATAATTATTGGATGTGTGAATCGCTTGAACCTTTAAAAATAAAATAAATAGATCTAAAGAATAATAACTAGGTTATTTAATAGTACACAATACATTAATTTTCAAACGATTTAAACAGTGTTTTTATAATAAAAAGGGAATAGTGTCAGCCAGCTGACCTGACACTCCACCATTGGACCAATCATTTAATAGTTATTTACGCTTTAAAATTACGGGTTTGCCCCAATTTTAAAATTACCTTTTCGCCCCCTGCTCAAAATAAAATTACGCTTTTGTCCCAAGCCAAAAGTTATGAATTTGCCCACGACAAAAAATTACGATTTCTCCCTCAGCTCAAAATTACGTTTTCGCCCCTGTCTAATATAAAAAAAGGAATAGTGCCAGGCAGCTGTCCTGGCACTCCCCCATTGGACTAACCGTTTATTATTTGTTTACGATTTAAAATTACGGGTTTGCCCCCATTTTAAAATTACGTTTTCACCCCCTGCTCAAAATAAAATAACGCTTTTGTCCCCATCCAAAATTTACGAATTTGCCCACGACAAAAAATTACGATTTCGCCCTCAGCTCTAAATTACGTTTTCGCTAATTTACAAACGATTTGAACAGTGTTTTTATAATAAAAAAAGGAATAGTGCCAGCCAGCTGGCCTGGCACTCCCCCATTGGACCAACCGTTTAATAATTGTTTACGCTTTAAAATTACGGGTTTGCCCCCATTTTAAATTTACCTTTTCGCCTCCTGCTCAAAATAAAATTACGCTTTTGTCCCAAGCCAAAAATACGAATTTGCCAACGACAAAAATTACGATTTCGCCCTCAGCTTAAAATTACGTTTTCGTCCCTGTTTAATATAAAAAAGGAATAGCGCCAGGCAGCTGGCCTGACACTCCCCCATTGGACCAACCGTTTATTTTTTGTTTACGCTTTAAAATTACGGGTTTGCCCCCATTTTTAAATTACGTTTTCGCCCCCTGCTCAAAATAAAATTACGCTTTTGTCCCCATCCAAAATTTACGAATTTGCCCACGACAAAAAATTACGATTTCACCCTCAGCTCTAAATTACGTTTTCGCTAATTTTCAAACGATTTGAACAGTGTTTTTATAATAAAAAAAAGGAATAGTGCCAGCAAGCTGGTCTGTCACTCCCCAATTGGACCAACCGTTTAATAATTATTTACGCTTTAAAATTACGGGTTTGCCCCCATTTTAAAATTACCTTTTCGCCCCTTGCTCAAAATAAAATTACGCTTTTGTCCCAAGCCAAAAATTACGAATTTGCCCACGACAAAAAATTACGATTTCGCCCTCAGCTCAAAATTACGTTTTCGCCCCTGTATAATATAAAAAAGGAATAGTGCCAGGCAGCTGGCCTGGCACTCCCTCATTGGACCAACCGTTTACTATTTGTTTACGCTTTAAAATTACGGGTTTGCCCCCATTTTTAATTACGTTTTCGCCCCTGCTCAATATAAAATTACGATTTTGTCCCGATCCAAAAATTACGAATTTGCCAACAACAAAAAATTACGATTTCATCCTCAGCTCTAAATTACGTCTTCGCCCCTGTTCAAATGGAAAAAATATGTTCTCGCCCCCACCTTAAAATTACGATTTTTCCCTCTCTTCAAAAATAGATTTCCCCCCTTTAAAAAATTATGATTTCGCACTCAGTTAAAAATTACGTTTTGCCCCTGTTCAAAATAAAATACGCTTTCCGCTCCAACTCAAAATTATGTTTATGCCCTCGATTCAAAATAAAAATATGGTTTTGCCTCCGGCCTAAAATTACGGTTGTGCCTTTAGTTTAACTTTATATTACTGTGTTGCCCTAGGTTTAAAAGTATGAATTTGCCCTTGCGCAGATTTACACTTTTGCCCTGTTTCAATTTCCAGTACAGTAACTATAATATAAACAAAGGAATAGTGCCAGCTAGTTGGGTTGGCACTCCCCTATTGGACCAACCGTTTATTATTTCTTTACGCTTTAAAATTACGGGTTTGCCCCTATTTTAAAATAACGTTTTTACCCCTGCTCAAAATAAAATTACGTTTTTGGCCCCAGCTAAAAATTACGCTTTTGCCGAAGACACAAAATTACGATTGCACCCTCAACTCAAAGTTACGTTTTCGCCCCTGTTCAAATGGAAAAAATATGTTCTCGCCCCCACCTTAAGATTATGATTTTTCCCTCTCTTCAAAAATAGATATTTCCCCGTTTAAAAAATTATGGTTTCGTCCTCGGTTAAAAATTACCTTTTTGCCTCTGTTGAAAATAAAATTACGTTTGGCTCCAACTCAAAAGTACGATTATGCCCTCGGTTCAAAATAAAAATATGGTTTTGCCTCCGGCCTAAAATTACGGTTGTGTCTTTAGTTTAAATTTATATTAATGTTTTGCCCTAGGTTCAAAGGTACGAATTCGCTCTTGCATAGATTTACACTTTTGCCCCTGGTTTCAATTTCCAGTACTGCAATCACTTTAGGTTTTGGCAAATTACGATTTTACACCAGTGAAAAAATATAACTTTCCATTAATTAAAAATAACTGTATTGCCATTGTTTTAGTTTTTTAGCAAAACTATAAAAGTGTTATGTTTTTATTTGTTGACTCGATTTAATTGTTTTCCCGTTTCCGTGTCAATGAGCTGTCTAACACTCGCTCATTATTCGGCTATCGCCCCGCAATGCGGACGGGGCATCTAACTAGTTCACATCAAATTTAATTTACATCACTTCTACATCAAGTCGATTTACTAGTTCAAATAATTGTCCTTTGCTGGTTTTACTAGCTCAAGGTCGCTATAGCATAAAACACTAACTTTTAATGCATTTAATTCAATGCTAAATACGTAAAAAAAATAGAAACAGAGAATTATAAAGACCTTCTGTAGGATATAACTGAAAAGTTCTAAAGTGATGATACTTACTTGAACAAAGAAATCTGACAATTGGAATTTCTGGAAAACTGATCATTCAGGCATCACTTTTGGAATTTATGTTGACACTTGTGGTAGTGGTGAAGTGGTTGGGGAAACGATTGGGTGTTTTTGTGACCCAGGTTCGATCCCCACTCTCCTCATTATTTTATGCGGCATCCAGGTGAAGAGCGAATACGGGCGACGCCGGTTCGACTTGGATGGGAGACGAGGTTTTACCGATTATTCTATTGTCGTGCCTTCGGACTGGCGGCGGTCGAGTAGTCGACTTTGGCCACAGCACCCGGTGTCACGGTGGTTGACACGTCATTCCTTGCTGTTAAAAAAAGTTTGTAATACTTTGTTACAATTTAACCAGTTTATCTTATAATTCGAAACACTTTTATTACATTCATTGGAAAAGAAACGTTATATATGACAATTAGTTAAGGGTCCTAATGATCACACATGGTAAAAGTTTATTTTCACATGGTGTATACGGGTCGTATAACATTATACGGCCCGTATGCACTATGTGAAAATAAGCTGTTACTTGGTCGTATACGATAGAGTTATACGGGCCGTATACATTGGAATTCCTATTTTTGTTTTTTTTGAGTTAGTATTCACACATTAGGGTTTCAATTTCTTACTTTTTAAGATTCACGTACAAATTTGAATCATCCTTACGGTTACAAATCACATCTATTGTCAGGTTAAATTAATAACAAACTACTTTATCTTGAGTCCATACATGCATATAATTTTCTTCACATCATTACAAATTGTCAAGACATGAAATAAGATCATGTTTACTTTGCTTTTGATTTATGCTTATTAACTGTTCGTTTGTTTCATGCTTTGATAATTTGTAATGATGTGAGGGGATTAAATACATGTATGGACTCAAGATAAAGTAATTTGTTAGGACTCAAACAAACGATCAGTTAATAAACATAAAGCAAAAACAAGATAGCATGGGCCTTAAGTTTGTAATTTGTGAAACAATGGATGGAGTGACGGAGGTTGATATTGTGTCTATCATTACCTTTTCACCCAGTTGGCACTATCGGTAGTTTACTAGTCACCTTAACTCAAACTTTTCATCATTACAAATTGTCAAGACATGAAATAAGATCAAGTTTACTTTGCAGTCGATATGTGTTTAGAGCAAGTATGTCCATACATGCATTTAATTCACTCACATCATTTACAAATTGTCAGAACATGAAATATAACGTATACAATTATATACGAGCAATATAATGTTTTACGGCCAAATGGGTTTATTTTATAAGGTTTTATCCGGAGTTTGTTGGGTTATTTGTAGCTAGGGTTCAGAAAGCTTGAATTGTTGAAATGTATCATCTTTTGGGTCAAGTGAAGCAATGACTGAAGGAATATATTTTACTAATTTTATGTTTAATATATGAAGCATATTATATAGGTTTTTAGATGGTGTTTGTAGGGTTTAATTGCCTTGTGTAACTTTGATTGACATCTATCATTGACATCTATTATTACCTTTTCACCCAGGCGGTATACCACCAGTAGTCTACTAGTAACCTTAACTCAAACTTCTCATCATCCCTTCCTCATCATTATCTTACAAAAAAACCACCAATGGAGGATCTTCGTCATTATTATTCACTTACACGGGTACCTACGGGTCCAAGTAACATATTATGCGGGTTCATTCCGCCGTTATTATTCATTAATTGTTCGTTTGTTTCATGTTTTGACAATTTCTAATGATGTGGGGAATTAAACGCATGTATGGACTCAAGATAAAGTAGTTCATTATTAATTTAACGTGACAATGGATGTGATTTGTAACCCTAAGCATCATGGAAACGGTGGTTATGGAAACGGAGGCTATAGGAACAATGGTTACAGATGGTATCAACGCGGGGATGGGTACAGAAACCACCAAGGGGATAATGGATATGGTAACAACTACCAAGGTGGCAAGGGACTTGGTAACTACCACTCACAATGGTTCTCCAATTCCAGATCAGCGTTGTTTATCACCGTGTGTGAGCATTGGAAGCCCGACAAACAATCTTGCAATTAGTCAGGAGTCATTAATTCTACAATGCCACTGTTTCCATAGCCACTATTTCCATAGCTACTCAAACCATGGCGTCTAAACCCTTGAATCCCAACGCTTCCCCTTACATTCTCCTCAAACAAACCTTCATCATCAACCAAATTCTTAACAGACCTAGAAGAGCTTGCAGAACAAACCCTAAACCCAGATAAATTAGCCCCCTTATACGAACCAACTCCTTTTTAAGAACTCTTATTCGCTTTCGGTTCAACACGGTTTGGTTTTGGGGGAGTCAGCTTGACGAGCCAACGGTTGCAGAGCTGAATGTTGGAGCTTTCACTACTTCAGAAGCAGCTTGTAGGTTTCACGTGTCTGTAACAAGAAAAAAATGGGACCTGTTTCAAAGTAAAAAGATTGTTGACGTCAGTCGTGCATGAATTTAGGTGCTTGCAGTAATTTGTAAAAATTGTTATTCATAAAATGACGTATAATAACAAAATACGTCAATCCCTTTAAAGTTTCTTTTGGCCAAAGCTCAGCGCTTCATGGTGTGGAAATAATGTGATGGGTGTGTGAATAACATGGTCCATAATAAAACATCAAGCATTCTGAACCCTAGCTGCAAACAACCCGACAAACTCCGGATACTGAAAACCATTAGCAAGGGGATAATGGAAATGGTAACAACTACCAAGGAGGCAGGGGACCTCGTAACTACCACCCACAATGGTTCTCCAATTCCAGATCAACGTTATTTATCACCCTGTGTGAGCATTGGAAGCCCGACAAACAATCTTGCAATTAGTCAGCAGTCATTACTTCTTCAATGTCACCGTTTCGATAGCTACTCAAACCATGGCGTCTAAACCATTGAATCCCAACGCTTCCCCTGACATTCTCCCTAAACGAACCTTCATCATCACCCAAATTCTTAACTGACCTAGAAGAGCTTGCAGAACAAACCCTAACCCCAAATAAATTAGCCCCGGTATACGAACCAGCTCCTTTGTAAGAACTCTTATTCGATTTCAGTTTAACACGGTGTCGTTTTGAGGGAGTCGGCTTGACGAGTCGGCGGTTGCGGAGCTGAATGTAGGAGCTTTGACTACTTTAGAAGCAGCTTGGAGGTTTCATGTGTCTGTAAAGGGAAAAAATGAGATACGTTTCAAAGTAAAAAGATTGCTGACGTCAGTCGTGCAAGAATTCAGGTGCTTGTAGTAATTTGTAAAAATTGTTATTCATAAAATGACGTGTAATAACAAAATACGTCAATCCCTTTTAAGTTTCTTTTGGCCAAAGCTCGGCGCTTCATGGTGTGCAAATTAGGTGATGGGTGTGTGAATAGCATGGTCCATAATAAAACTTCAAGCATTCTGAACCCTAGCTGCAAACAACCCAACTATCTCCGGATACTGAAAACCTTCAGCAATCATACTCTCAGAACTCTCACAACCCACCGTCGTCGCCACTCAACAAACTCCGGATACTGAACAACTACGAAAACTTATTAAACGGTTGTTCGGTTTCACAAAAAGAAAATTAATAATAATAATAATAATAATAATAATAATAATTTACAAGCGGGTCGTATAATATTATGCGGCCCGTATACATTTGTTAAAAACCAAAAAAACTTGATAAACCTTACAAAATAAACCATTTGGTCGTATAACATTATATTGCTCGTATACTAGTGTATGCGGGTCGTATAACGTTGTACGGCCCGTATACATGTTAAACAAAAAAAATCAACTGCATACATTTCTTTGCAAGAACATTCTATACGGGCCGTATAAGACCACCGTAGTGGGGGGGGGGGGGGGAGTTTGGCTTTTTTTTCCAAAAAAGCCCAACACCCGCCCCCTGAGCGTTTTTTTTCAAAAAAAATGCAAAAGACGTTCTTTTTTCCACTCCCCTCCCTTGTTTCTTTTGCCAATGAGATCATTCCAAATCAAATATTATTAGTTTTTAATTAAAAAACAAAATAATAATTATTGGGTAATTATTAATGGGGCATTATGGGATTTTATTCCATTACGCCCATTTTAGAAAAAAAAAACGCCCAATAAAGACCCTTGCTGACTAGACTGCCACATGACGCAAAACGTCCAAGGGTGGGAGCTTTGTTTTACCCTCTCATTACACATGGTTTAAGGTTATACGACCCGTATACACCAGTGATATGAAAATAAAAAATAAAAAGTGTGAAAATAGAAGCACCCTTACTTAAAAACAATAGTAGATAACGACTAAATGTTTGAGCATATATCATGCTTTTTTGTCATGTTATTTGATGCTCAAGTGGTAATATACAATTTAGTTTTAGTTTTAGTATGCATAAGATCCTCAAACAAACAGCCAAAGAGGACACGAGAAAAGACTTCATGTTATTATTTAAAATGTTATATTTATAGCTTATTATATTTTATAAACAAATTCATTTCTATTAATTTATATTATCTGTTAAAATCTAATGGATTTAACATTAGAATGTTTTATTAACCACGTTGTTTGGTTGTGAAAATTGAAAGTGTTATAGTTTAAATTTCGTTTCATAAGGTGTTTGGTTGCTAAAATAATCTATAATCAAAGTAAGAACTTTGAATTCCTAGCAAAGTAGATGTAATATTTTAATTTTGTTTAAACGTTGTTGGAAGTCTAAAAGTTTTAAAATAGAAAAGCAACAATAATATTTCAAGATGTGTATGTGAAACTAGTTCCAAGTAATTTTCCGAAGATATATAAAATTAAAAAATGTAAATTCAGAGCAATATAAATGTTAAAAGTTATAAAACATATTATTTTAAAAGTTATCAGTGAAAATGGAAAAAATAAAACATATATGTAAAAATTTCTTAAAACCAAGTTGTTGATAGCAACACAGCTGATCGAATCTTAGACATACGTATTATTAAAGCTTACCATTTTTCATTATTTTAATAATATACTATAAGATTTTATAAAATTTTGAATATACTATTGCGAAGAGCTAATTTTCATACATGATTCGATTTTGTTCGAGTGTGTCAAATATAAGTTTTTTTTTTGCTTTACTTGAAGTATCAAACCAGTAATGTATTCTTATTTATGATTTTCTCAACATGACGGTATACATTTGTTAGAAATGAAGTTGTATTTGTTATAGATTATTTTCTTTGGTAACATAAGCTATCGTGGGTTCCAGTAACGGAACGGATCGTTAGCAATCCGGCCACTATTTGTTTAACTACGACGTACTTTTTGTCGTTACGTTTTAATGTTTAGAGCCGGACAACAGTCGCAACGAACCGAACACATGTACATATCATTTTGGTTAATATTATGACTTGTTTTTTGGTTTTCTTTATTAGTTGCCATAGTAAGCAATACCGACCAAGTTCTCATTGCATCCACGCCGTAATGCGCGGGTTTAATAGCACGAGTTAACATTTACTTTATGTTCACTTAAAATGTTGCAAGTAATTTTTTCAATTTCGTAGTTTTTAATTAGTTTTAAAGTAGTCTTTCGATATATTGGTCTTGTGGTATGGTGTTCCTCTTACAAATGTGAGGTTGTAAGTTCAATTTCTTGCAACTTCCAAATGCATGGTAAATGTGAAATTAAGGTGTTAAAAAATTTTCGTTAAAAAAATCTATATTTTATTTTTTTAATAAATAAAGAGAAAATAACTAATTTCTAAACTGTATATATACATAACTACGTCTAAATGTTATTGGTATAAGATAGAGAGAGATAAACTGAAATTACCCTATCTATTAATTTACAAACCTTATGAATAGTAAAAGGGTGTTTTTATAGCTGGTTTTAGTTGTATTAATTTACAACATACATAGGAATAGTGACTATTTCGTCGTATAGTCTATTCAGTTTTTAGAAGTTTGTTAGCAAATTTTGTGTCCAACTTTGAAAATATTTATAGTGTTTTATAGATATTTCCCTATCTATAACACATTATAAATATTACCATTACCATATCTATTAATTTACAAACCTTATGAATAGTAAAAGGGTGTTTTTTATAGCTGGTTTTAGTTGTATTAATTTACAACATACATAGGAATAATGACTATTTCGTCGTATAATCTATTCAGTTTTTAGTAGTTTGTTTGCAAATTTTGTGTCCAACTTTGAAAATATTTATAGTGTTTTATAGATATTTCCCTATCTATAACACACTACAAATATTTACAACATAATTATGTGGTTGATTGGACATATCCTAAAAAAATACATTTAGTTTCCAACTTCTTTTTATGTTTAGATAAGGTTTCTATTTTCGTATTTTTCTAATATAATATTAACTAGTGTTAGGGGGAAAGTACAAAATGGGGTTGGTTACCCAAAGCCAAGTTTGTGAATAGTAGTTACCCATCAAGTTTGTGAATAGTAGAATAATAACTTATCCACTCTTTTCTTTTCATTTATTCATCTTTTATTAAAATATCGGTACGATCCTGTTCGGTCTCGGTACATGAAGGTAAAAACCGGCACCAGCCTGGTACAGAAAACATCAAAAGTCGGTACCGAATTGATATTGAAAATTTTTAGTTCGGGAAATTCGGTACTCCTAACCAATACCATATGCTCATCCCTGATCACGGGTACCGTACAAACACCAACGGTATCGTACAACTTTTTTTTATTGATTTTCTTCAACTTTTAATGTTTTCTTTTTTTTTGTTTCAAGGCTAGGGATGAGCTCGGTGCCCACCGAAATCGGTACTGGTACCGAAAATACGGTTGCGGTACAAGTATATGAAGGTTTCTCATGTACTGAATGTAACTAGACGTATGAGTCTAATCGAGCCCACTATTCGTATAAATATAAAAATTTTCATCTTAAACCAAAGAGCTGAGCTCGAGCTCTGTTAAACTCAGTTAGACCCCTACCAACAATACATGAAAATAATTGATTGTTTAGTTGTAGTTTGTAACTTGTTCCTTAAACGAGTTTTGTTCAGAATGAATTTCTTAACATATTTTATCAAGTGTGTTGTGTTCAATTGATATATCCTTTTAATTAAACAACTCATTTCACATTGTATGAAAAATAAATAGTCATAAATCAACATACTACTAGATTACAACCCATTTAAACCTTTAAATTTAAGGAATAATAGATTTTAATAATCCAAACTATTAGCCATTGGCCGGCAACGATTCAAACTTAAAAAATAACCAGTGGTGATCCCACCTTTTCACATATTGTAAACCAATGGACCTTTACTAACATAACCTTAATTTCTTTTTGTCCCCTTATCCTTTTCGGTTTAGTAAAAGTCCATTGGTTTACAATATATGAAAAAGTTGAGACCACCACTGGTTATTTTTGAAGTGAGAACCATTACCGACCAATGACTAATACTTAGGATTATTAAAATTCATTATTCCTAAATTTGATTGTTGATATTTGGATTCATTAATTTTGACAAGCTAACATCATTCTTGTAAGCAATTTCATATATGATATATCTCTTCAAACCTGTAAATCTGCATATTTCCCCAAATCTGAAGAGTATTGTTGATTATGTATATATTACCACCTTATAAATAAGCAACATGATGTTTCTTTATATGCTTGTATCCCATTTATAGGGTGTTTTTCAAAAAAAATTAAAATTTTATTTTCAACCTATAAGTTTTTTATCTATTATATTTTAACCCTTTTGAATATTTTTACTTTTAACCTAAAACTTTCATCTTTTACAATTTAACACAAACACTTTTTTATGTTCAACTTTAGTCCCTCATACTTTTATCTTTCACAAGTTTTTAGTTTTTTGTTTCGTTCTAAATTTGCGAGTCAACACGCTGCAACGTGCGTGTGGGATTTAATGTTTTTCGTCTATTTTTTTTCCAGTTTGATAAGCCTCGTCGCAACACGTCTATTTTTCTTTGTTTAACAAGTTCATCACAACGCGTGGGTCCTAGATGGACTTAGTTGTTATTTTCTACATTGTACATTACGGTCTAATTTTTTGCATTAACATGACGCAATAGGTATGGTTCAACAATTTTACGTCTGTTTTTCGTTTGGTGTTATTTATTCCTTTTTTTTATTTTATTTTTTCGAGCTTTTCTGACGTTGGTGGTTGCTGGTAATGGTGTGGCATTAGTGCTAATTGCCACGATTTTACGAACGTATTTAACCTATTAAGATTTGTACTAATAATTTGTGTCGAGTTTACTCCTATACCTGCTTTACTTAAAAAAACTATTTTTACGTGCATATTTTTATGTATGTGTCGGTATGAATTCAATTTGCTCTACGTTTCGACGTAAATTTTTTTTTCTGAAAATGAGCTAGGCCAAATATAATACGTTTCGTATAAAAAACCATTTTTAGGTACATGTTTTTATGTACGTCTCGGTATAAACTCAAGTTGATGTATGTTTCGACGTAAACTATTTTGGGAAACGAGTAAGGTCAAATATAATATGTTTTCGTGCTTATTTTATGAATGTTTTGTAAAATTTGTTTCGAACGAGTGGAGTCAAATTGGACTTTCTTTTTTTCCGTTCTTATTCAAAAGCTCTTATTAATCTCTTTTAATTATATGTGTCAACTTTTCCGTTACATGTGTTACGTTTTCTTTGTATGAGTCGGGTCACATATAATAGGTTATAATTGTACAATATAAATTTGATTTACTTAATTTATGTTTTGATCCAATCACAATTCTTATATAGGTCACATTGAGTTCAATCGGAAATGTCGAAACACGTGTTTTCATATGGTTAACGTATCACATAACGTTTGGACTAATTCATTCGATGTTTGCGGCGTACCCGCGCTGCAACGCGCGCAAGTCTTATTCCTAGTTATTAATTAATTAACTATTAATTAATTAACTAATTAAGTTAAGTATATTACAATTACCAACTTTTTTAACAGTGCTTTGACTTTTTTTAATCTTCTTTCATTTTGTTTTTTTTATATTTTTATATTTTTATCCCTTAAATTTTAGCATTAACACGTAAAATCCCTTAACTTTTTTAAGACTTTGTAATCGAGTTTAGTGGCAGACCCAGAAATTTTTCCTTGGGGTGCGGAATATTTTTAAAGATTTTAGGTCCTTAGCTATACAAAAAAGCGGTTCATAGCAGCCCGGGTCGGGTCGGATCATGTAAGACAAAAAAACATTAAATAAAATTTATAAAATAATAAAAAATGTCAAACGTCATTACAAATTACAAATGTATTTAAAATTGTGCCCTACATGTTTTCTTTTTTTGAAAGATATCCAAAACATCATCTAAAGATACTAAACACGCTATAAGTTCATTACATTTTTACTTGTTGTTCCTAGCAGAGATAATTTGCTCCATAAGTTCCTAAAACAACACTAAACACTTAAACAAAATAAACAATCATGTTCAACCATAGTCCATAATTTTCAATTTTATTTTCAAACATTCAAGCCCTAATACTAAATGTCGATTACTTGTAACTAATCATTTAAACAAACAAAGCTATAAATAAAACAACAAAATCATTTAAATACAAGTCGAGAACAACAAAAAAATACAAAAATATAAAAAGATCAAAACCTTACACATCTATATTTTCTCTTAATCATTACATAAAATAAATAAATAAAGAAACTATACTGGTTCTATATCGGAATTCTGGCGTAATATGAGTCGGTCTAGCCGGAATTTTGGTTTTTCCGGAAAAAAAAAGTCGTCCGGTCGTGAGCAGTGGCATCAACTCGCTGGGAGTTTTTGGGGGCCGGATTTGGAATTGGAATAGGGATGGGTTTGGGTTATTTGATTTAGTTCAGTTTTTTTTAGGTTAGGTTTGGGCTTGGGATAATAAAAATAGATCGCAGACTGAGCTTTGATTGGGTTAAATAATTAAATGAATAAGTGGTTAATAAATAATTTTTTTCTAAGTGGGGCGATTGAAAATTTCAAGGGGTGCGGTTGAAAATTTCCAAGGGGTGCGGTCATGATTTCCGGCGAAAAATAACATTAAAAATATTTTTTCATGGGGTGCGCCCGCCCACCCTTGGCTTAGGGTGGGTACGCCCTTGATCGAGTTTTACGTGTTTATTTTTACGTACGTGTCGTTATAAATTCAAGTTGTTTTACGTTTCGACGTTAATTTTTTACTTGGAATGAGTTGGGTGAAATATAATATGTTGTTATATTACTATGTATCTTTTCAGTTGATCTATATATTGATGTAAATTCTATTTTTTTTTCTGGAAGAGTTGACTCAAACATAATATAATATAAAACGTTTTTGTGCTTACTTTTATATACGTTTTCAGTTGCTCTACTTTTCGACTTAAATTTTGTTCGGAACAATTGGGGTCAAATATAATACGTTTTCAGTAGACGATATAAATTCGAGTAACTTTACGTTTCGATACCGCACAACCCGTCGTACCATTTTTTAACTTAAAAAACACTATTTTCTTACATGCTTATATTTGACGGTATAAATTTAAGTTGGTTTACAGTTTGATGTAAATTTTCTTTGGAAATATGTCGGGTCAAATATGATACGTTTTTTTGCTTATTTATGTATACATTTTCGATTAGTCTAGGGTTTGCCGTATGTAAATTTACTTTTATAACACGATTTCATTATATAGTATAAACTCGAGTTATATGTGTCCATTTAAATTATGCCATCAAGACAAAAAAATGTTAATAAATGAAATGTTGCAAGCCACCGGTATTAGCCAGTGGCCACTATACACGCGTCAATCACCGAACACTCATACGGACATGACCTGCTCTCTCCGCAAAAAGGAATCGAACCCAGTGGGACCCACATAGGCCCCACACAAACCAATCAATCAAACGGACATCTCTTTTTCCAGATCCAAAACCCACAACCCCAATACAAAATACTCAATTCAATCCACTTCAGACAAGTTAACACAGCGTTGTGGTTCTGGAATTTATAATTGTTGTTCTGGAAATAGTAGTTTTCTTTTCGTTCACAAAACAAAAACTTATTTGACTTTATTTGTAAAAAAGCCGTTTAGGACGCAATTCCACGATTGAGATAGATTAATGGGTCCCAGAAAAAAATATAAAAAAGGAAAAATATGAGATAGATTGGTGGGTCCCACGTGTCGCTTTCGTAGACAGTAATTAAGTCAAGAAAAATGGCCAGTCAGCTGTGAGCCGTGTGTAGATGTTTAACTGGGATAAAGATATCTTTTTATCCGGTAACGGCTTCTTCTTGGACACGTGTCGAATGCGGGTTTATCTATCTATTTGACCGTACCGTCCCCTTCATTTTGTGTACTGCAATATTTTTTACACTGAGATAAATGAGATATCGAAACAATAAGTTGTTTGGTTGAAACATTAAAACATTGAAAATTAAGTTTGTCATACATAGGTTGAATGATAAACTTTGAGTTGGTTTATAAGTAATAATCTTTGTAGAAATGCATTAATATATAGCAAGGCACGCCCAATGGAAGTTAGTTGGGTGCGATGCACCCGATGCGCCCACGCCAGGCATGTGCATGGAACGGGAGGGGATACGAGCGATGTGCTTAATGTGGCATTTTGATGGCAAACTTTGCACTTCGCATGTTTGTATTGATAGCGAGCCACCTTTACTAGTTTTGACCTATTGTGGATTGCGGATGGTTTGAGTCTGTTGTGTGGCTCGAATAATTAGTGTTGTGGTGTGATCAACAGAAGACTATTCAAATTCCAGCAATTGTTATAAATTCATTTCTTTGAATACTGAATTCATTTCCATTGAATTCAGCCATAGTGACGAATTTATTTCAGACAATAATTGTGAGTTCTGACCTTATATTGGTTCTTGCTTATGAATAAATACAAGGCATGTGTGACTTTTTCAAAAGTCAGAAACTTACATGTTTCACAAATCACACATACTCAGACGACTTCCAGAACTTTTTTTGTCTGTGCGCTTTTGTTTCAGGCATTGTTTCAGGTGTTAGGCTAATCCCGACAGTACAATCTGCTTAGACTGTTGTACCCTAGGAGACAGGCGGGTTCACATGGGTGGCCCGAAATTTGTTTTAAGGGATACATTAATCCTCAGTCATCTTTGTTTTTATTTTGTTTACTGTAATTGTTCTTGCATTTTGTCTTTGTATATTGTAATCAGATTCGGTTTCTATTTCACTGTATTGTAATTCGTATTATTAAATCAAGCTATTTATCTTTTGTTCTTTATTTATGAATAGTTATCGTACATAGAGTTCAATTAACTATTTATGATTTGGCTTTGATGGTATTTAGCATTTTGATTCGATTCATATTTGAAACTTTTGGGTTAACTTTTGTAATATATATGTTTATGTTGTAAATATAGACCAGTTCTTGTACAAAATATATTTTGTACAAGTTTTAAAAGGCATAGAAAACACCTAGGAGGCGACACGTGTATGTGTGAGGGTTTAATAAGCATAGGTATTCGAGTTCGTTTACTAGTTGCACATATTTTAAACTCAAATAACTTTTAGTAAATTCACTATTAAAAAAACCATACCATAAAACCAACCATTTATTTCTTTTTAATATGTGGAATTATTGAAGATCCTGTTCAGTATGATTTTATGTGGGGTAACATATACTATACTAAGAATATTAATGAATTTAGTTGTTGCAATTGCTCTGGGTATAATTTTTTAGTTTATAGGATCTATTTCTTAGTTTAAGATTACCCTTACTAATTGGAATCAAAGAATTGGTAGATATGCTCCGACCAAATTTATGGTTATGGGTTTGGGTTATCAGGGTCGGACCTAGTGCATGATAAGGGGCAACGCCAGCTGCAGCTTAGCGCTCCGGCGGTAGTGTAAATTTTGGAAAAATTTGATGTTTTTTCGATTTCGTTACCGTTTTTTTATAAAACATTACCGCTACGAACGAATCCTAGATCCGCCACTGTGGGTTATGAACTTATAATCTATAATTTGATGATAAAATCAACTCTATAATTATAAGTTCATTTCATACCGAATCGGAAATGAGTTATATATCTTCTCATTGTGAGAAGGGATCATTTGAGCGTATCTAAATAGACATAACTATTCTTTATAAGAATAGTTTTTTTAACGTGTCACACATTGTGCGTTAATAATTGTTGTTATACCAATTTACATGGTCCTTTTATGCGAGCAGGTCTAGAATGATTTTAAAAAATAAAGGTTGTTGTCCTATTTTACATGGTGCTCTTATGACGCCATGAACATGCATTCGCGAATGGACCCAGACATATAACAACACCATCACCGTCTAAAATGCTATAATAGAACAATGATTCGCACAAAGTGTTACTTTATAAAAATCTTGTGTTTCTAAAAAAATATATCAATATTATTCATATATTAAAGATAAACAAATGAAAATTTTCATAGTATAATATATCAAAGCTACATAGACATAGTTTTTATTATTAAAGTTGATGAAACTAGTATTTAGTGAAAAAAATTAACATTTAGATAACATTTTCCTTTAAAAATTTTCCGCCTTTATAACTATCAATCAATTACAAAACTTCCACCATTTAATATTAACCATTAAATTGATTTGATAAATGGCTGTGATGCTGTTCACTCTTATTAGTAATACATGTATTATAATCATGAAACATTTTTATCATTTTTCGTTTTTAATATTTATTAATGATTATTAAAAAATAATAAAAAATTGGTCCAAACTGACAAAGCTTAATCTTAAACCACTATACAACCAATCCAATCGACTACCCAACCCAGATGCTTTGGTATTCTGTTTTTAAAACCGTAGTTGGTGGTTCATCATAAAAACTTTTGTCAAAACCAATTGTATCATGTGTATTGTGAACACTGCTACATAAAATTTATTTGTGTATTACAATTCTATACAGCTAAAAGTTTGTATGGTACTGAACCTACAATCTCTCTATATATGTTTATAATTGTTATTGTATTCTTTACCTTTAATCTTTTTTCCTTTACAATTACATCAATCATCCTTCCTCTATCAATTTCTGTTACCTTTAACCTTTTTAAGCTTTTGGTATGTGTTCATAAATATATATCTCGTAATCACATTCTTTTAACTATTATTGTTTGCAAATATGAAGGATGTAAAAGACATTTCTATAAAGCATTTTGGTCAACATCATTGAAAATCTTTACAAAACATCATGATATGTATATGCACTTTTTTTCCTCTCATATTGTAGCCTTGTTTTTATTATTATTATTATTATTATTATTATTATTATTATTATTATTATTATTATTATTATTATTATTATTATTATTATCATTATTATTTTACTTTGTAGCAATGATGAATGGGATGTCTACATTGAATCATTATGATGTTCACAAACCCTTTCAAGTGTGTGTATGTGTGCACACAAATGAGTGGTTATGAAAGAGATTGTAAAAACTAATGCAACTATTAATTAATTGTGGATGTCTAGATGATAAACGATTAAAAGCATGACATGTATAAAATAATAAATTTTTTAAGGGTTTCTTAAGTATATCCATCACTGTTTATATAGTAGAAACATATAATTGTAATTGTAATGGGAATTATATCAAATTACACTTTAATTGGTTGATGTCTAGATGATAAACGATTAAAAGCATGATATGTATAAAATAATGACTTTTAAAGGTTTCTTAAGTATATCCAATATCCATCACTGTTTATATAGTACAAATATATAATATATAATTGTAATGGAAATTATATCAAACTAGGATTTCCCCACCGCGCGTTGCGGCGGGAAGTCTGAGTGTGAACCAAACGCTATAGACAAGTTTCATTTAAGCTATTATATTTATAACATATATTAAAAAACAACTTTTCAATTATATTTCGTAACTTATAGTTTTTAAATATTTACTTATTCTATAAATACTGATTATAGTGGCAGTATCATACCAATATCGTAACAAATTGAATTGATATTCATTGAAAAACTCTCACATAAAAAAACTACTACAATGTGTGGACACCGCTACGTAGTTTACTAAATTATATATTATTATTGATTTCAGGTGAATAGGCTTAATAAAATACACATTTATTATTTTAATTTATAGAACTGATTATCATATTATAAATAGTTCTTGTTTAAAGTTTCTACTATTAGAAAATATAAAAATGTTATCATGAGTTCTACCAACCATTGTTTATAGAAACAATTAAAATTATAACCATAAATTAAACTGGTGGACCAACTAAAACAATATGCTATTTCATTTATTCATATATTTTAAAACTTTTTAGGTACATTTATTAATAAATTTATATTTAGTTTTATATTTTTTAAACTCACTAAATTATTCCACTATGCTTCTATTTATATTCAGAAAGTTTTATTGTGAATTTTTTTTTCAATCACGTAGTTCTTATCTATTAGAAACTAATTATTTATTACTATATGTGAAGAGATTTGATAACACATGTCATGCCCTTATAATGACACTTTAACCTTAGGTTTAATTTTCTACTATTTTTTCCTTGAATTTAGGATGAGTTTTACTGGCTTAAATATTTAACTGAATTTTTTACTTTCATATTTAGTGATGGACCAAATTGTAAAAGCAACGAAAGTGATGTGTTCATCTCAAAGAAACCAAAATATGACTGGCGCTACCATGAAGTGATTTAATAAGTTTTAGTAATGACACATCCTAATAATTAGTAACACAATTGGAGCGGTAGAAGGTCGAACACTCAACTAAAGTAGAAAATACAATATAGACGCCACTATGAACGGAAAATCTTAGATGTAACAAAAGAGATATGATTGGAGAGACTGAGGGGCGGTTGTATGTGTATCTTAGGGCTGCACGGGTTCTCAACTTTTTTGGTGAAATGAAACATTTATTTAATTTTCTCTGTTTTTTTATCGGATATCTCTAAACAAATATTAAGATACCCCTAAATGTAGGTAACGTTTTTCTTCGTTTTATGAATGTATGGTATTTTTTACTACCTCGTAATTTATTTTAGATCCGCCACTGAAGAGACTAGTTATAAATTATATTTTAGGAGATGGACCTTTTGCTAACACATGACCAGATTCTTTAAAAACTACAATTATGACATATAGTAGTTATCAGAGAAAAAAAGGAAAAGAAATAAAAAAGCAACAAACACAAAACTTACGGAGTTCATTTGTCAAGATAGATATCATGAACCAATTTAAAAGACTTTATCTTTATATCTTCTTCATGCGTTGAATATTGATGTGTCTCAAGTGGAACTTTAACGAAATGACCTTTGTATTATTCTTTTCGTCGTCCCATAATCCCATTGATTTTAGATGTGTTTACTGTTTACTATCACACGAGGCTTGACATAATTCGGGAAATCATTAGGTTACATTATAAGAAGACTAACTAAACGAAATCATATAACCTAAGCTTACAACTAGGTTTCAAAAGGTATATAATTCGGTTTCAAACAAACAAATATTTGAAAAATAACCTTATTAGGTTTTCTGGAGGAATACAATATTGTTGGAAAATTAGAATAATGTGAAAGAAAATTAATTTAGTAATTAACTAATGGGACTTTTCAAGATAGAGTTTTATGTTAGTTAGATTAGCTTTAATTAGAGTTTTATGTCTCTAATTAAATTACTAATTACTAATTAACTGAAACTTATATGAGAGTTTTATGTTACTAATTAAATCATCAATTAAGTGAAAGTCTGTAACAACATGAATATTTATACCGAATCCTAGCGTGACACGTGTCCAAAATCTCCATATAATTCAGATATATTGAAAAGGTGAAAAAGGCACAAATTTGGTCTCTGTAGTTCCTTGCGCACCACCACAACTAAGCTCTAGTGGTACGCAAGAATGTTCAATTTTGTTGCGCGCATGAGGTCCTTGCGGACCTTAAAGGGGTACATTGACACAAACAATTTGCTGGCAGCAACGTGCTGCATATCTTTGCCACATCTCTCGAAACGTTGCCACACTTAACCTCATTTAGACACCTGTGCTACCACTAATCACTCTCTAAATACACCTGAGAACACTTGTCATCTCCTCATCACAATTCGATTAGTATAAATAGGCTTCAAAGCCTTCACTTTTCATCGTACACTTCACACTTCGCTCTTAAAAACACTTGTGGAGATTGCTTTTGCATTAGAAGCCTCCTTTTCTGAAGTCCTAAGTGTTCTTCAAATCCTAGCAAGTGCTCTCCTTTGGTCAATTTCAGTTTAATAGTTAGATTCTATCAGAAAGTCAATCAGTTTGACTTTTGGTTTGACTTTCGGTTTTGACCACTTTAGTCAACCTAAAATCCAATTAAACCCAACCACGTGATCATCATAATGTAGGGTATACTTCCCTAGAATTATATTCCGTGATCATCACGTTCAAGTGGGTCAAGTGTTGAGTCAAATATATATTTCTTAAAAGTAAATGATGCCCTTTTGACGAATAATCGAAGAATGAAATTCTAAGATTATAAAACCTATATTCTGACTTCAAAACAGAATGCATAACGTCATAAAATACACTTTTACTTTTCGAACTTGTCACAAACCCATTTGACCACATGAAATCGTATCTACGCGCACAATTAGTTAAAATGTCATAAACCATATAATTTAGTCGTATCGGGTCAAACATTTTCAAAACCTTTCAAAATCAAAATGTTTGGTTAAATAACCCATATCACACGAGACTCTTCACTCGTACAGGTATAAACCACATTCTATCTGGTCAACGCTTAATCTAGCGGAACCAAGCGTTATTCTAAAGTTAACTAGTCAAAGTCAAAAGACTTACCAATGACCCGTATACATTCTAACTAAATATATTTTGTGCATTCCGGACTATAGAGCCTTCCAGATAATCACACCTAGAGTAATAAACTTTGAGTACGACTGTGCTACGAGAACCAAATACATTGTTTTTACATCTAGCACAGGTAAATACTTTATAGCCTATTTTTGTTTATAAAACTTGTGATATGGCACTAGCCACTTGGAGCGGGTATTGTAGAATGGGCAAATGCTTTCAAAGAATGTAATAACCCGGTTTAGTTCGTATTGCTTGAGTAACATTAAACACTTGGGGTTAATAGTACCGTGTTCGGGCCTTCCGACTCATTAATTGTAATGACCATAAATAAGTGTGGGGTGTAGGCATACACCTTACAGACGCATAATATGAAATGGCGTGTATATTGATAATGTACCGGCATTTGATTTCCGATCCCCGACTTTATTGACAAGCATATAAAACTGGTAACAAGAAATCCCAGTGTATAATAAATGTTATCAAATGGTTATATATATCAAATGATTTTCAAAATAGCTGGTTAATAGTATTTACGAGCGAAAGCTGACGTATTTTTAAAGATTAACCGCAGATGGCGAACCTCAATAGTAGGCTGCATACGGTTCGCCCATAAAGCTTTGGAATTTGCGACTTCATGGTGAAAGACCTATAATGTCTAAAGTCCTTTTTATTTTGATCCTGCCTTGTGGGATATTTGTACCGAACAAAATGCTATAAATTTTATTTAATATAATTTCAAGTTTTTATACTTGTACTTTATCATCCTTTACTTCCGCTGTCAATTGTGATACTGTTATCCGACCGTCACGTATAAACCCTAAGTCCGGGCCCACCGGAAAATAGGGGTATGACGAACTCTTCACCACCCATGACTCTTGTAAAAATGGTAAACTTTGTGCCTTATTTGATACATTAGAAACATACATAAGTATATTCATGGAGAATTCTTGAAGAAGTGGTGAAGACTTGAATACCCACATGTTTAAGAACTAAATAGGAAGGAGTACTCTCTACTTAATTTCACCATCAATCTTATTTTATTTTCCACAACTGATAAACCACACTAAGTTATTCGGTGTAGCCTCGGGCACCTGAGCCATCTTCGGGGAAATACAGACTGTTTCGGCTGTTGTTCCCATGTCCTACAGACATATCTAAATAAATATACATTATGTGAAAGGTTAGGATTATGAAAGGTGCTAAAGCAAAACAAACTATTAAATTATCCAAAAGAAAACTAATTAGAGAAACCAATAACTAAAGATTGAATAACTTTACACTTAGTACCTGTAAGATTTTGAAAAATTCAAAACACTTTTCATGCAGTTAATAATGATGAAATACTATATAAAGAATACACATCTAGCAAATTACGATGATATAAGTATTGGATTTATACTCTGTAATTTAGTTTTAAATTGGAATTTCATTACATAAGCAATGAAAATCATTTCGAACATCATCCAAAGTCTAATACGAACCATAATCCAAAAGTCTCTTAAACAAAACACATAATAGATAATAGTGATGTTAGTCACTTGTATGGTAGCTTTCACTTCACTACCACTAGTATCAACGGCAACTCTCGAGTAGCCTAATCATTAACCTGATGTGCATACTAAAAGTCAACTACGTTGAATGAGTTCCTATTTATAAAACATTTCAAAACATTAACTATACATTTAAGAATATAGTGACATTCTTTACATGATATGCTTTACACTTTATCCTTATCATTAGTATCAAGCTAACATTCACCGGTGAGTAATCACATCACCCGCCTCATAGATCCGTATAGGTATTGGTAGTCCCGGAGGTCACTGATCTATACTTGCAGCCCCGAAGGTAACTTCCATGTAACATGAATCATTTCTTTAACTTATCTTTCATGGTCTTTATCTATCACTGTAGTTATCAAGTTCTGTTTCATTTAAAATATACTTTCGAAGACATTAACATTAATTAATGAAAACGTTTCCTGATAACATTATGGTTTAAAGCCAAAATAATTTATTAAACTGTTCATATCTGTATCATTTCCATTCCATTTTACCGAGTACACACATCCCATAAAACTATCTAAAAAGGGATCTAGAGACTCACCCGTGATACTATGCTTTATTTCACTGTACTCTCAAGGATCCCGACACTTGGATACTAAGTCAATCTGGTCAAAAGACTTATGGGAAATAATCAACATTTCGTGCGAGCGATATATGCAAATCCTTACAACTTTCGAATGGGCTTTAACATTTGGGCAACATAACCTTTCGCATCAAGTGATAAGTAACTAATATGCGAAATCTATCTACACGGAATCCACATGCAAAATCTAATCTTCATGCGAAAAGTAGGGTTTCACTCATGGTCGTGTGAAAACTAAGCTATGCGAAATGCTATCCTAACAAAATGTATAAGCGAAATGCTATGTTATCCAAGCAAAAACTATACTTTTAGCATGTTCAAGGGAGGGAAATTATTCCTCGTCTTCTTCACGATAAAACCCTAATCAGGCGGCTGTTACGATGCAATCTTGTTAACACATCAAGTTATGAACTTTATGTTTCTGAATGACTCGAAATTAATGTGTATCATAACCCCATGACACTTTACAAAATTCGGTTTTTATCACGTCTACTTACCTTTAGAGTCGAACCTCACGAACCAAACTCAAAATTAGCTTCAAGCTTCACCTTTTTTTTTTGTTTTCAGTAGCTTGTATGATGCTTCCGGATGCTAGATCCACAACCTGAGGCTCCCTTGCTTGATAAGCAAACTAATGAAATGTGGTTTTCCTCTCTATCTCTTTTTTCTCACTAACCTCCCCCCAAAATGGAAATGATGTAAAAATGAGTAGGAGACTACTAAGAACTCTTTCTTGGGCCTTTGACATAACCACCATACTAAAGTGGATTTTTATTGACTTTTATTCCATGAAAAAAATGTAAAAGTGCCATTCATTTGTTAAAACATTTTGGGATGTTACACATACTAATATCCAAAGATAATGAATTCACAAGATAATGAAGAAATCACATTAACTGGGATCAAGAGGGGCATCAGGCTACTAGTTTTTCTATATTTCCATAACAAGTTCATTCTGGTGAGGTCCCTAGTGAGAAAGTGATCTAAACTTTTTACACGCAAGTTTTAAACAAAATTATTGATTCAAAATCTGGGGAGAAAGAGACTGTGACTCGTGCGATTCATCTGGATTTCATACCCTTTAGTGTGGTTTAATCAGTGGAGTGACCACAAACTGGCGATTAAAGAGATTAGATATTGTGATCGGAAATAGAGAGAAGATCAGGAGCGTGTCCATACTTTTATATATGATTATTTTTAAATAGAAAGGACATCTATGTCTTTAAATAAGTGTGGAGGTGCAGTAACAACTAAGATTACGACCGTAGTTTTTCATACATAAGGACGAAAGCTAAATTTCAACATACACATTGTGATTTGTTAAATAACTCGCGTAAGTGGCTTTAGTTCCTGGAGGATGAAGTTGATTTCACGATGAAAACCGTTCGTGAAATTTAAGGAATCAATATGCTCACAGTTCATGTGTAACACATTTAAATTAAAAGTAGATTGTACCATAAGTCATGCGTTGTGGCTACGACGTCTTAATTGTTTATAGCCGGTGGCACGTTATGTTATGCGTCAACCATATGAAAACTACGTGTTTCGACGTATCCGATTTAACTCAGTGTAATAAGCATTGCAGTTACAAAAGAAACTAATTACTCGAACCCAGGTTGGTTTGTTTAGTGAGGGTTCCACCTAATAACTACACCACCCTAACCTTCGCATCAGCACTTAGCGACGTCAAACGTACAATAACTCAAATTTATATCGTCGAATGAAAATGTATTATATTTGACCCGACCCGTTTCCAAACATAGTTTATGTCAAAACGCAGACCATCCGAAATCGTACGCAAAAATAAGCACGAAAACATATTATATTTGATCAGACTCATTTCCGAAAAACTATTCTTTCGAAACGTGAATTTATACTGACAGGTACATTAAAATAAGCACATGGGAAAATATTGTTTTTTAGTTTACGTCAAAACGTAGACCAACTGAAAACGTACATAAAAAATAAACATGAAAACGCATTATATTTGACCCGAATTGTTTCCAAAAAAATTACATCGAAATATGAATTTATACCAATACGTACGTAAAAATAACCACGTGAGAAAGTAGTTTTTTTTTCTTTAAGCTAAAGAATGAAAATACATGGGTAAATATGAAAAGTTAGAACTCAAGAGGGTGAAAATCATATTTTATAAAGTTTTAAAAAGTGTAAAGGGTGTAAATGTCAATTGTGAAAGTTTAAGGGTTGCCTGTCTGTTATGAAAGTTTGGAGGTTGCTTGTGTCGGTGACATAGGCCACCAACCTTTGTTTTTTAGATAGCACATAATATAAGATCATCATCATTATACTCAGTAAATCCCATCAATAGTAAAGTTAAGGTAGGGTACGAGGAGGGTAAGATGTAGACAGTCTTATCTCTACTCCGTAGGAATAGAGATACTGTTTCCAGTAAGACCACATAATATAACATACAAATTATATAATGTTTAAAAATGTAAAGGGTGTAAATGTCAATTGTAAAAGTTTGGAGGCTGCTTCGACACAGGCCGTGCTTTTAAGATAGTAAATATATAAATTATATAAATTAGTGTTGTGGTTACCAAACGTATTTATTTTGCTTAGTTTTTTCTTCATGTACAATAGAATCTCTATCATTTAATAGTCGATAAATTAATAACCTCGATAAAATTAATAATTTGTCTGGTCCCAACTTGGGACCGGTACAAAATTAGACCCCAATCGAAAAAATAATAAGATAATTTTTTTTTGAAATCCTAATGTAAATATATCGGTCTCAGCGAAACTATAAAGTAAATAATTTCTAAATATTCCAAAATTCTAAAGCCATAGTTAATGTGAATAGAAAATTTATCATTAGACATTTTGTAGTGATCAATCTAGATCTATGTACATTGAACTTGACAAGTTCATTAATATGTGAATGTACATGAGAATTTTAAAGGTTCTTGTTTCTGTTTTATTAAATATTAAAATGAACGACATAAAAATTTTGAAGGTTGATGCATTAATTTGAGAGTGGCAGAATATAGCAACTCTTTAAATTAATAATTTATTAATTTATCGATATACTTATCTCTCGCTAATTAATAAAATATCTCAATCCTAACATTATTAATTTATAGAGTTATGAATATTCTATCATTTGATGATGAGCGTTAGGGCGTGGATTGCTTCCCAGTTACTACGTTAAACTCCAGTCACTTATATGTTTATTTTTTTCACATTCCATTAATAAGATAATGATAAAATTTAAGAATCACTTAAAGATTTATTTAATGTCACAAGAGATGAACTAAAATGGTAAGTACTACTTAAAATCTGTTTTTTTTATTACAAATTTATTTCACATATAATTGGATTTAACTTTAGATAATGTATCATTACATCTATAATTAAAACTTATAATAATTATAAAGTCAACAAACTTAATTGTGTCATTATTTCACATATATGATTTAACTAGATAATTATCCTTGCCTCTTTTTCTAAAGGTAACTTGAACTTTCGTCAAAACATTATTGTTCTAGGGGCTAAGTGTCATTTAATTATGAGCCCACGTCTTCCCTTAAACTCATACTCATCTACTCCCTTTTTGTTTGTTTCATAGATTATTTTGGAAGTGTGCGTGATATAAAAATAGTTATCAAAACTTATATACTATTATTATGTATGGTTGTAAAACAAACTTTTCGGCCGAGTACCCATAAGGAGTCACTACAAGGTAGGTTGTCGAGACAATTTTCTTCAACTCTGGCTAATTACTCGGAATCGATCAAATGCGGTCAACCTTGACTAGAATCGGATCTAGTAGGTCAACTCGGGCCGAGTTTAACTTAAAAAAATACATAATTTCTATGTGTATCATATTAAAGAAGGAATATCATTTTCACGTATTTTGTTATAAATAATATTATAAATTTATATGATTTGACATATATTTAATTTCCAAAAAACTAATTTCTTTATATTAACATGTACGAGTCTTCCCCGAGTACTCTCTGCCTAGCAAGTACTCTCAACTCTCCGGTCAACCGACTAGAGAGCGCGACTTTTGCAACCATGCTATTATGTTTATAGTATTATCAACTTATTACCAAAGTTGCTAAATCAAAACTTTGTTAATCAAATGGTTTAAGGAATGCTTAATATAATTAGTTGTAATAGTAACAAAATCCTTAGCGTTAATTATAAGAATTATTTGTGATCTAGATAAAACAATCTCTTATGAAAAAGAAAATTACAAGTCATAAGTCATATTGATGTAAATCTTCTTTAAAAAAACCAACTCTTTAACCTATTTGTTTATCATTTGTGGTTTCATGCACTACAAAATGGAAGGCATTCAACGATAGACACACTTGTTGGAAGTCCCTTAGTGAAAGTGGCATTCGTCGGTGATACTCTGTCAGAAAACATAAACATGATATTGATAACAAATTTATTGACGGGTTACCAATAGTCGATAGATGTTACCAAGGGATCACGCAAGGCATAATCGACTGATTACCGAGGGAAAGATTCACCAGGGGATTACCAATGGAGTTGTTACCGACAAGTTGCCAATATAATTTATTAGCAGTCCAGGTGTATAGGCATTATTGCCTAGTGGGGATGGATATGATCGAGTGGTTCTGCTGATGGCATGATAATACTCCAGTGGTCCGTTAGTGAATCAAATCTGCCGTTCAAAAATAATATTAGCAGTCCACATTTCAATGTCATTGAAGAATAATTCACCGAGGGAGCACCCATAATGTTACTGATAGATTACTAATGGTTGTTTCTGTTGGTAATATCCTTCTTATTAAGAATAATAAATTAAAAAAATGGTGTCAGTTTCATGTAAATATAAATAACACGTTCTAATAACAGGTTTGTAAAGTCAAAGAAAAAATCTTATAAATAGGAAATATACATAGCATTTCCATTACATGTGTTAAGCGAGTAACACAAAACCAAACGTAGCGAATTGACAAAAAATATCGTCACCCTCATTCAGATAAACGTGCTCTGGTGCAAAAGAAGACTCCCCCTCTCTACGCCTCCTTTTTCAAATGCGTCCTCTCAAAAATCTTGACTCTAGTAGAGGTTTGCATCCCATGCCTCCGTATGTTCGCGAGTTGTATTAGGTTATACAAAGTCACCTAGTGTTGGATATTTTAGTGTAATTTGAGATTGTGTGTGACATTCAAATAAGAGTGCACGCTTATATGAATGTCATCGGGACTAACGGGGGATCCAAGGGGGCAGCGCCCGCTTGGCGGGGGTCCGGGGCCACATGAACACTATGTGACATATGAGGTATACCTTAGCTCAGTTTCACTATGGAAACTTTTCAATAAAACCATTTACAAAGCTCGAAAAAAGCTTATGACAATGATGTAGACCATAGCATTCTACTCTCGCATGTTCTAAGCACATAAGTGGAATCCATTTTGAGGCATTCACAAGATCAAATACTATGAGACCACATGTCAAAACCGACATAGATTCTTTTACACCATAGATTTACAAATGTGCACATCTTCTAAACACACTATGAACACATGTAGAAACCCATTTCACATACGTGGGAGGACATGTAGACGTCTGCCATGCGTATAAAACCTGGAACCATGGCCACATGTGGTAAATCGACCTACGTTCCTTATCTCCATTGGGCTATGTATGACTGATTTAATTCCAAGACCACCGGTGACAACAAACTAGTTACAACCCATCAGTGACACTAGTTCATGTAATAGATGTGAAAAACATGAAGGATTGGGGAGATGAATAAAACCAAGCGAACTGGCGAAGAGTGATTTTGAAAAAAATTGAGGTTCAAGCAAGATTTTCATTCACTTTTTAGACGGATTACCAATGTAATATATGTCGTCGGTTCCCACTGATTAATGGTTGCGAAGCTTAACTTGAATCTTGTCTTAAGAACTAGTAGCATATTATTGCGCGACTATCCTCAAAAAATGGTTCCACATTATAAACATCTGAAAAGCTTGGACGATATTCTTATCTTAAGAATTTGGAAAAAGGTTCCCACTGACGACAAAAAAGTTAGATCCTAAACTTATTAAAAAATGAAAACTGCATAACCCAAACATGGAACCTTTTAAACAAAAAAAAAAAACCAAAAATGGTAATATAGCCATCCTAGAAGGACTATTTACATAATTAACTCTTAATGGAATTGCAAAAAAGGGATAATACAATATGGTTTTTATTAATATACGTGGCCTATCTACATCTATGTAAGTGAATTAAAAAAGTTTGTTAGCTTAGCACTTTATATGGTACACTCCTCTTCCTTGAAATGGCCCTCACTCCATTAGTTAAACCCTTTTCCTATTGGGAGTTGGGACCATGACATCCTCCATACAACAAGACACGTATTGTTTAACAACTGATTTATATATAGTGAGATATTTAAGTCATTGCAAAACAAAGAAAAAATATTTTATCGTCGTTGAGCTACTTGTGATTTAAAAATTAAAACTACATATCCATAGTATGGTTGAAAACATGTCGGGCCATAACTTGATTCAGTGAATACAAGTCTTCACCCGCTGTTATTTTCTTTGAATTTTCCAAAACATGTATTCATTAAATGAATAAAATTAAGTTTTCCCCCTAAATCTTATTTTCACTCTATCTCTCTCTATAGGGATTTGTGAATATTAACTCCCTAAAATAATTCCTAAATATTTAGTGATTCTGATTTGGTCCCACTTATTTCCTCAAACGCAAACGCCCACACAAGTGTGTGCGTATACCTAGAGATGTACAAAAAAACCGGTTTTAGAACCGAAACCGGTTTTTTTAACCGTTTTTTACAACCGGTTAGTAACCGAAACCGAACCGCCGGTTGTAGACCGGTTATGGTTTTTTGCCTTCGAAACCGGTTACAAAAAACCGGTTTTTTTAGGTTAAACCGGTTAAAAACCGGCCCTAATCGGTTTGATCGGTTATTAGTTTGAGTAAAAAAACCGGTTAGTAACCGGAACCGGTTATACAAAAAACCGGTTTTTGATTTTGATGAGAAAAACCGGTTCGATTAATAACCGAAACCGGTTTTCGAAAAAACCCGATTTGTACACCTCTACGTATACCTATATACACATATAGAACAACTAGTAACTAATAATTTTTTTCTCATTTTTTAATTTAAAAGTTAGCACTATAAAAATCTACACATGTGTAGATTCATTATAGTTCTATGTTCTACACATGTGTATGATATATGTTAAGAGGAAAAACCATAAGAAAATTGATTAAATTGTGGCATGAATAATTTAGTCTTTTGAAATTATCTTTTTTTTTTTTGAACGACAACCACACTATATATATTTATATATAGAGCCAACAAGAAACTGGAGGAAAAAAAACATACAAAACAAGGAAAAAACAAACAACGAACAAACTAAAGAGAGTCTACTATATCAAAGTTGATCCATTTATCCCAAGTCGGAGCTGGAATCTTCGCGCGATTACTAATCAAGAAAAGCGTCTTCTTTGATAAACTCCACACACTTATTTATCGGTAAGAAGCTATCTTCAAACACTTTTAGGTTCCTCGCATGCCAAATCCTCCATGTGGTTACCATTGCTACAGTATAGACAATTCTCTTCCATTTTTGGCTACCTGGGCAATTTTTCAAATAGTCAAAAATGTCTTTCAGAGAGTTTACATTGGCTGGGAGACAAAGCCTGATCCAAATGCATATATTCCACCACACGCTTTTTGCCATGAGACAACGAGCAAATAAATGGTCCGCGTCTTCCTCGTATATACCACATCTCGGACAGATTGTATCTAGTAAGTTGACCCCACGTCTCACCAGCCCTTGCTTAGTCGCCATTTTACCCATAAGGGCTCTCCACAAAAGATAATTAGCTTTTGGAGGGGCCCAAGAATTCCAGTAAAAGTGCCAGATGTCTATACCCCCCTGCGACTCAGCTGCAACAATCTCCCTTCTCAGGTCTTTAACCGAAAACCTTTCACCAGAGGCGTTTTCCCAGTTCCACTCATTATCTTCCTCCTTCAGATTAACCTGCTGCAACAAGTTCATTAGAACCCAATCTGCCTCCACTCACTCAGAGAACTCGGGTCTTTAACCCAGTCCCAGCCCCAACATAATCCTGTCATTGACCCGACCCTATGAGCCGCAACACTTCCATTCTTGTTTTTTGCGAGGCGAAACAGGTCTGGGAAATCTTCTTTCAGCGGATTTTTAGTCAACCAAATATCTTTCCAAAACTTTATGTTAACTCCATTTTTACCTTTAGCTTTTCTTGTATGTTGATCCCCAATTTGTCAGAGAACCCTCCACAGCTCCTATATTTTTCCAAATGCCCACAATCGATTTTTTTATAGGAATTAAACTCTTGTCATGTTTATTTTTGTGAATGGCATTTACCACCGTAGCCCACAGTTGATTCGGGTCATCTTTGAATCGCCACCACCATTGGTGAAGCATGGCGGTGTTTAAGTCTCTTATGCCCCCAAGCCCCGCTCCTCCCATATTCTTCGGTTGCACCATTTTTGCCCAGCGCACCCATCGAATTTTATGACCCGAACCCGATTTGCCCCAAACGAAATCTCTTCTAATTCTTTCGAGCTTATTAGTGACCGCCTTAGGGGCTGAAAATAGCGATAGGTAGTATGAAGGAAGGCTACCTAACACTACTTTCGCCAAAGTGATTCGACCTGCGAACGAGAGGTTTTTTGGTGTTAATAACATGTATGATGGTTAACATGCTATATGCTATTGAATTATTATACCTTATAACAAGTCACATTAAGTCACAACAAGTTATATTGGTGCTAATGACGTGTATGATAATTATTACACTAACATGCATTGTCATGTGTTATTGAGTTGTTTTAGGTTAAACAAAATCCCATTAGGTATGACATGTAATTTTAATGTTAAATTGCATTCTTAGATCTTATAGATAAGTTTAGAATGTGTATAAATGTGCAACAAAATACAATTCTAAATGTCATGTGTGTAATATAAATATTTTATATCATACAAATCTATCTTACTGCGTGCATCGTGGGGTTTCCATATCCTCATGTTGTGAGTACATATACACCACAAGTTCCCGTATCCGCCATATGCAATCTAGAAATGTAAAACAAATAACGTATGAGGTATTTCGTAGCTATGTATTACTTGAGCATTTCTGACTGAATGATCATTTGTGGTGCTAGAAAAAAAAACTATGCTAATGATGTACACATGACAAGGCCTATGAGCATACTAATTAGTCATCATACACATGTCATTAACATTATAAAATGGTGTTCGACTGCATTTGAAATTATTTTAAACTTGGGAATTTCTTTAGCAAAAAAATTATCTGGCAATCAATAAATATCTATTTACATATTTCATGAGTTTGTGGATATAATATAATACAAACACACACACATACAACATGTAAATATATATGATAATATGATTCCATTCGATCTATATTATATTCTACCTGCTATGATTCCTAATGGTAAGTGATTCTTGATACATTTCATCCGACAATTTTTATTTGCTGTGGTTGACCTTTTGATTTCGTAGATAATGGTAACATGTTTTCAACCCACACTATAAGTAGCCCCATAGCAATTCTGGTTTTCACATTCATGATTTCGACATACACACTCTCAACCCTCTCTAGTTTTCGTGAATGTTTAATTATCAAAATATACATTATAAACATTTTTATTGTGAAAATATACAATATAAGTACTCTCAATGTCCCTTCTTCGTTTTTCACATGGTACGTAATATAAAAAATTTCACCTGTAAATTTAATTTGGAATGGGTGGATTCAAAAATTAAATATGTCAAAAATGCGTTTGCACGATTATAATGTGTTTATAAGATTTAGGCATTTAGAATCTATAGTATACAAGAATATAAGATGGTTACACTATTCTCTGGAATATTTGATTGATTAATGCTAGAACTGATGGCCTTGAAATATTTAGGCTTATTAGTGTCAAAATATTTTCATTTGTGTGCTTAAATGTGTGAGTTGGGAAACCTACAGTATACATTATTGGCACAAGTTTCTTTCTAGCTCTTGAGATGGTCATTTGTTAAAAAGTTTCTTTGAAAAAGAAGCTAGGAAAAACCTCATATGTCATATGGTTTTCACATTTTTAAATTACACTGTAATTTACAAGGAAACAAACAATGCAAATGGCATAAGTTTCTTTCTAATGTAATGTACCACAAAAATGTTTTATTCACATGTAAGATCAGGAAAGATAATAAAGTACGAAAAATTTAGTATGATATTAATATCAACATGATATATTATCTCTTAAGGTAACTTTGTGTAACTTAAAAGAACACATGCCAAGGCCAATTAATATACTAATTAATCATCATACACATGTCATTAACATCAAAATCACTTGTTATGGCCTAATATGACTTTATACAACCTAAAACAAGTTTCACTAACATAAGTCAAGGCCTGTTAGCGTATGTATTGATCATCATACACATCTCACTAACACCCATATGACTTGTTGTGACATAATGTGGCTTTGAGTAAAGCTTAAAGACTCAGAACACATGTGAACGCGAACTATTTTGCATTTATCGGAAACAAACAACATTAGTAATTTGTTTATGTAGCAAAATGTAAATATTATCAATGGAAATAACCATTGGAAATTTATTGGTATGCCTCCGTCGGTGATTCATCAGCGAGGCATCTGTTGATGAATTAAATTCAGAATATTTCTATCAGTGGTAGTGTTTGTCGGTGATAACTTTATAACTTCCATCAGTAATGTGTTGATAAATTCTTTACGCATACCATATATACTTACAGTCTACATATTGCTGGCGAATTTTCAGCCCCTAAAGTACCTCTTTTGCTTTGTTGACTTGCATATTAAAATCTCTAATACTTTATCTTGTTGGTCTACATAGAAACTATTTGAAACTTTGTGTTAGAATAGTTTGAAAACCTGATAGCAACTATTTGAAATTTTGTGTTAGATTTGTTTGAAAATCTGTAGTTTTATTAGTATTAGTTTTTTTAACGGTAATTCATATATTTTCTAGGATAAACACATCACAACTTGCATTCTGTATAATTTGAACCCCTCAATTTTTTAATTCTGAGACATGCATCTTAATCACCCGGATGTCTCCTTGACGAATGCACTATTAGTAAATTATAGAAAACACGAAATGAATAAATAAATAAATAAAAAGTCACATAGTGAAAACCGTATTTGGGTTGAAATATGCACTAATCCCTAGGTGCATGTCTTCACTTGAAAAGATTAGAATGAGATAAGGGGTGTTTATGGTCTGGTTTGGTCGATTTTTGGGTCAAGAACCAAATCGTTAGTCACGGGTTTTGGTAATTGAAAACCGAAACCGAACCATTGAATTCTTAGACCGCACGGCACCAAACCATTATTAACGGTTTGGTTTCGGTTCGGTTTCACAGCTTGAACCTTATTTGCTAAAAATGAAAAACAAAACAAAAGAATAAAAAGAAAAACAAACTGTCCAAAGTAGAGAATATGATAACACTTGTCCATATAGACTTTTGAATGTTAAATATGGGTCGACACATACTATATTAGATATTGAAATTAAAAGTTCATATATGACCAAATTTTAGTTAACATTGTTAATTTACTTACTTATATATTACATTTATATTTAAATTTATTTGTCTATATATATGTAAATATATGAAATTTTAAAAAATAAAATAAAATAAATCTTACGGTTCGGTCCGTTTGTTACGGTGGTTTATGCTATAAACCGTAAATCAAACAGTTTGCTACGGCTTGCATGTCACACCCCGACCCGTAGCGGAATAAGAGTCGGGGCATAATTGGGTTATCACCAAAGCTCATGATATTTACTAAATATGTCTCATATTTATTAAAGTCAAAATTACATTTCAAATATCCAAACATGCCCATACAATACAAAGAAAATAACCAAACAAAATAAATCCAAGCTCTAAATCATTTTATTCTTCTAGTCCAATCCTATGTGTTTCTGGCTGCAGCTGGTTCACCTGTATCATGTGTAAAAATGTGGGTTTTTGGGTCAACATAAGTTGGCGAGTGAACCTTGTTAGATAAACATTTATTATTGATTTACTTGTTAGTTTATCAATGAAAAATTGTGCATAATCATAAATGAGCAAATGTAAATAATCAAGCAGTAGCAATAGCAATCACAACTATAACATACAATAACATATGATAGCATACATTAACATACCAACATCATACGATAAATAACATGAATAAAACTGTGCGATCAAGGCTCAATCAAACGGAGCCGATCGTATTGCATGTACTGAAAATGATAAATGTCTGTGCGATCAAGGCTCAATCAAACGGAGCCGATCGTATGTTGGCACGCCAGGTTCACGCTCATAATGTAATGGAGAACTTGCTCAACGCTCATAATGTAATGGGGAGCGGCGGCCTATAAAACTGCATGTACTGACAATAATAAATTGAATCTAACAATAACCACACAAACAGTTGAAACAAACTGAATACACATGTTCATGATATGATGTATGCACAATGATTTAAATATAATATATAGCAAGACACATGATACACCCCAAAACGTGATTAAAACGGGGAATTTATAAAGATTCACTCACATTGGGTGCGTTTGATTGGAGATGGTGAGATGCGCACGAGTTGTAAGAGCGGAACAACGAGAATTAACTAACGTAAATAATAACGGAAAATATAGTAAATGAATGGATTTTATTAAGGATTTTAATAGAATTTTTAGATATATTTTTACGAGTTTAAGGCTATTTTCTATCTTTAAAACATTATTTTTAAGTATTTTTAATTGATTTTTAAATTAAACTAAATAAATAAAAAATATAAAAATATGTTGACTTTTTGGGTTGACCGTTGACTTTTTGACTTTTACTTGTTTGACCGGTTTATTGTGTGACTGAAATGCGCTGGGTGAGGCTCGAACTCGTGACCTCCCGTACACGTGCACGCAGCTCTACCAACTGAGCTACGTGTCTAACCCGAAATAATTCTGTTTTTAATTATACTTATATATTAATTCAATTTATCCAAAATTCTTTTATTTTCAAAAATATTTTAATTCATCGAACCGGTGCCACTAACAGGTCTCGAACCCGGGACCTGTGCTTTAACGTTACACACAGTCCACCGCTGGACTGTGTGTCTAACTTGGTTAATATACAAATTTTATTATACTTAACAACTAACGGAGTTAACCCGGTTCAGTTCTAAACAAAAAGGCATTTTATTACTGCGAAGGTGTGTGCGTCAAGAATCGAACTCGGGACGTATGCGTGTTTTTGTTCGCACACAGTCCACCGCTGGACTGTGTGTCTAACCCGTTCAAAATACCAGTTTTAATTATTCTTATAATGTTATCGCAGTTCATCTTCTTCGTTAGATTTTACAGGCAGAAGATTACACCGTTATATCTTGTTTAGTTCGATAGATAAACATTGTACAAACTAATATGAAATGGCAGAAACGATAATTAGAAGTAAACATACCGATGAACGGTTTATTTCAGAATTCCGGCAAGGTGTCGGCCTCTGTTTTTGTGCACTTCAACTGAACAAGACAATTAACCGTTTTGATTAGCTAATCGTGGAATTGAAGTGATAAACAAACGTTAACAGAGTGTTTGAATGTCCTTACCAATTCACAGATGAAAATAAAGATTTCCAGAACTTTTCCGGCGAACTGGTATTATCCGTTAGTAGCGTCTGAATTCGATTTCAAGTGAAAGGTTTGAGTTAGAAATAGCTTAACAATTGTTAGACTACGACGGTATTGAAGGACTTACCGTTTTGAGGAAGAATACGGTTTTTCCGGCGAACTTGCAGAATTTCTGGCGAGTAAAATAAACTTCTCCGGTGGACTGTAAAGTGTGCGGAAATGTAATTGGAGGTTTGTGGAATGTTTCTGAGTCGCGAGAAGGATGTTTGATTGCAGTAATTCGGATTATTGGATAACTTCGGTTATAAAACCCATCATCATCAGAATTCAAGTCAATTCAAGTCTGAATTGATTAGAATTATCGATGCATCGGCTATAAATCTGAATTCGCGATTATTCAAACGTTTTAGACAGTTGAATAGCCGATTTCGGTTTTCAGTTGGCGCAACCGGTTCATCTAGGTTTGTATATAAGACGTATTTGTTTCCTAGAGTTGACAGAAAACAAATAAGTGGCGGAGTGGTTATGCGTGCGAGTGTTAAATCTTTAATGTTACAACCCGGCTGACCCGGGTTCGAGTCCCGGCAGCCCCAATTTATTTTTAATTGTTTTATTTATATTTTTTATCAATTATAACTTTTAGGGTTTAGTTTGTTTATTAATTATGTATCATTAAAAATTAAAATAAACATAAATAGGCAACGACACATTTATAACTTGATATTCGATTACAAACGGAGCGGGTTTGGTAAAACCCGTTTTCGACAAATGTTACAGTATCCCTAGTTTTAGGAATTTCGTCCCGAAATTTAAGTAGTATAAGTAGTAGGAAAAAGATGCGGGTATTTTTCACGCATTGAGTCTTCACTTTCCCAAGTAAACTCAGGTCCCCGTTTCGACTCCCAGCGTACCCTAACAATTGGAATGCGATTTCGTCGCAGACGTTTTTCCCCGAAATCCATGATCTCTACTGGTCTTTCAATAAAATGCATAGATTCATCAATCTGAATATCTTCCAGAGGAATGTGGAGGTTTTCATCAGCGAGACACTTCTTCAAGTTTGATACGTGGAATGTGGATGAATCCTGTTGAGTTCTTCTGGTAGATCAAGCTTGTATGCTACAGGTCCTACTCTTTCGAGTATCTTGAAAGGTCATACGTAGCGTGGTGCTAGCTTGCCTTTTTGACCAAAACGAACTACTCCCTTCCACGGTGATACTTTTAGAAGTACATGATCACCAATGTTAAACTCTAAAGGCTTCCGCCGTTTATCTGCATAACTCTTTTGACGACTCTGAGCCGCTAGAAGATTGTTTCGAATTTGATGGATCTTGTTTGTGGTTTCTTGAATCAATTCCGGACCAGTGATTTGAGCTTCCCCAATTTCGTGCCAACATACTGGAGATCGGCACTTACGACCATATAAGGCTTCAAAAGGTGCCATGCCGATGCTTGAATGATAGCTGTTGTTGTACGAAAATTCGACTAATGGTAGATGAGCGTCCCAATTTCCCTTGAAGTCTATAACACATGCTCGAAGCATATCTTCAAGAGTTTGAATGGTGCGTTCAGATTGACCATCAGTTTGAGGATGATAGGCGGTACTGAGATCCAATCGCTACCCATAGCGGCTTGTACTGCTTGCCATGTTCGTGAAGTGAACGACCATCACGATCAGAAATAATGCTTAACGGTACCCCATGTCGGCTTACGATTTCGCTGATATAAATATGAGCTAGCTTTTCGTTCTTGAAATCTTCGCGGATAGGAATAAAGTGAGCTGATTTTGTAAGTCGGTCAATTATTACCCATATAGTGTCATACCCACTAGAAGTGCGAGGTAACCCGGTAATGAAGTCCATGGTTATATTTTCCCACTTCCATACAGGTATTTCAGGTTGGACCAGAAGTCCTGAGGGTCTTTGGTGTTCAGCTTTCACCTTAGAACATGTAAGGCACTTAGAAACAAAAACAGCAATATCCTTTTTCATTCCAGGCCACCGATAGGTATATCGTAGGTCTTGATACATCTTATCGGCTCCTGGGTGTATAGAGTATCGCGTTTTGTGAGCTTCATTCATAAGAATTTCACGAAGATTGTTGTGGTTAGGAATCCATATACGATCTAGATAGTACAGAATACCGTCAGATTTAGTTTCAATTTTAAGTTCAGCTCCACAGGACATCTCCTTTCGTACATCATCTTCCGTTACTGAAACATGTTGGGCTTCTCGAATTTGATCTTTAATGTCAGTTATGATTTGCGAACATAGAAGACAAATGGAGTTCGCATAACCCTTTCGACTAAGTGCATCGGCCACCACATTTGCTTTTCCAGGGTGGTATCGAATTTCACAGTCGTAGTTATTTAGAAGTTCGACCCATCTTCGTTGCCTCATGTTTAACTCCTTTTGATTGAAGATATGTTGAAGACTCTTGTGGTCAGTGTATATTTCACACTTAGTACCATAGAGATAATGTCTCCATATCTTAAGAGCGAACACAACGGCTCCAAGTTCCAGGTCATGGGTGGTGTAGTTCTTCTCATGCGTCTTGAGTTGTCTCGAAGCATAAGCTATAACTTTTCCTCTTTGCATTAGAACGCAGCCTAATCCTTGCCCTGACGCGTCGCAATAGACCACGAAATCATCACAACCTTCAGGAAGAGTGAGGATTGGTGCATCATAGAGTTTTTGTTTAAGGGTTTGGAAGGCTTCTTCTTGCTTGGGTCCCCATATGAAAGGTTTTCCCTTATGAGTTAAAGCCGTGAGTGGTACAGCAATGCGGGAGAAGTTTGAAATGAAACGACGATAATAACCAGCCAAACCAAGAAAAGATCTTACTTCAGTTGGTGTACGTGGCACTTGCCATTCTTGTACCGCTTTGATCTTTGAGGGGTCGACATGTATTCCCTTGTCATTGACTACATGTCCGAGGAATTGCACCTCTTTTAACCAGAATTCGCATTTGGAGAATTTGGCGTAAAGCTTTTCATTCTCTAGAAGTGTAAGGATGAGTCGAAGATGACGCTCATGATCAGTTTTAGATTTTGAATAAATAAGAATGTCGTCGATGAAGACTATAACAAATCGATCAAGATAAGGTTTGCAGACTCTGTTCATTAGGTCCATGAAGACTGCTGGAGCGTTGGTTAAACCAAATGGCATGACCATGAATTCATAATGGCCATAACGAGGTCGAAATGCGGTCTTTGGGACGTCTTCTTCATGAACCCTAAGTTGATAATAACCAGATTGAAGGTCGATTTTGGAAAAGTAGCTGGCACCTTGAAGTTGGTCAAGAAGATCATCAATGCCAGGTAAAGGATAGCGATTCTTGATTGTTAATTTGTTGAGCTCTCTGTAGTCGATGCACATACGAAACGATCCATCTTTCTTCTTTACAAAAAGGACAGGTGCACCCCAAGGCGATGAGCTAGGACGTATGAATCCCTTGTCAGTCAACTCTTGTAATTGACTGGCTAGCTCTTGCATTTCAGAGGGGGCTAACCTATACGGAGACATTGCAACTGGTGTAGCACCAGGTATAAGATCAATACGGAATTCGACTTCTCTAACTGGAGGAAGTCCTGAAATGTCGTCAGGAAAAACTTGCGGGAAATCTTTTATTACTGGAATGTCTTCAAGTTTCTTCTCCATGGTTCCCTTTTTGATGATATGAGCTAAAAATGCGACATAATTTTTGCGAAGATATTTTTGGGCTTGAAGACAAGACATTAAGCTGAGCCCTTTCGACGAGGTTTCTCCAAAGATTCGAAGAGTCTGACCGTTTGAAAGAGGAATACGTATAAACTTTTCGCGACACACAACTTCTGCCTGATGTTGACTGAGCCAGTCCATACCAATTATGATATCAAAACTTCCCAACCTCATAGGAATAAGGTCAACTGAAAAGTCGTGGTCGTTTAAAGTGAGTGTACAGTTGCTTATAATAGAGTTTAATAAAACCGGTTTCCCGTCTGCAACTTCTACTGTTATGGATTCCATGAGCTTATCACGATTTTGGTTTAGGATAGGTTCAAATTCTAAGGACACAAAACTTTTATCCGCCCCAGTATCAAACAACATGGATGCATATCTACCATTTATAAGGAACGTATCGTTAACCACATTGCCGTCAGCCTTAGCCTGATTAGCGTTGATATTGAAAGCTCTTCCTCTTGCAGGTGGAGGAGCTTGGTTCGCTTGATTCACCGGGTTGGCTTGGGCCTGAGCATGAATAATGTTTACCAACCTTGGACAAGTGTTTCCGAAATGGCTTGGGTCTCCGCAATTGTGGCAAGCCCGCATAGGTTGACCCATAGGATAATTGGGTTGGTAATATGTTTGGGCTAAATGTTGGGTGGGTGGTAATAGTAGGGGTTGTTGGGCTTGACCCATTATTTGTTGGTGGGTTTGGGTTAAATGCTGGTGGCGGTTCGTTCGGTGAGGCATGCGGCAGGTTTGAACAGTATGACCTGCGCGACCACAGCCGGTGCAATGTTGGCAAGGATAATCAGGAGAATGGTGATATTGGCAACGGTTGCATTTTGGTAACGGGCCAGAGTATGGTCTTTTGTATGGTGCAGGTGAAGGAGCGACTTGGGTAATGGGTGCAGCAGGAATAGGGAGGTTGGTTTGTGTAACGGCGAAGTTTCTGGTGTTGCGCTTCTTCTTGTTAGCAAACTTAGAGGAGGAGATGGAATGGTTTGAAGTTTGACCCTCAACAGGGGCTTTCTTTTTCTCTTCTTTAAACTTCCCGTTGCGAATTCGATTATCGGTCAGTTCAGTCGCTAGCTCCATAGCAGCTTCAAGTGTTACCGGTGAAATGCTGAGAACTGAATCTTGAATTTTCGAGGGAAGTCCTCGAATATAATGCTCGATCAAACGATAAGTTGGGGTGAACAAATTTGGAACCATTAGGTTCAACTCTAAGAACCTCTTGTTATAGGTGGTATGATCTCCCTCCTTTTGCTTTAAAGAATGAAATTCGTCCTCCAACTTTTTAATTTCACTCCTAGGACAGAAACGCCTAGTCATAATTTCCGTTAATTCCTCCCAAGTTAAAGCCATTGCATCATCAATTCCCATCTTCCCCTTTTCAGTATTCCACCAGGTGAGAGCTACCCCAAATAGTCTCCCGGTGGCGTATCGAACCTTGCGATCCTCAGGACAATCGCAGTTGAGGAAGGTGTTTTCCATTTCCTCAAACCAATGGAGGAGAGAAGTGATACCTTCGGTCCCTTCAAATTTAGGAGGATCACAAGACTTGAAATGTTTGTATGAGCACTTGCTGGTAGGAGGGTTGTCGATGTTCAGGTCATGTTGTTGGGGAGGATTAGTGGGATTTGTGGCGAGAGCTTGTTGTACTTGAACCACAATGTCAGGCAGTATCATGGCCATTTGTTTCGCGATTTGTGTGGCCAAGCGTTCGTGAGACTTTCCTGATCTTTTACCTCCTCGTTGTTGTCTGGACGACATCTACAGGAACATACATAAGAAGATTGTGAGTTTATGGTGTCTTTTTAGGTGTCATGTGTCTTTAAGAAAATGAAAATAACATAATATCAATAATGCAACTACATCCATAGGATGTCTTGGGTTTGCTCATGTTGGGCCTCAAATGTCCCCCATACCTTCACCTGTATAGTCATGTGGGCCCCCATGACTATTGGCTTGGTAGGATTCACATTAGTATTGGCGATTTAACACTCGCATCACCCGAATGCAAACCACAAAATATGTTCACGAGATGTATGGTCGGAATGTGTCCAGGTGTAGACACAATGACAACTCAAAGTGGGGTTAGCTCAAATGACGTTTGGTATAGCATGCTTTGGCCTAATAGGTACTTCGTACTCTCATCGTTAGTCTCCAGGTAGGCAAACTGGTCCTTTATTTTGGATTTATACGAATGCCAGCCTAGACAGGACGTTCCGACTACCGGTACTGGTACCCTTCCAGTTACTACATGCCCGTCATGAGAACTCACTTTGATGAGATTTGAAAACACAAAAATCATTGTAAAAGCAATCATGATGTGGTGTGTGCTTTCATGGATGTGATATGATATGTGAATATGATTCATGATAGGCATTATATGATAATATATACTTATGAACATGCTTGCATAACATTGAATGTAACATTTAACATAAAACATATAAACATCATGAAATTTGGCATGTAACACATAAAAATCTTATAAGTTTCTAATCAACTATAGTATAGGCTCTAAGGGTCTAATAACCTATCCTATATCCCTATAGTCATGGCTCTGATACCAATCTGTCCACACCCGACCCGCAGCGGAATAAGAGTCGGGGCATAATTGGGTTATCACCAAAGCTCATGATATTTACTAATATGTTTCATATTTATTAAAGTCAAAATTACATTCCAAATATCCAAACATGTCCATACAATACAAAGAAAATAACCAAACAAAATAAATCCAAGCTCTAAATCATTTTATTCTTCTAGTCCAATCCTATGTGTTTCTGGCTGCAGCTGGTTCACCTGTATCATGTGTAAAAATGGGGGTTTTTGGGTCAACATAAGTTGGCGAGTGAACCTTGTTAGATAAACATTTATTATTGATTTACTTGTTAGTTTATCAATGAAAAATTGTGCATAATCATAAATGAGCAAATGTAAATAATCAAGCAGTAGCAATAGCAATCACAACTATAACATACAATAACATATGATAGCATACATTAACATACCAACATCATACGATAAATAACATGAATAAAACTGTGCGATCAAGGCTCAATCAAACGGAGCCGATCGTATTGCATGTACTGAAAATGATAAATGTCTGTGCGATCAAGGCTCAATCAAACGGAGCCGATCGTATGTTGGCACGCCAGGTTCACGCTCATAATGTAATGGAGAACTTGCTCAACGCTCATAATGTAATGGGGAGCGGCGGCCTATGAAACTGCATGTACTGATAATAATAAATTGAATCTACAATAACCACACAAACAGTTGAAACAAACTGAATACACATGTTCATGATATGATGTATGCACAATGATTTAAATATAATATATAGCAAGACACATGATACACCCCAAAACGTGATTAAAACGGGGAATTTGTAAAGATTCACTCACATTGGGTGCGTTTGATTGGAGATGGTGAGATGCGCACGAGTTGTAAGAGCGGAACAACGAGAATTAACTAACGTAAATAATAACGGAAAATATAGTAAATGAATGGATTTTATTAAGGATTTTAATAGAATTTTTAGATATATTTTTACGTGTTTAAGGCTATTTTCTATCTTTAAAACATTATTTTTAAGTATTTTTAATTGATTTTTAAATTAAATTAAATAAATAAAAATATAAAAATATGTTGACTTTTTGGGTTGACCGTTGACTTTTTGACTTTTACTTGTTTGACCGGTTTATTGTGTGACTGAAATGCGCTGGGTGAGGCTCGAACTCGTGACCTCCCGTACGCGTTCACGCAGCTTTACCAACTGAGCTACGTGTCTAACTCGAAATAATTCTGTTTTTAATTATACTTGTATATTAATTCAATTTATCCAAAATTCTTTTATTTTCAAAAATATTTTAATTCATCGAACCGGTGCCACTAACAGGTCTCGAACCCGGGACCTGTGCTTTAACGTTACACACAGTCCACCGCTGGACTGTGTGTCTAACTTGGTTAATATACAAATTTTATTATACTTAACAACTAACGGAGTTAACCCGGTTCAGTTCTAAACAAAAAGGCATTTTATTACTGCGAAGGTGCGTGTGTCAAGAATCGAACTCGGGACGTATGCGTGTTTTTGTTCGCACACAGTCCACCGCTGGACTGTGTATCTAACCCGTTCAAAATACCAGTTTTAATTATTCTTATAATGTTATCGCAGTTCATCTTCTTCGTTAGATTTTACAGGCAGAAGATTACACCGTTATATCTTGTTTAGTTCGATAGATAAACATTGTACAAACTAATATGAAATGGCAGAAACGATAATTAGAAGTAAACATACCGATGAACGGTTTATTTCAGAATTCCAGCAAGGTGTCGGTCTCTGTTTTTGTTGTCACACCCCGACCCGCAGCGGATAAGGTGATCGGGGCATGATTGGGTTATCATCAAAGCTCATGACATTTATTAAATGTTTCATATTCATTAATACAAATTAAATGAAAGTTTACAATGATTGCTACAACATGATCTAACTAACAATCTAACTCCTTTGTTCTCTTCTAAGGCATATCCTATGCTATCCTTGCTTCAACCTGTTCACCTGTATCATGTGTAAAAAGGTTTTTGGATCAACATAATGTTGGCGAGTGAATCCTATGGAAAACATTTGAACAATTTATTTAAATTGATTATGAAAAATGTGCACAACCAAACATGAGTAAAATTAGATGTAACTTGATCAATAATCATAAGATGTTAAATGAAAACACTCATGAACAATAATGGAACAATTAAAGGCACGCGATGCTCAACTCGTCTCTCACGAGGAACTGAGGGGCCTGATGAATGAATTGCATAAACATGATAATATGAATAACACAACTACAAACAATATAACTCAATGAAAGCACACATGAACAATAATGAATTTGAATTGAAGCACGCGATGTTCTACTCGTTTCCCACGAGGAACTGATGGGCTTATTGTATGAGTTTCATGTAATTTGACAAACGGAAAATAAATCACAACAATAAATCAATCTAAGATTAAGTCATGATGTGGTATGGCACAAGTTTAAATAAATAAATTAATTAATTCATAACACATGACACACCCCAAAACGTGTAATTTAAAAAGGGGGAATTGTAAGATTCACTCACAGTGGGTGCGTTCGGTTGATGATGATGAATGCACGCGAAGTGGTTTTAACCACGAGTGAGATTTAACCTAGATAAATCGCATTATGGTTTGGTGAGTAAACGGATTTTATTAAACTATTTTAGTAGGATTGTTGGGTGTATTTTTGTGAGTTTGAAACTATTTTCTAATCTTAAAAATGTTATTTTTAAGTATTTATAATTGATTTTTAATTAAAATAATTAAATAAAAATAAATAAAAAAATTATTATTTTTCTGACCGTTGACCGGCCGGTTGACCGTTGACCTGACCGTTGACCGGTTCGTTGACAGTTTATTGTGCGCTGAGTGAGGCTCGAACCCGAGACCTCTCGTACGCGTGCACGCAGCTCTACCATCTGAGCTACGTGTCTAACCCGTTATATATCCGATTTTAACTATATATATACACTAATTAGATTAAACCGAAAATCATTTTTATTTTAAAAACAATTTAATCGAAACGGTCATGCACACCACAGGTCTCGAACCCGTGACCTGTGGTTTAATATAACACACAGTCCACCGCTGGACTGTGTGTTCAACATGTTATATAACTTGATTTTTATTATACTTAAAGACAATTTAATTATTTCCTTTTCTGCCTTATTTAAAAAGAAAAGATAATTGTCCGAGTCGGTGCTGATGACCGGACTCGAACTCGTGACCAGCGATATAAACAAACACACAGTCCACCGCTGGACTGTGTGTCTAACTTGGTTATTATTTCGGTTATTAATATACTTAACATATATCTTAGGCGATCCGGTTCAGTAAACAAAAACAATAGTTTTTATTAAGGCAGCGTGTGTGAGACGGGATTCGAACTCGAGACCTTTGCATAATTAATGTCTTATGTGCACACAGTCCATCGCTGGACTGTGTGTCTAACCCGATTAATATCATGATTTATAATATACTTATATGATATAAAAACATCGTCTTCCTCGTCAAGTTTGAAACAGAATTCGGAATTCGACTAGTTCAGGTTTTTTATCAGTTTGTTAGTGTTTTAGGTTAATTATTGATATTATAAAAGTGAAACGGAGAAGAAAACTGGGCGGAGAAAGTATACCGACAAGACTCTCTGTTTTTCCGGCAGAACTTCGGCGACAGAAAACAACTCCGGCGTCTGGTGTCTCGCAGCAGCAAGTCTCCGGAAAGCTTGGAAAGAGTAAGGGTAACTTCGGTAAAGGTTTAGGGGATTCAGTGAAGTTCAGAAATATGAAAGTCGGTTTTCCGGCGAAAACAGGAAAATTCCGGCGAGTGGAATTACGCCGAGAAAAGGTGTGATTTTTGTGCTAAAGTGTTTGTAGACGGTTGTGGTTGAATTTATAGGGAAAATATGAGATGCATTTGGTCTGATTTCGGACTGGGTTCATCAATTCAAGTTTTCCGGCGGTTTTGAATTTGGTCGCGGACTTCAAACATCGGTTATAACCGATATGTGATTAAAGGTTTACGTTATAACGTAAATCGGTGTTAAGACTTCGCGAATAATCCGGGATTCCGACGACTGAATCGTTGGGCGCCGGTTTTGAGTTCGCAAAGACACTTTATGAATTAATTGATTCTATTATATCACAAACGGAACAAGTAGCGCAGTGGTTTGTGTGTGTGAAGATAAGTCACTGAGTGACTCGGTACAGACCCGGGTTCGAAACCCGGCAGATGTAATTTATTTTTATTTTGCGATTTTTGACGGTTTTTCAAAAACTAAATATATATTCACGTATAATAATTGATTACGGATCGTTTAAAAATGTTTTGGACATTTAATTCGAAACGAAAATTTTGACTGACTGTTCGGTTACTAAACGGAGCGGGTTTGGTAAATCCGTTTTTGACGGATGTTACATTTGTGCACTTCAACTGAACAAGACAATTAACCGTTTTGATTAGCTAATCGTGGAATTGAAGTGATAAACAAACGTTAACAGAGTGTTTGAATGTCCTTACCGATTCACAGATGAAAATAAAGATTTCCAGAACTTTTCCGGCGAACTGGTATTATCCGATAGTAGCGTCTGAATTCGATTTCAAGTGAAAGGTTTAAGTTAGAAATAGCTTAACAGTTGTTAGACTACGACGGTATTGAAGGACTTACCGTTTTGAGGAAGAATACGGTTTTCCGGCGAACTTGCAGAATTTTCCGGCGAGTAAAATAAACTTCTTCGGTGGACCGTAAAGTGTGCAGAAATATAATTGGAGGTTTGTGGAATGTTTCTGAGTCGCGAGAAGGATGTTTGATTGCAGTAATTCGGATTATTGGATAACTTCGGTTATAAAACCCATCATCATCAGAATTCAAGTCAATTCAAGTCTGAATTGATTAGAATTGTCGGTGCATCGGTTATATATCTGAATTCGCGATTATTCAAACGTTTTAGACGGTTGAATAGCCGATTTCGGTTTTCAGTTGGCGCAACCGGTTCATCTAGGTTTGTATATAAGACGTATTTGTTTCCTAGAGTTGACAGAAAACAAACAAGTGGCGGAGTGGTTATGCGTGTGAGTGTTAAATCTTTAATGTTACAACCCGGCTGACCCGGTTTCGAGTCCCGGCATCCCCAATTTATTTTAATTGTTTTATTTATATTTTTTTATCAATTATAACTTTTAGGGTTTAGTTTGTTTATTAATTATGTATCATTAAAAATTAAAATAAACATAAATAGGCAACGACACATTTATAACTTGATATTCGATTACAAACGGAGCGGGTTTAGTAAAACCCGTTTTCGACAAATGTTACATTGCAAATATTGAAATCGAGCGACCGAAAGATAACTAAAAAGCCGACCGTAAACTGAACCGATGAACAGTTAGGACGGTTTCACGGTTTGAAATCGAACCGTGAACACCCTAGAATCGGTGAAAATGGTTTAAATTTCAAAAGTAGCACCAACCTCAAACTAAGGATTTCTTGCTTTTTGTTTCTATCGTGTCCATTAAAATACATAAGATTGCTTTCAAGGGTGATTTCAAGATCTCTTTTGTGTTTTTCATGCTTGAGCTATGGTGGTATTGTGCCTCACAAAGCATGGACAAATGCTAGATTCTAACATACATTTAATTAACCCTTCACTATCATAATTATCTACATCATGCAATGGTTGTTGCTTTTGAATGCACTAATTAATTTATTTGCTCTTAAAACGTAACTAACATCACATTGTTTTTATAATATTAAATATTGAATCAACTTTAATTAACATAAAGTGTTCTTAACCTGTTATGTTAGTTTCATGAAAAAGATTTAAAGTTTCATGCAAGTGTAGTTGCTTTAACTAAAACATACTTTTTATAAACTTTACATATATATGAGAATAAATTGAGATATGACTCCTTGATAAAAAAATATGGAGCTTTATGAGACAATAAAACTTGTGCTCTTGTCTCCCAACCGATCAAATGCTTTAAGATGAGGTAACCGGTACATACAAGATAAGGATATATGAAACATGAGCATATATAACAAGCCTTTTGGATCGATCACATCATCTCCATGAGAATGTTTGGATGCACTTCTCATTTCTCATATGAGGAAACACATTGTGTACAAGATATAAGAAAATTGTGTTGATTAGTTGAAATAAAGATATGATGTTTAACAAACACAAGTCTAACTCCTAGTTTTGATCAGGTTTTTGGAACTAGGGGTATTCATCGAATCAAATAACGAATTTTTTAATTATTTGAATCGAAATTTTCAAAGAATTTTTTTTCCTGATTTAATAAGAATTCCATCAAATTCGAGTTAAAACTGGTTAATTCGATTCGGATTCGTATTGAATTGAATTCCAATCGAATACGAATTCGAATAAATTCGTTTTAATTCAAATTCATTTAAAATATGTAAATTTGTTTTGGGCTACTTGATCTTGTTAATGGGCTATTTAGGACTTAGATTAAATTTATAAATTAGCCAAGTAAAGTTGTGTCTGTGTATTATATATAAATATATATGACTTGAATTACTGGACTCGAATTCAAATCCTTGATAATTGAATCGAATTCTTGATAATCAAATTAAATTGAGTCGAATTTCAAAATTTTCGAATCCAAATAGAATTCTAAACTCCTATATGGAACAACCGAAGGGCCACCCACCATACATTCAAATAAATAGGACTAACCCAGTATCAAATAAATATCCTAGACTAATCACACATACATGAATGATGCCACATCACTAGAGTGGAAATGTCGAGCCTTTTGGCTCCCTCACAAGTGGTTAATAGCTCCGACAATATAACACATTGAAATGTATACAATACCAATGACCAATCATGTTGATAACCATAAGGCTATTACATGAATTTTCAAATTAAACGAACGCATGGATTTCAAAACATCAAATCAACATCCAAAGGAGCATAACATGTGATATAGAAATTCCCAAAAGTTTACTAATTTATTATTGCGTACATGACAAAATGAAAAGTTTGAATAGAACTGCACTTAATATAACACCAAATATGCAAAATTTAAAACGATACGAATCAAAGAACCAATACCAAACATGAATAACCAAACCGAGCAAATCAAACATTATAATAAACCTTTTTTAAATCATTAATATTCGAACACTAATGGGCTGTTTATTTAGCTCTTAATGAGCCTCTTAATGATTCAGACCTATTACTGGTTCAGCACTTAATGGTTCAGACTGTTTGTTTCGCGAGCAGATGTCTGAATGGTTTAAGCATTATACTAAGTCTGAATAGTGTAAGACCTCTAATCTAAATTGGTCAGACATTTGCCTGTGAACGGTTAAGTATTATACCGGCTCTTAATGGTTCAGATCTCTATTACTGGTTCAACACCTAATGACTCAGACCTTTACTGGTTCAACACTTAACCATTCAGAAGTTACCAAACAGCTCCTAAGAAGGAGTCAAACTAACCGGGACAACTTAAGTATTTTATTTGAAGGGTCTATGTTGGTTTGTTTATGTTGAATAACTTTAAAATACTTGTGTGTCTTTATTAATATTATTATTGTTGTTGTTGTTATTATTATTATTATATTATTATTATTATTATTATTATTATTATTATATATTGTAACATTTTGAAAATTTGGGATATTATGGATTCAAGCACCTTGGCTATGTCCTCCACGCCATTAAAGCTTGAAGATGTGGTGGTATCCTACATGTCTTTATAAACCCTTTTGATTTATTTCTTTTAGGACCCAAAATCTATTCGTTACACGACAATGTTATTGGATATTTGAATAAAATTTATTAATAATTTTATTCTTCTTATAATTTTCTTTTTGTTAATTTTGCAGAGGGATGTTCATATTCGTGTTGTCTTCGAGTTTTACACCGAGATTGGTGACACAAACAGTCTAATGCAAAATGAGAAGCTTCTTTGCTGATAATTTCACATTGGAAAATAAACTTTTTAGATCAAATTACAGGTTTTGGAAAATATAAATTACTAGAGTCAGGCGTAGACTATAATGTGATAAGTTATAATTCATTGTTAATTCTACCTTTTTTCCATAATTTCAAAGTAAATAAATAAGTTCTGTAAAAGATTGAATCAAAAGCCCAGCCTAAATGATGACTGAAGCCCAATAACTTGTGGTGTCAAGTTACAACTAAAAATAAGATTGAAGATCAAAAGCCCAGCCCAAATAGCAATATATCTTTCATTTAGAAGCTTCACATTGGAACAATTATATCTATCATTTCTCTATAATATAGAGAAAAAACAGAAAATACAACTAAAACATTTAGAAGCGTTCACATTGGAATAATTATATCTATCGTTTCTCTATAATATAAAGGAAAAACAGAAAATACAACTAAAACATTACTACACTGAATTTTTATAATAAAAAATACTTTAGAAAAAACAAAGTACACCTTTATATTTATTAAAGGCTTATATAGTACACCTTTATATTAGCAAATTAGATTTAAATAATCTCAACTTTCTCAATTGACCGATAATAGTCTCAACCCAGATATTTACCGATAATAATCCGAACTAGTCCACTTTTGGTCAATAATAGTCTTCCGTTAAAAATAGTTTAATGGAGTTAAGTTTTTTTTTCCCGAATTACAAACCGATGTTTTAGAGATTTATACGAATCGAATTATGTAAAACTTACCTCGAAACGGTTCTCTAAACGGCTTGATTTTTTTTTAATTGGAAGTTTAAACACCCGAATTGAAGCACCGTTTTCCTTATTTGGGACAATATTTTGAGGTAAATTTTACATCAATCAACTCGTATTCTAGCTCCATTCAAAAGCCCTAAAACATCGGTTTGTAATTCGAAAAAAAACTTAACTTCGTTAAGCTATTTTAACGCAGACTATTATCGCCAAAAGTGGATCAGTTCGGATTATAATCTGCAAATAACTGAGTTGGGATTATTATCAGCCAATTTGAGAAAGTTGGGATTATTTAAATCCAATTTGCCTTTATATTTTGTCTTCACATTGGAGCCTCTATATGTGGACATTCTATATAATATAGAGGAAAAAGGTAGAAGAAACAACAAAAATGTTGCTATATTGGAACCTCTATAGTAGAGAGAAATATAAAGAGACTAAAATACACATCTATATCTAGAGGGTTATGCCCAACTCTCTATATTTTCTATGAGTTTGTAGAAAAGAGAAATAAAATAAGTTAATGTGAGTACGATGGAGGTAGAGATAAAGGGTTGGATGTGAGAGATTTTTAGAAATTCATAAAAATATACAGAAAAATTTACCTTTTTGATTTAAATATATAGATGAAGATGGAGTCTCCAATGTGAATGCTCTAAGAAAGAAGAAATAATAATAAAACAAGTGTTTGTGAGTATGATAGAGATAGAGAGTTGGATGTGAGAGGTTTTTGAAAAATAAACAAAATTAAAGAAAAGTGCGTGTTTTAGTTAAATCATATAGACGTAGATGGAGGCTTAAATGTGAATGCTCAATAGTTGCATACTTGCATTGGTAGTAGCTTAAGCCAAACAATTAAGGTTGTGTTTGTTTTTCTAAAAAGATCTGCGCAGACTCTTTTGTCTGCGGCCCATAGACCACACGCAGGCATTGCCATATGCAGATCGTTTGTTTTTTCGAAAACGTTTCATTAAAAAACGTCTGCGCGAGCTCTTCTTGGTTCAACTTGGCCCAGCCACTTCTAATATCTTCTAAAGTCTGCAGAGGGTTAAACACTACCACCCACCACCATCGTCCACCACCCACCACCGTCCATAACCACCATAACCACCATCACCACCACCCACCACCGTCCGCACCGTCTACCACCCACCACTGTCCATCACCACCATCGTCAACCACCACCACCCACCAACCGTCTGTACACCACCATTAGTTTATTTTAAAGTCTACATACATTAAAAAAACAAACAACCTTCTTCTTGAAGACTGTAGATGTTTGGTCCACTTCTTCTTGTACAGATGTCTGCAAATGTGGTCTGCATACTGCACTTTTTTTTCTCTTAAAAAACAAATAGCACCTAAAACAATTTTTAAGATATTGCAAATTCTAAGATCTAATTAACCTTCGAAACAAATATTCGGAGTCCTATGAGGTCTTATATGCATAATGGTCTCCTCACTGCCTATCGTATTTTGCACCATCCATGTAATAAGCCTAGATGGCTTGTTGAGTTATTGTGTTTGGGCATAAAAAAACCACTTACATCACAAATGAGCATTTTCTAACGGGCATAGAAATTTACTGCAGTCAATCTACCTAATAACAGTATAAGGTATCTGGAAAGCTCGGAATAACAAATGTTTCAAACTAGCATTGGACGCGCGCTTCGCGACGGGTCGTAGGAGGTTCCTGGCGAGGATTGCAGCCCACGCTTTAATCTAAATGACGGTAAAAATAAGCAATCAACACAGTTAAGCAAACATGTTTAGACTTTGGAGTTAAAAGTTCGTTTTAACTATAATAAGGTAAATAAAAAACATTGTTTATATTTGTTACCTTGTATATTGAAGGGTTAATATAGACCATATATTCTTTAATCTTAACAACGATAAATATAAGTAAACAACACGATTAAGTAACCATGTCTAGAGTTAAAAGTTAGTTTTAATTACAATAAGTAAAATAAGAAAGAACCAAACCTGTAAAAATTATAAAAAAACAAATATTTGCTAAAAACGAAAAAAATAATTTTATTAAACTTTAGGCCGTATGATAACTCTATTAAAATTTGGGGGTCGAAACATAAACTGCTTGTAGTAAAAATAACTATTATTAAACTTCCATGGTAAATTTATTAAAGTTAAGGAGTATATGTAGATCGTTTATAAAGAAATTATTGTAGTTCAGAGGTTGTATGATAATTCTATTAAAGTTTAGAGTTAGAAATGTAAATGAATTAAAAAAAGTATTATAGCCTTGTAATTATGAATTTAAAAAAATGATCAAATATAGAATTAAAAAAATGATCAAATATAGAATTAATACTGTTCATGTTTTGAATTGTTATAGTATAAAATATAAAATATAAAATATGATGAAATGTTCAAATGCCTAAAACGAAGTCCTTTCTTAAATGTCCAAATCCGAAATGAAACTTCACCAAATTCAGAGAGCTCTGCCCATCCATCCATCGATTGTCATCATCATAGCTATCCTCATTTCCATCTATGCTAGCTTCCGATGACCATTCTACTCTATTACATATATACTAAATGAATTACGTTTTTCATCCATGCGATTTATTGAAAATAATCATTACATTTTATTAATTTAGAAATTGTTAAAAGTAACAGTATTTTTACTTTTGTAACAATTACAGCCCACCTCACTAACCGCATCCAATTATTCTGTTACTTTATTTGAGATGACGATAAAGAACCCTGTTATTAAAACTAAAATATAAATAAATAAAGAGTTAATTATGTTTTCCGTCCTTGTGGTTTGTTGAAATTAACCATTACAGTCCATTAGTTCAAAGTTTGCCAAAAGAGTTTAGTACTTTCATAACTGAACCCTAACCCGGTTAATATTTTGATGATGTGGCATTTATGTGTTGACATGGCATCTAACGTGGAATTTTTGATGATATGGCAGCTGACATGGCATCTGATGTGGCATCTGACTTGGGTTTTTGATGACGTGTCATCTGATGTGGCACTGGTTTGGCGATGTGTCATCTGATGTGGCGTTGTTTGGTGACATGGCAACTGATGTCAACAAACTAGGTTACTATTGGGTTAGTTTTGAAGTGTTATAGGCCAATAAGTTGAAAGTCGGGAGTGGTGTGGTACAAATCGCAAGTTGGGAGTGTTATCGGCCAATTGGTAAAAATTTGGTTTATTTAAATCCAATATCCCAAGGAAAAATCATAATCAAGTGCAATCATATAGAGCCAATGAGGTAGTGCTGGAGTGGTTGGGGAAAGAATTGTTGTTCCTTGTGACTTAGGTTCGATTCTCCCTCTCCTTATTATTTTATGTGGCATCCAGGTGAAGTGCGAATACGTGTGGCGCCGGTTCGACTTGGATGGGAGGCGAGGTTTTACCGATTATTCCACTGCCGTGCCTTCGGACGGGTGGAGGTCGGGTTTCCGCACATCTGGAGAGCCAAGGGCTGACAATGGTCGAGTAGTCGACCTTGGCCACAGTATCTGATGCATGATGGTTGGCAGATCATCACTTGCCATTAAAAAAGTTTAATCATACAGAAGACTTGTTTAATATGCACATTAATTGTTGAATGCATTCATGTATATTTATCATTGTTTAACTGATTGTAATTAAATATGGATGATGGTATTTTGGTATTTAGTTATTTAATATTATTTAGAGTAAATTGCACAAAACATCCTTTATGTTTACTCAAACTTGCAGGTTCCAGCCTTAATGTTTAAAACTTGCCAAAAACAACCTTTACGTTTATTTTTGTTGCCTGTTCAGTCCTTTCTGACTAACCAAGTTAATTATCCTAGTTTAATTCCCTCACATGCCTAACATGTGAGGATATATTTGTCATTTAGGTTTGTTTTTTTTTCTACAAAAACCCTTCTCTTCTCTACTCACACACAAACACACACAGACCATTTATCTCTCTCTCTGCCTTCATCTACCACCACACACACCCACCACCTCATCTACCACCGTCCACCTGCCACCACAAACCAACAACCACGTCAAGCACCACCGCCCCTGTCTCCTGCCGCGAAGCCAAGCACCACCGCAAACCTAGCCCCCACTCCAAGAACCCACCCGTCGCAACCACCACCACCTCCTTCGTCGTTCCACCACCGCCAAGAACACAAAACCCACCACCACCGTCGTCGTTCGATTTGGGGTTTTGTTTGAAGATGAAGAACATCAACCCACCACCGCCGATCTCTCTCTTCTTTCACTCTCTCTCTCTCTTCACTCTCTCTCTTCTTTCCCTCTTATGCAGGTCTGTGGAGTGTGCAGAGATGTGGGTGAGGTGGTGGCGGAGATGAGAACATCAAACCCATCACCGCCGTCGTCGTTCGATTTGGGGGTTTTGTTTAAAGATGAAGAACATCAAACCCACCACCGCCGATCTCTCTCTTCTTTCACTCTCTCTCTTCTTTCCCTCTTATGCAGGTCTGTGGAGGTGGTGGCGGAGATGTGGGGGTGGAGGTGGTGGCGGAGATGAAGAACATCAAACCCACCACCGCCGTCGTCGTTCGATTTGGGGGTTTTGTTTGAAGATGAAGAACATCAAACCCACCACCGCCATCACACCACCGCCATCAAAACCCACCACCGCCGCATCTCCTGCCGCTCCCTCTCTCTCTCTATACGGTATCTCTCTCTCTCTCTCTACGATCTCTCTCTCTCTTCTTTCTCTCTCTCTCTACGGTGGTGATGTATCAGGTGGCGGTGGTGGTGGTGGCAGTTGAAGATGATGGTGGCGGAGTTATTTGGGGATTTTGGGGGTTTTGTCGGAGGTGGAGGTGGTGGCAGAGGAGGTGGTGTCGGAGGTGGAGGTGGTGGCCTCTAGCCGCTTGTTTTGATGACGACGACAACTAGGGTTCTGATGGTGCATGTTGGTTGGTGGTTCAGATGGTGATGGTTTGTCTGGGTTGAAGATGGTGGTCGGTCCGCTTGGCTGTTGGTTCAAATATGGGTTCAATACATTGTAGTCGGAGATTACGGGATAAGTCATCGAAGGAGGTTGTGTACAGGTCGGTGAACAACGGGTTTTTAGTTTTGATGATGTGTTTTTTGAGGGTTTTATAAGAAGAGGAAACAAAATGACGAATATACCCTCACATGTTAGGCATGTGAGGGAAATAAACTGAGATAATTAACTTGGTTAGTAATAAAGGACTGAACCGGCAACAAAAATAAACGTACAGGTTGTTTTTGGCAAGTTTTAAACATTAAGGACTGGAACCTGCAAGTTTGAGAAAACATAAATGACTTTTGTGCAATTTACTCTATTATTTACCTTTGACTAAAGAACTGATTTAGGTGATCATTGGTGACATTTATAATATATGTTAGTATGCTCGGTCGGTGATTGGTAATCCGTAAATGAAGGGAACCTCAAAACACCTTTTGTTTCCTTTGAAAATCATATTAATACATTATTTGTATGATGTAAATTGATAAATTCATTTATTCAATATCTCTTACGATATACTTAAAGGCTAAGCTGAATAAGTAGCGGTTCTAGAAGAAAAGTTAAGGTGACGTTTAGGAGGGCTAAATTTTTTTTGTTCAGGAATAGCCAGTACATAAAACGAAGAAGAAAAAAATTTACACCAAAAACTTAGGGTGGGCCCGTAAGCTCGCACTAATAAACGTAACAATAATAATATTTGAATGATCCCGTAATCCTATAAGAGGGCATCTAATGCAACAGGGCAGCGGCGACGGCAGCGACAGGTAGCAGTGTGACAACACTTTTGACCGTAGTCGTGTAGGCGGCGGGACAACAAGGAGCTGGATGACAGAGAAGCGGAATCAACATGATGGCACATTGGCGTCGTAGCATCATCCATTTGACTTTAACACATGCGAAACCAATCAAAGCGGAACCAAAAAAATTGTTGAAATGTCGGACTAGATAGGGTTGTGCGGCTTGAGATTCTGACCACACTTTTGAAATTCGAGGGTGGCCCGCCGTTGGACATGCTGGGAGGTTGTGACGGCGCGTGTATGGCATAACGACAATGGTTTTGTGGCGGTCGTCTGATCGGAGGTTGGCGATCACTATGGCGGCGGTTGTGAGATGTTATGGTGTGCCGAATTTTTTTAGTGTTAAGCTGAAAACCGAGACTTTATTTAGAACGGAACGAAAAAGTGAAACGGAAAACGAAAAAGAGATAACAGTCAGACAAGGCGGCGAAGGAAGTGACGACAAGCCACCCTTTCTAGGGTTTTTTTCCAAGTGGTGACAACTAGGCTTTGTATTTTTGTGGTGACCCTCAGAAGAAAAAAAAGTTAGCGTAACATAAGGTTGTGATACCATGTACGCTGGTAAATTGATTGATTATTTATTAAATACTAGGCGATAGACCCATGTATTAAATGGGTTGAATAGATACAATAAATTACCTAAGTTAAAGATGATAAATATAATAATTTTGAAATAATTTTTTTTAAAACCACCCATAATCAAGAAAATGTTAGTTTTTTCTTTGAAATTTAGAGAAAAATATAATAATTTTGAAATAAATTTACACTATTAAGAGACTAATATATAATGGATAATTATTATTGATTATTATTAAATACATAAGTTAAAACATACAATTTAGACAACTTGAATCTAATCTAATACTAATAAAGAAATACATCTAAGACCATATAGCATTCTCATATATAATTCATTTATATATTAAATTAATACTATTAATGTATTAGATTAATCTATAACTAGAATGTCTCCATCGCGCGTTGCGGCGGGGAATCCGCGTAGGAACTAAACCTAACGACCGATATGATATGCAAAATATAAATGCGTAAAAAACTAAAATTGAAATAAAATGTAACAAATGGAAAAAAATGGTGATATGGTACCTATGACATGGTGTTGCGACCCGAACAAACGAACGAAAAAAATGGCAGTGGTGACGTGGTGTTGAGCCGTTTCCAAAAAAAAATATCGTGTATTTAGTTTTTTTTTTGTAAAAAAAACAATGAATGAAAGTTATAAAAGAAAAATAAATATAAAACTATTGGGTTAAATACATAATTTATTATAACGTATAGGTCTAATTTGAAACTTAAAAAAGAAAAAAAAAAAAAAAGAAATGTAGCCCGCTAAAAATGTAAGAACCAAAACATTGATGACCAAGATATAAAACAAAACAAAAGAAATCTTACGAGACGGGTTAAAAAAACTAACAAAAGTTGAGGAGCAAAAGTATAAGAATTAAATCAAAACATAAAAAATAAAACCAAAAAAACAAAAGAGAGACTTTAGCCAAAATAAAAAAAAAAACCCATGAAGATTGGAGTCAAAATAAAAACATCAAAATTTCATAGGATAAAGGTTGTGTAGAAAGTAAAATAGAAAATATTATGGTTAAACTGAAAATAATATGTGGTCTAAATAAAAATTCAAAAATACCTTATAGTTAAGGATGTTCTTTAATATATATTAATAATAATAATATTATTAGTATATAATATAATATATCTAATAATATATTAATAAAATGATTGTTCTACATTATTTTAGTTTATCTTTCCATCAATTTCTTAAACTTTATTTTTAATGATTATATGATTTTGTCTTTATTTTCTTTTTTATTAAATTATTTAAGAATAAATTGTCAAAATCGTCCCTAAGTTTGAACATGTTTGTCATTTTCATCAAAAACAACTTTTTTTGTAAATATAGTCCTTCTTTTTTTTGGATTTTTTGTCATTTTCGTCCAAACAACTAATTTGCTTTGTTTTTTCTATCAAAGATTTAAAATTCGGATGAAAATGACAAAAAATCTCAAATCTGAGTGACGATTTTTGTACAAAAGTCAGACGTTTAGATGAAAATAACAAAAAATACTAAAAATGAAGGACTATATGATACAAAAAAATTGTTTTGAATGAAAATGACAAACATGCCCAAACCCCAGGGACGATTTTGGCAATTTCTCAATATTTAAATTATAAACATATAAATAATTAAATGAGTATTTAAATTAAATTAATGCTATATTAATATATTATATTAATCTCTAATATTATTAATTATAATTTGAAATGGAACGCTAATATAAATAATATGCTAGTACTTCTAAATGTTAAACATCAGCTTGGGCATCGATTTCATTAATGGTTTTCATTTTAATATAATATTTTCTTTTCTTTTGTGTTTTTGTGACAAAAACATTAAAGTTTAGACATTTTTTAAAATGACCCCTAATTTTTATACTCTGGAGTTTAACGACTTTATTTCTTTGATTTTTTTCTTTCGGTTGTTATACAGAGTGTCATTACTGTAATAAATCAAACCGATATTGATCGAAATTGAATTCCCGCCGAATCGCACAGTGGATTTCAGTAATTATTACTTTAAATAATATATTTGTTACTATTAATAAATGAAGCAAATCAAATCCGTCTCGTTAGTTTATCCCACTGATCAAATATAAACTCAAGATGTTATATTAATATACTCTACAATAATTAGAAATAACTTAATTACTATTTATCATAAACTAAAATATAAGTTAAGGATTATATAAAAATTAATTTAAATACTCATTCAATTATTTATATGTTTATAATTTAAATATTTTAATGAAATAAAAGTAAACAAAGACAAAATCCATGTAACCTTCTAAAAGGTAAAGTTTAAGAAATTAACGCAAAGATAAATCAGGATAATGTATAACAATTATTTATATTTACATATTATTAGCTATATCAATAATTAATAATATCAGAGATTAATCTAATATATTAATATAGTATTAATTTAATATAAAATTTAATTTAAATACTCATTTAATTAATTATATGTTTATAATTTAAATATTTTAATAAAAAAAGAAAACAACGACAAAATCCATATAATCATCAGAAAAATAAAGTTTAAGAATTGACGCAAAATAAATTGGGATAATATAACAATCATTTATATTTATATATTATTAGATATATCATATTATATTATAATAATATTAGAGATTAATCTGATACATTAATAGTAATAATTTAATATATAATTGAATTAAATAAGACATGACATAAGATAGAAATTAACAAAATAAGAGAATACTACATAGCATTAGATTTGATGTATTTATTTATTAGTGTTAGATTCATTACAATATATAGAGAAATGTAAGGAAACCCTAGAAAGATAAAGTGGGCATGTGGCTCACTCTAGTAAACTCTGTACAATATATTCATCATTGTCCTGGTTCCAACTAGACACGATATAATTAGTTGATTTCTCGTTTACTTTTATCAAGATCAGATTCTCGGGAGATTAGATCATCTGATAAGACGGTGCTAGTGATCGATCCTTCGTCTTTTCCACCTTCAACAGGTTTTTTAAGTGAACCACGACCAAGAAAGTGTGAATTTTCAGTTGTATCCGACGTTATGTTTTGTGGAAATTCAAAATTGGTTTGTATAGAAAGTTCTTCAATTGCCTCATATATTGTTTCAACACATTTTATGATCTCAACAAGTACTGAAGTGGCTGCAATAACCGGTATGGTTTCTAGGATGTCGTATTCCACTATCATTGAAGCTTGTAATGTGGCATTGAGTTCATCTACTGTCCTTATGCAATTGTTTATATGAGCGGCTGAACTGGAGGGATAAATCATTAGCTTCAACGATGATGCTAATTCTTTCAAAGCTTTTCCAACTTCTGAGCTCATTTTAATGCAAGGTTCTTTAATTTTATCTTGAAACTCTGAATGTTCCTGTGACAACATACTAAATTTAGTGATGACTATATATGCGTTTGTGTATAGTAATTCACATAAAATTATGGAAGTTATACTTCATATTTGGCTTCAAGATGTCTAGTAAGGGTTTCGATATGGTGTGCACATTGTCGTGTATAAACTCCAATCTTTAAGTATTTTTCCATTGATGACGAAACTGAAATTTTCCATGCCCTATTTCCCACCATGCAAAATTTGCCTACATCCAAATATAAATAATTAGAAACTGAGCGAACAATTTAATGTATCGCGCGCGCACACACACGAATCAAAAATCAAATCTATTTAAAAAGTTGTAACAGTGAAAGTATCCTCACCAATGATACTTCCGTCGCTTCAGAATTGAGAATACTTTTATAAGCAACAAGAAATGACTTGTCACCGTTAGATATTCTATAGTATTCACCTCCGAATCCTATAGAATAGTTGGAAATAAATTTCATTAGATGTAACTAAACTTAAGGTAACTTGAAAAATTAATACACACACACAAACGAACCTTCTAGGAAGCTTGCGAGGTTTTCCAAGTTATTAACGAGTTTATGAAGTCCTTCACCAGCCCACACCGGACAAATACACATGGAGATGAGGACACATCTTGCACAAGCAAAAGCTATGGTCGTTACCCGTTGATAAGCTAGCTTTATGATTTCGTCAACTTGGTATCCAGATACAGATACCAGGCTAAAAGTTAGTATGAATATCATGACCCCATAATCATACCTCTTTTTAATGTTGGGAATGAATCTTGAAAAGGTGGTGGCAGCGACTGCGGTACACAAATCATTATCATAACCAAAGCCTTATCCCACTCCTAGAATGCCACTAGGCTATAAAGCCATGGACAATAGGTCCTGGGTTCGATTCTCACAAGGGGGTTTTCCCATATTTATTGGGTTTCCTCCTGAATTGGTGTATAGGCATTATGCCTAGTGGAGATGGATATGATCGGGTGGTTCCGCTGGTGGCACGATGATACTCCAGTGGTCCGTCAGTGATGCAAATTTGCCGTTCAAAAAAAAACTGAGTATTAAGTTATTGGTTGTCTCATGCATCTTTATAATAATATGATGAAAATGAAGGAATTTACCTACAAGGAAGACAAGAAAACCGAGAACAATGGGTTTAACTGTCGGTCCGAATCGGCTAGCAAACGATTCAGTCCCAACACCTAATACACCAGCTAGTATAGTAGTAAAGCTTCTGTTCAAGACTTTACTTATTGTTGCACCTAATGAAAAATGAACTAATTAGCATTTAGGATTGAGTATTTACAATATTAACCTACTCGATAATTTTTTTTTTCAAAATATAGACTCCAGATAGATTTCGTAATATTAAACTCGCTTAATTCTTAACAATCTTCAAATTTTATTCATATTATATATATACTGTAAATTAAAAACAAACTTTGATGAGTACCTCTTAGCATTTTACTCTTACTTTTGGAAAGATTAATATGCCATTCGGTGTTTAAGGGAGCCTGTAATAACATTTAAAATAACAAATGAAACTTATTTTGTTTAACTTATCAAACAAAATTTATTAACAATTTAATGAGTATGCATGTATATAACTCACTTCATAAGTGTAGTACAAAATAATATGCATTCGTATTTAGTAATCTACATGATCTATTTTACGTTTTGATAAAATCTTAAAAGTTCTAACTAATTACAAGAGTAACTTGCTTACCGACGGTGTACTCCAAAACCAAGACGACGGTTAAGATAGCCCACATTCCAGCCTCACCCATATCGTTATAAATTGGCCGTAGAAAGTAAACCATGGAGACCACTGTGATGGCTAATGCCACTTTCAACGAGTGTGCAATCCTTCTTGGGTCAGCTACCCCGATGTTCTTGATATTGATGGCAAAATCGACTATGGCGTGTTTGATCTTTGAAGGAGAGGCGATAGTTTTAACGTGAGTGACAAGGGTGGTGGGTGGTGTTGAAGAGGCATTATCCATGACCATGGTTATGGCGACTGGTTGCAAGATAAAATAGATGAAATGAAGTTAACCTAATACAAGTACACTAAATGTTGTGAGTCAATCAAAAAGTTAATAAACAAGAGGGTTAGAATAAACATGCCCCCTTTCTTGTCATACACACAACCTTGATAAAATCACATCAAAACCTATCATATTCATCCCCAAAAGATCATTTTTTTTTCAAAAAGGTTATTTAAAAAAAGATCATAGACACTTTCTATAGAAAAAAAAATTAGAAAACATCTGTTTAGAATATAAATATAAATATATTTAAATCGGTTTTGATGGTTATAGCGGTTGGTTATGGGTCGGTTAATCATGAATATGGCCCTAGCTAAAAATAGCTCAAAATAATATATTCGGGTATTATTTGGGCCAAAACGTTGCCAATGGGGTTGTGGTCCATTAGGTAAAACTTTTAAACACCTAAGTTTGAGAGAGGGAGGTTTTCGGTTCAATGCTCCATAAGGGCATTTTTCGCCACATTGAAATCATAAAGGCCCTTCAAAATGGTTAATGCCCCCGTAATGTCATTTCATTCATTACTTCCTTTTTGCCCTTCTCATTGGGCATTATTCTAAAAATGCCCCAACCTTGTCCTGACCCATAATACCCATGTGAATGGTATGGAGCATTATCAAAGCTTTTCATGCCCCTATAATGTCTATTACCCATGGTCTAAACATGGTTGGAGCAAAAAAATCACACATATAAAGGAAGATATGAACAACAATTAGCCAATGAACATCATTTGCATTCTTGACAATATCTGCACAGAACACTAATTTGGAATTAAACATGGTTTCGTAGGACATCATTAGTGTTTAGTTTTTCATAGACATTAAGGTAGTTTATAGTTTCTCTATTATTGTATGGGTGACATCATTAGTCTTTAGTTTTTCATAATATTAAAATACATATAATCGGTTTGGTTCGGTTTTGATAGGTATGGAAATCTTGTTAACCATAACCGATCCACTGTTGTCGGTTTTCAGAAAATCATTAAACCGACCCACTGGTTTTTGGTGTGGTCCGGTTATATCGGTTCGGTTTCATTCGTTTAATTTGGTTTTCTGCACACCCCTGTGTTTAAAGAGAAACTTGAGGAATAGTATTTGATTGTTATTGGGGTGTGTGGGGGGGGGGTCGCCATATCTACGTTATATAAGAGAAAATTAGAAGATTATATCTGATTAGAACTCATATAGGAGAAAATTAGAAGAATAATAATTTTGTACGTATATAATATGAAAAGCGTTGGGGCCACTTGGTTTTGAATTCGAATACCGAAATCTCGAAAAAGTTAACTAATTATTCAAAATAAAGGCCAAGTTTTTGTAAGAAAGGTGAACAGTAAAGATGTGAGCAACTTTGGCATACCCTGCCTATTAGCTCTTTTCATGTTTTTACTTTGCGATATCATGACAAACTGAATCGATCAAATACCCGGTGTAAAGCGTGGGAGAATCAATTAGTTAATATGTAATTTACTATAATCCTAGGTGAATAAAAAAATTAACATAGAATAGAATTTGCTATAGTTAGATCATCACCCGTGCAAGGTGCTGTATGCACCCATATATGCGTCCAGTCAAGTGCCACATCAGATTTGCACAAATGCACCAAAAATATCAATTTTCTTTCAAACCCTACAAACATACTTACTAATACTTACATTTCCGCATCATCACCGGTTTATATTCATCTTAATAATCCAATCTTTTTTCTATATCTAAATAATAACGTTTATTTATGGGTTATTGGATTTTATCACCCCCAACTATCGACCATTGGCCGCTGCCACCTCCAACTAACACCTTGACGTCCGACACCTCCAACTTGACTTTTAGTTTGTGCTTGCACCACGTCGTTAACCAAACACTAACTCAGTTAGTTTTTTTATCCTACATGGCTTTTTTATCTGGTGTGTCAAGGTGCCGTGGCTTTTTTTTAATCTAATTTAAAAAATAATAAGATTTTATAAAAGCTCCCCTCTCTCTTATCTCTCTCCTCTCAAAAATCACTCCTGTTTGCAAGAACATTCCTCCTGTTTGCTTCCCAGTTCGTCACTTTAGAAAAGCAAAGTATGAAATCAAACTCAAAACCGAAACAAAAACGCTTCCAGAACTTCAAATTCCATTAAACATAAAAATCTATCGAAATGCAAATTATATACATATAAAACCAGCATAATTATAGTAAACAAACTAGAAAACCTGCAAAACCTAATCAAATCAATCGAGAAAACATGTTTTCGCCACACCGCATTCCGAACCAACTGTAAATCCCTTCCTTCCAGCACCTTCCAGAACGGAAAACACCGTACGCGGCGACGAACCTCTCGCCACAATCTCATGCGGGGGAAGCATCTCTTCGTCATCATCATCCTTAACAATATCCACGTCAGCAAGCTCACCGCCAGTCCTCACCTTCCTTGCGAACATTGGCACCTTCACCAGCGCTGATTGCTGAAATCTCACCGGCATAGAGTGAGACACGTCTCATTCTAACTTATTAGGCCTCAGAATCGACGGAATTAACCGCGACAATGACGGAGAACCGACCGTAGGGTTTCAGTTCAGCACAGGGAGATTAGGTTTACGGCCGTTGTTTTCCGGCAATGCGACGATAATTCCGAACGTTTCCTGACGTCTGCTAGGGTTTCGGTTGGTTGATTTGACGGAATCTGACGATCGGAGCTAGAGAGATGTAGAGAGATGGGGGATAGAGAGAGAGGGGGATCTGTTTTGCGGCAGGTGGGGCGGTGATAGGTGGTGGTGGTTTATGACGGTTGTGGAGGGTGGTGGTTGATGTAGGTAGAGAGTGTGTGTTTATTGTCTGCAAGTTTATGTATATATTAGATATATTATGTATATATATCTAATACATATTAGATATATTAACTATAGAAATTAAAATATACACATAAGACCCAAAATAATCCACCTCATCTTGTCATATAGGAAATGGAATGTCACGTGGATAAAAAAACTAAATGAGTTAGTGTTTGGTTAACGACGTGGTGCCAGCACAAACTAAAAGTCGAGTTGGAGGTGTCGGGCGTCAACGTGTTAGTTGGGGGTGGCAGCAGCCAATGTCGATAGTTGTGAGGTGATAAAATCCAATAACCATTTGTTTATAAACCAAAAATTTTAAAAACTTTAATTTTAAAGTAAGTTTTATATTATTATCTTTTCCATAAATGACCTTAATATTTTGTTTACAATATTCAATCTTTTCTAATTACTTTATTATATCTAAATAAAAATAAACATCAAATACAAGTGAACTTACAACTTACTTATGGACCTTAATTAAGAAGCACATATTGAATGGATATATAAAAATCAAAGAAAAAGAAAAATAAACACAAAATTTAACTTTATTTATTAAAGGAACCTACCATCAATGTGTATTTGGTAAGTTTGAAAATTGCATTGCCAAATTATCCTAAACGAAAAGTTTGGTCTTACATCATCAAAAAACTCATACTAACATTAGGTATATGATTTTCTTAAATCATTAGTAATCTAAAGTGAAATAAAAAACGCTTTTGAATAAAAATAATATATGTTATTCTTAAAGTGATAATTTAATCAAAATAATATACGGCTGATTCTATATTTTTAAGTTATTAAAAAAACATATGTTTGATTTGTTAAATTATCTTAATGAGGTTAATAACATTCGTAACTCCTTTCATAATGTTACATACTAGCAAGATTACCCACGCGTTGCTGCGGAAATTTGATAAATATCTCTTCAGTTTGTTAATAATACTCACTATAGGAACCGAAAGGAAAAAACCACATATATAGCCTATTAAAATTTATATAGAAGCATAAGTAAATTAGATCATCACATTAATATTTTTAAGATTAAAAAATAGAAAAGTAAATTAAACAATCGAAAAAAGAACCATTGATGAAAAAAGAACCATAGACTTATGATAGAAAAATACTAAAAATTCATGACCTATTGTTCTAGTGGTTGTGTACCTAGAGCATTCATATCCATTTCACCAAATTTTGTAAGTGAGGTTTTTATAATATAAAAAGTATAAAAAGTGGTTGTGTGTGGAGTAGAGATAAAATGTTCCTATTCATATGTATATTTTGTGTGTAGTGAGAGAGAAAATGATTGTGAGGGGACACTATTCATCTGTATGTAATGTTTTTTAGTTTAATATTTTAGGTGAAAATATGATGGAATAGATGTGAATGCTCTTACAATTGTAAGATTGTGAATTTAAATACTTCAAAGTGTAACGTAGAGGTGAAATTAAGGTGTTAAAGAAATTATCATTCAGAAAAAGAAAAATACTAAAAGTAACTAAGGGAAAAAAGACAGATTTTTTTATAATATGTTTTTATATTATTAAATTAAACTACATTTAAACAAATTATTTTATATGTTTTTATATCATTAAATTAAACTATAATAATATATAAAGCACTTTTAAACTAAACTATTTAATATTAACAAATAATTAACTTTGTTTTACACTTTATTCAATAGTTATAGATAACATGCACAAAATTTCAAGATTAAGAAATCAAATTTATTTATTCACCTAAAGTTACTAATTGTATTAGAGATAAAGATAACTTGTATTATTAGTATAAATTATGGATGATTACTATTACTAGTATTATTGTATAATTAGTATCACCACTTTGATGGGTGGTAGAGGTTTTGTGTCTCTTAGAGAGAAACCAAGGTTACATGTGGTAATTTTGGTGTAATTTTGAAATAGAGATTATGTAACCTTTGTCGTTCAAAAAAAAAAAAACCAAAACAAAACATATGGATGATTTTATATGTATATTATCTTAATGAGGATAATAAAATCCATACCTTTCACAATTAGTATATGTATTAAAACGATTCAACTTCAATCTACGTCAAGCAAGCTTGCCACTCAACAAACGATTCAACTTCAATCTACGATTGTCACCAAAACAATTTCAAGAATGTATCTCCTTTTCAACCATATGTGTTTCCTCTATATATATATATATATATAAAGGTAGATAGATAGAGGGCCGTTTTCACGGTAATTATGTTTCCATTACATATATAAAGTCCTAACTGCATTTGTGATAGTTTGATACTTAGAAGACTTGAAGTGCATATTTTCAAATTACAATTTATCACACTATTTCAAACTTTAGATTTAATTAGGACTTTTCCACCGCACGTTGTGGCGGGAATCCACCAACGAACCAAACGGTAAATACCAGTATAAAGCTGCAAAATATAAATGTGTAAACAATAAAAAACGAAATAAAATGTAATAAATAAAAGAAAAAAATGGTGACGTGGTGTTGTGACCCGAATGACAAAAGAAAAGGTGGCGGCGGTGACGTGGTGTTGCGTCGTTTTCAATATATATATATATATATATATATATATATATATATGGAAGAAGATCATGAGAAAACTAGAAAACTAACTAAAAAAGATATCAAAAAACTTTTTTTGAATTTTTTTTATTAAAAATCGCTACTTTTATTAAAAAAAAACTTTTTTTCAAAAAAAAAAATTGTACTGCACATGTACATTATTTGCTTAAAGTTAACTTTTGAGTTTAGTTTAGCTTTTAGGGTTAGGTTTTTTGAAGATTTAGGTTTTTGGGTGTGGGGGGAGAGGGGGGGGGGGGGGTTTAGGTTTTTGGGGGTGCGGAGGGGGGTTTAGGTTTTTTGGGGTTTTTGTTTACGGTTTAGTTTTAGTTTTTTTTTTTTTTGGGGGGGGGGGGGGGTGGAGGGTTTAGATTTTTGGGGGGTGTGAGGGTGGATTTAGGTTTTGGGGGGGGGGGGGTGTCGGTGGGGGTGGATTAGGTGGTTTTAGGACTTTTCCGTATTAGTGCACATGTGTAGTACAACTTAAAAAAAAACTTTTTTATATATTAATATTAGCAATTTTTAATAAAAATTCAAAAAAATTGATATGTTTTTTGGTTTTTTTTAGTTAGTTTTTTAGTTTTCTCATTCAAACTAGTTTTCTGATGATCCACCCCTATATATATAGGGGATGGGTAAAATGAGAACCACCTTAGTTGTGAGAACCGTATAAACCAATATAAGCCATTGATCAAAAGTGTTTTAATGGATTATATTAAAAGACAATAAAATAGTTGTAATCATTTTGTTTTAATTAATGAGTTTTGTTTTTAGTGGGATAAGGGTAAATTGGTATTTTTTACTAAGCTCTTTAATGATTGGTAATTAAAGTTGTAACCATTGTGCTTTAATTAATGATTGTGATTTAATTAATGTGATTTTTGAATCATGTAATAAGAAAATTATTTTACGTAGGAGTTCAAGTTTTTTTTTCGCGCCGGTTTTAAACATTTTTACGTGCGGTTTCAGACTTTTTTTACGCGCGGGTTCAAACTTTTTTTACGCCCGATTTTAAACTTTTTTTACGCGCCTGTTTTAAATTTTTTTACCCGCGGTTTAAACTTTTTTACGTGCGGTTTTAAACTTTTTTTACGCGCCGGTTTAGAACTTCTCTTTGCGCGCCGGTTTTAAACATTTTTTACGCGCGGGTTCAAAAATTTTTTACGCGCCGTTTTAGAAACTTTTTTTACGTGCTGTTTTAAACTTTTTTACGCATCAGTTTTAAACTTTTTTTACGCGCCGGTTTTCAACTTTTTTTACACGCGGTTTTAAACTTTTTTACGCGATGGTTTAAAACTTTTTTTACGCGCCGTAAAAGTTTTTTTACGCGCGGTTTTAAATTTTTTTACATGTGGTTTTAAACTTTACAAAAAACAAAAAAATATTTTACGCCAAACAAAAATATTTTATTTTTACAAAAAACTTTTGTATAAAAACTTTTTTACAATTTTTTTACGCCAAATATCTTTTTACGCCCCGACACCCCGATTTCGGGTTTACGAAATTTGAGGATCTTACCAAACGAACTCACCCAAAAATGACGACTCAATAGTGTCTCATATTGAATTTTAAATAGAAGAGAGAAAAAAGATGTGACATGCAAAGTAAAAGACTAAAATAACCTTTTGATATAATTTGGTTATGGGTGATGTGTAAATATGCTATTGGATAATAGGAGTTCTCATGGTTCTCGCAACTGGGATTGGTTCTCTCTTGAACCGAATCCTATATATATATATATATATATATATATATATTGGGTAGGTTCTAGAGTGAACACCTTCCCAAGAGTGAACCTTGTGAACTAATATGGACCCTTGATTTTTATCATCTTAAGAGATTAATAGAATAGCATGATGGTAATTCTTTGTTTAATTGTACGTATTTACTTAAATGAATGAGGGTATTTGTGTAATAACACAATAAACTAATTCAATACACGGAAATTGAATAGTTTCTATATCATATTGATTCCATCATTCCCATTCTATAGCACATTAGCTATACAATTTCCTAAATTCAAATTATAATCAAAATCTTCCTTTCTCAATATCACTGCCGTCATCCAGCAACCACAGGGGAAGTCCGTCGGAGTTAACAACGCAACGGGAAAATCGTACGATTTTAAACAAACAAAGGTACACTATGCTGAAGTGTTAAATTTTATATGAAATTGCATGTACATGGTTGCCGATTTTGTAAGTTTTAGACTTCTTTGAAGTACAACAAATCGGAAGTTAGGGTTTAATTTTTTTGCCGTAGCAGATGTTTAATCACATGGTTTTTGTCTGATTTTGTGTTTTAATGACCTACTGTCCGAGTACATGCTTCGTTGTTTTTGAAGGATAGGGTTAATTTAACAATATAGTTGATGTTACTCTGTTTTTCGATTTTATATGCTAAGCGATTTTCCGATGTATGTTTGGCTGATTTGCCTCTTCTTCGTCGACGTACATTTGTATATAGCTTGCATAAGAGTTATAAACCGTGAATTAGATAAATGTACACTGGTGTATTTTTCTAATACGGATTGAACTGGGAAAAAAGATGTTAATTTTATAGCGAAAATGTATTGTATATAAATGTTGAAACATACACAAGTGTATATTGTTTGTTTATCCTGTTGTAAACGTTGAAACATGTGGTTTGTTTACTCCGGTGTACACTTGTGTATTTGGTTTGATACACTTATTTATGAGTCACTTTTATAAATGTGTATGTACACAAGATACACATGTGTAGTATAAGTGTTGTAGCTTTAGCAATGTTCATAAACATATGTTATACACATGTGTATTTTGCGTGATGCACATGTGTATGTGCACAAGATACACATGTGTAGTTTAAATGTAGTAGCTTTAAAAATGTTCACTACAATCCGTATGTACACAATGTACACATTTCTAGTGTAGTTGATAGCTAAAACTTTATTGAGCAGGAAATTTATGTTCGAAACCGCATCTAGTGTTGGGCTGTATCATTTCCAAATGAAGGATTTGCAACCAAGTAAGTGAATTAATGCTAGAGTCGTTAATTCCTGTGCATCAATGCTAAACCATGACGAAAATGAGCGAACAAATGAAGAAAATATTTATGGGGAAGCTGATAAAATCAAGGGGACAAAGCCATGATTGTTTTGCCATACTGATTGTTTTTATAATTGCAGCCATGATATTCTAAATTTGAAAATTCTTTTGATGAAGTACGCATTTATGGGTTGACATATATACAATGTTGTTTGCTTTTTTGTGGGTTCATGCAGAGGATCTGTTATTGAATTAAAAGTATGGCGATTCGCAACGTGTTGAAAAATTCAAAAGTGCCTTGTTCCTGGTGGTTGAGAAAAAACCATCATTAATGAGTTTGTCGGAATATTGTGTAGTATGCTTCCCGATTCTCGAATATGGTCATTTCTACTTGGTTTGCTTTGATCTTGAACACACAACAATAATGGTCATCGACAACAGGGCTGTAGAGGAAAGCCCCATTCATCTAATCAATGATGTCGGTTTTTTCAATAAGACCATGTCGTACAAAGTGGTAAGCAAACATGTGAATACATATAGTTTTATTCCTAAGTGGACATGCTATAACTGATTATGACATGATATTTGATTTCAGAAAGATGTTTTCACAAAGTATATGATGCTGGTTAATCATCCAAAGTATCGGAGATTGAAAACGCAGTGCCACAAAGGTTGGATTTTGAATGGAAAGCGATTGGCAACAAGGTCGATTGCGGGGTATTTTTTATGCGGAATATGGAAACTAGGTTTGGCGTACAGTTGATAAATAGGATAGTGGCTTCCCACTTGAGCCGGGCCGCAAAAAAGCAACCTTGACATGGCTACAGAAGAAATACGCGGTGAAGTTAGTAACTTCAAGCGCTAACAAGCATCGTGACCGCATATTGGCCAAACCAAAAGAATACGGGAAGGCGTGCAATTTGGGTTAATTAGCACGTTTGATGGTTGTTGACAAAAATATACGTTTGATGGTTGTGACAAAAATATACGTTTGATGGTAGATTGTTTTGGTATTTGTTGGGTTTGTTATGGAATGTTTGTTTGCTTGGTTTGGTAACACGTTATGGAACTGGCTTTTAGTTGATAATATAATAGAGTTTACACGTCTGTAAAAAACTGTTCAATAAATGATTCATATATTAGCAGACTTAGTGCATAATGTAACAGTATTAGTACACCTGTGTATACTATGTACACGTATAAACTGGTGTATATATACTGCGTACACATATGTGCATTTGTTTGTATAATAGTTCACATGTGTACACTTCAAAAAAATAACCATACTAACTATGTATGCAGTAACGAATAGCTGGATAAAAAATAGGATGATGCACAAGAACCTCTATATATACTGATGAAGATATAATATAGTCTTTGAAATAATCTAGGGAGATCGACTAACTGATCTTCGTAAGTTAGCAAAAAAAAGAGGATTATAACAAAAATTACGAATATACTGGATTGATAAAGGATTCTAAAAAAAATCTTCTGAAAATTTCCGAAAATAAAGGAGATGGTAACTGCAAATCATTAAAGAAAAATAATTAAAGAAAAAAATTAAATGAATAATTACAATTTTAACCTTTTCATCATCAAATCAAATGAATGGATGAGATTGGTTCACATAATTCACAAACAAGGATGTTGTTCACTCATGAACCTCATCCTATATATATATTATATATATTATATATATATATATAGGGATCGGTTCAAATGAAAACCATCCCCAGTTGCGAGAACCGCAAGAACCACTCTCCAACAATTAGATCATGACACCTATACACTATTATTTTAAATCTTAAAGGTTATTTTGGTCATTTACTCAAAATGTCATGTCTTCTTTCTCTCTCTCTCTCTCTTTCTTTAAAGTCTTATCAGACTTTTCCATCCATCAAAGTGTCATATCTACTCTCTCTCTCTCTCTCTCTCTCTCAAAATCTAAAAAAAGAATTGTTTTTTGGTAAAAAATATATTATACATAATATTCATATTATTTGTTATTAATGAAATTACTATTCTGTCTTTTTTTGTTTACTGTTTTATACATACAAAAGGTAATTTTATTGAATGATTGATTTGTAATTTTGATGTTATTTAAAAATAATAACCGGTTATAAACTCACTCTGGCTCGGTTATTGTAACCGGCTATAAACTTACTCTGGCGCATAAAAAAGTTTAAAACTAGGGCATAAAAAGAGGTTAAACCGGGGCGTAAAAAAAGTTTAAAACCGGCGCGTATAAAAATATTAAAACTGTGCGTGAAAAAGTTTAAAACCGTGCGTAAAGTTTTTTTATACCGGCGCGTAAAAAGGTTTAAAACCGCACGTAAAAAAAAGTTTTATACCGGTGCGTAAAAAAAGTTCTAAACCAGCGCGTAAAAAAGTTTAAAACCGCGCGTAAAAAAAGTTTTAAACCGCACGCAAAAAAAACTAAAAACCAGCACATAAAAAAAGTTTTAAACCTGCGCATTAAAAAAATTTGAAACCGCGCGTAAAAAAGTTTAAAACTGCAACGTAAAAAAGTTTAAAAAGAGGTGCGAAAAAAGTAAAAAAACCACGCATAAAAAAAATAAATGAGAACTAAAATTCATGTTTAAAACAAATTTACAATTCTTGTTTAAAAAAATTAAAGGAGAATTAAAACAATAAATCATATGAGAATTAAAAGAAAATCAATAATGCGGGTTTAATTTAAAAAAAACAATCTTATTAATTAAAATAAAATCATACCAATCATTAAACCTATAGTAAAAAGACCAATATGCCTCTTTATCACTAAAAAAACAAAATGTCATTAATAAAAAACACAATTATTACATTGCTTTATTGTTTTTTAATCTCATCCATACAAACTAACTTACTCAATGGTTAATATTGGTTTCTACAGTTCTCACAACTCAAGATGGTTCTCATTTTACCCATCCTCTATATATATATAGTTAGTTTGGATTGATGAGATTAAAAAGACAATATAGTAAAGTAATGTAATAATTGTGCTTTAATTAATGAGATTTTGTTTTTTTAGTGAAATAAGGACAATTAGGTCTTTTACTATATATTTTAATAATTGGTCTCATTAATATGATTTTGTTTTTGAAATTTTTACGTAGAGTTTTAAACTTTTTTTACGCGCGGTTTAAAGTTTTTACGCGCCGGTTTTTAACTTATTTACCGCCGTTTTCAACTTTTTTTACGCGCGATTTTAAACTTTTTTTACACACCACTTTGAAACTTTTTTTGCGCGTCGGTTTAAAATTTTTTTTATGCCCCGGTTTTAAACTTTTTTTACGCGATTGAATAAAACTTTTTTTACAAGCCGGTTTTAAATTTTTTTACGCTCCGTTATAAAAGCTTTTTTTCGCTCGGTTTTAAACTTTTTTTACGTGCCGGTTTAAAACTTTTTTTACGCGCGGGTTTAAACTTTTTTTACTCGCCGATATAAAAACTTTTTTTACGCCCCTATTAAAATATTTTAAACTTATTTTTACGCCTCAGTTGTAAACTTTTTTTTACGCCACCAGTTGTAAATTTTTTACATTGGGTGTTACTACAAAAAAAACCTGTGTAAAAAAAAGAAACATAGGTATATTTTACGTGCATGGTTATTTGTTGGGTGTTACTGTTTTTTAATTTTACAAGCCGTAAATTTCCGCACGGGTCGTGTGTGAAAACATTGCAGTTTTTACATGGGCGTAAAAAAGTTTGCAGAAAAAAATATTCGTATAAAAGAACGTCGATTGTTTGGCTAGGGGTTTTTTTTAAACTTTTTACGGCATAATTAGGGAAAATAGAGCAAAAAGAAATAAATATCATTTTCAATATTTTTGTATATTCTAAATTACGTAATACTTTTGGTGTTTAAATTTAAAATCTAAGATATTTTCCTAATTTTAAATATAAAAACTATAAGAGAGATGAAAGGAGAGAGAAAACAAATAAATGATGATGTGATGGGTTTTAGAGATAAAGAGAGAGAGAGAGATGATGTGACATTGAGAGAAAAAGACTAAAATACCTTTTTACTTAAATTTATTATAGGTGATTTGTTGAAATTCTATTGGATGTGAGGAGTTCTCATGGTTCTCACAACTGGGAGTGGTTCCTTGTTGAACCGGATCCCTATATATATATATATATAGGGATCGGTTCAAATGAAAACTATTCCCAGTTGCGAGAACCGCGAAACCACTCTCAACCAATCAGATCATGCAACCTATACACTATTATTTTAAATCTTAAAGGATATTTTGGTAATTTACTCAAAATGTCATGTCTTCTTTCTCTCTCTCTTTAAAGTCTTATTAGTCTTTTCCATCCATCAAAATGTCATATCTACTCTTTCTCTCTCTCTTAAAGCATTCACATCCTACCCATCAAAATATGTGAGAATGAGTTTTTATATTATAAAGAGTATAAAAAGTGGTTGTGAGTGGAGAAGAGATAAAATGTTACTGTTCATCTATATATTTAGGGGACACTTTTCACCCTCTATGATTTTTTAATATATTTTGAAAGTGGTTATAAGTGGAAGTGAGAGAAAAGATAATGATAAAAGTATAAGAAATTATTATTTAATTGAAAGGAGATAGAGAAAAGATAGTTGTTTTTAGTGTAATTATAGGGTAAAAATTGATGGATAGAATGTGAATGCTCTTAAATCTAAAAAAATTGTTTTTTGTTAAAAAACCTTTTATACATAATATTAATATGCTATGTCGGTGCTTCTTTCTGATCGGTCAATTTGACTTTCTTTTTTCCAGAGTAAAATTTTGTTAATTTGCAACTTTTAATTAGTCATTATTGTGTATTGTGTAGTAAAAAATGTAGGTTAGTTTGATATGGTTGGTTTTGGTGTAAAGAAAAATGAATAAATAATTTTTTTCTTTTACTTTTCATTTTTATAATCCACACTATATATGAGATACAAGATTTTAATAATTTTATTAATTTTTTTAATACGTTTGTTAGCTTTCTTAAAAAAATGAATGCGTAGTTTGCTTAGTTTTTCGGTATTGTAAACATACGAGAGTCGGGCCGATACCGTGACGAACCAAATCGAATTTCTGCCACGGAGCGCGGGTAATCCACTAGTTTTTTTTTTGTAAAAAAGTTTAAAACCGTAAAAAATTTGGCGTACAAAAAATAGTTTAAAACCGGGTCGTAAAAAAAGTTTTTATATCGGCGCGTAAAAGAAGTTTAAACCCGTGCTTAAAAAAGTTTTAAAACCGGCGCGTAAAAAAAGTTCTAAACTTGCGCGTAAAAAAAATATAAAACCGGGGCGTAAAAAAAATTTAAAACCGGCGCGTATAAAAAGTTTAAAACCGTGCAAAAAAAAGTTTAAAACCGCACGTAAAAAAAGTTTTATATCGGTGCGTAAAAAAAGTTTTAAACCGCGCGTAAAAAAGTTCTAAAATGGCGCGTAATAAAAGTTTAAAACCGCGAGTAAAAAAATTTTTTAAACCGCGCTCAAAAAAAACTTAAAACCGGCATGCAAATTTGTTTTTAAACCTGCGCGTTAAAAAAGTTTAAAACCATGCATAAAAAAGTATAAAACCAGTGCGTAAAAAAATTTAAAAAGAGGCGCGAAAAAAATAAAAAAAACGCGCGTAAAAAAATTTAAAAACCACGCGTAAAAAATTAACTGAGTATTCAAATTCATGTTTAAAACAAAATTAATAATTCATGTTTAAAAAAATTAACTGAGAATTAAAATAAGAAAATATATGAAAATTTTAAAAGAAAATCAATAATGCATGTTTAAATTTTTTAAAAAACAATCTTATTAATTAAAACAAAATCAATAATTATACAATCATTAAAGCTATAGTAAAATGACCAATATGCCCCTTTGTCATTAAAAAACATAATGTATTAATAAAAACATAATCTTACATTGATTTAGTCTTTCAATCTCATCCATCAAAACCAACTTGATCAATGGCTAATATTGGTTATATGGTTCTCACAACTCAAGATGGTTCTCATTTTACTCATCCTCTATATATATAGGGAGAGGATCATGAGAAACTAGATATAAATAAAAAAATCTAGAAAACTAACTAAAAAAGCCTAAAAATATATCAATTTTTTTAATTTTTTTATTAAAATCGCTACTTTTTATTAAAAAAAACTTGTACAGCACATGTGCATTATATGATTAAAGTTAGCTTTGTAGTTTAGTTTAGCTTTTAAGGTTAGGTTTTTTGGAGATTTAGGATTATTATTAGGTTTTTGGGTGTAGGGGAGGGGGGTTTAGGTTTTTGGGGGGTGCGGGTGGGGGTGGAGTGGGGATTTAGATTTTTTTGGGGGGTGCGGATGGGGGGTTAGGTTTTTTGGGGTTTTTGTTTACGGTTTAGTTTTAGGTTTTTTTTTTTTTGGGGGAGGGGGGGGGGTTAGGCTTTTTGTGGGAAGGTGGATTTAGGTTTTTGGGGTGTCGATGGGGGGTGGATTAGGTGGTTTAGGCTTTTCCGTATTAGTACATATGTGCAGTACAACTTTAAAAAAATAATTTTTTTATATATTAATAGAGTAAATTGCCATTTTCGTCCCTGAAGTTTGGGCACATTTGTCATTTTCATCCAAAATGACACTTTGATACCATTTTGCCCCCCACGTTTGTAACTTTTTGCCATTTTCATCCAAATGTCTAACCTAGTTGCTTTATAACGTTAGATGGGTTATTTTTGAAAGAGTAAATTGCCATTTTCGTCCCTGAGGTTTGGGCACATTTGCCATTTTCGTCCAAAATGACACTTGTAACTCCGGCACCGTCTCCGGCACAACCTGTTACTCCGACACCACCTACAACTCCGGGACAACTTGCAACTCCAGCACAAACCTGCAACTCCGGCACCGTCTCCGGCACAACCTACAACTCCGGCGCCACCTGCAACTCCGGCACAAACCTGCAACCACCGGAGTTGCAGGTGGCGCCGGAGTTGCAGGTTGTGCAGGAGACGGTGCCGGACTTGTAGTATGTGTCGGAGTTGCAGGTTGTGTCGGAGGACGGTGCCGAAGTTGCAGGTTTGTGCCGGAGACGGTGCCGGAGTTGCAGGTTGTGCCGGAGACGGTGCCGGAGTTACAAGTGTTTTTTTGGATGAAAATGGCAAATGTGCCCAAACCTCAGGGACGAAAATGGCAATTTACTCTTTCAAAAATAACCATCTAACGTTATAAAGTAACTAAGTTAGGCATTTGGACAAAAATGGCAAAAAGTTACAAACGTGGGGGGCAAAATGGTACTAAAGTGTCATTTTGGACGAAAATGACAAATGTGCCCAAACCTCAGGGATGAAAATGACAATTTACTCATATTAATAATAGCGATTTTTAATAAAAAAAATTCAAAAAAAATAGATATGTTTTTTATGCTTTTTAGTCAGTTTTTTGGTTTTCTTATTTAAACTAGTTTTCTCAAGATCCATCCCCATATATATATATATATATATATATATATATATATATAGGGAGAGTATCATGAGAAAACTAGAAAACTAAAAAAAATGCATAAAAACATAATTTTTTTACAATTTTTAATAAAAAATCACTGCATTTTATGTATAAAAAAACTTTTTTTTTCAAAAAAAAAAACTTATACTACACTTGTGCACTGTATGTGTACTACACATGTGCATTATATGTATATGTTGTACATGTGCATTTTATGTTTTTTTAATTTTTTTTAAAAAGTTTTTTTAATAATATATATAGCGATTTTTTATAAAAAAATCAAAATTTTTTTTCATATGTTTTTTGGTTTTTTTTTTAGTTAGTTTTTTGGTTTTCTCATTTAAACTAGTTTTCTCATGATCTATCCCCTATATATATATATATATATATATATATATATATGGATCAAGATCAAAGGAAAACCCCTACAAGTTGTAAGAACTTACAGAACTCGGCCTTTTTCGTGCGAGTTTCGACCCCATTTTTTTACACCCCGAGTTTAATATTTTCCAACGTCAGCTGTAAAAAAAATTCGAAATGGTGTTTTCGGCCCCTTACAGCAGCCATAAAAAACTAATGACATAAGTATGACATCACATTTTTACAACATTAACGGCGGTTATAAATTAAAAAAAAAACGAATTTTTTTTGGAAAGTTAATTTGTTTTAGGATTTTTGGTAAAAAAATTGAAAAAACCCTTCATAAAGCCGAGTACTCTAAATGCTACAACTCGTATGAGTTTTCATTTTACCTTAACCCTATATAAATGTATATATTGCGTGTTTAGTTTTTTTTTTCTAAACAAACTAACGAAGTAAAGTTGTAAGAGGAAAATAAAAGTATTGGTGTAAGGGTTAATTAAAACTTTAAAAGATAAAAAGAAAAAAGAACATTGTAGCATTGTAGTAGCTACAATGATTTTGTGATATGTTCTAATTAATATAAGTTATTGTTATAATATCGTTGATTATAAGAAATACAAACACACAATAGTGGGTGTCAGTGTGATGCGACAGAGAACATAACGGTTGGTGTACATATGTCTATTGCCTACGTCTAGGACGAGTCTATTGTACAGATAGGGTTTCGCAGTGTCAAATATTTAGTTTTGAAAGTTTTATCCGAATTTTCGCACGAAAACTCCGAATTTTCGTACGAAAATTTCGTGCGAAATTCTCCTTGTCCTAAGTTCCTAGGTGCTGTCAAGTCTTGCCTATAAATAGGTGACTTAGGATGTGTGTTTCACATGTTGTTTTTGGAGATCAGAGGCGAAGCCCTGCTCAAGTCTGTAATCGTGTGAACGGTAATCAATATAACAGACGGTTTAAACAATAATCATCGCTTGTTCTTTGTTTGTTCAATCAGCTAACAATGAATTCCGCCTCTGTTAGCTGAGCAAGTCTGACCGGAAGCTCACAAGTTGGGTCCGATCCTAAGCATTCACAAGTGGTATCAGAGCCTTAAGGTCCGATTTGTGAACAAACAACCAAGTTTCAGCTGGATTCAACCTTCAAAGTTCAAGATTCATCCATTGAAACTCTTCTTCTACTCTTTCTTGGAACTTATTCTAGATCTGAAGGATTTCATGGACAATTTGGACTAGGTTATTAGTACAACGTGTTAAAATCAATTCTAAACAGTTTACTCATACAAACAAACCTAAAATCCATCAAAATCATGCTTGAAATTGGCAAAAACGTGAAATTATGAACAAGTGGTCGAAGAAGACAAGTATTATCGCACGAAATATTAGTTTTCATACAAAAATCAAGAACCTAACCTTTGATAAATTGGAATTAACAACAGATAAGATTTTCGTACGAATTTAAATTTTCACACGAAAAACTCAAACCTTTCGCACGAAAATTCATTATAATTTTCGTTCGAAATTCTTAGCATCTTTCCAATTTTCAATCAGTTTCAACGTAACCAGTTTTAATCTGTTTTCTGTTTTAAGCATTTCTCAAGATGTCAGGTGAGGAAGAATTCCATAACACATTCGCTACACCAGCAGTCACAACTTCTGTAGCAGCCCAAAACATGAATCTTGAAAATGAAATGGGAACCACTACGAAGCCTCCAAAGCTCATGAACATCGAAGACTATGAGAGTTGGAGTGAACGTTTCAAGAACTGGGTTCAAGCAACAAATTTGGTAGTATGGTTTGCGCTCGAGAACAAATATCAACCACCACTTAACGAACTCAGCATTGAGAAAACAGTGGCTCGTCTATCTGATGACGAACGAGAAAAAAATACATCACTGAAAAGAAGATGATGAATCTCCTACAGCAGGCTATAAAAGAAGAGATCTTAGTTCTCCTACAACACGATGATGACGCTCATTCATTATGGCTCGCCTTACGATTAAGGGCACAAGGGAGTACTAATGTCAGAAAAGGTAAGAAAGCGCTGCTGAACAAAGAATTTGAAAGTGTTCAATATTCTTCCAGGCGAGAACATGAAGCAACTCATAAAGAGGTATTGCCATCTGTTAGTACAAATGAAGCGTATGGGAATTGTCAAGACGAATGAAGAGCTAGTCGACAAACTGGCAGATTCTTTGCCTGAAGGAGATTGGGTAACATATTTAACGGTACTGAAGAATGGAGCTGAGTATGACAGTCTTAGTTTTCCAAGCTTCATAGAAAAATTGGAAGGGCACAAAGTCGAAATGCAGAAAATGGCAAAAGGCAAGAAATCAAACTCGCAACAGGACGTGAGTCTATATTACAAAGGAAAGTCAAACACTCCTTTTCAGAGTCCCAAGATCCAAACTGCATTCAGTGCCAACTCAAGTGCCAGTCCAGCATCAAACCAGTCCAGTGGATTCCAAACGTTTGCTTCCTTAAATCCAAACAATCACCAAGGACAACAATCGTCTCAATGCTCTAATCAACCACCAAGCAACCAGCAAAATCAATCCAATTCTAACCAACGGATCTTGCAATGTAACATCGCAGTGAATCTCCAGAACGCTCAAGACTTCAATGAGCAAACTGCTAAGCAACATATGGTGCTCATTGCAACAGTACTGGAATCCTATGAGAGTCTTGTAGCTGGTCGAATCGGAAATCCAGAAATGACTAAAGAAGACTACGAGCAAATTGATCCAGAAGAGATGGAATTGATTGACATCATGTGGTGCATGGCATCAGTGGTTCGAAGGGCTTAGCGTTTTATGGAAATTACTGGAAGAGATGATTTAAGGGGCCTTGACGGTAAATTAGGATTTGATAAATCCAAGGTTACATGCTTCAAATGCAGAGAGAAAGGACACTTCAAGGGTGAATGTCCTAATCGTGAAGTAAAGGGAAATCAGAATCCATTTCGAGATGATTATTATAGAAAGGCGATTTATCATCGACCTCACCAGAAAAACGAATGGCTCAAATTGATGATGGACCCTCGAACTTAAAAGAGAAAGCTCTTGTGGTCACACAAGAAGATGAAGGGTTCAATTGGAACAATTTCATTTCCAAAAAGGAAAGTCTTGCTCTTGTCGCTGAAATCATAGAAGAACCAGAATCATCTGAAGAAGTTACATAAGAAGAAATGGAAGAGGTTCTGGCAGACTACTTCAGAGCCTCATCGGAAGAAGAAGAAGAATGTATCAGAGGTACACCTAAACCCTGTTTATTTGACACAATTCTTAAAACTTTTGCAGGTAGCTTCGAGGAGAGTCCCAAGGAGACAAAATCTGAATATGTGGAAGTGATCGATGTAACTAAACCTGTAACACTGGAGAGCTTAACCAATATTGCCAACAAAGCATCATGGCCAATACAAACGAGGTAGTCAGTGTGGAAACACAGGTAGAAGAGGTTGAAATAGCTAAAGAAACTGTTAAAGCTCAAACTGTCGAATTGGTCAGCCCATGCTTAAAATGTGAAGAAGCATGTGAGCAATGTGCTGAGAAAGAGAAAGCTTTTAAAGAACTTAAAACATACAATGATAAGCTATCATACGATTACAACACCATAAAAGAATCATATGATAAGCTCAGCAGGACCATTCGACAATATGAGAAAACTGTCAAAGAAGATGACAAAACACTTTCAATGCTCAAAGCGACTGTGATGGACAAATAAATGGCCATTGATCTTCATATTAACACAATTGCTGAGCTGAAAAGTGAGCTGGAGAAAACTAAAATTGAAACAGAAAGGTTTAACAAATTGTTAATCAGTTACTCTACCAGCATGTATGTCCTCGATCACATTCTGCCAAAACCAGAAAGCAGCAAAGATGGTAAGAAAAGTGAGAAAAGTCTTGGAAAATGTTACGATCATGTTCCACCTCCTATGTGGGATAGCTATGCTAAGAAACATCCTGACGGAGTGGATAAGGCGCTGAATTTAAATCTTCTCACAGAAAAGAATAACGAGCTGCCTGAGAATCTTCACGTAACATATTCCAAAATAGAAAAGGAATGTGAATCCGAGATGGTAACCAAAGTGTTTGAAAATGTGTTTGAAAATGAGTCTGACAGCACAGTTTATGAAAGTGCTGAGTCAAACAATGAGAAATCAGAGTCAAGTTCACATTTGGAAGTGTGAAAAGTTTTCATGAAAATTTTATCACAACATCAGATAATGGTTTAAGTGATGATTCTAATGTAGTTATCTACAAATGAAAGGATCAGATAAACTATACACTGATGAAGAATTTCTAGTACAGAATGTTAACTTTGACCGTGTCGATAAATTCTTTAAACTCATTGAAGTTGAAACATCTGAACTTGAGAAGAATGTTGCTGGTTTTTACTCAAAACCAAAGAAAACTCACAAAAACATTCATCCCAGAGGAAGAGGTTATCCTGAAAACAAGAGGGATGAGTTAGGGTTTGAAAAGAAATGAAACAGCAAATTACGAAAACCAGATTTCACAAAGAAAGTTGAGTTTGTTTTTGGAACAAAAACTGTTGACGAAAAAGAAGTCATTAACAAACAAACCAATGAAGAGTTTAAGAAAGAAAAAGAGCTTTGTGAACAGAGTTTGGAACACACAGTCGGAAACGCAATAGAACTTGTTACAATGTAACAAAGTTGGGTCATATTGCAAGACAATGTTCTCAAAATCGTCCAAAACCTGTTCACGAACAAAGAAAGTTCACAGTTGATGAAAAGAAAAAGGGTCCAGAGTTTGTGCCAACAAAGATTCTAAAAAGGAAAGAAGATTCCAGTTCCAATGTGAAACCCAACAACTGAAATCACTTTAAATTTGAAGTTGGTGAAACATCAAAGAAAAATGAAAAGAAAGAATCCAAACTTTACATCAAAAAGGCATTTTCAAAGGCACAAACCTGGGTAGCCAAAGCAAAAACATCTCCTGTAACCCCAAAATCAACCAATGTTCCAGTCAAATCAAAAGATAAGACTGAATATAAGACTGGACAATGGGTTGAGGTTAAGAAAGATGACAAATTTGCCAAAGTTCCAAAGTCGACATTGTCATCCCACCCAAGACCGAAAGGGCTTGGGTCTCTCTGTTTAAGTAATATGCTTTTCAAGTGCGCAGGGGCTTCCAAGGTCAATCATTTCAAAGTGGATCATGGACAGTGGAGCTTCTAGGCACATGACAGGGATGTTGGCATTGCTGTACAATGTAAAAGCCATCAGGGGAGGTTATGTTGGGTTTTCTGGAACACAGGGCGGCAGGATCGTGGGAGAAGGAATTTTGACAAACAGAGTCTATCTTTCGACAAAGTGAATACATTGCTGAACTTGAGAACAATCTTTTGAGCATTTCACAGATCTGTGACAAGAAGTTCACAACTCACTTCAACGACAAAGAATGTCTTATTCTTAAGCCTGGTTTCATAATTCCTGAGGAGTGGATTCTCATGCGCGCTCCGCGAGAAAATGATTTATATGTCTTGGACATGAGCGTCGCATCCACTACTTAAAAAGAAGGACAGTGTTTTGTATCAAAGGCTACTGAGAAGGAATCAATCCTATGGTACAGGAAGATGGGTCACATACATCTAAGGAAGATGAACTTTCTAGTGATAACAATCTAGTAGAAGGGTGAATCTAAAAAATTTTCATCTATCAGATGACTTATCAGCTGCAAAAAGGGGAAGCAGCACAAGAAGTCGCACCCAAAGAAGCTTCTCAACTCCATCAAGCTTCCACTAGAAAGGCTACACATGGATCTCTTTGGGCCTGTCAATGTGAAAAGTATTACAGGAGATCTATACTGCCTGGTCGTAACCGATGACTTCTTAAGATTCTCATGAGTTTTCTTTCAAGAAAGCAAGAATGAAACGTTTGAAAATTTGATGATCTTGTTTCGAAAGCTTAAAAACCTTTATCATTTGCCTATCAAGAGAATCAGAAGTGACAACGGTACTAAGTTTAAGACAACAAAATGCTTGAATTTTGCAACGCTAAGGGTATTCATCATGAGTTCAGTGCCCCCTATACTCCTCAACAAAATGGAGTAGCTGAACGAAAGAATAGAACACTTATCGAGACTGCACGCACGATGCTTGCTGATTCAAAGTTACCTATCAGCTTTTGGAGCGAAGCAATTGCATTTGCATGTTACACCCTTAACCGTGTAATGACCTTCAAGAAGCACAAGAAGACATGCTTTGAACTTCTTAACCAGCGAAAACCTAATCTAGAGTTTTTAGAGCCTTTTGGATCACCGTGTACTGTATTGGACCCAGAAGGAAAATTCGGAGCCAAATCTTTGGAACGTTTCTTCGTAGGATATGCAAGTCCACAAAAGAGAGTCTATCTACCAAGCATGAATCAGGTTATTGTTGCTCAACACGTTGATTGCCAGAGATACACAACGCCCATGCAAAAACCTAAAGATCCGTGGCTGTTCAATTACGACGGGTTGTGGAATTCATTTGATCTGCCTGAAGAACCGTATGAGGAAGAACTTATCTTGCTTTTTCAATAGCATCAGATATCTAATCAAGAGCAAGCAACAGGGCCGTTGGTAATCTCTCCAACACAACACCTTCCTCAGAAGCAGGTCCGAGCAACATTCAGTCAGAACCAGTTGTTTCACCAGCTCAGAATATTGAAGAACCATCTTCTCAGCCAGCAGCTGCAGAACCTGAATAAGATCCTACTTTTGATAATGGGGATCCCAGTTCCGATGAAGGATCAGAAGAGATTACAAGTTATCTCAACAATCAAGCTGCCGAAATCAGTGCGAGAAATGAGGCCACATCTTCAGAACAAGTTGCCGATCAGAATATCACTAATCTGGATACCTCAGTAGATGTTCCAAACGAAGTGATGCCAACATCAGCCTCCTACCATCGGCAGATAACATCATTGGAGAACTGCAAGCTGGCGTGAAAACGCGAAATCAGATCAATAAGGATCTAAGTTGTTTTTATTCCAAAGTTGCTCCACTCCAAAATAAATTTTCTCATAGTTGTTTTGTTTCTCAGGTCGAACCAGCAAACATCAGAGATGCTCTTAAAGATGACAGTTGGGTGGAAGCAATGCAGGAAGAATTATTGCAATTCCAGAAATTGGGAGTCTTGGAACTTGTTGACCTACCACCAAAGCAGAAAAAGATTAGCACTCGGTGGGTTTACAAGTGCAAAAGAGATGATAGAGGAGTGGTTGTTCGAAATAAAGCTCGGCTCGTAGTTCAAGGTTTCTTCAGCAGGAAGGGATAGACTACAACGAGGTCTATGCCCCAGTCGCACGTCTAGAAGCTATCCGCATTTTCCTGGCATTCGCCTCATGGAAAGGTTTTAAAGTGTACCAACTGGATGTAAAGTCTGCTTTCCTGTATGGTAAGGTAATAGAGGAGGTTTATGTCGGCCAACCACCGGGGTTTGTCGATCCGATTCATAAAGACAAGGTCTACTTGCTAAACAAAGCTCTTTACGGTTTACACCAGGCCCCGAGAACCTGGTATGAGACGCTTTCCAAGCACCTTCTGGCTAACCTATTCACCAGAGGAAATAGATAGCACCCTCTATACCAAGGAAGTAGATAGACATCTGATTATTGTGTAGATCTATGTGGACGATATCATCTTTGGATTGACAAATGAAAAGCTGTGCAAGGACTTCGAGAAAGTCATGAAAGAGAAATTCGAAATGAGTGCAATGGGAGAGATGAAATTTTTTTTGGGGCTTCAGTTTGAACAACTGCCAGACGGTATTTTCATTCACCAGACGAAGTTTGTTCATGACGTATTGGAGAAATTTGACATGACAGGAACTAAACCCGCATCTACCCCTTTAGCCACAAACCATGGCATTTGTCCACACGACTATGGAGAAAAAGTTGATGAAACATTATATCGCTCCATGATCGGATCCTTGATGTATCTCACAGCTTGTGTATCCCACATGCCTTTGTGCCAGATATCAGTCAAGTCCGAAGGAATCACATCTGTTGATCGTCAAAAGGATCATGCGCTACTTGAAAGAATGCCCAAGCACCGGCTTGTGGTTATCCACGTCATGACGATTTCAACCTTGCGGGTTACTCTGACTCTGATTTGGTTGCTGCAAGCAGAACGCCAAGTCTACAACGGCAGGATGCATTTCTTCGAAACACGTTTAGTAACATGGCAATGCAAGAAATAGACCGCACTCGCTCTCTCCACTTGCGAAGCTGAATATGTTTCAGCATCCAGTTGTTGTTCCCAGATACTATGGATACAACAACAGATGAGAGACTATGGTATGCAATTTCTTGATACGCCCATATTCGTAGATAACCAGGAGGCTATTGATATCACGGTCAATCCTTGTCAACACTCACGCACTAAACATATCGAGATTCGATATCACTTTATCCGTGACTGTCACGAGAAAAAGTTGATACGAATTGAGAAAATCAACACTGATGACCAAAAAGCAGTTTTTTACACCAAAGCTTTTGATAGAGCAAGATTTCGAAATCTTTTAAAATTAAACGGTTTAAAGAATCTGTCAGGGGATATTTATGAGGTTGAATTTGAGGATGACGATGTTGGGACGTGATCCTCACTGGTAAGTCAAATGTTTTTCTGTAAATAGTTTACATGCTTTCTTAAAAACAAAAAGAAAATCCAAAAATATGTTTTTGATTTTTAGGGGGAGAAAAAGTTGTGAAAATACAAAAACATTGAAAAATCATGAAAAATACAAAAACATTAAAAAATTCAAAAAGAATTTTGTGTATAAGAGGAGATGATAGTACATCAGTAACAATTACAGTACGCTAAAGAAATGTATTGTTTAAAAGCGTCTAAACAGGTCTTTCTAAGGATATGTCGGTAGGCTTCGCACGTTCAGTAAACTGCTTTCAGGATATAAACCTAAAGAGATAAACTGGTAAATCTGTGGCTTAACATCTCTCGAATATATGGGCTTGGTACCCGAAATTTCGTTTGAGAGAATGCCAGATTCTGAGATCTAGGTCTTTATATTTAGTTGATATCTGGGGTATTATATGAGTTCTTCTGATTTTGCGTCAGCAATGGCCTAGAACTTGTATAATACTTTCGCATTATTCACCCCAAAGTTGCATAAAGAATGAAGAAAAATGTCATAAAACGATACGACATGCTGCAGTACAAAAATGAAAAGATTCCCAAGAGGAACACCACCTAAAGTCGAGCCTTCATCTCTTTCTCTGTACGGAAGTACTAACCTGAGCTCTCAAGGTCTCGCAATTCACCCTTATACAGATATCAGTTAGATATATTCACCTGTGAGATGAAATCTAGGGAATCTCGATGCGGGAGTATATTCTGAGGTGGGAAACACAGATTAGGCCATGTTGCTAAAACTTACCTAACATATCTTGAAGCAGTTGAAAAATGTGTAGAGGTTTAAGTGGATCAGTATACCGACAATTTGAAGAAAATCTATTTAAGAACTTAAAGTTTCATATAGAGCAACGGTACTGGTAATGTGTCTCAATAAACTGATCTGATCCTCTAACACAAACTCGCAAAAATATGTCTGTAAATATGTTTTGAACATATTGCTTTAAAAGTGTTTCTAGGTTAGATGTTTTAAAAGGTCAAAAAGATTTTCTGTTTCTACTTTAATTTCTGACTACCAGTGATGGAAAACAGATCTTCAAAGTCAAAAGCGACAGAATGCAGAGGAAAATCGTTTGAATTACGGGCTGGGAGCTAATCTAGAAACTAAGTCTGCTTTGAAACATTAAAAAGTTCATTAATTTGAAACTTAAAATCTATGAACAATGACAGTTTTGGTCAAAAGGTGGTCAACCAAGGTCATTAACTTGGACTTGGTAGCAAAAATAGTTAAACAAGGTCATTAACTTGGACTTGGATAACTGTGTGGATAATTAAAACTGAAAAACAAACGAAAAAGTTGGAAAGTTGAGAAAATTTCAAAGGAGTAAAAATTTTTCGCACGGAAATGTTATTTCCGCACGAAAATTTAGCCAAATCTTATAAGCCACATTTTCGTACGAAAATTTGTTGGCCTATATATAAGAGAGAGCTGAGATGATTCCGCATGAAAACTGTTAAGAAATTTGGTGCGGATTCTCTCAAGGCTGTTGTGGTTTATCTCTTGATACACTCACTTCTCGACGTATTTGACACATTAGGGAGGTTGATTTGCATACCTCTTATAATGGAGAAGGTATTCACCAAGATTGAACCGTGAATTTGGACTCGTCGGACCTTAAAACGGACTAAAACGTAGATCTAGGATAAACTAGTCGGTAAAACTTAAAAATGAACCCTCCAATGTTAAAATCGGCAAGTTGAACTAAGGTTTACCATTTCAATTTCTTGAAAAAATAAAAAATTGCAAGTGTTTTGAGTCGGTTTGAAAAGAGGTTAACTGTGGAGAAGACGGATTTTCGTACGAAAATCCAGTATTTTCGCACGAAAATTCATGAAAGAAAGTGTTGTGTTTTGTCTTGTTATTTTCGCACGAAAATTGAAGAAAGTTGTATACTATAAATTTTCGTACAAAAATTTAGTAAAATTTGTGTTTGTGAAAATTTTTCTAACCTTTTCACATCTCTCTGTTTCACAGAAAACCGTGTATGAATTTCATCCAGTTCAATACTCCTGCTGCTTAATCGAAAAGGATGTGCCAGAGTTTGCTCCGTTCTCGCAGTATATAGACTTTCTGGAGAGGCTGCCAGTTTATTATGCCCTTACACATTATCACGATGTTTATGCTTCACATGTCGATCGTTTTTGGGCTGCAGCAGAGTTGAAAGCTGATTCTTAGGCTATTACGTCAGCACTAAAGACAGGAGATAAAGATGTGGAAATCACTATAACTGAAGATCTTATATGAACAGTGCTGCATTTTTGGGATGAAAGAGATTTTCCAACAGGGTATATAGAGAAGTTTGTCAAGGGCTGCTTTTATCGTATGAGCTACAATTGTTATGTGAACTCCGCTCCTTTCAAGATTAACCAGCTGGGTCTGGCATACATATTTCTTGCACACTGCATTACACGCTCATTAAGACACAGGAAAGGGGGTTGGGATGATTTGGTTGATTATTACATGTGTATGATGGTAGCGGTGATTTTGAACAAGCCCTACAACTTCAGCAGGATGATTTTTGATCAGATGGTGATGAATTTGGGTAAGGGTAGATTTTTGCAGTACCCTCGTTTTGTACAAATGACTCTTGACCACTTACATCCTAATCTCGAGAAAAAGAAGGATGATATCTTGAAGTTAGAGCATATGACTACATCTGACCTCCACAACATCAGCAACTACCGCAAAGCAGGAAAGGCTCTAGCTTTTAAGCCGATTTTTGGAACATTCGTCAAAATTGATTATGTTGCTCCTCCCGAAGGTAAATGGAGGAATGAGGGCAGTGGTGATGAAAGTGAGGAAGCGGTTATGATGGAAGATTTTGTTGAAAAGAGAAGTATTTGGTATGTAAAAGGCGAAGGTGAGAAGGGTCACTATGGAAAGAAGAAAGGTGGTGCTACTTCGACTACAACAAGGAGAAAGAAATCTTCAGAAACTTCTTCTTCCGCACCCAAGCATCAAAGAAAACAAGCAAGTGTCAGTACAGGTTGATCGATGAACCGGATGTCGAGCAGGTTAATGTTGAAGAAACAGTGCAAGCAACGAGCACAGTTCAAATTGAAGAAACTTTGGAAGAAGCCACTGCTGATATAGAGAGAATGGTCGGTGTTGAGACCGAAGCAGGTGGTGGCGATGACGAAGGACCATCATCAAGTATTAATTCAGAGGATAGGAGAGAAGAAAGAGACAGAAAGAAAAGAGCAAGAGAGGAGAAAGAGAAAGAAAGTTGGCTGAGGAAAAGAAGCGTAAGGCTACTGATGATGACGATACTCAGTATGAGCCGTCTGAGGCCGAAGAGGAGATTTCAGTTGTCAATCCTCAAGGAAGAAAGCGGGAAAAAGAGAAAAGCATGCTGCTACTCGAAAACCTGAGTCTACTGCAAAAAAGCTCACGATCAAGCTAAAGTCAAAGCCTACTGGACGTCAGTTGCCCCAACTGCAGAAACAACATCTGAACGTCCTCCATCTCCTCCCCCAACATCTCAACCTCCAGTTGTTGATACACCAAGCAAGTCTGCTCAACATACATCTCCTCCTCCAACATCTCAGCCACTTCAAGCCGTTGATCCTCCAGTTACTGAAACACCAAGCGTGTCTGTTCAACATGTACCGTCTCCTCCTCAACACACGACTTCATATAGTCCTTTTCCTTCGCCTCCACGACAGCCCATTGTCACCCATCCCACTGTGTCTCAAGCGCAAGCAACATCGTCAGCTCATCCTATTCCTCCTCCACCAGACACCGCCTTTGATGACTATTTCTTTGAGTATAGTGCTATTCCCGGGGGAGCGAATTTCACAGCTGATGACGTTTATGTTGGAAGGCTCAATGAGTTGGAAGAAAAGTTGAAGACTGCTGATGAAAAGATTAAGATCCTTGAGTCGGATAGAGATAGTATAAGGAAGATCTTGAGGTTGGTTACTGATGATAGTGAAAGATACTTTCAGGCTTCACAGAAAGTTATTGCTTATAAAGAAAGGATCAAGGTTCTGGAGAATGAGAGGAGATTCTAAAGGCAACTCTGAGCAGTTATGAGACAGAGAATAAGAGGATTATAAAGAAAATGGAAGAGTATGAGGCTGAGCGTGAGTCGAACAACAGGCAGGTTGAGCTTATGAAGAAAATCTTGGTTCGTACTCTCGGTATTTCTTTGACAGACGAGATAGAGAAGATTGAGAGAGAGGAGGCAAGACAGAAGGTTGTTGAGAGGGAACGAGCTTCTAAAGCTCTATCTGATGCAGAAGGCCGAGGTAAAGAAAAGATTGATGATATGCCCGTGCATGAAGCTGCTACTTCTTCGGATCCTTTGATCGTACAATCTGCGCCGGAAGCTGAATCCGTGCCAGTATCTTCAGAGATAGTCATCTATGATGCAGCTAGTGATGTTAGCAAGAATTTTGTGCTTCAAGGTGAAGGTATCCTAGAATCGATGACGAAAGAGAAGGCAATCGCTCAGAGGGAGTTAAAGAAAGAGATTGATGATTTGGTAGACGGAATGTTTGATGAGTTAGAGAAGGAAGGATTCGAATATGTAGCAAGTTTATTTGATAATGAAAATTTGTCTGTTGATGCTTACATGAACGACTCTATTTTGAACTAACCGATGACAGGTTCAGGGGAGTCGTCGATTGAAGTTGAGAAGATTGTGCCAAAGCCGAAAGTCATCTATCTCAAGCACGATGTCGAAGAAGGGGAGTATGTTCATAACTACTCCAAGGCCGATCTTGCAGAATTGTTTGGCTTACAAGAAGATTCATTCGAGTTTGACTTTGAAGAAGAATTAAAGAACACGAGCTCAGAGCCAAATGATTATGTTTTCGAAGACATCCCACAAGCAAATGATTATGACAGAGTCATCATTGAAGATTGGGATTCAGATGATAATGAAGAGGCAAGGTATACGGGTGAAGGAACATATGTGTTTCCTACGCTTGATGAAATGATTGCTAAAATGAACAATGAATTGTTAAAGCAAAAGGTACAAGAGGCAGTGAAAGAGGGAACGGTTCCTAAACCACCAACAAAACAAGAAATTATAGAAATGAGGAAGAAATGGTTCAAGGAGATGCCACCTGAAAGAAAGCTCCGTCGTCCATTAGCTTTCTTCACCAGAGACCCTGATGCATCTCTGGGTAACATTATTAGTTGGGGATGGATCGAGGAACTGGATGTGTATGCGTTGAAACGAGAGTATGGAGTTCAATACTTCAAACAATTGGGTGATGTGAAGACCCTGCCAGAATGGGATGTGAAAGAGTTGGTTCAAACCAAGACGTTCAGTATGAAGCTACGACCTAATGATCAACGTCTTTGGAAGTTAATCAAGTTTGAAGCAGAACATGGATTCAACTTATGGAAGCCACACAAGCGGCGAACCGTCACAAAGATTGATCCAGTAACTCAAGAGAAAGATGTGACTTTGATTGTCAAGAGACCGCGTGTTATGAAGAATATACCCTTAAAGAAAATGGAACAAGATTTTTACAAGATCTTCAAATGGTGGCATTATGATTCGAGTACTGGAGAGGCTGTTATTTGTGTTGAGCCTGATGAAGGATCATGGGATATGTCTGAAGATTTGTCTGAAACCGTGATCATGCACAAGAGAATTTATGGGCTATGGCGTGCAATCAAAGTGTTAGATCCTATGTGGCTAGTCAACTGCTCAGAGAAAGATATTGAACGTTTCTTCTTCATCAAGATCAGTTATGAAGAAAAAGACAAAGAGCAGGCCATGTAGTTCCAAAAGATTGTGAATGTTTGTTATGCTAACAACGTTAATTCAGGAAAGGAATGGAGCACTTCATGGAGAAAGCTTGAAGATAAAGAAAAGAAAAACAAAGATCAAAATGAAGAAAGAATCAAAGCTCGACGAAAGCTGGCCACCCGTGAGATATTCAAGTTCGGGAACACGTACAACCGACCTCCTCCTACAGATCAAACGCCCATTGCTTCAGAGGAGCGTCGAAGGCCACGCAAGCAATTCTTCGGATGATCAAGTCAAATCTAGTTGAAAATTTTTGAAGATAAAGTTTTGAAGACTGTTCAAGACTGCGGCAACATCCAAGGGGGAGTTTGTTGGTGCACATATGTCTATTGCCTACGTCTAGGATGAGTCTATTGTACAGATAGGGTTTCGCAGTGTCAAATATTTAGTTTTGAAAGTTTTATTGTATTAGGAGAATTTTCGCACGAAAATTCAGAGGAATTTTCGTACGAAAATTTCGTGCAAAATTCTCCTTGTCCTAAGTCCCTAGGTGCTGTCAAGTCTTGCCTATAAATAGGTGACTTAGGATGTGTGTTTCACATGCTGTTTTTTGGAGATCAGAGGCGAAGCCCTGCTCAAGTATGTAATCGTTTGTACGTTAATCAATATAACAGACGGTTAAACAGTACTCATCGCTTGTTCTTTGTTTGTTCAATCAGCTAACAATGAATTCCACCTCTGCTAGCTGAGCAAGTCTGACCGGAAGCTCACAAGTTGGGTCCGATCCTAAGCATTCACAATAACCGTTGCTGAAAACGCCATTAAAATTCTCGCCTTAAACTACAAGCCATACAGTCCCTTCCAGATAAAACACCATATTTATCTAAACTTAATGATGAAACGCTTGCAGCTTTAACAGATAGAGTGAACAAACAGTAACTAAAACTTTATTACTAACATTTATTATAAAAAAATCTCTCCTAAACTATGCGCCAAAAGCATCATTATATAAACGACATTACCATAACTTCCATTGATCATACTAAAAACGCCTTCTTTACCCAAAATGCTAAATTTCAAAAAAACAAGAAACTCTAAAAGAGGCAACAGAAGAGGAGTGCTTGTGAAAACCATCAAAGCCTTAAAGAACTTGGATGAAGAAGTACAAAGGGGAATCCTAGCACATGACGTTCTTCTTGATAACCTGAGAAAACACAGACAGTTATATGAAGATTAACTAGAAAATTTGGATCGAACAATGCAATTCAATTGTGGACCCAGTAATGCCTGTTGAACAGCCTCGGTTAATCTGTCTTTCTTGATAAGAATCGATACAATCATGGCTTATGAAGACACTGACATAGTGACTGTTGTATGTGACAACGGGGAGCAGGAAAACTACAGGGTTGAAAACATCATGACCAGATAGAGTCTTGGGATCCTAGAGGAGTTAAACAACACAACATGTTTGAGCACAGACATGACCCTAAAATTGGCGTTGTTGCATGACAAGTTCATGTGGAGGTTTCAAAATCTTTAAGGAGAAGAGACCGATGAAAGTGAAGATTTAGATGAGAATTTGGATGAAGAATCCGAAGAAGAAGACGAGGGGAGCAATGGATACTTCTCAGACAAAATTCCTTATGACAAAGAGTTTTATTTTTTTTCTTTTTTTTTGTATGTCATTTTCTTTGCTTTGTTATGTACTTAATAAAATACTTTATTTCTCTAATTAGATATAAAACGCCAAAATGCCACAAACGCCAAACACCAAAAGTTAGTTAAATTATATTTTGCCTTCTTTATCTAAAACACCATAACATTATTTTTTCCTTACAAAAGGTTAATTAGTTGTATTTTGCCTTCTTTATCTAAAACGCCATGCATACAAAAACGCCAAACTTAATGATGGGACGCCTTACAGCTTTAACAAATAAAAGCTGAACAAACAGTAAAAGAAACGATGGAAACTTTATAACTAACATTTATTATAAAAAAATACCGCCTAAACTACGCGCCAAAAACATCTATATAAACAAAGTCTCGGGACCTTCCATTGATCACACCAAAAACATCTATATAAACAACGCCATATTTTACCGAATACCATCCATATTATAACGCCAAAAAGTTCAAAGACACAGATGGCAAACTTCGTTTCTTGGAGATTCAGTTTTGTTCTCAATAAAGTTTCACGGAATGGGTTTGACAACATTCTTAAAGTGAGGATTAACTCAATAACATTTTGCTGAATGGGTTGGACAAACTCTTAAAGACGAAGAGATTGATGACAGTGGAAATTTGGATAAGAAGAATAGACCGATAATAGTGAAGAGTGGGATGAAGAAGAGACTGATGCCGACAAAAACAAACTTCAAATCCTACTGAATGATTAGCTTCATCTAGAACCAGGCGTCCAGCCGTGTAGGAATCAGCATCTATCTAAGGAATTCAAAAGTTCCGGGACAAAATCTTCAAGAAGAAGAGGCTGATGAGAGTGAAGATTTGGATGAGAAGAAGAGACTGACGTGAAGTCGAAATATCACATAAATTTAATCCAATTACAACTAATTAGCTAGCTGTAAGTGGGTATCGAACAAGGGAGTTGTGGAAAATGTGTTTTCTAGGTAGCTATGCAAATTAACTAAATTAAACTAAGTTACGGAAATATAAATTCAGAGATTAGATTGCTTGGTTTGATCAACTAAAAATTAACTATACTAGATTGCAAATCACAATTAGGTTTGTAAACAGATTACGAAGAAGTGACCATCTTAGGTTTTCGATTTTAATCAACACTGGTGTTTATGCCCAACTAGAAAGAACCACATAGACATGGCTCATGTGTGACTATTTGTTTGTGATAAAAGGGAACTAAGTGCTCGGATTACTAGACTGCTAGGTTGTTATCCGATAACCAATTAATCAATATCCAAGCCTAATCTCTCCCATGATATCTCGATTGTCAACGACACCTAGAACGTACGGTTTAGACTATGATCAAAACGTCAATTAACAATTTACAAACCAACATTCACACACCATAATAAACTAAACAAACATTGCAAGTCTATTATTCTAGAAATTTAGACAAAACACAAGAGTCTCAAACAAAACCTTCCACCAAGATGATCACCAACAAGTTTAGCCACGCATAGCTTAGTGAATCATCATACCAACAAGTTTAGTGTTCATACGAATCAAAAACATAAACCGAATGTTTTGAATTGTTCACAAGCACTAGCACAAGCAAAAATTCGCCCAAGAACTCCTCTGAAACGTCCCCAATGATGAGATAGATGAAAAGACACCCCCAATCTTGATTAAATGGGCAGTTATTCATTTTGCGTCTGAGTCTACCATAAGCTACGGTGGCTACCGTAGCTTACGGTAGCTATTAAATTGTTACGCTCAATCTCTATTGCCTTATGGTGGGGAATATGTCTTCAGGGGCTATCGTAGCTTACGGTAGCTACCGTAAGCTACGATAGAGACTGGGCATTTCTCCTTTGTTCTTCAACAAGCAGCCATGACACTCCGACTCTACCAACTTCCTTCCAATGCTGCATTTCCACTCCTTTAAGGTCCCGAACACACCTGAAACAAAAGCAACTGTAGTTATCTAATTCAAGACAATTACAGTATCAAATGCGAGATTAAATTATTTTTAAAGCACTTAAGGGTCGTCATGTGGACTACCCGTTACATCCCCACACTTAACCGTTGCTTGTCCCAAGCAACTCATCGAAACAATTCCAAACCCACTAGCGATCAAAGTATAAATCAAGCAAACAATTGTCATCATTTTACTAATCTTTTTCCTAACATCCGCACCACACATCCCTCACTATAACGCTCCTCTCGGCGACAAATCATAACTAACAAGATGAGCTAGAACAAACTCAACGAAAGTGGGTGATTGTACAACAATATGCTTGTATCTTAATCGGTCCTTCACCTAAAAGTTGCCAAAACCTGAATGTGAATCAAAAGGAATTTCGGGTTGTAACGTGGCTAGGCATATGGGTAGGAAATGAAAATATATATGAATATTAGCGTATGGTTTGACCCGGTCTTCTTATTACAAACAAAAGAGCATAATCATAACATAAGCCTCTATATACAAGACAAAACATTCACTTACTTCCATTTTTTTCCTTTTTTCTCTCTTTTTTTTAAACTAAACAAACTTAACCATAATATAACACATACTAAAACGAACTGCTAACATTACTCGACCGGTCAAACACGGTTGAAATTTTTAGGGAACTAGGTATAGGTTAACAATTGGTTTGGCTTTGGGCTCAAAATGGGCAACTAAATGTCCAAACCCTCGTCCTCTCACTACCATGCTCATATATATAATTTATGAGGACCAACCCCCCAAATCCCACACTCACACACACCAAGACGAGGCTACCTAAATGCCTCTTATCATTTTCACATACACATCAACCTAAGGCCTTTAACCGCATTCAAACACAAGTTCTCATGCACCCCCAACCATCACCACTCTCATCAAAGAAAATTTTTTTTTCTCAAAAAGTCCAAGAAGTGGCTCCAACTCTCACCAAGAAAGAAAAGGTGTACGGGGTTGCCGGTGTGTCACGCGGAGTTAGTATGAAGTTTTCAAATTTCAACCATTTTCATTTGATTTATAAAAAAATTTCAAAACCATCAAAATTTTCCCCCATCCCCACACTTGGGATACATTGACCCCAATGTATGGCTTTGAAATGGAATGATCGCCAAAAACCAACTTCAACATCAAGTTCTGCTTAAACACTCAAACCCCAAGTTTCTTTTTGTTCTTTTTTTTTAACATTAACACCACCAACTTACACAACCCATCAACAAAAATATCAACATTAATCACCACCCTTACCACCCAACCATAAACATGAACACACATATATTTATTGTAATATACAAAATAAGAGAGAACACCACCTGACTAGTAGTATCGTGGCTAAAGAGGCCCGAAGATAGACGTCATCACCTCTAAAAATTCTCCAAACGCGAATGCGCCGCGACCACTACTTCCTTCACCTTCGCCTTCTCCTCCTTGCTGACTTTCGCTGGCCTTCCCCCACTTTGGAGTGGATCCACCCACATAGAATGGTGTAATGGTGGGTGGGATAAGATACACTACCGTCATAAGGTGGTAATGTAGAATAATCCACAATCGGAGGATCCGGTATAGCAGGCTGACCCGCATGCTAATCGTTATGCATTCTCCTATTTTGATCATCAATATACCTGCTATTCATCTCTAGCTCAAAAGCATAAGCATGGGTTTGATTCCACGACTCTTGCCTATCACAGTTATACTTCAAAGCCATTCCATGCTCGCCCCCATGAACGTTTGATGATCAAAAAATATTCCGTCGGACCTAGTCCAACTGGAGAATGTAGGAGGGCGTTTATTCTCAATCACTTCTTGCATCGTCCCTTGATGAGCCCAATTCGGTTCATAAGGATGCCTCGAATAATCAAAGAACCCCCCCATCATGATCACGCCCACTACTTGGACCCCTTGGTCCACTTCCTAGTGTTGGCATCCGGTTCCTCAACATAATCATCATCCTCACTCTCGGGATCATCATCACTTTCGGGCTCATCTTACTCGCCTAGTTCTAATGCCCTCGCATCCACCTTCAATGCTCTCCAACGTTGACCTTCACTCTTCAATTTGTGATACCTCTCTGATTCTGTGTATTCCCACCCCGTACCCATCTTTCTAATATCAAATAGTTTATGCCTTTTCGGAGCACCCTTATCGTCCGGCCCAATTGCTCCATACATCTTGAGCAATGCTGTAATCAACTTGCAATGAGGACTATGCTCCTCCCCACCTTATTCCAGCATATCCAAACATTATTGATCACTAGAAAACGAAACGGAAATCAAGGTGACCCATGAATTAATGCATAAAGAACAGGCACCTCGGGAATTGGACTTCCACCTTATCCCCTCTTCGCGAGTCACATTGCACAAACAAATCATCAACAACAACTTAGCTTCGATTTTCAAATTCCTCCTATAAAGAGTGCCATGCCAAGGCCCGTAAGAATAAAGCCTCTAACATATCATTCCAACGAGGGTGAGCTTCCGGCTTATGAAATAGGTCATCAAGAATTGGAATCATGTAATCTCGCGTGGGCCGACTATCAAATTTTTGCCACCCTTTTCAAACTGTCAAAAGACATCTCCACATCTATACCGTACCAATTAATTTCATTTGCTGTGGCTTATTGTACGAGGGACATCTAAGAGTAGCCATCCACTCTTGGATTTCCTCTATGAACAAATTTTTAGTATCTCGATCATAACAACCCAGAACCGCCTCCCAACCTAGAGCCCTGAACCGATTAAAGACATTAAACGACCCAAATTCAACCTCTTTCACCTCCTTTTCACATATAAAGGCCGCAACCCTATTCTTTAACTTGTTCATACGCTCATGAAATAAGATAGGTTGCCAATATTCCGATTGGTCATCCAATGGACCTGCCTCCCAATTTGGTTTGGGACCCGGATATACTTGCTGCTCCTCTTCTTCATCTTTATCTGCATTAGCTGCTAACACAAGTCTTCTTCATTTTGGTTGTTCGGGTGGGTTACTTGAAGACCCGACATGTTCTTTACCTTTCCTGCCCATAATCCTGCAAATCACAACATGAGCCAACAACAACAACAACAAACAATCAATTTCCATTCAACCAACAACATCCCCACACTTGCTTGTAACTATGGTTGTAAATGTAAATCAACATAATGTTTTATCATTTCAAAAGAATTTTTGGGCATGATGTCTCTACATTGGCAGATTTCCCAAAACAATTCAGAATTTTAACATCAACCTCACATATACAACTATAGTAACTTGTAAACTAACAACTTCATATCATCAAGGATATACAAGCAAGTGTGTGTAACAACAAGGAATAATATCAACCTTCAAATTCCCAATGCACCATCTTGCATACCTTATACTTGTTGATGATGGAAATACAAGAAAACCCCAAGAGAACAAGAAACCCCAAAAAAATCACCAAATTTCAGACACTAGAGATCCAAAATCGACAGAGATGACTCAATTTTCTTCCCAATATGAACTTAAAATCAGATTGCTTGTGAAATTTCAGTCAAGACAGACTCCAAAATCACAAGATTTGGTGAAGATTTGGTGAAGATTTGAGGAAGTTATGTGAGTTTGAATGTTAGGGACTTAGGGTTTGGATGATAGTGAAAGATGATGTTTGTGGTTGGGGAGCAATGGCAGAAATATGTGGATGGGAAAAGTCTTGAGTTTTTATTTATAATTTTTTTAAGTAAACCAGTGACAGCAACGACCCCTAATCTTCCAGCAGTTACCCTAATTTATGGTAGCTACCGTAAATTACGGTAGATTCTGACAAAAAGTTCCTACCGTAAGGCAGTAGCTTTTGGGCGTAAACGTTTTTCTTTACCCAGGTCCACCGTAAGCTACGGTGGCACCTGGGTATTTCCTTTTCAGCCAAAATCAAGTTTTTATGTGTTTCTTTTATGTTTTCTAAAACGTGAAAATTAACCTACCCCCCCATAAAAGAACCATGTTGTCCTCAACACCGTGTTATAAGAAAATTCATAAGAATTTCCCCACACTTGAGTCCAACACATCCCGAAACGAAGTCGGTAATTTTCAAAAACAAGGAAAACTAAGCTAATCTAAACTAACTATATACACTATCGAACCAGGGCCTCTATGCTTTCTCCTCATCCAATGGGCGTAGAATGTAGCCCACCTTGCCAAGCTCAAGATTGTTGATGTCGTTCCCTTCCAAGTACGGTTTGAGTCGGTGTTCGTTCACCGTTTATTTCTTTTGAGTGTGAACATCTTCAATATCAATATCACCGAATCAGCCAACTCTTGTGATCAAGTAAGGTCCCATCCATTTGCTTTTTAACTTTCCTACAAAAAGCTTCAATCGCGAGTTGTATAACCAAACCTTTTGACCCACTTCAAAAGTTCGTTTTCACAACTCCGCATCGTAGACCTTTTTGAGTTTATCTTTATACGCTGATGCACATTCATAGGCCTCATCTCGACTCTCTTCAATCTCACTCAATTGTAACTTTCGGATCTTTCCTACTTCATCATAATATAAGTTGACCGTTTTGATCGTCCAATGTGCTCGATGAGCTAATTCCATCGGTAAATGACACCCGTTCCCATATACTGACCCATAGGGAGTTGTACCAATTGGAGTTTTATAGGCCGTCCGATATGCCCATAATGCGTCGTCTAGCTTGCTTGACCAATCTTTCTTATCCACCCGCACTGTTTTCATAAGAATTTCTTTAATTTGCCGGTTGGACACTTCAACTTGTCCACTTGTTTGCGGGTGATATGGGGTAGCGACCCGGTGATTCACATTATACCACTTCAACAACTTCCAAGTTAAAATTCTTGAAATGTGAGCCTCCATCACTAATAATAACCGTTGGAATTCCGAAACGAGCAAAGATATTAGATTGGACAAACTTAAATACCACCGAATGATCGTTGGTTCTTGTAGCAATAACTTCGATCCACTTTGACACATAATCAACGACAACCAATATGTACAAGAACCCATTCGAATTCGGAAAGGGGCCCATGAAATCTATACCCCACACATCAAACACTTCAACTACCAAGATGGGTTGTAATGGCATTTCATCCCTTTTTAGATACTTCCCACCTTTTGACAATTAAGGCAATTCCGGGCAAACTCACACGCATCTTTGAAAATCGTGGGCCAATAAAACCCACATGTAAGCACTCGGCAACCCATCTTGTGGCCACTAAAATGACCCCCCCCCTAAGCGGATGAATGAGCATGAGTCAAAATCTCCAACATCTCTGTTTCGGGAAAACACCTCCGAATCACTTGATCAGGACCAATTTTAAATAGGTTTGAATCATCCCATATGTATTGTTTGACTTGAAACATAAATTGTTGCCTTCTCTTCTTCGTCCAATGACTTGGGATTGCACCAGTGGCTAAATAATTAACGTAATGGGCATACCACGGTGCAACGAAGTTAGACACGGCCAACAATTGCTCATCATGAAACCGTTCATTAATTTCACTTGCATCATCAATACCTTCCAATGGAATTCTGGACAAGTGATCCGCCACTACATTTTCACATCCTTTATTGTCCCGAATTTCCAAATCAAATTCTTGTAGCAAAAGCACCCACCAAATCAACGAGGCTTTGCATCCTTTTTCTCCATCAAATATCAAACTGCACTATGGTCTGAGAACACGATCACTTTACTCCCCCAAATATACGAGCAAAACTTGTCCAAGGCATATACCACTGCAAGCAACTCTTTTTCAGTTGTGGTGTAATTCAGTTGCGCCTCGGACAAAGTCTTGCTTGCATAATTAATCACTACCGGTTTTTTATCAACCCGTTGTAAAAACTCTCCAAAACACCCTAAATCGGATCTTAAACGACAAACCAGACACGCACCATGAGAACTGACGCGAAAAACGAAGAAGTTCCACCAGGGCATCCCAGCGACATGCCCAGGATCCCTGCATCTACCGCGATGCGCGGAGACATCCAATGACTGCTCTGTTTCGCGACGTCTGGCGAGGCTATGCATTCACGTAACCTACCTAGCCCTATAAGGTTGCTGTCACGACACGTGAGAGGGGACCAAAAATCCCGCGCGACGCGCGGGAGCGGTCTAACTGGCCTATATAAGGGCAGGCCTGGGACTGAGTTCGTTGCTCATTTGCGGTCGATTTTCTCTGATCGTATACTCTCGTATCTCCGTTTCTATGAACAAAACCACCCTAAACTCCTAAACCTGCGAAGCGCTGCCCGCTGTAACTATCTTAACCCCCGATCACTAATTCGTTACCCTACCCGATTGATTTAGGACCCACCGACGCATGTCGAGGCTCTGCCTGACTAAGTTCGTTGGGGTTCTGTCTCGTGTTGTATGGCTAAAGTGACTTGGGTTAATTTACTAACACATGTGCATTTTATGTCTTAATTAGAAATTCCAGGAAGTAATCAAGAACTGTCACCAGAAACTCCGTAGGAATACCTAAGTTTTCAAGGCGAGTACATTCTCTTTTTGTAAATCTTTTTATGAGTCAAAATGTGTTACCAAAACCTCAAATGTTTTAATTATGCTTAACAGTAATTGAGTATATGTATTCTACAATTACTGCCGGTATGTTGGGGTTTTGTATACATTACTAGTCCACAGTCACGGGAATGTGACAGGAACCTTTACTGTTGGGTGATAGGACCCAAAGTAATGTGACCCACAAGTCAGGAATGACAGTACTGAATGAGTAATTGTGTAGAATAAACATTGTAAATGCGGATGCTCTCAATAACTATAAAGTATAATCACTTGTTTTGATAAAACTGAGATGGATTCGCCAGTATTTCTTGCTGATAAATATTTTTAAAACGCGTTTCAGGTAACTTAAGGTGAAGCTAATAGAAGCCAGCTGGAGAACACTGAAGGCTTAGAAAAATGGCTATAAAAGTTACCTAAATAAAAAGGAGTTTATGCATTTCATAAATTTGGATTTGCCCCCTACGAATGTATTGTAATGAAAACATGGGTTTTATCCCATTTGTTATTTATAAAAGTTTGGTGTTTTGAAACTCTGAGAATATTTCCTAACTACGATCCAGATGTTTAATTTCCGCTGCCAAATTAATAAACACCGGTACCACTTGTCTGGTTCGCGGCTCCCGCTCCCGGGGTCGGGTCGGGGTTGCGACAGAAGGTGGTATTAGGGCCACTGGTTTAAGCCATTTAGGTGTTCCTTTAAATACCTAAATTTAAACTAATTGTGTTAGGGAATATCCGCGACCTCTATGTTACTCTGTGTAAATATACATTATTATTTGGTGTTATTTTAATAACTTATTTAGTTTACAGTATGAGTGATCAGGGTACTTTTGATACTTATCGTCACCTACCTCATTCTCTCATGGATGAAGGAACATCCCAGCCAACCACAGACTACACCGCCTATTCTGAAGATATCTTTGTTTTCAAAGCCAAATCCGCAGAACCTTTTCCCCCTAAAAAGAGAGGTTGGTTTAGTAGAGCTAGAGGAGAGAGAAGGAAAAGACTGTGACAAGCACAACAACAAGCCATAGCAGCTAGAACTGAGAGAAACACCCACAACCCAGAAGTTAGACCTTTATGGGAAGAAGAATTGGATAAACAATTAGCAAATTTTCACATGTTTGGAAATGTAGAAGGAGAACCTAATTTCAACCAAATAGCAAATCCAGAACCACCATTACCTCCTTAATTTCCAAACCAGCCCATGAACCTAGAACAGAACCAGGGAAACCAATTTCCAATCCAAACCTTTGATCCTAATGAGATACCTAGAATTCCAGCACCAAACCCTTTAGATCAATGGTGGGCTAACAACTGGGCAATTCAGAACCTGCTAGAAAACCCAATTCCCTATGAAGAACCAGTTCCACCTTACCCTAAACCAGTGCCAGCCCCAATACTACCCAAAGAACATGTGAGCTTGGAGATGAACTGGTGGAGGAAGGAAACCGAATTCACCAAATCGGAGAGAAGCTCGTCTGGAAGTATGACGAGCGGGAAATGCAGTTTTAAGAAAACCATAGCTTTATAGATATGTATATATATGTGTGTGTGTGTGTATTTTGTTACTTTGAAAAAAAAAACTAAAACATACATAAAGTAATATCAATATCACCTATATAAATATATCGATGCATAGGTTAGTAATGTTTGAATTCCAGTTATAGTTGTACTAGATGCATATATATGAAAAGAGTAAAAGTCGCAATGCTCGACGATTTTGGTTCACTGTGTTGGTGTGATTGTTATTTAATTTATTTTGTGATATTAATACCTGATAAATGTTTACAATTCAGATGTCAGACGAAGTAAATAAGGAAATCCAGAATAACGATAATAATGAGAATCAAATGAACAAGAGTGCTATCGAACACATAGTGGCCCAAGGAATCATAGATGCTATGCGCTATATTATCGATACTATTAAAAAGGCAAAAATAATTCCATAAACGGGAATAAACGTGTACCCCCTGAACCAAATCACATCGTGAATGGAAATCACGAATTGTTAATCCAAGCTCCAATTCCAAAAAGAAGAAGAACCATCTCATATGGTTGTTCTTATAAAGAATTCCTATCATGCAAACCAATGGAATTCTCCGGCAATGAAGGAGCTATTTCAGCCTTGCGCTGGATTGAAAAGATAGAAGCAGTCTTAAAGATAAGTAAATGTGCAAATCAAGATAAAGTCATGTATGCTTCCAATCTTTTTAAAGATGCAGCTCTAGAGTGGTGGAACACCATTCTTCAGTCCAGAGGAAGTGACAGGGTTTAAAGTATGGAATGGAACAACTTTAAGGAAATAGTTGAAAGGAAATTTTGTCCTCCTAATGAAAGGAACGAATTGCTAATAAATTCCTAAATCATAGAATGATTGGGGTAGATTGCAGAGAATATACTACCACATTCTTTGAATATGCAAGGATTGTACCAACCCTAGCCTCACCAGAACCAGTATTAATCTCCCGTTACATCTGGGGATTAATCAGTGAAATCAGACATGTAGTCAAAGAAGCTAGACCACAAACCATGGAAGAAGCAGTAGAGCTAGCAAACACCTTAACAGATGAATTGGTACGTACACAAGAAGAAAACCAGAAAAGGAACCTAGCTCAAAAGATCACCCAGGAACTACGTTATGGTAATTCCAATCGCGGGAAAGGGGCAAGTTCTTCTTCACCCCGGTGTAAGTACTGCAAAAGGAAACATTTAGGGAAATGTTCTACATACTGCAATTTCTTCAAATTCCTGGGGAATAAGGAAGAAGACTGTAGAAAGAAAGTTAGCAATAGGTTGTGGTACAATTGCAGAGAAGCCGGTCATATCAAACCAAACTGTCCGAAACTAGTTCCAGCAGCAAACTACAAAGCAAAGACAACGGAAGGACCCAAGAGAAATGCCAGAGCCTTCGTACTGACCGCCGAGGAAGCCAAGATGATTCCGGATGTGATTGCCGGTACGTTTTTAGTTAATGATGTTTATGTGAAAGTATTATTTGACTCTGGTGCAAACCAAAGTTTTATAAATACTTCCTTCTACAATTTTCTTAATCAACCATTAACTAAACTTCACAAAGACTGTCTGGTGGAAACGGCAAATGGATCTTCTATCAAAATAAGTGAAATCCTGCAAGGAGTAAAGATAGAAATTTTAAGCCATAATTTTACTGCTAACCTTTTTCCAATGCATCTAGCCGGATTCGATGTTGTGTTAGGAATGGATTGGTTGGTAGCCAATAAGGCACGAATAGTATGTGATCAAAAGTTTGTAGAAGTAAATGCGCCATCTGGCGAAAGGATCACAATTAAAGGAGATAAGTCGACAAGATCGACAAAATTCATCTGTGTGATGAAAGCTGCAAACTATATACGGAAAGGGGGAATAGTGTGTATGATTTCCCTAATCATTAACACTAAAGAAAAAGAATTTGAAGATATTTGATGTTTTCTCAGAAGAGTTGCCTGGATTACTGCCAGATCGAGAGGTTGAATTTAGAATTCACCTAATACTAGGAACGGCACCGATTGCCAAAGCACCCTATCGCCTAGCACCGACGAAGATGCAAGAACTGAAGAAACAATTGGATTAATTACTAGAGAAAGGTTTCATACAACCCAACTCATCGCCATGGGGAGCACCGGTGTTGTTTGTTAAGAAGAAAGACGGATCGATGCGTATGTGCATTGATTACTGAGAATTGAACAAGGTGACAATAAAAAATCGTTACCCCTTACCAAGAATTGACGATTTGTTTGACCAACTCCAAGGAGCCTGATTCTTTTCTAAGATCGACTTACGCTCAGGATATCATCAGTTGAAAGTACAGGAAGAGGACATTCCTAAAACTGCTTTCAGAACAAGGTACAGTCATTATGAATTTACTGTCATGCCATTTGGTTTAACCAATGCCCCAGCTGCATTTATGGACATGATGCACAGGAATATGAAAACCATACCTGGATAAATTCATAATTGTATTTGTAGATGATATTCTAATTTACTCTAAGAGTAAGGAAGATCACGCAGAGCATTTGCATATACTCCTAACATTGCTGAGGAAGGAAAAGCTTTATGCAAAATTCTCAAAATGTGAATTCTGGTTACAAGAAGTACAATTCCTTGGACATCTGGTAAACCACGAAGGAATTCATGTGGATCCCATAAAGATCAAGCAATTACCAAATGGAAGGTCCCAGAATCACCAACGGAAGTAAGAAGTTTTCTTGGATTGGCAGGATATTATAGACGTTTTATTCAAGATTTTTCTAGAATAACCATCCCATTAACCAAGCTAACTTGCAAATCAGTTAAGTTTGAATGGGCGCCAAAGCAAGAAGAAGCATTCAGGATTTTGAAGCAAAAGTTAACCAACGCACCAATACTCGCTTTGCAAGAAGGGACTAAAGATTTCGTAGTTTATTGTGATGCGTCTAAATTAGGATATGGATGTGTGTTAATGCAATGTCAAAAAGTAATTGCTTATGCCTCTAGACAACTTAAGAAGCATGAAGAGAATTATACAACCCATGATCTAGAGTTAGGAGCAATAATTTTTGCCCTTAATATTTGGAGACACTATCTTTATGGTAGTAAGTGTCACACCTCGACCCGCAGCGGAAAAAGGTGATCGGGGCATGATTGGGTTTTCATCAAAGCTCATGACATTTATTATAATGTTTCATATTTATTATTACAATTTTAAAGAAGATCATACAATCAAATCATACAAGTACAGCATGTTCTATATATCTTTCTAGACTTCATTATTTTTCTTCTAAGGCATTTTCCTATGTGTTCATTGCTTCATCCTGTCCACCTGTATCATGTGTAAAAATGGTTTTTGGATCAACAAAAGTTGGCGAGTGAACCTTGTTAGAAAACATTTATTATTGATTTCTTGTTGTATTTAATATGGAAAAATTGTGCAATAATCATATGTGAGCAAATGTAAACAAACATACAATAACAAACAATAACAAACAATAACAAACCAACTTGCATGAGTATATGACATGAATGATAATGTATATGCTGGCAATGTCACGTTCCGCTCATAGGTAATGGGGAACGGACGGCCTATGATGATGTATGTGCGATCAAGGCTCAATCAAACGGAGCCGATCGTATGTTGGCAACGCCTCGTTCACGCTCATAGGTAATGGGGAACGGTTCACGCTCATAGGTAATGGGGAACGGCGGCCTATGATGATGTATGTACTGAAAATGATAAATTTAATCTAAACATTAACCACACAAACAGTTGATACATATTGAATACACATTTGATCATGGATATGATGGATGCACAAGTGTTTAAATGTAATAAATAATAAGACACATGATACACCCCAAAAACGTGATTAAAACGGGGAATTTGTAGAGATTCACTCACAGTGGGTGCGTTTATTGGATTGATGATGAATGCGCACGAATTCGGATTTAATCGGCAAGGGAACTAACCTAAATAATAACATAATAGTTCGATAAATAAATAAACTTTTATTTGAGATTAATATTTTTAATTAGTGTTCTTAATGGGATTGTTAGGTTTATTTTGTGAGTTTAAAGACATTTTCTAACTTTAAAAATATTATTTTTAAGTATTTTTAATTGATTTTTAAATTAAATAAATAAATAAAAAATATAAAATTTTTTGACTTTTTGACCAGTTGACCGTTGACCAGTTGACCGTTTGACCGGTCGGACCGTGTTTATGATATGCGCTGAGTGAGGTTCAAACTCGTGACCTCTCGTATACGTGCACTCAACTCTACCAACTGAGCTACGTCCCGAAATATTTCTGTTTTTAATTATACTTATATACTATTTAGATTTATCCAGAAATCATTTATTTTAAAAAGAATTTTAATTATATCGAACCGGTGCACATAACAGGTCTCGAACCCGGGACCTGTTGTTTAACGTTGCACACAGTCCACCGCTGGACTGTGTGTCTAACCCGAAATATATTGAAGTTTAATTATACATATACACATACTAGCGTTAACATATTTTGATTTAAATAAAAGGCTTGGATAATTTCACGGGCGGTGTAACTAACCGGATTCGAACTCGAGACTTCGGCTTCGTGTTGCACACTGTCACACCCCGACCCGCAGCGGAAAAGGTGATCGGGGCATGATTGGGTTATCATCAAAGCTCATAACATTTATTATAATGTTTCATATTTATTATTTCAATTTAATAGAAGTCATACAATCATATCAAACAAATACAACATGTTCAATTCATCCTTCTAAACTTCATTATTTTTCTTCTAAGGCAATTTCCTATGTTTTCCTTGCTTCATCCTGTTCACCTGTATCATATGTAAAAATGGTTTTTGGATCAACAAAAAGTTGGCGAGTGAACCTTGTTAGAAAATAGTTATTATTTATTCTGGTTGCATTTAATATGGAAAAAATCGTGCAATATTCATATATGAACAAATGTAAATAAAACATACAATAACATCAATTGGCATACAACAACAAACCATTAGCATACGATATCAAACCACAACAAACAATAACATACATTAACAAACCAACAGCATACAATAACAACAATTAATAACATACATTAACAAATCAACAGCATACAATAACATATCAACAGGCATAAATAAATAACGTAAATAAACTGTGCGATCAAGGCTCAATCAAACGGAGCCGATCGTATTGCATGTACTGAAAATGAAAAATGTCTGTGCGATCAAGGCTCAATCAAGCGGAGCCGATCGTATTGCATGTACTGAAAATGAAAAATGTCTGTGCGATCAAGGCTCAATCAAACGGAGCCGATCGTGTTTGGCACGCCAGGTTCACGCTCATAATGTAATGGGGAACATGCTCAACGCTCATAATGTAATGGGGAGCGGCGGCCTATGAAATTGCATGTACTTGAAAATAATAAATTTAATCTAAACAATAATCACACAAACAGTTTATACAAACTGAATACACATTTATTCATGATATGATGTATGCACAATGATTTAAATATAGTAAATAGTAAGACACATGATACACCCCGAAAAACGTGATTTAAACGGGGAATTTGTAGAGATTCACTCACAGTGGGTGCGTTCGGTGAATGATGATGAATGCGCACGAGTTTAGAGGATTGATCGTCGAGGAAATAATTAACCTAATTAATAAAGGAAGTAAGGTAAATAAATGGATTTTATTAACAACTTTAATAGGATTTTTGGATATATTTTTGTGAGTTTTAGGCTAGTTTCTAACCTTAAAAATGTTATTTTTAAGTATTTTTAATTGGTTTTTAAATAAAATAAATAAATAAAAATAATAAAAAATGTTGACTTTTTGACCGTTGACTTGACCGTTGACCGTTGACTGTTGACTTGTTGACCGGTTTTATTGTGTTAGTGTATGCGCCGGGTGAGGCTCGAACCCGAGACCTCCCGTACGCGTGCACGCAGCTCTACCAACTGAGCTACGTGTCTAACCCGAAATATTTCTGTTTTTAATTATATTTATATACTAATTAGATTAATCCGAAAATCATTTATTTTTAAAAAGATTTTAACATAACGGCTCGGTGCGCTCCACAGGTCTCGAACCCGGGACCTGTGGTTTAGTTTGGCACATAGTCCACCGCTGGACTGTGTGTCTATCTTGGTAAATATCCTAGTTTTTATTATACTTAACATATAGCGGAGTTAACCCGGTTCAGTTTTAAACAAAAACGCATTTTATTACTGCAAAGGTGTGTATCAAGAATCGAACTCGGGACGTGTATGTTTTTTATTTGCACACAGTCCACCGCTGGACTGTGTGTCTAACCCGTTTATAATTTCGATTTTAATTAGTCTTATGTCATATCTGAATTCGTCTTCTTCGTTCAAAACACATCATCAGTCAAAGCAACTGATACTTGATTAATTCGGTTAATGAACAAGATGAACAATTGGAAACTATCGAATTGAAGAGTTTGGGGAAAGAAAATACCGAACAGATCGTCTTCTTCAGAAAATCCGGCGAACCTCGTCGGCTCTGTTCTGGTGACTTTCGACTGTTAGAGTTAATTAGCAGTTTGGAGGGATTAGATGTGAAATTGAACTAATGAGTAATGATTATCAGTAGATTACATGATCATACCGGTTATCAGCGTGATTCTGAAACTTTCAGAAATTTTCCGGCGAAAACAGAAAAATCCGGCAATGTCGTCTGGGGTTGATTCTGAGCGATGAAATGATGTTAGAACTCGTCTTATAATGGAATGAAACAGAAATATAGAGATAATTACCGTGTAGATGAAAGTCCCGGTTTTTCGGTGACTTGCAGAGAATTCCGGCGAGTGCAATTTCTTGCGACAGTGGTTCTTTAGAGGTTTAAGGTGAGTGGGATTGATGTCAGTACGAGTCCTATGATCTTATTTTTGGGTAAGAAGAAAAGATGGGTTGATTTCGGTTTTCCGGCAAAACTTTCCGGTCAATTCACATAGAATTTCGGCGACTTCCGGCGAAACTTTCTGAGCGAAATGTTGAGTGTGTTTGATAGAATTCGCGAGCTCACTGAATGAAGAATGTATAACTCCCGACTTTGAATTGTATGTTTCGGTTTTTGATTGAAATGAATGAAATTGATGGATTTCTTCAGTTATAACCGATCTCGCTGTTAAGGCATACGTTATGACCAAAAAGAAACGGCCAAATTTGACAAAATTTACGGGATTTCCGGCGTGAACGGATTTGGGCGCGCAGTGCACTGGGTTTCGATTTCCAGATTGATTTATGTATTAATTGATTCAATATATTAACAAACATCACAAGTGGCGGAGTGGTTGAGCGCGTGAGAGTTAAGACTGTTTTGACCAGTTTGACTTGGCTGACCCGGGTTCGAGTCCCGGCTTCAGCATATTATTTTTAATTGATTATTTTTAGTACATTTTCAAAAATAAATTTTATATTCTAATATACTTATTAGTTATGTATCGTTTAAAATTAATTTGGGCATTAAATACGCAACAAAATTTTTAACTGGTTGTTCGGTTAATAAACGGAGCGGGTTTGGTAAATCCGGTTCTTGGCGGATGTTACACACACAGCCCGACCAATTGGGCTGTGTGACTAACCCGATGGATATAAGATTTTTATTAAATTTATATATTTACTAGATTATTTCGTTAACTGGTTTTAAAAAGGTTGTGTATAATTGGCAAACCGGAAAGCATGTACAGACTCGAACTCGGGACCATGGCTTGAAGTTTGCACACAGTCCACCACTGGACTGTGTGTCTAACCCGTTTAAAAATCCGTTTCGAATTAAACTTATACATTAACAGTGCTTCATCTTCTTCGTTAAAACAACCCAGAACTCCCAACCCGACTGTTTCGATTCATTAATCAATCCCTTTAGCAAATTTTAAATGATCTACACATGGGATTAATAAAAAATGAGAGAGATTAGGTGTAAGATATACCAAACAGAGATCCCTTGTTTCTCCGGCGAGATTCCGATGATAGCAGGTTATTCCGGCGACGTGTAACTTGCGGCAGAGGATCTTCAGGAAGTTTGAGATGAGGGTGGTGCTTTCTGTCTGAGCTCTAGAAGTCTTATTTTAGAGTAAGCAGAAGGGATGAAATGGATTCGGTTTTCCGGCGACTTGCAGAGAATTCCGGCGATGTATTTCTTGCGACAGAGATTCTACAGGGAGTTTAATGTGAGTGTGGGTGATTTCGGTATGAGCTCTAAATGTCCTGTTTATAAAGTAAGGCAACAGTGGGATGGTTTCTTCGGTTTTCCGGCGATAACTCTCGGTCAACTCGCAGAGAATTCCGGCGATTTCCGGTGAACTCCGGTGAAACAGAGACTTGTTTTCACAATGTGGTGAGGGTTTGGCTACGAATTGAACGAGATTTGGACTTGATAGCTAACATGTTTGACGGTTTCGGTCAAGTGATTCAATTCTCCTTCAGTTATGATTTTGATTGGTTCAAATGATTCATAACCGATTTTTGGGTTAAAGGCAATGACTAAATCGTCGGTTTTCCTTGGTTTAATTCGCGAGTAATGTCGGCGGTTACAGATTTGCCGAAGCTTTGAGATTTTCAATTTTAGCCGCGGATTCTAAATAAAGTTTAACTATTTCAGATTTATAGCACATAAGTGTGTGTAGAGCAGTTGGTGTGTTAGCGTGTTAGGCTTGACGGCGACCCGGGTTCGAAACCTGGCGTCTGCCTTTTTTTTTTTATCCATATTTATTTGAAATTTTAAATTATGATTTTTAAATTCTAATATATTTATTAATTGTGTATTGTTTAAAATTAATTTGAGCATTAAATACGCAACAAAATTTATGACTGATTCTTCGGTTTAATAACGAAGCGGGTTTGGATAACCCGGTTTTTTACGGATGTTACAGTACCCCTACTTTTAGAAATTTCGTTCCGAAATTTTAGTAGTGGTATGTTTGACTCGAAAGGAGGGTGGTTTTGACAATTACATAATTAGAAGGGGGTAAGAGTTTAAATTTTATTGGAGGCGGTAACGTTCCTAGTAAGGGTTGAATACCCTGCTACAGGAATCGCTTTTTGATGCCTAAGATAAGGAATATTGATAAACAGAGTTGATTGACTAGGTATAATCTCATGCATAAGAGTTTTGAGAGAATTGATGCGTTTGGAAAGATAAGGTTATATCCTAAAACAAAACTTCTACCACTAAACCTACATGGAACCTCTCATAAATGCCTGACAATGCCTCTGATCCTTTGGCAAGAATACTTATATATAGGAAGTACCAGCGGCGTATCCACCATATTCTTGTCAAATTTTCATTGACTTTATCAGTAAATTATAATTAGTTCTATGTGACTCTAAACACAACAACCAAAACTTGAGTCTTAAATTCTGAAAGTATACATGTTTGAATGATGACATTACCTCTCTCGTTTGTTATGATGAAGAGGTTAGTCTATGTAGAAGTGAGACACAGCCCAACTTCTTTGAATTTTAAGATGGAAATACGTTGAGATGTATGATGATATGAATGCTAAATCAGTGAGTATAAAACAGACTTCAACCATGACATTACTAAATCCTACATGAAACTTCTCATAACCGCCTGACAATGCCTCTGATCCTTTGGCAAGAATACTTATATATAGGAAGTGCCAGCGGCGTATCCACCATATTCTTGTCAAATTTTCATTGCTTTTATCAGTAAGTTATGATTAGTTCTATGTGACTCTAAAACATAAACAAACACAACAACCAAAGCTTGAGTCTAAATTATGAAAGTATACATGTTTGAATGATGACAGTACCTCTCTCGTTTGTTATGATGGAGAGGTTAGTCTATATAGAAGTGAGACACAACCCAACTTCTTTAAATGATGAGACGGAGATACGTCGTGAGGTATGATGATATGAATGTTAAATCAATGAGTATAAAACAAAACTGAAATAGTAATTCGCATAAGATTCTTGGATAAAATTTCCAATTTATAATTGAGATACGTGAAGATTGAGATAAACATAAAGAAAACATAATAAAAGAAAGCGGTTGGAGTTGAATTCTTGATTTTTGGTGAAGAAGACTAGTTGGGGGTTTGTTTGGGCCGTCATTATCTTCAACAGGATTGGCGTTGATGTTGTAAACTCTTCCTCTTGCTGGTGGCCTAGTGGTTAGGTTTTCTTGATTTGCTTGGTTAACTGGGTTTGCTTGAGCTTGGGCGTTTATGATGTTAACCAATCGAGGGCACGTGTTTCTAAAGTGAGTAGGGTCGCCACAATTGAAACAAGCTCGAACATATGGAAACATGGGGTATTGGGGTTGTTGATATGTTTGGATCATGTTTTGAGTAGAGGGTGAGGTTTGGTTTTGAGAGGTGCGGCAAACCTTGCTCAAATGTCCACAGTGTCCACAATTCGCACATAGTCGACAAGGTAACGTAGATGGATGGTGATAAAAACAGGTGTTGCATTGAGGGTGAGGTCCAAAGTAAGGTTTCTTATTTGGGTAAGTTGAGTTGGGTGCTACTTGAGTGATTGGGATAGCTTGGAGGGGTATGGCTTGTGAAGCTGGTTGATTGTGTTGGGTGACAGCGAATATTTTCCCATCTCGTTTTCTCTTAGAAGTGGGTTGAGAAGGGGATTCGGTTTGGGTGGAGTTTGAGGTTTCAGTTGATGCTTTATCCTTCTTCTTCTCCTCCTTGAAGTCCTTATTTCGTATGCGGTTCTCGGTGAGCTCTGTAGCTAACTCCATTGCTGCTTCCAAAGTTGGAGGTGTGGTACTTATTACAGAGTCTTGAATTTTTGAAGGAAGACCTCGAATGTAGTGCTCGATCAAACGGTAGAGGGAGTGAACAAGTTGGGGACCATTTGATTTAACTCAAGGAATCTCTTGTTGTATGTGGTGTGGTCGCCTTCCTTTTGTTTCAAAGAATAGAACTCATCCTCTAATTTCTTCATTTCGCTTCTTGGACAGAAACGTCTTGTCATGATTTCCTTCAACTCTTCCCAAGTCAAAGTCATAGCATCTTCAACACCTCGCTTGGCCTTCTCTGTATTCCACCATGTAAGTGCTATTCCAAGTAAACGACCGATAGCATATCGTACTTTGCGATCATCGGGGCAATCGCAATTTAGAAAAGTGTTTTCCATTTCCTCAAACCAATGGAGGAGAGCGGTGACACCTTCAGTCCCTTCTTATTTTGGAGGGTCGCAGGATTTGAAATGCTTGAAGGTGCATTTAGTGGTATTTGGGGGAGGGTGGACAACATTTTTATCTTCTTGATTGACGGGATTAGCGGTAAGGGCTTGTTGAACTTGAACTACAATGTTGGGTATTACGGCAGCCATTTGTTGAGCGATTTGGGCAGCCATGCGCTCGCGGGCTTTTCCTGATCTCATCTTCCTACGAGCGAGATTAGAAGACATCTACAAGGAATACATATCAAGAGTATGAGTTGGACGTTTTAGGGGTCATGTGTCGTATTTAGGAATGAACATTCATAAAATAAATATAGAAAAATAAATCTACTACATCCATAGGATGTCTTGGGCTTTGCTCGTAATTAGGCCTTGCATGCCGCCATACTTCACCTTCGTAATCATGTGGGCCCCCATGATTACCGGGTTTTTCATATGGTTCGCATGTGTTAGCCTGATTACGTACACTAAAAACCCAGAGAAAATCGAGAAATATGTATGTAACGTATGAAGTTCGGAGTTCATCCAGGTGTAGACACGGTGACAACTCAAAGTGGGGTTAGTTCGAACGACGTTTGGTGTGGCATGCTTTGGCCTAATAGGTCCTTCGTACTCTCATCGTTAGTCCCCAGGTAGGCAAACTGGTCCGTTATATTGGATTTATACGAATGCCAACCTAGACAGGACGTTCCGACTACCGGTACTTGTACCCTTACAGTTACTACATGCCCGTCGTAGAACTCACTTTGATGAGATTTGAAAAATGAAAAATGCGACAAAATCTTGAATAACGGAAGTATGAAGATGATTTGAATATGTGAACATTGAAATATGTATGATGAATATGTATGTAAGTATGTATGTTTGACTGTAAGTATAATTCATTATGTATCACAAAATGTAATATTGGAAGTGTTTGCATGCATTTGTGTATGTAATAAATATGAAAGAAATAAACATCATGAGTTTGCATGTAACCACATAAACAATTAAAATCTAATCAACTATAGTATAGGCTCTAAGGGTCTAATAACCTATCCTAAATCCCTATAGTCAAAAGCTCTGATACCAATCTGTCACACCCCGACCCGCAGCGGAAAAAGGTGATCGGGGCATGATTGGGTTTTCATCAAAGCTCATGACATTTATTATAATGTTTCATATTTATTATTACAATTTTAAAGAAGATCATACAATCAAATCATACAAGTACAACATGTTCTATACATCTTTCTAGACTTCATTATTTTTCTTCTAAGGCATTTTCCTATGGTGTTCCTTGCTTCATCCTGTCCACCTGTATCATGTGTAAAAATGGTTTTTGGATCAACAAAAAGTTGGCGAGTGAACCTTGTTAGAAAACATTTATTATTGATTTCTTGTTGTATTTAATATGGAAAAATTGTGCAATAATCATATGTGAGCAAACGTAAACAAACATACAATAACAAACAATAACAAACAATAACAAAGAATTACAAACAATAACAAACCAACTTGCATGAGTATATGACATGAATGATAATGTATATGTTGGCAACGTCACGTTCCGCTCATAGGTAATGGGGAACGGACGGCCTATGATGATGTATGTGCGATCAAGGCTCAATAAAACGGAGCCGATCGTATGTTGGCAATGCCTCGTTCACGCTCATAGGTAATGGGGAACGGTTCACGCTCATAGGTAATGGGGAACGGCGGCCTATGATGATGTATGTACTGAAAATGATAAATTTAATCTAAACATTAACCACACAAACAGTTGATACATATTGAATACACATTTGATCATGGATATGATGGATGCACAAGTGTTTAAATGTAATAAATAATAAGACACATGATACACCCCAAAAACGTGATTAAAACGGGGAATTTGTAGAGATTCACTCACAGTGGGTGCGTTTCTTGGATTGATGATGAATGCGCACGCATTCGGATTTAATCGGCAAGGAACTAACCTAAATAATAACATAATAGTTCGATAAATAAATAAACTTTTAATTGAGATTAATATTTTTAATTAGTGTTCTTAATGGGATTGTTAGGTTTATTTTTGTGAGTTTAAGGACATTTTCTAACTTTAAAAATATTATTTTTAAGTATTTTTAATTGAATTTTAAATTAAATAAATAAATAAAAAATATAAATTTTTTTGACTTTTTGACGAGTTGACCGTTGACCAGTTGTCCGTTAACCGTTTGACCGGTCGGATCGTGTTTATGATATGCGCTGAGTGAGGTTCGAACTCGTGACCTCTCGTATACGTGCACGCAGCTCTACCAACTGAGCTACGTGTCTAACCCGAAATATTTCTGTTTTTAATTATACTTATATACTATTTAGATTTATCCAGAAATCATTTATTTTAAAAAGAATTTTAATTATATCGAACCGGTGCACATAACAGGTCTCGAACCCGGGACCTGTTGTTTAACGTTGCACACAGTCCACCGCTGGACTGTGTGTCTAACCCGAAATATATTGAAGTTTAATTATACATATACACATACTAGCGTTAACAAATTTTGATTTAAATAAAAGGCTTGGATAATTTCAGGGGCGGTATAGCTAACCGGATTCGAACTCGAGACTTCGGCTTCGTGTTGCACACAGCCCGACCAATTGGGCTGTGTGACTAACCCGATGGATATAAGATTTTTATTAAATTTATATATTTACTAGATTATTTCGTTAACTGGTTTTAAAAAGGTTGTGTATAATTGGCGAACCGGAAAGCATGTACAGACTCGAACTCGAGACCATGGCTTGAAGTTTGCACACAGTCCACCACTGGACTGTGTGTCTAACCCGTTTAAAAATCCGTTTCGAATTAAACTTATACATTAACAGTGCTTCATCTTCTTCGTTAAAACAACCCAGAACTCCCAACCCGACTGTTTCGATTCATTAATCAATCCCTTTAGCAAATTTTAAATGATCTACACATGGGATTAATAAAAAAATGAGAGAGATTAGGTGTAAGATATACCAAACAGAGATCCCCTGTTTCTCCGGCGAGATTCCGATGACAGCAGGTTATTCCGGCGACGTGTAACTTGCGTCAGAGGATCTTCAGGAAGTTTGAGATGAGGGTGGTGCTTTCTGTCTGAGCTCTAGAAGTCTTATTTTAGAGTAAGTAGAAGGGATGAAATGGATTCGGTTTTCCGGCGACTTGCAGAGAATTCCGGCGATGTATTTCTTGCGACAGAGATTCTACAGGGAGTTTAAGGTGAGTGTGGGTGATTTCGGTATGAGCTCTAAATGTCCTGTTTATAAAGTAAGGCAACAGTGGGATGGTTTCTTCGGTTTTCCGGCGATAACTCTCGGTCAACTCGCAGAGAATTCCGGCGATTTCCGGTGAACTCCGGTGAAACAGTGACTTGTTTTCACAATGTGGTGAGGGTTTGGCTACGAATTGAACGAGATTTGGACTTGATAGCTAACATGTTCGACGGTTTCGGTCAAGTGATTCAATTATCCTTCAGTTATGATTTTGATTGGTTCAAATGATTGATAACCGATTTTTGGGTTAAAGGCAATGACTAAATCATCGGTTTTCCTTGGTTTAATTCGCGTAATGCCGGCGGTTACAGATTTGCAGAAGCTTTGAGATTTTCAGTTTTAGCCGCGGATTCTAAATAAAGTTTAAGTGTTTCAGATTTATAGCACATAAGTGTGTGTAGAGCAGTTGGTGTGTTAGCGTGTTAGGCTTGACGGCGACCAGGGTTCGAAACCCGGCGTCTGCCTTTGTTTTTTATCCATTATTTATTTGAAATTTTAAATTATGATTTTTAAATTCTAATATATTTATTAATTGTGTATTGTTTAATATTAATTTGAGCATTAAATACGCAACAAAATTATGACTGATTATTCGGTTTAATAACGAAGCGGGTTTGGATAACCCGGTTTTTGACGGATGTTACAGTAAGTTCGTGGTATTCATAGACCATAAGAGTTTAAGATATGTCTTTGGACAAAAGGAATTAAACATGATGTCACACCCCGACCCGCAGCGGAATAAGAGTCGGGGTATAATTGGGTTATCAACAAAGCTCATGATATTTACTAATATGTTTCATATTTATTTAAGTCAAAATTACATCCTCAATATTCCAAACATGTTCATACAAATACAAAGAAAATAATCAACTAAACAATCCAAGCTCTAAACCAGTTTATTCTTCTAAGCCAATCCTATGTGTTTCTTGCTGCAGCTGGATCACCTATATCATGTGTAAAAATAGGGGTTTTTGGGTCAACATAAGTTGGCGAGTGAACCTTGTTAGATAAACATTTATTATTGATTCCTTGTTATCTTTATCAAGGAAAAATTGTGCAATAGTCATATGCGAGCAAATGTAAATAATCATACAATAACAATAACAACCACAAACAATAACATACAATAACATACAATAACATATCAACTTCCATGAATATATAACATGAATGAAACTGTATATGTTGGCAACGTCACGTTCACGCTCATAATGTAATGGGGAACGAACGGCCTATGATGAATGCCTGTGCGATCAAGGCTCAATCAAACGGAGCCGATCGTATGTTGGCAACGCCCGGTTCACGCTCATAATGTAATGGGGAACAGCTCAACGCTCATAATGTAATGGGGAGCGGCGGCCTATGATAATGTATGTACTGAAAATGATAAATTAAATCTAAACAATAACCACACAAACAGTTGATACAAGTTGAATACACATTTGTTCATGGATATGATGTATGCACAATGATTTAAATATAATAAATGGTAAGACACATGATACACCCCAAAAACGTGATTAAAACGAGGAATTTGTAGAGATTCACTCACATTGGGTGCGTTTGGTTGAAGATGATGAAATGCGCACGAGTTTGGAGGATTGATCGACGAGACCTAACTAACCTAAATAATAACGGGAAGTATGGTAAATGAATGGATTTTATTAATAATTTTAATAAGATTTTTATATATATTTTTGTGAGTTTAAGGCTATTTTCTATCTTTAAAAAACATTATTTTTAAGTGTTTTTAATTGATTTTTAAATTAAATTTAATAAATAAAAATATAAAAAAATTGTTGACTTTTGCGTTGACCATTGACCGTTGACCGGGACTGTTGACCGTTTGACCGGTTTGCTAAAGTGTAAGTGTGCGCCGGGTAAGGCTCGAACCCGAGACCTCCCGTACGCGAGCACGCAGCTCTACCAACTGAGCTACGTGTCTAACCCGAAATAATTCTGTTTTTAATTATATATATATACTATTTTCGTTTATTCAAAATTCTTTTATTTTCAAAAAGGGTTTTAATCATTGAACAGGAGTGCAACAGGTCTCGAACCCGGGACCTGTGGGTTAGTGTTGCACACAGTCCACCGCTGGACTGTGTGTCTAACCTGGTTAATATACCGATTTTTATTATACTAACAACTTCAGTGAGTTAATCCGGTTCAGTTAGAAAAAGAAAACATCTTTATTACGGAGCATACGTGTGTGTCAAGGATCGAACTCGCGGCGTGTGATGTATGTGCGCACACAGTCCACCGCTGGACTGTGTGTCTAACCCGAGATAATATCCAATTTATATTAAACTTATAAACAAACTAACTTCATCTTCTTCGTTACAATATCACAGACTACGATTACTCTACTGTTTCTTGTTTAATTCGATTGAAAAACATTCAAATGACTAAAATGAAATGGCAGAGAAGATTTTGGAAGTAAACATACCGGAGAAACGATCTATCTCAGAATTCCGGCGAAGTCGTCGGCTCTGTTTTTATGGATTTCGTCTGAGCGGACAGATTAACAATTTTGATTAGCTAGATGCGGAATTGAAGCACTGGACAAGAATTACCAGAAGGTTTAAAAGGCTATATCGTTTCACAGCGAGAATTGGGAACTTTCAGAAGTTTTCCGGCGAGAGTTAATTACCCGATATCGTCGTCTGAAACTGATTCTGATTGAAGGGTTTGAGTTAGCAAAAGCTTAACAACTGATAGACGATGAAAGAATTGAGAAACTTACTGATTTGATGGAAGACACGGTTTTCCGGCGAAAGTCCGGCGAGTTCAAAAAGCAATTCCGACGATCAGAAACGAGAGTAAACGTGAGAATAACATCCGTTAAAAAACGGATTTTACCAAACCCGCTCCGTTTATTAACCGAACAATCAGTTTAAAATTTCGTGGCGTATTTAATGCCCAAATTAATTTTAAACGATACATAATTAATTAATATATTGGAATATATAATTTGTTTTTGAAAAATTGTTAAAAAATAATGAAATAAAAATAAAATGGCATTGCCGGGTTTCGAACCCGGGTCAGTCAGCCGGGTCAACAACGACTTAACACCCACACACTCAACCACTGCGCCACTTGTATTCCTTGTTAATTAATGGAAACAATTAATACATATTATAATTCTCGAATTCAAAATCGGCGCGCCCAAATGCAGTCGTCGGAAATCCCGGCGATCTCGCGAGATTGGACGGTTACTTCAGTTATAACGTAAACCTTAATCACTACATCGGTTATAACCGACGCCTGAGTCCGCGACACAAGTTATAACCGCCGGAGAGTTTCTAACCGACGAATCAAGTCGGAAATTGGACCAAATTCATCGATGACCTGCCTTATAAATACCCCCTCAAACCTCTGCAAGCTTTTTCGCTCAAAACCGCACCTTTACCCGACGTAATTCCACTCGCCGGAAAAGTTCTGCACCTCGCCGGAAAACCGAGCCCTTCACTTCTGAGCCTTACTGAACCCCCTGAGCTTATACCGAAGTCACCCACATCCTTTTCAAGCTTGCTGAAGACTCTCTGCCGCAAGACACACGACGCCGGAATCTTTTGCTGTCACCGGAGTTCTGCCGGAGAAACAGAGAAGTCCAGTCGCTATACCTTACGCTTAAATCTTTCATTCTTTTTATATATCTCACATGTAATTAACCACCAGACACTAACGAACATGATTAAAACTTCGAACCAGTCAGTCATCGTTTCTGGTTAAGACTGACGAAGAAGACGAAGTTTCGATAACATATAAGTTTAATTTAAATCAAGAAATAACTCGGGTTAGACACACAGTCCAGTGGTGGACTGTGTGCACATTAAACACGCTTACGTCTCGAGTTCGAATCTTGTTCCACGCACCTTCGCCCTAATAAAAATGCTCTTTTTTTTAACCGAACCGGAGTCAAGACGCAAGATGTTAAGTTTAATAAAAACCGGAATAATAACCAAGATAGACACACAGTCCAGTGGTGGACTGTGTGCGTATTTAAAACACAGGTCACGAGTTCGAGTCCGGACTACCACACCGGTCCGGACAATTATCAAAATTTTTATTTAAGTCAGAAATGAAAGTACTTAGTTTGTATTTAAGTATAATAAAAATCAGTTTATTTAACAAGTTGGACACACAGTCCAGCGGTGGACTGTGTGTTAACTCAACCCACAGGTCCCGGGTTCGAGACCTGTGGAGCGCACCGGTCTGACTCATTAAATCGTTTTTAAAAATAAATGATTTTCAGTTTAATCTAATTAGTATATAAATATAATTAAAAACATAAACATTTCGGGTTAGACACGTAGCTCAGTTGGTAGAGCTGCGTGCACGCGTACGGGAGGTCTCGGGTTCGAGCCTCACTCAGCGCACACATACGAACCGGTCAAAGTCAACAGTCAATGGTCAACGGTCAACGGTCAAAAAAATCAACTTTTTTTATTATTTTTATTTATTTATTTTAATTAAAAATCAATTAAAAATACTTAAAAATAACATTTTTAAGGTTAGAAAGTAGCCTTAAACTCACAAAAATACATCCAACAATCCTACTAAAATGGATTAATAAAATCCGTTTACTTACCGAACCATAATGCTATTTATCTAGGTTAGTTTCACTCGTGGTTAAAACCAACTTCGCGTGCATTCAACATTATCAACCGAACGCACCCAAGGTGAGTGAATCTTACAACTCCCCCTTTTTAATTACACGTTTTGGGGTGTGTCATGTGTCACAAAATAATTAACTCGTTTATTTAAACTTGTGCCATACCATATTGTGATCTAAACTTGGATTGTTTATATTGTTGTGGTTATGTATTTCATTTTGTCAACTTATATGAAAGTCATTCATTAAGCCCATCAGTTCCTCGTGGGAGACGAGTTGAGCAACGCGTGCCTCAAAACAAATCCATTATTGTTCATGTGTGTATTATTGAGTTTATATTGTTTGTAGTTATGTATTTTATATTGTCAAGTTTATGCAATTCATTCATTAGGCCCATCAGTTCCTCGTGAGAGACGAGTTGAGCAACGCGTGCCTCTAAACGATCCATTATTGTTCATGTGTGTATTGTTTATTATTAAATTGATTGGTGAATAAGTTTACATCTATTTTTACTCATGTGTGGTTGTGCACTTATTTTATAATCAATTAAATAAACTTGTTCAAATGTTTTTCATAGGATTCACTCGCCAACTTTTTGTTGATCCAAAAACCCTTTCTACACATGATACAGGTGAACGGGATGAAGCAAGGAAAACATAGGAAATGCCTTAGAAGAAAACAATGAAGCCTAGATTGATATTTAGGACATGATGTAATATTGATTGTAATTTTCCATTAAAGTGTATTAATGAATATGAAACGTTAAAATAAATGTCATGAGCTTTGATGATAACCCAATCATGCCCCGATCACCTTTTCCGCTGCGGGTCGGGGTGTGACAGATTGGTATCAGAGCCATGACTATAGGGATATAGGATAGGTTATTAGACCCTTAGAGCCTATACTATAGTCTGCCTAAATTTTAATTGATTAGGTGGTTACATACAAACTTATGATATTTATTTGTTTCATATTTGTTTATATTTACAGTCAAACATACATACTTACATACACATTCATTATACATATTTCAATGTTCATATATTCAAATCATTTTCATACTCTCATTATTCAAAGATTTTGTTGCAATTTTCAAATCTCATCAAAGTAAGTTCTGCGACGGGCATGTAGTAACTGGAAGGGTACAAGTACCGGTAGTCGGAACGTCCTGCCTAGGTTGGCATTCGTATAAATCCAATATAACGGACCAGTTTGCCTACCTGGGGACTAACGATGAGAGTACGAAGGACCTATTAGGCCAAAGCATGCCACACCAAACGTCGTTCGAACTAACCCTACTTTGAGGTGTCACCGTGTCTACACCTGGACACATTCCGAATCTCATACGTTGTATACATATTTCTCGATTTTCTCCGGGTTTTAGTGTACGTAACCAGGCTAACACATGCGAACCATATGAAAAACCCGGTATTCATGGGGCCCACATGATTACGAAGGTGAAGTATGGCGGCATGTAGGGCCTAATGACGAGCAAAGCCCAAGACATCCTATGGATGTAGTAGATTTATTTTTCTATAATTTATTTTATGAATGTTCATTCCTAGTGCGACCCATGAACCCAAAAACATCCAACTCATACTCTTGACATGTATTCCTTGTAGATGTCTTCTAGCCTCGCCCGTAGGAAGATGAGAGCAGGAAAAGCCCGCGAGCGCATGCCTGCCCAAATCGCTCAACAAATGGATGCCGTAATACCCAACATTGTAATCCAAGTCCAACAAGCACTTACCGCTAATCCTGTCAATCAAGAAAATCAAAACGTTATCAACCCTCCCCCAAATATTACTAAATGCACCTACAAGCATTTCAAATCATGCGACCCTCCAAAATACAAAGGGACTGAAGGCGTCACCGATCTCCTCCATTGGTTTGAAGAAATGGAGAACACTTTTCTAAATTGCGATTGCCCCGATGATCGTAAAGTGCGATATGCTACCGGTCGATTATATGGGATAGCACTTACTTGGTGGAATACAGAAAAGGCCAAACGAGGTGTTGAAGATGCTATGACTTTAACTTGGAATGAATTAAAAGAAATCATGACCAGACGATTTTGCCCAAGGAGCGAAATCAAGAAATTAGAAGATGAGTTCTATTTGTTGAAGCAAAAGGAAGACGACCACACCACGTACAACAAAAGATTCCTCGAGTTACATCAAATGGTTCCCAACATGTTCACTCCCCTCTACCGTTTGATCGAGCACTACATTCGTGGTCTTCCGTCAAAGATTCAAGACTCTGTGATAAGTACCACGCCTGCAACCTTGGAAGCGGCAATGAAGTTAGCTACAGAGCTCACTGAGAACCGAATCCGGAACAAAGACTTCAAGGAGGAGAAGAAGAAGGATAAAGCATCGACTGAAACCTCCGACTACACCCAAACCGAATCCCTTCTCAACCCAATTTTAAGAGAAAAAGAGACGGGCAACTTTTCGCTACTACCCAACGTAATCAACCAGTTTTACAAGCCATACCAATCCAAGCTATCCCAATCACTCAAGTGGCACCCAACTCAACTTACCCAAATAAGAAACCATATCTTGGACCTCACCCTCGATGTAACAACTGTTTTTATCACCATCCCCTTACCTTACCTTGTCGACTATGTGCAACTTGTGGACGCTATGGTCATTTGAGCAAGGTTTGCCGCACCTTTCAAAACCAAATCTCTCCCCCTACTCAAAACATGATCCAAACCTATCAACAACCCCAATACCCCATGTTCCCATATGTTCGAGCTTGTTTCAATTGTGGCGACCCTACCCACTTTAGAAACACGTGCCCTCGATTGGTTAACATCATAAACGCTCAAGCCCAATCAAACCCAGTTAACCAAGTAAACCAAGGAAACCCAACCGCTAGGCCACCAGCAAGAGGAAGAGTCTTCAACATCAACGCCAATCCTGTCGAAGATAATGACGGCCCAAACGAAGATGCCCAACTAGTCCTCTTCACCGAAAATCCAGATTCAACTCCAATCGTTTAGTTTTATGTTTTTCTTTATGTTTTAGAATCACATAGAACCAATCATAACTTAAGGATAAAGCCAATGAAACTTTGACAAGAATATGGTGGATACGCCGCTGGTACTTCCTATATATAAGTATTCTTGTCAAAGGATCAGAAGCATTATCTGGCGGTTATGAGAGGTTCCATGTGTAAACTGTTTGAGTAATTATTGTTTATTATTTTTAGTACATGCAATTTCATAGGCCGCCGCTCCCCATTACATTATGAGCGTTGAGCATGTTCCCCATTTCATTATGAGCGCGAACCCGGCGTGCCCACATACGATCGGCTCTGTTTGATTGAGCCTTGATCGCACAGACATTTTCATTATCAGTATCTTGTGGTTGTTGTGTTTGTTGTAGAGTCACATAGAACTAATCATAACTTGCGGATAAAGTCAATGAGAATTTGACGAGAATATGGTGGATACGCCGCTGGTACTTCCTATATATAAGTATTCTTGTCAAAGGATCGGAGGCATTATCAGGCGGTTATGAGAGGTTCCATGTATAGGCTGTTTGTGTGATTATTGTTTAGATTAAATTTATTATTTTCAGTACATGCAATACGATCGGCTCCGTTTGATTGAGCATTGATCGCACAGACATTTTCATTTTCAGTACATGCAATACGATCGGCTCCGTTTGATTGAGCCTTGATCGCACAGACATTTTCATTATCAGTATCTTGTGGTTGTTGTGTTTGTTGTAGAGTCACATAGAACTAATCATAACTTGTGGATAAAGTCAATGAAAATTTGACAAGAATATGGTGGATACGCCGCTGGTACTTCCTATATATAAGTATTCTTGTCAAAGGATCGGAGGCATTATCAGGCGGTTATGAGAGGTTCCATGTATAAGCTGTTTGTGTGATTGTTGTTTAGATTAAATTTATTATTTTCAGTACATGCAATACGATCGGCTCCGCTTGATTGAGCCTTGATCGCACAGACATTTTCATTTTCAGTACATGCAATACGATCGGCTCCGTTTGATTGAGCCTTGATCGTACAGACATTTTTTCATTTTCAGTATTTTGTGTTTGTTGTATTGGTTGTAGAGTCACATAGGACTAATCATAATTCACTGATAAAACCAATGAAAATTTGACGAGAATATGGTGGATACGCCGCTGGTACTTCCTATATATAAGTATTCTTGTCAAAGGATCAGAGGCATTGTCAAACGGTTATGAGAAGTTCTATGTAGGATTTAGTAGTTTCTTGGTAACTAATCATAACTTGCGGATAAAACCAACGAAAATTTGACAAGAATATGGTGGATACGCCGCTGGTACTTCCTATATATAAGTATTCTTGCCAAAGGATCAGAGGCATTATCAGGCGGTTATGAGAAGTTCCATGTAGGATTTAGTATTGCCTTGGTTGAAATTTGTGTTACATTCATATCATCTCGCTATTTAAAGAAATTGGACTGTGTTCTATTTCTACATAAACTAACCTCTCCATCATAACAAACGAGAAAGGAACTGTCACCATTCAAACCTATATGCTATCAGAATGTGGATTCAAATATTGGTTGTTGTGTTATTTATGTTCTAGAGTTACATCATAGGACCAATCATAACTTACTGATAAAACCAATGAAAATTTGACAAGAATATGGTGGATACGCCGCTGGTACTTCCTATATATAAGTATTCTTGTCAAAGGATCAGAGGTATTGTTAGAGGGTTATGAGAAGTTCCATGTAGGTTGTAGTATTAGAAGTTTTACTTTAGGATATAACCATATCCTTCCAAACATATCCAAACTCTTATGCATGATATCATATTTAGCGAAACAACTCTGCTTATCAATATTTTTACAGTAGGCAACAAAAAGCGATTCCTGTAATAGGGTACTTAACCCTTACAAGAGACGTTACCGCCTCAAACAAAAATTTAAACTCTTACTCTTCTTCTAAGTCTGTAACAGTCAAGCTAAACACCATCATTCTTTTAGTCAAATATATCACTACTTAAATTTCGGGACAAAATTTCTAAAAAGCAGGGGATACTGTAACATCCGTCAAAAAACGGATTTTACCAAACCCGCTCCGTTTATTAACCGAACAATCAGTTTAAAATTTCATGGCGTATTTAATGACCAAATTAATTTTAAACGATACATAATTAATTATTATATTGGAATATATAATTTGTTTTTGAAAAATTGTTAAAAATAATGAAATAAAAATAAAATGGCATTGCCGGGTTTCGAACCCGGGTCAGTCAGCCGGGTCAACAACGACTTAACACCCACACACTCAACCACTGCGCCACTTGTATTCCTTGTTAATTAATGGAAACAATTAATACATATTATAATTCTCGAATTCAAAATCGGCGTGCCCAAATGCAGTCGTCGGAAATCCCGGCGATCTCGCGAGATTGGACGGTCACTTCAGTTATAACGTAAACCTTAATCACTACATCGGTTATAACCGACGCCTGAGTCCGCGACACAAGTTATAACCGCCGGAGAGTTTCTAACCGACGAATCAAGTCAGAAATTGGACCAAATTCATCGATGACCTGCCTTATAAATACCCCCTCAAACCTCTGCAAGCTTTTTCGCTCAAAACCGCACCTTTACCCGACGTAATTCCACTCGCCGGAAAAGTTCTGCACCTCGCCGGAAAACCGAGCCCTTCACTTCTGAGCCTTACTGAACCCCCTGAGCTTATACCGAAGTCATCCACATCCTTTTCAAGCTTGCTGAAGACTCTCTGCCGCAAGACACACGACGCCGGAATCTTTTGCTGTCACCGGAGTTCTGCCGGAGAAACAGAGAAGTCCAGTCGGTATACCTTACGCTTAAATCTTTCATTCTTTTTATATATCTCACATGTAATTAACCACCAGACACTAACGAACATGATTAAAACTTCGAACCAGTCAGTCATCGTTTCTGGTTAAGACTGACGAAGAAGACGAAGTTTCGATAACATATAAGTTTAATTTAAATCAAGAAATAACTCGGGTTAGACACACAGTCCAGTGGTGGACTGTGTGCACATTAAACACGCTTACGTCTCGAGTTCGAATCTTGTTCCGCGCACCTTCGCCCTAATAAAAATGCTCTTTTTTTTTAACCGAACCGGAGTCAAGACGCAAGATGTTAAGTTTAATAAAAACCGGAATAATAACCAAGATAGACACACAGTCCAGTGGTGGACTGTGTGCGCATTTAAAACACAGGTCACGAGTTCGAGTCCGGACTATCACACCGGTCCGGACAATTATCAAAATTTTTATTTAAGTCAGAAATGAAAGTACTTAGTTTGTATTTAAGTATAATAAAAATCAGTTTATTTAACAAGTTGGACACACAGTCCAGCGGTGGACTGTGTGTTAACTCAACCCACAGGTCCCGGGTTCGAGACCTGTGGAGCGCACCGGTCTGACTCATTAAATCGTTTTTAAAAATAAATGATTTTCAGTTTAATCTAATTAGTATATAAATATAATTAAAAACATAAATATTTCGGGTTAGACACGTAGCTCAGTTGGTAGAGTTGCGTGCACGCGTACGGGAGGTCTCGGGTTCGAGCCTCACTCAGCGCACACATACGAACCGGTCAAAGTCAACAGTCAATGGTCAACGGTCAAAAAAGTCAACTTTTTTTATTATTTTTATTTATTTATTTTAATTAAAAATCAATTAAAAATACTTAAAAATAACATTTTTAAGGTTAGAAAGTAGCCTTAAACTCACAAAAATACATCCAACAATCCTACTAAAATGGATTAATAAAATCCGTTTACTTACCGAACCATAATGCTATTTATCTAGGTTAGTTTCACTCGTGGTTAAAACCAACTTCGCGTGCATTCAACATTATCAACCGAACGCATCCAAGGTGAGTGAATCTTACAACTCCCCCTTTTTAATTACACGTTTTGGGGTGTGTCATGTGTCACAAAATAATTAACTCGTTTATTTAAACTTGTGCCATACCATATTGTGATCTAAACTTGGATTGTTTATATTGTTGTGGTTATGTATTTCATTTTGTCAACTTATATGAAAGTCATTCATTAAGCCCATCAGTTCCTCGTGGGAGACGAGTTGAGCAACGCGTGCCTCAAAACAAATCCATTATTGTTCATGTGTGTATTATTGAGTTTATATTGTTTGTAGTTATGTATTTTATATTGTCAAGTTTATGCAATTCATTCATTAGGCCCATCAGTTCCTCGTGAGAGACGAGTTGAGCAACGCGTGCCTCTAAACGATCCATTATTGTTCATGTGTGTATTGTTTATTATTAAATTGATTGGTGAATAAGTTTACATCTATTTTTACTCATGTGTGGTTGTGCACTTATTTTATAATCAATTAAATAAACTTGTTCAAATGTTTTTCATAGGATTCACTCGCCAACTTTTTGTTGATCCAAAAACCCTTTCTACACATGATACAGGTGAACGGGATGAAGCAAGGAAAACATAGGAAATGCCTTAGAAGAAAACAATGAAGCCTAGATTGATATTTAGGACATGATGTAATATTGATTGTAATTTTCCATTAAAGTGTATTAATGAATATGAAACGTTAAAATAAATGTCATGAGCTTTGATGATAACCCAATCATGCCCCGATCACCTTTTCCGCTGCGGGTCGGGGTGTGACAAATAGAAGTTCTGGGAATGTAATTGAGTCGCGAAATGAAGCTTTTGTTGAAGTAATTCCAGAAGTGAATGTTTTCGGTTATAAAAACCGAACATCACTTGAATTCAAGTCCATTCATGACTGAATTGATTAGAAATGTCGGTGTATCGGTTATTAACAGAAAATCGCGATCACTCAAACGTTTTGGACGTTTGGAAGCCGATTACGGTTACAGTTGGCGTAAACCGGTTGATTCCTGAGTGAAGTTATCATTTAATTGTTTCCTAGAACTCACAGAAAACATCAAGTGACGGAGTGGTTATATGTGTGCGTGTTAAGTCTTTAGACTCACCCGGCTGACCCGGGTTCGAATCCCGGCAGCCGGTTTTCTTTTTTATTTATTTTCTTTTCACTTTTTATTAATTATAGTTTTTAAATTCCAATTTGTTAATTAATTATGCATCGTTTAAAATTAAAATAAACATAAATACGTAACGAAAAATTTATAACTTGATATTCGATTACAAACGAAGCGGGTTTGGAAAACCCGTTTTTGACAAATGTTACACATGAGACAGAGCCGATGGATGGAAATCCTTAGTGACTATGATTGTGATATCCAGTATCATGCAGGAAAAGCTAACGTAGTAGCAGACGCTTTAAGTCGGAAATATCATGAGAAGCCGATAAGAGTACGCTCTCTTAGACTAAACCTACAGATAGATTTAAATGAGCAAATTAATCAGACACAGGAAACAGCAATCAAGGACGATGCTGAAGGATTAAAAGGGATGATTAAGGAATTAGAGAAAGGAACAGATGGAATTTGGAGATTCCATAAGGAAAGGATTTGGATTCCTACCCATGGAGACCTACGAAATCGAATTTTAGAGGAAGCCTAAAAGACTAAGTATACAATGCCTCTTGTAAGTGATAAAATGTATAAAGACTTAAGAAAGAATTTCTGGTGGATAGGAATGAAAAAGGATGTAGCAAGCTACGTTGCTAAATGTCTAACATGTTCACAAGTTAAAGCTGGACACCAGAAACCTTCAGGCTTGTTACAAGAACTGGAAATGCCAATTTGGAAATGGGAATTGATAACAATGGACTTTGTTACCAATCTACCCAAGACACGAAAAGGTAATGATACAATCTGGGTGATTGTAGATAGATTAACAAAATCTGCTCATTTCTTACCAATGAAGGAAACTTTCAGTATGGAACAGCTAGCTAAATTATATGTAAATGAAATAATTTCATTGCATGGAAGTCCTTTATCTATTGTGTCTGACAGGGACAACCGTTTTACTTCTCATTTTTGGAAGAGTTTCCAAAAAGCAATGGGAACTAAATTAAATCTAAGTACAACATATCATCCTCAAACCGACGGTCAAAGTGAAAGGACAATCCAAACAATGGAGGCTATGCTTAGAGCCTGTGTAATTGATTTTGGAGGAAATTGAGATGAACATTTGCCTTTGATAGAGTTTTCCTACAACAACAGTTATCATTCCAGCATCAATGCTGCACCCTTTGAAGCACTCTACGGACGGAAATGTCGAACACCAGTATGTTGGGCAGAGATTGGAGAAAAGCAACTATCAGGTCCTGAAATTGTGCAAGAAACAACTGACAAAATTATTTAAGTCAAGGAGAGACTGAAAGTGGCCCAAGATCGTCAAAAGAGTTATGCAGATAACAGACGCAAACCTTTGGAATTTCAAGTTGGAGATAAAGTGCTATTAAAAGTCTCACCATGGAAAGTAGTTGTAAGATTCGGTAAGAAAGGAAAAATAAGCCCAAGATACCTTTTAAGATTATCAAACGAATAGGGCCAGTAGAAATGGCAGGGATACATGATGTATTTCATGTATGTAATCTCAAGAAATGTTTAGCAGATGAATCACTGGTGATGCCTCTTCAAGATGTAGAGGTAAATAAGAAACTTAAATTTGTAGAGAAACCTGTTCAGATTGAAGATAGAAAGATCAAAAATCTCAAGCGCAAGAGACTAGTTCTGGTCAAAGTTAAATGGGATTCAAAGAGAGGACCAGAATATACATGGGAGCTAGAGTCAGAAATGCAAAGAAAGTATCCACACCTATTCCAGTGAATCTCGAGGACGAGATTTAAAACAAGGTGGGGAGGATGTAACAACTCTCCAAAACAGGCGACACGCGCCAGGATCCCTGGCATCTCCCGCGACGCGCGGGAGACATCCAGATGACGTGGCTCTGTTTCGCGACGTCTTGCGAGGCTATGCATGTACGTAACCTACATAGCCCTATAGGGTTGCTGTCGCGCCACACGAGAGGGGACCAGGAATCCCGTGTGACGCGTGGTAGAGGTCAAACATGCCTATATAAGGGCAGGCACGGGACTGAGTTCGTTGCTCATTTGCGATCGATTTTCTCTGATCGTATACTCTCGTATCTCCGTTTCTCTGAACAACACCCCCTAAACCCCTAAACCTGCGCAGCGCTGCCCGCTGTAAGTAACTTAACCCCCGATCACTAATCCGTTACCCTACCCGATTGATTTAGGACCCACCGGCGCATGTCGAGGCTCTGCCTGACTAAGTTCGTTGGGGTTCTGTCTCGTGTTGTATGGGCATCCTACCCGATTGATTTAGGACCCACCGACGCATGTCGAGGCTCTGCCTAAGTAAGTTCGTTGGGGTTCTGTCTCGTGTTGTATGGCTAAAGTGACTTGGGTTAATTTACTAACACATGTGCATTGTATGTCTTAAATAGAAATTCCAGGAAGTAATCAAGAACTGTCACCAGAAACTCCGTAGGAATACCTAAGTTTTCAAGGCGAGTACATTCTCTTTTTGTAAATCTTTTTGTGAGTCAAAATGTGTTACCAAAACCTCAAATGTTTTAATTATGCTTAACAGTAATTGAGTATATGTATTCTACAATTACTGCCGGTATGTTGGAGTTTTGAATACATTACTAGTCCACAGTCACGGGAATGTGACAGGAACCGTTACTGTTGGGTGATAGGACCCAAAGTAATGTGACCTATAAGTCAGGATTGACAGTACTGAATGAGTAATTGTGTAGATATAAACATTGTAAATGCGGATGCTCTTAATAACTGTAAAGTATAATCACTTGTTTTGATAAAATTGAGATGGATTCGCCAGTATTTCTTGCTGATAAAATATTTTTAAAACGTGTTTCATGTAACTTAAGGTGAAGCTAATAGAAGCCAGCTGGAGAGCACTGAAGGATTAGAAAAGTGGCTATAAAAGTTACCTAAATAAAAAAGAGTTTATGCTTTTCATAAATTGGGATTTACCCCCTACAAATGTATTGTAATGAAAACATGGGTTTTATTCCATTTGTTATTTATAAAAGTTTGGTGTTTTGAAACTCTGAGAATATTTCCTAACTACGATCCTGATGTTTAATTTCCGCTACCAAATTAATAAACACCGGTACCACTTGTCTGGTTCGCGGCTCCCGCTCCCGGGGTCGGGTCGGGGGTTGCGACACCCGTTGACCCAAAACCGCTCCAATAATTGTATCACTAGCGTCACACATAATTTCAAACGGCTTTGACCAATCCGGCGGTTGCAAAATGGGAGCTTTCACCAATTGTTCCTTCAATACATTAAAAGCTTGCAAACAATCATCAGTAAAATCAAATGGAACATCTTTTAATAACAAATTACATAAAGATTTAGTAATGACACTAAAACCTTTAATAAACCTTCGGTAAAAACCCGCGTGTCCCAAGAATGTTCTTACCCGTTTTACGTTTTTTGGTGGAGGCAAAGATGATATTACCCGAATTTTCGCCTTATCCACTTCCATCCCCCGATCAGAAATAACATGACCCAACACAATACCCTCTTGGACTATGAAATGACTTTTCTCCCAACTTAACACCAAGTTCTTCTCGATACAACTTTCCAAAACTTTTTTCTAATTCATCGAGACAAGACTCAAAACTTGGGCCAAAATGGAAAAATCATCCATGAACACCTCGAGTGACTCTCCAACCATGTCCGAGAAAATACTCATCATACATCGTTGGAAAGTTGTCGGGGCATTACACAAGCCGAATGGGGCATTCGCCGAAAAGCAAAAGTGCCATATGGGCAAGTAAAGGTGGTCTTGTGTTGGTCATCCGGATGGATTGCAATTTGATTATACCCCGAGTACCCATGCAAAAAACAGTAATATTTTTGACCCTGTAATTTTTCAATAATTTGGTCAATAAAAGGTAATGGAAAATGGTCCTTCGATGTCGCGGCATTCAGTTTTCGATAATCAATACAAACACGCCACCCGGTGACCGGCCAGGTGGCAATTTGTTCACCATTTTCATCTTTGATTACCTGAATGCCGGCCTTTTTAGGTACCACTTGAGTAGGCCTTACCCAAGCACTATCCGAAATTGGATAAATAATACCTGTGTCTAACCACTTAATTACCTCCTTATTTACCACTTCTCTCAGATTCGGATTCAATTTCCTTGGAGTCTCTCGGGTCGGCTTTGCATCTTCAGTGGTGATAGTTTTATGCAAGACTATGGATGGACTAATTCCTTCTAAACCGACAATCGTCCACCCAATAGCCGCTTTGTTCGCTTTCAACACTCTCAACAACTCTTGTTCTTGAGCCACCTCCAAATTAGAGGCAATAATGACCAGTAATGTGTCATTATCCCCTAAAATGCATACTTCAAGTGGCTTGGCAAGTCTTTCAACTCCAACGTTGGTGGATCCTCCAATGATGGCTTTGTACCAGAACTAATCTCCAACGGTAAGCTTTCGAATTGGTGGGTCCATGGCGGTCGCCCCTCTTTGACCGCTAGAGCTTTTTGCTCTTGCTCCTCAATCCACAAAGCACAAGCATGTACCTATTCAGAAAAATCGCAAACACAAACATCCAAACTATCCTCCTCATATTCATGCGGGTCGCACCCGTCGACCAAATCTGCCTAAAAACACTCATCAAAACCAAAAGAGTTAGAAGCATTAGTAAAAACACTTAACCTCATTTTTCTATTACCGAATGTCATGTCGACCTTGCCATATCGACAATCAATTACGGCATGAGCGGTGTTCAAAAATGGCCGACCAAGATAACATTTTGTTGTTGACTTGAGTCCGCGGATGAGTAATCTAAGACTAGAAAATCAACCGGATAATAGAATTCGTCAACCTTAACAATAACATCCCGCACAATCCCCCGAGGAAGCTTATGAGATAAATAGGCTCTCAACCCGCTTCAACGGACCAAAATCATATTGGTCGTATAAGCCCCCCGGTAAGATACTAACTCCGGCTCCAAGATCTAGTAACGCCCTTGACATTTGAAAATTTCCAACTTGAATATTAATTAGGGCGTTCGCGTATCTTGGAGTTTAGGAGGAAGATCTCCTTTAAGCACAGCGCTTACCCTTTCCGTTAAGTCAACCCGCTTAGGCACTTTTTGTAGCCTCTTATTAGTACATAACTCTTTCAAAAATTTAGCATACGCATGTACTTGTTGATTGCTTCAAGTAAAGGAAGATTAACTTTAACTTGCTTAAACACTTCCCATATTTCCTCTTTTTATTTAGAATTTTACCTAACCCCAGTTTTTTAATTACTTTCTCAACATTTGGGTCTTTAGGGACAACTATGGGTGAGGCTTCATCCTCATCACTTTCAACACCCGTAATGTCCTCAACCACCCCATCAACCAAACCCGATGATAAATTAGTTTTATATTATTTACCACTTCGTAAAATACTAACATGGTTAATAGGAACATTACATGAAGAACTATTGGAAGGATTTACCTTAGTGTCGCTTGGTAGTTGACCTTTACCTTTTTTCAATCCCGCTACATCGGTCGCAAGTTGACCCATTTGAGTTGTCAACGATTGAATCACCTTATCCCGGAATTCATCTTTTTGAATGCGAGCATCATCCATTTGATTCCTCTTTTGCATCTCCATTTGCATGGTCCTCAACATCTCCATGACTTCATTTCCACCCGACGAGCCACCTTGACCATCATCCAACTGTTGAAATTGCCCTTGGAACCCTTGGTTGTTCCCGCCTCTAAAATTACCTTGATTATTATATTGTTGACGCGGAACGTAATTTCCTTGGTTTCCTTGAAAGTTCGGATTGGCTTGATTGGCCGGGTTTCCATATCGAATATTTGGGTGGTTTCGCAACCCGGGGTGGTAGGTATTCGAGTTCATATTGTAATTCCTACTACCTCCCCCTTGAATGGCATTCACCTCTTCCACTTGTTCTTGCACAACCCCCACTAAATACACATCCGCCGTATGACCCAATTCACTACAATTGGTACCAAAATCATATACTTGATTTGTGGTTTGTATTTCTCCATCATCCACGGCATGTACTTGAGGTCGTGTGATAACATGTCTAGCCTTCCTTGAAGCTTGTGCCTTCCGTTTGGAGTTATAAGACATTTGATCCAAAAAGGCCCAATCGTCTTGCTCAAAATTAGTACCGAAAGTACCATTGGTGACCGACATCATGTCACGAGCATCCTCCTCACTTATACCCTCATGAAATGCATTCAACAACTCCCACAACGCAATACCATGATGCGGACAATTTTTAAGCATCATGTTAAACCTCTCAAATGCCTCATGAAACATTTCACCCAATTGTTGTTGAAAGCTTCTCAAATTCCTCCTTGCCTTGTTAGTCTTTTGAGCCATGTAATATCCTTCCAAAAACCGTTGTTGCATTTCAACCCATGTATAAACCGAAGCGGAATGCAATGTGTAGAACCATCTCCTAGCCTTATCTTCCAGTGAAAATTGGAACAAGACCAATTTAACATCATCCGATGTAAAACCTTACCCACCGATAATGTTACAAATAGAATCATATGCCTCCAAATGAAAATAAGGTTCTTCCGTTGTTAACCCTTAAACTTCGGTAAACTTTGGAGAACATTAGTTCTCACCTCAAATGTTCTTCCATCCGATGAGGAATTATTATCGGCGAAGGATTGTTAGTGATCACCGGACGAAATGAGCTTCCATCCCCTTACCACTTCTCTATGATGCCTTCGAGGAACACCCGAAGGTACTCTTGGTTGACCCAGTTGCCTTTGAGCTTGTCTTTGAGGTGCCACTTGTTGAAATTGTGGCAGAGGTACTTGTTGTTGCGGCATCGGTCTTTGAATTTGCGGGCCTTGTGGTGGTAATTGTTGTGGTACAATCTGTTGTTGCACGATTTTTTGTTGAGGTCAACCAAAACCTTGCACTCCTTGACCTTGCACATAAGTGTGATGTCCACTACCCCTCAAAACATATCCTTCCTCATCATATCCCGAAAAATCTTCTTCATACCCATCATCATATCCATCTCTTCTTGCTCCCATAGTTTGCAAATAATGAGGTTGTTGATATTGCAAACCCGGTTGAAATGGTGGTTGGTAAGTGGAAGTAGTATGGACTATGGATGAACTTGGGTGAATTGATGTGATGGTGGTATTTGATGAGAAGAGGATGATTGGCTAGTGGTTGGAAAGAAAGATAAGAGAGGTGGGACGGTTGATACAGGGGTGTGGCTAAAGGAATGTTCAGTTTGAGTACTTGCGGGTAGTGTAACATTGGCTGGTCGAATCTCGTGTATTGGTGAAGGATTGGTAGGATTTGGTGTAGGTGTAGGTGTGGATGGTGTTGTTTGACCCGTAGTGGGAGGTGGTGGTTCCATTGTATTACTTGGTGTAATAGGTGTAGTAGGTGTGGTAGGTGAACCAATGACTTTGTTTTCTCGTAGTAGGACTCAGTTTCGTCTGAGAGTTCGCTCAATATCCGGATCAAATACTAGTGGTGATAGCTTGTGAGAGCCTCTTGTATGCATGCACCTATAAGTACCTGCACACTAAACACAACCAGCGTAACCCGAAAAATAAAAAACCAAAACTACAAAAAGATAACACACGTTGCGCACTACTCCCCGGCAACGTCGCCAAAATTTGACGTGAAGTCAAAGTCTCACGTAAATTTAATCCAATTACAACTAATTAGCTAGCGGTAAGTGGGTATCAAACACAAGGAGTTATGGGAAATGTGTTTACTAGGTAGCTATGCAAATTAACTAAATTAAACTAAGTTGCAGAAATATAAATTCAGAGATTAGATTGCTTGGTTTGATCAACTAAAAATTAACTATACTAGATTGCAAATCACAATTGGGTTTGTAAACAGATTACGAAGAAATGACCATCTAAGGTTTCCGGTTTTAATAAACACTAGTGTTTATGCCTAACTAGAAAGAACCACATAGACATGGCTCATGTGTGACTATTTGTTTGTGATAAAAGGGAACTAAGTACTCGGATTACTAGAACGCGAGGTTGTTACTCGATAACCAATTAATCAATATCCAACCCTAATCCCTCCCGTGATATCTCGATTGTCAACGAAACCAAGAACGTAAGGTTTAGACTATGATCAAAACATCAATTAACAATTTATAAACAAACATTCACACACCATAATAAACTAAACAAACATGGCAAGTCTATTATTCTAGAAATTTAGACAAAACACAAGAGTCTCAAACAAACCTGCCACCAAGATGATCACCAACAAGTTTAGCCACACATAGCTTGGTGAATCATCATACCAACAAGTTTAATGTCCATACGAATCAAAAACATAAACCGAATGTTTTGAATTGTTCACAAGCACTAGCACAAGCCAAAATTCGCCCAAGAACTCCTCTGAAACGTCCCCAATAATGAGATAGATGAAAAGACACCCCCAATCTTGATTAAATGGGCAGTTACACCTTTTGCGTCTGAGTCTACCGTAAGCTACGGTGGCTACCGTAGCTTACGGTAGCTATTAAATTGTTACGCTCAATCTCTACCGCCTTTCGGTGGGGAATATGTCTTCAGGGGCTACCGTAGCTTACGGTAGCTACCGTAAGCTATGGTAGAGACTGAGCATTTCTCCTTTATTCTTCAACAAGCAGCCATGACACTCCGACTCTACAAACTTCCTTCCAACGCTGCATTTCCACTCCTTTAAGGTCTCGAACACACCTGAAATAAAAGCAACTGTAGTTATCTAATTCAAGACAATTAGAGTGTCAAATGCGGGATTAAATTATCTTTTAAAGCACTTAAGGGTCGTCACGTGGACTACCCGTCAGAGACCGATGACAATGAAGATTTGGATGAGGAGTTTTAATTCTTTTTACTTTTTTATGTCATTTTCTGTGGTTTGTTGTGTACTTTTCTGCTAATAAAATACTTTATTTCTCTAATTAGTTATAGAACGCCAAAATGTCACTAACGCCAAACACCAAAACTATAATAAATGATGGGACACCTTACAGCTTTGACAAACAAACGCCAAACTTAATGATGGGAAGACTCACATCTTTATCTTTTTGAGTTTATACTCACCTATTTTATTTACTGAAAAGTGTTCTTGTCTTTGGTGTTTATTGGTGTGTGCGATCTTCTATGGTTTGTTATCTACCTTCCAAATCACATGTTATGCACAAAAAATATTTATGTTTCAAAATGCGATAACATTATTTTGCCTTACAAAAAGTTAATTAATTTTATTTTGCCATCTTTATCTAAAACGCCATTCAAACAAAACGCCAAAATTAATGATGGGACACATTACAGCTTTAACAGATAATGTTGAATAAACAGTAACTGAAACGACGATAATTCCCGCCTAAACTACGCGCCAAAAACATCTTATATAAACAAACGCCACCGTTTACTAAATACAATTCAATCTAAAACGCCATAAAGTTCAAAAACCATACATGGCATACGTCGTTTCTTGGAGATTCAGTTTTGTTCTTTATAAAGTTTCACTCAATGTGTTGGACAAAATTCTTAAGTGAGGATTTTATCCATCTTATTGAGTTTATCTTCACCTAATTTATTTACTAAAAGGTGTTCTTTTGCTTTAGCGTTTATGTGTGTGTATGGATCTTCTATGGTTTGTTATGTACCTTCCAAATCACATGTCATGCACAAAAGATGATATATGAAGAAGGCCATTGAAACATAAACGCCATTAAAACAAGCATAAAGAACAATATGCCATATCTGTTGCATATAACGCGACTTATTTAAGGGAACGTGAACAATGACAATCCTGCCCCTGCATATCATTAGCCCCCCTTCCACGTGTTCGACAAGGATGCGTTCTCACTGTTTTCACACTTCCAACCGTTTTCTTCTGATCTCGTTTTTCTCTCTCTCTCTCTCTCTCTCTATATATATATATATATATATATATAGGGTCATGTTGATTTGTAAACAACCCTCTTTATTGTGAACACTAGTGAACTAATCCTAGCCTTTGATATCAATACACAAGTGTAAATCAAATGCCAGAATTTGATGATGAAAATACGCTAATGTATTTTACGATTTGATGATGTAAATCAATGGCCATGTTTTATTCACTCAGTTCACAAATACACTAGTGTTTACTTTAGAACCCCACCCTATATATATAGGATCAAGATCAAAGGAAAACCCCTGCGAGTTGTAAGAACTTAGAGAACTCGGCCTTTTCGTGCGAGTTTCGACCCTATTTTTTTACCCCTAGTTTAAGATGTTCCAAAGCCGGCTGTAAAAAAATTGAAGTGGTGTTTTCGCCCATTTATAGCAAGCGTAAAAAACTAATGTAAGCATGACATCACATTTTTTACAACTTTTACGGCGGCTATAAATAAAAAAAAAAGCGATTCCTTTTTGGATTTTTGGTAAAAAAAATTTGAAAAAACCTTTCGTAAGGCCGAGTTCTCTAAGTTTTCACAACTCGTATGAGTTTTAATTTTACCTTAACCCTATATATATAATATATATATATATACACACGTTGCGTGTTTAGTTTTTTTTTCTAAAAAACTAACGAAGTAAAGTTAATTAGGAAAATAGAAGTATTGGTGTAAGGGTTAATTAAAACTTTAAAAGATAAAAAAGAAAAAAAAAAGAACATTGTAGCATTGTAGCGGCCACAATAATTTTGTGATATGTTCTAATTAATATAAGTTATAGTTATAATATTGTTGATTATAAGAAATACAAATAAAAAATAGTGGGTGTTAGCGTGATGCGATAGAGAACATAACCGTTGCTGAAATAAGATAAATTCCTTGGAGACTTATAAAAGATAAACCTTAATAACTCAAAGTGTCGACACGACCCACTTATCTAACCAATTCTACATATAACTAAATCCTTAAAAATGCGTCACCCTATTTTAATATTTTTGAAGGTAGAAGTGTACTTAACAGCTTGAGGGCTTGTACGTAAGCTAATAGAAATACAGGTTAACTAAAAACCGAACCTCAAAGCACAATTGACCTCAAGAAAGCACAAGGACCATAACCGACAATTTTGATTAGTACTGCTCTTTTTCTTGTGAAACATTAAATACCGAACCTCAAAACACAATTGACCTCAAGAAAGCACAAGGACCATAACCAACAATTTTGATTAGTACTGCTCTTTTTCTTGTGGAACATTAAATACCAAAGGATATGCTTATTCATTAAAAGCATTAAAGATGATTTATACTTGGCAGGATATCAAGAACGTTCGGGAAATTTCATATCGTTAAACAAACACGTCTTCTCTTAGACCACCCAGAGTGGGCGTGATCTGTTGACGTGGAAGCTGCTCCATGCCGGGCACACCGACCCGTGTATGGCATGGAAGGCATCGTGGTGATGGAGGCGGGTTATCATTCACCGGCGTGGTGAGTCTTAAACTAGCGATGTGGCATGTTTTGATTGAGGTGACATATAACTAAAGTTTTTCTATTTTAATATTTTTAAAGGAAGAAGTGTACTTAAAAGCTTGTGAACTTGTACGCAAGCTAATCGAAATACAGGTTTACCAAAACCGAACCTCAGAGCAAAATTGACCTCAAGAAAGCATAAGGACCATAACCAACGATTTTGCTTAGTACTGCTCTTTTTCTTGTGAAACATTAAATACCAAAGGATATGCTTATTCATTAAAAAGCATTAAACATGATTTATACTTGACAGGAAATCAAGAACGTTCGGGAAATTTCATGTCGTCAAAATAAACACGTCTTCTCTTAGACCACCCGGAGTGGGCGTGATCCGTTGATGAAGCCGCTCCATGCTGGGCACACCGAACCGTGTATGGCATGGAAGGCGGTGTGGTGATGGAGGCGGGTTATTTTTCACAGGCGTGGTGAGTCTTAAGCTGGTGATGTGGCATGTTTTGGTTGGGGTGACATTTAACTAAAGTCTTAGCAATGCTTCACCTATTTTAATATTTTTGAATGAAGAAGTGTACTTAAAAGCTTGTGAACTCGTACGCAAGCTAATCGAAATACAGGTTTACCAAAAACCGAACCTCAGAACACAATTGACCTCAAGAAAGCACAAGGCCCAAACCAACGATTTTGCATAGGGCGGTTCTCATCTTGTGAAACATTAAATACCAAAGGATATGCTTATTCATTAAAAAAGCGTTAAAGATGATTTATACTTGGTAGGAAATCAAGAATTTTTGGGAAATTCCATATCGTCAAAACAAACATGTCTTCTCTTAGACCACCCGGAGTGGGTGTGATCTATTGTCATGAAAGTCATTCCATGTCGAGCACACCGGCCCGTGTATGGCATGGAGGGGCGGCGTGATGATGGAGGCGGGTTAATTTTCATTGGCATAGTGAGTCTTGAGTTGGCGACTTGTCTTGTTTTGATTAGGGGTGGCATATAACTAAAGTCTTAACAATGCGTCACCAACTTTAATATTTTTGAAGGAAGAAGTGTACTTAAAAGCTTCCGAACTCGTACGCAAGCTAATAGAAATATAGGTTTACCAAAAACCAAACCTCAAAGCACAATTGACCTGAAGAAAGCACAAGGCCCATAACCAATGATTTTGATTACGGGGCTCTATTTTTTGTGAAACATTAAATACCAAAGGATATGCTTATTCATTATAAAAGCGTTAAAAGATGATTTATACTTGGCAAGAAATCAAGAACGTTTCGGAAATTTCATATCGTCAAAACAAGCACATCTTCTCTTAGATCACTCGGAGTGGGTGTGATGTTGGCGTGGAAGCCGCTCCATGTCAGGCACACCTGCCCGCGTATGGCGTGGAGGGCGGCGTGCTGATGGAGGCATGTTAGTTTTCACCGACGTGGTGAGTCTTGAGCTGCGACGTGGCTTGTTTTGATTTTGGGTGGCATATAACTAAAGTCTTAACAGTGCGTCACGTATTTTAATATTTTTGAAGGAAGAAGTATACTTAGAAGCTTGAGAACTCGTACGCAAGTTAACAGAATACAAGTTTACCAAAAACACAAATACAATGCGTCACCTATTTTAATATTTTTGAAGGGGCGTAAAACTATGCTAGCAGCACAGGAGAGGGGGTAAAACCATGTTAAGTAGCAACCGAACGACCAAAATTATGAAGAAAAAAAACGTAAATTAAAAGCACGATTTTTTAACAACAAGTGACTCACGCGACGTAATACATTAACGTAACACATTAGAAAGTCAATGGGGGTTAAAGTGCTATTGTATAAAGTTTTTAGAAAATGGAGGCAAAGTCGACCACTTTAAAAGCTGAGGGGAAGGATAAAAAACTTTCACTAAAAGAAAAAAAACCCGATGGGTCAAATGTGACTACCAAACAACGTGCTAAAGTAGCAATGGAACGAAGACAAAATCCGAGAAAAACGTAAAACAAAATAACACAATTTTTAAAATCAAGTGACTTATGTGACGTTAAATATAGACTGACTAAACTTATTTAACTTTTATAATAAAATTATAACAAAATAGAAAAGTCTAAACTTTAATAATGTTAGAAAAAAGAAAAAGATAAACTCACTAAATGACAAAATTATCACTATTCTTCCTAATGATAGAAATTAATATATACTAGTAAAATTCATTCGCGCGTTGCGACGGAAATTCAATCAATATCAGTTTGGTTTATTACAATATTGATATTGTAGTGACACTCGATATAATAACTTTAAAAACAAAAATATAGTAACCCAAAAGGATGTCAACACATGTTTACATCAATCGAAACTCAGACAAAAGAATATAATACCGATACCGGTGTTGTTTGGTCAGAATCATGGTGGTACCAATGTTGTTGGACCATATTTGTTTGGTTCATTACAATACCAGTATCGCACTATCACACTAACACTCACTATAGCTTACAATGCAGAAAAAAAGAATCTATTGTGAATACAACTCCTTTTCCACCAAATTTGCACGTAGATAAAATAAACATGTCACGATGGTAAATTAGGAATTTTATAAAGCATTACATTATAGAACAATTAAAAGGATAAACAACGCTAAAAATAGAAAAACTAAAAGCTTTGATACCCATGTACATTACTACTCACCACCCGGTTTTGATAAAATATTACATGGAAACGTAGATAAGAATAGGTATGTTACAAGACATGCTCGAAATTTTATAAAACGTTGTATCTTAAAAGATATACAAAATATGCTTAAAAATAATTGTAATAATAAAACAAAATTTAAACTTAACAAAAAACAACTACATGTGACATGGAATTCTAAGACTATGAGGTGTGAAGGAGGGTCGTTCTCAAAGGATGGACCTCTACGTAGGCGTATTAATATATGACAATCTAACCCAAACCAAACCATGATACCAACCAAAACAATGGTTAAATGTTGTGGTAAGGTGAGACTTGTCATAGTTTTAGTCTCATCGTTTTGGACTTTCAATGAGTTTAACACTCATGAAGAACACTAACTAGAAATGGTGTCCAAATGAGTATCTAATGCAAGATATATTTTTGAATTTTATACTTGTAAATTCTAAATTCATTCCTATCACCGACTACATAAACTTATACACCTTATTTATTCATTTAGAATAACCTTGGTGTTCTGTCCTTCAAATGTTCAAGCTCACCTTTCCCGAAAGCATTCGCAAACCGTGAGTATCCTTGACCCTCTTTCCATTTAAACCAATTTAGGGTGTAACATGTATAACTTATTGAACTCACAAATCTCATACAATCAATCTTAAGCAAACACGCAATCCGTTAAACATGTTACATGTTATATTTTATGTTTCTACATGCTAGAATACACTTCATACAACCTACCTTAACATGTATAGTGTTATAAGAGTAGCACACCGCCTGTTTTGGTTTCATTGTTAAGTATTCTATCATAACGGTCTTGTTCACTTCGTTGACGAGATTACGTTAATGGACACTTTGATTTGACACATAGTTTTTGCATGCTAGTATGATATATAATTTAGTGTACAAATTGCCATGTCGGATTTGGGACTTTTATACGTATACCGTGTAAACCAAACTTGTAAGCTCACCGACCATTTTGTGTTGAAAAATACTTTAATACATGTTGCAGGAAATTGACGATGAAATCGCGAGAACTCTACTTAGGGTGGACTAGAAATGTACCCGAATTTTGTTTATGTGATCTTTTACTTGTTGGTTACGTTAGATTCAATGTTGTATTTCCGTTCCAAAACAATGTACTTTTGAAGTCATGAATGAAATGAAAGTTGTTTATTAAATTATTGTCACTTTTAGTTCGTTATGAAGTTTTGAACAATCTCGTTTATCGCACTCCGATGTTTTCACCATTGGTCGGAATCGGTCGAGATGTGACAACATACCCTGTTAGTATCTTTTTTTATTTAGTAATTTTGAAAATCAAAATTTTCCTTTAGCATAGTATGGTTGTAACGAGAAAAAAACTACATAATAGTTACACTTTAATAATATTTTAAATGATATTAATGTCATTTATATTGAAGATGGTTTTATACCATACTATTTATATGAAATATATAAAGTATTAGAAATATCAATTGGTAAAAAGTAGAATTAATTATTTAGAAAGAAAAAAAGACAATAGTTCTAAAGCTGTCAAACAAAATTCAATCTGCAAGCTTTTTTTATTATCGCACGTTTATAAATATATAAATATATGAAATGGTTTCTAAGCATATTCTATATTAAAAAAGTAAATATATTAGAAATAAAATTATTATATTACCGTTGCTAAGCATATTGTTATTATATATATTAAAAAATATATTTTATGTTAGATATTAAACTAATATATTAATAAATAAATGGAGAGAATGAGATGCGGTATTAAGTAGAATCCTTTATTAGTATTAATTAATTAATATTTAGGATTTATCTAAATTTATTTTTCTACTCTACAATTCCATTCGACTAAGTTCTCCTTTTCTATATAATATTATCAAGTGTGTATGTATATATATATATATATATATATATATATATAAAAGTTGAGTTATTCTATAATAGAGTATAAAAATAAGAAGTGTAAGAAGCCGGAGGATTCAAGTGGGAAGGGTAATTTTGTCTACAAGAGGAAAGAGAATATTCACAAGCAAGTCATATGGTATTTCCCTTCTAATTTTTAAACGTCCGTAACTTTTTTATACATCATTTTTATGCCATAAAATCAAGCGTTTTTTTATCTTTAATATGAGTACCGTATTGTTATATTTTTTTAAAAAAAATTCAAAAACTTAGTTGTGTATGACACAATGGACATGAATTAAAACAAAAAATAAAGTAGATCAAAACACAATCAATGACAACAGATAAAGACACAATGGACAACAGACTAAAACATAGTGACCATGACCTTGACGTATAACACAATGGTCATATGTATAACACAATAAGTATCAAATTAAATAAAAACACAATTGATGACAACAAATAAAAGACATAATTGATAACAATAGATAAAAGACACAATGTAGAGCAGATGAAGACACAATGGAAAACAAACTACGAACACAATACACAACAAATTAAAACACAATGAAAAAGAAATTAAAACACAATGGACACATATTAAAATACAATGGATAACAGATTAAGCATAATGACCTGAACCAATAAAGCAAATTATCAAAAACCCAGATATAACATAATAAGTACCAAACTAAATAAAAACACAATTGATGACAACAGATAAAAGACACAATTGATAACAACATATAAAACACACAATAGAGAGCAGATGAAAACACAATGAAAATAAACTAAAAACACAATACACAACAAACTAAAACACAAGGAACAAGAAATTAAAACACAATGGACAACATATTAAAATACAATGGATAACAAATTAAACACAATGACTGAACCAATAACACAATTTGTAGAAAACCCAGATATAACACCATCTTCATTGTGTCATATATTGTATTATAGGTTCTTATAAAAACGCAATGGGTAGAACCCAAATTATCATTGTGTTACAGGTTTTAATAATAACACAATGTATAGAAACCCTACTATAAGATAATGACCAAGACCCAGTTAAAAGACACAATGACCTGAACCTTTAACACAATGCAAAAAAAAAAAACCTAATAAAAATGAAAATTTTATTTTATTTTTACGTGACAATATGGTGCTCATATTAAAGATAAAAAAACGCTCGTTATTATTGTGAATTTTTTTAAAAAAATGTAGTATGAAAAAGTTATAGACATTTTAAATCGATGGGGAGAATTGGCATGTGCCTTCCATGTAGAGAGAGAAAATCTATAAATATAGGATTCTCTTTATGCCCTTCTATTATATTTTTTCCCTACAATTAATTTCAACCCTCTCAAAATGAACTAAAATTCTTCTTACCCTTCTTACTTATTTCACCCCTTTATATCTGATCCTTACTCTATATATACATATATATATATATATATATATTCCTATTAAGGTTACTAATGCTATGCGTGTCACATAAGGAATTATGAGTCATATAAAGGAATGTCTCGCTAGATGATGTTATAGCTAGATTTTAAAAAAATAAAAACTAGAAGAAAACAATTTAGATATAATAGATGTCCTTATGCATTTGTAATGATGATTTGTATTTGTTGATTATATAAAGCTTAGTTTGGTTATCTTTCTTATACGATCAGATTTATGTGATTTGAACCGAACCGAATCGGACCGAGAAAAATATTATATAGTCACAGACAAAACCCTATTAAAATTTTCGCTTTACATGAAAATTTTTTTTAGGTCCGCTACTGTGTATGTCGGCAACCCAAGGTGGTGGTGACGATTGTATGGTAGTGCTGTTGTGGTTTTAGGTAGTCAAAAGATATATATATATATAGAGAATATATGTATAGGTGGGGATGGTGTGGGTTTTGTAAGATAATTCATAATGACAATTAAACTAAACAAATATATGGGGCCTGCTTTTTGTTCTTTTGTGTTTTAGCTTGGGGTAAAAGGAGATTTGTGATCCACTTAATAAAGAAAACTCACAACCATTCATCTTACGAAAGAACCATGGTAGTTATGAAATGTTGACAATGGGATCAAGGAAGTGAAATGAGAACATCTATGAAATCCTTACATACCAAGAGAAGAACAAAATATATAAAAAGGTAATTATATTAATAAAATTGGAAAAAGAATTGAAAATGACAATTAGGTAAAACTTTGCTATTCTGTTCTACTCTATTATATATATTTAGAATAAAAAGTTACATCTACAGTAATTATCCTTGGTCAAAGTTGACGGCATCCACTTCTTAGAGTTTTTTTTTTCTTATTTTTTTTACTTTCATCTTAAATGTCAATGTTATATATTTTGTAAGAAACCCATTCAATTCTGATTTTTATTTACTTAAATTCATTATAATTTATATTCTTCTAACACATATCATTTATATTTTTAAACTTCATTCTATGTTTATTCATTTTTCTAACAAAAAGTTTTAAGTTAATTTTATAGTTTTATTTTTGGTTAATGCATTTTTGTGAATGTTTTTTTAATGATAAAGACACATGTTTTCTAAAGGAGAATTCTTAGGTTTAAAATGATAAAGGCATATATTTCTTAGAGGGGAGTTTTTAGGTTTAAAAGTGAGCAAGGGGAATAGTTAAAATTATTGGTGTAAATAAGTAACAATAGTCATTAAAAAAAATTAAATGTATTTATATATGATCAATAGTATTCTTTAATACTAACAAATGTTTAAAAATTTTAGACTATTACAACATCGGTACTTTGGTCATTTTTACCAAATTAATGTGGTATCGGTGTCAATTCCACCCAAATAGTTACCGGTATTTGTTTTTATTGTTTTAGATCTATATAAACTACGTATCGATATTTTTTTGGTATATCACGACCTTTTAGTAGTGTCATATATGTTAATGTAATAATTTAAAATATAAATTTAGTTAAAATATTATTTAATTAGAAAATTATATATATATATATATATATATATATATATATATATATATATATTTTTTTCCCTTAATTAGTTTGGCCCGCTAAGAGAAAAAGACAAGCACAATATTAGAATCTATATTATGCTTCTAATTCAATTTAACAAAGTTTATGTATAATTTGTATTTTTAAGGCAATGTTCGTACGATACTCGAGACTAAGGATGAGCAAATGGTATCGGGTAGCATTTATCCCAACCCGTGATTAGAAAAAAGTCATTAAAGTTAAGAAATACAATAAAGGAAATTATTAGTATTATAATACTAAAATAATAAAAGTGTAAAAAAAGCTATATATAATATTATAATAATAAAAATACTATTCATTTGATTTGTTTATTATATATATATATATATATATATATAAATATACCTACAAATTCAAGTTATGTATACAGTAACTGTATTATATATTTTTGTTTACTTTTTTAATTTATTTATTTTATATTTTTGTTTATATTTCTTTACTTTCACACTTTAACATTTAGTATTGGCATTTACAACCCTTTAACCTTTTAAAGACTTTATAATTAATTTTTACGTGTTTATTTTTATGTACGTATCGGTATAAATATAGGTTGACTTACATTTCATTGTATTTTTTTAATTGGGTAGGCTCAATATTATTTATACCTATAAATTCAAGTTATGTATACAGTAACTATAATTTTTAGTATAATTTTTTAATTTATATATTTTATATTTTTTTCCTTTTTTTATTTAGTTTTATTTTTTACTTTCACACTTCAACATTTAGTATTAATATTTACAACCTCTCAACCTTTTAAAGACTTTATAATTAATTTTAACGTACTTATTTTTATGTACGTATCGGTACGAATCTAGGTTGATTTACATTTCATTGTAATTTTTTTTAAATGGGTAGGCTCAAGTATAATACATTTTTTTGCTTTTATTTTGTTGAAAATTTTTAGTTGGTTTATATTCCGGCATAAATTTTGTTTTAGTAACAAATCAGGTCAAATGTATCACGTTTCATTAGATGGTTAAAAATTGAGTTATTTACGTTTCGATGCTACCGCAATACAGCGTACCATTCTTTTATGTAAAAAACTTAATTTTCTTACATACTAATTTTTATGTACGTGCCGGTGTATTCTAAAAGGGGTTAACGTTTCAATGTAAAATTCTTTCCCAAATAAGTCGGATCCAATATAATACGTTTTTTGTTTGTCTACCTTTTGACGTAAGTTTTGTTTAGAAACAAATCAAGTCAGATATAATACGTTTTCATTAGATGATACAAATTTGAGTTACTTAAATTTCTAACCCGCTGTAACGCGCGAGAAATTTAGTAGTTATTAACTATTAATTAACTATATATACACAAAAATATGGAGGCAATAGTTCTACTAAGCTATTGATGAAAAAGGGCTGTGCCTTTTGCCCTTTTTTATTTTATTTTTCTTCTTCTCTTGTTGCATTTTTTACTTTTAGTATAATATAATTAAAATTTAGCATTATTAAAATTAAAAGTACACACAAATTTAATACACAATTTATTGGTCCAATCGATTTATAACTACAGATACAAAAAAACATGGAGGCAATAGTTCTACTAAGCTATTGGTGAATATAACATGTTTTCGTGCTTACTTATGGATGTTTCGATTTTTTTTTTCAAAACGAGTGGAGTCAAATTGTGGTTTCCTTTTTTTTTTCTTTTTTCAAAAGCTCTAACACGTGTCAGTTTTTTCTTTTATACCCGTTATGTTTTCTATGTACGAGTCGGGTCACATACACGTGTTAGTTTTTTCTTTTATACCCGTTAAGTTTTCTATGTACGAATCATGTCACATATAATACGTTATGATTGTACGCCATAAACTCGATTTACTTTACATTTTGATCCAATCAATGCTTATATAGGTTACATTGAGTTCAATTGGATACGTCGAAACACGTCTTTTCATATGGTTAACGTATCGTATAACGTTTGAACTAATCAATTTGATGTTAATGATTTACCCGCGTCGCAACGCACATGGGTCTTATTTCTAGTTCCATATAAAATATATACAATACTAACCCAATTTGACATTTAATCTAGCTACCTGTGTGTTTGCATGACAAAATTCAGATATACATACAATTACGTTCATCATAAAAATCATGACAAGTTATACCTGTATACTACATTCAAGTATTGTAAAAATCACGACTAGTCGGCGATTAATCGTTAGTCGGCTAGTAACTTAGTAATTTTTCTGTAACATCCGTCGAAAAACGGGTTTTCAAAACCCGCTTCGATTATTAATCGTATAGTCAGTTTCAATTTTTCGTTGCTTATTTAATGCTCATTTTAATTTTAAACAATACATAATTAATAAACATTTTAGAATATGGGAACTAAAATTGTTAAAAAGTAAAAATAAGGTAAATAAAAAATAAAATAGGCTGCCGGGTTTCGAAACCGGGTCAGCCGGAAGATTCAATCATCAAACACTTAACCACTCCGCCACTTAATGTTTTTGTGTAATCAAGGAAACAAATAAAACCTTAAGTTCACCCATGAATCTATCTGTTTGCGCCAAAACTGAAACCGATAATCGGCTTTCTACTATCCAGAAGTTTGAGTGATCGTGAGTTACTGGTTATAACCGATAAAACCATTACAACCCACGTTCTTAATCAATTCAGTCTTTATTGAACTCGATTCTTATGATTTTTGAGTTTAATAACCGAAATCATTTACCTCCAATTTACACCGGTAATATCATTGTCTCGCAACTCAGAAACACTCACAGAACCTTCAATTTCACTTTCGCTCTAATTTCTGTTCGTCGGAAACGTTTTCTGATATCGCCGGACTTTCGCCGGAAAACAGTGACATTCATCGAATCGGTAAATTTCTCAATTCTTTCATCTTCTATCCATTGTTAGACTTTTACTAACTCAAATCCTTCCTTCAGAATCGGTCCCAGACGACGTTGTCGGATAATCTGCACCCGCCGGAAAATCTCTGAAAATTCCGAAATCGCGCTGTGAATCGGTACAAACATCTAAATTCTCTGATAATTCTTGTTTAGTCACTTAATTTCACAATTAGTTAATCAAAACTGTTAATTGGTCCGCTCAGACGGAATTCATAAACAGAGCCGACGACCTTTGCCGGAGTTCTGAGAAAATCATCTTTCCGGTACACTCATTTCCAAAACCTTCTTTATCCATTTCATTTTAATCATTTATATGTCTGTTAGTCGAATTAAACAAGAACAGTCGAATAATTGTTGTTCTGGGTTGTTTTAACGAAGAAGATGAAGTTTAGGTTGTGTATATATTTAATATAAATCGGGTTAGACACACAGTCCAGCGGTGGACTATGTGCATTTGAAACATAGAGATACCGAGTTCGAGTCTGTCCTTGTTCCGATTCGTCACAATATTCAAACTTTTTTTATAAAACCCAAATACGGAACCTTTTAGTTAGTATATAAGATTAATAAAAACAAGTATTTTAACCAGGTTAGACACACAGTCCAGCGGTGGACTGTGTGCAAAGTTAAACCACAGGTCACTAGTTTAAAAACCTTTTTAATTAAATTAAATTCTGAATAATCTAAGTAGTATATAAATATAATTAAAAACAGAAATATTTCGGGTTAGACACGTAGCTCAGTTGGTAGAGCTGCGTGTACGCGTACGGGAGGTCACAAGTTCGAACCTCACTCAGCGCAAACATACACAAGTCCGAACCGGTCAACAGTCAAAGTCAATGGTCAACGGTCAATGGTCAACCCAAAAAGTAAACATTTTTTTTATATTTTTATTTATTTATTTAATTTAAAAATCAATTAAAAATACTTAAAAATAATATTTTTAAAGTTAGAAAATGACCTTAAACTCACAAAAAAAATCTAAAAATCCTATTAAAATTGTTAATAAAAATCCACTTATTTACCGTACCTTTTCGTTACTATTTAGGTTAGTTATTCCTTGTCGATCAACCCTCTAAACTCGTGCGCATTCAACATCATCAAACGAACGCACCCAATGTGAGTGAATCTCTACAAATTCCCCGTTTTAATCACATTTTGGGGTGTATCATGTGTCTTATTATTTATTACATTTAAACATCCATGATCAAATGTGTATTCAATATGAATCAAATGTTTGTGTGGTTTATGTTTAGATTAAATTTATCATTTTCAGTACATACATCATTATAGGCCGTCTGTTCCCCATTACCTATGAGCGGAACCGTTCCCCATTACCTATGAGCGTGAACGAGGCGTTGCCAACATACGATCGGCTCCGTTTGATTGAGCCTTGATCGCACATACATCATCATAGGCCGTCCGTTCCCCATTACCTATGAGCGGAACGTGACGTTGCCAACATATACATTATCATTCATGTCATATACTCATGTAAGGTGGTTTGTTATTGTATGTTTATTTACGTTTGCTCACATATGATTGTTGCACAATTTTCCCATATTAAATATAACAAGAAATCAATAATAAATGTTTTCTAACAAGGTTCACTCGCCAACTTATGTTGACCCAAAACCCCCCATTTTTACACATGATACAGGTGATCCAGTTGCAGCAAGAAACATATAGGACGGCTTAAAAGAATAAATCGGTTTAGGCTTTGGATTGTTTAATTAGTTACTTTTTCCTTGTAATTGTATGAACTTGTTTGGAATATTGAAGTTGTAATTTTGAATCTAATAAATATAAAACATATTAGTAAACATCATGAGCTTTGGTGATAACCCAATTATGCCCTGGCTCTTATTCCGCTGCGGGTCGGGGTGTGACAGATTGGTATCAGAGCCATGACTATAGGGATATAGGATAGGTTATTAGACCCTTAGAGCCTATACTATAGTTGAATAGAATTATTTAAATTGTTTATGTGTTACATACAAAATTCATGATGTTTATATGCTTTATGTTTATTGTTACATTCAATGTTATGCAAGCATGTTCATAAGTACATATTACTATACAATGCTCATCATGAATCATATCCTCATAACATATCATATCCATGAGAGCACACACCACACAATTTCCATGATTTTTACAACGATTTTTGTATTTTTTTAATCACATCAAAGTGAGTTCTCATGGCGGGCATGTAGTAACTGGAAGGGTACAAGTACCGGTAGTCGGAACGTCCTGTCTAGGCTTGGCATTCGTATAAATCCAAAATAAAGGACCAGTTTGCCTACCTGGGGACTAACGATGAGAGTACGAAGGACCTATTAGGCCAAAGCATGCTATACCAAATGTCGTGTGAGCTAACCCCACTTTGAGTTGTCATTGTGTCTACACCTGGACACCCTCCGACCATACATCTCGCAAACATATTTCATGGTTTTCATTCGGGTGATGCGAGTGTTAAACCGCCAACACCAATGTGAATCCTACTCAGCAAATAGTCATGGGGCCCACATGACTATACAGGTGATGGTATGGGGGACATTGGAGGCCCAAAACATGAGCAAACCCAAGACATCCTATGGATGTTGTTGCATTATTGATGTTTATGTTATTTTTTTTTACGACACATGACACCTAAAAAGACTCCTTAAACTCACAATCTTCTTATGTATGTTCCTGTAGATGTCGGCTAGGCAGCAACATGGGGGTAGAAGGTCAGGAAGGTCAAACGAACGCTTGGCCACCCAAATCGCAAAACAAATGGCCGAGGTGATTCCTGACATCGTAATTCAAGTCCAACAAGCTCTCGCCGCAAATCCCATCAATCCTCCCCATCAAGAAGACTAGAACGTCGACAACCCACCCTCCAAAAAGTGCTCTTACAAACACTTCAAGTCTTGCGATCCCCGAAATTTGAAGGGACCGAAGGTGTCACTGCTCTCCTCCACTGGTTTGAGGAAATGGAGAACACATTCCTCAATTGCGATTGTCCCGAGGATCGCAAGGTACGTTTACCTGGTGGAATACAGAAAAAGGTAAGAGAGGAATCGAAGATGCAATGGCCTTAACATGAGAGGAGTTAAGGGAAATCATGACGAGACGCTTCTGTCCAAGAAGCGAGATCAAAAAGTTAGAGGATGAATTCCACTCGTTAAAGCAAAAGGAAGGAGATCATACTTCCTACAACAAGAGGTTTTTAGAGTTGAACCAAATGATCCCCAATTTGTTCACCCCAGTATACCGCTTAGTCGAACATTATATTCGAGGCCTCCCCTCGAAAATTCAAGACTCGGTCCTAATCACTTCGCCTGCAACACTTGAAACTGCTATGGAACTAGCTACCGAGCTTACCGAGAATCGCATCCGAAACGGCAAATTTAAGGACGAGAAAAAGAAAACCCCCATTGAGGGCCAAACTTCAAACCATTCCACCTCCTCCTCAAAATTTTCTAGTAAGAGGAAACGAAACACCAGAAATTTGCTGTCACACAAACAAATTTCCCTATCCCTACTGCACCCATCACTCAAGTTGCCCCTCACCTGCACCATATAAAAAGCCATACTCCGGCCCATACCTAAAATGCAACCGTTGCCAATACCATCACTTTCCTGATCATCCCTGCCAACATTGCACCGGCTGTGGCCGCGCAGGTCACACCATCCAAGCCTGTCGCGCACTTCAGCGAACGAACCGCCATCAGCCCTCAACTCAAACCCACCATCAGATAGTGGGTCAAGCCCAACAACCTTTACTCCTACCACCTACCCAGCATGTAGCCCAATCCTACTACCAACCCAACTATCCCATGATGCAATCTATGCGGGCTTGTTACAACTGTGGAGACCCGAACCACTTCAGGAACACCTGTCCACGCCTGGTGAACATCATCCATGCCCAAGCTCAAGCAAATCCAGTAAACCAGGCTAACCAAGCTCCTCCACCTGTTAGAGGAAGATCTTTCAACATCAACGCAAATCAAGCTAGGGCTGACAACAATGTGGTTAACGGTACGTTTCTCATCAATGGTAGTATGCATCCATGTTATTTGATACTGGCGCGGATAAGAGTTTTGTGTCCTTAGAATTTGAACCCATCCTCAACCAAACTCGTGATAAACTCATGGAATCCATAACGGTAGAAGTTGCTGACGGAAAACCGGTCTCATTAAACTCTATTATACGTAATTGTACTCTCACCCTAAACGATCACGATTTTCCAGTTGACCTCATTCCTATGAAGTTGGGAAGTTTCGACATTATAATTGGTATGGACTGGCTCAGCCAACATCATGCTGAAGTTGTATGCCGCGAAAAGTTTATTCGCATTCCTCTTACAAATGGTCAGACTCTACGAATCTTTGGAGAAACCCCTTCGAAAGGACTCAAATTAATGTCTTGTCTTCAAGCCCGAAAATATATCCGCAAGAATTATGTCGCATTCCTAACTCATGTCGTCAAAAAGGGAATCAAGGAGAAGAAACTCGATGACATCCCAGTAGTAAAAGATTTTCCGCAAGTTTTTCCTGATGACATTTCAGGACTTCCTCCCGTGAGAGAAGTCGAATTCCGCATTGATCTTATACCTGGAGCTACACCAGTTGCAAAATCTCCTTATAGGTTAGCCCTATCCGAAATGCAAGAGCTAGCCAGTCAACTGCAAGAGCTGACTGACAAAGGATTTATACGTCCTAGCTCATCGCCTTGGGGTGCACCTGTCCTCTTTGTGAAGAAGAAAGATGGAACGTTTCGCATGTGTATCGACTACAGAGAACTCAACAAGTTAACGGTCAAGAACCGCTACCCATTACCTCGCATCGATGATCTTCTTGACCAACTTCAAGGCGCCACCTGTTTTTCAAAAATTGACCTTCGTTCTGGTTATCATCAACTCAGAGTACATGAAGAAGACGTCCCAAAGACCGCCTTCTGAACTCATTATGGTCATTATGAATTCATGGTCATGCCATTTGGTTTAACCAACGCCCCAGCTGTCTTCATGGATCTAATGAACAGAGTCTGCAAACCTTATCTCGACCGTTTTGTTATAGTCTTCATCGACGACATCCTCATCTACTCAAAGTCTAAGTCTGATCATGAACGACACCTTCGACTCATCCTTACACTCTTAAGGACAGAAAAGCTGTACGCTAAGTTTTCGAAATGTGAATTCTGGTTAAGGGAAGTACAATTCCTTGGACACGTCGTCAATGACAAGGGAATTCATGTTGATCCCTCAAAAATCAAGGCAGTACAGGAATGGCAAGCGCCACGTACCCCTACCGAAGTAAGATTATTTCTTGGTTTGGCGGGTTACTATCGCCGTTTCATTGCAAATTTCTCCCGTATTGCTGTACCACTCACGGCTTTGACTCATAAAGGAAAACCCTTCGTATGGGGACCCAAACAAGAAGAAGCCTTCCAAACCCTTAAACGAAAACTCTGTGACGCACCTATCCTCACACTTCCTGAAGGTTGTGATGACTTCGTGGTTTATTGTGACGCGTCAGGGCATGGACTAGGCTGTGTACTGATGCAAAGAGGAAAGGTGATAGCTTATGCTTCTAGACAACTCAAAAGTCATGAGAAGAATTACACCACCCACGACCTGGAACTTGGAGCCGTTGTGTTCGCTCTTAAGATATGGAGACATTACCTCTACGGTACTAAGTGTGAAATATACACTGATCACAAGAGCCTCCAACATATCTTTAACCAAAAGGAGTTGAATATGAGGCAACGAAGATGGGTCGAACTTCTTAATGACTACGACTGTGAAATTCGGTATCATCCTGGCAAGGCAAACGTGGTGGCCGATGCGCTCAGTCGAAAGGGTTATGCGAACTCCATTCGTCTTCTATGTTCGCAAATCATAACCGACATAAAAGATCAAATCCGAGAAGCCCAACATGTTTCAGTAACGGAAAACGACGTACGCAAGGAGCTGTCTTGTGGAGCTGAACTTAAAATCGAAACTAAATCCGACGGTATTCTGTACTATCTAGATCGCATATGGATTCCCGATCACAATAACCTTCGTGATTTCCTTATGAATGAGGCGCACAAAACACGGTACTCTGTACACCAAGGAGCCGACAAGATGTATCAAGACCTTCGATACACTTACTGGTGGCCTGGCATGAAGAAGGATATCGCTGTTTTCGTTTCCAAGTGCCTTACATGTTCCAAAGTAAAAGCTGAACATCAAAGACCCTCAGGACTTCTAGTCCAACCTGAAATACCTGTATGGAAGTGGGAAAACATAACCATGGACTTCATTACCGGGTTACCTCGCACCTCCAGTGGGTATGACACTATATGGGTAATCATTGATCGTCTTACAAAATCAGCTCACTTCATCCCGATTCGCGAGGACTTCAAGAATGAGAAGTTAGCTGGTATCTACATCAGCGAGATCGTAAGCCGTCATGGTGTACCATTAAGCATTATTTCAGACCGCGATGGTCGTTTCACTTCACGAACATGGCAAGTCGTACAAGCCACTTTGGGTACACGATTAGACCTCAGTACCGCTTATCATCCTCAAACTGATGGACAATCTGAACGCACCATCCAAACTCTTGAAGATATGCTTCGAGCATGTGTCATAGACTTCAAGGGAAATTGGGACGCTCATCTACCATTAGTTGAATTTTCGTACAACAACAACTATCATTCAAGTATCGGCATGGCACCTTTCGAAGCTTTATATGGTCGTAAGTGCCGATCTCCAGTATGTTGGCACGAAATTGGGGAAGCTCAAATCACCGGTCCAGAATTGATTCAAGAAACAACAGACAAGATCCATCAAATTCGAAACAATCTTCTAGCGGCACAAAGTCGTCAAAAGAGTTATGCAGACAAACGAAGAAAGCCCTTGGAGTTTAACATTGGTGATCATGTACTTTTAAAAGTATCACCGTGGAAGGGAGTAGTTCGTTTTGGCCAGAAGGGCAAGCTAGCACCACGCTACGTAGGACCTTTCAAGATACTCGAAAGAGTAGGACCTGTAGCATACAAGCTTGACCTACCAGAAGAACTCAACAGAATTCACCCTACATTCCACGTATCAAACTTAAAGAAGTGCCTCGCCGATGAAAACCTCCATATTCCCCTGGAAGATATTCAGATCGATGAATCTATGCACTTCATTGAAAGACCAGTAGAGATCATGGACTTCGGAGAAAAACGTTTAAGACGGAGTCGTATTCCAATTGTTAGGGTACGCTGGGAGTCAAACGAGGACCTGAGTTTACTTGGGAACGTGAAGACTCAATGCGCGAAAAATACCCACATCTTTTTCCTGTTACCACTACTACTAAAATTTCGGGATGAAATTTCTAAAAGTAGGGGATACTGTAACATCCGTCGAAAAACGGGTTTTCAAAACCCGCTTCGTTTATTAATCGTATAGTCAGTTTCAATTTTTCGTTGCTTATTTAATGCTCATTTTAATTTTAAACAATACATAATTAATAAACATTTTAGAATATGGGAACTAAAATTGTTAAAAAGTAAAAATAAGGTAAATAAAAAATAAAATAGGTTGCCGGGTTTCGAACCCGGGTCAGAAACACTCACAGAACCTTCAATTTCACTTTCGCTCTAATTTATGTTCGTCGGAAACGTTTTCTGATATCGCCGGACTTTCGCCGGAAAACCGTGACATTCATCGAATAGGTAAATTTCTCAATTCTTTCATCTTCTATCCATTGTTAGACTTTTACTAACTCAAATCCTTCCATCAAAATCGGTCCCAGACGACGTTGTCGGATAATCTGCACCCGCCGGAAAATCTCTGAAAATTCCGAAATCGCGCTGTGAATCGGTACAAACATCGAAACTCTCTGATAATTCTTGTTTAGTCACTTAATTTCACAATTAGTTAATCAAAACTGTTAATTGGTCCGCTCAGACGGAATTCATAAACAGAGCCGACGACCTTTGCCGGAGTTCTGAGAAAATCATCTTTCCGGTACACTCATTTCCAAAACCTTCTTTATCCATTTCATTTTAATCATTTATATGTCCGTTAGTCGAATTAAACAAGAACAGTCGAATAATTGTTGTTCTGGGTTGTTTTAACGAAGAAGATGAAGTTTAGGTTGTGTATATATTTAACATAAATCGGGTTAGACACACAGTCCAGCGGTGGACTGTGTGCATTTGAAACATAGAGATACCGAGTTCGAGTCTGTCCTTGTTCCGATACGTCACAATATTCAAACCTTTTTTATAAAACCCAAATACGGAACCTTTTAGTTAGTATATAAGATTAATAAAAACAAGTATTTAACCAGGTTAGACACACAGTCCAGCGGTGGACTGTGTGCAAAGTTAAACCACAGGTCACGGGTTCGAAACACATCATGCGCACCGGTTCGACTAGTTTAAAAACCTTTTTAATTAAATTAAATTCTGAATAATCTAAGTAGTATATAAATATAATTAAAAACAGAAATCTTTCGGGTTAGACACGTAGCTCAGTTGGTAGAGTTGCGTGCACGCGTACGGGAGGTCACAAGTTCGAACCTCACTCAGCGCAAACATACACAAGTCCGAACCGGTCAACAGTCAAAGTCAATGGTCAACCCAAAAATTCAACATTTTTTTTATATTTTTATTTATTTATTTAATTTAAAAATCAATTAAAAATACTTAAAAATAATATTTTTAAAGTTAGAAAATGACCTTAAACTCACAAAAAATAAATAAATCTAAAAATCCTATTAAAATTGTTAATAAAAATCCACTTATTTACCGTACCTTTTCGTTACTATTTAGGTTAGTTATTCCTTGTCGATCAACCCTCTAAACTCGTGCGCATTCAACATCATCAAACGAACGCACCTAATGTGAGTGAATCTCTACAAATTCCCCGTTTTAATCACATTTTGGGGTGTATCATGTGTCTTATTATTTATTACATTTAAACACTTGTGCATCCATCATATCCATGATCAAATGTGTATTCAATATGAATCAAATGTTTGTGTGGTTTATGTTTAGATTAAATTTATCATTTTCAGTACATACATCATTATAGGCCGTCTGTTCCCCATTACCTATGAGCGGAACCGTTCCCCATTACCTATGAGCGTGAACGAGGCGTTGCCAACATACGATCGGCTCCTTTTGATTGAGCCTTGATCGCACATACATCATCATAGGCCGTCCGTTCCCCATTACCTATGAGCGGAACGTGACGTTGCCAACATATACATTATCATTCATGTCATATACTCATGTAAGGTGGTTTGTTATTGTATGTTTATTTACGTTTGCTCACATATGATTGTTGCACAATTTTCCCATATTAAATATAACAAGAAATCAATAATAAATGTTTTCTAACAAGGTTCACTCGCCAACTTATGTTGACCCAAATACCCCCATTTTTACACATGATACAGGTGATCCAGTTGCAGCAAGAAACATATAGGACGGCTTAGAAGAATAAATCGGTTTAGGCTTTGGATTGTTTAATTAGTTACTTTTTCCTTGTAATTGTATGAACTTGTTTGGAATATTGAAGTTGTAATTTTGAATCTAATAAATATGAAACATATTAGTAAACATCATGAGCTTTAGTGATAACCCAATTATGCCCCGACTCTTATTCCGCTGCGGGTCGGGGTGTGACATTTTCTTTAATCAGTACATTAATCGCTTGTCGGGCTTATTCGGACCTAGTCGGCCAGCCAAAATCAGCGATCTGGCTGATTCCGGTAAAAACCTGTATATTCCGGCCAAAACCTCTAATTTTCGGCAAATTTCCAACCAAACCATGTGAATTCCAACAATTAATATTGTATACTTAAAAAAACCTAGCTACTTAAAATGAGTTGAGCAAGAGTTAAAACCTAGCTATTTCAAATATTTACCTATAAAAATGTGTACTTTTATACATAAAATTACATATAAAAAACCCGATCTGATTAATCCCGAGTAGTCGCTAGTCCCCACCTCACCAGCCGACTAGCGAGTTCTCCAACTTTGCTACATTCAATGATCAATATTTGCATACATAGTAATAACTAGTTGGATGCCCTGCCCGCGTTGCAGGGCGCTAAGCCGAATATTTCTTAGTTTCATAACATGTAGGCATGTATTTTAGTTACTTGTACATACTATTTATAAGACGATTTAAAAAAAAATACATCGGGTCAACCAATTAAATCAAAACACTACCATAGTTTTGCTAAAAAAAATCTAAAACGATGGCAAGCCTTTAATTTTGAGCTAGGGGCAAGATAGTAATTTGTTAGAACCAACCAATGAGCGAGTGCTAGACACTTGCTTGACACAAAAGTTAAATTGAGTCAAAAAAGTAAAATAAAAATCACTATAGTTTTGCAAAAAAAACCTAAAATAATGGAAAGAGTACAAAATTTAACTGGGGGCAAAATTGTAATTTTTTAAATGAGGGCAAACTCATAATTTTAAACTGAGGGCAGATTTGTAAATTTTTAGCTGAGGGCAAAAGCATAATTTTATTTTGAACGGAGGGCAAAAGAGTAATTTTGAACTTAGGGCTAAATCCTCATTTTGAAAAGGGGGAAAATCATATTTTTGAACTGAGAGCAAAATCATAATTTTGGGTTGAGGAAAAAAAACTAAAACGATAGCAAGACTACAAATTTTAACCCGGTGAAAATCTTAATTTTTTCATTGAGGGCAAACTCATAATTTTAAACTGGGCAAATTCGTAATTTTCAGCTGGGGGCATAACCATAATTTTATTTGAATACGGGTAAAATCCTATTTTTGAAATAAGGGCAAAATCGTAATTTTAAGTTGGGGCAAAAACTTAATTTATTTTGAATTGAAGGAAAAATCGTAATTTTAAACTTAGGGCGAAATAGTAATTTTTAAAAAGGAGGCAAAAACATATTTTTGAACTGAAGAGAAAATTGTAATGTTGAGCTACATGCAAAAGCATAATTTATTTTGAATTAAGGATAAGACCGTAATTTTAAATTAAGGATAAAATTATAAATTGATTGGACCAATATATTGTCTATTAAATTTGTGTGTACTTTTAATAATGCTAAATTTTAATTATATTATACTAAAAGTAAAAAATGCAAAAGGGAACAAGAAAAAAGAAAATAAAAAGGGGTAAAAGGGCGCAGCCCTTTTTTGACCTGACTCGTTTCCCAAAAAAGGTTACCTCGAATCGTAGACTAACTTTAATTTATACCAAAACGAACATAAAAATATACACGTACATTTTTTAAAGAAAATATATTATTTATGAGCTGACTCGTTTCCGAAAAAAGTTTACGTCAAAATGTAGAGCAAATCAAATTATACCGAAACATACATAAAAATATGCACGTGATTATTTGTTTTTTAAGTAAACGGAGTAATAGGGTAAACTCGAAATAAATTTTTATAAAAAAACTGAATATGTTAAAAACGTTCGTTAAACCATGCCAAGTAGCACTAATGTCACACCACTGCAACGATCACTAATATCAGAAAAGCTCGTAAAAATAAATAAATAAAAAAGAAAAATAACACCGAACGAAAAGCAGATGTAAAAACATTGAACCACGCATGCTCGTTGGGACATGTTAATGCGAAGAAATTAGACCCGAAACGTAAAAACATAGAAAAAAACAACTAAGTCGATCTACGACCGTACGTTGTCTATCAAACAGGGAAAATAGACGCGTTGCGACGGACCTGTCAAACGGGAAATATAGACGAAAAAAACGTTGAACCTCACACAAACGTTGTGGCGTGTTAACTCACAAAATTTAAAAGGAAGCGTAAAATGGAAAACTTATGAAAGATGAAAAATATGGTGACCAAAGTTGAAAAAAAGGTGTTGAGGTTAAATTGCAAAATATAAAAAGCTTTGGGGTCATAGATCAAATGGGTTAAATAAAAGGATGAAAACCTATGGGTTATGAAGTGAAAATTCACATTTTTTTGAAACACCCCCTTTACATAAGTTACAACACTCAAAATCATGATAATGTTACAAATTTATAGTTTGGTAATTATAGTGGAAATGAGAACTGCAAGTTTATTAGGAACATTATAACTCTCAAAAGTATATTATCTTTTCTATTGCAATATTATGAATAATTGTGTTATTTTATTTTTACTTATTAGTTTATTACAAAAATTATTATATGTTAACTTTTAGTTGTTAACTTGTGAATATATAAGAGTTTGAATTGACATTTCCTTCAAAACAAATACAAACCAAATAAAATATATAAGTTTTCCGGACCGCCCCGATCTATCAAAATAACTTTTCAGTGACCAAACCTAGTAAGTGTACCTTTATATAAAAAACGTATACCAAAGAATTAGAGGTGGAGGTGTGCGGTCTAGTTTGTGAAAGATGGAAAGGTGTGCGACTACTAGGAGTGTGCAGGGCAGGTGATGTGTGGGTGTGCGGCTACCATGCCTTTGCACTTCAAATGATCACAACTTCCCACTTTAATTAGTGTACGGCAAACATCTTATATATACATACATATGATATTCCAATGGTTTATATTAATCATAATTCCATAACTATAACAACTTATAAATAATAACATAATATTTATTTATTTATTTCGCATAATTACAACGTAAGTGGAATGTAAAAGGGGGAAGTTCGGGTTGTCACATTATCCCCAAGTTGAAAGAAATTTCGTCCCGAAATTCAGCGCACAATCACTGAATCAACTAGTGTAGTTAAACGTTTTCTTGGGGTGTCACATCATCCCCATGTTGGTTTGGAATTTGTCCCGAAATTCCGTAGTAGCTTCAGTGTTGGTTGCGTTGTTCTTAAATAACTGAGGATATTGCGCATCATTTGGTCTTTCCGTTCCCAGGTAAACTCTGGGCCACGACGCAAGTTCCAACGAACTCGAACTATAGGTATTTTGCTACCTTTGAGGGTTTTAACCACTTCGATCCATGATCTCAACCGGTTACTCAATGAAACGAAGCTGATCATCAATCGTGAGTTCCTTGAAAGGAACGATGAGAGTCTCATATGTTAAACACTTCTTCAGATTCGACACGTGGAAGACGTTGTGTACTGTACTGACCTCTTCAGGCAAGTTTAGTCTATAAGCCACTGCACCGATTTTCTCGATGATTTCGAAGGGTTCGGCATAACGCGGATTAAGCTTGCCCTTTTTTTCCAAAACGAATTACACCTTTCCAAGGCGAGACATTTAGCAAAACTCGGTCTCCAACTTGGATTTCAATGGTTTCCTACGCTTATCAGCGTAGCTTTTCTAACGATCGCGGGTGGCCACCATTCGTTGTCCAATCTAGCCAATTTTTCCCGTTGTGTCGAGTACGAGTTCAATGCCAGTGATTTAGCTATCGCCAACTTCAGCCCAACACAAAGGTGATCGACATTTCCGTCCGTATAGCACTTCGAACGGTGCAGCCTGAATTCTAGTATGGTAACTTTTGTATAAGAAAATTATACTGGAGGTAAGTGTCGTTCCAAGCCGTTACCAAAGTCGATGACACATGCTCGCAGCATGTCTTCAAGAGTTTGGATGGTACGATCGGTTTGACCATCCGTTTGCGGGTATAAGCGGTGCTCATGTCTAGGCGTGAGCCGAAGGATTTGTGAAAATGCGCAGATTTGGTTAAACGATACACGACTATCCAAATGGTGTCGTTCCCACTTGGAGATCTAGGTAAACCGGTAACAAAGTCCATGGAAATTTGCTCCCATTTCCACTTTGGTAATTTTGGTTGTTGCAGTAACCCTGACGACTTTTGCTATTCGATCTTGACCCTAGCACAGGTCAAGCACGTGCTAACGTACCTCGCGATGATCGCTTTCGTGTTAGGCCACCAGTACAAAGCCTTGAGGTCATGATACATCGTGTCGAAACCAGGATGTATCGAGTAGCGAGACTAGTGTGCTTCCTCCATCATAAGCTCTCGGAGGTTTCCACATGATGGAACCCATATACGTTCCATGAAGTAGTGGATGCCGTCGTCCTTGAGTTCGAGTTGCTTTTCCATGCCTTGCATCGACTCAGCTAGGAGGTTCTCCTCCTTTAGTGCTTCAACTTGAGCATTGGAAATTTGCTCACGAAGATTCGAATGAATAGTAAGCGAAAGCGCACGAACACGCTTAGGTGTAGTCTCCTTTCGGCTGAGGACGTCGGCTACAAGGTTTGCCTTGCACGGATGGTATTTGATCACGCACTCGTAATCCTTTAGGAGTTCGACCCACCAACATTGTCGCATGTTCAACTCCTTCTGATCTAATATGTGTTGAATACTCTTGTGATCGGTGTAAATCTTGCATGGTACCAGTACAAGTAATGTCTCCATATTTTGAGTGCGAAACTACAGCTCCCAGTTCCAAGTCATGGGTAGTGTAGTTCTTTTCGTGGATTTTGAGTTGGCGAGATGCGTAAGCAATTACCTTCTCACGTTGCATCAGCACGCAACCGAGCCCTTGGATAGATGTGTCACAGTAGACGATAAAATCTTCGGTTCCTTCAGGTAATGAAAGAATGGGTGCGTTGCAGAGTTTTTCCTTTGGTTGCTGAAAGGCAGACTCCTGAGCATCACCCCACTTGTAGGTGATACCCTTCTGGGTTAGAGTTGTGGAGGTTGAGCAATCTTCAAGAAACCCTCGATGAATCTGCAAAAGTAGCCCGACAGACCCAAGAATTGGCGGATTTCAGTCAAAGTCCTAGGTGCAGGTCAGTTTTTGATTGAGTCAATCTTAGCTGGATCGACGTGAATCCCAACTTCATTGACTACGTGTCCAAGGAAATGGACTTCACGAAGCCAAAAGTCGCATTTCGAGAACTTGGTGTATAGTTGTTCGTTTCATAGGAGTTCCAAAATAAGACGTAGGTGTTGATCGTGTTCCTTCTGACTTTTCGAGTAGATCAGAATGTCGTCGATGAATATGATCATGAATTTATCAAGATAAGGTTTGCACACTCGGTTTATGAGATCCATGAAAACCACATGTGCATTAGTCAACCCAAATGGCATAACAAGAAACTCAAAATGGTCGTAGCAAGTCCTGAATGTTGTCTTGGAGATGTCTTCGTCTCGGACTCTCAGCTGGTGATAGCCCGATCTTAGATCAATCTTTGAATAGAAACTCGATCCTTGCAGCTGATCGAATAAGTCGTCGATGCGTGGGAGTGGGTAACGGTTCTTGACGGTTACTTTGTTTAGTTCACGATAATCGATACACATACGAAAAGTGCCATCCTTCTTCTTGACAAACAATATGGGGGCTCCCCAGGGTGACGAACTAGGATGAATAAAACCCTTATCTAGTAGCTTTTGCAATTGCGTAAACAACTCTTCCAGTTCGGTTGGGGCTAGTCGTTAAGGTGTACGCGCTATAGGTGCCGCTCCAGGAGTTAGATTGATATGGAAATTCGACTTGACGGTGAGGTGGGAGGCTAGGTAATTCGTCAGGAAATACCTCGGGAAAGTCACGAACGATGGGGATATCTTCAATCTTCCTTTCTTTGGCTTGAGCATCGGTGACGAGAGCTAAGATAGCAGTATGACCCTTTCGTAAACACTTTTGGGCCTTTAAGAATGAGATGATGCCTACAACAGCACCACTCCTTTCGCTTTGGATAACAAGGGGTTTGCCGACCGCACGAGATATACGGATGATTTCCTCTTGGTAGAGTAATTCTGCTCGATGTTGGGATAACCAATCCATCCCGATGATAACGTTGAAACTTCCGAAAACGATAGGGAGAAGATCGATAGTGAACGTCTGACTGGATAACACAAGTTTACAACCGTTGACGATATGAGTAGCCTCGATATTCCTACCATTGGCTAGTTCGATGACACGTTTAGAGTTCAAGAGAGTTGGGGTAGAATTAAGCATTTCATTAACACTTAAGGATACATAACTAGCATCGGCTCCAGAATAAAAAATTATGGAAACAAAATGACCATCGAGTAGGAACTTACCCGTTATAATGTTGGGGTCGTTCCTTGCTTCACCCGCGCCAATCACAAAAGCTCGTCTCTTGCACCATTCTTGACGTTATTATTGTTGTTGGTGTTGTTCCCAGCTCCTTGGTTCTTGTTGTCACGGTTTTGATTCAGTTGAGGGCAATTCTTCCTGATTTGCCCCTCTGCTCCGCATTGTTAGCATCCTAGATTATTACCCTGTTGCTGTTGCTGCTGTGGCTGGTTTTGCCTCACTGGGTACTCCTTCTACAATCCTTAGCTGCTGCCATTGCCTGTTGCACCGCTGATATCGGTTTTTCTCACACTGCCCGTTGTGATGCCGACTACACTTGTTGCACTTGGGTCACTTTCCTCGATAACCACCCTGGTTTTGATTGGCCTGAGCTTGTTGATTGGAACCTTGTTGTCTTTGAACTTCCTCTACTGAGCTTGAGGTTGTGAGAAGTTGGAACCCTTGCCTTGGTTGTTATCCCACTTGCGCTTGTTGTCGCTAGGAGTATCTGTAGCACACTGATTTGCTTGGGCAGCTTGCCCTGATCATCTGCTTGGTCGGTGAGACGATGTGCCAAACGGATGACTTGCTGAATTGTGGAGAGATTAGCTGAAGTTACCAAACTTTGGATTTCGAGAACTAAACCCTTGAGATAAAGCTTAATTCATTTGTAAGCAGGCTGTGACATGTTGGGACATATAGCACCCAAGTCGTTAGACCTTCTTGTGTACGCTCAATCTCCAATTCGACCATCTTCAAACCATAGTACTCGACTTCAAGTTTCTGAATGTCATTGTTAGATCGTTCCTTGATAAGCACAGGAACCTAATTTGGTATCTAATGTTCATATAGGCGGAAACTATGTGACATGTTAATCAAATATGCAAAGATTACTCGTTAAACTGTTGTTTATTGATCACTAAGTCAAAATACATGTAAGATCCGGATCGGACAGAGCTTCACCTCTGTTGTGACAAAGTTGCAAAAGTTACAAATCAGAAACTAAGGCACACTATTTATAGAATAACAAGTTCGCTGGGATGACTACAAGTTTGGGTGAACTTGTCTTGAACAAGTTCGGCCGAACTTGTACTCACATTATGATTTCGGGCGAACTTGTTGTCTATTTACATAAATACCCCTCATTTCTGACATAAACTAGCCCAATCTAAACAGATTCGATCCAAGACTAAGACATAGACATTATGTACTAACAGACTCCCCCTTTGATATCGTCTTCATCTTGATCAGTCTTCAAAGCTCTGTCTTTATATGCAGCGTCCAAAGAAGTTTTTGTAGGGCTTCTTTCTACGTTCTTGCTCTGGAATTGGCGTTTGGTCAGTAGGCGGCACTTTCGTCATAAACTGAAAATGTCTCAATCTTGCCTCTTTACCCCTTTCGTGTATACGTTTCAATCGCCTTTCTTCCTTCAAAAACTCTTTACGCTCTAGTTCTCTCAACTGGATTGCCACATTCTTCCTGAATTCACACCATGTGCATTGCAAACATTCACGATCCTCTGATACTGCATCGCTTGTTCCTTCTCACGCCGTAACATATCTTACTGAATAATAAACATCGAATATCCTCCTTTGAACAATTCAGTAGCCACATCAGGTCTAGTATGCGTATCGTCCTCCATAACCCTCTCAATCCTTCATTTTGAAACATTTCAACTGATTTTTCTTTAGTTATATCCAAGTGTTCTTCAAATTTCAGCACTATCACTGCTTCGCATGTAGTAGGATCAACTTGCCACCATTTAAATAATGGATAGAAATCCTGTTCAATAGGCACCAGGGGCATGTTTCTCATCGCTCGCGGATGCTTCATAACCAATGTTATATCTTTCTCTCATGTTTTCTTATTCGTTTTGATTCGGAGCTTTGGAATGAATGGTTTCCAGTACTTGAACCCTTGCGTCGCTTCGAATTTAATCATCTTCCATAGCAACTGATCAATAAACTTCATGTGATAAGTAACGTTCCTCGTCTGCACCAATTCCTCTACATCCCAATACGGAAGTGTACTAAAATCTGCCATATGTCGGAAGTATTGTACCCCATATTCTCTTTTGATGGCGTAAACATTTAGTTCTTTCAACCAACCCCAACTAAGTATGTCACCCAACGATATGTCTACATCTCTGGTAAAGAATGCTAATGGACGTCTGAACTTCCTTTCTCTTGGCATCTCTTTGAACCAGGACTTTTTCGCTTTAGCAATCTCTTCCTTTGTCATTGGCTTTGGAACTTTTCCTTCTTGTCCAGACTCAGCTACTTTCTCTTTCAATAAATCTTCATTAAGCTGCTCGTACGTTTCTTCAAATGTTGGAAAACTATATGTATTTGGACCAACGTACTTTTCAACTTCATCTTTTTCATCATCTGACGACCAATCTTAAATGATCACATTGTTGTAATCGTCAGCATCAGACCTTCTTTTATAACAGTACTCGTTTGGTTCAAACGTATCTATGTTCACCACATCTTCTTCGAAATCGAAATCAAACGTTTCAGCATCAACATTCAGCAGCTTAGCCCAATCTTCCTTAGAATAATTGTGAATAAATTCTCCTTCCTTAACGTTATGCTCTAACATTAGAATCATAGGCTTTGTTGGTATAGCAGCAACATGCATTGCAGTAATCGCATCAGACATATCAACATCTTTTTCCCCTGTTTGCCCTTTCTGCTCCATCTAATTTGATCTTCCATTCTGTTTGCATCATCGCTTAGTAGTGAGGAAAAATTGAATTCATCAGACACTTTGGCATCAACAACCTTTAAACCAACTCCTCCTTGACCATCATCATTTCCATCATCGTTATCGGAGTCGTCTTTAGTATCATCAACAGGTTCATCCTCATCTTTATCTTCAGCTTCTTCATCGTCTTTCTGCTCTGTTTCTTTCTCTGGTATAATAACAGACTCTGAAGCTTTCACAGATTCAATCACAAGGCTCAATTATCTCAGGCATAGTTTCTATCACATGTTTGCCTTTCCCTGTTCTGCAATTTCTTTTTCTGCTTTATCCTTGGCTACTTGCAAATCTAACCTTGCATATTCAGCAGCAAAATCAATCCCCAAAATGTTCGATAATACCTTCTGTAGCCTTGAAAATCTTCGATAATTCAAATCTCGTTCTGATCCTAGTTCTGCAATCTTTTTCTGCAGTCGTTCATTCGCATCTTGCAGACTTTCGATTAGGGCTTTCAAGTATCCACGATCACCTTCCAGAAATATGACTTTATCATTCAGAATTTCCTTTTCCTCTTCGCTTTGTTTCACCAACTGTTCCAAAGTAGCTTTCCCCGTTTCATTCTTTGATACTTTGTCTTCCAGAACTTTAATCTTTTTTTCAAGTTCATCCACATCATATTCTGGGAAGAAATCATTCAAATCTTGAATATTGACAGGCTCATCAGGAATGTTTCCAAACAGCTTTAACCTCGGAGTAGTCTTAGGTGTAGACTTAGGAGTACTCTTTGGTGTATGAACATCTTTCGGAATAGAGCTTTCCAGTTGTGAAGTTGTAGGTGGATCTTGAGACTGTATGATTGGAATTTCAAGCAATTCAGACTCAGGAGGTTCTTGTGTAACTCCTGTTTGTACTGCACCAGAAGGTTCTTGTGGGACTTATGTGCCTTTTTTTCCAATGTAACGACGGCTTTTTGGTTTATGCGTTTTCTTGCCTTTAGCACTGGGAGACCCTGTAGTCTTCAATGATGTATCTTTTACAGAAGACTTAACATGTTTAGCCTTTTTCTTCGGTCTCTCCTTATCTAAACCTTTTTCTAACTCTGGTTCATAATCACATCTGTTTCTTTTATCTTCTCTGCCTCTTTCTCAGTGATAGCTTTCTTTGTAGCTTTTTCTAGAGAATCATTGCTATCATCATCCTTTTCAGATGTTGCAGAGATAACTTCATCTTCTTGAGTCTCTTGACTTTCGATTTTGACTGCAACACTTGAACCAGCTTCAAGTTGTACATTTTCTGGCTCATCTTCGGCTATTAACATAGTTTCGACTTTCTTTGACTTCCTTACAGTTTTCTTTTTCTCTTAAAATTCTTTAAGAACCAGTCGCTGCGTTTCTCTTTGACTGTAGACATCCATTCTAGTTCAGCATTTACTTCTTTCTCATCACCACTCCCTGCTTTTCTCCATTCATACTCAGTGGTGCGATGTAATCAGCAGAATGTATAGCACCAAATAAAGGCTTTGCAACCGGTGCTGAAGCTTGTTTCTGGAAAGTAATCAGCTTCTTCACAGTGACTTCATCCATGTGACTAAGATATAAGATATCGTTCGTATCCTTTGCAATCTTCTTGAACTTTTCGTCGATGAGCATTTGTACAAACCTCGAATACATAACAAGCCTGTTCGATCCCATGTTGTTCTTCATATGCGTGAACACGAGCTTCGAGAAATTAAACTTCTTGTTTAGAACCAACGCTGTGGCCATACAAGCCATGTAATCCAGAACATCATCCAAACCTGCCTTTCGATGGCTAAATGCATGTATAATTGCATGCATCAAAAACTTGTAGGGATTCAGAACTCCCCCTTTCTTCAAGGCAGATTCATTAACGTGCCCTTTGTAGCCCATGCGGCAAAAACAACCTCGCACCATTCTTTCTTCCAGCAACATCGGATCGCTTGCTTCGTCATTGAAATTTAGTACTTTACGAATGTCAGCTTCTGTTCATCTCCTTATCCTCGTCTCCTACTCGGACGACAGATTTTATCACTGTACTATCTTCCTTCAGGGACGCAGAGTTCCAAAATCTGTAGACATGCCATCGATATACCATCGTCTTTTCCGTGATCGCCTTATGAATAGGAATACGCTCCATGAAAGCAAGAATACTGTCAAATGCTTCAAGAGATGGACAGACAGTTTTGTCGAGCTTGATACACGTATTGTGAAATTTATTAAACGAGAGCTGAATATTCTACAAACACGAGAATCGAGACAAAATTAGTCAAAATTTTACAATTTTCATACAATTTCACATCAAGTTCGGGCGAACTTGATTAGACAAATAATGCATTACAAATCATCAAGTCCGGGCAAACTTGTAAAGACATTTTGATTAAAACTCAAACAAGTTCGGGCGAACTTGTTAAAACCTTTTGAACTCATCAGACAAGTTCGGGTGAACTTGTGAGATTCTCAACATTTCAAACTTTGAAGGTAAGTTCGGGCGGACTTGTGAAAGTTTCATCATTTTAACATTTGAGGACAAGTTCGGCCGAACTTGGTTCAAAGAACCAGTTGACAAGTTCGGGCGAACTTGTCATCACTTTCATGAATAACCTGCAACAACATATCCAGTTCATTTTGATTCAAATTGATTATACGTTTAAGGTCGTTTATGTTTATTTATCACATTTTAATGTTCAATTCATCCTTAAATATACTAAATCAAATCCAAATGTCCAAATCAGATCTATAACGTTCAAAGATGGTCAAAATACGGTCCAAAATCCAATCACCTACCATAGCCATGTTCTTTAGTGTGCCAATCACTAAAGATCACTTGAAAATCGGGCAGCAATTCGACGTATTGTGTGCAAAAATGAAGTTCGCTTTTAATCGCTCAAGTTCGCTCTGTGTTCAGAAAGATCAGTAATGAAGTCCGGGCGAACTTATGATCTATTTGTACTGAACAAGTCCGGGCGAACTTGTAATATCAATCAACTAAGATCAGTTTAAGTCCGGGCGAACTTGCCAACAGATGAAGACTTTTAAGCATATACAAGTCCGGGCGAACTTGATCAACCCTAAAGTCAAATTTTTCAAAATTTTCAAATTTTGACCCTGAACTTTTCAAATTTTACCAGTTTTAATAATCCACTCAGTTGACCAACTCTAAGTTAATGACCTTGATTAACTGATTTGTCTGCTGAGTCCAAGTTAATGACCTCGGTTCGACCCGATTATGAACAAACTGTTGGTTTTTCTCAAAATCAAGTTTTAAATTAAAGAACTTTTAATCGTTTTAGCCTATCAGATTTTGCAGATTAGCTCCCAGCCCATTGTCACTTAGATTTCCACCAGTTTAGCACCTTACAGACTTCGAAGATCCGTTCTCCAACATTGGCTTGTTGAAACTAATGTAGAAACAAAATCTTTTTGTATTTTTGCAAGATTATGCTAAAACACACTAAAAATATTTTTAGTTTTAATCTGTAAAGCAGATAAACTATGTACAGAACTATGTACAGACTTATAACAAGTAAACTATGTACAAACATATTTACAGACATATTTTTGTGAATTCGTGTCTAAGGATCATATCAGTTGATTGAGATATATCACCAGTATCGTTGACCTTTTGATGACTTTTAAGTTTTAAACTCGTTAACCTAGATTGTCGATATGTTTGTACATTTAAACTTCGATACATTTCTCAATTGTTCCAAGATATCTTAGATAGAATTATGAAACTTGACTTAACTATGGTTCCCATCTTAGAATATACTCCCGTATCAAGATTCCCTAGATTTTATCTTACTGGTGAATATAGCGTAATTGATATATGTATCTGGGTTAATGCGAAGCCTTGAGAGCTCAGGTTAATACCACCGTATCGATAAAGAGATGAAGGCTCGACTTAAAGGTGTGTTCCAATTAAGGAATCTTTTAAGCACTGCAAATGATTAGATCTTTCAATTCTTTTTCAAGTTTGCATGCAGTTTTAGGGTTTTTAGCAAAAGGTTTATAGAAGTTCTAGGCTAATGCTTCCGCAAAATCAGAAGAACTTGTATAATACCCCAGATATCAACTATCTATAAAGACCTCGTATCTCAGAATCAGGCAATCTCTCAAACGAAATTTCGGGGTACTAAGTCCATATATCCGAGAGATGTTAATCCACAAGTTTAAGCAGTTGTAAAATTTAGTTTTATCCCGGAAACAATTTACTGAACGTGTAAAGCCTATCTACACATCCTTAGTAAGACTTGTTATCACTTTTTAAACTTTACAATTCTTTAGCATACTGTGATAGTCCACTGAAATTTCGGAGTACTAAGTCCATATATCCGAGAGATGTTAATCCACAAGTTTAAGCAGTTGTAAAATTTAGTTTATATCCCGGAAACAATTTACTGAACGTGTAAAGCCTATCGACACATCCTTAGTAAGACTTTTTTATCACTTTTAAAACTTTACAATTCTTTAGCATACTGTGATAGTCCACTGATGTACTATCATTTCCTTTGTGACACAAAATCCTTTTTGTCTTTTTCAATGTTTTTGTACTTTTGAATTTTTTATATGTTTTTGTATTTTCTCAAATATTTCTCCCCCTAAAATCAAAAACATATTTTTTGTATTTTAGTTTTTAAGAAATACTAATCTAAAAGATATACAAACCAATGGGATCACGTGAACTCGTCATTCGATCCATATTCAACCTCTGCTTTCGCACTGTCAGCAAATTTTTAATACCATTAAGCCTCATTAGATATTTAAATCTTGTTAAAGGAAATGCTTTGGTATAAAAAAATCAGCTTTTTGTTCTTCGATGTGGATTTTTTCAATTCGCACCAACTTCTTTTCGTAGCAATCCCGAATGAAGTGATAACGAATTTCTATGTGTTTAGTTCAAGAGTGATGAACAGGATTTTTAGTGATGTCGATTGTTGCCTTATTGTCTACATACAAAGGCGTATCAAGAAATTGCAATCCAAAGTCCCTCATCTGTTGTTGAATCCATAGGATTTGTGAACAACAGCTGGAAGCAGAACTGCATTCTGCCTTACAAGTAGAGAGAGAGACCGTGGTTTGTTTCTTGCATTGCCATGTTACTAATCGAGTTCCAAAGAACTGGCAACCAGACGTCGTAGACTTTGAATTCACTTGTCCACCCCAAAGTCAGAATCAGCGTATCCCGTCAAATCAAAGTTATCGTTCTTTGGATACCACATGCCGGTGCTTGGACATCCTTCAGGTAACGGAATATTCTCTTGACTATCTGCATGTGAGATACTCGGGGACTGGACTGATATCTTGCGCAAAGGCAGGTAGGATAAATGATATCTGGGCGAGATGCTGTCAGATACATAAGAGATCCTATCATCGACCGATAGAGCATATCATCCACTTTGGTTCCTGTTTCGTCGATGCAAATTCCGTGATTGCGCCAGAGGAGTAGAAAGCGACTTCGAGCTATCCATTTCAAACTTCTTCAGAATATCATGAACGAATTTCGTTTGATGAATGAATATGTCGTCTGGTAACTGATCAACTTGTAACCCGAGGAAGAATTCCATTTGGCCCATAGAAGACATTTCGAACTTCTTCTTCATTATCTTCTCAAATTCTTTGCAAAGACTATCATCCGTTGAACTAAAGATGATATCATCCACATAGATTTGTACAATGATTAGATGACTTCCGAATTCTTTGGTAAACAATGTACTATCCACTGTGCCTCTAGTAAAGCCGTTTCCAACAAGATGTTGAGATAACGTCTCGTACCAAGCTCTCAGGGCTTGGTGTAATCCGTATAAGGCTTTGTCTAGGATATAAGCTTTGTTCTTGTTCAGCGGATCGACGAACCCAGGTGGTTGGCCGACGTACACTTTTTCGCGTAGCTTACCATAGAGAAATGCAGATTTCACATCTAACGGGTACACCTCAAAACCTTTCCAAGCAGCGAATGCAAGGAAAATGCAGATTGACTCTAAACGTGCAACCGGTGCATAGACTTCCGTATAGTCAATTCCTTCTTGCTGATGGAACCTTTGACAACCAACCGAGCTTTGCTTCTAACGATCACACCTCGATCATCCCTCTTACACTTGAAGACCTACTTCGTGTCTATCGCTTTCTGCTTAGGTGGTAAGTCAACAAGTCTCCAAACTCCCAGTTTCTCAAACTGTAACAACTCTTCCTGCATCGCTATCACCCAGTTCTCATAACCTAGAGCTTCATTCACAGTCTTCGGCTCGATTTGAGATACGAAACATGAATAATAACAATAGTCTTGTGTCGGAGCCACTCCAGTATAGAAACAACTTAAAGCGATGTTGATTTGGTTTCTCGTTCTCACACCAGTCTGTAACTCACCAATAATGTTTGTTGAAGGGTGATATGAATAAGATCGTGGCATCTCCTCACTAGGAACATCAACTATACCGTTCTGATTTGAAATATTCAGATCAACGATCAAATCAACTTTAGGAGCACTAAATGTTGCTTCATTTTGATTGCTCGGGCCAGCATATTGATTCAACATGCTTTTTATCTGCTCGGATTCTTCATCGGAAGAGTATTCTCCATCATCATCGAAAGTCGGAGCTTCATCAAAGTCGGAATTCTGATTCTAAGGAATATTGGGCTCTATGGTAGCATTTCCTGGTTCAGTGGAAACATTTGCAGGAGTTGTAGTAGGTTCTACTTTTGCTTCAGAAACTTGTTCAACTGGAACACCACTATTATTCGGACCTGCACCAGAAGACGATGTACCAACTGTAACAACTCGGAAATTCGTTGTCATCTTTTTCCTTGTTTTTATTGCTGTACTTCTTTTGTAATCCGAGATTCGGTTAATAATAAAGTTTATGGTAATTAATTATGGTATTGTACGTTATTATCGCATCTAATCGCTTAATAAATCGCATCGCTAATCTCATCGCATCGTAAATCGCAGTTATTTATGTGGTTTTATGTTATTTATGTGTTATGTGTGTTTGTGGTTATGATTACGCTCGCTCTCGCATCGCTCTCGCACTCTCGAATCGCTAAATCGCACTATTATATCAACCATAATGCTTAACGCTTTAATTTAACGCTTAACGCTTTAATTTAACGCTTAATATAACTATCTAATGCGAACCGAATAACCAAACGAACCCTTAACGCGGAATAATCGAAGAAAACCCAACTTTTGGGTCAAGTTCGCTCGAACTTGGTGACCCTAAGTTCGGCCGAACTTGACTGGCCAAAACTCAGGTTCTCTCCTCTAACTCAAGTTCGCTCGAACTTGCTTGAATCTTTAGGGATTCAGCAAGTTCGGCCGAACTTGACTCCATACTCTCCAAAATCTGTCAAGTCCGCTCCAACTTGCATGTTTTCATGCAAGTTCGGCCGAACTTGCTCCCACCAGCCTTCATTTTTTCCTTCTCCTATAAATACCAAGCCCATTCCTCTCATTTGCACTTGCTGATCAAGTTCGCTCAAAGCTCCCTCATTCCAAATCTCTCGTGTTCTAAGTAAGAAATGACCCGATTTCGACTACAACAACGTTTATCAACAACCAACAAAGGTTTACAACGATTTTGCATAAGGATCTACCTTCGTTTTCATCAAAACCCATTCTTTTATGAAAATCTTCATCTTTTTCTTCAAAACTTATGTTTTTAACTTAGATCTACACAATACGAGTTCGTTTGGTGTTAGTGGAGGCTTCCCAAACACGAGATCTGCAAGATCTCAGCTTGTAAGTTCTAGATCTGAGAAAAACCTTTGAAAACCATTGATTTCTACACAAGATACAGACTTTTGATGATGTTTTGTTCATTTTCTGGTATGAAACGAAGCATCTATCATTCAAGATCCCAGATCTGGAAGCACAAGGACGTTTATGTTGGTTTACACAAGCCGGACTAATCCGAACGAACCTCGAGTTGGCCCGGATTAGCCCACGCTTTTGTAAAACGGCTAAAACAGCTCTAAAAGACCTCTCCGACCTAAGTTTGCTCAGTAGCACAGGGTTGGAGGGATGAACACTCGATTTTCCTCAGCAAACGACGTGAAAACGCAAGATTTTGGACCGAAAACATCAAGTTCGCTCGAGAATCACCAGTTTCCCAAGTCAAGTTCGACCGAACTTGTACCCAAATGGGTCAAGTTCGACCGAACTTGGGTACTTTTCACCAAGTTTTCTTGCAAGTTCGCCCGAACTTGTCTCCTCAGTAAGGATTCTCCACAAGTTCGCCCGAACTTGACAAGATTCTTAAGAATCTCATCAAGTTCGACCGAACTTGGCACCAAACTCAGCAAAATCATACAAGTTCGCTCGAACTTGTGTGTTAACACACAAGTTCACCCGAACTTGTCAACTGCCAAACCAAGACTTAACCGTTTCAGCTTTTCGGAGACTGATGCACTTCCGTTCGCGTATGCAGGCTGATTCAGCGCTCTTCTCGACTCCCCTCAGATCCCGAACTCGTACCTAAACGCACCCACAGTGAGTATACTTGACCCATTTTCGCTTTAACGCACTCTTTGGGTGTTACATACGTTCCTATATCAAAATCATTTCACAAATCAAACTGTTTATCACACGCGAATAATCTGATTATATATGCTCAATACGTGATGCTAAACATGTGACTAGGACTTATTTTCGTTAACTTGCCTCCTTAGCTAGTATGGTACTATAGTGTGGCTTACACCCGACGGGTCTAGTTAGGATGGACGCACAAGCCTTCTCACGGTAGTTAGCATGAGAAATAAGCTTATGTTAATCTGTGTGAAATGTTTCAGTGTATCATGATATGTAGTTAGGTTATTTCGCGAACGCTTTCTCGATTATGCTAGTAGTACTTAAATATGTATGCTCACCTTTACTTAATTGTATTGACTTGTATTTTAACGTATGTAACAGGTTGAGGATTTAGCGTGGATCCTTGGATGATGCTTAGTTTAGTTTGCTTTGTTTAGTTAGTTTGTTTATGTATTTTGGATTTGGAACTTATGTAGGGGAACTCGAACCCGGTTGAATTTTATGAGAAATCTCCGTTTTGTAATAATTGTTTAAATGTTACGTTTAATAGTATGGGATATTTAGTAGGTTGTGATATGTTAAATGATTGTTATGGAACATCTCGTGAAATCAATCTGGTCGCCTAGTGCCACTAACCCTGATGCTTCCGCCATCGGTTGGGGTGTGACACCAACAGTGGGTTGAGTAACCACAATTGGCCTTATAATCTGTTCTTGGTTTGCCGATTGTTGAAGAAAATAAAGAGCTGCAAGTTCTTCATCAGATGGTTCTTCTGGCAAGTCGAATGACTTCCACAAATCTTAGTAATTGAACAACCACGCATCACCTTTCCTCTAAATAGAAGTTGTGTACCAAAAGCAATCAACGTGTTGTGCTTCGACCACCCTTCTCAAAGCAGGAATATAAACTCTCCTTAGCGGACTAGCGTATCCGACAAAGAAATCTTCAAGTGTTTTAGCACCAAACTTACCATCTTGATCAATCACTGTACACGGTGCACCAAACGGTTCTAGATATTTCAAATTTGGTTTCCTTCGGTTGATCATTTTGAAACAAGTCTTTTTAGTCGGTTTGACAGTTAACTATTTAAAGTGTCGCATGCCGCTGCAACCGCCTCACTCTAGAAACTAACAGGAAGTTTTGAGTCTGCAAGCATGGTTCTTGCCGTTTCGATTAACGTTCTATTCTTCCTCTCAGCTACGCCATTTTGTTGTGGAGTATAAGGTGCACTGAATTCGTGCAGAATCCCTTTGTCATTGCAAAACTCTTTCATCTTGTTGTTCTTGAACTCCGTTCCGTTATCACTTCGAATATGTCTAACAGGAAGATGATAGATTTTCAAGTTTCTTGAAGAGAATCACCAGATTGTCACACCCCGACCCGCAGCGGAATAAGAGTCGGGGCATAATTGGGTTATCACCAAAGCTCATGATATTTACTAATATGTTTCATATTTATTTAAGTCAAAATTACATCCTCAATAATCCAAACATGTTCATACAAATACAAAGAAAAATAATCAACTAAACAATCCAATCTCTAAACCAGTTTATTCTTCTAAGCCAATCCTATGTGTTTCTTGTTGCGGCTGGATCACCTGTATCATGTGTAAAAATAGGGGTTTTTAGGTCAACATAAGTTGGCGAGTGAACCTTGTTATATAAACATTTATTATTGATTTCTTGTTATCTTTATCAAGGAAAAATTATGCAATAGTCATATATGAGCAAATGTAAATAATCATACCATAACAATAACAACCACAAACAATAACATATGAACTTGCATGAATATATAACATGAATGAAACTGTATATGTTGGCAACGTCACGTTCACGCTCATAATGTAATGGGGAACGGACGGCTTATGATGAATGTCTGTGCGATCAAGGCTCAATCAAACGGAGCCGATCGTATGTTGGCAACGCCCGGTTCACGCTCATAATGTAATGGGGAACTGCTCAACGCTCATAATGTAATGGGGAGCGGCGGCCTATGATATTGCATGTACTCAAAATAATAAATTAAATCTAAACAATAACCACACAAACAGTTGATACAAGCTGAATACACATTTGTTCATGATATGATGTATGCACAATGATTTAAATATAATAAATGGTAAGACACATGATACACCCCAAAACGTGATTAAAACGGGAATTTGTAGAGATTCACTCACATTGGGTGCGTTCGGTTGGAGATGATGAGATGCGCACGAGTTTGAATGATTGATCAACGAGGATTAACTAACCTAAATAATAACGGAAGTTATAGTAAATAAGTGGATTTTATTAATAATTTTAATAGGATTTTTAGATATATTTTTGTGAGTTTAAGGCTATTTCCTATCTTTAAAAACATATTTTTAAGTACTTTTAATTGATTTTTAAGTTAAATTAAATAAATAAAAATAAAAAAATGTTGACTTTTGCGTTGACCATTGACCGTTGACTGTTTGACCGTGACTGTTGACTGTTTGACCGGTTCTATTGTGTGCATGTATGCGCCAGCCAGGACTCGAACCCGAGACCTCCCGTACGCGTGCACGCAGCTCTACCAACTGAGCTACGTGTCTAACCCGAAATAATTCTGTTTTTAATTATATTTATATACTAATTTAGTTTATTCAAAATTCTTTTATTTTTAAAAAGTGTTTTAATCATCGAACCGGAGCGTGCAACAGGTCTCGAACCCGGGACCTGTGGGTTAGTGTTGCACACAGTCCACCGCTGGACTGTGTGTCTAACCTGGTTAATATACCGATTTTTATTATACTTAACATCTACCGTGAGTTAATCCGGTTCAGTTAGAAAAATAAAACATCTTTATTACAGAGCATACGTGTGTGTCAAAGATCGAACTCGCGGCGTGTGATATATGTGCGCACACAGTCCACCGCTGGACTGTGTGTCTAACCCGAGATAATATCCAAATTATATTAAACTTATAAACAACCTAACTTCATCTTCTTCATTACAAAATCACAGACTATGAATACTCTACTGATTCTTGATTAATTCGATTGACAAACATTCAAATGACTAAAATGAAATGGCAGAGAAGATTTTGGAAGTAAACATACCGGAGAAAAGATTTATCTCAGAATTCCGGCGAAGTCGTCGGCTCTGTTTTTACGGATTTTGTCTGAGCGGACAGATTATCAATTTGATTAGCTAAATGCGGAATTGAAGCACTGAACAAGGATTGCCAGAAGGTTTAAAAGACTATACCGTTTCACAGCGAGAATTGGGAACTTTCAGAAGTTTTCCGGCGAGAGTGAATTATCCGATATCGACGTCTGAAACTGATTCCGATTGAAGGGTTTGAGTTAGCAACAGCTTAACAACTGATAGACTATGAAAGAATTGAGAGACTTACTGATTTGATGGAAAACACGGTTTTTCGGCGAAAGTCTGTCGAGTTCAAATAGCTTTTCCGACGAACTGAAAGTATTGCGATAGTGAAATTGAAGGTCTGCAGATGAGTTTGAGTCGCGAGAGGGGACTATGATTGGAGTAATTCAGGAAATGCAGGTTTTCGGTTATTAAAACCGATCAACTCTTGAATTCAAGTCCATTCAAAGCTAAATTGATTGGAGGTGTCGGTGTATCGGTTATTGACAGAAAACCGCGAACAATCAAACGTTTTTGGACGTTTGGAGACCGATTTCGGTTACAGTTAGCGTAAACAGATCGATTCATGGTTGAACATAAGATTTAATTGTTTCCTAGAATTCACAGAAAACATCAAGTGGCGCAGTGGTTATATGTGTGTGTGATAAGTCTTATGCTTACCCGGCTGACCCGGGTTCGAATCCCGGCAGCCGGTTTTCTTTTTTTATTTATTTTATTTTTACTTTTTTATCAATTATAACTTTTATATTCTAGTTTGTTTATTAATTATGCATCGTTTAAAATTTAAATTAACATAATTACGCAACGAAACATTTATAACTTGATATTCGATTACAAACGAAGCGGGTTTGGAAAACCCGTTTTTGACAAATGTTACAGTATCCCCTACTTTTAGGGATTTCGTCCCGAAATTTAAATAGTAGTAGTAGGAAAAAGATGCGGGTATTTCTCGCGCATTGAGTCTTCACGTTCCCAAGTAAACTCAGGTCCCCGTTTCGACTCCCAGCGTACCCTAACAATTGGAATGCGACTTCGTCTTAGACGTTTTTCTCCGAAGTCCATGATCTCTACTGGTCTTTCAATAAAATGCATAGATTCATCAATCTGAATATCTTCCAGAGGAATATGGAGGTTCTTATCAGCGAGGCACTTCTTCAAGTTTGATACGTGGAATGTGGGGTGAATTCTGTTGAGTTCTTCTGGTAGATCAAGCTTGTATGCTACAGGTCCTACTCTTTCGAGTATCTTGAAAGGTCCTATGTAGCGTGGTGCTAGCTTGCCTTTTTGACCAAAACGAACTACTCCCTTCCACGGTGATACTTTTAAAAGTACATGATCACCAATGTTAAACTCCAAAGGCTTTCGTCGTTTATCTGCATAACTCTTTTGACGACTTTGAGCTGCTAGAAGATTGTTTCGAATTTGATGGATCTTGTCTGTGGTTTCTTGAATCAATTCTGGACCGGTGATTTGAGCTTCCCCAATTTCGTGCCAACATACTGGAGATCGGCACTTATGACCATATAAGGCTTCAAAAGGTGCCATGCCGATACTTGAATGATAGCTGTTGTTGTATGAAAATTTCAACTAATGGTAAATGAGCGTCCCAATTTCCCTTGAAGTCTATGACACATGCTCGAAGCATATCCTCAAGAGTTTGAATGGTGCGTTCAGATTGTCCATCAGTTTGAGGATGGTAAGCGGTACTGAGATCTAATCGTGTACCCAAAGCGGTCTGTACGGCTTGCCATGTTCGTGAAGTGAAACGACCATCACGATCTGAAATAATGCTTAACGGTACACCATGTCGGCTAACGATTTCGCTGATGTAGATCGAGCTAGCTTCTCGTTCTTGAAATCTTCGCGGATTGGAATAAAGTGAGCTGATTTTGTAAGACGATCAATGATTACCCATATAGTGTCATACCCACCAGAAGTGTGAGGTAACCCGGTAATGAAGTCCATAGTTATGTTTTCCCACTTCCATACAGGTATTTCAGGTTGGACCAGAAGTCCTGAGGGTCTTTGGTGTTCAGCTTTCACCTTGGAACATGTAAGGCACTTGGAAACAAAAACAGCAATATCCTTTTTCATTCCAGGCCACCAGTAGTGTATCGAAGTAGTTATCGGTTGATACATCTTATCGGCTCCTGGGTGTATAGAGTATCGTGTTTTGTGAGCCTCATTCATAAGAAATTCACGAAGGTTGTTGTGGTCAGGAATCCATATGCGATCTAGATAGTACAGAATACCGTCAGATTTAGTTTCAATTTTAAGTTCAGCTCCACAGGACAGCTCCTTTCGTACGTCGTCTTCCGTTACTGAAACATGTTGGGCTTCTCTAATTTGATCTTCAATGTCAGTTATGATTTGCGAACATAGAAGACGAATGGAGTTCGCATAACCCTTTCGACTGAGTGCATCAGCCACCACTGCCTTGCCAGGGTGGTACCGAATTTCACAGTCGTAGTCATTTAGAAGTTCGACCCATCTTCGTTGCCTCATGTTTAACTCCTTTTGGTTGAAGATATGTTGAAGACTCTTGTGGTCAGTGTATATTTCACACTTAGTACCGTAGAGATAATGTCTCCATATCTTAAGAGCGAACACAACGGCTCCAAGTTCTAGGTCATGGGTGGTGTAGTTCTTCTCATGAGTCTTGAGTTGTCTTGAAGCATAAGCTATAACCTTTCCTCTTTGCATTAGAACACAGCCTAATCCTTGCCCTGACGCGTCACAATAAACCACGAAGTCATCATAACCTTCAGGAAGAGTGAGTATTGGTGCATCACAGAGTTTTTGTTTAAGGGTTTGGAAGGCTTCTTCTTGTTTGGGTCCCCATATGAAGGGTTTTCCTTTATGAGTTAAAGTCGTGAGTGGTACAGCAATGCGGGAGAAATTTGAAATGAAACGGCGATAATAACCAGCCAAACCAAGGAATGATCTTACTTCGGTTGGTGTACGTGGCGCTTGCCATTCTTGTACTGCTTTGATCTTTGAGGGGTCGACATGTATTCCCTTGTCATTAACAACATGTCCAAGGAATTGTACCTCTTTTAACCAGAATTCGCATTTGGAGAATTTGGCATAGAGCTTTTCATTCTCTAAGAGTCTAAGGATGAGTCGAAGGTGCCGTTCATGATCAGACTTAGACTTTGAATAAATGAGAATGTCGTCGATGAAGACTATAACAAAACGATCGAGATAGGGTTTGCAGACTCTGTTCATTAGATCCATGAAGACAGCTGGAGCGTTGGTTAAACCAAATGGCATGACCATGAATTCATAATGACCATAACAAGTTCGGAAGGCGGTCTTTGGGACTTCTTCTTCATGTACTCTAAGTTGATGATAACCAGAACGAAGGTCGATTTTTGAAAAACAGCTGGCTCCTTGAAGTTGGTCAAGAAGATCATCAATGCGAGGTAATGGATAGCGATTCTTGATCGTTAACTTGTTGAGCTCTCTGTAGTCGATGCACATGCGAAACGTTCCATCTTTCTTCTTCACAAAAAGGACAGGTGCACCCCAAGGCGAGGAGCTAGGACGTATGAATCCTTTGTCAGTCAACTCTTGCAATTGACTGGCTAGCTCTTGCATTTCAGAGGGGGCTAACCTATAAGGAGACTTTGCAACTGGTGTAGCACCAGGTATAAGATCAATGCGGAATTCGACTTCTCTCAAGGGAGGAAGTCCTGAAATGTCGTCAGGAAAAACTTGCGGGAAATCTTTTACTACTGGGATGTCTTCAAGTTTCTTCTCCATGGTTCCCTTTTTGACGACATGAGATAAGAATGCGACACAATTCTTGCGGAGATATTTTCGAGCTTGAAGACAGGACATTAATCTGAGCCCTTTCGATGGGGTTTCTCCAAAGATTCGTAGAGTCTGACCGTTTGAAAGAGGAATGCGTATAAACTTTTCGCGGCATACAACTTCAGCCTGATGTTGGCTGAGCCAGTCCATACCAATTATAATGTCAAAGCTTCCCAACTTCATAGGAATGAGGTCAACTGGAAAATCGTGGTCGTTTAAGGTGAGAGTACAATTGCGTATAATAGAGTTTAATGAGACCGGTTTTCCGTCAGCAACTTCTACTGTTATGGATTCCATGAGCTTATCACGAATTTGGTTTAGGATGGGTTCAAACTCTAAGGACACAAAAAATTTATCCGCGCCAGTATCAAACAACATGGATGCATAATTACCATTGATAAGAAACGTACCGTTAACCACATTGCTGTCAGCTCTAGCCTGGTTAGCGTTTATGTTGAAAGCTCTTCCTCTTGCAGGTGGAGGAGCTTGGTTAGCTTGATTCACCGGATTTGCTTGGGCTTGAGCATGTATAATGTTCACCAAACGTGGACAAGTGTTTCTAAAGTGGCTTGGATCTCCACAATTGTAGCAAGCCCGCATAGGTTGCACCATGGGATAGTTGGGTTGGTAGTATGATTGGGCTAAATGTTGGGTAGGTGGTAGTAGTAGGGGTTGTTGGGCTTGACCCATTATTTGTTGGTGGGTTTGGGTTGAAGGCTGGTGGCGGTTCGTTCGCTGAGGTATGCGACAGGTTTGAACAGTATGACCTGCGCGACCACAGCCGGTGCAATGTTGGCAGGGATGATCAGGAAAGTGATGATATTGGCAACGGTTGCATTTTGGTAATGGGCCAGAGTATGGCCTTTTATATGGTGCAGGTGAGGGGGCAACTTGGGTAATGGGTGCAGCAGGGATAGGGTAATTGGTTTGTGTGACAGCGAAATTTCTGGTGTTACGTTTCCTCTTGTTAGCAAACTTAGAGGAGGAGGTGGAATGGTTTGAAATTTGGCCCTCAACGGGGGCCTTCTTTTTCTCCTCTTTAAATTTACCGTTGCGAATTCGATTCTCGGTCAGTTCAGTAGCTAGTTCCATAGCAGCTTCAAGTGTTGCTGGCGAAGTGCTGAGAACTGAATCTTGAATTTTCGAGGGAAGACCTCGAATATAATGCTCGATTAAGCGGTAAACTGGGGTGAACAAGTTAGGGACCATTTGGTTCAACTCTAAGAACCTCTTGTTGTAGGAATTATGATCTCCCTCCTTTTGCTTCAATGAGTGAAATTCATCCTCTAACTTTTTAATCTCACTTCTAGGACAGAATCGTCTCGTCATGATTTCCCTTAACTCCTCCCACGTTAAGGCCATTGCATCTTCGATTCCCCTCTTACCCTTTTCAGTATTCCACCAGGTAAGAGCTACCCCAAATAGTCTCCCGGTTGCGTATCGTACCTTGCGATCCTCGGGACAATCGCAGTTGAGGAAGGTGTTTTCCATTTCCTCAAACCAGTGGAGGAGAGCAGTGACACCTTCGGTCCCTTCAAATTTAGGAGGATCGCAAGACTTGAAATGTTTATTTGAGCACTTTTTGGTAGGAGGGTTGCCGATGTTCTGGTCTTCTTGCTGGGGAGGATTGGTGGGATTTGTGGCGAGAGCTTGTTGTACTTGAACCACAATGTCAGGAATCACCGCGGCCATTTGTTTTGCGATTTGAGTGGCCAAGCGTTCGTGAGACCTTCCTGATCTTCTACCCCCTCGTTGTTGTCTAGCCGACATCTACAGGAACATACATAAGAAGATTGTGAGTTTATGGAGTCTTTTTAGGTGTCATGTGTCTTAAAGAAAATGAAAATAACATAAATATCAATAATGCAACTACATCCATAGGATGTCTTGGGTTTGCTCATGTTGGGCCTCAAATGTCCCCCATACCTTCACCTGTATAGTCATGTGGGCCCCCATGACTATTGGCTTGGTAGGATTCACATTAGTATTGGCGGTTTAACACTCGCATTACCCGAATGAAAACCACGAAATATGTTTACGAGATGTATGGTCGGAATGTGTCCAGGTGTAGACATAATGACTACTCAAAGTGGGGTTAGCTCACACGACGTTTGGTATAGAATGCTTTGGCCTAATAGGTACTTCGTACTCTCATCGTTAGTCCCCAGGTAGGCAAACTGGTCCTTTATTTTGGATTTATACGAATGCCAGCCTAGACAGGACGTTCCGACTACCAGTACTTGTACCCTTCCAGTTACTACATGCCCGTCATGAGAACTCACTTTGATGTGAATTGAAAATACAAAAATCATTGTAAAAACAATCATGAAAATGATGTGATGTATGCTTTCATGGATATGATATGTTATGAGAATATGATTCATGATAGGCATTATATAATAATATGTACTTATGAACATGCTTGCATAACATTGAATGTAACATTAAACATAAAACATATAAACATCATGAATTTTGCATGTAACACACAAAAATCTTAAAAATTTCTAATCAACCTATAGTATAGGCTCTAAGGGTCTAATCAACCTATAGTATAGGCTCTAAGGGTCTAATAACCTATCCTATATCCCTATAGTCATGGCTCTGATACCAATCTGTCACACCCCGACCCGCAGCGGAATAAGAGTCGGGGCATAATTGGGTTATCACCAAAGCTCATGATATTTACTAATATGTTTCATATTTATTTAAGTCAAAATTACATCCTCAATAATCCAAACATGTTCATACAAATACAAAGAAAAATAATCAACTAAACAATCCAATCTCTAAACCAGTTTATTCTTCTAAGCCAATCCTATGTGTTTCTTGTTGCGGCTGGATCACCTGTATCATGTGTAAAAATAGGGGTTTTTGGGTCAACATAAGTTGGCGAGTGAACCTTGTTAGATAAACATTTATTATTGATTTCTTGTTATCTTTATCAAGGAAAAATTGTGCAATAGTCATATATGAGCAAATGTAAATAATCATACCATAACAATAACAACCACAAACAATAACATACAATAACATACAATAACATATGAACTTGCATGAATATATAACATGAATGAAACTGTATATGTTGGCAACGTCACGTTCACGCTCATAATGTAATGGGGAACGGACGGCCTATGATGAATGTCTGTGCGATCAAGGCTCAATCAAACGGAGCCGATCGTATGTTGGCAACGCCCGGTTCACGCTCATAATGTAATGGGGAACTGCTCAACGCTCATAATGTAATGGGGAGCGGCGGCCTATGATATTGCATGTACTCAAAATAATAAATTAAATCTAAACAATAACCACACAAACAGTTGATACAAGCTGAATACACATTTGTTCATGATATGATGTATGCACAATGATTTAAATATAATAAATGGTAAGACACATGATACACCCCAAAACGTGATTAAAACGGGGAATTTGTAGAGATTCACTCACATTGGGTGCGTTCGGTTGGAGATGATGAGATGCGCACGAGTTTGAATGATTGATCAACGAGGATTAACTAACCTAAATAATAACGGAAGTTATAGTAAATAAGTGGATTTTATTAATAATTTTAATAGGATTTTTAGATATATTTTTGTGAGTTTAAGGCTATTTCCTATCTTTAAAAACATTATTTTTAAGTACTTTTAATTGATTTTTAAGTTAAATTAAATAAATAAAAATAAAAAAAAATGTTGACTTTTGCGTTGACCATTGACCGTTGACTGTTTGACCGTGACTGTTGACTGTTTGACCGGTTCTATTGTGTGCATGTATGCGCCAGCCAGGACTCGAACCCGAGACCTCCCGTACGCGTGCACGCAGCTCTACCAACTGAGCTACGTGTCTAACCCGAAATAATTCTGTTTTTAATTATATTTATATACTTATTTAGTTTATTCAAAATTCTTTTATTTTCAAAAAGTGTTTTAATCATCGAACCGGAGCGTGCAACAGGTCTCGAACCCGGGACCTGTGGGTTAGTGTTGCACACAGTCCACCGCTGGACTGTGTGTCTAACCTGGTTAATATACCGATTTTTATTATACTTAACATCTACCGTGAGTTAATCCGGTTCAGTTAGAAAAATAAAACATCTTTATTACAGAGCATACGTGTGTGTCAAAGATCGAACTCGCGACGTGTGATATATGTGCGCACACAGTCCACCGCTGGACTGTGTGTCTAACCCGAGATAATATCCAAATTATATTAAACTTATAAACAACCTAACTTCGTCTTCTTCATTACAAAATCACAGACTATGAATACTCTACTGATTCTTGATTAATTCGATTGACAAACATTCAAATGACTAAAATGAAATGGCAGAGAAGATTTTGGAAGTAAACATACCGGAGAAACGATTTATCTCAGAATTCCGGCGAAGTCGTCGGCTCTGTTTTTACGGATTTCGTCTGAGCGGACAGATTATCAATTTGATTAGCTAAATGCGGAATTGAAGCACTGAACAAGGATTGCCAGAAGGTTTAAAAGACTATACCGTTTCACAGCGAGAATTGGGAACTTTCAAAAGTTTTCCGGCGAGAGTGAATTATCCGATATCGACGTCTGAAACTGATTCCGATTGAAGGGTTTGAGTTAGCAACAGCTTAACAACTGATAGACTATGAAAGAATTGAGAGACTTACTGATTTGATGGAAAACACGGTTTTCCGGCGAAAGTCTGGCGAGTTAAATAGCTTTTCCGACGAACTGAAAGTATTGCGATAGTGAAATTGAAGGTCTGCAGATGAGTTTGAGTCGAGAGAGGGGACTATGATTGGAGTAATTCAGGAAATGCAGGTTTTCGGATATTAAAACCGATCAACTCTTGAATTCAAGTCCATTCAAAGCTAAATTGATTGGAGGTGTCGGTGTATCGGTTATTGACAGAAAACCGCGAACAATCAAACGTTTTTGGACGTTTGGAGACCGATTTCGGTTACAGTTAGCGTAAACAGATCGATTCATGGTTGAACATAAGATTTAATTGTTTCCTAGAATTCACAGAAAACATCAAGTGGCGGAGTGGTTATATGTGTGTGTGATAAGCCTTATGCTTACCCGGCTGACCCGGGTTCGAATCCCGGTAGCCGGTTTTCTTTTTTTATTTATTTTTTTTTTTTTATCAATTATAACTTTTATATTCTAGTTTGTTTATTAATTATGCATCGTTTAAAATTTAAATTAACATAATTACGCAACGAAACATTTATAACTTGATATTCGATTACAAACGAAGCGGGTTTGGAAAACCCGTTTTTGACAAATGTTACACAGATTGTCAAATGTTTCATCCTTGGACTCTTGAAAGAAAACCCATGAATATTGAGAATAATCATTTGTGAGAACCAAACAATATAGATCTCCGGATATACTTCGAACATTCACCGTACCGAAAAGATCCATATGTAGACGTTCAAGTGGCAACTTTATGGAATTCAGAATCTTCTTAGGATGTGACTTCTTAATCTGCTTCCCTTTCTTGCATTCAAGACAATGATCCGTCATGTGGAAGCTTCGAAGATTCACCCCTTCGACTAAATCGTTATGAACCAGAAAATTCATTTTCCTCAGATGTATATGCCCCATTTTTCTGTGCCAAAGAATTGAATTCTTCTCCGTGGCTTTTGTGACAAAACATTGAGCCGATTTCAACGATGTTGTAGCAATACCCATGTCTAACACGTAGAGATCATTTTCACGTGGAGCGTGCATGAGAATCCAATCATCCGGAATCACGAAGCCCGGCTTAAGAATCATGCACTCCTTATCATTAAAATGAACTGTAAACTGCTTATCGCAAATCTGTGAGATACTTAGAAGATTGTTCTCTAGCTCGGCGATATAGTTAACACGATCAAAAGATACCACGCCATTTGAAAGCTATCCTTCAGCTACAATCCGGCCTCCTTGATTTCCAGCGAAGCCTACATACCCTCCATTAATCGCTTTGATATCAATGGGTAGTGCTTTCATCCCGGTCATGTGCCTTGACGCTCCGCTATCCAGAATCAACTTCGATAATATGGATCTTTGGAGACCTGCACACATTAACATTCTGTGAAAAAGTGCAACCCAAGCCTTTTTGGTCTTGGGTTTGGGATAATAAACTTCATAATCATCCTCAAATTCACCATCTAAGACTTCATCGACACTATCGCTTTCAAACTTGACCTTTTTCTTATCTTTTGAAAGTTTTGGATAAACTTTGACAGTTTCAGTTTTATCTTTTGAAATAGACACTTTGTCGACTTTGGTTTCAGACTTTGCAACTTCAGATGTTGTTGTTTTCTTTTTGGCGACCCAGGATTGTGATTTAACCCTGCTTTCTTGACATAAAACCTTGAATCTTTGTTTTCGTTCGATTTGGAAATTTCTCCTTTCTCAAAAGTTGAGTTTTCAATTTTTGATTCAGTTTTAGGTTTAACTTCAATTTTTGATTCATTGTTTCGTTTTAGAATTATGATTGGTTTTACAAACTCTGGTTGTTTAAGTTTCTCAACATCTGAACTTGTTTTTCTTCGAAGATAGATAGGCTTAGATTTCGGACACTTGCGTGTAATGTGACCAACTTCATTGCATTTGAAGCAAGTCCGATTTTCATGAGAATGTCCCCTAGTGGGTTTTACTCCACTTGCGGATTTAGCCTTATCCCGAAATTCTTTTTCCTTCTTAAATTCATCATTTGATTGCTTTCCAATCAAACTCTCTTCCTAAACCGTGCTTGTCCCATATACGAATGCCATTTTTTTTATCTTTATATTCGCGAAATGGTGACTTTTTCTTTTTCGGTTCATCATCTTCCTCTAAACCCAACCCCACTCTCCTATGTTCAGGAAAGTCACCACCATTCCTTCGGTAGTTGTTTCTTTTAGGTTTAGAATAAAACTTCTTTTCATTTATTTCCAAATCCTCTAATGATACTTCAACAGTTTGAAGAATTTATCAAGCTGATCTTCTTTCACATTCCGAATCGAAAAGCTATCGTCGAAATATAGTCTATCAGATTCCTTAACCTTGTATATGACAACGTTAGGATCATCACTTAGGCTATCTTCCGATGATGTATCGTCATCTTCAGATTGTGATTCAGAATTGTTCGAACTCGAGTTGGCGCTCTCAAAGCTGCCATCATCAGATTCATTCAACATATTTTCGACAACATTTTTAACCACTACTTCGCCATCATTACTTGTGTAGGTTATATCAATGTTCTCAGGAAACTCATTTTTCTTTTCAGTCAAATGTTCAATGTTAAGCACCTTTTCTATTCCTTCAGCTTTCTTACAACAATATTTTTCACACAAGGGTGGTGGAACACTGCTATAATCTCCACGTTTCTTACCTTTGGTTTTCTGAACCTTTTCTTTCGAGGGAATCGTTGGAAGAATATGATCGATGACGTAAGCATTTGTGGTATAGCTTTTCAAAAGCTGTCTCACTCTTTTGGTTTCGATTTTCATATCTTGAAGTTCTTGTTTTACTTCAGCAATGTTATTTATGTAAGTGTTAATAGCTTTTGTTTTTCCATTAATGTTGCTTTTAACATTCTCACTGTGTCATGTTGTTCAATGTTATTATTATCAAGCGTGCTGTAATCATCTTTCATTTTATATAAGCCTCTTTCATTGTGCGATAATCATATTTGAAATTGTTGTTATGCACATTGAGTTCACTTATGATTTGAGACTTTTCAGCACATTGAACACAAGGTTCAGCACATTTCGTACATGGTTTTTCAACCTCAACGATTTGCACTTTAACAATCTCTTTTTCTACAAGTTTTACCTCCGGACCTACCTTCGTTAGATTTGCCATCATAGCTTTGTTGGCGATCTCCGTGAGATTCTCTTCATTCATTTCTTTAGTCACGTTGATGACTTCTTCAACCACAGGTTTCTCCTCAGCAACATGCTTCGAAGATGTTGTATCACCAAAACAACCTGCAAAACTAGAAGTCATGTTAGAAGAAAGGATACCCTGCATCTTTGTGTGATGATAGATTTCCTCTTCTTCTGCTTGTGTATTCTTCTAGCATTGTGCTTACCATAGCTGCATCCTCAGCAGATGTATCTTCCATGATCTCAGCCATTAGAGCAACTTCGGTCTTTTTGGCAATATATGAATTCCAGTCAAAACCATCATCTTCATTCGAAGCAACCATCGCTTTTTCTGTGGTATTGGATGGTTTTTCTTGAATTTCGACTTGAGTCTTCTTTGAGAAAGGCTTGTATTGTAGCGACTTCTTGTAATAATCAATGCCACCTCCAAATGGACTTTGATTGCCACTCGCTTCTGGATATTTGCATTCTTTTTTGAAGTGCCCTTTTTGTCGGCATCTGAAGCAAATAACTTTCGTTTTGTCGAATCCCAGTTTGTTGCTTGAATTCCCGATGTCTCTGCCGGTTAAAGCAACAAATTTGGTAACCCTTCGAATAATCGAGGCTAAGGACCATTTGATGTCCATCAGCTCAAGCTCTTCTTCATCCACCTGATCATAGTCTTCTGCGATCATTTCCGGATTACCAATCTTCCCAGCCACCAAACTTTCATAAGATTCCAACACTATAGCAAGAAGTGCCATGTGTTGTTTGGCCACTTGTTCAAAAACAACGTTGCTTAAATTGACTGCAATGTTGCATTTAAACACATTTGAATCAGAATTCGATTGATTATTCTGATTTGTCTAATTCTGATACGAAGAATTAGAACCCGTGCTCGAATATGATGAATTCTGAGGACTCTGATCATTGTTCGGATATGATTGAGTTTGGCTATGTGGCGAATGATTCGAGGAATTCAGATTCGCACTAAACGCGGTGTGGATCTTCGGACTAGAAATATCTTCTTGAGCTCCAGTCTTGTAGTAAAGTCCTACATCTTGAGCAACATTTGAATTCTTTGACTTAGCGATCTTTAACAACTCCATCTCGTGCCCCTCCAACTTATCGATAAAGGTAGATAATTTGAAGAATTCCCAACTTGGACTTTCTTTGAGCACCATGAGATAAGTCCTCCATTCACCTTCTGGTAATGCATCAGCTAGTTTATCAATGTATTCTTCTTCCGTCTTCTCAAGACCATGTCTCCTCATAATTACCTTCAAATGACAAAAACGTTCGATCATTTGTTTCATTGTTTCACCATTGATCATCGTGAATATGTCAAATTCCTTCATGATCAACGCCTTTTTGCTTTTGACCATTTCTGCACTTCCTTGATATTTATTCTTTAAGGACTTCCAAAGATCTTATGCAGTTTTGTATTCTGGTAGAAGCACTAAGATATCTTCTTTCACAGACTGCTGGATCAGACTTATCATTTTCTTCTCCGCAACGTATGCATCCTTTTGTATAGTAGAAAACTTGCTCATCTCAATAACATTGTCATGTTCATCTCTTGGCCATGTGTAGCCAGTTTCAACTGCAACCCAGCTGTGAAAGTACGTAGCTTGAACCCAGTTAGTAAACTTTTCCTTCCACCCCTCGTATTCATCCATACACATGAGTTTCGGTGGCTTCACAGACGTACCCATCTCGTTATCAATATTCACTTGATTCACCATTTGAGCATTCGATGCTGAAGCCGTCATAAACGCACTATAAATATCTTCCATCGAGAAAAACAGACGAGAATCGCTGAAAACACGTTCACAAACTTCGAAAATTGATTAGCCCACTGACAAGTTCAGGCGAACTTGTGCAGTAGAAACAATCAGATTCAATTTCACACAAGTTCGGGCGAACTTGTGTTGAAAAGTTTTGAAAATTTCACCCTGATACAAGTTCGAGCGGACTTGTATAATATTCAAGAGAACAAGCAAGTTCGGGCGAACTTGTAATAAAATTTCAACAGAATTTGATCAAATTCGGGCGAACTTGATGAAATTTTTGAAGAAATACTAAGCAAGTTCGAGCGGACTTGAGCTAAAACCTTGAAAATCAATCAAGTTCGGGCGAACTTGATTAAAAATTGTGATTTTAATCAAGTTCGAGCGACTTATTACAAGTTCGATCAAATCAAGTTTGTAAAACATGGTTTTTTCAACTTTTCGACATCAATTCGTTTGAATTAGGTCTTGAAACTCTTAGGGGTTTATCTTTAGTGGATTTTACGTGACATATTCAAAATTTAGCAAATTTTATCCATAGGTTCATTGTTTTCCATGAAAACGTTAAGAAAAATGGTAGAAATGACTAGAAATAGAGTAGATCTTGAAATGATTTCACCAAATCAGGTATCTGTGGCTCTGATACCACTTGTTAGATCGCTCCTTGATTAGCACAGGAACCTAATTTGGTATCTATTGTCATATAGGCGGAAACTATGTGACATGTTAATCAAATATGCAAAGATTACTCGTTAAACTGTTGTTTATTAATCATAAGTCAAAATGCATGTAAGATCTGGATCGGACAGAGCTTCGCCTCTGTTGTGACAAAGTTGCAAAAGTTACAAATGAGAAACTAAGGCACACTATTTATAGACTAATAAGTTCGTTGGGATGACTACAAGTTCGGGCGAACTTGTCTTGAACAAGTTCGACCGAACTTGTTCTCACATTATGATTTAGGGCGAACTTGTGGTCTATTTACATAAATACCCCTCATTTCTGACATAAACTAGCCCAATCTAAACAGACTCGATCCAAGAGTAAGACATAGACATTATGTACTAACAATCATCCCTGTGACAATACTCTTCCTTGATCAGATCTTAAATTGATTCCACGGAGTGGCATTGGCATCCGCCAATCCGAGCATTTGACCTTGCGCGTTCCACCAGGAGAGCATGTTTCCTTCAAGAGTGCCAGTAGTGTACTTCACTCGATTGTTAGCAGGGCATTCACACATCTCGAACACAGACTCGACCTTCTCGATCCAGTGCAGAAGGCCTACCGCTCCTTCGGTACCGTTGAAGGAGTGTGGTTTGCAATCCATGAAAGCTTTGAAAGTGCACACCCGAGGTTGAGGGGGTGCATGTTGCATTCCGGGATGGGCTGCCAAATCCCCCTCAACCCGTGCGCTAATCATGGCCACCAGTAGGCCCTGAGTCAGGTTGATGTTTCCTCTTCCGCGTCCGCTCATTTTCTTCATATCCATAAAACAAGAACAAGAACGACGTCGTAGTGATGCGAGAATAATAGTGAGAATATGAGAAGAGAGTTAGACCATAACACATTATACGTATCCTACTATTAGGGTTTCACATACTAAGTATACCGTTACATATATCATCAAATATGTATCAAGTAAGTAACAAGTAAACACATGCACGAGCTATCGATTATAGTTTGTTGAGCCTTGCACTTGGAGTGTAGTGTCGCTGCGGTCTGTTTAATGCAAATCAATTTATAGTCTGGTTTTTCTCAAAAAGACTTTTTCTTTTTAAAACCGAGTTCACTATAACCAGTGGCTCTGATACCAATCTGTCACACCCTCATTTTCCACATGCGGAGTATTACCGCAAGGCGTGTGATTTGACCAGGATCATGCCACCAATCATGTTGAACAATTAAATAAAGTAAAGTAAATTCATCACGCCGATACGATCAGTGACTATGGTTAAAGTTTAAAAACAACATTAGAGTTAATAGTGGAAGCATAAAGTTTAACAATTTAATAATCCAAGCAAGAGTTTAAAGTTAATGGACTTTATTAGGAACCCAACATAGCTTCAACACAACCACTACACTCCTCCGCTGCAAGCTCCCGAGCTGTACCTAAGGTTCTGCAAAGCATGTAACAGAGTGTCAACAATAAAGTTGGCGAGTTCACGGTTTTCCAGTTTTATTTCCAAAAACGTAAGTTGTTATTTTACTCGTTTATAAATCATGTTTTTCATGAGGAGCTACCCCATCTGTAAGCTACTAAACTGCGTAATACTGAAGACATGCGACTGTTGTTGTTTCGTTGTTGCGCCGTTTGTCAACGTATATCATCATTGACGGTTGCCAAGGCATACTAGTTCACCCCTTCCTCCTTGGCACGGTGTAAGGTTTGTGAGACCTAATAGCGCTATCAATTAATATCCCGTTCGCCAGGCCAGGCGATTAATCGGTATAGTAAGTGGGGACTTCGTGATAGAGTTGCGTTTAGTACACTAAGACATGAAATATAAAAAGTATTTTAGTAGTATTCCTTCCCCAAATACTAGGCAATCCCAAACCAGGGAAAGTGTTGTTCGTTCCCAACCACCGGGAATAAATGTTTTTTTGTAGTGTGTGAACTCACCTTTGTATAGCTCGGCAGATAATTTACTTGTTTTAAAGTTGGTCAACCACGTCCTATTATGGTTACCAATATTCATCAGTTTTGTACACAATCAAGTCGTGTATTTTCTACACGTATCTAACACGTTGTATGCAATTAGTAGCCATTATATCATACGTATGTCATAACAGTCAAATACAGAAACACTGGTTTTTCAACAACGTGCATAAGTGGATCAGTGCAAGTGTGCGGCCCATAGAGAGGGTATGGCCCAGCAGATTGCACGACCCATTGTGAGTGTGCGGCCTACTATCAGGTGTGTGGCCACCTGATAGTGTGTGGTCATGCATCAGCGTTGTACTTCTGTGCATCAGGGATCTTTCATTTCAAAGGGATCTTACGTTTCAAGAGTGTGCGGGGCTATAGTGTGCGGCCCATGTGGTGTATATTATGTACGTGTACAACAGACATTCTAAGATGTATATTTAAGAGTGTGTGGTGGTAATTTAAATCAAACATTAAATCACCCAGGTTCATATGATTGAAACCGTAACAGGAATGCAAATTTCTTCATGACTCCTAATATCATTTTATTCGTGCACACTCAGATTTATTCACTAACTCATCAGACAAATTCGTTCGAGTATTTTTTTATGAACATCAAACACCAATCATTCAGTAATGGATTTATATCTCCTATTCTTGACAGAATCTTATTTGAAGAATTTTATGATATACCATTTCTTTGAACAAACCCTTCACTATATGTAACATTAAGAATCCATTAATTTCAACATCCAACCTATTTGAGATCAAATCATCGTCATCATCTTATGACACCAACTCATCCATTTAGATCTATGCATATTTATTTTACACGAAATTACTCAAACAAGTAGTGAACATCTGACCATAAATAATACACACCATTCTAAATGGAATCATACAAGAACCCTAGTTCATCCTAGTCTTATCGTATTATCATAAAGTTATCATCACACATATATTTCAAGAATTCAAAACAATGGCTTTTAACATTAAACATTAACACTTTTTAAACATTCAAAACACTAATTCATCATCTCAGGTCATGTCATTCAAGTAAGTGTTCAAATAAATTTCAACACTTTATGAACTAGAAATGGTAATACACTAACCTGAAAAAGAAAATAGAAATCGAGTGTGTAAGAACCAAGGGATAAATCTTCAAAAGGGAGGAGAGATCTTCAAATAAATGTTAAATTGCCAAAAGTAGAAGAAAGAAAGAATGTTTGCAGATTTGTAGGAGAATGTTGCGGAGAAAAGAGGAAAGCTGCCGTCACAAATGATTGGGGGAAATGTTTTAGGGTTTGGCAACACATGGTATTTATACACATGGTAGATTCCCACACTCACACACATTCGAGTGTGCGGCTTGCTAGGGTTACTCATGGACTGAGTTTGGGCCTGGATTAAATAGGTGTGTGGCTATTAGAGGAGTGGAGGTGTGCGGCCTAGTTTGTGAAAGATGGAAAGGTGTGCGACTACTAGGAGTGTGTAGGGTAGGTAATGTGTGGGTGTGCGGCTACCATGCCTTTGCACTTCAAATGATCACAACTTTCCACTTTAATTAGTTACAACCATCATCTTATATATACATACATATGATATTCCAATGGTTTATATTAATCATTAATTCCATATAACTCTAACAACTTAGAAACATTAACATAATATTTATTTATTTATTTCGCATAATTACAACGTAAGTGGAATGTAAAAGGGGAAGTTCGGGTTGTCACAATGTGACAACATACCCTCTAAGTATCTTTTTTTATTTAGTAATTTTGAGAACAAAATTTTCCTTTAGCACAGTATTGTTGTAACGAGAAAAAAACTACATAATAGTTATACTTTAATAATATTTTAAATGATATTAATGCCATTGATATTGAAGATGGTTTTATCACATAATATTTATATAGATTATATGAAATATTAAAAATATCAATTCGTAAAAAGTCGAATTAATTATTTAGAAAGAAAAAAGACAATAGTTCTGTCAAACAAAATACAAATATGCAAGCTTTTATCAATTCGTAAAAAGTCGAATTAATTATTTTGAAAGAAAAAAGGCAATAGTTCTGTCAAACAAAATTCAATCTGCAAGCTTTTTTTGTTATCGCACATTTATAAATATATAAATATATGAGATGGTTTCTAAGCATATTATACATATTAATTTAAACTGAACAGTATTTTATTATTAGTTTCATTTCATAATATTTATAATTCATAAATTTCTTCTGTATCTTTTTTTTATTATAATATATGAGATAAATGTATTACTCAATGTTATCATGTCGCTATAAATATCGTTTTATATTAGTTAATGTTATCAGACAAGAATAAAACACTCAGTTCACCAAAATAATAATATAATTCCAATAATATTGCTATCACACTGTACCGAACAAAATCGGTACCAGTACAATGATACTAGGATTCATTTTTATGGTTTTCGATTTCGATAATATTCCATTTATACAACTTTGTTCGCGCCAATAAATGAATATCGGTAACAGGACCGTCACGTTTTGAACCAATAGATATTGTTCGACCATTGGTGTCGGTACTGGTGTTTGTTTTTTTATTGTGTTCGATGTAAAGCACGCGTTAATTCTACACCCGTGCACGTATCATACTGGTACTGTAACGAATCGAAAAATTCTCGCGGTAACATACCGCCGCAATGCGCGGAGGAATACCCTAGTTATATATTAAAAATAATATATTAGATATAAAATTAATATATTATGGTTGCTAAGCATATTGTTATTATTATATATTAAATATATTTATATTAGATATTAAACTAATATATTAATAAATAATATTAATAATATTATTACTAAATAAATGAAGTGAATGAGATGTGGCATTAAGTAGCATCCTTTATTAGTATTAATAAATGTTTAGGATTTATCTAAATCTATTTTTCTACTTTACAATTCCATTCGACTAAGTTCTCCTTTTCTATATAATATTATCAAGTATGTAATAATATATATATTATATATATATATATATATAATAAGTGTAAATACAGAGAGAAAACCCCTCTAAGTGAGAAAACCTAGAAAACTCTACGTTCCTGTCTTTTGTTTTTTTTTTTAAAATTACACATGTAAAATAAATGTTTTTAAGGGTTTTGAGAAAAAAAATAAAAAAAACACCGAGTGGCTATTTAAAAAAAAGTAAACAAATTTTCAGTAACGGCGAGTGTAACATATGTTACAATCGAATGTAACATATGTTAGACAAAACTTGTTTATTTTTTTAAAAAATCTGATCGGCGCTTTTTAAATTTTTTTTTTGCTCAAAACCATTAAAAACATGTATATTACATGTGTAATTTAAAAAAAATAAGTCGGGAACTTAGAGTTTTCTAGGTTTTCTCACTACAAGGGGGTTCCATTTTATCCTTCCCCTATATATAGTGTGTGTTATATATATATATATATATATATATTATTCCTATTAAGGTTACTAATACTATGGGTGTCACATAATGAATTACGAGTCATATAAAGGAATGTCTCGCTAGATGATGTTATATAGCTAGATTTTATAAAATAAAAACTAGAAGAAAACAATTTAGATATAATAGATGTCCTTATGCATTTGTAATGATGATATGCATTTGTTGATTATACACAGCTTAGTTTGGTTATCTTTCTTATACGATCAGACCTATCTGATCCGAACCAAACCAGACCGAGAAAAATATTATATAGCTATAGACAAAACCTCGTTAAAATTTCTGCTCTCCATGAAATATTTTTCTAGGTCTGTCACTGTATATGGCGCCAACCCAAAAGATATAATATATATATATAGGAGAAGGATCCGTTAGGAACCACTCTTTATTGTGAGAACCGCAAGAACCAGTGTGAACACAAACAGTAATACCTAAAAAAATCTAAAAAACACCCAAATGTTTTTTAATATTTTTTGAAAAATTCGCTATATTTTGTCAACAAAAAAATAAAAAATAAAAAAATTTGAGTAACAGTTATCCTTGCACATGTGCATTTTTATCATTTCTTTGACAAATTCCGTAATACATTATAAACATTGGACAATTGTAATTTTATTTACACTACTACGCATAATACATTAATGTTTACGTTACCAAAATTAGAAATGCACATTGCATCTATATGTATCAACATGAAATAAGGTATTTTGGTACACTACTTTGAATACATTTTCTCTTTCATCTATCATTTCATCCATAATACACTACCATGCACATGTGCATATGCATCATTTCTTTGACAAATTCCGTGATACGTTACAAATATTAGACAATTGTACTTTAATTTACACTACCATTTGTAATACACTACTTTTTACGTTGCCAATATTATAAATGCATATGTGCATCTATATGTATCAACATGAAATAAGGTATTTTGTACACTACTTTGAATACACTATTTCTTTCATCTATCATACATCCATAATACACTTCCATTACCTCCTACCATCCATAATATAATACCATTACCTCCTACCATCTATAATACAATACCAATACAATATTTTCACTTTATTACATATATATCATCACCATTTATACCATCCAATCAACATATTACATCATAAACTGACAACTATAACCAAACCATCAACCACTAGATATAACTAACCAAAAAACATGTATATTGGCCTACTTCATCATTAAAAACACAAACTTTTTGTACCAAAACACGTTATATAATGGTTATTCAAAATGATGCACATGTGCATTTTGAATATTGGTAATGTAAAAAAGTAATGTATTACGGATGATATTGTAAATTAAAGTGCAATTGTCTACTACTGATAATGTATTCCGCAATTTGTCGAAGTTATGATACATATACACATGTGCATGGATAACTGTTACTCGAAAAAAAAAGTTTTTTTTTTAATTTTTTAGGGGTAAGAAATGTAGCGATTTAAAAAATAGTAAAAAGAATTTGAGTGCTTTTTTTGATTTTTTTTATATTTTATTTTGCAATAAAGATGGTTTTCACGGTTCTCGCAATAAAGGTGGTTCTCGCATGAACATTATCCTATATACTTACCCTATATGTATATATATAGGGAGAGAGCGGTGAGGATGGGGTGGGTTTTGTAAGAGATAATTCATAATTACAATTAAATTAAATAAATATATGGGGCCTGCTTTATTACTTTTTGTTCTTTTGTGTTTTAGCTTGGGGTAAAAGGGAGCTTTGTGATCCACTTAATAGAGAAAACTCACAACCATTCATCTTAAGAAAGAACCAAGGTAGTTATGAAATGTTGACAATGGGATCAAGGAAGTGAAATGAGAACATCTATGAAATCCTTACATACCAAGAGAAGAACAAAATATATAAAAAGGTAATTATATTTAATAAAATTGAAAAAAGAATTGAAAATGACAATTAGGTAAAACTTTGCTATTATTACTATGTATCCAAATATTGATCAATGAATGTATCAAGGTTGAAGAACTCGTTAGTCGGCTGGTGAGGTGGAGACTAGCGACAAATTTGGATTAATCAGATCAGGTTTTTAATATGTAATTTTTATGTATACATATACACATCTTTACAGGTAAATATTTGAAGTAGCTAGGTTTTAACTCTTACTCAACTCATTTTAAGTAGCTAGGTTTTTTAAGTATACAAGATTAATTATTGAATTCACATGATTTGGTTGGAAACTGACCGGAATTTAGAGGTTTTGACCGGAATATACAGGTTTTTTGCCGGAATCTGGCAGGAATCACCGATTTTTGGCCGGCCGACTAGGTCGACTAGCGATTAATGGACTATTAAAGAAAAAAACTCAGTTACTGGCTGACTAGCGATTAATCGCCGACTAGTCGCGATTTTTAGAATGTAGTATATAGTTATATCTTGTCACGATGAACTTTGTTGTATGTGTATCTGAATTTTGTCATGCAAACACGTCGTGGAGTTACTACAGGTAGCTAGATTAAATGTCAAATTGAGTTACTATTATATAGATTTTCATGAGACCTGCAAGTTTATTAGGAACATTATAACTCTCAAAGTATATTATCTTTGTTATTGCAATATTATGAATAATTGTGTTATTTCTTTGTTACATGTTAGTTTATTACATAAGTTATTATATGTTTAACTTTTAGTTGTTAACTAATATATAAGAGTTGAATTGAAAGTTCCTTCAAAACTAATACAAACCAAATAAAAATATGTAAGTTTTCGGGACCGCCCTGATCTATCAAATAACATTTCGGTGACCAAACCTAGTAAAAGTAGCTCCATATAAAAAAAACGTATACCAAAAAATTAGGGCTAGCAATTTCAGACACGGACACGAAAACACGACACGACCTTAACAAGTTCTTGTTGACCTTTAACAGATTTTGTATCTTAAAAGGGTCGACACGAAAAGACCTGTTAATTTTCGTGTCGTGTTCATGTATTCACAAGTCATGTCCATATCTTAACAAGTTATGTCCGTACCTTAACAAGTCATGTATGACACAATATGCTAGCCCTAGACTCCACGCACCACCCATCTAGGGCGAGTTCGTGTTTTAACAGGTCATGGTCGTGTCCTAACAACTCAAATGATAGGCTTGTAAATTTTTCGTGTCTTAACATATCGTGTTCGTGTAACCTGTTTATTATCAAGTTCATGATAGTGTTTGGATAAGATTTCGTATCGTGTTAATGTTCATGTCTTAACAGGTCATTTCTTACACGATATGCCAGCCCAAAAAAATTATGACCCACGTAAAAGTTCTTGGCTATGCCTCAAATTATAGGTATTAGTGACTTTTAAATATTATGTGATCCTAAGGGATGTTAGATTTCTAAGTTGATTTGGTTTCCTTTTTCCTATATATGCTTAGTGTATTTTTTTAACGGCAAATATAATTAATCTCGAGCACTCTTGGGGCACCTACTGGATTAAACGGAGTACTCCAAGAGTAACCTGAGTCCACTACCAATCCCGGGGAAAACCCGGTAAACCACCCGGCTGTAGGCAGGACGGTAAAATTACCGGTAAAACCCGTTTGGCTCAAGGATCGAACCCAGGTTTCCCTAAGTCTCCTATCATTGCCCACTAGTGCCTCACACTGCACCAAGTGGGAGTTGAACATGCATCTCCCAAGAAAAATGCAAGCATTCCACCACTTGATCTAGAGATCATTGGCGTGTATTTTGTTTGTATGACCCACTCTTAATGTCTTTTTGAGCAAGAGCTAAAGTAGCTCCGAAAAAACTGTTATTATCCCTATAAAAGAGATAAATAAAATTCTTTTTTCTTTTCTGGTTTTTTTTTCAAAAACACAGCCTTTAAGCAGATGTATGACCAGCTGGAGACGAAGGAGGGGGAACATGACATGTTCAAGATCGCAAAGGCTAGGGAGCGTAGAAGGCGGGATCTAGGTGTGGTGAAGTTTATAAAGGGAGAGGATGGACGTGCTTTAGTAAAAGAACCTGACATTAAGATGAGGTGGAAGACCTACTTCCATAGTCTCTTCAATAGTGGGAGGGATTGCCAACAAGAAATTGACGACAACAACACTCAAAGACGAAAACAGAATAACCGCTATTGTCGGAGTATTACACTGGGAGAAGTGAGGAGTGCACTCAAGAAGATGGGAAGGGCTAAGGCCGTAGGTCCTGACAACATACCGATAGATGTGTGGAAGTGTCTAGGAGAAGATGGAGTTAGATGGCTAACTAGTTTGTTTAACCTTATTTTCAAATTTGGAAAAATCCCTGAGCAGTGGAGGAGCAGTGTTGTAGTGCCCTTGTATAAGAACAAAGGAGACGCCCAGTGTTGTGGGAACTACAGAGGTATTAAGCTGCTAAGCCACACTATGAAATTATGGGAGCGGGTCAGTGAGACTAGAATTAGAAGGGAAACGCAGGTTACGGTAAACAATTTGGTTTCATGCCAGGGCGCTCGACTACGGAAGCAATTCACATTTTGCGGAGACTAATGGAGAAGTACAGGGAGAAGAGGCGAGACCTACATATGGTGTTTATAGACCTTGAAAAGGGTATGACAGTGTACCACGTAGACTGATATTGGAAACTTTGGAGGATAAAGGAGTCCCTGGGAAGTATATAGACATAATTAGGGATATGTATGATAGGACTAAAACTAGGGTACGTGCGCCTGTAGAGGATACTGATTCTTTCCCTGTGGAGGTAGGACTCCATCAAGGGTCTGTGTTGAGCCCGTTTCTTTTTGCAGTTGTACTAGATGAGTTGTCTAATGGAGTTAGATGGTTAACTAGTTTGTTTAACCTTATTTTCAAATTTGGAAAAATCCCTGAGCAGTGGAGGAGCAGTGTTGTAGTGCCCTTGTATAAGAACAAAGGAGACGCCCAGTGTTGTGAGAACTACAGAGGTATTAAGCTGCTAAGCCACACTATGAAATTATGGGAGCGGGTCAGTGAGACTAGAATTAGAAGGGAAACGCAGGTTACGGTAAACAACTTGGTTTCATGCCAGGGCGCTCGACTACGGAAGCAATTCACATTTTGCGGAGACTAATGGAGAAGTATAGGGAGAAGAGGCGAGACCTACATATGGTGTTTATAGACCTTGAAAAGGCGTATGACAGTGTACCACGTAGACTGATATTGGAAACTTTGGAGGATAAAGGAGTCCCTGGGAAGTATATAGACATAAATAGGGATATGTATGATAGGACTAAAACTAGGGTACGTGCGCCTGTAGAGGATACTGATTCTTTCCCTGTGGAGGTAGGACTCCATCAAGGGTCTGTGTTGAGCCCGTTTCTTTTTGCAGTTGTACTAGATGAGTTGTCTAAGTCGATTCAAGAGGCAGTTCCGTGGTGCATGCTTTTTTCAGATGATATAGTGTTAGTTGCGGAGACTATACAAAGCCTAAACGTAAGGCTAGAGAATTGGAGAGCAGTTGTAGAGGGCAAGGGTTTAAGGATTAGTCGCTCTAAGACAGAGTACCTCTATTGCGATTTCAGTGGTGCAAGTGACAACGAGGACACTCAGATTACCATTGAGGGTCAAGCGGTCCCGCAAACAACTAAGTTCAAGTACTTAGGATCGTTTGTGCAGAAGGACGGGGAGATAGATAGTGACGTATCTCATCGCATCCAGGCGGGCTGGTGTAGGTGGAAAGCAACCACGGGGATTTTGTGCGATAGGAGTTTCCCAACTAAATTAAAGGGGAAGTTCTATAGGATCACAGTTAGACATGCTATGCTATATGAGACAGATTGTTGGGCCATTAAGAAGACACAAGCGCGCAAGATGGAGGTAGCAGAGATGAGGATGCTAAGGTGGATGTGTAGCCACACAAGGTTAGACCGGATAAGAAATGAGGTTTTGAGGAAAAGGTTAGGAGTAGCTAGTATATCAGACAAGATAAGGGAGGGGAGATTGGGATGGTTTGGGCATGTGAGGAGGATGCAATCGACCGAATCAGTTAGGGCAGCTGAAACCCTTACAGTGGAAGGAAGGAGGGGTAGAGGTAGGCTCAAGTTGACTTAGGACGAGCGAGGCATGATTTGATAGATCTTCACCTCTCTGAGGACGTGGTCCAGGATAGATGTACGTGGAGATGTAGGATTAAGGTTAAGGACTTTAGGGGTCGGTATGGTTGTGCCCCAGCTTTGTTTTAAGCTTAGTTTTCTTTTACGTTTTTAGGTAGGCCTATGTTGGGTGGGATTCTTGTTTGGTGCTTTCTGAGGATGGGTTTCTTGTTATATGCCTGTTTGGTGTTTTCTAAGGATATATTTGTTATTGCTACGCTTATAGTTCCATCTTTTGCTGTGTCTACGCGTCGGTTGTTTGCTTAGAGCAGGGGGTCTCTTCGGAAGCCGTCTCTCTATCCTTGAGATAGAGGTAAGGTTTGCCGACATCTCACCCTCCCCAGACCCTACCAATAGTTTTTGCTATTCGTTGGATTTTTACTGGGTATGGTTGTTTTTTTTTTCAAAAAATGATCTTGGAGGTTGTGTAATGCTTACTCTCAAACTTTTCGTTTACATAGTAGTAATATTCTTTGTTTCTCTCTAGAGCTCTAATTCAAAATTCTCTCGATTCATCCCCTCCTGAGGTACTTTGATCAATAAAATAAGTGTGTATTCTAATACTAATTTTATAATATTTTGTATTATACTGCTTTTTTTTTTAGCATTTTAAGAGGTAATCTTACATATATATTAACAAGGTCATGAGAACCTTCTTGCTTTGTATTTGAGGCAATAAGTACGTCCAAAAGAAAATAAATGCTAGCTAATAGATTTGAAGAGTTCGAGCTTTTATACCCACAAACTTCTCGTCGACTTCATATATGCTAGCTAATAGAATTGAATAATTCGAGCTTTTATACCCACAAACTTCATATTAGGTTGGGAGATTACATCATACCATATTTCATCATTATAATCATAAAGCCATCATTATCTTTCAAAATCGGTTGACATAGAAATAGTGTTTTACTTATTTAAAATTTATTATTGTGAGAAGAAATATTGTCCTTTCGATTTCATTTCTTGACGATGACATTTCACATGCGTCATAGACTACTTTTTTCTAACAACTATAACTATATTTATATATGCTTTCATAGAACCTAGAGCTATAATTACAACTCCAACCAAAAAACAAACACGTGATTGCTCATAGGTTCTGGTTAAGAATCATGGTGTTAATTTATCAAAAAAAATACACGTGTTGAAATGTCATGAACATGAGGTTTATCTATTGGGTTTACTAGAAAATTCATTCTTATATAAAAAACATTCATAACAAAACAAATCTTAACATCCATATTTACATTACTTTAAATAATAACATGATTGTTTGATAACATAACAACGATAAATAGGATGAGACCTTCATGTGAGACTTTTGCATGGTCAAAGGGTATATGTGAAATGTATTCATAACTATTTCCCAAGTGAACTTTTGCATGAGACCTTCATGCAAGACTTCTGATTTTCACATGGAATTGTCGCATAAATAAATTTCGCATGGAAGTCTCATGCTAAAGTTTGAGTTTCACCTAAGAGTTGAACTCTCGTAAAAAGTGTGGGAGATTTTACCTTCCTTTTTCCAAGGTTTAAAACCTAAAAATCATAACAGTGTCATTTATCTTATTCTTGAGTTGAAAACACATCTAGGTTCCAAAATATTACTCAAAACATAATTAAATCGTCGTTCAACATCATATGATGCATAATCCATTATACAAACACAACCTTTATTGTACAAACCTTGCCTTTTCACTTTCATGTACAATCCGAACGTGAAACCCTCTTGAATCAATTAGAACAGGGTAAATCGAGCACTACTTTTGGCCCCCGATGATGAAACCCACGTCAACTAGTGAACCCTAACACAAAACCGTCACCAAATTAGGGAAATAAGGTGTGTGGAGAATGGGGTCTGCCAAGGGAGCCTCATATCCTTCTTAGGGTAAATCTCATAAATAAACAATAACCCCGTTAAACTTTAAACTCTCACATTCAAGCCTCTAAGGTTTGCATTTACATAAGTAATGTAGTTATAGGATGCTACAAGTCTACCCACCTTACATTAGGTTTCATCATTGAAACCTATTACATTTCAAATAATTGAGGTTAATAAAACTTCATTTCCTCTTCCAATTCCCATGTAGCTTACATCTCTTTCCTGTTTTTTTTTCATTTAACTTTGACTTCCTAGGTGACCTTGTTGCGTACATGCTTGCTTCTCCTTCCCGCCTAGGATTGCCATGGGCAGCTCGAAATAATTCAGCTTTTCACCCCCTTCTGTGTCGACGAGTGGTACATGTACCCCTTCTGGATGTCTTTAACCTAAACTTTGGGGATTTCTCTTTAAAATGATTCCTCTTATAAGAAAGGGCAATGAATTATTCTAATCGGACCTAATTCTATTTTAACCTCAAAACATAATTTGTAAATCTAATAGAAAACCTTTAATCGGGGTTTCTAATTAAATTCACCACACCACTTGCCAATATCCTAACTATAATTCATCCCAAGTGGTGGTAAAACCCAAAGCAACACTCTTTGTGCTCTTGATATTCTCTACTAATTCTCTGTTACATGCTTTTATTTTCTGGCTTTAAATATAAATTAACAAACAAAGCAAAAAAATAATTAATCGACTAGTTGGTAAATTTAAGTTGAGTGGTAAAAGTCGTATCTTTTGGGTTCGATACTTGGTTCTTACATAAAATTTACTACAAATGATAGGTACACTTGCCTATCGTGTGTGCCTAGTATAGACAAAGTTACCAATAGGGTGATGTTCCATTGGCAAAGGCAAAGCCTTTAAACACCTTGGGAGGGGGAGGTCTTGGGTTTAAGTCCCACAGACAGCAGGGAATAAAATAAACTTTGACGTTAAAAAAACGTGTTTAAAAGTTATCAAAGGTAACCCACCTAATCGTGCTAAGAGCTATTAAATTAACTAGACTAACACACCGAAAACACGCACATCAAGTTTTTGGGCCCATTGCCAGGATACAACAATTTTAGAGAAAGAATTTGGACTACTAAAAAGTTTTTTTTATCTTTTATATCTATATTTTTTTTGCTTTTGTAGATAGTGTATAATTTTGCGTTCCGGTTCGGGTATAACTAGACCACTTGCTGAACCCGAAAGATTTCTCCATCAAAGACTTAGAGAAAAGTCTCGTCCGAAAATGGCTCTCAATCCACCCGGACGTACCATTTTCGAATTTGCAAAACCATCCATTGATGCTTTGGGATCTAGTATAGCTAGACCAAACATTGAGGCCGAACGCTTCGAAATAAAGTCTCATGTCATTCACATGATACAATCATCATGCACTTTTCATGACCCACCCGATGAAGATCCTCATGCTCATATCACAAATTTCCATGAAATATAGGATACCTTCATTCTTCATAATATCTCACCTGATGCCATTCTTCTTCGCATGTTTCCTTTTCACTAAAGGACTGTGCTAAGGCATGGCTAAATTCTCAACAAACGAGCTCCATCACCACATGGAATGACCTTGCTAAAAAAATCCTTTCAAAATATTTTCCACCTGTAAAAGCTGCAAAATTAAGAAATGGTATAACCACTTTAACCCTAGAGGACGGTGAATCACTATCTGAAGCATAGGAGCGTTTCAAGGACATGTTTCGAAATGTCCTCACTATGGACTTGAAGTTTGGCTTCAAGTTTCGTCTTTCTACAATGGCGTGACGAATCAAGCAAGGCAAACCCTTGATACAACCATGAGAGGAATATTTGGGAATAGGAGGCCACAAGAAGCTTATGATCTCACTAAAGAAATTGTCATGAATTACGTTCCATGGCATAATCCAAGAGCAAATCAAGGAGGAAGACAAGGTTTAGATTAAGTGGATGCGGTCACTTCACTTTCTGGTCACGTTGAGACCTTAACCACTTGCCTCAACCAATTTAGCAAAACACAAGTTAATGTGGTCACCGCCGACTTCCACAACTCACCTCAAGATGGCCAAGTACCAACTTTGGAAGTTGAGAAAATTGACTTTGTCAACACTAAACACCAACAAAACAAACCTTGTAGCAACAGTTACAATCTAGGTTAGCGGAACCATCCCAACTTCAATTAGAGATACGGGGGAAATGATGCCCAACCTCCCGGTTTTGGGCAACAACAACAAAGGCTACCTCAACAAAATTTTCAACAAAGATATCAAGGCCTATATTAAGGACCCAACAAGCCAAATGGTCCTCCGTTGGAAGATTTGTTTGCAAACTTCATAGCTGATTCTAAAACCCGCTATAAGCAATATGAAGAAAGCTTTCACATGCATGAAGCCATTTTAAAGAGCTAAAAAACCTCACTTCAAGCAATTGAAACTCAACTTGGCCAAGTTGCAAAAAACATTTCTGAAAGACCACAAGGAAGGATTCTAAGAAACACGAAAACAACCCCCAAGGAAAATGTAAGTGCTATAACTCTAAGGTACAACAAAGTCTATCTGGATCCTCCATATCCAACCATAAATGACAATTCAAATCAACTATCAGCGGATCTAAGGCAAGTACCTGATGTTGAACCTATCCAAACACCAACCAAGAAGTTAATTATTCGGCCACTATAAGCATGCTACCAAATGAAAATAATGACCCGGATGGAAATCAAGGAGAAATTCCTCATGGCCAAATCTAAAAATGGGACTCAAAAGGCATATAGACCAAATGTGCCTTATCTGGGTTGTTTGATAAAAAAGACAGGTGAGCAATACCAAAAGTTCACAGAAGCCAAATTCATGTGAACCTACCTTTCATTGAAGTGGTCCGACAAATGCCCAAGTATTAGAAGTTCTTAAAATAATTTTAAGTAACAAAGGAAATCTTGAGCAAGCTATGAAAGGCTTGCCTAAAGAATGTGCCACGGTCATCCAAAGAAACATATTACATACCACAAAAAATGATCGATCCAGGGTGATTCTCTCTACCATGTAGGTCAAATGCCAATCACTTATCCTCTAGCCGATCTTGGTGCAAGCATTAATTTGATACCTACTCATATCTATAACAAGCTAAATCTTGGTATACCACAACCACTTCAAGCTACGAAGAGCTAGCTGATGGGTCCATGTAGCAACCTGATGGAGTGATTGAAAATATATTGGTAAAAATTGGTAAGTTTGTTTTTGGGCAATTTTATCATTTTAAATATTTGAGGAGAAAACACAGAACCTTTGATTTTGGGGGGACCTTTCCGAGCCACCTCCATACCCATGCTAGACATGAGTGAAGGTATCCTAAAACTTCATGTTGGCAATGAAGAAACCAATTACACCATTAGAGGAAAATAATATGTGTCAAATGATCCATTCGATGTAGCCAACTTTATTGATACTCACCTTGACTATCAATTAAAGAAGGCTAAGGGAATTCAAGTGGCACCTACATGTGAAGTCATGTTAGGAAGAGTCCTGAATGACACTAGGTGGATCGATCGTTATGGAGTACTAATCTGTAATGGACAAAGAAGAAACCATACCGCAATAGAGGGGGTAAGTACCATGTAGATTTCAAGTATCCCCACTGAATGGTAGAGTAACTTGCAACTATGGGTCCATCCAAAGACCCTAAAAACGTGGAGCTAAAACGAAGACGCCCGGATATGAATAAATTGAGAGTTACTACATATGGTTGAGCTATATCAAGGAGTTAAGGACTTGGCTGCACGCGTCAAATCGAAAGCTAAGTCTATTACAAAAGTGTAAAGGCGACTACAAGAACCGGCTGGACACATTAAACAAGGATTTGGCCAGGGGAGTACAAGTTACTTTACCCTTAATACTCATTATTTTCATGCATTAGTACATTGGGGACAATGCACAATTCTAAGTGTGAGGTGGGAAAACGAAATTAAAAACTGTCCAGCAGCATAGCAGGTGCGCACGGCCATGCACCACCTTAGGCACGTGACGCATCGTGTTGTATATATATATAAAGTGGTATATTATTACCTGTTGTAAACACTAGTTCAAATTTTAATATTTAAAAAAATGATAAAATACGATCACAATACACTTCACGTTGGGCAAGCTCACCCATCATTGACGTAATATATTGATGGTAAGATACCGAGCCCATCCAAGGATACAACGACTTTTAGTACCAAGTCTTTGTTAATTTCTAGTCAAACCAAAAGTAAAGGATTAAAAATGGCTCAAAAGTAAAATAAAGAGATAAATAAAAGGTAGTAATCAATGATATGAAAAAGGGTGTTTGGGATATATTTACCTCTTGATGCTTTGTTAACTAAACCTTACCAAGGATAACAAGGGCTCGATTGTCAGACGAGGAATTGGGTGTCTTAATGAATAAAGTTGTGTAGTTCATTTTTAGGAGCCCTCACACACTTGACCGTATCGCTTTGAATCAACAGGGAAACGCCACTCAAGGTAAGATCAAACGATAATGGTACCGCCCAATCAGCAAGGAAAGTAAATACCATTATGATTTAGTATTTGTTAAGAAAATAGTTTAAGGGGTTTAAATTACTTGTGGCTATGGTTCCTTTAGTGAGGCGTCAATTCCCCAATGGTAGTTACCATTATAAAAACTAAGTCCTCCGCGTTGTGATCTTATGGCCACGCATTGTCAAGAGCTTACCAATCCATAGTCCCATTCCAAAAACTTTAACCTCCATTCGAAGCATCAACATGTGTTGACTCTATATAGACATAAAAACATTAATGTCCCAAGTTAATGGTGACACAAGATGGTTGGTAGATTTTAAGGGTTAAGTCGAAAGACTAATGACCCAAGTTAATGGCGACACAAATATTTCATTCACTTTTAATGAACATCTTTTTACCTAAAGTCATTAACACACACGCACCTTGTTAAGCCATGATTCAATTTTGTTAACCCCCCATCAAGGGGTAAGTTCCCCCCAAACACCCACAAGAAACTTTGCCAAGAATGACCATGGAGATAGTTTTTATAAAACTTGAAAGGATTTTATTAACTACTAAAAGCTTGATTACACTACCAATGTCACACCCCGACCCGCAGCGGAATAAGAGTCGGGGCATAATTGAGTTATCACCAAAGCTCATGACATTTACTAATATGTTTCATATTTAATAAAGTCAAAGTTACATTTCCAAATATCCAAACATGTTCATTCAATACAAAGAAAATAAACCAAACATAACAATCCCAACTCTAAATCGTTTTATTCTTCTAGTCCAAGTCCTATGTGTTCCTAGCTGCTGCTGGTTCACCTGTATCATGTGTAAAATGGGGGTTTTTGGGTCGACATAAGTTGGCGAGTAAACCTTATTAGATAAACATTTATTAATGAATTACTTGTTAGTTTATCAATGAACAATTGTGCATAATCATAGATGAGCAAATGTAAATAATCAAGCAGTGGCAAATAGCAGTCACAACTATAACATACAATAACATATGACAGCATACATGAACATACCTACATCATATGATAAATAACATAAATGAAACTGTACGATCAAGGCTCAATCAAACGGAGCCGATCGTATTGCATGTACTGAAAATTAAAATGTCTGTATGATCAAGGCTCAATCAAACGGAACCGATCGTATATGGGCACGCCAGGTTCAACCTCATAATGAAATGGGGAATATGCTCAAATCTCATAATGTAATGGGGAGCGGCGGCCTATGAAATTGCATGTACTGAAAATAATAAACTTGCATCCAACAATAACTACACAACAGAAACAAACTGAATACACTAGTTCATGATATGATGTATGCACAATGGTTTAAGTATAATATATATATCAAGACACATGATACACCCCAAAACGTGATTAAAACGGGGAATTTGTAAAGATTCACTCACATTGGGTGCGTTGGATTGGAGATGGTGAGATGCGCACGAATTAGATGAGCGGAACAACGAGAAATACTAACCTAAATAATAACGGAAAAATATATTAAATGAGTGGATTTTATTAAGGATTTTAATGAAATTTTTAGATATATTTTTGTGAGTTTAAGGCTATTTTCTATCTTTAAAAATGTTATTTTTAAGTATTTTTAATTGATTTTTAAATTAAATTAAATAAATAAAAATATAAAAAAATTGTTTATTTTACGTTGACCGTTGACCGTTGACCTGTTGACTTGTTGACCGGTTCGGTCAGGGACATGGTTTGCGCTGGGTGAGGCTCGAACCTGAGACCTCCCGTACGCGTGCACGCAGCTCTACCAACTGAGCTACGTGTCTAACCCGAAATAATCTTGTTTTTAATTATATTTATACACTTATTCAGTTTAACCGAAATTCTTTTTAATTGCAAAAACATTTTAATTCAACGGACCGGTGCTAGTGACGGGTTTCGAACGCGCGACGTATGGCTTAATGTTGCACACAGTCCACCGCTGGACTGTGTGTCTAACCTGGTTATTATCTCGGTTTTTATTATACTTAACAACTAACTGAGTTAACCCGGTTTAGTTTTTAAACAAAAAGGCATTTTATTATATAAGGAGTGCGTATAGCAGGAATCGAACTCGGGACATGCGTATGTATTTTGCACACAGTCCACCGCTGGACTGTGTGTCTAACCCGTTCATTTTACTAGTTTTAAATATACTTATAACTTAATTAGCTTCGTCTTCTTCATTCAAATTACAGTCAACTGCTTTACTAACCCGTTCCTTGTTTTTACGATTTACAAACATTATTAAAGCTTAAATGAAATGGCAGAGACGGTAATTAGAGGTGAACATACCGATGAACGATTTATTTCAGATTTCCGGCAATGTGTCGGTCCCTGTTTTTATGCTCTTCAACTGAACAAGATAATTAACTGTTTTGATTAGTCGATTGTGGAATTGAAGTGATAAACAAACGTTAACGATGTGTTTGAAGGTCCTTACCGTTTCACAGACGGAAATAAAGACTTTCAGGGGAGTTCCGGCGAACTAGAATTAGTTGAATACAGTGCCTGAGTTCGATTTCAGTTGAGAGGTTTAAGTTAGAAATAGTCTAATAATTGTTGAACTACAACGAATACTGAAAGATTTACCGTTTGAGGATGAATACGGTTTTCCGGCGACTTTTGCAGAAAATTCCGGCGAGCTGTTTTAAGCATTCTGATGGTCTGAAAATGTGACGAAAGTGAAATGGGATGCTGGTATGATATTTCTGAGTCGCGAGAGTGGTCTTGAGTTGAAGTATTCTGGATTTGATTACTTTTCGGTTATGAAAACCGATAATGATGAGACTTGATGCTCAATCAATTCTGAATTGATTAAAGACATCGGTTCATCGGTTATGAACGTGAATACGCGAGAAATCAAACGATTTGACGATTGATTTGCCGATTTCCGTTTCTCCGTTGGCGAAACCGGTTTAACCTAGTCTGTATATAAATCTCATTTGTTTCCTAGAGATAACAGAAAACACAAAGTGGCGGAGTGGTGATGTGAGTGTATGTTAAGTCGTTGGAGTTGTTCTTGGCTTACCCGGGTTCGAGTCCCGGCAGCAACATATTTTTTTTATTTATTTTGTCTTAACATTTTATCAAATATAATTTTTATAGTTTAGTTTATTTATTAATTATGTATCATTTTAAATCAAAATAATCATAAATATTCAACGTGACTTTTATAACTTGATATTCGATTACAAAACGGAGCGGGTTTTGAAAACCCGATTTTTACAAATGTTACAACCAATTCTTGAGTTTTTCTTAAAGATTACAACAATTAGAGATTATGGGTAGAAGAGAAGTGTGTGGTGGAGAAGAGGAAAGAATTGAGTAAGTAAAATGGTGGCCAAATGTGGTTATTTATAGCCTGCTGGGAGCCCAGGCATGGGGCGTGCTTGGGAGACACGGATGTGTCTGGTTACTAGCACTAGTTATAGCTCGTTGCCTAGACATGGGGCGTGCTTTCACGGGGCGTGCCTTCCGAGCACGGGGCGTGCCTGGGTATTTATGATCTGGGCTTCGAGCAGTGGTCTTCAGAAGGTGCTAACATTCTTCGAAGCTTGAGACAGGTGGCGTGTCTAGATGATTCTTCAGCAGTTTCTTTAGACCTTTTGCACGGTTTTGCTTCCTTTGTTCAATTTGAGTTTGTTTTGTCCAAAAAATAAAAAATAAACCATAATAATTTTATTTCAAATATATTCTTAACAAAACCAATAAATAGTGAGTGTAAATTAATATTAAAAATGTAACATCCCAGTGTAACCGCACCATGATATTGTCCGCTTTGGTTGGGACGAACCACCATCGCCTCACGGATTTAAAACGCATCATGATGATGAATGTATCCAGCCCCTTATAAGGAAGTCTTTGTTCCTCTTGACAAATGATGTGAGATATTACAATCCACTCCCCTTAAGGGGTCCAGCATCCTCGCAGGACCTGGCACCACCTGTACGACCCATTCTCTGATAACATCTGTAACAACTCAGCGTAATTGCACCATGATATTGTCTGCTTTGGCCGAGACAAACCATGATCGCCTCACGGATTTAAAACGTGTCATGATGATAAAGGTATCCAGCCCCTTATAAAGAAGCCTCCATTCCCCTTCACAACTGATGTGGGATATTACAAAACAAAAAAAAAACATATGCACTTTTGCTTTTATCAGATCACTCCAAAAAAACACTCGTAATACCTTAGTTTGAGAAAGAGGGAACTTGTAATCAATAACCCTCATTTAGTTGTTTGATTCTTACATTTAATTCACCATGATCTTTTCCATAGTCATTGTTTGTGGACAAGTTATTATGGTCATTCTTGGCTAAACATCTAGTGTTGCTTGGGTTGTAGAAGAAACTTGTTATAAATTAAATGTTTAAACTTTGGGAAAGTGGTGTGTTATGTCTTTGATAATTCTCTATACCCTTCTTCTTCTTTAATGAGGCCTGTGATCCGTTTTTGGTCTTTGGTCTTATGGGTGTTGTTGATAACCTTAGTGGTGTGAAGCCTATTAATACACTCATGGTATGTGACAACCCATATACTAGTAGGGGGATCCCATTTTGGATTAGAGGTTAACCCATTTGTGGAAACACATCTTGTGATCAACTCTCATTTGTCAAGGATATCATTGTTGGCCTGCACGATCTATATGCTAGGCTTCAATGATAAGCTAAAACTTGGTTTTACGATTTGTCTAACATGATCTATGCGTTAGGCTTGGCGCGAACAAAGTGTTGGTGAACCCATGTTAATTAAAATCTATACGTCTTTATATATTTTTTATTTTTATAATGTCACCTGTTGAATAAAGATCAATCACCTCAACCAATCACATGTGTCTTTAGCACCTATACGGAGCACCTATATATATCCTTGATGGTTCCATAAAATGGATCACGACTAGAAGGATCGCATAGTATAGTAGTAGCGTGGCGGCAACAGCAGTAGTAGCTAGAAGCAACACTAATGGTTAACAGCACCAACTTAACAACGGTGAAAAGCTTCCGCTGAGGGCAAAGACTAGTTGCCACATCAGCAATAACAAGAAAGACTAGTAGGAGTGGCGACTAGTGGAGAGCAGCAACAACTAGTAGCTAGGGTGACAATTCCTGACACAACTTGAAGACAACACGAAAAAAAAAAGCCAAACATGTTTTGGGTGGGCTAAGACTGTCTATTTAAATAAGCAATATAGCCCGAACACAACCCGTTTTATAAGTGGATTAACCTGTTAATCTTTTCAAGGGTTTTTAAAATATTTATATATTTAGAGACAAAAGGTGTTAGTATTTGAAGTAAAATACTTTCTTTTTCTATTTTTCCTTTCAACATTTCTGTTTGAACCTTTTTAATCAATTCTTCACTTCCAACACGTTTATTTTATAAGTACGAACTAGTTATTCTGTAATCATTTCCATTTCCTTCTAATAATCTCAAGTTAAATATATATAAACCCAAGTTTACAGTTAAGGACCAGAGATAAAGAATAAAAAAAACAACTAATTAAACGACACTAATAAAAAATGGCTTTATTTGAGTCTGATTGATTGGTTGTTAAAAATTTTATGAAGTGGTCGCTAGGTATTACTCATTTTCACAAACAAACATTAAAAGGGTTAACACGAAATACGATCCGAATAAGACACGATTTGAGAGGGTTTGACATGATAAAAATAAATTTACGGGTTCAAATTAGGGTTGAAAAATTCAATTGGCCACCGGAAACCCATTAACCTCCAACCCAACACGTAGCAACTTAAAAAAGCATCTTGTAGTAGCAAGTTGTGGTGACGTTAGTGGTGGTATCAGTAGTGGTAGAGGAAAAGATATAGATAGAAGCAAGAATTAGTGGGGTTTTTATCGGTGGTACGTAGAAGTACAACTGTGGTGCCATGTGCAAGCCGATAGTCCACCCTAGGCATGACATAAGGTTGATATTCCATCTCGAAAAGGTTAAAGCAACAACAATAGTAGTAGTAGGCTAGTAACTATAGCAGTGGTAGTTGCAATACCACTAATAAAAGTAGGATTAGCAGCAACATTAGGAGTATGAGTAATATTGATAGAAATATAAGCAATTGTTCCGATCAAAAGTTATAAAACATATGAAATTCAAAAAAATAATAATAATAGAATTTAGTTTTTTAATGGAGGTCCAGTGTAAAAAGAATTAAAAGTTGGGACTACCAGTGACCATGGTTGTAAAAATCCCAACTAGTATTCGATTAGTCGCCAATTAATCACTAATCTGAGGTTCACCGACTAATAGCTGAGTAATCACTAGGCGGTCAATGACGGTCCTATTGTGGCCAAATTTTGGCCAAATCTCGGCCAAATTTCAACAAATCCTTATAAGTAAAAAATTAAGTAAAGTAGTGGTGGAGTGGTTGGGAAAAGATTTGATGTTCCTTGTGACCCGGGTTCAACTCCTACTCTCCCAATTATTTTCTGTGGCATCCAGGTGAAGGGCGGATACTGGTGGCGCCAGTTCGTCTTGAATGGGAGGCGAGATTTTACCGATTATTCCATTGTCGTGCCTTTGGGCGGGTGGATGTCGGGTTTCCGCGCATCTGGGAGAGCCAAGGGGCTGGCGGCGGTCGAGTAGTCGACCTTAGCCACAGTGCCCAGTGTCACAATGATTGGCACGTCATTCTTTGTCGTTAAAAAAAGTATTAGACATCCGGAAACTTTCTAACACCATAAAAATAGATGGTTCCGTCATGTATATATATTACAAAGGACATTCATATATGTTTTAATGAGTTTTTTTTTCAAATGGGTGATTTAAAAAGTATTTATCAAAATATGTGTTTTTTTTAATCCTCATTTTTCTCACTCCTAATCTTATTGGATAAACACAATTTCTACTTAGACCATGTGTAATGGTAATACCCTCACCTCTGGGCGTTTTCCGTTATGTGACAGTCCAGTCAGCAATGGACATTATTGGCGTTTTTCTAAAATTGGTGTAGTGGGGATGTGGGCATTGTGTGGCCTTATGTTAAGGTAGGTGTTAATAGAATTAAATAAAAAAAACCCTAAAAAATCCTATTGGCAAAAGAAAACAAGAACCAACGTTTTTTAAAGCACGCCTAGTGCATTTTTTTGGTAAAAAACGCCCCGGGGGCGGTAAGGGGGCGTGGTTGGGAGTTTTTTAGGGAAAAACCTCACTACGGGTGGTCTTATAAAATGTTCTTTATAAAAAGTTAATGAAATTATAAGATATAGAGTAAATTGCCAAAATCGTCCCTGAGGTTTGAATATATTCGCCAATTTCATCCAAAACAATTTTTTTGTACTAAATAGTTCTTCACTTTTGAGATCTTTTGTCATTTTCATCCAAAAGTCTAATTTGTTTTTTATTTTTTCTTTCAAGTATTTGGATGAAAATGACAAAAAAATACTAAATCTCAAGTACGGTTGGCCAAATAGTTAGACGTTTGGATGAAATGTCAAAAAATTCCAAAAAAGAATAGCAATATGGTAAAAAAAAATTGTTTTGGATGAAATTGACAAATATGCCCAAATCCAAGGACGATTTCGGAATTTACTCTAAGATATTTTGTTGAATCATGATATTTATAAAAAGTTTTTGAATTCTTTTATAGCATATACTTTTTATACTTGGTTCATAAGTTATGGTCTGACGTAGGTTGAAGATGCTGGTTTTTGTGTTCTTTGATTGAAAATGTTAGGTCTTTTGCTTAAAAATAACTTATTTAATGTTCTGATAGTTGATTTTTGAGTTTTTTTTATATTTAAGAGGATTACACTTTGAATTATTATCATTTTTATGTTTTGACGATTATTGTTGATTTTTTTTTTGTTTTGACGATTATTGTTGATATTTTCAATCTCTTATGTTTTTTAAATACTTTTTTATTATTTTTTAAAATTCAAATAGATTGTTATTTTTAAAATTTAAATAAATTATACTATCATATATGGCGACACCGATCTGATCAACTAAATGATATAATGGTCGTTTTTTTATATTTGATCCGGTTTACAAACATTCATCATAAATAAAAACACTGATCAACGAAATGATATAATGGTCGGTTTTTTTTATTTGATCCGGTTTACAAACATTCATCTTAAATAAAAACAAAGGAGTAAAGAATATAATGACCATTTTTATTTGATCTGGTTTTCGATACCTATCTGATTAACATAGACATTGCATTATATGTTTCATATACACAATCAAACATTTTCTTTTTAATTAGTTTCTATAAGTTTTCTTGTAATTACTTATGTGATTTATCATTAAACATCACTTAACCAAGTCTCCACCAGTAAAAAATAGTTATAAAAGAATTAAAAAAAGCATTAAAAAAACGTTTTATAAAATATCATGATTCAACAAAATACCTTTTTAATTTAGTAACTCTTTATAAAAACATTTTTTAAAGTAAAAATTATGTTTATCTAACAAAATTATGAGTGAAAAAAAAGGAGGATTAAAAAAACCACTCCTTTTGGTAAATATTTTTCTAAACACCTATTTGAAAAATAAGTTTTCTATCAACACCCTTTTAGGAAAAGCTCATATTCAACGAATTTTATATCATAATATTGAGGAAAAAAATTAATATAATTGTATATTTAGTAATTAATAAAAAATTTATTGTGTTTAAAGGTGTAAACTCACTACAAAAAAATGACATCTAATGGCATACAAAAAGTGCCACAAAAATGCCACTAAAGACCCATGTAAGAATGGGCGGCACACATAAAAAGTGTCACTAGAAACACTGACGCTAAAGCCTGTGGCACATTTTTATCTGTCGTACAATGTTTTTAAGCTTTTAGTGTCACTTTTCTATTGCCACAATAGAAAAAAAACTTTGTGGCACAACTTTTGTGCCTTTAAAAGTAATTATAGTTACATATTCATATCAATTTTTTTAGTGGCACTTCATTCTGCCACAGTATAGAAAAACCTTTTTGGCAGTAGTTTTGTCAGTATAAACTGTTTCAAGTTAAACGTATGTTATTATTTTTAGTGATATGTAATTTTGCCACAAAAATCACACCATATACATATAAAATATAAAATAAAAGTTCAATAGAATTGAAAATGTAGAATTCATAACACTATAACTTCAATAAAAAGTTCGATTAGAAACATATTTAAAATGTTAGCAAAACATTGTGTAATAAATAACATATTCAAATATCCAAATGTTTACATGAGGAGGCTCAAGGTTCTTTTGAGTGGGAATTTCACTGTTATAAAACTTAGCTCCAAATCTTCTCATGATATCTGCCCAACCATCATCAACAATATAAACAAGCATTAGTATTGATTCAAAAAAAAATCTAAAAGCTTTTTAATTGCAAAAATATTATAATAAACATAAAGTGCACATGTACCCTTGGTCATAGGTAAAAGTCTTCTTGTTTGCTGCATCCTACATCTACATGGTTTAAACGTTAGAAAAAACAAAAAAAAAAACAAAAAAGATGACAAACATAAAGTGCACCTGTGCAGGGAATTTAGGTTACAAAAATAATGAAGATGCAGTGATTATTTGTATGTTTAATACGAGTGTGTGACTACCACTCTCAGTTATAGTGAGTGGTGGCAATAAGACCAACCGGTATGGGGCCGGCCATGCCTGGCGCCGGACCTCCACACCGCCCCCCATGCCTGGCAGCGGCACACCCGGCTCTTCCCTGCCGCTCATGCCGTTCCAATTTTGCACGTGGATCGAGATTTGACCGTTGCCAACGTTCGATTTTAAAAAAATAATTTTTTTCAAATTTAAATACACACTCTCTCCCCTATTTTATACCACTTTTCACCATTTTCTTCCCACTGTCAACCCAAAACACTCTTTTTATATATCAATTTTTAAAAAAAATATTTTTTTCACTCACAATGAATTCTTGGTGGTCCTCGTCTTCGGGGAAGGAGAGATGTTTTAGGTAATGTAATTTTTTTTCTAGGTTATGTAATTTTTTATCAGTGTAATGCTTTTTATTTTTTTAATTTAATAAAATATTTTATTTAAAAATCTTTTTTTAAATTACATAACAAAAACATAAAATAAATAAAATATGTTATTTAAGGTGGGGTAGAGTCATCCCTCCACCCCCTCATTTTGCTAGGAGGGTCATCCTCCAAAGGATGGAGATGTGGCATCCTACGTGGCGGCCCATCCTTTGGGGATGACACTCTAGTCTAACAATAGTGTTGCTTCGCCTTGCGGGAGTGTTGTATCTAAGACTCAGTTGATGACTAGTTGTGTAGTGTCTGCATAAGATGGTATAACAAATATATATAAGGTTTTGTGGTGGTAAATAAGGTTGATGATGTAGTATTTTTTAAACACTAATATGTACCTATCAATTAATAGATAGCAGTATTCAGCTTTGTATCCGGCTGTCTACCACTTTCTCAATAACCTGACCTCGACAGGATCGGTTGCATCCTCTATCTCAAAAGCCATAGCTAGAGCTGCATCAGAAGTTAGTAGCAAGGATGCTAAACGTGGTTACATGCATGTTTAGTAGATATTTGTATAGCAAGCAAGGATGCAAATGATGAATATGGTAAACACAACATATAATACCTCAAATTTTGACGCATCTCATGGTACAACAATAACATTATAAGGTGTGTTACTATGAATAGTTGTTTTTAACCACCTGCTACATATTTGAAAGCATGGATATTCCTCCAAAATTATATTAAGATGGCAAAAGCATATGAGATGTTAAAAATATAAAGACAAAGCATCATGAGGTCATGACAGTTTCAATTCCGCCTCGAGCTTACGACTGCGAGAGGCGAAGGGAAAACATCTCGAGGCACGATTCCGTACTATTAAAGCCTCGTTATAAGGAAAAAAAGAAAAGGTACTTGGGCCTGACAATGGAAGGAGAGATGTGAATTCTGAAACTCTCAACAAAGAACATAAGCTAATGAGCTAATCTACGAGTAAAGGCTTAGTTAAAGTTATCTAGAGTTTTACTTGTGAGTTTGAGCACAAATGCATTATGGTTTGTGAATGGTAATAAACTGCTAAGTCTCAGAATGAAAAATCAAACAAGATTAACTAAAAAGGATCTAAAGAGCCCTTACTCAAAAGACATGCTTAAGATCAAAAGTGACTCCACCCAAGATGCAGTGCCTCGGTGCGCCTTACAAATGTACCTATACTCAACAGTAATAAAACGCAAACCATAAAGCATGTGCGCTTCTGCGTCCCATGTGTGCTTTCACAACTCTAATTAAGTTTAATTCACCCTAAAAGGATAACACACTAACACTTAAGAAACCAATGTATACTTATTTGAATCCTGTATGGTAGCGATAATAAGAAGAGGTATCCCATCCAAGAGGCTGTCAGAATTGCAAAAATCTGAATCAACTCTCCAACTATCCCTACCAAACTTCATTAGCATACTAAACTTCCTTATAATATAATCTATACACCCAAAGTGTAACAAAGATCTCTCAAGTACGGCCGTGTTTGCAACATCAAATACAACAAAATTAGACAACATGTTATTTCTCCTTGGGTCACAAATTGTTACTATATGAACTATTACTACAAATATGAGAGAACAACCTATGATCAATCATTATAGATTTACAATCACAACATACATTCAAACTAACACAACTACGAAGATAAAAATAAATCATTAACTGTGTAAAAAATAGGTTTTATGACCAAAAGCTTACCCCAAGCAACAGTGCACTCTTCACTAGTAGCACTAGCCAGATTAGCTTGACACTCAATACCTGATTAAATCAAAACACATACTGGTTGGTTACTGGTTGTCGTTGCCCGTTGGTAATACCTTCCCACATAACTTGAGTTCGCTTGTTAACAAAATTAACATTTAACATTGACTAATACGATTAACCTTAACAAATCCATTACAATGATTTATGGTCGAACAATTGTTCAAATAATGATTTGGGCATCATCTTAAAGTATTAATATTTAATATTTTACATTTACTAAAATACCTTGAACGTGGTAGGTATAACGTGTGGTTTAATTTATATAAAACAATATATATAATAAAACTCATACATATATAAAACAAATATAACTGACTCTATACGTATATTAAATGGTAAATGAAATACGTAAGCAAAAATGTAAGAATGTAAACTGTGAATATATATACTTCGAAGTACAAGGTATAATGTTATATTTTTAGAGGAGATTTTATTAAAGGATTTCAATGAAAGAAATTGGGAGATTTTCAAATAAGCGTTTTAGTGGCATACACATGTGCCAGACACATTAAAGGGTTTCAACTAGTGAAATAGGGAAATTTTCAAATAAGTGTTTAGTGGCACACACAAACTGCTATTAAAACCAAATCAGGGGCATAAAAGTTAATTGCCACTAAAAGTGTCTATTAAGAAAATATAAAATATGCAAAGTGCCACTAAAACCTAAATTAATGGCACAAAAACTGTGTGTCACTAAATGGCATTTTTTTAATGACTATTTATACTTTCTGGGTCAAATTGAAACTTAAAAAAAAAAATAAACATTGCATGTTCTAATTTGTTATATACATAGGGGTAGATCCTCTGCAAGGTGAAAATTTCATGCAAATGTTGGAAGCCACAAGAATATGACCTTGTAATTTATCCAGGGGTATAATCGTTAATACGTAATTCCGTAGCAGAAGTACGTAATCACGTAGTGCAACGTAATTACATATTGGTACATAATCACGCAGTGTATACAAAATCACGTAACGTTATAATTGCTCTATAGATAAGGCTGTTACAGAATTGCGTAATGTTATGTAATCACATAATCACTTATTGGTACGTTTACATAAGATTTTAAAATTTATTTTTGAGTAAATTGTCATTTTAGTCCCTGAGTTTTGTCTTAAATTGTCATTTTAGTCCAAATAATTTTTTTTCTCTTCTGGGTCCCTGAGTTTTTCATTTTTTTGCCATTTTGATCACATCGCTTAACTCAGTCTAAAAATATGGTTATAATCAGGGGTATTTTTGGCATTAACATCTAAGTTGCCACTTTAGTCCAAAACCATTTATTTAATTATTTTTCTTTTAATCATTTATATATATTATATAATATATATATATATAATAATTTTAATAACAATTATAATTGCAATACCCAAAACCATCTTCTTCATCCCGAGTTCCCGACGCCATCTCCCACTCCGGCGGTCATCCCCATTCCGGCGGCAACAAACTTTCACCACAGCCCACGTTTCTTGCTTACTTTACATCCGGTCGATGAAATAACATCGAAGTTTCACAAAAAAAAAATCGAAGGGGCTTTGCGTTGAAACGAAATCGGTGAAATGAGTGATGTTTTCAATCACCGTGTTTCTAGGAAAATTGTTAACGGATTTTTATCAATGAAATCGAAGGTGCTTTGCGTTCAAACGCCTATTGAAGTCTGAAGACGATGTTTATACTCTGAAATAGATCGTCGTTGAGGACGCCGTCAGGATCTACAAAAAGGCAGCTATGCCATTGGTGATTCAGGCTTAAGGTTCCGTCGAGCGTTTGATGATAATATGTCATATTCTCCGGCGCGCCGATGTATTGTACAGATTGGAAAAAGCAGTGAAGCTTCTTGCGAAAGTTTGCCAGATGCTTAATCGGAAGGCTATTTCGTTGTTCATCCAGCTTCCAAATGTACTTATAGCTTCAATTCTTATATTGGTATATTGAATTGTTGTAAGTTCATATCTTCACAACATATAGATAGATTTGATTTTGAAATCCATGTAGTGGTAATGAAGAAATAAAATTACATACAAATGGTTTAGAGTTGAATGCCTGGTTGGTCCCTGTGATTTGCGAAAATTCAGACTTGGTCCCAATGGTTAATTAATTACAGAGTTGGTCCTAATAGTTGTAATTTTTGCACTCGGGTGATCCTTATCACTAACCTCTGTCAAATTTCTCAGTTAAGTTGATGTTAAATGACCAAATTGTCCTCAACAATTAAAAAACTAAAAGTAAAAATAAGAAACAAAAGGAGATGGACCCACCCCATCATCTTCTTCACCCCCTCTCTTTCTCTTTTCTCTACTGAAACACCAGTAACCACCATATGGTGAGGGAATTGAGCTATTATGTTAAGGTGAAGCTTGATGGGATCATTGCAGGGATGGGTTATTCGGGTGCAGTGTTCGGGTCGTTGTCATGGGTAGATGGAAGCATGTGGTTAGAAGCCCCATTGTGATGACACAGTTAGACCCCCTTTGAATTGCTTTTAGTTTTTTAAATAATCTTGGTTGTGTGGATGTTTTCACCAGTAAATTAGTTGGTGTAGGGTGGTGAGATGCCGGAGAGTATGACCGGAGAAAATAGATTCTCCTTCAGGGGAAATGTTGCTTTGCTTTAAGGTTCAACTTTTACTATTTTTTGTTTTCTTATTATATAGTTTGAAGTCACTGCAAAGTTCCCTAAAAGTTGAAGAAAAAAACCATACTTTGTTTTTTTATGTACGACGATGAGGCGGAGTTTTGATTATTGTAGGGGTTCAGAGATGAATGGTGGTAGCTGTGGTTAACGGATCTGGTGGCCAGGTATAGTGGAGGATGTTAGTTGTTTTTGGTGATGGGGCGGTCGTGGTATGCGACGGTATTTGCGGTGCTAGTTTCTGGTGGTGGTTCACAGTGTTGAACATTGGTGTTCGAAGGTGATGGTTGTGGTGGCCCAAAGATGATGGCTGATGGTGGTTACTGGTGTTTCAGAGAGAGAGGGGGGTGGGGATGAAGAAGAAGATGATGGGGTGGGCCCATCTCCTTTAGTTTTTTATTTTTTAATTGTTGAGGACAATGTGGTCATTTAACATCAACTTAACTGAGAAATCTAACAGAGGTTAGTGGTAAGGACCACCCGAGTGCAAAAATTACAACTATTAGGACCAACTCTGTAATTAGTGAACCATTGGGACCAAGTCTGCAATTTTCGTAAACCACAGGCACCAACCAAGCATTTAACTCAATGGTTTATTCCATTGTTGTAAATTTATACCTTCACGACAAATGCTCTGTTCCTAACTATAAACAAGATTTAGTTAAAAGAAACAGGTGATGGATCGTGGGTTATGGGACTTCCTTTGATAAAAATCATGGGTTTGATGGATCGCAATTTTATATATATATATATATATATATATATATATTATATATATATATAATAGAGAGAGAGAGAGAGAGAGAGAGAGAGAGAGGATGGATTATGAGTAATTTAAATGAGAAAACCAAAAACTAACTAAAAAAGCCAAAAAAACATATCAATTTTTTTTTTGATTTTTTTTATAAAAATTTGCTATATATATTATATAAAAAAACTTTAAAAAAAAAAAGTAGGATTAGCAGCAACATTAGGAGTATGAGTAATATTGATAGAAATATAAGCAATTGTTCTGATCAAAAGTTATAAAACATATGAAATTCAAAAAAAAATAATAATAATGGAATTAAGTTTTTTAATGGAGGTCCAGTGTAAAAAGAATTAAAAGTTGGGACTAGCAGTGACCATGGTTGTAAAAATCCAACTAGTATTCGATTAGTCGCAGATTAATCACTAATCTAAGGTTCAGCGACTAATAGCTGATTAATCACTAGGCGGTCAATGACGGTCCTATTATGGCCAAATTTTAGCCAAATCTCAGCCAAAATTTCAACAAATCCATATAAGTCAAAAATTAAGTAAACTAGTGGCAAGGTGGTTGGGGAAAGATTTGATGTTCCTTGTGACCCGGGTTCGACTCCTACTCTCCCAATTATTTTATGTGGCATCCAGGTGAAGGGCGATACTGGTGGCGCCAGTTCGTCTTGAATAGGAGGCGAGGTTTTACCGATTATTCCATTGCCGTGCCTTTGGGCGGGTGGATGTCGGGTTTCCGCGTATCTGGGAGAGCCAAGGGGCTGGCGGCGGTTGAGTAGTCGACCTTAGCCACAGCGCCCAGTGTCACGATGATTGGCACGTCATTCCTTGTCGTTCAAAAAAAGTATTAGACATCTATCCAATTGTACTCCAATATTCAGTTATGAAAAAGTTTGTGTAAATTAAATTATGTTTGTTACAGTTATATCGCATCTGATCAATTATTAAACGCATCGCTAATCTCATCACACGCAATGATACTACTATACGAGCCGAGTGTGTTATTGTTTAATAAACACTTGTGCCATCGCATTGCTTATCTCATCGCATCGCAAATCGTAGTTAATTATATAGTTTTATGTTATTTATGTGTTATGTGTGTTTATCTCATCGCTATCGCGTCGCTCTCGCTTATTCGAATAGCTAAATCGCACTAATACATCGCTTACGCTTAATATAACTATTAATACGAACCGAATCATCGAACAATCGATATACGAACGAAAAATGAAGAAACCCCAACATTTGGGTCAAGTTCGCTCGAACTTGGTGTTACCAAGTTCGGCCGAAGTTGACTGGCCAAACACAAACACTCCATTTTCCTCAAGTTCGCTCGAACTTGCATTGTTTCTTCACAGAAACAGCAAGTTCGGCCGAACTTGGCTTGTATCTTCTGAACATCTCACAAGTCCGCTCGAACTTGTACAAATATGTACAAGTTCGGCCGAATTTGACCTCATCAGCTGTCACACCCCGACTCGCAGCGGAAAAAGGTGATCGGGGCATGATTGGGTTTTCATCAAAGCTCAAGACATTTATTATAATGTTTCATATTTATTATTTCTTTATAAAGGAGAATCATTACAATCAATCATACTAGTACAACATGTTTTATACATTTTTTCAAGACTTCATTATTTTTCTTCTAAGGCAATTTCCTATGTGTTCCTTGCTTCAACCTGTCCACCTGTATCATGTGTAAAAATGGTTTTTGGGTCAACAAAAAGTTGGCGAGTGAATCCTATGAAAACATTTAAAGTGTTTATTGTATCGATTATAAAATAAAGTGCATAACCACATATGAGTAAACGTAAATGTAAATTAAATCACAAATCACATAATATTAATTAATACACACGCACACACCAAATGTTTATTTTTGAGGCACGCGTTGTTCAACTCGTCTCCCACGAGGAACTGATGGGCCTAATAATGATTTTGAGGCACGCGTTGTTCAACGAACTGATGGGCCTAATGAATGTTTTTGAGGCACGCGTTGTTCAACTCGTCTCCCACGAGGAACTGATGGGCCTAATGAATAATTTGCACATAACTTGACAATATGTAATACATCACAACAAACAATATTTACATTCTAAGTTTAGATCATATAATGGTATAGCACGAGTTTGAATAAGCGAATTAATTTAAGCGACACATGATACACCCCAAAACATGAATAAAAAGGGGAATTTGTAAGAATTCACTCATAGTGGGTGTGTTTCTTGGATTGATGATGAATGCGCACGAATTTGGATTTAATCGGCAAGAAAACTAACCTAAATAATAACATAACAATTCGATAAATAAATAAACTTTTATTTGAGATTAATATTTTTAATTAGTGTTTTTAATGGGATTGTTAGATTTATTTTTGTGAGTTTAAGGGAATTTTCTAACTTCAAAAATATTATTTTTAAGTGTTTTTAATTGATTTTTAAATAAAATAAATAAATAAAAAGAAAATAAAAATTTTGACTTTTTGACTTTTTGACCGTTGACCGTACCGGTCGGACCGTGTTAATTATGTGCGCTGAGTGAGGTTCGAACTTGTGACCTCCCGTACGCTGCACGCAGATCTACCAACTGAGCTACGTGTCTAAACCCGAAATATTCTGATTTTAATTATATTTATATGCTTATTAGAATATTTCAGAAATTGATTAACTTAAAAAGATTTCGAAATGAACAACCGGCTGCTTATAACTTGACTCGAACCGTGTCTGCAACTTGTTTTGCACCCAGCCCAACCAGTTGGGCTGGGTGTCTAACCCGTTCAGAACTGATTTCCCATTATACTTAACCACTTACTGAAAGTTACCGCATTTAGTTAAAAAGAAAAACCGGTTTTTATTTTGGCAATAAGGGCTTGATTCATACTCGAACTTGGACGTATATATAAATTATGCACACAGTCCACCACTGGACTGTGTGTCTAACCCAGTTGTAACCCGATTTTAAATATACTTATACACAGACTCGAAACTCATCATCTTCATCTAAAAATAATCCCATACTGAACTTGATTCTGACCGATTAAAAGAATGTTGTTAATGTGCTGCTTATACTCTAAACATGATATTAATAATCTATAGGAATACTAAAAAGAATTTTACCGACGATCGTAGAGTTCTCGCGTTAACTTCCGGCGAATAAAACTTGAGTTCCGGCGAAACAGAATCGAATTTCCGATAAGAACAGAGGACTTGAATCAGTGTAATCTCGAGAATGATTGAAAGTGTGGGTTTAGAATGATTGATAAGAAGTAGTTATGGGTAGAGGTGATTTAAAGTTTTGGTTATGAAATCACGGTTTATGAACGAAATTGATTTGAGTCTTCGGTTATAACTGATGTTTATCATCAGTTATATCCATTTGCAATTAAACAGAAGCCGTGTCTTCCTTAATTTCCGCGATTTGATCTTGACGAGTGAATTCGGAAGTTGAAACTGAAGTTGCAGGTTTTATATTCCAACTCGGCTATATAAGGTATATGTGTCACACCTCGACCCGAAGCAGAATAAGAGTCGGGGCATAATTGGGTTATCACCAAAGCTCATGACATTTACTAATATGTTTCATATTTAATAAAGTCAAAGTTACATTTCCAAAAATCCAAACATGTTCATTCAATAGAAAGAAAATAAACCAACATAACAATCCCAACTCTAAATCGTTTTATTCTTCTAGTCCAAGTCCTATGTGTTCCTAGCTATTGCTGGTTCACCTGTATCATGTGTAAAAATGGGGGTTTTTGGGTCAACATAAGTTGGCGAGTGAACCTTATTTGATAAACATTTATTAATGAATTACTTGTTAGTTTATCAATGAAAAATTGTGCATAATCATAGATGAGCAAATGTAAATAATCAAGCAATGGCAAATAGCAGTCACAAATATAACATACAATAACATATGACAGCATACATGAACATACCAACATCATACTGTAAATAACATAAATGAAACTGTGCGATCAAGGCTCAATCAAACGGAGCCGATCGAATTGCATGTACTGAAAATGAAAAGGTCTGTGCGATCAAGGCTCAATCAAACGGAGCCGATCGTATGTGGGCACGCCAGGTTCAACCTCATACTGAAATGGGGAACATGCTCAACGCTCATAACGTAATGGGGAGCGGCGGCCTATGAAATTGCATGTACTGAAAATAATAAACTTGCATCCACAATAACTACACAACAGAAACAATACTGAATACACTAGTTCATGATATGATGTATGCACAATGGTTTAAGTATAATATATATATATCAAGACACTGATACACCCCAAAACGTGATTAAACGGGGAATTTGTAAAGATTCACTCACATTGGGTGCGTTGGATTGGAGATGGTGAGATGCGCACGAATTAGATGAGCGGAACAACGAGGAATACTAACCTAAATAATAACGGAAAAATATATTAAATGAGTGGATTTTTATTAAGGATTTTAATGAAATTTTTAGATATATTTTTGTGAGTTTAAGGCTATTTTCTATCTTTAAAAATGTTATTTTTAAGTATTTTTAATTGATTTTTAAATTAAATTAAATAAATAAATAAAATATAAAAAAAAAATTTTATTTTGCGTTGACCGTTGACCGTTGACCTGTTGACTTGTTGACCGGTTCGGTCAGGGACATGGTCTGCGCTGGGTGAGGCTCGAACCCGAGACCTCCCGTACGCGAGCACGCAGCTCTACCAACTGAGCTACGTGTCTAACCCGAAATAATCTTGTTTTTAATTATATTTATACACTTATTCAATTTAACCGAATTTCTTTTATTTGCAAAAACATTTTAATTCAACGGACCGGTGCTAGTGACGGGTTTCGAACGCGCGACGTATGGCTTAATGTTGCACACAGTCCACCGCTGGACTGTGTGTCTAACCTGGTTATTATCTCGGTTTTTATTATACTTAACCACTAACTGGGTTAACCCGGTTTATTTTTTAAAAAAAAAGGCATTTTATTATATAAGGAGTGCGTTATAGCAGGAATCGAACTCGGGACGTGCGTTTGTATTTTGTACACAGTCCACCGCTGGACTGTGTGTCTAACCCGTTCATTTTACTAGTTTTAAATATACTTATAACTTAGTTAGCTTCGTCTTCTTCATTCAAAATACAGTCAACTGATTTACTAACTCGTTCCTTGTGTTTACGATTTACAGACATTATTAAAGCTTAAATGAAAAGGCAGAGATGGTAATTAGAGGTGAACATACCGATGAACGGTTTATTTCAGATTTCCGGCGATGTGTCGGTTCCTGTTTTTATGCTCTTCAACTGAACAAGATAATTAACTATTTTGATTAGTCGAATGTGGAATTGAAGTGATAAACAAACGTTATCGATGTGTTTGAAGACCCTTACCGCTTCAGAGACGGAAATAGAAATTTTCAGGGGAGTTTCGGCGAACTGGAATTAGTTGAGTACAGCGCCTGAATTCGATTTCAATTGAGAGGTTTAAATTAGAAATAGTCTAATAATTGTTGAACTGCAATAATATTGAGAGAATTACCGTTTGAGGATGAATACGGTTTTCCGGCGGGATTTGCAGAAAATTCCGACGAACTGATTTAAGCGTTCTGATGGTCTGAAAATGTGATGAAAATGAAATGGAGTATGGTTATGACGTTTCTGAGTCGCGAGAGTGATCTTGGGTTGAAGTATTCAGGATTTGATTGCTTTTCGGTTATGAAGACCGATAATGATGAGACTTGATGCTCAATCAATTCTGAATTGATTAAAGACATCGGTTCATCGGTTATGAACATGAATACGCGAGAAATCAAACGATTAGACGATTGATTTGCCGATTTCAGTTTCTCAGTTGTCGAAACCGGTTTTAACTGAGTTTGTGTATAAATTTCATTTATTTCCTAGAGATAACAGAAAACACAAAGTGGCGGAGTGGTGATGTGAGTGTATGTTAAGTCGTTGGGGTTGTCCATGGCTGACCTGGGTTCGAGTCCCGGCAGCAACAAAATTCTTTTATTTATTTTGTTTTAACTTTTTATCAAATATAATTTTTATAGTTTTGTTTATTTATTAATTATGTCTCTTTCTTAAATCAAAATAATCATAAATATTCAACGTAACTTTTATAACTTGATATTCGATTACAAAACGGAGCGGGTTTTGAAAACCCGATTTTTACAAATGTTACAGTATCCCCTACTTTTAGGAATTTCGTCCCGAAATTTAAGTAGTTGAAGTAGTAGGAAAAAGATGCGGGTATTTTTCACGCATTGAGTCTTCACGTTCCCAAGTGAACTCAGGTCCCCTTTCGACTCCCAGCGTACCCTAACAATTGGGATGCGACTCCGCCGTAGACGTTTCTCTCCGAAGTCCATGATCTCTACAGGTCTTTCGATAAAATGCATACATTCATCAATCTGAATATCTTCCAGCGGAATATGGAGATTCTCATCAGCGAGGAACTTCTTCAAGTTCGACACGTGGAATGTGGGATGAATCCTGTTGAGTTCTTCTGGTAGGTCAAGCTTGTATGCTACAGGACCTACTCTTTCGAGTATCTTGAAAGGTCCTACCGTAACGTGGTGCTAGCTTGCTCTTTTGACCAAAACGAACTACTCCCTTCCACGGTGATACTTTTAAAAGTACATGATCACCAATGTTAAACTCTAAGGGCTTCCGTCGTTTATCTGCATAACTCTTTTGACGACTTTGAGCCGCTAGAAGATTGTTTCGAATTTGATGGATCTTGTCTGTGGTTTCTTGGATCAATTCTGGACCAGTAATTTGAGCTTCCCCAATTTCGTGCCAACATACAGGAGATCGACACTTACGACCATATAAGGCTTCAAAAGGTGCCATGCCGATGCTCGAATGATAGCTGTTGTTGTACGAAAATTCAACTAATGGTAGGTGGGCGTCCCAATTTCCCTTGAAGTCTATGACACATGCTCTAAGCATATCTTCAAGAGTTTGAATGGTGCGCTCAGACTGTCCATCAGTTTGAGGATGATAGGCGGTACTGAGATCTAATCGCGTGCACATAGCGGATTGTACTGCTTGCCATGTTCGTGAGGTGAAACGACCATCACGATCAGAAATAATGCTTAACGGTACCCCATGCCGGCTTACGATTTCGTTGATATAAATACGTGCAAGCTTTTCGTTCTTGAAATCTTCGCGGATAGGAATAAAGTGAGCTGATTTTGTAAGTCGGTCTATAATCACCCATATAGTGTCATACCCACCAGAAGTGCGAGGTAACCCGGTAATGAAATCCATGGTTATATTTTCCCACTTCCATACAGGTATTTCCGGTTGGACTAGAAGTCCGGAGGGTCTTTGGTGTTCAGCCTTCACCTTGGAACATGTAAGGCACTTAGAAACAAATACAGCAATATCCTTCTTCATTCCAGGCCACCAATAGGTATATCGTAGGTCTTGATACATCTTATCGGCTCCTGGGTGTATAGAATATCGCGTTTTGTAAGCTTCATTCATAAGAGTTTCACGAAGATTGTTGTGGTTAGGAATCCAGATACGATCTAGGTAATACAGAATACCGTCAGATTTAGTTTCGATTTTTAACTCAGCTCCACAGGACATCTCCTTTCGCACATCTTCTTCCGTTATTGAAACGTGTTGGGCTTCTCGAATTTGATCTTTAATGTTGGTTACAATTTGCGAACATAGAAGATGAATGGAGTTCGCATAACCCTTTCGACTAAGTGCATCAGCCACCACATTTGCTTTACCAGGGTGGTATCTAATTTCACAGTCATAATCATTTAGAAGTTCGACCCATCTTCGTTGCCTCATGTTTAACTCTTTTTGATTGAAGATATGTTGAAGACTCTTGTGGTCAGTGTATATTTCACACTTAGTACCATAGAGATAATGTCTCCATATCTTAAGAGCGAACACAACGGCTCCAAGTTCTAGGTCATGAGTGGTGTAGTTCTTTTCATGTGTCTTGAGTTGTCTCGAAGCATAAGCTATGACTTTTCCTCTTTGCATAAGAACGCAGCCTAATCCTTGCCCTGACGCGTCGCAATAGACTACAAAATCATCACAACCTTCAGGAAGAGTGAGGATTGGTGCATCACAAAGTTTCTGTTTAAGAGTTTGAAAGGCTTCTTCTTGCTTGGGTCCCCATATGAAAGGTTTTCCCTTATGAGTTAAAGCCGTGAGTGGTACAGCAATGCGATAGAAGTTTGAAATGAACCGACGATAATAGCCAGCTAGTCCAAGAAAAGATCTTACTTCAGTTGGTGTACGTGGAGCTTGCCATTCTTGAACCGCTTTGATCTTTGAAGGGTCAACATGTATTCCCTTGTCATTGACTACATGCCCGAGGAATTGCACTCTTTTAACCAGAATTCACATTTGGAGAATTTGGCATAAAGCTTTTCCTTTTCTAGAAGTGCAAGAACGAGTCGAAGATGACGCTCATGATCAGATTTAGATTTTGAATAAATAAGAATATCGTCGATGAAGACTATAACAAATCGATCAAGATAAGTTTGCAGACTCTGTTCATTAGGTCCATGAAGACAGCTGGTGCGTTGGTTAATCCAAATGGCATAACCATGAATTCATAGTGGCCATAACGAGTTCGAAAAGCAGTCTTAGGGACGTCTTCTTCATGCACTCTAAGTTGATGATAGCCAGATCGAATATCGATTTTTGAAAAGCAGCTGGCACCTTGTAGTTGGTCAAGAAGATCATCAATGCGTGGTAAAGGATAGCGATTCTTGATTGTTAACTTGTTGAGCTCTCTGTAGTCGATGCACATACGAAACGATCCATCTTTCTTCTTTACAAAAAGGACAGGTGCACCCCAAGGCGACGAGCTAGGACGTATGAATCCTTAGTCAGTCAACTCTTGCAATTGACTGGCTAGCTCTTGCATTTCAGAGGGGGCTAACCTATAAGGAGACTTTGCAACTGGTGTAGCACCAAGTATAAGATCAATACGGAATTCGACGTCTCTAACTGGAGGAAGTCCTGAAATGTCGTCAGGAAAAACTTGTGGGAAGTCTTTTACTACAGGAATGTCTTCAAGCTTCTTCTCCATGGTTCCCTTCTTGATGATATGAGCTAAAAACGCCACATAATTCTTGCGAAGATATTTTTGAGCTTGGAGACAAGACATTAAGCTGAGCCCTTTCGACGAGGTTTCTCCAATGATTCGAAGAGTCTGACCGTTTGAAAGAGGAATACGAATAAATTTTTCACGACATACAACTTCCGCCTGATGTTGACTGAGCCAATCCATACCGATTATGATGTCAAAACTTCCCAGCTTCATAGGAATCAGATCGACTGAGAAATCGTGGTCGTTTAAGGTGAGTGTACAGTTGCGTAAAATAGAGTTTAATAAAACTGGTTTCCCGTCCGCAACTTCTACCATTATGGATTCCGTGAGCTTATCCCGATTTTTGCTTAAGATAGATTCAAATTCTAAAGACACAAAACTTCTATCCGCACCAGTATCAAATAACATAGAGGCATATCTACCATTTATAAGGAACGTACCGTTGACCACATTGCCGTCAGCTCTGGCCTGGTTAGCGTTGATATTGAAAGCTCTCCCTCTTGCAGGTGGGGGAGCTTGGTTTGCTTGGTTCACTGGGTTGGCTTGGGCCTAGCATGAATAATATTAACCAGCCTTGGACATGTGTTTCTGAAATGACTCGGGTCGCCGCAATTGTAGCAAGCCCGCATTGGTTGACCCATAGGATAATTGGGCTGGAAATATGTTTGGGCTAAAGGTTGGGTGGGTGGTAATAGTAGGGGTTGTTGGGCTTGGCCCATTATCTGTTGGTGGGTTTGGGTTAAAGGTTGGTGGCGGTTCGTTCGTTGAGGCATGCGGCAAGTTTGAACAGTATGACCTGCGCGACCGCAGCCGGTGCAATATTGGCAAGGATGATCAGGGGAATGGTGATATTGGCAACGGTTACATTTTGGTAACGGGCCAGTGTAGGGTCTTCTGTATGGTGCGGGTGAAGGAGTGACTTGAGTAATGGGTGCAGCAGGAATAGGGGGATTGGTTTGGGTAACTGCAAAATTTCTGGTGTTGCGCTTCCTCTTGTTAGCAAACTTAGAGGAAGGAATGGGGTGGTTTGAAGTTTGTCCCTCAACAGGGGCTTTCTTCTTCTCTTCTTTGAACTTCCCGTTGCGAATTCGGTTTTCGGTCAGTTCAGTTGCTAACTCCATAGCAGCTTCAAATGTTACTGGTGAAACGCTGAGAACTGAATCTTGGATTTTCGAGGGAAGTCCTAGAATATAGTGCTCGATCAGATGATAGGTTGGGGTGAACAAATTTGGAACCATTTGGTTCAACTCCAAGAACCTCTTGTTATAGGTAGTGTGATCACCCTCCTTTTGCTTTAGAGCATGAAATTCATCCTCCAACTTTTTAATTTCACTTCTAGGACAGAAACGCCTAGTCATGATTTCCCTTAACTCCTCCCAAGTTAAGGCCATCGCATCTTCAGTTCCCCTCTTCCCTTTCTCAGTATTCCACCAAGTGAGAGCTACCCCAAATAGTCTCCCGGTGGCGTATCGAACCTTGCGATCCTCAGGACAATCGCAGTTTAGGAAGGTGTTTTCCATCTCCTCGAACCAATGTAGGAGAGCAGTGACACCCTCGGTCCCTTCAAATTTAGGAGGATCACAAGACTTAAAATGTTTGTAAGAGCACTTGTTGGTAGGAGGGTTGTCGATGTTCTGGTCCTGTTGTTGGGAGGGTTAGTAGGATTTGTAGCAAGGGCTTGTTGTACTTGGACCACAATGTCAAGCAGTATCGTGGCCATTTGTTTCGCGATCTGAGTGGCCAAACGTTCCTGAGACCTTCCCGATCTTTTACCCCTTCGTTGCTGTCTAGACGACATCTACAGGATCATACAATGAGAAGATTGTGAGTTTATGATGTCTTTTTAGGTGTCATGTGTCTTTAAGAAAATGAAAATAACATAAATATCAATAATGCAACTACATCCATAGGATGTCTTTGGTTCGCTCATGTTGGGCCTCAAATGTCCCCCATACCTTCACCTACATAGTCATGTGGGCCCCCATGGTATTGGCTTGGTAGGATTCACATTAGTATTGGCGATTTAACACTCGCATCCCCGAATGCAAACCACAAAATATGTTCATGAGATGTTTGGTCGGAACGTGTCCAGGTGTAGACACTGTCACACCCCGACCCGCAGCGGAAATAAGAGTCGGGGCATAATTGGGTTATCACCAAAGCACATGACATTTACTATTATGTTTCATAATTAATGAAGTCAAAGTTACATTTTCAAACATCCAAACATGTTCATTCAATACAAAGGAAATAATCAAAAGGTAACAATCCAAGAACTAAATCGATTTATTCTTCTAGTCCAGGTCCTATGTGTTCCTAGCTGCTGCTGGTTCACCTGTATCATGTGTAAAATGGTAGTTTTGGGTCAACATAAGTTGGCGAGTGAACCTCATTAGATAAACATTTGATAATGATTTTATGGTTAGTTTATCAATAAAATATTATGCATAATCATAAAAGAGCAAATGTAAGTAATCAAGCATTGGCAAATAGCAGTTACAATTATAACATACAATAACACTTGATAGCATACATGAATATACCAATAACATACGATAACTAACATAAATGAACGTGCGATCAAGGCTCAATCAAACGACGATCGTATTGCGTGAACTGGAATGAAATTGACTGTGCGATCAAGGCTCAATCAACGGAGCCGATCGTATTGCATGAACTGGAAATGTAAATTGAACTGTGCGATCAAGGCTCAGTCAAACGGAGCCGATCGTATTGCAGTATTGAATGTAAAATGAAACCGATCAGCTCAATCAAACGAGCCGTCGTGCGGCACCCACAGTTCAACGCATAATAAATGGGGAACAAGCTCAACCTCATGGATGGGGAGCTGCGGCCTCGGCAAATGCATGTACTGTAATAATAATTTGCATCCAATAATAACTACTTAACAGCAACAAACTAATACACATGTTATGATATGATGTATGCACAATAGTTTCGTTATAATATGTAAATAAACAAAGACACATGATACACCCCAAAAACGTGATTAAAATGGGGAATTTGAAAGGTTCACTCACATTGGGTGCGTTGAATTGGAGATGGTGAGATGCGCACGATTTAGATGAGCGAGTCGACGAGGAATACTAACCTAAATAATAATGGAAAAATATATTAAGTGGATGGATGTTATTAAGGATTTTAATGAAATTTTTAGATATATTTTTATGAGTTTATGGCTATTTTCTATCTTTAAAAATGTTATTTTTAAGTATTTTTAATTGATTTTTAAATTAAATTAAATAAATAAATATATAAAAAAAATATTATTTTTTTTACTGTTGACCGTTGACCGTTGACCGGTTCGGTCAGTGGTTATTTCTGCGCCGGGTGGGATTCGAACCGGCGACCTTCCGTTCACGTGCACGTAGCTCTACCAACTGAGCTACGTGACTAACCGTTATAAACTCGGTTTTAATTATATTTATATACTTATTTGAATTAACCGAAAATTCCTTTATTTACAAAAACGTTTTAATTCAATTGAACCGGTGCTCGTGACAAGATTCGAACGCGCGACGTGAAGTTAATGTTGCACACAGTCCACCGCTGGACTGTGTGTCTAACCCGGTTATATTCTTGGTTTTTATTATATTAACAACTACCTGTTTTAACCCGGTTTAGTTCATGATTAAAAAGGCATGTTATTACACAAGGCGTGCGCGTAGCAAGGATCGAACTCGGGACGTGTATGTGAAATTTGCACACAGTCCACCGCTGGACTGTGTGTCTATCCCGTTTATAATCCGAATTTTAATTACTCTTATATTCTGTTATAACTTCATCTTCTTCACCGATTACACAGGCAACATAACTCGACTGATTATGATTGATTTGTGATTTACAAAGTTCTCGTTATCAACAGTAACTCAAAAGTAAAAATGGAGAAAGTTTAAAGAACAGAATATACGATAGATGTTATTCACTGAATTCCGCGGAGGTTCGTCGGTACTGGAAATGAACTCCGACTGTTGAACCAATTAACAGCGTTGATCGATTATTCATAAAGTTGAGTCACCTAAACAAGGTTTAAAAGAAGTGTAGGATATCTTACCAGTTCATAGTGGGATTCCGGCAGTCTCAGAAACTTTCCGGCGAAGATAAGATTTCCGATAAACGTTGGCTAGGATCGATTCTGATGATAGAGTTGTGTTAGAGACTGACTAATCACATGTTTTCAAACTGAGAGAGTCGGAGGAATTACCGTGAGAATGTGAGTCCCGGTTTTCCGGTGACTTGCAGAAATTTTCCGTGCGAACTGATTCAGAAAATCTTATGGTTCAGAATTTCGACGAAAATGAAATTGAGTATTGTTGTGATAGTTCTGAATCGTGTAAATGATCTGGAGCTCGAATTAAATCAGAACTTGATGAAATTTTCGGTTTCAAAAGCCGAAATGATAAGGCTGAATGATCAATCAATTCTAACTTAATTAGAAACCGTCGCACAACGGTTATAACTGAAATTGTGAGGTAAACAATCGATTTGACGATTGGTTTACCGATTACCGGTTTTCAGATGGTAATATCGATTAAACTGAGTTTGTGTATAAGTTTCATTTGCTTTCCTAAAGTTAACAGAAATCACATTGTGGCGGAGTGGTTTAGGAAAAGGATGTTAAGTCATTGAGTGACTCAGCTGACCCGGGTTCGAGTCCCGGCAGCTTCAAATGTTTTTTTATTTATTTTATTTTAACTTTTTATCAAATATAATTTTTATAGTTTAGTTTATTTATTAATTATGTATCGTTTTAACTCAAAATAACCATAAATAATTAATGCACTTTCATAACTTGGTACTTGATTACAAAACGGAGCGGGTTTTGGAGACCCCATTTTTACAAATGTTACAGACACAATGACAACTCAAAGTGGGGTTAGTTCACACGACGTTTGGTATAGCATGCTTTGGCCTAATAGGTACTTCGTACTCTCATCGTTAGTCCCCAGGTAGGCAAACTGGTCCTTTATTTTGGATTTATACGAATGCCAGCCTAGACAGGACGTTCCGACTACCGGTACTGGTACCCTTCCAGTTACTACATGCCCGTCATGAGAACTCACTTTGATGAGATTTGAAAACACGAAAATCATTGTAAAAGCAATCATGATGTGGTGTGTGCTTTCATGAATGTGATATGTTATGAGTATACGATTCATGATAGGCATTATATGATAATACATACTTATGAACATGCTTGCACAATATTAAATGTAACATTTAACATAAAACATATAAACATCATGAAATTTGGCTTGTAACACACAAAAATCTTATAAGTTTCTAATCGACTATAGTATAGGCTCTAAGGGTCTAATAACCTATCCTATATCCCTATAGTCATGGCTCTGATACCAATCTGTCACACCCCGACCCGCAGCGGAATAAGAGTCGGGGCATAATGGGTTATCACCAAAGCTCATGACATTTACTAATATGTTTCATATTTAATAAAGTCAAAGTTACATTTCTAAAAATCCAAACATGTTCATTCAATACAAAGAAAATAAACCAACATAACAATCCCAACTCTAAATCGTTTTATTCTTCTAGTCCAAGTCCTATGTGTTCCTAGCTGCTGCTGGTTCACCTGTATCATGTGTAAAAATGGGGGTTTTGGGTCAACATAAGTTGGCGAGTGAACCTTATTTGATAAACATTTATTAATGAATTACTTGTTAGTTTATCAATGAAAAATTGTGCATAATCATAGATGAGCAAATGTAAATAATCAAGCAATGGCAAATAGCAGTCACAACTATAACCTACAATAACATATGACAGCATACATGAACATACCAACATCATACTGTAAATAACATAAATGAAACTGTGCGATCAAGGCTCAATCAAACGGAGCCGATCGAATTGCATGTACTGAAAATGAAAATGTCTGTGCGATCAAGGCTCAATCAAACGGAGCCGATCGTATGTGGGCACGCCAGGTTCGACCTCATAATGAAATGGGGAACATGCTCAACGCTCATAATGTAATGGGGAGCGGCGGCCTATGAAATTGCATGTACTGAAAATAATAAACTTGCATCCACAATAACTACACAACAGAAACAATACTGAATACACTAATTCATGATATGATGTATACACAATGGTTTAAGTATAATATATATATATCAAGACACATGATACACCCCAAAACGTGATTAAACGGGGAATTTGTAAAGATTCACTCACATTGGGTGCGTTGGATTGGAGATGGTGAGATCGCACGAATTAGATGAGCGGAACAACGAGGAAACTAACCTAAATAATAACGGAAAAATATATTAAATGAGTGGATTTTTATTAAGGATTTTAATGAAATTTTTAGATATATTTTTGTGAGTTTAAGGCTATTTTCTATCTTTAAAAATGTTATTTTTAAGTATTTTTAATTGATTTTTAAATTAAATTAAATAAATAAAAAAATATAATAAATTGTTTATTTTGCGTTGACGTGACCGTTGACCTGTTGACTTGTTGACCGGTTCGGTCAGGACATGGTCTGCGCTGGGTGAGGCTCGAACCCGAGACCTCTCGTACGCGTGCACGCAGCTCTACCAACTGAGCTACGTGTCTAACCCGAAATAATCTTGTTTTTAATTATATTTATACACTTATTCAATTTAAGCGAATTTCTTTTATTTGCAAAAATATTTTAATTCAACGGACCGGTGCTAGTGACGGGTTTCGAACGCGCGACGTATGGCTTAATGTTGCACACAGTCCACCGCTGGACTGTGTGTATAACCTGGTTATTATCTCGGTTTTTATTATACTTAACTACTAACTGGGTTAACCCGGTTTAGTTTTTAAACAAAAAGGCATTTTATTATATAAGGAGTGCGTATAGCAGGAATCGAACTCGGGACGTGCGTTTGTATTTTGCACACAGTCCACCGCTGGACTGTGTGTCTAACCCGTTCATTTTACTAGTTTTAAATATACTTATAACTTAGTTAGCTTCGTCTTCTTCATTCAAAATACAGTCAACTGATTTACTAACTCGTTCCTTGTGTTTACGATTTACAGACATTATTAAAGCTTAATGAAAAGCAGAGACGGTAATTAGAGGTGAACATACTGATGAACGGTTTATTTCAGATTTCCGGCGATGTGTCGGTTCCTGTTTTTATGCTCTTCAACTGAACAAGATAATTAACTATTTTGATTAGTCGAATGTGGAATTGAAGTGATAAACAAACGTTAACGATGTGTTTGAAGACCCTTACCGCTTCACAGACGGAAATAGAAATTTTCATGGGGAGTTCCGACGAACTGGAATTAGTTGAGTACAGCGCCTGAATTCGATTTCAATTGAGAGGTTTAAATTAGAAATAGTCTAATAATTGTTGAACTGCAATAATATTGAGAGAATTACCGTTTGAGGATGAATACGGTTTTCCGGCGGGATTTGCAGAAAATTCCGGCGAACTGATTTAAGCGTTCTGATGGTCTGAAAATGTGACGAAAATGAAATGGAGTATGGTTATGACGTTTCTGAGTCGCGAGAGTGATCTTGGGTTGAAGTATTCAGGATTTGATTGCTTTTCGGTTATGAAGACCGATAATTATGAGACTTGATGCTCAATCAATTCTGAATTGATTAAAGACATCGGTTCATCGGTTATGAACATGAATACGCGAGAAATCAAACGATTAGACGACCCGATTTCAGTTTCTCAGTTGGCGAAACCGGTTTTAACTGAGTTTGTGTATAAATTTCATTTATTCCTAGAGATAGCAGAAAACACAAAGTGGCGGAGTGGTGATGTGAGTGTATGTTAAGGGCGTTGGGGTTGTCCTTGGCTGACCCGGGTTCGAGTCCCGGCAGCAACAAAATTCTTTTATTTATTTTGTTTTAACTTTTTATCAAATATAATTTTTATAGTTTAGTTTATTTATTAATTATGTATCGTTTTAAATCAAAATAATCATAAATATTCAACGTAACTTTTATAACTTGATATTCGATTACAAAACGGAGCGGGTTTTGAAAACCCGATTTTTACAAATGTTACAATATGTTTCCGATTTAATCACAAAACACGTGTAGTGTAGTGGTTTGTTGTGCGTTTGTTAATCCGGGTGACCTGGGTTCGAAACCCGGCGTCCCCTTTTATTTTTTTATTCCTTATCTATTATAAATTTTCAATTATAGATTTTAAATTCTAATTTATTTATTAATTATGTATCGTTTAAAATTAATTTGAGCATTAAATGAGCAACGAAAATTTTTAACTGGATATTCGATTAATAAACGAAGCGGGTTTTGGAAACCCGTTTTTTGACGGATGTTACAGTATCCCCTACTTTTAGAAATTACGTCCCGAAATTTAAGTAATAGTGGTATATTTGACTTGTGGAGAGGGTGTTTTAATTTGACAATTACATAATCAGAAGAGGGTGAAAGTTTAAATTTATTTGGAGGCGGTAACGTTCCTAGTAAGGGTTGGATACCCTGCTACTGGAATCGTTTTTTGATGCCTAAGATAAGGAATATTGATAAACAGAGTTGATTGACTAGGTATGATCTCATGCACAAGAGTTTTGAGATAATCGATACGTTTGGAAAGATAAGGTTATATCCTAAAACAAAACTTCTACCAGTAAAACCTACATGGAATCTCTCATAACCGCCTGACAATGCCTCTGATCCTTTGGCAAGAATACTTATATATAGGAAGTACCAGCGGCGTATCCACCATATTCTTGTCAAATTTTCATTGGCTTTATCAGTAAGTTATGATTAGTTCTATGTGACTCTAGAACATAAACAAACACAACAACCAAAGCTTGAGTCTTAATTCTGAAAGTATACATGCTTGAATGATGACAGTACCTCTCTCGTTTGTTATGATGAAGAGGTTAGTCTATGTAGAAGTGAGACACAACCCAACTTCTTTGAATGATGAGATTGAAATACGTTGAGATGTATGATGATATGAATGCTAAATCAGTGAGTATAAAACAAGCTTCAACCATGACATTACTAAATCCTACATGGAACTTCTCATAACAGCCTGACAATGCCTCTGATCCTTTGGCAAGAATACTTATATATAGGAAGTACCAGCGGCGTATCCACCATATTCTTGTCAAATTTTCATTGGCTTTATCAGTAAATTATGATTAGTTCTATGTGACTCTAAAACATAAACAAACATAACAACCAAAACTTGAGTCTCAAATCTGAAGGTATACATGATTGAATGATGACAGTACCTTTCTCGTTTGTTATGATGAAGGGGTTAGTCTAGGTAAAAGTGAGACACAACCCAACTTCTTTAAATGATGAGATTGAGATACGTCGAGATGTATGATGATATGAATGTTAAATCAATGAGTATGAAACAAAACTGAAATAGTAATTCGCATTAAGATTCTTGGATAAATTTCCAATTTATAATTGAGATACGTGAATATTGAGATAACATAAAGAAAAAAACATAAAAACTAAGCGGTTGGAGTTGAATCTTAATTTTTGGTGAAGAAAACTAGTTGGGTGGTTCGTTTGGGCCATTATTCTCTTCAACAGGGTTGGCGTTGATGTTGTAAGCTCTTCCTCTTGCTGGTGGCCTAGTGTTTAGGTTTTCTTGATTTGCTTGGTTAACTGGGTTTGCTTGAGCTTGGGCGTTTATGATGTTAATCAATCGAGGGCACGTGTTTCTAAAGTGGGTAGGGTCGCCACAATTAAAACAAGCTCGAACATATGGAAACATGGGTATTGGGGTTGTTGATATGTTTGGATCATGTTTGGAGTAGGGGGTGAGGTTTGGTTTTGAGAGGTGCGGCAAACCTTGCTCAAATGACCATAGCGTCCACAATTCGCACATAGTCGACAAGGTAAGGTAATGGATGGTGATAAAAACAGGTGTTGCATTGAGGGTGAGGTCCAAAGTAAGGTTTCTTATTTGGGTAAGTTGAGTTGGGTGCTATTTGAGTGATTGGGATAGCTTGGAGGGGTACGGCTTGTGAAGCTGGTTGATTGTGTTGAGTGACAGCGAAAATTTGCCCATCTCGTTTTCTCTTAGAAATGGGTTATGAAGAGGACTCGGTTCGGGTGGAGTTTGAGGTTTCGGTTAATGCTTTATCCTTCTTCTTCTCCTCCTTGAAGTCCTTATTTCGTATGCGGTTTTCGGTGAGCTCTGTAGCTAACTCCATTGCTGCTTCCAAAGTTGCAGGTGTGGTACTTATTACAGGGTCTTGAATTTTTTAAGGAAGACCTCGAATGTAGTGCTCGATCAAACGGTAGAGGGGAGTGAACAAGTTGGGGACCATCTGATTTAACTCAAGAAATCTCTTGTTGTATGGGGTGTGGTCGCCCTCCTTTTGTTTCAAAGAATAGAACTCATCCTCTAATTTCTTGATTTCGCTTCTTGGACAGAAACGTTTTGTCATGATCTCCCTCAATTCTTCCCAAGTCAAAGTCACAGCATTCTCAGTACCTCGCTTGGCCTTCTCTGTATTCCACCATGTAAGTGCTACTCCAAACAAACGACCGGTAGCATATCGCACCTTGCGATCATCGGGGCAGTCGCAATTGAGAAAGGTGTTTTCCATCTCCTCAAACCAATGGAGGAGAGCGGTGACACCTTCAGTCCCTTCGTATTTGGAGGATCGCAGGATTTGAAATGTTTGTAGGTGCATTTAGTGACTTTTGGGGAAGGATTGACAATGTTTTGATCTTCTTGGTGGATTGGGTTGACGGGATTAGCGGTAAGGGCTTGTTGAACTTGAACTACGATGTTGGGTATTACGGCCGCCATCTGTTGAGCGATTTGGGCAGCCATGCGCTCGCGGGATTTTCCTGCTATCATTTTTCTACGAGCGAGACTAGAAGACATCTACAAGAAATACGCATCAAGAGTATGAGTTGGACGTTTTAGGGGTCATGTGTCGTATTTAGGAATGAACATTCATAAAATAAATGATGAATAATAAATTTACTACATCCATAGGATGTCTTGGGCTTTGCTCGTAATTGGGCTTTGCATGCCGCCATACTTCACCTTCGTAATCATGTGGGCCCCCATGATTACCGGGTCTTTCATATGGTTCGCATGTGTTAGCCTGGTAACGTACACTAAAACCCGAAGAAAATCGAGAAATATGTATGTAACGTATGATATTCGGAATGTATCCAGGTGTGGACACGGTGACACCTCAAAGTGGGGTTAGTTCGAACGTCGTTTGGTGTGGCATGCTTTGCCTAATAGGTCCTTCGTACTCTCATCGTTAGTCCCCAGGTAGGCAAACTGGTCCGTTATATTGGATTTATACGAATGCCAACATAGACAGGACGTTCCGACTACCGGTACTTGTACCCTTACAGTTACTACATGCCCGTCGTAGAACTCACTTTGATGGAATTGAAAAACGAAAAAAAAATGCGACAAAATCTTGATTAAAAGAATATGAGGATGACTTGAATATGTGAACATTGAAATATGCGTGATGAATGTATATGTAAGCATGTTATGTTTGACAATAAGTATAACTTATTAAATATCACACAATATGATAGTGGAAGTGTTTGCATGCATTTGTGTATGTAATAAATATGAAACAAATAAACATCATGAGTTTGCATGTAACCACATAAACAATTAAAATCTAATCAACTATAGTATAGGCTCTAAGGATCTAATAACCTATCCTATATCCCTATAGTCATGGCTCTGATACCAATCTGTCACACCCCGACCCGCAGCGGAAAAAGTGTGGGGCATGATTGGGTTTTCATCAAAGCTCAAGACATTTATTATAAGGTTTCATATTTATTATTTCTTTATAAAGGAGAATCATTACAATCAATCATTTACAACATGTTCTATACATTTTTTCAAGACTTCATTATTTTTCTTATAAGGCAATTTCCTATGTGTTCCTTGCTTCAACCTGTCCACCTGTATCATGTGTAAAAATGGTTTTTGGGTCAACAAAAAGTTGGCGAGTGAATCCTATGAAAACATTTAAACGTGTTTATTGTATCGATTATAAAATAAAGTGCATAACCACATATGAGTAAACGTAAATGTAAATTAAATCACAAATCACATAATATTAATTAATACACACGCACACACCAAATGTTTGTTTTTGAGGCACGCGTTGTTCAACTCGTCTCCCACGAGGAACTGATGGGCCTAATGAATGATTTTGAGGCACGCGTTGTTCAACGAATTGATGGGCCTAATGAATGTTTTTGAGGCACGCGTTGTTCAACTCATCTCCCACGAGGAACTGATGGGCCTAATGAATAATTTGCACATAACTTGACAATATGTAATACATCACAACAAACAATATTTACATTCTAAGTTTAGATCATATAATGGTATAGCACGAGTTTGAATAAGCGAATTAATTTAAGCGACACATGATACACCCCAAAACATGAATAAAAAGGGGAATTTGTAAGAATTCACTCACAGTGGGTGCGTTTCTTGGATTGATGATGAATGCGCACGAATTTGGATTTAATCGGCAAGGAAACTAACCTAAATAATAACATAATAATTCGATAACTAAATAAACTTTTATTTGAGATTAATATTTTTAATTAGTGTTTTTAATGGGATTGTTAGATTTATTTTTGTGAGTTTAAGGGAATTTTCTAACTTCAAAAATATTATTTTTAAGTGTTTTTAATTGATTTTTAAATAAAATAAATAAATAAAAAGAAAATAAAAATTTTGACTTTTTGACTTTTTGACCGTTGACCGTTGACCGGTCGGACCGTGTTAATTATGTGCGCTGAGTGAGGTTCGAACTTGTGACCTCCCGTACGCGTGCACGCAGCTCTACCAACTGAGCTACGTGTCTAACCCGAAATATTTCTGATTTTAATTATATTTATATGCTTTAAATATTTCAGAAACTGATTAACTTAAAAAGATTTCGAAATGAACCAACCGGCTGCTTATAACTTGACTCGAACCCGTGTCTGCAACTTGTTTTGAAACCCAGCCCAACCAGTTGGGCTGGGTGTCTAACCCGTTCAGAACAGATTTCCCATTATACTTAACCACTTACTGAAAGTTACCGCATTTAGTTAAAAAGAAAAACCGGTTTTTATTTTGGCAATAAGGGCTTGATTCATACTCGAACTTGGGACGTATATATAAATTATGCACACAGTCCACCACTGGACTGTGTGTCTAACCCGGTTGTAACCCGATTTTAAATATACTTATACACAGACTCGAAACTCATCATCTTCATCTAAAAATAATCCCATACTGAACTTGATTCTGACCGATTAAAAGAATGTTGTTAATGTGCTGCTTATACTCTAAACATGATATTAATAATCTATAGGAATACTAAAAAGAATTTTACTGACGATCGTAGAGTTCTGGCGATAACTTCCGGCGAATAAAACTTGAGTTCCGGCGAAACAGAATCGAATTTCCGATAAGAACAGAGGACTTGAATCAGTGTAGTCTCGAGAATGATTGAAAGTGTGGGTTTAGAATGATTGATAAGAAGTAGTTATGGGTAGAGGTGATTTAAAGTTTTGGTTATGAAATCACGGTTTATGAACGAAATTGATTTGAGTCTTCGGTTATAACTGATGTTTATCATCAGTTATATCCATTTGCAATTATACAGAAGCCGTTTCTTCCTTAATTTCCGCGATTTGATCTTGACGAGTGAATTGGAAGTTGAAACTGAAGTTGCAGGTTTTATATTCTAACTCGGCTATATAAGGTATATGTTTCCAATTTAATCACAAAACACGTGTAGTGTAGTGGTTTGTTGTGCGTTTGTTAATCCGGGTGACCCGGGTTCGAAACCCGGCGTCCCCTTTTATTTTTTTATTCCTTATCTATTATAAATTTTCAATTATAGATTTTAAATTCTAATTTATTTATTAATTATGTATCGTTTAAAATTAATTTGAGCATTAAATGAGCAACGAAAATTTTTAACTGGATATTCGATTAATAAACGAAGCAGGTTTTGGAAACCCGTTTTTTGACGGATGTTACATCAGCTCCCATTTTTTCCTTCACCTATAAATACTCAGCTCCATTCTCTCATTTGAACTTGCTGTAAGTTCACCCAGTGCTCTCAAAACCTGAAACATTTGTTTTCTAAGTAAGATTCAACCCGATTTAAACTACAATGATGTTCAACAACGTTTTACAACGGATTACAACGATTTTGCACAAGGCTTTGCCTTCGTTTTCATCAAATCTCTTCTGTTTACGAAAATCTCCATCTTTTTCGATAAAAACTTCTGTTTTCACTCAGATCTATACTAGATCTGAGCAAAACCTTTTAAAACATTGATTTTTACACAATATTCGGACTAATGACGTATGTTCGTTCACTTTTGAGTGGAACGAGGCGTTGTCTAGCAAGATCTCAGATCCGGAAGCACAAGGACGAAATTGTCACTTTACACAAGCTGGACTAACCCGTACGAACCTTCAAGTTCGCCCTGATTAGCCTGAGTTTCTGTAAAATGGCTAAGTTCGCTCCAAAAGACATCTTCAGCCTAAGTTTTACTCAATGGCTTAAGGTTGGAGGGATGGACACTCGATTTCCTCAGCAAATGACGCAAAAACGCAAGATTTTGGACCCGAAAACATCAAGTTCGCTCGAGATTTACTGATTTTATGCAGCTCAACAGTCAAGTTCGCTCGAACTTGCACCATATGGGTCAAGTTCGACCGAACTTGTGTCAAAACCTCATAAAACTCAACAAGTTCGCCCGAACTTGTCAAGTTTCTTGAGGAACTTAACAAGTTCGCCCGAACTCGTCTCAAAACTCAACAAATCCTCAGTAGTTCGCTCGAACTTGTATGGAAACATACAAGTTCGCCCGAACTTGTCCTCCGCCCAATCCAAACTTGACCGTTTCAGCAATTCGGAAGACTGATGCACTTCTGTTCGCTTACAGGCTGATCCGGCGCCCATCCCGACTCATCTCAGATCCCTCATCTCTCCCGAAACGCACCCACAGTGAGTATACTTGAACCCTTTTACGCTTAAACGCACTTTTGGGTGTCACATATGTTCATATATCAAAACACATCACACAACTCTCAAACGCTTATTCGCAACCCTCTGTTACATGATTATACGTGAAATCTGCTGAATTGTATGTATTGCTTGATTGCTTGTACGCCACCCTTAACATGATAGTATACTAGAGGTTGAACCACCACCCGGAGGCCCGGGGTTGTTAAGGCTCACATTTTTATTTCGTATTTATTTTCTCTTTTAGGATGTGAACGCTTGTTCGCATGCCTCGATCAATCGCGGTTTGTTGGTTTACATTAATCTAAGTAGTTACATCATTCACATCTATTAGGTATGTCATGCGGTGTATGCTAAACGTTTTTATATCTAGTATGTACGCAAACCTGTATGTTCACCTTTACTTAATTGTATTGACGTTTTATTTTAACATATGTGGCAGGTTGAGGATTAGCTTTGGATGCATTGGATTATGCTTAGTTGTTTAGTTGTTTTGTTTTGGAACTCATGTAATAAATCTTGGGGATATCGAACCTGATTAGTTCTTATGGGAAAACAAAGTTTCTGTAATGGTTGTTTGAAAATGTTATGTTTGATAGTATGGGGTATTAAACGTTAAGTAATGTTGTTAGACAATTGTTATGGAATTCGTGTGAGACAATCTGGATTAACCTGTTAATCTTTTCAAGGGTTTTTAGAAACAATTTATATTTATATATTTAGAGACAAAAGGTGTTAGTATTTGAAGTAAAATACTTTCTTTTTCTATTTTTCCTTTTAACATTTCTGTTTGAACCTTTTTAATCAATTCTTCACTTCCAACACGTTTATTTTATAAGAACTAGTTATTCTGTAATCATTTCCATTTCCTTCTAATAATCTCAAGTTAAATATATATAAACCCAACTTTACAGTTAAGGAACAGAGATAAAGAATAAAAAAAACAATTAATTAAACGACACTAATAAAAAATGGCTTTAATTGAGTCTGATTGATTGATTGTTAAAAATTTTATGAAGTGGTCGCTAGGTATTACTCATTTTCACAAACAAACATTAAAAGGGTTAACACGAAACACGATCCGAATAAGACACGATTTGAGAGGGTTTGACATGATAAAAATAAATTTACGGGTTCAATTAGGGTTGAAAAATTCAATTGGCCACCCGAAACCCATTAACCCCCAACCCAACACGTAGCAACTTAAAAAAGCATCTTGTAGTAGCAAGTTGTGGTGACATTAGTGGTGGTATTAGTAGTGGTAGAGGAAAAGATATAGATAGAAGCAAGAATTAGTGGGGTTTTTATCGGTGGTACGTAGAAGTACAACGGCGGTGCCATGTGCAAGCCGATAGTCCACCCTTTGCATGACATAAGGTTGATATTCCATCTCGAAAAGGTTAAAGCAACAACAATAATAGTAGTAGGCTAGTAACTATAGCAGTGGTAGTTGCAATACCACCAATAAAAGTAGGATTAGTAGCAACATTACGAGTATGAGTAATATTGATAGAAATATAAGCAATTGTTCTGATCAAAAGTTATAAAACATATGAAATTGAAAAAAAATAATATAATGGAATTCAGTTTTTTAATGGAGGTCCAGTGTAAAAAGAATTAAAAGTTGGGACTACCAGTGACTATGGTTGTAAAAATCCCAACTAGTATTCGATTAGTCGCCGTTAATCACTAATTGAGGTTCACCGACTAATAGCTGATTAATCACTAGGCGGTCAATGACGGTCCTATTCTGGCCAAATTTTGGCCAAATCTCGGCCAAATTTCAACAAATCCTTATAAGTCAAAAATTAAGTAAGTAGTGGTGGAGTGGTTGGGGAAAGATTTGATGTTCCTTGTTAACCGGGTTCGACTCCTACTCTTCCAATTATTTTATGTGGGTGAAGGGCGGATACTGGTGGCGCCAGTTCGTCTTGAATGGGAGGCGAGGTTTTACCGATTATTCCATTGTCGTGCCTTTGGGCGGGTGGATGTCGGGTTTCCGCGCATCTGGGAGAGCCAAGGGGCTGGCGGCGGTCGAGTAGTCGACCTTAGCCGCAGCGCCCAGTGTCACGATGATTGGCACGTCATTCCTTGTCGTTCAAAAAATGTATTAGACATCCAAAAACTTTCTAACACCATAAAAATAGATGGTTCCGTCATGTATATATATTACAAAGGACATTCATATATGTTTTAATGATTTTTTTTTTTAAATTGGTGATTTAAAAAGTATTTATCAAAATAGGTGTTTTTTTTTAATCCTCATTTTTCTCACTCCTAATCTTATTGGATAAACACAATTTCTACTTAGACCATGTGTAGTGGTAATACCCTCACCTCTGGGCGTTTTCCGTTATGTGGCAGTCCAGTCAGCAAGGGACATTATTGGCGTTTTTCTAAAATTGGTGTAGTGGGGATGTGGGCATTGTGGGGCCTTATGTTAAGGTAGGTGTTAATAGAATTAAATAAAAAAATCCTAAAAAAATCCTATTGGCAATCGAAAACAAGAACCAGCGTTTTTTAAAGCACGCCTAGTGCATTTTTTGGCAAAAAAACGCCCCGGGGCGGTAAGGGGGCATGGTTAGGCGTTTTTTAGGGAAAAACCTCACTACGGGTGGTCTTATAAAATGTTCTTTATAAAAAGTTAATGAAATTATAAGATATAGAGTAAATTGCCAAAATCGTCCCTGAGGTTTGGATATTGTTTGCTAGTTTCATCCAAAACAATTTTTTTGTACTAAATAGTCCTTCACTTTTAGATTTTTGTTTTGTTTTTTTTTGTTTTGTTTTCAGGATTGGACTAAAATGGCAATCTAGAAATTTTTTGTTAATGCCAAAAAACCTCTAGTTATAACCAGGTTTTTAAACTGAGTTAGGTAATGTGATCAAAATAGCAAAATAATAAAAACTCAGGGACCCAGAGGAGAGAAAAAAACTATTTGGACTAAAATGGCAATTTGGGACAAACCTCATAGACGAAAATAACAATTTACTCTTTATTTTTCAAATTAAAAAGTTATAGCAATATCATATTCAAATTAAAGAAAATAAGACGTAACTTTTAAAAGATATATATTAATAAAAATTTTTAACATATATAAAAGTTACTACCATTTATAAATTGGAAGGGGAAGTTGATTTAGAAGCCAACAATGATGACTATTCCTTTTTCGGGCATTTTTTAGCCTTTGTTTATGTTAAATGATCATAAGATATGTGAACATTTAATCTTAACTATTGATTTGGTAAATCAATACTCCACATTCCCTCCTACATTTCGCATGGAATGTTTCTTCTTTATTTATTTAATCCGACCCCTGTGATATATGTACCATCTCTAATTCCTTAGTAATGCACGTGTTCATCAATGATAAATATTCATGTTAACAAATTACTTGATATGTAGATATGTTACAAAACATATATTATTATTTCCTTTGGAATTCATGTTAACAAATTACTTGATGTCTCGTTTGGTTTTATCAAGATCTGATTCTTTAGGAATCCCATCATTTGATAAGATGGTGATAGTGATTGATTCTTCATCTTCTTCACCATTAACAAGTTTTTGGGGTAAACTAATATTGAGAAAGTGGGCTTGTTTTGAAAGTTCATCAATGGCCTCAGATATTGTTTCAACACATTTTATGATCTCAACTAGTATTGAAGTGGCTGCAATAACCGGTATGATTTCTTGTATGTCATATTCGGCTACCATTGAAGCTAACGTGGTGTTTGAGTTCCTCTACTGCCTCTTTGCATTTTTTTATATGAACGGCGGAACTGTAGGATATATCATTAGCTTCATCGACGATGCTAATTCTTTTAAAACTTTTCCAACTTCTGAGCTCATTGTCATGCATGGTTCTTTAATTGATTCCTTAAATTCGGAATGGGCCTGTAATAACATATGTTACAATGACTTTAGCAATGGCAGAAATTTGTGTGTGTAATATTACATATATTAAAATGAAAATATTACTTCATCTTTTGCTTCGAGATGTCCGTTTAGGGTTTCGATATGGTATGCGCATTTTCGTGTATAAACCCCGATTTTTAAGTACTGTTTCCATGGATGACGAAATCTAAATTTTCCATGCCCTATTTCCCACCATGCGAAAGTTGTCTGGCTCAAAATATTGTTCACATTAGAAATAGCAATAACTATTGAACTTTTGTATGTTAAAAGAACAAACATTGTACCATGTTATAAAACTCAAAAACCCTAATCACGCATGTTGAAAACCATAAGGTGGAAAACCATAATTACGCATGTACAAAATCAGAAATAACGCATGGGGTACAAAACTTAATCACGCCTGTGATAAAAATAATCACGCATGTTATAAATTCTCAGCGTACGCAGCGTACGTTAAGCCTAATTGTACAATACACTTTCACTATATATATATATATACACACACGAATATAGATAAAATATAAGTTAAAGTAAATTGGGTTTTCTCACCAGTGATTCTTCAGTCCCTTTAGAATTGAGGACACTTTTATAAGCGGTAAGAAAAGATTTGTCACCATTAGAAGTTCTATAGTACTCATCTCCAAATCCTATAACATGGTTGTTAATTTCCATGAGATGCAAATACATTTGTAACAAACTGAAGAAATTGCATATATATATATAATATATAGGTAATTTATATAAACTTTAATTGAAAAAAAAAAATTAAACTCAGTGTAACAATCAATTTTTTTAACATATGTAATGTAATATATTTAGCATGTTACACAGTGACATATTATACAAAACGTGTAATAATTAGGTACATAAACTTTTTAAATTTTTATTTAGAACAAGTATAATAACAAATATTACATAAATAAAAAAATTAATTGTTGATAGGGATTTCACGGATGTTCTCAACCAAGTGGATTTTTAAAGGGTCTACATATTCACACACCCAAGTGCCTATATCCACACCTTTAAGATGTCTTGTCTAGGGCTATACGGAGCGTCTAGGCACTAAAATCAAGGGAGCTCCGAGTGGGATGTCGGGCACAGAATTTAAGGGTCTAGACGCCACGTATAGGTCTAGACGGAGCATCTTGAATGTTTTTTAAAAGACTATTATACCCCTGGGTTAGGGCTATACTGGGGGCAAAATAGGGATACAATGGTCTTTTGGACGACACTATTATACCCTGTTCTGCCCCCAGTATATCCCTAACCCAGGGGTATAATAGTCTTTTAAAAAACCTTCAAAATGCCCTGTCTAGACCTATACGGGGCGTCTAGACCCTTAAATTCTATGCCCGACATCCCACTCAGAGCCCCCTTGATTTCAGTGCCTAGACGCCCCGTCTAGCTCTATACGACCAGTCTAGGGCACCAAAGGTGTCCAAATAGGCAACAGGGGTGGTGGATAGATTGAGCCTTTTTAAATTATACTTTCCCTCTGTGTGTATGTGTGTGTATAAATTTAAAACGAACCTTCGAGGAAGCTGACTAGCTTTTCCAAGTTATTAACAATGAGTTTATGAAGTTCCTCACCTGCCCACACCGGGCAAACACACACGGAGATGATTACACACATTGCACCAGCAAAGACTATAGTCGTTAACCGTTGCTGAGCCATCTTCAAGATTTTATCAACTCGGTAACCCGATACAGATACCAGGGCAAAAGTCAGTATAAATATCAGAACTCCATAATCATACTGCTTCTTAATGCTAGGAGCAAATCTTGAAAAGGTGGCAAGGGCAACTGTAAAATCATCATCAAGAATATCAAAACATATCAATATAGTTACTGGTTGTATCATGCATATGTATAAATAAGACATAAATCATGGATTTTACCTATGAGAAAGAGAAGGAAACCGAGAACAATGGGTTTAACCGTTGGCCCGAATACGCTAGCAAACGATTCAGCCCCGACCCCTAATGCACCCGCTAGGAGAGTCGCAAAGCCTCTATTCAAGCCCTTACTTAAAGTTGCACCTAACACAGAATGAATAATGAGACCAAATAAACCTACTATATATTAAAAGTTTTCAGATTAAATATATAGACCCGGAATGAATTTCATAATCTTTCACTAGATTATTTCTGAGTAATCTTTTAATCTTATACATTGCACTCTTTAGTACTAGACTACTAGATTATTAGCCTAAAAGAACAATATTGGTTTCACATGTAAACTTTTATTTACATAATCTATAACTTGCAAATTATCATGAAGTTGAAATTACCCTTTTACCCCGACTTATGTGGAGAAAATCATATGACAGGGCCTGACCTAGCTTGTTAATAGGGGTAGTCCCTGCTAGCCCTTAACGCTCCGACGGTAGTGTAAAGAAAAATTTGACATTTTATCGATTTCATTACTCTTTTATTGAAACATTGCACCTAAGGATCTCATAGATCCGCCACTGTCATATGACCTGGAGTTTAAGTCTCTCCTAACATCTTAAAATATAGAAAAAAAAACAACTTATTTTATTTATCAAGCAAAACTAATTCAAAAATTTAATGGGTATGCATGTATATAATCTCTTCATAACTGTATAATATCAATTGATATGTATTTGTATTTAATAATCTACATGATCTATTTTACATTTTATGTACTTTTTTTTAGTTTTTATTCCCTTTTATATTACAAAAAACAATTTCTCACCAACAGTAAACTCGAAAACCAAAACGACAGTTAAGATAGCCCACAATCCAGCTTCACCCATGCCGTTACAAAATGGTTGTACAAAGTAAATCATGGAGGCCACTACGATGGCTAATGCGACTTTCAACGAGTGTGTAATCCTTCTTGAATCAACTTCCGCAATTTTCTTGATGTTGATTGCAAAATCGACTATGACATGTTTGATCTTCAAAGAAGAGGCGATGGTTTTAACGCGAGTGAAAAGAGTGGTGGGTGTCGTCGAAGAAGCATTCTCGACGACCATGGCTATGATAGAAAGCTATAAATGGTGATGATTGAGGGATAGCTTATTCTAAGAAATTATATAAGAAACAGACAACAAAAAACCAATAAACAAGAAAACTAAGTCAAGTAAAATGACATCTAGTTTCAACCATCTCATGCATCCTTTATAGAGTGATAAGAGGACTTGCTTTTACATTGAGTATGTTTCTTGTACACTAGGCAAGACAATAATAACTGCACCATCAAACACAATTAAGAAGACTTGGAAGTGCGTATTTTTACACTACTAGAAATCTGCTACTATTCCACATGAATTTCTGTGGAAAATCCGTGCGTAACTACAGTTACCCATGAATTTCCCATGAAAAGGGGTTGTAGTAATTATACTCGTGGGTAATCCTTTTCTCACTTTGTCCAATATATTTTCCTACTCGTTCGTAGAAAATGCGTAAGAAATTTTGTTAAAAATAGTAGCAGAAAAGTGTTAATAACCATTTAACTCAAATTATTTGAAACATTGATATCATTTCATTTTTAAAATATATATCTTATAAAATTGTGGTCGTAGAAGTAAATACCAAATATAAGTATTAATGCGTACGTGTAAATTAATTATGAAAACATGTATACTTTGAAGGTAAGATGGCTTAGAGCATTCACAACTGATTATTCGTCTTCTTTTCTATAATTATGTTAAAAATTACAATTATGTTATATCTTACTTTCAGTTAAATATTATTTTTTATAGCTTTATTATTACTTTTTTTCTCTCTCTCCTACACTCACAATCACTTTCAAAAATATTTAAAATAGGGAACAATGTTTTTTTTTTCAAATTTATAATGAAAATAACATTTTTTTCTTCTTCACTCATAATCACTTTATATAATATAAAAAACTCACCCGCATATCGTAGGAGAATCGAATGTGAATGCTCTTGAGGTAATTTCAAATAATAGTGGTGTAACCATTAAATAAACATGGGGTTAACTTATAAGCAAATGACGTCATGTGTTTCTACACACGATTCCGTACACCTTCCTACATGACAACATTTTCATGGTCAAGAAAAGTATTCCAAGAATTTGAATAAAAAAATAGTTATAAGCTTTTATATATCCACCAACATCACTTTCTAGAATCACGTTGGGTTAAAGAGGGTTTAAGGGAAAAAGTATGGAAGTGATAAATAACCTAGATAATGACGTTAACTTATGTTAGCATAAATAAGTTATTATATAGAGTAAATTGCTAAAAGCATCCTTGAGATTTGGTCAATTATGTCACATCCATCTAAAAAATGTTTTTTTCTCACCTGGACCATGAGGCGTTTATAAATCATTTTTAAATCTATCCAAATCTCTAACACCATTAAAAATCAATGTTAAATGAGGGTATTTTTATCATTCTCTTATAAATTCTATTTTTTTATTATTTACTCTTATTATTATTATTATTATTATTATTTTATCTACGCATTATTTAATAAAAATAATATTAAACATATATAGATTTAAAAAAATTAATATATTAAGAAACCTAATATACTAATAATCTCAAGTGAAGCTGGTTAACAAAGATATTCCTGCATTTAATTAGGAAATCTCATATCGGTATGAAAAAAAAAATTAATCATGAAATCAAATAAGTAGATGAACTTGAATTAATTAAAACCGTACCAATGGTCAAGTAACAAAACTATATGGGGATTATCATATTGATAATTATATTTAAATTACCTGGTAATATCTCCACTTGTTGTCCATGACATTATAGTCTAGTGGCATCTTTGGAGTGTGATAAGAGTTAGGGATCATGAGGTCCTTAGTTCAAGTCCACAAAGACGGTTTTCTTGAGTTTCCTCTTAAATTGGTGTATAGGCATTAAAGCCTAGATGGATAAGATCGTGTGGTTCAACTGATGACACGATAATACTTCGTGGTCCGTGAGTGATCCAAATTTGTCGTTAAAAAAAAATATCTCCACTTGTTAATAATTACTGGTTGGAGCTATTTATTAATGATAAATGGTTTCTTATTGGGGACTCTGTGTTGGTTATTAGGTAGGGGTGAGCATAAAACCGAAAGAACCGAAAACCGAAATAACCAAAGGGTCGGTTATTTATATTTTTGATAACCGCATGTTACCGTTTGGTTATGGTTATTATTAGTTTCATAACCGCAAATAACCAAACTGAACCGAATGTTTTAAACATGGCCGAATCCATAAGACCATAGGTTTTTAAGTTAGTGTTTAAGTGTTTAACTATGGTCCAATCCATATTTTTTTGGAGAAGTATTTAAGTCTTTTAACCATGACCCAGGCTCATTAAATTTAAAACTCTAGCCATTTTGTGTTCGTATGTATGCTTCCACATAACACGTGGAAGTAAAATATAATTGATAATTTTACAAGCTTGTGTATATTTATTTTTTGGGGGCATGATATTTGCATAACCCACACATTTAAAGCCTAACTTTAGAAACAATAAAATAACCGACCTATAAACAAATCGAAACCGCATTAACCGCAAATAATCGATTAATCGAAACCGCATTAACCGAACCGAATGGTTATGATTTTTTGATAACCGAAGTGTACGGTTATGGCTTCGATTATAGGCAATAACCAAACCGAACCGCACCATGCTCACCCCTATTATTAGGTAATTCGATACATTAAAAATGTTACAGTATTGTTTATTAATATATAATAGTTTTATAAACTTATTTATTATTATTATTAAAAAAATAATGCGTAAATAAAATAATATAGTAAATAATAAAAAAATTAAAATTATTAAGTAAATAAAGAGAATGGCAAGAATACCCCTCATTTAACATTGAATTTTGATGGTGTTAGAGATTTGGATGGATTTGGCAACCATTTGTAAATCTTAGTGGTCCAGTTGAGAAAAAAAAACTTTTCTTGGATAGATCTGCCAAAACTGGTCAAACCCTAGAGATGATTTTGGCAGTTTACTCTTTTATATATAACTACAAAGAATTCATTCATATTTCAGCACTTAATGTAGGACATGGGTCACAATTATAATAAAATTATATAAATAAATATAAAAATAGTAAAGATACTTTCTTTACATATTTGAGAAATTGTAGTAACCATACCGTATACAAATCCTAATGAAATAACCTATAATACAACATACGTAATTAAATTGATTCAAACTATGGTCTTCAACAAGATCTTTAACTGTGTCTTCTTGTATGATCCGTTGTGCTTTCAGTCTGTTGTGTATGCTTCAGCGAGATCTTGAACCTCGTCTTCTTTTACAATAATTTCATACAAAAAGAACAAACAAGTGTTGGTTGTGTTGCTGAAGTACGTGTTCAAAACGCTTCCCTTAAAACAGATTTCACATCTCTACTAAAGACGACACGTCTGTCTCCCAGGGTATAACAGTCGAAGCAGTCTGTACTGCCGGAAATGGCCATGCACCAAAGGTTACACCGAATAGAATTATGGTGTTAGCACTTGTGGAAAAATAATGATATGAAGGTGATGGAATCGAATAGAGAAAACTTATCTTTGTAAGTACCCAACACATGGGTCTTAAGTGTTTCTTCTTTTTTCAAGAAATTCTCTATGTACTCATGTATTTTTCTTGTCTTTTTCTAGTATTTTTTTTCTCTATCTCAAATGAGGCACATAGCTTATTAATTTTATAAGAGTTGAGGATGGGTGAAAAGTCTCACTTAATTAGTCAACTTAATTAGAAACATAATAACTCAAATTAAAAGACTAATAACTTTATTCAAGAGTTTAGTCTTTAATTCATCATATGAAAAGTTTATTAATAATTATAATTTTATTAAATTATAATTCACTAAATATCTATTCACTAAATTTCCAACAATTCCTCAAATGAATGGAGATCGATCAAATCATATAAAATTTTCAATTCAACCTTGACAGTTGAGTATTGCACGATAGGTAGATATTAGCTTTGAACCTTCTTTGTAAAGCATACTTAGTCTCTTAATGGTTTGTAGATACGATATCTTTAAACAAACCTCCATTTATGTAGAAATCAATATACTTGTTATTTGGTACTTGCAATGCTCCTATTTGGTAATGTCAAAGTAGAAGAGATATATGAGATTAGAATATTTACAAAGAAATTGGAGAAAATGACGTCAAATTTTGAAACTTGGTGCCACTCAACAGTATTGTGTCTCCCTTGTGTCATAAACTTATTGTTTTAGTTATCAAATGTGTCATTTGGTATTAAAAAATGGAGCACTGAAAGTGTCAAAATGATTAAAAGAAGACAATGATTGAGAAAAATTAGTTTATTTATCATTAAAATTACAGCATTAACCAACGATGATTTATCTACTTTTGTAAGGCATTTATATGTTATGGAATAGTGTAAATGGACCCTGCTTAAATGTAACATATTTACATAGAGATGGATAGAATTCATAGAATTTTTACAGCTTCGGCTCTTAGTAGGAGGAACATTTACATTGAGAAAATGTACTCCTTGTTAAGCGACTCAGGGAAAAACCAGTTGAGTATCACTTCGTGGCTTGTTTCTTTGAAGGAGTCGGTTGAAGAGGTATTACATGGTATTATTGGTATTCGTTGTTGGAGTCTTTTCAAAGTTAGATATAGATTAATGTAAATTTGTAATTATGTAGTTGTTTTGTTATTGCGTGTTTATTGTTGTTATGTTCTAAGGTGGTTTTTGTTTTTATGAAATTAGCCTTTTGAAAAAAAAAACTAAAATATTTTGAAAAAAAAAATTGTAACAGCTATCAATAAAGCATCTCATTCCCACCCAATTTTCTTTATCCTCTTCACATGACATGCACTTTCAACTCTTTATCAAAATTATACATAATAATACTTATAATGTAGTTATATATTTATTATAAGAACCTAAAAATGTTTTAATTGTCTAAATAATAAACATTATACGAACCTAAACATGTTTTAATTATCTAGATAATAAACATATTTTAGACTAGCGAGCCTAGTAAAACTTGTAAATAGACCATGGGTTGGTGCCGTCCATCAAATGAGCTCCACATTAGGCTTGAGCTTTTTATGAATCAATATCAACTTGCTCACAAGCGTATCGCGTTATTCACACCCTTAAAATATTTGATGTTACTTAATAAAAATGGAAAGTTTGAACTTTTAAATTAATGAATTTTGAGTAGGGATATTTGCTTCATATCATATAATATGCAAACCTAATTACAAGCAATCATTGTAGTCGGAAAACGCGGTTGACAGATAAAATGGTGTTTTACATATATATAACGTGTAATTGTGAGAAGAAATATTGTCTATATTCATTCCTACATAATGACTTTCACATATGACATGTTTTACTAAAGACTTCTTTGTTTCATACGAGGAGGAAATTCTTTTAGCGATAAAATATCTTTAGTTTTGATTTCGGATTAAGAATCTTCAAAAACTATTTCAAATATAAGTTTGGAGCATTTGAAGTTGCCTTAAATGACCAATAAACATATAAACACGCATATGGTTTTTAACATTTTTAGCTAGATATGTATAGATTTGCAAACTCTTTTACACAATGATACATACAACTTAGAGCATTCATATCTCATGGATTAACTTTTCTTCTATCTTTAAAATTTAAAAACATCTAAAAACTTATAATTTCTCCACCCCACCCTTATATTTTGAAAAATTACTACAGTGGCTTTTCATATATAAAGAAAAGTTACCATTCATCCTTCATTAAATTATTGTGAATGTGAATTTATATAAACGAGAAGTATAATAAAATAAGTATTTGTAAATAAAATAAGTATAAAAATGAGAAATGAGATGTGGAAGGTTTTTAGATTAAGTTATAACTTTTGAATATTATATGATAATTTTATAAATTTAAAGAAACCATTGAAAATGTCACTCCATCTCATTCTATGTATAGAGAGCAATTAAAAAAGGGAAAAAAAGCCTTTTTATTTAGAGGCTCAAAAATAGCATCTATAATTTATTAAGGGTGTATAAAAATAGAGAAAAACTAATAAATAAGCGTTTGTGAGTACGATAAAGATAGAGATAGAAAAGGAGATGTAAATGTTTTTAAAAGTTATACAATCTTTAAAGAAAAATGTGTTTTTAGTTATTTTATATATATATTGGAGAATCGAATAAAGAGCATTCACATTTGATCCTCCCAATTTTTATGAGTGGATTCTCTATATTATATTATGTGATTGTGAGTTGTTAATGATGGAGAGAATATATTACTTTTATGAGTAAATTTGAAGAGAACTTTGTTCACCCTCTATAATTATTTAATATTTTTGAAAGTGAGTGTGGATGGAAGAGATAGAAAAGTTAATGCTAAAAGTATTAAAAAGTGTTATTTAATTGAAAGCGAAAGAATATATAAGAATTTTTAGTATAATTATAGAGATAAAGATAAAGAATCAATGGAGAATGCTCTAAATAACTCAAATTTTCTCTATATTTAGAGATAAAAGACACTCTTTTCTCCTACCTTAAAACTAAGTAATCATGCATTATTACTTTATTTTTACCAATAAATAACCAATCACACACTTACTAACAACTACTCAAACGGGTTTATATACCCATAAATAAAACCCGCACTAAATAAGTGAAGAGGTGGCTATGGTGTACCTGCAAGTATGGATGAGCGTGGTATCAGTACTGTATCAAACCGGTATCGAAGTTCGTCAAAATTGGGTATAGGTACCGAATATTCAGTACGGTACGGTACCGTTACCGAAATTTGAAGGTAAAATTCAGTATTTTACTGGTATCGTAACGAACCGATACCGGTACCGAGATTCATCAAAACTGGGTACAGGTACCAAAATATTCAGTACGGTACGGTACCGATATTTGAAGGTAAAATTTGGTATTTTACTGTACGGTACCAGTAACGAATTTCAATACCGCATTTTCGATACCAGTACCAGTTTGATACGATACCGATACCTCATTCATCCCTACCTGCAAGCCATACCCCCCATAAGTGTTGTAATAATCGCGATTAATCGGCGACTAGTCGCCGATTAATCGCTAGTCGGCCCTCTACTGAGTAATTTTTCGTTAAACAATCCATTAATCGCTAGTCGGTCCTAGTCGGCCTGAATCGGCCCTAGTCGGCCGGAAAAAAAACGGAAAATCAGGAAAAATCGGCAAAAATAAAAAAATAAAAAAAATGAAAAAAAAACCACAGATTTTAGCCAGAACCTGCCATATTCCAGTCAAAACTTGTCTACTTAAAAAAGTTATGTATAAAACTTAAAATTATACATAAAATGGCCGATCCGATTAATCCCGATTAATTACGAGTAATCCCGATTAATCGCTAGTCTTCACCCTACCAACCGACTAGCGCTAACAAGTTCTACAAGCATGCCCCACACTCTAAAAGAAACCAGATTCTAGAGCACCTGATTTCCACTGGGCCAGCTATTAATTGCATGCATTGCATGGTGTATGTTCTCTAAAAACAATTTCGAACAAACACGTGACGTGAGGCTTGGCCGGTGACCCTACGTAATTTGGTTCTCCTCATGAACCACGTCATCAAAAACATATCAAATTATAATTCTTCAAAATTATTAATTATGTCTAACCTTTTACAAAAATAAGATTTTTTAACGACGTACGGTTAGAATGTCACTAACCAGGTTAGTAGTTAGTATGTTAGTATCACCAAGTTATTATTTAAATACCCCATTGCCTGGATTTGAACCCAGGACCTCCAAGAGAAGCGAAATTTCTCACCTCCCTCTTAACCACTAGGCGAACAGATCCTTAAAAAATTAAATTAAAAAAAGATCTTATTGTTTATATTAATACCTTCGAGGGCGGGGACCTATATCCGAGGAAGGTGGGTGGGTGGATACACCAGGGCCTGCTCTTAGGCCGGCCAATCCGTGCCGTCGTTCGAGGGCCAAATTTTCAAAGGGCCCGAAAGGTTTTTATAAGCTTATATATATATATATATATATATATATATATATATATATTAAATTATCTCATATATTTATATATTAAACATAAAAGTGTTGGTGGTGGAGTGGAGAAACCACCTTGAGATAATGTCAATGTCTCAAGTTCAAAGTTTAGCTCTACAACCAATGTCTAATTTTTTTAATTCATTTCACTTACCACAATTTTGGGCCCAGATTTTTATTCCGTTTGAAGCCTAAATTATTTTAAGAGTTCTCAGAGAATACTACTTTTCTTCAATGAAGAAAATGAGGAACTAAAAGCATTCAGATCATTTCCTCTATCTTTATTTTATATAATTACATTAAAAATTAACACATTTTCTATTCCTTTATCAATTAAATAATATTTATTTATATATTTATTATTATATTTTTTCTCTTCTCTAAATATAAAGATGAATAGTAATATTTTTTTCTCAGCCACTCAAACCAATTTTTATAATAGGCAGAACTCATTCATATAAAAATGCCTAATATGTTGTGAATGCTCTAACATGGAGAAATGTAATAAATTAATATTTAATAGGCTTAAATCGGAACAAATGTTAATGTTTGAAAGAAATTTTCATATTATAAATTAACAACTTTTTGTTGCATTGTGATGTTGTACTCCAATTTTGGAGAGTTTTTCAAAAAAACTTTGATTTTTTACTTTTAATCCAAACATTTCATATTTTGTATACTAACCCCTTTTAATTTTTTACTTTTAACCTACAATTTTTATCTTTTATAATTTAACCCGACACTTTATTATTTACAACTTTGGTCCTCCATACTTTTTATATTTCGCAAGTTTTTCGTTTCACGTTTCGTTCTAAATTTTTCGAGTTAACACGTCACATTTGACAGGTCCGTCGCGACGTGTTCATTTTTTCCCTTTTGACAAGTTAACCGCAACGGGCGGGTCCTAGATCGACTAAATTTATTATTTTCTACGTTTTACGTTTCTGTTTAATTTATTCGGATTTAACACACTGTAACAGGTGTGCGTGGTTCAACGATTTTAAGTATGTTTTTCGTTCGATGTAATTTTTTACATTTTATCTATTTTATTTTTTCGAGTTTTTTCGATGTTGAGAGTCGATGCCGGTGTGGCATTGGTGCTACTTGGCACGGTTTTACGAACGTTTTTAACCTATTAAATTTTTTTACTAATATTTTGTTTCGGTTTACCGTTATACTTCCTTTACTTAAAAACTATTTTTTACGTGCATATTTTATGTACGAGTAGATATAAATATGATTTGTTCTACATTTCGACTTAAACTTTTTTCTTTTTATAAACGACTCAGGTCAAATATAATACGTTTTCGTTTAAAGAAACCATTTTTACGTGCATATTTTATGTACGTTTCGGTATAAATTCAAGTTGTTCTACGTTTCGACGTAAAAATCACCAAGACTTCCGCTGTGCTGTTCTGTGTTGTTTGGTTATGATGATATCAATCTTACGTCACGATACTCCCCACCAGGCCTACGGGATCTATGTGGGGATCGGAGTGTGACACTTACACTCGATGACGATGATCGTTGGCTCATTCGAGATATGCGATGGTGATTTTTATGGTTTGATGTCATTTGTAGTATCTATTATATATAATAAAGCAAACTAAGTGTCAGACAAATGTCATGTTTTTAGAGCTTTTAGATTTGGTTTTTGTTGGGAAAATAATGAGGCATTATTTTAAGAAAGTAACTACAAACTTAATTTTTTCAAATTTAAAATTCGGCAATTTTTTCAATAATTTTTTTAATTTTATTTTACAATTACAATAATTTTGTTTTTTAATTTTAGTTTACAACTTTTCACTATATGTTTTTTTATTTATAGTATAATTCATTTTTATCTTTGAAATTTAGATTGTTACCAATTTTTTTAATCAATTTCCCAATTATACTTTCCTTTATTCATATAGAACCGATTACCCACTAATTAAGCAATAGGTTTATATAATAGATTCAAAATTAAAACCAAAATTGTTAATCAAAATATATAGTTTCATGGTAATTGTAGTTGGAAGAATAATATGGTGTGAAAGAGTAGCGGAAAAACATTTATTTAGATTACCTCTACATGATTTTACGTAAGTCAACATTTCTTTAACATAAACAACAATTGTTTCCGCATAATTTTTTTTAAATACATTTCCATCATATTAAATTATTACTTATCACTTAAACTTTACTTTGTAGTGGATATGTGATAGAAATAGAGTTGTATGACATGAAAGAATATGGCTTTATATCTACTCGCTTGAATATTGAAAAGAAGCATGTTATATATGCGGCGCGTGTAAAGTTGGTTAATTGGAACTCAAGTAAGTTGTTATCATACTGGTTTACATAAATTATCAATTACTTTCTAACAATTATACCTTGTATCTTACACAATTCAGCTTTTATGTTACGTAGGAAACATTTTAAGGTCAACAGATTTGACTAGCATCGTATACCACCCTAATATCCCTGAAGCGCAGATTATTGCTTTTAAATTTTTTTCATGCATTCCATATCATTTTATTCTAAAATGATTATCAAATTCTTCTACCTTTATTATTTGAATTTTTAATCAAACGTTATCTTCAATCAATATTCATTATATGTTTAGGTAAACTTTTTAAAATATTTTAAAATTCTAATACTTACAAATTTTAAAATGATATATGAAATTGTTTTGGTAGATATCTAGCATAAACAACTTAAAAAAAAGTTTTTAAAATAATAAAGCAATAATCACATTCTAAAAATAAATATAATTTGAAAGGTACAGTGATTTTCGACACTTTGAATTTCAAATCATTAATTTGAAATGAAAGTATTTAAAGTTTATAATCAACGCAACCATTTAAGTTCTTTGTTCCTGTTTTTTACATGATTTCTTGATATTTATCATATTTAGTATCTATGAATAATCTTATTTTAATTATACAAATTTTTTGTTTTAAATACTCTTTTTAGGGGTTCGTTTTCCATGTCACTAATTGTTGTGTAGTACATATTTTTTTTTTTTGCAAATTTCGTAACCCATTTAATGAATATTAACTGATAAATTATTGTATAAATTATTCCTCTGGGTCCCTGAGTTTTTCATTTTTTTGCCATTTTGATCACATCGCCTAACTCAGTCTAAAAACTTGGTTACAACCAGGGGTATTTTTGGCATTAACAAAAAAAGGTTTCTAAGTTGCCACTTTAGTCCAAAACCATTTATTTAATTAATTTTCTTTTAATCATTTATATATATATACATATATAGTAATTATAATAACAATTATAATTGCAATACCCAAAACCATCTTCTTCATCCCGAGTTCCCTACGCCATCTCCCACTCCGGCGGTCATCCCCATTCCGGCGGCAACAAACTTGTCACCACAGCCCACGTTTCTTGCTTACTTTACATCCGGTCGATGAAATAACATCGAAGTTTCACAAAAAAAAATCGAAGGGGCTTTGCGTTGAAACGAAATCGGTGAAATGAGTGATGTTTTCAATCACCGTGTTTCCAGATCTAATTGTTAACGGATTTTTATCAATGAAATCGAAGGTGCTTTGCGTTCAAACGCCTATTGAAGTCTGAAGACGATGTTTATACTCTGAAATAGATCGTCGTTGAGGATGCCGTCGGATCTACAAAAAGGCAGCTATGCCATTAGTGATTCACGGCTTAAGGTTTCGTCGAGCGTTTGATGATAATATGTCATATTCTCTGGCGCGCCGATGTATTGTACAGATTGGAAAAGCCAGTGAAGCTTCTTGCGAAAGTTTGCCAGATGCTTAATCGGAAGGCTATTTCGTTGTTCATCCAGCTTCCAAACGTACTTATAGCTTCAATTCTTATATTGGTATATTGAATTGTTGTAAGTTCATATCTTCACATAGATTTGATTTTGAAATCCATGTAATGGTAATGAAGAAATAAAATTACATACAAATGGTTTAGAGTTGAATGCCTGGTTGGTCCCTGTGATTTGCGAAAATTGCAGACTTGGTCCCAATGGTTAATTAATTACAGAGTTGGTCCTAATAGTTGTAATTTTTGCACTCGGGTGATCCTTATCACTAACCTCTGTCAAATTTCTCAGTTAAGTTGATGTTAAATGACCAAATTGTCCTCAACAATTAAAAAACTAAAAGTAAAAATAAGAAACAAAAGGAGATGGACCCACCCCATCATCTTCTTCACCCCCTCTCTTTCTCTCACTGAAACACCAGTAACCACCATATGGTGAGGGAATTGAGCTATTATGTTAAGGTGAAGCTTGATGGGATTATTGCAGGGATGGGTTATTCGGGTGCAGTGTTCGGGTCGTTGTCATGGGTAGATGGAAGCATGTGGTTAGAAGCCCCATTGTGGTCACACAGTTAGACCCCCTTTGAATTGCTTTTAGTTTTTTAAATAATCTTGGTTGTGTGGATGTTTTCGCTAGTAAATTAGTTGGTGTAGGGTGGCGAGATGCCGGAGAGTATGACCGGAGAAAATAGATTCTCCTTCAGGGGAAATGTTGCTTTGCTTTAAGGTTCAACTTTTACTTTTTTTTGTTTTCTTATTATATAGTTTGAATGTCACACCCCGACCCGCAGCGGAATAAGAGTCGGGGCATAATTGGGTTATCACCAAAGCTCATGATGTTTACTAAAATGTTTCATATTTATTAAATTCAAATTAAAACTTAAATATCCAAAACAAAATTCATACAATTACAAGAAAATGAAACTACATAATTATTCCAAAACTTAAACTTGTTTATTCCTCTAGGCCTTCCTATGTGTTTCTTGTCTCAGCTGGATCACCTGTATCATGTGTGAAACGGGGGATATTTTGGGTCAACAAAAGTTGGCGAGTGAACCTTGATAAAACATTGTTATTAATTTCTTGTTTTATTTAATAAAGAAAATTTGTGCAATAATCATATGTGAGCAAACATATATAAATAAACAAACACAAACCACTTTGGATGAGTATATGATATGAATGATGATGTATGTGAGATCAAGGCTCAATCAAACGGAGCCGATCTAATGAGGCATCTAATGCTCAACCCGTCTCCCACGGGGAACTGATGGGCCTAATGAAATGCGTGCACTGAAAATGATAAATCCAAAATACATATAATTCACACAACAATTGATACACATTTGATACACATTTGATCACGGATATGATGTATGCACAAGTGTTTAAATATAATAAAAGAATTATACGACACATGATACACCCCAAAACATGATTAAAACGGGGAATTGGTAGAGATTCACTCACGATGGGTGCGTTCTTTGATGATGATGAAGGCGCACGAATTTATGATTCAATTGACGAGGGAAGAACTAACCTAGATAATAACAAAATGATTCGATAAATAAATAAATTTTGGTTGAGATTAATATTTTTAATTAGTGCTCTTAAATGGGATTTTTAGATTTATTTTTGTGAGTTTAAGGAAATTTTCTAACCTTAATAATCTTATTTTTAAGTATTTTTAAATAATTTTCTAATTAAATAAATATAAAAAGAAATCAAAAAAGTTGACTTTTTTTGACCGTTGACCGGTGACCGTTGACCGGTCAGGCTGTGTTTTTATATGCGCTGCGTGAGGTTCGAACTCGGGACCTCTCGTATACGTGCACGCAGCTCTACCAACTGAGCTACGTGTCTAACCCGAAATATTCTCTGTTTTAATTATATTTATATACTAATTAATTTTAAACTTATTTGGTTTTTATTAAAAATGACTTATATGGCCGAACCGGTTGCAGGGACCCGGAGTCGAACTCGGGTCCTTCGGTTCGAGTGCGCACAGCCCAACCAGTTGGGCTGTGTGTCTAATCTGTTTAACTAATGGATTATATTACTCTTATAAACATTCTGTGACTTGTTCTGATTCGGTTCTAAAAATGTTGGTTTTAATTCTGAAAGTTTGTACGTGTGCGATTCGAACTCGGACGTGTGTATTGTTTGTGCACACAGTCCACTGCTGGACTGTGTGTCTAATCCGTGTGAATATCTGATTTTAATTATACTAATACTTATTTTCGACTTCATCTTCTTCGTTTATAAGAACACAGAACAGTGAAATCCGACTGTTCTGTTTAATCGTTCACGACTTATACTTGATTGAAATGGACAGAAAAATTAAATGATATGGTATACCAGAACAGCGGGTTTGCTTCGGTTTTCTGGCAAGTGTCGTCGGCTCTGATTTGTGATTTCCGGCGGTATGAACTGTTTTAACAGTTTCGATTATTGGGTTGAACAATTAAAGTATAAATTAAGAGATAGCAGGAAAAGTTTAGATGATTATACCGTCTGATGAACGGACGCGGTTTTCTGATCAGGGATTTCTGGCGATGTTCCGGCGAAATTGGAAATCTCCGGCGACGAGCTTTTGAGGAATTGCAACTTCGAAAAAGTGTGCGGTTCTGAGTGAAAGGATTTCCGGAAGATTGAGTGGGTATTTATAGGGAAGAACTGGATGAATTGTGTCCGATTTTGAGTCTTGATTCGCGGTCAAGGTTTTCCGCGGTTATGACCGAAATTGACGGCCGGCAACGGTTATGATTGATGTCGTGATCGGTTATCGCGTTTTAGTTAAAAGGGAAATGGCCAAAATCGCGGATTGCCGGATTTTCCAGTGATTGCGAGTTCTGAGTGCGCGGTGATCTCTGGTTTTGAATTCGGGTTTACTTTAAGTATTATTTATTTCAGTATTGTCACAAAGAAAGCGTGTGGCGGAGTGGTGTGTTGTGTGTTTGTGCATGCGGGTGACCCGGGTTCGAAACCCGGCGTCTCCATTTATTTTTTATTCATTATTTATTATTAATTATAAATTATGGGTTTTAAATTCTAATATATTTATTAATTATGTATTGTTTAAAATTAATATGAACCATAAATACGCAACGAAATTTATAACTGAATATTTGATTGATAAACGAAGCGGGTTTTGAAACCCGTTTTTTGACGAATGTTACAGTATCCCCTACTTTTAGAAATTTCGTCCTGAAATTTAAGTAGTAGTGGTAACAGGAAAAAGATGCGAGTATTTTTCGCGCATTGAGTCTTCACATTCCCAAGTAAACTCAGGTCCTCTTTTGACTCCCAACGTACCCTGACAATTGGAATACGACTTCGTCTTAAACGCTTCTCTCCGAAGTCCATGATTTCTACTGGTCTTTCAATGAAATGCATAGATTCATCGACTTGAATGTCTTCTAGAGGAATATGGAGGTTTTCATCGGCGAGGCACTTTTTCAAGTTTGATACGTGAAATGTGGGATGAATTCTGTTGAGCTCTTTTGGTAGGTCAAGCTTGTATGCTACAGGACCTACTCTTTCGAGTATCTTGAAAGGTCCTACGTAGCGTGGTGCTAGCTTGCCCTTCTGGTCAAAACGAATCACTCCCTTCCACGGTGATACTTTTAAAAGTACTTGATCACCAATGTCAAAACTCCAAGGGCTTTCGTCGTTTGTCTGCATAACTCTTTTGACGACTTTGAGCTGCTAGAAGATTGTTTCGAATTTGAATGACCTTGTCGGTTGTTTCTTGAATTAATTATGGACCGGTGATTTGTGATTCCCCAATTTCGTGCCAACATACTGGAGATCGGCACTTACGACCATATAAAGCTTCGAAAGGAGCCATGCCGATACTTGAATGATAGCTATTGTTGTACGAAAATTCAACTAATGGTAGATGAGCGTCCCAATTCCCTTTGAAGTCTATGACACATGCTCGAAGCATGTCTTCAAGAGTTTGGATGGTGCGTTCAGATTGACCATCAGTTTGAGGATGAAAAGCGGTACTGAGGTCTGATCGTGTCCCCAAGGCGGTTTGTACGGCTTGCCATGTTCGTGAGGTGAAACGACCATCACGGTCTGAAATGATGCTTAAAGGTACACCATGACGGCTTACGATCTCGCTGATGTAGATACGAGCTAACTTCTCGTTCTTGAAGTCCTCGCGAATCGGAATGAAATGAGATGACTTTGTAAGACGATCGATTATTACCCATATAGTGTCATACCCACTGGAGGTGCGAGGTAACCCGGTAATGAAATGTTTTCCCACTTCCATACAGGTATTTCGGGTTGGACTAGAAGTCCTGAAGGTCTTTGATGTTCAGCTTTTACTTTGGAACAGGTAAGGCACTTGGAAACAAAAACAGCGATATCCTTTTTCATGCCAGGCCACCAGTAGGTGTATCGTAGGTCTTGATACATCTTGTCGGCTCCTGGGTGTACAGAGTACCGTGTTTTGTGCGCCTCATTCATGAGGAAATCACGAAGGTTATTGCGATCAGGAATCCATATGCGATTTAAATAGTATAGAATACCGTCGGATTTGGTTTCGAATTTGAGTTCAGCTCCACATGACAGCTCATCGCGTACGTCATTTTCTGTTACAGAAACATGTTGAGCTGCTCGGATTCGATCTTTGATGTCGGTTATTGCGAACAGAGAAGACGAATGGAGTTCGCATAACCTTTTCGACTGAGTGCATCAGCCACCACGTTTGCCTTGCCAGGATGATGCCGAATTTCACAGTCGTAGTCGTTAAGAAGTTCGACCCATCTTCGTTGCCTCATATTCAACTCCTTTTGGTTGAAGATATGTTGGAGACTTTTGTGGTCAGTGTATATTTCACACTTGGTACCGTAGAGGTAATGTCTCCATATCTTGAGAGTGAACACAACGGCTCCAAGTTCCAGGTCGTAGGTGGTGTAATTCTTCTCATGAACCTTGAGTTGCCTAGAAGCATAGGCTATCACTTTTCCTCTTTGCATTAATACACAGCCTAGCCCTTGCCCTGATGCGTCGCAATATACTACAAAGTCATCGCAACCCTCGGGGAGTGTGAGGATAGGTGCGTCACAAAGTTTTTGCTTTAGAGTTTGGAAGGCTTCTTCTTGTTTAGGTCCCCATATGAAGGGTTTTCCTTTATGAGTCAGAGCCGTGAGTGGTACAACAATACGGGAAAAATTGGCAATGAAGCGTCGATAGTAACCAGCCAAACCGAGAAATGACATTACTTCGGTAGGGGTACGTGGCGCTTGCCATTCTTGCACTGCCTTGATTTTTGAAAGATCAACATGAATTCCCTTGTCATTACTGTAACATCCTCAAAAACGGATTTACCAAACCCGCTCCGTTTATCAACCGAACAGTCAGTCAAAATTTTCGTTGCGAATTAAATGCCCAAAATATTTTTAAACGATCCGTAATCAATTATTATACGGGAATATATATTTAGTTTTTGAAAAACTGTCAAAAATCGCAAAATAAAAATATTATGCATCTGCCGGGTTTCGAACCCGGGTCTGTACCGAGTCACTCAGTGACTTATCACCTCACACACAAACCACTGCGCCAACTGCTTTGTTTGTTATCTAGTAGAATCATTTAATTGATAAAGTGTCGTTACGAATGCAAAACCGGCGCCCAATCAGTTCAGTCGTTGGAATCCCGGAATTCTCTCGAGTCTTAACTACAAATTTACGTTATAACGTAAACCATTAACCAGATATCGGTTATAACCGATGTTTGAAGTCCGCGACCAAAATCAAAACCGCCGGAAAATTTAAATAACGAACACAGTCCGAAATCAGACCAAATACATCTCGTTTTTCTCCTATAAATTGACCCACAACCGACGACAAACACTTTCGCTCAAAAATCACACCTTTTCTCGGCGTAATTCCACTCGCCGGAATAAACCTGTTCGTCGCCGGAAAACCGGTTTCCCCACTGCCGAGTTTTTCTGAACCTCCTAAGTTTATACCGAAGTCACCCTTACCTTTTCCAAGCTTTCCGGAGACTAGCTGCTATAAGGAACCTGTCGCCGGAGTCGAATTCTGTCGCCGGATTTCTGCCGGAAAACAGAGAGTCCAGTCGGTATATTTCTCCGCCCAGTTTCTTTTTCTTTTCACTTTTATCTTACCCTAATGGACAGTAATTCGCTAATGAAACTTGAATAAAACTCGAACCAGTCGATTTCCGATTTCTGGTTATTTTTCAGTGAAGAAGACGATGTTTTGTTATCATATAAGTATAATATAAATCAGGATTTTACTCGGGTTAGACACACAGTCCAGCGGTGGACTGTGTGCACATAAAGCGTTAAACATGCAAAGGTCTCGAGTTCGATTCCCGTCTCACACACGCTGCCTTAATAAAAACCATTTTTTTTGTTTAACTGAACCGGAGTCGCCACAGTTATATGTTAAGTATATTAATAACCGGAATAATAACCAAGTTAGACACACAGTCCAGCGGTGGACTGTGTGTTTGTTTATATCGCTGGTCACGAGTTCGAGTCCGGTCTTCAGCACCGACTCGGACAATTATCTCCTCTTTTTAATTAAGGCAGAAAAGGAAATAAATAAATAGTATTTAAGTATAATAAAAATCGAATGATATAACATGTTGAACACACAGTCCAGCGGTGGACTGTGTGTTAGATTAAACCACAGGTCCCAAGTTCGAGACCTGTGGAGTGCAAGACCGGTCCGCTTAAACTGTTTTTAAAATAAAATGATTTTCTGTTAATTCTAATTAATGTATATATGAAATTAAAATCGGATATATAACGGGTTAGACACGTAGCTCAGTTGGTAGAGCTGCGTGCAAGCGTACGGGAGGTCTCGGGTTCGAGCCTCACTCAGCGCACAATAATCTGCCATCGAACCGGTCAACGGTCAGGTCAACGGTCAAAGGGTCAGTCAACGGTCAGAAAAAAATAAAATATTTTTATTATTTTTTTTATTTAATTATTTTAATTAAAAATCAATTATAAATACTTAAAAATAACATTTTTAAGATTAGAAAATAGCCTCAAACTCACAAAAATGCACCCAACCATCCTACTAAAATAGTTTAATAAAATCCGTTTACTTACCAAACCATAATGCAATTTATCTAGGTTAAATCTCACTCGTGGTTAAAACCACTTCGCGTGCATTCAACGTCATCAACCGAACGCACCCACTGTGAGTGAATCTTACAATTCCCCTTTTAAATTACACTTTTTGGGGTGTGTCATGTGTTATGAAATTAATTAATTTATTTATTTAAACTTGTGCCATACCACATCATGACTTAAACTTAGATTGTTTTATTGTTGTGATTTACTTATATTCCTTTGTCAAATTATATGAAACTCATACATTAAGCCCATCAGTTCCTCGTGAGAGACGAGTAGAACATCGCGTGCTTCATTCGAATTCATTATTGTACATGTGTGTTTCATTGAGTTTATATTGTTTGTAGTTGTGTCATTCATTTCATCATGTTTATGCAATTCATTCATCAGGCCCCTCAGTTCCTCGTGAGAGACGAGTTGAGCATCGCGTGCCTTTAATTGTTCCATTATTATTCATGAGTGTTTCATTTAACATCTTATGATTGTTGATCAAGTTACATCTAATTTTACTCATGTTTGGTTGTGCACATCTTTCATAATCAATTTAAATAAATTGTTCAAATGTTTTCCATAGGATTCACTCGCCAACATTATGTTGATCCAAAAACCTTTTTACACATGATACAGGTGAACAGGTTGAAGCAAGGAAAACATAGGATATGCCTTAGAAGAGAACAAAGAAGTTTAGATTGTTAGTTAGATCATGTTGTAGCAATTATTGTAAATTTCCATTTAATTTGTATTAATGAATATGAAACGCTTAATAAATGTCATGAGCTTTGATGATAACCCAATCATGCCCCGATCACCTTTTCCGCTGCGGGTCGGGGTGTGACAGATTGGTATCAGAGCCATGACTATAGGGATATAGGATAGGTTATTAGACCCTTAGAGCCTATACTATAGTCTGCCTAAATTTTAAATTGATTAGGTGGTTACATACAAACTTGTGATATTTATTTGTTTCATATTTGTTTACATTTCAGTCAAACATACATGCTCATATACATATTCATTATACATATATACATATTCATTATACATATATCGATGTTCATGAATTCAATTTATTTTCATATTCTCATTATCCAAAGATTTTGTGCAATTTTCAAATCTCATCAAAGTAAGTTCTGCGACGGGCATGTAGTAACTGGAAGGGTACGAGTACCGGTAGTCGGAACGTCCTGTCTAGGCTGGCATTCGTATAAATCCAATATAACGGACCAGTTTGCCTACCTGGGGACCAACGATGAGAGTACGAAGGACCTATTAGGCCAAAGCATGCCACACCAAACGTCGTTCGAACTAACCCTACTTTGAGGTGTCACCGTGTCTACACCTGGACACATTCCGAACATCACACGTTTTATACATATTTCTCGATTTTCTCCAGGTTTTGTGTACGCAACCAGGCAGAAACCGTGCGAACCATATGAAAAACCGGTATTCATGGGGGCCCACATGATTACACAGGTAAAGTATGGCGGCATGACGGGCCTAACAGCGAGCAAAGCCCAAGACATCCTATGGATGTAGTATTTTTGTATAATTATTTTATGAATGTTCATTCTTGAATGCGACCCATGATCCCAAAAGCATCCAACTCATACTCTTGTCATGTATTAATCGTAGATGTCTTCTAACCTCGCCCGTAGGAAGACGAGAGCAAGAAAAGCCCGCGAACGCATGGCTACCTTAATCACTCAACAAATGGCTGCCGTAATACCCAACATTGTAATCCAAGTTCAACAAGCACTTACCGATAATCCTGTCAATCAAGCAAACCAAAACATTTTCAACTCTCCCCCAAATACCACTAAATGCACCTACAAGCATTTCAAATCATGCGACCCTCCGAAATACAAAGGGACTGAAGGCGTCACCGCTCTCCTCCATTGGTTTGAAGAAATGGAGAACACATTTCTAAATTGCGATTGCCCTGACGATCGCAAAGTGCGATATGCTACCGGTCGATTATATGGGATAGCACTTACTTGGTGGAACACAGAGAAGGCCAAACGAGGTGTGGAAGATGCTATGACCTTAACTTGGAACGAATTGAAGGAAATCATGACCAGACGATTTTGCCCAAGGAGCGAAATCAAGAAGCTAGAAGATGAATTTTACTCATTGAAGCAAATGGAAGGAGACCACACCACCTACAACAAAAGATTCCTCGAGTTACATCAAATGGTTCCCAACATGTTTACTCCCCTCTACCGTTTGATCGAGCACTACATTCGTGGCCTTCCGTCAAAGATTCAAGACCCTGTGATAAGTACCAAGCCTGCAACTTTGGAAGCAGCAATGGAGCTAGCAACAGAGCTCACCGAGAACCGAATCCGAAACAAAGACTTCAAGGAGGAGAAGAAGAAGGATAAAGAATCGACTGAAACCTCCGACTCCACCCAAACCGAATCCCCTTCTCAACCCAATCCTAAGAGAAGAAGAGTCGGGCGACTTTTCGCTGCTACCCAACGAAATCAACCCGTTTTTCATGCCATACCCATCCGAGCTATCCCAATCACCCAAGTGGCACCCAACTCAGCTTACCCAAATAAGAAACCATATCTTGGACCTCACCCTCGATGCAACAACTGTTTTTATCACCATCCCCTTACTTTACCTTGCCGGCTATGTACAACTTGTGGACGCTATGGTCATTTGAGCAATGTTTGTCGCACCTTTCAAGACCAAACCTTTTCCCCTACTCAAAACATGGCCCAAACTTATCACCAACCCCAATACCCCATGTTCCCATATGCGCGAGCCTGTTTCAATTGTGGCGACCCTACCCACCTTAGAAACACATGCCCTCAATTGGTTAACGTTATCAACACTCAAGCCCAATCAAACCCAGTTAACCAAGTAAACCAAGAAAACCCAACCACTATGCCACCAGCAAGAGGAAGAGTCTTCAATATCAACGCCAATCCTGTCGAAGATAATGACGGCCCAAACGAAGATATTCAGCTAGTCCTCTTCGCCGAAGATCCAGATTCAACTCCTATTGTTTAGTCTTATGTTTTTTTTCTTTATCACATGTGTAGACTGTTAGAGAAATTATTGGATATTATATATTATATATTGTTTTCAGTATATGCTTTTGCCGAGGCCGTAGCTCCCCATCCATCGAGGTTGAGTTTGATCCCCATTTTATTATGGGTTGATCAGGGCGTGCCCGCACGATCGGCTCCGTTTGTTTGAGCCTTGATTGGTTATTTCATTTTACATTTCAATACATGCAATACGTTCGGCTCCGTTTGATTGAGCCTTGAGCGCACATTTCAATTTACATTTCCAGTTCATGCAATACGTTCGGCTCCGTTTGATTGAGCCTTGAGCGCACATACAATTTCATTATCAGTATCTTATGGTTGTGGTGTTTGTAGTAGAGTCGCATCGAACTAACCATAACTTTCGGATAAAGTCAACGAAAATTTGACAAGGATATGGTGGATACGCCGATGGTACTTCCTATATATAAGTATTCTTGTCAAATGATCGGAGGCATTATCAGGCGGTTATGAGAGGTTCCATGCATAGGCTGATTGTGTGATGGTTGTTTAAATTAAGTTGTTCAATTTCAGTACATTCAATCCGTTCGGCTCCGTTTGATTGAGCCTTGAGCGCACATACAATTTCATTCAATACGTTCGGCTCCGTTTGATTGAGCCTTGAGCGCACAGACAATTTCATTATCAGTATCTTGTGGTTGTGGTGTTTGTAGTAGAGTCGCATCGAACTAACCATAACTTGCGGATAAAGTCAATGAAAATTTGACAAGGATATGGTGGATACGCCGCTGGTACTTCCTATATATAAGTATTCTTGTCAAATGATCGGAGGCATTATCAGGCGGTTATGAGAGGTTCCATGCATAGGCTGTTTGTGTGGTTAAGTTATTCATATTCAGTACATGCAATACGCTCGGCTCCGTTTGATTGAGCCTTGAGCACACAATTTCAATTTCAGTACATTCAATACGTTCGGCTCCGTTTGATTGAGCCTTGAGCGCACATCCATTTCATTTTCAGTACATGCAATACGATCGGCTCCGTTCGATTGAGCCTTGATCGCACAGATATATTTCATTTCAGTATTTTATGTTTGTTGTATTGATTGTAGAGTTATAGGACTAATCATAATTCACTGATAAAACCAATGAAAATTTGACAAGAATATGGTGGATACGCCGCTGGTACTTCCTATATATAAGTATTCTTGTCAAAGGATCAGAGGCATTATCGGACGGTTATGAGAAGTTCTATGTAGGATTTATTAGTTTCCTGGTAACCAATCATAACTTGTGGATAAAACTAATGAAAATTTGGCAAGAATATGGTGGATACGCCGCTGGTACTTCCTATATATAAGTATTCTTGCCAAAGGATCAAAGGCATTATCAGGCGGTTATGAGAAGTTCCATGTAGGATTTAGTATTGCCTTGGTTGGAATTTGTGTTACATCTATATCATCATGTTATTTAAAGAAATTGGATTGTGATCCATTTCTACATAAACTAACCTCTCCATCATAACAAACGAGAGAGGAACTTCCATCATTCAAACATATAGGCTATCGGAATGTGGATTCAAATATTTGCTGATGTGTTTATTCATGTTCAAATATTGCTGTTGTGTTTATTCATGTTCAAATATCTGCTGTTGTGTTTATTCATGATCAAATATTTGCTGATGTGTTTATTCATGTTCAAATATTTGCTGATGTGTTCATTCATGTTTGAATATTAGCTGTTGTGCTTACTTAGTGTTCAAATATCAGCTGTTGTGTCTTTATTTATGTTCCATGTAGATTGTAGTGTTATAGTTTTGCCTTAGGATATAACCATATTTCCCAAACGTATCTAAACTCTTATGCATGATATCATTTTTAGCAAATCATTCCTGTTTATCAATACTCATACAGTAGGCAACAAAAAGCGATTTCTGAATAGGGTACTTAACCCTTCCACGGAACGTTACCGCCTCGAACAAAAAAACTTAAGCCCTTATTTTGCTAAGCATACAACTGTCAAACAAAACATCACCATCCTTTTAGTCAAAATATATCATTATTTAAATTTCGGGACAAAATTTCTAAAAAGCAGGGGATACTGTAACATCCGTCAAAAACGGATTTACCAAACCCGCTCCGTTTATCAACCGAACAGTCAGTCAAAATTTTCGTTGCGAATTAAATGCCCAAAATATTTTTAAACGATCCGTAATCAATTATTATACGGGAATATATATTTAGTTTTTGAAAAACTGTCAAAAATCGCAAAATAAAAATATTATGCATCTGCCGGGTTTCGAACCCGGGTCTGTACCGAGTCACTCAGTGACTTATCACCTCACACACAAACCACTGCGCCAACTGCTTTGTTTGTTATCTAGTAGAATCATTTAATTGATAAAGTGTCGTTACGAATGCAAAACCGGCGCCCAATCAGTTCAGTCGTCGGAATCCCGGAATTCTCGCGAGTCTTAACTACAAATTTACGTTATAACGTAAACCATTAACCAGATATCGGTTATAACCGATGTTTGAAGTCCGCGACCAAAATCAAAACCGCCGGAAAATTTAAATAACGAACACAGTCCGAAATCAGACCAAATACATCTCGTTTTTCTCCTATAAATTGACCCACAACCGACGACAAACACTTTCGCTCAAAAATCACACCTTTTCTCGGCGTAATTCCACTCGCCGGAATAAACCTGTTCGTCGCCGGAAAACCGGTTTCCCCACTGCCGAGTTTTTCTGAACCTCCTAAGTTTATACCGAAGTCACCCTTACCTTTTCCAAGCTTTCCGGAGACTAGCTGCTATAAGGAACCTGTCGCCGGAGTCGAATTCTGTCGCCGGATTTCTGCCGGAAAACAGAGAGTCCAGTCGGTATATTTCTCCGCCCAGTTTCTTTTTCTTTTCACTTTTATCTTACACTAATGGACAGTAATTCGCTAATGAAACTTGAATAAAACTCGAACCAGTCGATTTCCGATTTCTGGTTATTTTTCAGTGAAGAAGACGATGTTTTGTTATCATATAAGTATAATATAAATCAGGATTTTACTCGGGTTAGACACACAGTCCAGCGGTGGACTGTGTGCACATAAAGCGTTAAACATGCAAAGGTCTCGAGTTCGATTCCCGTCTCACACACGCTGCCTTAATAAAAACCATTTTTTTTGTTTAACTGAACCGGAGTCGCCACAGTTATATGTTAAGTATATTAATAACCAGAATAATAACCAAGTTAGACACACAGTCCAGCGGTGGACTGTGTGTTTGTTTATATCGCTGGTCACGAGTTCGAGTCCGGTCTTCAGCACCGACTCGGACAATTATCTCCTCTTTTTAATTAAGGCAGAAAAGGAAATAAATAAATAGTATTTAAGTATAATAAAAATCGAATGATATAACATGTTGAACACACAGTCCAGCGGTGGACTGTGTGTTAGATTAAACCACAGGTCCCGAGTTCGAGACCTGTGGAGTGTAAGACCGGTCCGCTTAAACTGTTTTTAAAATAAAAATGATTTTCTGTTAATTCTAATTAATGTATATATGAAATTAAAATCGGATATATAACGGGTTAGACACGTAGCTCAGTTGGTAGAGCTGCGTGCACGCGTACGGGAGGTCTCGGGTTCGAGCCTCACTCAGCGCACAATAATCTGCCATCGAACCGGTCAACGGTCAGGTCAACGGTCAAAGGGTCAGTCAACGGTCAGAAAAAAATAAAATATTTTTATTATTTTTTTTATTTAATTATTTTAATTAAAAATCAATTATAAATACTTAAAAATAACATTTTTAAGATTAGAAAATAGCCTCAAACTCACAAAAATGCACCCAACCATCCTACTAAAATAGTTTAATAAAATCCGTTTACTTACCAAACCATAATGCAATTTATCTAGGTTAAATCTCACTCGTGGTTAAAACCACTTCGCGTGCATTCAACGTCATCAACCGAACGCACCCACTGTGAGTGAATCTTACAATTCCCTTTTAAATTACACTTTTTGGGGTGTGTCATGTGTTATGAAATTAATTAATTTATTTATTTAAACTTGTGCCATACCACATCATGACTTAAACTTAGATTGTTTTATTGTTGTGATTTACTTATATTCCTTTGTCAAATTATATGAAACTCATACATTAAGCCCATCAGTTCCTCGTGAGAGACGAGTAGAACATCGCGTGCTTCAATTCGAATTCATTATTGTACATGTGTGTTTCATTGAGTTTATATTGTTTGTAGTTGTGTCATTCATTTCATCATGTTTATGCAATTCATTCATCAGGCCCCTCAGTTCCTCGTGAGAGACGAGTTGAGCATCGCGTGCCTTCAATTGTTCCATTATTATTCATGAGTGTTTCATTTAACATCTTATGATTGTTGATCAAGTTACATCTAATTTTACTCATGTTTGTTGTGCACATCTTTCATAATCAATTTAAATAAATTGTTCAAATGTTTTCCATAGGATTCACTCGCCAACATTATGTTGATCCAAAAACCTTTTTACACATGATACAGGTGAACAGGTTGAAGCAAGGAAAACATAGGATATGCCTTAGAAGAGAACAAAGAAGTTTAGATTGTTAGTTAGATCATGTTGTAGCAATTATTGTAAATTTCCATTTAATTTGTATTAATGAATATGAAACGCTTAATAAATGTCATGAGCTTTGATGATAACCCAATCATGCCCCGATCACCTTTTCCGCTGCGGGTCGGGGTGTGACAATTGACGACATGTCCAAGGAATTGTACTTCTCCTAACCAGAATTCACATTTTGAGAATTTATCGTAGAGCTTTTCAGTCCTTAAGAGTGTAAGGATGAGCCTAAGGTGTCGTTCATGATCGGATTTAGACTTGGAGTAGATAAGAATATCGTCGATGAAGACTATGACGAAACGGTCGAGGTAGGGTTTGCATACCCTATTCATTAGATCCATGATGACAGCGGGGGCGTTGGTTAAACTGAATGGCATGACCATGAATTCGTAATGACCTTAATGAGTCTGGAAAGCGGTCTTTCGGATATCTTCTTCATGTACTCTGAGTTGATGATAACCAGAACGAAGGTCGATTTTTGAAAAGCTGGTGGCGCCTTGAAGTTGGTCTAGGAGGTCATCGATGCAAGGTAGTGGATAGCGATTTTTAACCGTTAGCTTGTTGAGTTCTCTATAATCAATGCACATTCGAAGCGTTCCATCTTTCTTCTTCACAAAAAGAACAGGTGCACCCCAAGGCGAGGAGCTAGGACGTATGAATCCTTTGTCAGTCAGCACTTGCAGTTGACTGGCCAGCTCTTGCATTTCGGATGGAGCTAACCTATAAGGAGATTTTGCGACTGGTGTAGCGCCAGGTACAAGATCGATGCGGAATTCGACTTCTCTCACAGGAGGGAGTCCTGAAATGTCGTCGGGAAAGACTTGTGGGAATTCTTTCACAACTGGAATATCTTCGAGTTTCCTTTCCTTGTTTCCCTTTGTCACACCCCGACCCGCAGCAGAATAAGAGTCGGGGCATAATTGGGTTATCACCAAAGCTCATGACATTTACTAATATGTTTCATATTTAATAAAGTCAAAGTTACATTTCCAAATATCCAAACATGTTCATACAATACAAAGAATATAAACCAAACATAACAATCCCAACTCTAAATCATTTTATTCTTCTAGTCCATCCTATGTGTTCCTAGCTGCTGCTGGTTCACCTGTATCATGTGTAAAAATGGGGGTTTTGGGTCAACATAAGTTGGCGAGTGAACCTTATTAGATAAACATTTATTAATGAATTACTTGTTAGTTTATCAATGAAAATTGTGCATAATCATAAATGAGCAAATGTAAATAATCAAGCAGTGGCAAATAGCAATCACAACTATAACATACAATAACATATGATAGCATACATTAACATACCAACAACATACGATAAAATAACATAAATGAACTGTGCGATCAAGGCTCAATCAAACGGAGCCGATCGTATGTGGGCACGCCAGGTTCAACCTCATAATGAAATGGGGAACATGCTCAACGCTCATAATGTAATGGGGAGCGGCGGCCTATGAAATTGCATGTACTGAAAATAATAAATTGCATCCAACAATAACTACACAACAGAAACAAACTGAATACACATGTTCATGATATGATGTATGCACAATGGTTTAATTATAATATATATAACAAGACACATGATACACCCCAAAACGTGATTAAACGGGGAATTTGTAAAGTTTCACTCACCTTAGGTGCGTTGGATTGGAGATGGTGAGATGCGCACGAATTAGATGAGCGGAACAACGAGAAATACTAACCTAAATAATAACGGAAAAATATATTAAATGAGTGGATTTTATTAACGATTTTAATGAAATTTTTAGATATATTTTTATGAGTTTAAGGCTATTTTCTATCTTTAAAAATGTTATTTTTAAGTATTTTTAATTGATTTTTAAATTAAATTAAATAAATAAAAATATAAAAAAAATTGTTTATTTTGCGTTGACCGTTGACCGTTGACATGTTGACTTGTTGACCGGTTCGGTCAGTGAAATAGTTTGCACCGGGTGAGGCTCGAACCCGAGACCTCCCGTACGCGTGCACGCAGCTCTACCAACTGAGCTACGTGTCTAACCCGAAATAATATTGTTTTTAATTATATTTATATACTAATTCGGTTTAACCAAAATTCTTTTAATTTCAAAAACATTTTAATTCAACGAGCCGATGCCAGTGACGGGTTTCGAACTCGCGACGTGTGACTTAGTGTTGCACACAGTCCACCGCTGGACTGTGTGTCTAACGTGGTTATTATCTCGGTTTTTATTATACTTAATATCTAACTGAGTTAACCCGGTTTAGTTTTTAAACAAAAAGGCATTTTATTATATAAGGAGTGCGTGTATCAGGGATCGAACTCGGGACATGCGTATATGTTTTGCACACAGTCCACCGCTGGACTGTGTGTCTAACCCGTTCATTTTGCTGGTTTTAAATAAACTTATAACTTAATTAACTTCGTCTTCTTCATTCAAATTTCCGTCGAATGAATCACTGATCCGTTTCTTGTTTTTTTACGATTATCAAACATTCTTAAGGTTAAATAAAATGACAGAAACGGTGTTGGAAGTAACATACCGTAGGAATGATATATCACAGAATTTCCGGCAATTGCGTCGGCTCTGTTTTTATGCTCTTCAACTGAACAAGACAATTAACTGTTTTGATTAGTCAATCGTGGAATTGAAGTGATAAACAAACGTTAACAGCGGGATTGAAGGTCCTTACCGTTTCACAGACGGAAATAAAGACTTTCAGGAAATTTCCGGCGAACTGGAATTAGTTGAGTACAGCGCCTGAATTCGATTTCAATTGAGAGGTTTAAGTTAGAAATAGCCTAACAATTGTTGAACTGCAATGATATTGAAAGATTTACCGTTTGAGGATGAATACGGTTTTCCGGCGAAATTTGCAGAAAATTCCGGCGAGCTGATTTACGCGTTCTGATGGTCTGAAAATGTGACGAAAGTGAAATGGGATGTTGGTATGATATTTCTGAGTCGCGAGAGTGGTCTTGAGTTGAAGTAATCTGGACTTGATTATTTTTCGGTTATAAAAACCGATAATTATGAGACTTGATGCTCAATCAATTCCGACTTGATTAAAAATCGTCGGTGCATCGGTTATAAACTGAATGTGCGAGTAAATAAGCGATTTGATGATTGATTTGCCGATTTCCGTTTCTCAGTTGGCGCAACCGGTTTAACCGAGTTTGTGTATAAATCTCATTTGTTTCCTAGAGATAACAGAAAACACAAAGTGGCGGAGTGGTGATGTGAGTGTGTGTTAAGTCGTTGGAGTTGTTCTGGGTGACCCGGGTTCGAGTCTCGGCAGCAACATATTTTTTTTATTTATTTTGTTTTAACTTTTTATCAAATATAATTTTTATAGTTTAGTTTATTTATTAATTATGTATCATTTTAAATCAAAATAATCATAAATATTCAACGTGACTTTTATAACTTGATATTTGATTACAAAACGGAGCGGGTTTTGAAAACCCGTTTTTTACAAATGTTACACCCTTTTTGACGATGTGAGTTAGGAATGCGACATAGTTCTTGCGGAGATATCTTCGGGCTTGAAGGCAGGACATTAGTTTGAGTCCTTTCGAAGGGGTTTCCCCAAAAATACGTAGGGTCTGACCGTCTGCAAGAGGAATGCGAATGAACTTTTCGCGGCACACTACTTCAGCGTGATGCTGGCTGAGCCAGTCCATACTGATTATAACATCGAAACTTCCCAACTTCATAGGAATGAGGTCAACTGGAAAATCGTGATCGTTTAGAGTAAGGGTACAATCGCGTATAATAGAATTTAATGAAACAGGTTTTCCGTCAGCAACTTCCACCGTTAGAGATTCCATGAGATTAACACGAGTTTGGTTGAGGATAGGTTCAAGTTCTAAGGACACAAAACTCTTATCCGCGCCAGTATCGAATAACATGGATGCATGACTACCATTGATGAGAAACGTACCGTTAACCACGTTGTTGTCAGCCCTAGCTTGGTTGGCATTGATGTTGAAAGCTCTTCCTCTGGCAGGTGGAGGAGCTTGGTTAGCTTGGTTTACTGGGTTTGCTTGAGCTTGGGCATGGATGATGTTCACCAAGCGTGGACATGTGTTCCTGAAGTGGTTTGGGTCCCCACAGTTGTAACAAGCTCGCATGGGTTGCATCATGGGGTAGTTGGGTTGGTAGTAAGTTTGGGCTGTGTGTGGTGCAGGTGGTAGAAGTAAGGGTTGTTGGGCTTGACCCACTATCTGATGGTGGGTTTGGATTGGGGGTTGATTGCGGTTCATTCGTTGAAGAGTACGACAGGTTTGGATGGTGTGACCTGCGCGGCCACAGCTTGTGCAATGTTGGCAAAGAGTTTCGGGGGGTGGTGTATTGACAACGGTTGCATTTTGGGTGTGGGCCGGTGTATGGCTTTTTAAATGGTGCAGCTGAGGGAGCAATTTGGGTGATTGGTGCAGCGGTGATAGGAGGGTTGGTTTGAGTGACAGCAAAATTCTTGTGTTTCGTTTCCTCTTACCAGCAAACTTTGAGGAGGAGACTGAGTGGTTTGTAGTTGAGGTCTCTATGGGTGCTTTCTTCTTTTCATCTTTGAACTTGCCGTTTCGAATGCGATTTTCAGTGAGTTCTGTGGCTAACTCCATCGCGGCTTCAAGTGTCGCAGGCGAAGTGCTTAAAACTGAGTCTTGAATATTCGAGGGAAGACCTCGAATGTAATGTTCAACCAAGCGGTACACAGGGGTGAACAGATTAGGGATCATCTGGTTCAGTTCGAGAAATCTCTTGTTATAGGAAGTGTGATCTCCTTCCTTTTGTTTTAGCGCGTGGAATTCATCTTCCAACTTTTTGATTTCGCTTCTTGGACAGAAGCGTCTTGTCATGAGTTCCCTTAACTCTTCCCATGTTAAGGCCATGGCATCTTCAACTCCTCATTTACCCTTTTCCGTGTTCCACCAGGTATGGGCTACCCCAAACAGTCTTCCACTTGCATAACGTACCTTGCGATCCTCGGGACAATCGCAATTGAGGGAAGTGTTCTTCGTTTCTTCAAACCTTCAAACCAGTGAAGGAGAGCAGTAACACCTTCGGTCCCTTCATACCTTGGAGGATCGCAAGATTTGAAGTGTTTGTAAGAGCACTTTTTGGAGGGAGGGTTGGCGACGCTCTGGTCTTCTTGATTGGGAGGGTTGATGGGATTTGCGGTGAGAGCTTGTTGAACTTGAATCACGATGTCAGGAAGCACTGCGGCCATTTGTTTAGCAATTTGTGTGGCCAAGCGTTCATTTGATCTTCCTGACTTTCTACCTCCACGTAGTTGCCTAGCCGACATCTACAGGAACATACATAGGAAGATTGTGAGTTTAAGAAGTTTTTAGGTGTCATGTGTCGTTAAAAGAATGAAAAATAAATAAGTGACATAATGCAACTACATCCATAGGATGTCTTGGGTTTGCTCATGTTTGGGCCTCCAATGTCCCCCATACCATCGCCTGTGTAGTCATGTGGCCCCCATGACTATTGGGCTTGGTAGGATTCACATTGGTGTTGGCGGATTAACACTCGCACCACCCGAATGAAAATCGGAAAATATAATTGCGAGATGTATGGTAGGAGGGTGTCCAGGTGTAGACACAATGACAACTCAAAGTGGGGTTAGCTCACACGATGTTTGGTATAGCATGCTTTGGCCTAATAGGTCCTTCGTACTCTCATCGTTAGTCCCCAGGTAGGCAAAGTGGTCCTTTATTTTGGATTTATACGAATGCCAAGCCTAGACAGGACGTTCCGACTACCGGTACTGGTACCCTTCCAGTTACTACAGCCCGTCATGAGAACTGACTTTGATGTGATTTGAAAATACAAAAATCATTGCAAAAATCATGGTAATCGTGAGGTGTGTGCTCTCATGGATATGATATGTTATGGGGATATGATTCATGATGATCATTGTATAATATTATGTATTTGTGAGCATGCTTGCATAACATTGAGTGTAACAATAAACATAAAGCATATAAACATCATGAATTTTGTATGTAATGCATAAGCAATTTAAAATTTTAATCAACTATAGTATAGGCTCTAAGGGTCTAATAACCTATCCTATATCCTATAGTCATGGCTCTGATACCAATCTGTCTCACCCTGACCCGCGGCGGAATAAGAGTCGGGGCATAATTGGGTTATCACCAAAGCTCATGATGTTTACTAAAATGTTTCATATTTATTAAATTCAAATAACAACTTAAATATCCAAAACAAAATTCATACAATTACAAGAAAATGAAACTACATAATATTCCAAAACTTAAACTTGTTTATTCCTCTACGCCTTCCTATGTGTTGTCTCAGCTGGATCACCTGTATCATGTGTAAAACGGGGGATATTTTGGGTCAACAAAAGTTGGCGAGTGAACCTTGATAAAACATTGTTATTAATTTCTTGTTTTATTTAATAAAGAAAATTTGTGCAATAATCACATGTGAGCAAACATATATAAATAAACAAACACAAACCACTTTGGATGAGTATATGATATGAATGATGATGTATGTGAGATCAAGGCTCAATCAAACGGAGCCGATCTAATGAGGCACCTGATGCTCAACCCGTCTCCCACGGGGAACTGATGGGCCTAATGAAATGCGTGCACTGAAAATGATAAATTCAATCTACATATAATTCACACAACAATTGATACACATTTGATACACATTTGATCACGGATATGATGTATGCACAAGTGTTTAAATATAATAAAAGAATTATACGACACATGATACACCCCAAAACATGATTAAAACGGGGAATTGGTAGAGATTCACTCACGATGGGTGCGTTCTTTGATGATGATGAAGGCACACGAATTTATGATTCGATTGACGAGGGAAGAACTAACCTAGATAATAACAAAATGATTCGATAAATAAATAAATTTTGGTTGAGATTAATATTTTCAATTAGTGCTCTTAAATGGGATTTTTAGATTTATTTTTGTAGTTTAAGGAAATTTTCTAACCTTAATAATCTTATTTTTAAGTATTTTTAAATAATTTTCTAATTAAATAAATATAAAAAGAAATAAAAAAAGTTGACTTTTTTTGACCGTTGACCGTTGACCGTTGACGTCAGGCTGTGTTTTTATATGCGCTGCATGAGGTTCGAACTCGGGACCTCTCGTATACGTGCACGCAGCTCTACCAACTGAGCTACGTGTCTAACCCGAAATATTCTCTGTTTTAATTATATTTATATACTAATTAATTTTAAACTTATTTGATTTTTATTAAAAATGACTTATATGGCCGAACCGGTTGCAGGGACCCGGAGTCGAACTCGGGTCCTTCGGTTCGAGTGCGCACAGCCCTACCAGTTGGGCTGTGTGTCTAATCTGTTTAACTAATGGATTATATTACTCTTATAAACATTCTGTGACTTGTTCTGATTCGGTTATAAAAATGTTGGTTTTAATTCTGAAAGTCGGTACGTGTGCGATTCGAACTCGGGACGTGTGTATTGTTTGTGCACACAGTCCACCGCTGGACTGTGTGTCTAACCCGTGTGAATATCTGATTTTAATTATACTAATACTTATTTTCGACTTCATCTTCTTCGTTTATAAGAACACAGAACAGTGAAATCCGACTGTTCTGTTTAATCGTTCACGACTTATACTTGATTGAAATGGACAGAAAAATTAAATGATATGGTATACCAGAACAGCGGGTTTGCTTCGGTTTTCCGGCAAGTGTCGTCGGCTCTGATTTGTGATTTCCGGCGGTATGAACTGTTTTAACAGTTTCGATTATTGGGTTGAACAATTAAAGTATAAATTAAGAGATAGCAGGAAAAGTTTAGATGATTATACCGTCTGATGAACGGACGCGGTTTTCTGATCAGGGATTTCCGGCGATGTTCCGGCGAAATTGGAAATCTCCGGCGACGAGCTTTTGAGGAATTGCAACTTCGAAAAAGTGTGCGGTTCTGAGCGAAAGGATTTCCGGAAGATTGAGTGTGTATTTATAGGGAAGAACTGGATGAATTGTGTCCGATTTTGAGTCTTGATTCGCGGTCAAAGGTTTTCCGGCGGTTATGACCGAAATTGACGGCCGACAACGGTTATGATTGATGTCGTGATCGGTTATCGCGTTTTAGTCAAAAGGGAAATGGCCAAAATCGCGGATTGCCGGATTTTCCGGTGATTGCGAGTTCTGAGTGCGCGATGATCTCTGGTTTTGAATTCGGGTTTACTTTAAGTATTATTTATTTCAGTATTGTCACAAAGAAAGCGTGTGGCGGAGTGGTGTGTTGTGTGTTTGTGCATGCGGGTGACCCGGGTTTCGAAACCCGGCGTCTCCGTTTATTTTTTTATATTCATTATTTATTATTAATTATAAATTATGATTTTTAAATTCTAATATATTTATTAATTATGTATTGTTTAAAATTAGTATGAACCATAAATACGCAACGAAATTTATAACTGAATATTTGATTGATAAACGAAGCGGGTTTTGAAACCCGTTTTTCGACGAATGTTACATTGAAGTCACTGCAAAGTTCCCTAAAAGTTGAAAAAAAAAACCATACTTTGTTTTTTTATGTACGACGATGAGGCGGAGTTTTGATTATTGTAGGGGTTCAGAGATGAATGGAGGTAGTTGTGGTTAACGGATCTGGTGGCCGGGTATAGTGGAGATGTTAGTTGTTTTTGGTGATGGGGCGGTCGTGGTATGCGACGGTACTGGTTTGCGGTGCTAGTTTCTGGTGGTGGTTCACAGTGTTGAACGTTGGTTTTCGAAGGTGGTGGTTGTGGTGGCCCAAAGATGATGGTTGATGGTGGTTACTGGTGTTTCAGAGAGAGAGAGGGGGGGTGGGGGATGAAGAAGAAGATGATGGGGTGGGCCCATCTCCTTTAGTTTTTTATTTTTTAATTGTTGAGGACAATGTGGTCATTTAACATCAACTTAACTGAGAAATCTAAAAGAGGTTAGTGGTAAGGACCACCTGAGTGCAAAAATTACAACTATTAGGACCAACTCTGTAATTAGTGAACCATTAGGACCAAGTCTGCAATTTTCGTAAACCACAGGGACCAACCAAGCATTTAAATCAGTGGTTTATTCCATTGTTGTAAATTTATACCTTCACGACAATTGCTCTGTTCCTAACTATAAACAAGATTTAGTTAAAAGAAACAGGTGATGGATCGTGGGTTATGGGACTTCCTTTGATAAAAATCATGGGTTTGATGGATCGCAATTTATATTATATATATATATATATATAAGAGAGAGAGAGAGAGGGGATGGATTATGAGAAAACTAATTTAAATGAGAAAACCAAAAAACTAAATAAAAAGCCAAAAAAACATATCAAATTTTTTTTTTTGATTTTTTTTTATAAAAATTCAATGTATATTATATAAAAAAACTTTTAAAAAATAAAAGTAGGATTAGCAGCAACATTAGGAGTATGAGTAATATTGATAGAATATAAGCAATTGTTCTGATCAAAAGTTATAAAACACATGAAATTCAAAAAAAATAATAATAATGGAATTCAGTTTTTTTAATGGAGGTCCAGTGTAAAAAGAATTAAAAGTCGGGACTACCAGTGACCATGGTTGTAAAAATCCCAACTAGTATTCGATTAGTCGCCGATTAATCACTAATCTGAGGTTCACCGACTAATAGCTGATTAATCACTAGGCGGTCAATGACGGTCCTATTATGGCCAAATTTTGGCCAAATCTCAGCCAAATTTCAACAAATCCATATAAGTCAAAAATTAAGTAAACTAGTGGCAAGGTGGTTGGGGAAAGATTTGATGTTCCTTGTGACCCGGGTTCGACTCCTACTCTCCCAATTATTTTATGTGGCATCCAGGTGAAGGGCGGAACTGGTGGCAGTTCGTCTTGAATAGGAGGCGAGGTTTTACCGATTATTCCATTGTCGTGCCTTTGGGCGGGTGGATGTCGGGTTTCCGCGTATCTGGGAGAGCCAAGGGGCTGGCGGCGGTCGAGTAGTCGACCTTAGACACAGCGCCCAGTGTCACGATGATTGGCACGTCATTCCTTGTCGTTCAAAAAAAGTATTGGACATCTATCCAATTGTACTCCGATATTCAGTTATGAAAAAGTTTGTGTAAATTAAATTATGTTTGTTACAGTTATATCGCATTTGATCAATTATTAAACGCATCGCTAATCTCATCACACGCAATGATACTACTATACGAGCCGAGTGTGTTATTGTTTAATAAACACTTGTGCCATCGCATTGCTTATCTCATCGCATCGCAAATCGTAGTTAATTATATGGTTTTATGTTATTTATGTGTTATGTGTGTTTATGATTATGATTACACTCGCTATCGCGTCGCTCTCGCTTATTCGAATAGCTAAATCGCACTATACATCGCTTACGCTTAATATAACTATCTAATACGAACCGAATCGCCGAACAATCGATATACGAACGAAAAACGAAGAAACCCCAACATTTGGGTCAAGTTCGCTCGTAACTTGGTGTTACCAAGTTCGGCCGAAGTTGACTGGCCAAACACAAACACTCCATTTTCCTCAAGTTTGCTCGAACTTGCATTGTTTCTTCACAGAAACAGCAAGTTCGGCCGAACTTGGCTTTATCTTCTGAACATCTCACAAGTCTGCTCGAACTTGTACAAATATGTACAAGTTCGACCGAACTTGACCCCATCAGCTCTCATTTTTTTCTTCACCTATAAATACTCAGCTCCATTCCTCATTTGAACTTGCTGTAAATTCACCCAGTGCTCTCAAAACCCGAAACCTTTGTTTTCTAAGTAAGATTCAACCCGATTTAAACTACAATATGTTCAACAACGTTTTACAACGGATTACAATGATTTTGCACAAGGCTTTGCCTTCGTTTTCATCAAATCTCTTCTGTTTACGAAAATCTCCATCTTTTTCGATAAAAAACTTCTGTTTTCACTCAGATCTATACTAGATCTGAGCAAAACCTTTTAAAACATTGATTTTTACACAATATTCGGACTAATGACGTATGTTCGTTCACTTTTGAGTGGAACGAGGCGTTGCTAGCAAGATCTCAGATCCGGAAGCACAATGACGAAATTGTCATTTTACACAAGCTGGACTAACCCGTACGAACCTTCAAGTTCGCCCGGATTAGCCTGAGTTTCTGTAAAATGGCTAAGTTCGCTCCAAAAGACTTCTCCGGCCTAAGTTTTACTCAGTGGCTTAAGGTTGGAGGGATGGACACTCGATTTCCTCAGCAAACGACGCGAAAACGCAAGATTTTGGACCCGAAAACATCAAGTTCGCTCGAGATTTACTGATTTTATGCAGCTCAACAGTCAAGTTCGCTCGAACTTGCACCATATGGGTCAAGTTCGACCGAACTTGTGTCAAAACCTCATAAACTCAACAAGTTCGCCCGAACTTGTCAAGTTTCTTGAGAAACTTAACAAGTTCGCCCGAACTCGTCTCAAAACTCAACAAATCCTCAGTAGTTCGCTCGAACTTGAATGGAAACATACAAGTTCGCCCGAACTTGTCCTCCGCCCAATCCAAACTTGACCGTTTCAGCAATTCGGAAGACTGATGCACTTCTGTTCGCTTACAGGCTGATCCGGCGCCATCCCGACTCATCTCAGATCCCTCGTCTCTCCCGAAACGCACCCACAGTGAGTATACTTGAACCCTTTTACGCTTAAACGCACTTTTGGGTGTCACATATGTTCATATATCAAAACACATCACACAACTCTCAAACGCTTATTCGCAACCCTCTGTTACATGATTATACGTGAAATCTGCTGAATTGTATGTATTGCTTGATTGCTTGTACGCCACCCTTAATATGATAGTATACTAGAAGTTGACCACCACCCGGAGGCCCGGGGTTGTTAAGGCTCACATTTTTATTTCGTATTTATTTTCTCTTTTAGGATGTGAACGCTTGTTCGCATGCCTCGATCAATCGCAGTTTGCATGAATCTAAGTAGTTACATCATTCACATCTATTATGTATGTCATGCTGTGTATGCTAAACGCTTTTATATCTAGTATGTACGCAAACCTGTATGTTCACCTTTACTTAATTGTATTGACGTTTTATTTTAACATATGTGGCAGGTTGAGGATTAGCTTTGGATGCATTGGATTATGCTTAGTTTAGTTGTTTAGTTGTTTTGTTTTGGAACTCATGTAATAAATCTTGGGATATCGAACCTGATTAGTTCTTATGGGAAAACAAAGTTTCTGTAATGGTTGTTTGAAAATGTTATGTTTGATAGTATGGGTATTAAACGTTAAGTAATGTTGTTAGACAATTGTTATGGAATTCTTGTAAGACAATCTGGATTAACCTGTTAATCTTTTCAAGGGTTTTTAGAAACAATTTATATTTATATATTTAGAGACAAAAGGTGTTAGTATTTGAAGTAAAATACTTTCTTTTTCTATTTTTCCTTTTAACATTTCTGTTTGAACCTTTTTAATCAATTCTTCACTTCCAACACGTTTATTTTATAAGAACTAGTTATTCTGTAATCATTTCCATTTCCTTCTAATAATTTCAAGTTAAATATATATAAACCCAACTTTACAGTTAAGGACCAGAGATAAAGAATAAAAAAAAACAATTAATTAAACGACACTAATAAAAAATGGCTTTAATTGAGTCTGATTGATTAATTGTTAAAAATTTTATGAAGTGGTCGCTAGGTATTACTCATTTTCACAAACAAACATTAAAAGGGTTAACACGAAACACGATCCGAATAAGACACGATTTGAGAGGGTTTGACATGATAAAAATAAATTTACGGGTTCAATTAGGGTTGAAAAATTCAATTGGCCACCCGAAACCCATTAACCCCAACCCAACACTTAGCAACTTAAAAAAGCATCTTGTAGTAGCAAGTTGTGGTGACGTTAGTGGTGGTATTAGTAGTGGTAGAGGAAAAGATATAGATAGAAGCAAGAATTAGTGGGGTTTTTATCGGTGGTACGTAGAAGTACAACGGCGGTGCCATGTGCAAGCCGATAGTCCACCCTTTGCATGACATAAGGTTGATATTCCATCTCGAAAAGGTTAAAGCAACAACAATAATAGTAGTAGGCTAGTAACTATAGAAGTGGTAGTTGCAATACCACCAATAAAAGTAGGATTAGCAGCAACATTAGGAGTATGAGTAATATTGATAGAAATATAAGCAATTGTTCTGATCAAAAGTTATAAAACATATGAAATTCAAAAAAAATAATCATAATGGAATTCAGTTTTTTAATGGAGGTCCAGTGTAAAAAGAATTAAAAGTTGGGACTACCAGTGACCATGGTTGTAAAAATCCCAACTAGTATTCGATTAGTCGCTGATTAATCACTAATCTGAGGTTCACCGACTAATAGCTGATTAATCACTAGACGGTCAATAACGGTCCTATTCTGGCCAAATTTTGGCCAAATCTCGGCCAAATTTCAACAAATCCTTATAAGTCAAAAATTAAGTAAAGTAGTGGTGGAGTGGTTGGGGAAAGATTTGATGTTTCTTGTAAACCGGGTTCGACTCCTACTCTCCCAATTATTTTCTGTGGGTGAAGGGCGGATACTGGTGGCGCCAGTTCGTCTTGAATGGGAGGCGAGGTTTTACCGATTATTCCATTGTCGTACCTTTGGGCGGGTGGATGTCGGGTTTCCGCGCATCTGGGAGAGCCAAGGGGCTGGCGCGGTCGAGTAGTCGACCTTAGCCGCGGCGCCCAGTGTCACGATGATTGGCACGTCATTCCTTGTCGTTCAAAAAATGTATTAGGCATCCAAAAACTTTCTAACCCAATAAAATAGATGGTTCCATCATGTATATATATTACAAAGGACATTCATATATGTTTTAATGATTTTTTTTTTCAAATTGTTGATTTAAAAAGTATTTATCAAAACAGATGTTTTTTTTTAATCCTCATTTTTCCCACTCCTAATCTTATTGGATAAACACAATTTCTACTTAGACCATGTGTAGTGGTAATACCCTCACCTCTGGGCGTTTTTCGTTATGTGGCAGTCCAGTCAGCAAGAGACATTATTGGCGTTTTTCTAAAATTGGTGTAGTGGGGATGTGGGCATTGTGGGCCTTATGTTAAGGTAGGTGTTAATAGAATTAAATAAAAAAATCCTATTGGCAAAAGAAAACAAGAACCAGCGTTTTTTAAAGCACGCCTAGTGCATTTTTTTGGCAAAAAAACGCCCCGGGGCGGTTAAGGGGGCAGGTTGGGCGTTTTTTAGGGAAAAACCTCACTACGGGTGGTCTTATAAAATGTTTTTATAAAAAGTTAATGAAATTATAAGATATAGAGTAAATTGCCAAAATCGTCCCTGAGGTTTGGATATTTTTGCTAGTTTCATCCAAAACAATTTTTTTTGTACTAAATGGTCCTTCACTTTTGAGATTTTTGTGTTGTTATTTTTTTGTTTTGTTTTCAGGATTGGACTAAAATGGCAATCTAGAAATTTTTTTGTTAATGCCAAAAAACCCTAGTTATAACCAGGTTTTTAAACTGAGTTAGGTAATGTGATCAAAATAGCAAAATAATAGAAAACTCAGGGACCCAGAGGAGAGGAAAAAAAACTATTTGGACTAAAATGAAATTTGGGACAAACCTCATAAACGAAAATAACAATTTACTCTTTATTTTTCAAATTAAAAAATTATAGCAATATCATGTTCAAATTAAAGAAAATAAGACGTAACTTTTAAAAGATATATATTAATAAAAATTTTTAACGTATATAAAAGTTACTACCATTTATAAATTGGGAGGGGAAAGTTGATTTAGAAGCCAACAATGATGACTATTCCTTTTTCAGGCATTTTTTAGCCTTTGTTTATGTTAAATGATCATAAGATGTGTGAACATTTAATCTTAACTATTGATTTGGTAAATCAATACTCCACGTTCCCTCCTACATTTCGCATGGAATGTTTCTTCTTTATTTATTTAATCCGACCCCTGTATATATGTACCATCTCTAATTCCTTAGTAATGCACGTGTTCATCAATGATAAATATTCATGTTAACAAATTACTTGATATGTAGATATGTTACAAAACATATATTAATATTTCCTTTGGAATTCATGTTAACAAATTACTTGATGTCTCGTTTGGTTTTATCAAGATCTGATTCTTTAGGAATTCCATCATTTGATAAGATGGTGATAGTGATTGATTCTTCATCTTCTTCACCATTAACAAGTTTTTGGGGTAAACTAATATTGAGAAAGTGGGCTTGTTTTGAAAGTTCATCAATGGCCTCAGATATTGTTTCAACACATTTTATGATCTCAACTAGTATTGAAGTGGCTGCAATAACCGGTATGATTTCTTGTATGTCATATTCGGCTACCATTGAAGCTAACGTGGTGTTGAGTTCCTCTACTGCCTCTTTGCATTTTTTTATATGAACGGCGGAACTAGTAGGATATATCATTAGCTTCATCGACGATGCTAATTCTTTTAAAACTTTTCCAACTTCTGAGCTCATTGTCATGCATGGTTCTTTAATTGATTCCTTAAATTCGGAATGGGCCTGTAATAACATATGTTACATATGACTTTAGCAATGGCAGAAATTTGTGTGTGTAATATTGCATATATTAAAATGAAAATATTACTTCATCTTTTGCTTCGAGATGTCCGTTTAGGGTTTCGATATGGTATGCGCATTTTCGTGTATAAACCCCGATTTTTAAGTACTGTTTCCATGGATGACGAAATCTAAATTTTCCATGCCCTATTTCCCACCATGCGAAAGTTGTCTGGCTCAAAATATTGTTCACATTAGAATAGCAATAACTATTGAACTTTTGTATGTTAAAAGAACAAACATTGTAGCATGTTATAAAACTCAAAAACCCTAATCACGTATGTTGAAAACCATAAGGTGGAAAACCATAGTTACGCATGTACAAAATCAGAAATAATGCATGGGGTACAAAACTTAATCACGCCTGTTATAAAAATAATCACGTATGTTATAAATTCTCAGCGTACGCAGCGTACGTTAAGCCTAATTGTACAATACACTTTCACTATATATATATATATACACACACGAATATAGATAAAATAAAGTTAAAGTAAATTGGGTTTTCTCACCAGTGATTCTTCAGTCCCTTTAGAATTGAGGACACTTTTATAAGCGGTAAGAAAAGATTTGTCACCATTAGAAGTTCTATAGTACTCATCTCCAAATCCTATAACATGGTTGTTAATTTCCATGAGATGCAAATACATTTGTAACAAACTGAAGAAATTGCATATATATATATATATATGTGTGTGTGGAGGCTAATTTGAAAACCCTGTTAAGTTGAAAAAAAAAAACTGTAAGAACTCAGTGTAACAATCAATTTTTTTAACATATGTAATGTAATATATTTAGCATGTTACACAGTGACATATTATACAAAACGTGTAATAATTAGGTACATAAACTCTTTTTAAATTTTTATTTAGAAAAGTATGATAACAAATATTACATAAATAAAAAAATTAATTGTTGATAGGGATTTCACGGATGTTCTCAACCAAGTGGATTTTTAAAGGGTCTACATATTCACACACCCAAGTGCCTATATCCACACCTTTAAGATGTCTCGTCTAGGGCTATACGGAGCGTCTAGGCACTAAAATCAAGGGAGCTCCGAGTGGGATGTCGGGCACAGAATTTAAGGGTCTATACGCCACGTAAGGTCTAGACGGAGCGTCTTGAATGTTTTTTTAAAAGACTATTATACCCCTGGGTTAGGGCTATACTGGGGGCAAAATAGGGATACAATGGTCTTTTGGACGACACTATTATACCCCTGTTCTGCCCCCAGTATATCCCTAACCCAGGGGTATAATAGTCTTTTAAAAAACCTTCAAAATGCCCCGTCTAGACCTATACGGGGTGTCTAGACCCTTAAATTCTATGCCCGACATCCCACTCAGAGCCCCCTTGATTTCAGTGCCTAGACGCCCCGTCTAGCTCTATACGACCAGTCTAGGGCACCAAAGGTGTCCAAATAGGCAACAGGGGTGTGTGGATAGATTGAGCCTTTTTAAATTATACTTTCCCTCTGTGTGTATAAATTTAAAACGAACCTTCGAGGAAGCTGACTAGCTTTTCCAAGTTATTAACAATGAGTTTATGAAGTTCCTCACCTGCCCACACCGGGCAAACACACATGGAGATGATTACACACATTGCACCAGCAAAGACTATAGTCGTTAACCGTTGCTGAGCCATCTTCAAGATTTTATCAACTCGGTAACCCGATACAGATACCAGGGCAAAAGTCAGTATAAATATCAGAACTCCATAATCATACCGCTTCTTAATGCTAGGAGCAAATCTTGAAAAGGTGGCAAGGGCAACTGTAAAAATCATCATCAAGAAATATCAAAACATATCAATATAGTTACTGGTTGTATCATGCATATGTATAAATAAAGACATAAAATCATGGATTTTACCTATGAGAAAGAGAAGGAAACCGAGAACAATGGGTTTAACCGTTGGCCCGAATACGCTAGCAAACGATTCAGCCCCGACCCCTAATGCACCCGCTAGGAGAGTCGCAAAGCCTCTATTCAAGCCCTTACTTAAAGTTGCACCTAACACAGAATGAATAATGAGACCAAATAAACCTACTATATATTAAAAGTTTTCAGATTAAATATATAGACCCGGAATGAATTTCATAATCTTTCACTAGATTATTTCTGAGTAATCTTTTAATCTTATACATTGCACTCTTTAGTACTAGACTACTAGATTATTAGCCTAAAAGAACAACATTGGTTTCACATGTAAACTTTTATTTACATAATCTATAACTTGCAAATTATCATGAAGTTGAAATTACCCTTTTACCCCGACTTATGTGGAGAAAATCATATGACAGGGCCTGACCTAGTTTGTTAATAGGGGTAGTCCCTGCTACCCCTTAACGCTCCGATGGTAGTGTAAAGAAAAATTTGACATTTTATCGATTTCGTTACTCTTTATTGAAACATTGCACCTAAGGATCTCATAGATCCGCCACTGTCATATGACCTGGAGTTTAGTCTCTCCTAACATCTTAAAATATAGAAAAAAAACAACTTATTTTATTTATCAAGCAAAACTAATTCAAAAATTTAATGGGTATGCATGTATATAATCTCTTCATAACTGTATAATATCAATTGATATGTATTTGTATTTAATAATCTACATGATCTATTTTACATTTTATCTACTTTTTTTTAGTTTTTATTCCCTTTTATATTACAAAAAAACAATTTCTCACCAATAGTAAACTCGAAAACCAAAACGACAGTTAAGATAGCCCACAATCCAGCTTCACCTATGCCGTTATAAAATGGTTGTACAAAGTAAATCATGGAGGCCACTACGATGGCTAATGCGACTTTCAACGAGTGTGTAATCCTTCTTGAATCAACTTCCGCAATTTTCTTGATGTTGATGGCAAAATCGACTATGACATGTTTGATCTTCAAAGAAGAGGCGATGGTTTTAACGCGAGTGAAAAGAGTGGTGGGTGTCGTCGAAGAAGCATTCTCGAAGACCATGGCTATGATAGAAAGCTATAAAAGGTGATGATTGAGGGATAGCTTATTCTAAGAAGTTATATAAGAAACAGACAACAAAAAACCAATAAACAAGAAAACTAAGTCGAGTAAAATGACATCTAGTTTCAACCATCTCATGCATCCTTTATAGAGTGATAAGAGGATTGCTTTTACATTGAGTATGTTTCTTGTACACTAGGCAAGACAATAATAACTGCACCATCAAACACAATTAAGAAGACTTGGAAGTGCGTATTTTTTACATTACTAGAAATCTGCTACTATTCCACATGAATTTCTGTGGAAAATCCGTGCGTAACTACAGTTACCCATGAATTTCCTATGAAAAGGGGTTGTAGTAATTATACTCGTGGGTAATCCTTTTCTCACTTTGTCCAATATATTTTCCTACTCGTTCGTAGAAAATGCGTAGGAAATTTTGTTAAAAATAGTAGCAGAAAAGTGTTAATAACCATTTAACTCAAATTATTTGAAACATTGATATCATTTCATTTTTAAAATATATATCTTATAAAATTGTGGTCGTAGAAGTAAATACCAAATATAAGTATTAATGCGTACGTGTAAATTAATTATGAAAACATGTATACTTTGAAGGTAAGATGGCTTAGAGCATTCACAACTGATTATTCGTCTTCTTTTCTATAATTATGTTAAAAATTACAATTATGTTATATCTTACTTTCAGTTAAATATTATTTTTTATAGCTTTATTATTACTTTTTTTTCTCTCGCTCCTACACTCACAATCACTTTCAAAAATATTTAAAATGGGGAACAACGTGTTTTTTTTTCAAATTTATAATGAAAATAACATTTTTTTCTTCTCCACTCATAATCACTTTATATAATATAAAAAACTCACCCGCATATCGTAGGAGAATCGAATGTGAATGCTCTTGAGGTAACTTCAAATAATAGTGATGTAACCATTGAATAAACATGGGGTTAACTTATAAGCAAATGACGTCATGTGTTTCTACACACGGTTCCGTACACCTTCCTACATGACAAAACATTTTCATGGTCAAGAAAAGTATTCCAAGAATTTGAAAAAAAAATAGTTATAATCTTTTATATATCCACCAACATCACTTTCTAGAATCACGTTGGGTTAAAGAGGGTTAAGGGAAAAAGTATGGAAGTGATAAATAACCTAGATAATGACTTTAACTTATGTTAGCATAAGTAAGTTATTATATAGAGTAAATTGCTAAAAGCATCCTTGAGATTTGGTCAATTATGTCACATTCATCTAAAAAATGTTTTTTTCTCACCTGGACCACGAGACGTTTATAAATCATTTTTAAATCTATCCAAATCTCTAACGCCATTAAAAATCAATGTTAAATGAGGGTATTTTTATCATTCTCTTATAAATTCCATTTTTTTATTATTTACTCTTTTATTATTATTATTATTATTATTATTTTATTTACGCATTATTTAATAAAAATAATATTAAACATATATACATTTAAAAAAATTAATATATTAAGAAACCTAATATCACTAATAATCTCAAGTGAAGCTGGTTAACAAAGATATTCCTGCATTTAATTAGGAAATCTCATATGGTATGAAAAAAAAATTAATCATGAAATCAAATAAGTAGATGAACTTGAATTAATTAAAACCGTACCAATGGTCAAGTAACAAAACTATATGGGGATTATCATATTGATAATTATATTTAAATTACCTGGTAATATCTCCACTTGTTGTCCATGACATTATAGTCTAGTGGCATCTTTGGGTGTGATAAGAGTTAGGGATCATGAGGTCTGAGTTCAAGTCCACAAAGACGGTTTTCTTGAGTTTCCTCTTAAATTGGTGTATAGGCATTAAAGCCTAGGTGGATAAGATTGTGTGGTTCTACTGATGACACGATAATACTTCAGTGGTCCGTGAGTGATCCAAATTTGTCGTTAAAAAAAATATCTTCACTTGTTAATAATTACTGGTTGAGCTATTTATTAATGATAAATGGTTTCTTATTGGGGACTCTGTGTTGGTTATTAGGTAGGGGTGAGCACAAAACCGAAAGAACCGAAAACCGAAATAACCAAGGGTCGGTTATTTATATTTTTGATAACCGCATGTTACCGTTTGGTTATGGTTATTATTAGTTTCATAACCGTAAATAACCGAACTGAACCGAATGTTTTAAACATGGCCGAATCCATAAGACCATAGGTTTTTAAGTTAGTGTTTAAGTGTTTAACTATGGTCCAATCCATATTTTTTTGAGAAGTATTTAAGTCTTTTAACCATGACCAGGCTCATTAAATTTAAAACTCTAGCCATTTTGTGTTCGTATGTATGCTTCCACATAACATGTGGAAGTAAAATATAATTGATAATTCTACAAGCTTGTGTATATTTATTTTTTGGGGGCATGATATTTGCATAACCCACACATTTAAAGCCTAACTTTAGAAACAATAAAATAACCGACCTATAAACAAACCGAAACCGCATTAACCGCAAATAATCGATTAACCGAAACCGCATTAACCGAACCGAATGGTTATGATTTTTTGATAACCGAAGTGTACGGTTATGGTTTCGATTATAGGCAATAACCAAACCGAACCGCACCATGCTCACCCCTATTATTAGGTAATTCGATACATTAAAAATGTTACAGTATTGTTTATTAATATATAATAGTTTTATAAACTTATTATTATTATTATTATTAAAAAAATAATGCGTAAATAAAATAATATAGTAAATAATAAAAAAATTAAAATTATTAAGTAAATAAAGAGAATGGCAAGAATACCCTCATTTAACATTGAATTTTGATGGTGTTAGAGATTTGGATGGATTTGGCAACCATTTGTAAATCTTAGTGGTCCAGTTGAGAAAAAAAAACTTTTCTTGGATAGATCTGTCCAAAACTGGATCAAACCCTAGAGATGATTTTGGCAGTTTACTCTTTTATATATAACTACAAAGAATTCATTCATATTTCAGCACTTAATGTAGGACATGGGTCACAATTATAATAAAATTATTAAAATATAAATATAAAATATCGTAAAATATTTGAGAAATTGTAGTAACCATACGTATACAAATTCTAATGAAATAACCTATAATACAACATACGTAATTAAATTGATTCAAACTATGGTCTTCAACAAGATCTTTAACTGTGTCTTCTTGTATGGTCCGTTGTGCTTTCAGTCTGTTGTGTATGCTTCAGCGAGATCTTGAACCACGTCTTCTTTTACAATAATTTCATACAAAAAGAACAAACAAGTGTTGGTTGTGTTGCTGAAGTACGTGTTCAACACGCTTCCCTTAAAACAGATTTCACATCTCTACTAAAGACGACACGTCTGTCTCCCAGGGTATAACAGTCGAAGCAGTCTGTACTGCCGGAAATGGCCATGCACCAAAGGTTACACCGAATAATATGTGTTAGCACTTGTGGAAAAATAATGATATGAAGGTGATGGAATCGAATAGAGAAAACTTATCTTTGTAAGTACCCAACACATGGGTCTTAAGTGTTTCTTCTTTTTCAAGAAATTCTCTATGTACTCATGTATTTTTCTTGTCTTTTTCTAGTATTTTTTTCTCTATCTCAAATGAGGCACATAGCTTATTAATTTTATAAGAGTTGAGGATGGGTGAAAAGTCTCACTTAATTAGTCAACTTAATTAGAAACATAAAAACTCAAATTAAAAGACTAATAACTTTATTCAAGAGTTTAGTCTTTAATTCATCATATGAAAGTTTATTAATAATTATAATTTTATTAAATTATAATTCACTAAATATCCATTCACTAAATTTCCAACAATTCCTCAAAATGAATGGAGATCGATCAAATATATAAAATTTTCAATTCAACTTGAAGTTGAGTATTGCACGATAGGTAGATATTAGCTTTGAACCTTCTTTGTAAAGCATACTTAGTCTCTTAATGGTTTGTAGATACGATATCTTTAAACAAACCTCTTACGTAGACAACAATAACTTGAAGCTGTTATTTGGTACTTGCAATGCTCCTATTTGGTAATGTCAAAGTAGAAGAGATATATGAGATTAGAATATTTACAAAGAAATTGGAGAAAATGACGTCAAATTTTGAAACTTGGTGCCACTCAACAGTATTGTGTCTCCTTGTGTCATAAACTTATTGTTTTAGTTATCAAATGTGTCATTTGGTATTAAAAAATGGAGCACTGAAAGTGTCAAAATGATTAAAAGAAGACAATGATTGAGAAAAATTAGTTTATTTATCATTAAAATTACAGCATTAACCAACGATGATTTGTCTACTTTTATAAGGCATTTATATGTTATGGAATAGTGTAAATGGACCCTGCTTAAATGTAACATATTTACATAGAGATGGATAGAATTCATAGAATTTTTACAGCTTCGGCTCTTAGTAGGAGGAACATTTACATTGAGAAAATGTACTCCTTGTTAAGCGACTCAGGGAAAAACCAGTTGAGTATCACTTGTGGTTGTTTCTTTGAAGAGTCGGTTGAAGAGGTATTACATGGTATTATTGGATTCGTTGTTGGAGTCTTTTCAAAGCTAGATATAGATTAATGTAAATTTGTAATTATGTAGTTGTTTTGTTATTGCGTGTTTATTGTTGTTATGTTCTAAGGTGGTTTTTGTTTTTATGAAATTAGCCTTTTGAAAAAAAAAAACTAAAATATTTTGAAAAAAAAAAATTGTAACAGCTATCAATAAAGCATCTCATTCCCACCCAATTTTCTTTATCCTCTTCACATGACATGCACTTTCAACTCTTTATCAAAATTATACATAATAATATTATAATGTAGTTATATATTTATTATAAGAACCTAAAAATGTTTTAATTGTCTAAATAATAAACATTATACGAACCTAAACATGTTTTAATTATCTAGATAATAAACATATTTTAGACTAGCGAGCCTAGTAAAACTTGTATATAGACCATGGGTTGGTGTCGTCCATCAAATGAGCTCCACATTAGGCTTGAGCTTTTTTGAATCAATATCAACTTGCTCATAAGCGTATCGCGTTATTCACACCCTTAAAATATTTGATGTTACTTAATAAAAATGGATAAGTTCGAACTTTTAAATTAATGAATTTTGAGTAGGGATATTTGCTTCATATCATATAATATGCAAACCTAATTACAAGCAATCATTGTAGTCGGAAAACGCGGTTGACAGATAAAATGGTGTTTTACATATATAAACGTGTAATTGTGAGAAGAAATATTGTCTATATTCATTCCTACATAATGACTTTCACATATGACATGTTTTACTAAAGACTTCTTTGTTTCATACGAGGAGGAAATTCTTTTAGCGATAAAATATCTTTAGTTTTGATTTCGGATTAAGAATCTTCAAAAACTATTTCAAATATAAGTTTGGAGCATTTGAAGTTGCCTTAAATGACCAATAAACATATAAACACGTATATGTTTTTAACATTTTTAGCTAGATATGTATAGATTTGCAAACTCTTTTACACAATGATACATACAACTTAGAGCATTCATATCTCATGGATTAACTTTTCTTCTATCTTTAAAATTTAAAAACATCTAAAAACTTATAATTTCTCCACCCCACCCTTATTTTGAAAAATCACTACAGTGGCTTTTCATATATAAAGAAAAGTTACTATTCATCCTTCATTAAATTATTGTGAATGTGAATTTATGTAAATGAGAAGTATAATAAAATAAGTATTTGTAAATAAAATAAGTATAAAAATGAGAAATGACATGTGGAAGGTTTTTAGATTAAGTTTAACTTTTGAAAAAGTATAATATTATATGATAATTTTATACTATGTACTCTCTATATCGTAATTTTATATGATAATTTAAAGAAACCTTTGAAAATGTCACTCCATCTCATTCTATGTATAGAGAGCAATTAAAAAAAGGAAAAAGAAAAGCCTTTTTATTTAGAGGCTCAAAAATAGCATCTATAATTTATTAAGGGTGTATAAAAATAGAGAAAAACTAATAAATAAGCGTTTGTGAGTACGATAAAGATAGAGATAGAAAAGGAGATGTAAAGGTGTTTAAAAGTTATACAATCCTTAAAGAAAAATGTGTTTTTAGTTATTTTATATATATATTGGAGAATCGAATAAAGAGCATTCACATTTGATCCTCCCAATTTTTATGAGTGGATTCTCTATATTATATTGTGTGGTTGTGAGTTGTTAATGATGGAGAGAATATATTACTGTTTATGAGTAAATTTGAAGAGAACTTTGTTCCATCCTCTATAATTATTTAATATTTTTGAAAGTGATTGTGGATGGAAGAGATAGAAAAATTAATGCTAAAAGTATTAAAAAGTGTTATTTAATTGAAAGCGAAAGAATATATAAAAATTTTTAATATAATTATAGAGATAAAGATAAAGAATCAATGGTGAATGCTCTAAATAACTCAAATTATCTCTATATTTAGAGATAAAAGACACTCTTTTCTCCTACCTTAAAACTAAGTAATCATGCATTATTACTTTATTTTTACCAATAAAATAACCAATCACACACTTACTAACAACTACTCAAACGGGTTTATATACCCATAAATGAAACCCGCACTAAATAAGTGAAGAGGTGGCTATGGTGTACCTGCAAGTATGGATGAGCGTGGTATCAGTACCGTATCGAACCGGTATCGAAGTTCGTCAAAAATTGGGTATAGGTACCGAATATTCAGTACGGTACGGTACCGTTACCGAAATTTGAAGGTAAAATTCAGTATTTTACTGGTATCGTAACGAACCGATACCGGTACCGAGATTCATCAAAATTGGGTACAGGTACCAAAATATTAAGTACGGTACGGTACCGATATTTGAAGGTAAAATTTGGTATTTTACTGTACGGTACCAGTAACGAATTTCAATACCGCATTTTCGATACCAGTACCAGTTTGATACGATATCGATACCTCATTCATCCCTACCTGCAAGCCATACCCCCCATCAAGTGTTGTAATAATCGCGCGGCGACTAGTCGCCGATTAATCGCTAGTCGGCCCTCTACTGAGTAATTTTTCGTTAAACAATCCATTAATCGCAAGTCGTCTAGTCGGCCTGAATCGGCCCTAGTCGGCCCGGGAAAAAAATCCGAAAATCAGGAAAAATCGGCAAAAATAAAAAAATAAAAAAAACGAAAAAAAAACACAGATTTTAGCCAGAACCTGCCATATTCCAGTCAAAACTTGTCTACTTAAAAAAGTTATGTATAAAACTTAAAATTATACATAAAATGTCCGATCCGATTAATTACGAGTAATCCCTATTAATCGCTAGTCTTCACCCTACCAACCGACTAGCGCCTAACAAGTTCTACAACCATGCCCCCACACTCTAAAGGAAACCAGATTCTAGAGCACCTGATTCTCTAAAAACAATTTCCAACAAACACGTGACGTGAGGCTTGGCCGGTGACCCCACGTAATTTGGTTCTCCTCATGAACCACGTCATCAAAAACATATCAAATTATTAATTCTTCAAAATTATTAATTATGTCTAACCTTTTACAAAAATAAGATTTTTTTAACGGCGTACGGTTAGAATGTCACTAACCAGGTTAGTAGTTAGTATGTTAGTATCACCAAGTTATTATTTAAATACCCAATTGCCTGGATTTGAATCCAGGACCTCCAAGAGAAGCGAAATTTCTCACCTCGCTCTTAACCACTAGACGAACAGATCATTAAAAAAATTAAATTAAAAAAAGATCTTATTGTTTATATTAATACCTTCGAGGGCGGGGACCTATATCCGAGGAAGGTGGGTGGGTGGATACACCAGGGCCTGCTCTTAGGCCGGCCAATCCGTGCCGTCGTTCGAGGGCCAAATTTTCAAAGGGCCCGAAAGGTTTTTATAAGCTTATATATATATATATATATAGTAAATTATCTCATATATTTATATATTAAAAAAAATTGTTGGTGGTGGAGTGGAGAAACCACCTTAAGATAATGTGAATGTCTCAAATTCAAAGTTTAGCTCTACAACCAATGTCTTATTTTTTTAATTCATTTCATTATCACAATTTTGGGCCCAGATTTTTATTCGTTTGGAGCCTAAATTATTTTAAGAGTTCTCAGAGAATACTAATTTGAATTTCTTGATAATCTATCTTTCTTCAATGAAGAAAATGAGGAACTAAAAGCATTCAGATCATTTCCTCTATCTTTATTTTATATAATTACATTAAAAATTAATACATTTTCTATTCCTTTATCAATTAAATAATATTTTTTATATATTTATCATTATATTTTTTCTCTTCCCTAAATATAAAGATGAATAGTAATATTTTTTCTCAGCCACTCAAACCAATTTTTATAATAGGCAGAACTCATTCATATAAAAATGCCTAATATGTTGTGAATGCTCTAACATGGGGAAATGTAATAAATTAGTATTTAATAGGCTTAAATCGGAACAAATGTTAATGTTTAAAAGGAATTTTCATATTATAAATTAGAAACTTTTTGTTTCATTCTGATGTACTCCAATTTTGGAGAGTTTTTCAAAAAAACTTTGATTTTTTACTTTTAACCCAAATATTTCATATTTTGTATTTTAACCCCTTTTAAATTTTTACTTTTAACCTACAATTTTTATCTTTTATAATTTAACCCGACACTTTATTATTTACAACTTTGGTCCTCCATACTTTTTATATTTCGCAAGTTTTTCGTTTCACGTTTCGTTCTAAATTTTTCGAGTTAACACGTCACATTTGACAGGTCCGTCGCGACGTGTTCATTTTTTCCCTTTTGACAAGTTCGCCGCAACGGGGCGGGTCCTAGATCGACTAAATTATTATTTTCTACGTTTTACGTTTCTGTTTAATTTATTCGGATTTAACACACTGTAACAGGTGTGCGTGGTTCAACGATTTTAAGTCTGTTTTTCGTTCGGTGATTTTTTACATTTTATCTATTTTATTTTTTTCGAGTTTTTTTCGATGTTGAGAGTCGATGCCGGTGTGGCATTGGTGGTACTTGGCACGGTTTTACGAACGTTTTTAACCTATTAAATTTTTTTACTAATATTTTGTTTCGGTTTACCGTTATACTTCCTTTACTTAAAAACTATTTTTTACGTGCATATTTTATGTACGAGTAGATATAAATATGATTTGTTCTACATTTCGACTTAAACTTTTTTCTTTTTATAAACGACTCAGGTCAAATATAATACGTTTTCGTTTAAAGAAACCATTTTTACGTTCATATTTTATGTACGTTTCGGTATAAATTCAAGTTGTTCTACGTTTCGACGTAAAAATCACCAAGACTTCCGCTGTGCTGTTCTGTGTTGTTTGGTTATGATGATATCAAACTTACGTCACGATACTCCCCACCAGGCCTACGGATCTATGTGGGAATCGGGGTGTGACACTTACACTCGATGACGATGATCGTTGGCTCATTCGAGATAAGCGATGGTGATTTTTATGGTTTGATGTCATTTGTAGTATCTATTATATATAATAAAGCAAACTAAGTGTCAGACAAATGTCATGTTTTTCGAGCCTTTAGATTTGGTTTTTGTTGGGAAAATAATGAGGCGTTATTTTAAGAAAGTAATTACAAACTTAATTTTTTCAAATTTAAAATTCGGCAATTTTTACAATAATTTTTTTAATTTTATTTTACAATTACAATAATTTTGTTTTTTAATTTTAGTTTACAACTTTTCACTATATGTTTTTTTATTTATAGTATAATTCATTTTTATCTTTGAAATTTAGATTGTTACAAATTTTTTTAATCAATTTCCCAATTATACTTTCCTTTATTCATATAGAACCGATTACCCGCTAATTAAGCAATAGGTTTATATAATAGATTCAAAATTAAAACCAAAATTGTTAATCAAAATATATAGTTTCGTGGTAATTGTAGTTGGAAGAATAATATGGTGTGAAAGAGTAGCGGAAAAACATTTAATTAGATTATCTCTACATGATTTTACGTAAGTCAACATTTCTTTAACATAAACAACAATTGTTTCCGCATAATTTTTTTTTAAATACATTTCCATCATATTAAATTATTACGTATCACTTAAACTTTACTTTGTAGTGGATATGTGATAGAAATAGAGTTGTATGACATGAAAGAATATGGCTTTATATCTACTCGCTTGAATATTGAAAAGAAGCATGTTATATATGCGGCACGTGTAAAGTTGGTTAATTGGAACTCAAGTAAGTTGTTGTTATCATACTGGTTTACATAAATTATCAATTACTTTCTAACAATTATACCTTGTATCTTACACAATTAAACTTTTATGTTACGTAGGAAACATTTTAAGGTCAACAGATTTGACTAGCATCGTATACCACCCTAATATCCCTGAAGTGCAGATTATTGCTTTTAAATTTTTTTCATGCATTCCATATCATTTATTCTAAAATGATTATCAATTCTTCTACCTTTATTATTTGAATTTTTAATCAAACGTTATCTTCAATCAATATTCATTATATGTTTAGGTAAACTTTTTAAAATATTTTAAAATTCTAATACTTACAAATTTTAAAATTATATATGAAATTGTTTTGGTAGATATCTAGCATAAACAACTTAAAAAAAGTTTTTTTAAATAATAAAGCAATAATCACCTTCTAAAAATAAATATAATTTGAAAGGTACAGTGATTTTCGACACTTTGAATTTCAAATCATTAATTTGAAATGAAAGTATTTAAAGTTTATAATCAACGCAACCATTTAAGTTCTTTGTTCCTGTTTTTTACATGATTTCTTGATATTTATCATATTTAGTATCTATGAATAATCTTATTTTAATAATACAAATTGTTTGTTTTAAATACTCTTTTTAGGGGTTCGTTTTCCATGTCACTAATTGTTGTGTAGTACATATTTTTTTTGCAAATTTCGTAACCATTTTAATGAATATTAACTGATAAATTATTGTATAAATTATTCCTCTGGGTCCCTGAGTTTTTCATTTTTTTGCCATTTTGATCACATCGCCTAACTCAGTCTAAAAACTTGGTTATAACCAGGGGTATTTTTGGCATTAACAAAAAAAGGTTTCTAAGTTGTCACTTTAGTCCAAACCATTTATTAATTATTTTTCTTTTAATCATTTATATATATATATATATATATATATATATATATATAATTATAATAACAATTATAATTGCAATACCCAAAAACCATCTTCTTCATCCCGAGTTCCGATGCCATCTCCCACTCCGGCGGTCATCCCCATTCCGGCTGCAACAAACTTGTCACCAACAGCCCACGTTTCTTTCTTACTTTACATCCGGTCGATGAAATAACATCGAAGTTTCACAAAAAAATCGAAGGGGCTTTGCGTTGAAACGAAATCGGTGAAATGAGTGATGTTTTCAATCACCGTGTTTCCAGATCTAATTGTTAACGGATATTTATCAATGAAATCGAAGGTGCTTTGCGTTCAAACGCCTATTGAAGTCTGAAGACGATGTTTATAGTTTGAAATAGATCGTCGTTGAGGACGCCGTCGGGATCTACAAAAAGGCAGCTATGCCATTAGTGATTCATGGCTTAAGGTTCCGTCGAGCGTTTGATGATAATATGTCATATTCTCCGGCGCGCCGATGTATTGTACAGATTGGAAAAAGCAGTGAAGCTTCTTGCGAAAGTGTGCCAGATGCTTAATCGGAAGGCTATTTTGTTGTTCATCCAGCTTCCAAACGTACTTATAGCTTCAATTCTTATATTGGTATATTGAATTGTTGTAAGTTCATATCTTCACAACATATAGATAGATTTGATTTTGAAATCCATGTAATGGTAATGAAGAAATAAAATTACATACAAATGGTTTAGAGTTGAATGCCTGGTTGGTCCCTGTGATTTGCGAAAATTGCAGACTTGGTCCCAATGGTTAATTAATTACAAAGTTGGTCCTAATAGTTGTAATTTTTGCACTCGGGTGATCCTTATCACTAACCTCTGTCAAATTTCTCAGTTAAGTTGATGTTAAATGACCAAATTGTCCTCAACAATTAAAAAACTAAAAGTAAAATAAGAAACAAAAGGAGATGGACCCACCCCATCATCTTCTTCACCCCCTCTTTTCTCTTTCTCTCACTGAAACACCAGTAACCACCATATGGTGAGGGAATTGAGCTATTATGTTAAGGTGAAGCTTGATGGGATCATTGCAGGGATGGGTTATTCGGGTGTAGTGTTCGGGTCGTTGTCATGGGTAGATGGAAGCATGTGGTTAGAAGCCCCATTGTGGTGACACAGTTAGACCCCTTTGAATTGCTTTTAGTTTTTTAAATAATCTTGGTTGTGTGGATGTTTTCGCCAGTAAATTAGTTGGTGTAGGCTGGCGAGATGCCAGAGAGTATAACCGGAGAAAATAGATTCTCCTTCAGGGGAAATGTTGCTTTGCTTTAAGGTTCAACTTTTACTTTTTTTTTGTTTTCTTATTATATAGTTTGAATGTCACACCCCGACCAGCGGCGGAATAAGAGTCGGGGCATAATTGGGTTATCACCAAAGCTCATGATGTTTACTAAAATGTTTCATATTTATTAAATTCAAATTACAACTTAAATATCCAAAACAAAATTCATACAATTACAAGAAAATGAAACTACATAATTATTCCAAAACTTAAAATTGTTTATTCCTCTAGGCCTACCTATGTGTTTCTTGTCTCAGCTGGATCACCTGTATCATGTGTAAAACGGGGGATATTTTGGGTCAACAAAAGTTGGCGAGTGAACCTTGATAAAACATTGTTACTAATTTCTTGTTTTATTTAATAAAGAAAATTTGTGCAATAATCACATGTGAGCAAACATATATAAATAAACAAACACAAACCACTTTGGATGAGTACATGATATGAATGATGATGTATGTGAGATCAAGGTTAATCAAACGGAGCCGATCTAATGAGGCACCTGATGTTCAACCCGTCTTCCACGGGAGCTGATGGGCCTAATGAAATGCGTGCACTGGAAATGATAAATCCAATCTACATATAATTCACACAACAATTGATACACATTTGATCACGGATATGATGTATGCACAAGTGTTTAAATATAATAAAAGAATTATACGACACATGATACACCCCAAAAACATGATTAAAACAGTGAATTGGTAGAGATTCACTCACGATGGGTGCATTCTTTGATGATGATGAAGGCGCACGAATTTATGATTCGATTGACGAGGGAAGAACTAACCTAGATAATAACAAAATAATTCGATAAATAAATAAATTTTGGTTTGAGATTAATATTTTTTAATTAGTGCTCTTAAATGGGATTTTTAGATTTATTTTTGTGAGTTTAAGGAAATTTTCTAACCTTAATAATCTTATTTTTAAGTATTTTTAAATAATTTTCTAATTAAATAAATATAAAAAGAAATAAAAAAAAAGATGACTTTTTTTGACCGTTGACCGTTGACCGTTGACCGGTCAGACTGTGTTTTTATATGCGCTGCGTGAGGTTCGAACTCGGGACCTCTCGTATACGTGCACACAGCTCTACCAACTGAGCTACGTGTCTAACCCGAAATATTCTCTGTTCTAATTATATTTATATACTAATTAATTTTAAACTTATTTGGTTTTTATTAAAAATGACTTATATGGCCGAACGGTTGCAGGGACCCGGAGTCGAACTCGGGTCCTTCGGTTCGAGTGCGCACAGCCAACCAGTTGGGCTGTGTGTCTAATCTGTTTAACTAATGGATTATATTACTCTTATAAACATTCTGTGACTTGTTCTGATTCGGCTCTAAAAATGTTGGTTTTAATTCTGAAAGTCGGTACTGTGTGCGATTCGAACTCGGGACGTGTGTATTGTTGGTGCACACAGTCCACCGCTAGACTGTGTGTCTAACCCGTGTGAATATCTGATTTTAATTATACTAATACTTATTTTCGACTTCATCTTCTTCGTTATAAGAACACATAACAGTGAAATCTGACTGTTCTGTTTAATCGTTCACAACTTATACTTTATTGAAATGGACAGAAAAATTAAATGTTATGGTATACCAGAACAGCGGGTTTGCTTCGGTTTTCCGGCAAGTGTCGTCGGCTCTGATTTGTGATTTCCGGCGGTATGAACTGTTTTAACAGTTTTCGATTATTGGGTTGAACAATTAAAGTATAAATTAAGAGATAGCAGGAAAAGTTTAGATGATTATACCGTCTGATGAACGGACGCGGTTTTTTGATCAGGGATTTCCGGCGATGTTCCGGCGAAATTGGAAATCTCCGGCGACGAGCTTTTGAGGAATTGCAACTTCGAAAAAGTGTGCGGTTACGAGCGAAAGGATTTCCGGAAGATTGAGTGGGTATTTATAGGGAAGAACTGGATGAATTATGTCCGATTTTGAGTCTTGATTCGCGGTCAAAGGTTTTCCGGCGGTTATGACCGAAATTGACGGCCGGCAACGGTTATGATTGATGTCGTGATCGGTTAGCGCGTTTTAGTTAAAAGGGAAATGGCCAAAATCGCGGATTGCCGGATTTTCCGGTGATTGCGAGTTCTGAGTGCGCGGTAATCTCTGGTTTTGAATTCGGGTTTACTTTAAGTATTATTTATTTCAGTATTGTCACAAAGAAAGCGTGTGGCGGAGTGGTGTGTTGTGTGTTTGTGCATGCGGGTGACCCGGGTTCGAAACCGGCGTCTCCATTTATTTTTTTATTCATTATTTATTATTAATTATAAATTATGATTTTTAAATTCTAATATATTTATTAATTATGTATTGTTTAAAATTAATATGAACCATAAATATGCAACGAAATTTATAACTGAATATTTGATTGATAAACGAAGCGGGTTTTGAAACCCGTTTTTCGACGAATGTTACATTGAAGTCACTGCAAAGTTCCCTAAAAGTTGAAGAAAAAAACCATACTTTGTTTTTTTATGTACGACGATGAGGCGGAGTTTTGATTATTGTGGGGTTCAGAGATGAATGGTGGTAGCTGTCGTTAACGGATCTGGTGGCCGGGTATAGTGGAGGATGTTAGTTATTTTTGGTGATGGGGCGGTCGTGGTATGCGACGGTACTGGTTTGTGGTGCTAGTTTCTAGTGGTGGTTCACAGTGTTGAACGTTGGTGTTCGAAGGTGGTGGTTGTGGTGGCCCAAAGATGATGGCTGATGGTGGTTACTGGTGTTTCAGAGAGAGAGAGAGGGGGTTGGGGGATGAAGAAGAAGATACCCGAGTGCAAAAATTACAACTATTAGGACCAACTCTGTAATTAGTGAACCACTGGGACCAAGTCTGCAATTTTCGTAAACCACAGGGACCAACCAAGCATTTAACTCAATGGTTTATTCCATTGTTGTAAATTTATACCTTCACGACAAATGCTCTGTTCCTAACTATAAACAAGATTTAGTTAAAAGAAACAGGTGCTGGATCGTGGGTTATGGGACTTCCTTTGATAAAAATCATGGGTTTGATGGATCGCAATTATATATATATATATATATATATATATATATATATATATATAGAGAGAGAGAGAGAGAGAGAGAGGATGGATTATGAGAAAACTAATTTAAATGAGAAAACCAAAAAACTAACTAAAAGCCAAAAAAACATATCAAATTTTTTTTTGATTTTTTTTATAAAAATTCGCTATATATATATTATATAAAAAAAACTTTAAAAAAAATAAAAGTAGGATTAGCAGCAACATTAGGAGTATGAGTAATATTGATAGAATATAAGCAATTGTTCTGATCAAAAGTTATAAAACATATGAAATTCAAAAAAAAATAATAATAATGGAATTCAGTTTTTTAATGGAGGTCCAGTGTAAAAAGAATTAAAAGTTGGGACTACCAGTGACCATGGTTGTAAAAATCCCAACTAGTATTCGATTAGTCGCCGATTAATCACTAATCTGAGGTTCACCGACTAATAGCTAATTAATCACTAGACGGTCAATAACGGTCCTATTCTGGCCAAATTTTGGCCAAATCTCAGCCAAATTTCAACTAGTCCTTATAAGTCAAAAATTAAGTAAAGTAGTGGTGGAGTGGTTGGGGAAAGATTTGACGTTCCTTGTGACCCGGGCTCGACTGCTACTCTCCCAATTATTTTCTGTGGGTGAAGGGCGGATACTGGTGGCGCCAGTTCGTCTTGAATAGGAGGCGAGGTTTTACCGATTATTCCATTGCCGTGCCTTTGGGCGGGTGGATGTCGGGTTTCCGCGTATCTGGGAGAGCCAAGGGGCTGGCGGCGGTCGAGTAGTCGACCTTAGCCACAGCGCCCAGTGTCACGATGATTGGCACGTCATTCCTTGTCGTTCAAAAAAAGTATTAGACATATATCCAATTGTACTCCGATATTCAGTTATGTAAAAGTTTGTGTAAATTAAATTATGTTTGTTACATTTATATCGCATCTGATCAATTATTAAACGCATCGCTAATCTCATCACACGCATGATACTACTATACGAGCGGAGTGTGTTATTGTTTAATAAACACTTGTGCCATCGCATTGCTTATCTCATCGCATCGCAAATCGTAGTTAATTATATGGTTTTATGTTATTTATGTGTTATGTGTGTTTATGATTATGATTACACTCGCTATCGCGTCGCTCTCGCTTATTCGAATAGCTAAATCGCACTAATACATCGCTTATGCTTAATATAACTATCTAATACGAACCGAATCGCCGAACAATCGATATACGAACGAAAAACGAAGAAACCCCAACATTTGGTTCAAGTTCGCTCGAACTTGGTGTTACCAAGTTCGGCCGAAGTTGACTGGCCAAACACAAACACTCCATTTTCCTCAAGTTCGCTTGAACTTGCATTGTTTCTTCACAGAAACAGCAAGTTCGGCCGAACTTGGCTTGTATCTTCTGAACATCTCACAAGTTCGCTCGAACTTGTACAAATATGTACAAGTTCGGCCGAACTTGACCCCATCAGCTCCCATTTTTTCCTTCACCTATAAATACTCAGCTCCATTCTCTCATTTGAACTTGCTATAAGTTCACCCAGTGCTCTCAAAACCCGAAACCTTTGTTTTCTAAGTAAGATTCAACCCGATTTAAACTACAATATGTTCAACAACGTTTTACAACGGATTACAATGATTTTGCACGAGGCTTTGCCTTCGTTTTCATCAAATCTCTTCTGTTTACGAAAATCTCCATCTTTTTCGATAAAAACTTCTGTTTTCACTCAGATCTATACTAGATCTGAGCAAAACCTTTTAAAACATTGATTTTTACACAATATTCGGACTAATGACTTATGTTCGTTCACTTTTGAGTGGAACGAGACGTTGTCTAGCAAGATCTCAGATTCGGAAGCAGAATGACGAAATTGTCACTTTACACAAGCTGGACTAACCCGTACGAACCTTCAAGTTCGCCCGGATTAGCCTGTATTTCTGTAAAATGGCTAAGTTCGCTCCAAAAGACCTCTCCAGCCTAAGTTTTACTCAGTGGCTTAAGGTTGGAGGGATGGACACTCGATTTACTCAGCAAACGACGCGAAAACGCAAGATTTTGGACCCGAAAACATCAAGTTCGCTCGAGATTTACTGATTTTATGCAGCTCAACAGTCAAGTTCGCTCGAACTTGCACCATATGGGTCAAGTTCGACCGAACTTGTGTCAAAACCTCATAAAACTCAACAAGTTCGCCCGAACTCGTCTCAAAACTCAAAAAATCCTCAGTAGTTCGCTCGAACTTGTATGGAAACATACAAGTTCGCCCGAACTTGTCCTCCGCCCAATCCAAACTTGACCGTTTCAGCAATTCGGAAGACTGATGCACTTCTGTTCGCTTACAGGCTGATCCGGCGCCCATCCCGACTCATCTCAGATCCCTCATCTCTCCGAAACGCACCCACAGTGAGTATACTTGAACCCTTTTACGCTTAAACGCACTTTTGGGTGTCACATATGTTCATATATCAAAACACATCACACAACTCTCAAACGCTTATTCGCAACCCTCTTTTACATGATTATACGTGAAATCTGCTGAATTGTATGTATTGCTTGATTGCTTGTACGCCACCTTTAACATGATAGTATACTAGAGGTTGACCCACCACCCGGAGGCCCGGGGTTGTTAAGGCTCACATTTTTATTTCGTATTTATTTTCTCTTTTAGGATGTGAACGCTTGTTCGCATGCCTCGATCAATCGCGGTTTGTTGTTTGCATGAATCTAAGTAGTTACATCATTCACATCTATTATGTATGTCATGCGGTGTACGCTAAACGCTTTTATATCTAGTATGTACGCAAACCTGTATGTTCACTTTTACTTAATTGTATTGACGTTTTATTTTAACATATGTGGCAGGTTGAGGATTAGCTTTGGATGCATTGGATTATGCTTAGTTTAGTTGTTTTGTTTTGGAACTCATGTAATAAATCTTGGGGATATCGAACCTGATTAGTTCTTATGGGAAAACAAAGTTTCTGTAATGGTTGTTTGAAAATGTTATGTTTGATAGTATGGGGTATTAAACGTTAAGTAATGTTGTTAGACAATTGTTATGGAATTCTTGTGAGACAATCTAGATTAACCTGTTAATCTTTTCAAGGGTTTTTAGAAACAATTTATACTTATATATTTAGAGACAAAAGGTGTTAGTATTTGAAGTAAAATACTTTATTTTTCTATTTTTCCTTTTAACATTTCTGTTTGAACCTTTTTAATCAATTCTTCACTTCCAACACGTTTATTTTATAAGAACTAGTTATTCTGTAATCATTTCCATTTCCTTCTAATAATCTCAAGTTAACTATATATAAACCCAACTTTACAGTTAAGGACCAGAGATAAAGAATAAAAAAAACAATTAATTAAACGACACTTATAAAAAATGGCTTTAATTGAGTCTGATTGATTGATTGTTAAAAATTTTATGAAGTGGAAGCTAGGTATTACTCATTTTCACAAACAAACATTAAAAGGGTTAACATGAAACACGATCCGAATAAGACACGATTTGAGAGGGTTTGACATGATAAAAATAAATTTACGGGTTCAATTAGGGTTGAAAAATTCAATTGGCCACCCGAAACCCATTAACCCCCAACCCAACACGTAGCAACTTAAAAAAGCATCTTGTAGTAGCAAGTTGTGGTGACGTTAGTGGTGGTATTAGTAGTGGTAGAGGAAAAGATATAGATAGAAGCAAGAATTAGTGGGGTTTTTATCGGTGGTACGTAGAAGTACAACGGCGGTGCCATGTGCAAGCCGATAGTCCACCCTTTGCATGACATAAGGTTGATATTCCATCTCGAAAAGGTTAAAGCAACAACAATAATAGTAATAGGCTAGTAACTATAGCAGTGGTAGTTGCAATACCACCAATAAAAGTAGGATTAGCAGCAACATTAGGAGTATGAGTAATATTGATAGAAATATAAGCAATTGTTCTGATCAAAAGTTATAAAACATATGAAATTCAAAAAAAATAATAATATTGGAATTCAGTTTTTTAATGGAGGTCCAGTGTAAAAAGAATTAAAAGTTGGGACTACCAGTGACCATGGTTGTAAAAATCCCAACTAGTATTCTATTAGTCGCCGATTAATCACTAATCTGAGGTTCACCGACTAATAGCTGATTAATCACTAGACGGTCAATGACGGTCCTATTCTGGCCAAATTTTGGCCAAATTTCAGCCAAATTTCAACTAGTCCTTATAAGTCAAAAATTAAGTAAAGTAGTGGTGGAGTGGTTGGGGAAAGATTTGATGTTCCTTGTGACTCGGGCTCAACTGCTACTCTCCCAATTATTTTCGGGTGAAGGGCGGATACTGGTGGCGCCAGTTCGTCTTGAATGGGAGGCGAGATTCTACCGATTATTCCATTGTCGTGCCTTTGGGCGGGTGGATGTCGGGTTTCCGCGCATCTGGGAGAGCCAAGGGGCTGGCGGCGGTCGAGTAGTCGACCTTAGCCGCAGCGCCCAGTGTCACGATGATTGGCACATCATTCCTTGTCGTTCAAAAAATGTATTAGGCATCCAAAAACTTTCTAACACCATAAAAATAGATGGTTCCGTCATGTATATATATTACAAAGGACATTCATATATGTTTTAATGAGTTTTTTTTTCAAATGGGTGATTTAAAAAGTATTTATCAAAATATGTGTTTTTTTTTTAATCCTCATTTTTCTCACTCCTAATCTTATTGGATAAACACAATTTCTACTTAGACCATGTGTAGTGGTAATACCCTCACCTCTGGGCGTTTTCCGTTATGTGACAGTTCAGTAAGGAAGGGACATTATTGGCGTTTTTCTAAAATTGGTGTAGTGGGGATGTGGGCATTGTGGGGCCTTATGTTAAGGTAGGTGTTAATAGAATTAAATAAAAAAATCCTATTGGCAAAAGAAAACAAGAACCATCGTTGTTTAAAGCACGCCTAGTGCATTTTTTTGGCAAAAAAACGCCCTGGGGCGGTAAGGGGGCATGGTTGGGCGTTTTTTAGGGAAAAACCTCACTGCGGGTGGTCTTATAAAATGTTCTTTATAAAAAGTTAATGAAATTATAAGATATAGAGTAAATTGCCAAAATCGTCCCTGAGGTTTGGATATGTTTGCTAGTTTCATCAAAAACAATTTTTTTGTATTAAATAGTCCTTCACTTTGAGATTTTTGTTTTGTTTTTTTTTGTTTTGTTTTCAGGATTGGACTAAAATGGCAATCTAGAAATTTTTTTGTTAATGCCAAAAAAACCACTAGTTATAACCAGGTTTTTAAACTGAGTTAGGTAATGTGATCAAAATAGCAAAATAATAGAAAACTCAGGGACCCAGAGGAGAGAAAAAAAACTATTTGGACTAAAATGGCAATTTGAGACAAACCTCATAGACGAAAATAACAATTTACTCTTTGTTTTTCAAATTGAAAAATTATAGCAATATCATATTAAATTAAAGAAAATAAGACGTAACTTTTAAAAGATATATATTAATAAAAAATTTTAACGTATATAAAAGTTACTACCATTTATAAATTGGGAGGGGAAGGTTGGTTTAGAAGACAACAATGATGACTATTCCTTTTTCGGGCATTTTTTAGCCTTTGTTTATGTTAAATGATCATAAGATACGTGAACATTTAATCTTAACTATTGATTTGGTAAATCAATACTCCACATTCCCTCCTACATTTCGCATGGAATGTTTCTTCTTTATTTATTTAATCCGACCCCTGTATATATGTACCATCTCTAATTCCTTAGTAATGCACGTGTTCATCAATGATAAATATTCATGTTAACAAATTACTTGATATGTAGATATGTTACAAAACATATATTATTATTTCCTTTGGAATTCATGTTAACAAATTACTTGATGTCTCGTTTGGTTTTATCAAGATCTGATTCTTTAGGAATTCCATCATTTGATAAGATGGTGATAGTGATTGATTCTTCATCTTCTTCACCATTAACAAGTTTTTGGGGTAAACTAATATTGAGAAAGTGGGCTTGTTTTGAAAGTTCATCAATGGCCTCAGATATTGTTTCAACACATTTTATGATCTCAACTAGTATTGAAGTGGCTGCAATAACCGGTATGATTTCTTGTATGTCATATTCGGCTACCATTGAAGCTAACGTGGTGTTGAGTTCCTCTACTGCCTCTTTGCATTTTTTTATATGAACGGCGGAACTAGAAGGATATATCATTAGCTTCATCGACGATGCTAATTCTTTTAAAACTTTTCCAACTTCTGAGCTCATTGTCATGCATGGTTCTTTAATTGATTCCTTCAATTCGGAATGGGCCTGTAATAACATATGTTACATATGACTTTAGCAATGGCAGAAATTTGTATGTGTAATATTAGATATATTAAAATGAAAATATTACTTCATCTTTTGCTTCGAGATGTCCGTTTAGGGTTTCGATATGGTATGCGCATTTTCGTGTATAAACCCCGATTTTGAAGTACTGTTTCCATGGATGACGAAATCTAAATTTTCCATGCCCTATTTCCCACCATGCGAAAGTTGTCCGGCTCAAAATATTGTTCACATTAGAAATAGCAATAACTATTGAACTTTTGTATGTTAAAAGAACAAACATTGTAGCATGTTATAAAACTCAAAAACCCTAATCACGCATGTTGAAAACCATAAGGTGGAAAACCATAATTACGCATGTACAAAATCAGAAATAACGCATGGGGTACAAAACTTAATCACGCCTGTTATAAAAATAATCACGCATAATTCTCAGCGTACGCAATGTACGTTAAGCCTAATTGTACAATACACTTTCACTATATATATATATATATATATATACACACACACGAATATAGATAAAATAAAAGTTAAAGTAAATTGGGTTTTCTCACCAGTGATTCTTCAGTCCCTTTAGAATTGAGGACACTTTTATAAGCGGTAAGAAAAGATTTGTCACCATTAGAAGTTCTATAGTACTCATCTCCAAATCCTATAACATGGTTGTTAATTTCCATGAGATGCAAATACATTTGTAACAAACTGAAGAAATTGCATATATATATATATATATATATATATATATATATATAAGTTCTATAGTACTCATCTCCGAATCCTATAACATGGTTGTTAATTTCCATGAGATGCAAATACATTTGTAACAAACTGAATATATATATATATATATATGTGTGTGTGGAGGCTAATTTGAAAACCATGTTAAGTTGAAAAAAAAAACTGTAAGAACTCAGTGTAACAATCAATTTTTTTAACATATGTAATGTAATATATTTAGCATGTTACACAGTGACATATTATACAAAACGTGTAATAATTAGGTACATAAACTCTTTTTAAATTTTTATTTAGAACAAGTATAATAACAAATATTACATAAATAAAAAAATTAATTGTTGATAGGGATTTCACGGATGTTCTCAACCAAGTGGATTTTTAAAGGGTCTACATATTCACACACCCAAGTGCTTATATCCACACCTTTAAGATGTCTCGTCTAGGGCTATACGGAGCGTCTAGGCACTAAAATCAAGGGGGCTCCGAGTGGGATGTCGGACACATAATTTAAGGGTCTAGACGCCACGTATAGGTCTAGACGGAGCGTCTTGAATGTTTTTTAAAAGACTATTATACCCCTGGGTTAGAGCTATACTGGGGGCAAAATAGGGATACAATGGTCTTTTGGACGACACTATTATACCCCTGTTCTGCCCCCAGTATATCCCTAACCCAAGGGTATAATAGTCTTTTAAAAAACCTTCAAAATGCCCCGTCTAGACCTATACGGGGCGTCTAGACCCTTAAATTCTATGCCCGACATCCCACTCAGAGCCCCCTTGATTTCAGTGCCTAGACGCCCCGTCTAGCTCTATACGACCAGTCTAGGGCACCAAAGGTGTCCAAATAGGCAACATGGGTGTGTGGATAGATTGAGCCTTTTTAAATTATACTTTCCCTCTGTGCGTATGTGTGTGTATAAATTTAAAACGAACCTTCGAGGAAGCTGACTAGCTTTTCCAAGTTATTAACAATGAGTTTATGAAGTTCCTCACCTGCCCACACCGGGCAAACACACACGGAGATGATTACACACATTGCACCAGCAAAGACTATAGTCGTTAACCGTTGCTGAGCCATCTTCAAGATTTTATCAACTCGGTAACCCGATACAGATACCAGGGCAAAAGTCAGTATAAATATCAGAACTCCATAATCATACCGCTTCTTAATGCTAGGAGCAAATCTTGAAAAGGTGGCAAGGGCAACTGTAAAAATCATCATCAAGAAATATCAAACATATCAATATAGTTACTGGTTGTATCATGCATATGTATAAATAAAGACATAAAATCATGGATTTTACCTATGAGAAAGAGAAGGAAACCGAGAACAATGGGTTTAACCGTTGGCCCGAATACGCTAGCAAACGATTCAGCCCCGACCCCTAATGCACCCGCTAGGAGAGTCGCAAAGCCTCTATTCAAGCCCTTACTTAAAGTTGCACCTAACACAGAATGAATAATGAGACCAAATAAACCTACTATATATTAAAAGTTTTCAGATTAAATATATAGACCCGGAATGAATTTCATAATCTTTCACTACATTATTTCTGAGTAATCTTTTAATCTTATACATTGCACTCTTTAGTACTAGACTACTAGATTATTAGCCTAAAAGAACAATATTGGTTTCACATGTAAACTTTTATTTACATAATCTATAACTTGCAAATTATCATGAAGTTGAAATTACCCTTTTACCCCGACTTATGTGGAGAAAATCATATGACAGGGCCTGACCTAGCTTGTTAATAGGGGTAGTCCCTGTTACCCCTTAACGCTCCAATGGTAGTGTAAAGAAAAATTTGACATTTTATCGATTTCGTTACTCTTTTATTGAAACATTGCACCTAAGGATCTCATAGATCCGCCACTGTCATATGACCTGGAGTTTAAGTCTCTCCTAACATCTTAAAATATAGAAAAAAAACAACTTATTTTATTTATCAAGCAAAACTAATTCAAAAATTTAATGGGTATGCATGTATATAATCTCTTCATAACTGTATAATATCAATTGATATGTATTTGTATTTAATAATCTACATGATCTGTTTTACATTTTATCTCCTTTTTTTTTAGTTTTTATTCCCTTTTATATTACAAAAAACAATTTCTCACCAACAGTAAACTCGAAAACCAAAACGACAGTTAAGATAGCCCACAATCCAGCTTCACCCATGCCGTTATAAAATGGTTGTACAAAGTAAATCACGGAGACCACTACGATGGCTAATGCGACTTTCAACGAGTGTGTAATCCTTCTTGAATCAACTTCCGTGTAACATTTGTAAAATCGGGTCTCCAAAACCCGCTCCGTTTTGTAATCAAGTACCAAGTTATAAAAGTTGCATTAATTATTTATGATTATTTTGAGTTAAAACGATACATAATTAATAAATAAACTAAACTATAAAAATTATATTTGATAAAAAGTTAAAATAAAATAAATAAAAAATATTTGAAGCTGCCGGGACTCGAACCCGGGTCAGCCAAGACTCTTTAAACAACTTAACATTCCTTCCCTAAACCACTCCGCCACAATGTGTTTTCTGTTAACTCTAGGAAAACAAATGGAACTTATACACAAACTCAATTGAACCAATGGCGCCATCTGAAAAACGGTAATCGGCAAACTAATCGTCAAATCGTTGTTAAATTCACTTTCTCAGCTTATAACCGATGTGTGACGGTTTCTAATCAAGTTAAAATTGATTGAACTTTAAGTCTCATCATTTTCGGTTTTTGAAACCGAAAGTTCATCAAAGTTCTGATTTAATTCAAGCTTCAGACCATTCTCACGATTCAGAACTGTCACAACAATACTCCATTCCAATTTCGTCGCATTTTCGGACCATCAGATCATCTGAATCAGCTTGCCGGAAAAACTCTGCAAGTCACCGGAAAACCGGGACTCACATCCTCACGGTATTTCCTCCGACTCTTTCTGTTTAAATCATGTGATTAATCAGTCTCTAACACAACTCCTCCATCAGAATCGATCCTAGTCAACGTTTATCGGAAATCTTATCTTCGCCGGAAAACTTTTGGAATTGCCGGAAACTCGTTAACTACCGGTATGCACATTCCAACATACTGATAATCAATACTCACTAGTTCAATTTCATATCTAATCCCTTAAACCTGTTGGTAGATTCTCTCAGCCGAAGGTTCAAAAACAGAGCCGACAAGTTTCGCCGGACTCTCTGAAGAAGACAACCTGTTCGGTATCTTCTTTCCCCAAACTGTTCGGTTTAATGCATTCAAGCTAGACATCATGGTTATTAACTAATTTAATCACGAATCGGATTGTTGATTGATGTCTGCGTTTCGTAATGAAGAAGACGAGTTCAGTAATGAGTTAAGATTAATTAAAATCGGAAGTTTAAACAGGTTAGACACACAGTCCAGCGGTGGACTGTGTGCAAACAAAAACTATACACGTCCCGGGTTCGATCCTTGCAATACGCACGCCTTGTGTAATAACATGCCTTTTTGATCAAGAACTAAACCGGGTTAAAACAGATAGTTGTTAAGTATAATAAAAACCAAGATAATAACCGGGTTAGACACACAGTCCAGCGGTGGACTGTGTGCAACATGAATTACACGTCGCGCGTTCGAAACTCGTCACGAGCACCGGTCCAATTGAATTAAAACGTTTTTGCAAATAAAGGAATTTTCGGTTAATTCAAATAAGTGTATAAATATAATTAAAAACGAGTTTATTTCGGGTTAGACACGTAGCTCAGTTGGTAGAGCTGCGTGCACGCGAACGGGAGGTCGCCGGTTCGAATCCCACCCGCGCAGGTTTATCCGCTGACCGAACCGGTCAACGGTCAACGGTCAACGCTAAAAAAATAATATTTTTTATATTTTTATTTATTTAATTTAATTTAAAAATCAATTAAAAATACTTAAAAATAATATTTTAAAGATAGAAAATAGCCATAAACTCACAAAAATATATCTAAAAATTTCATTAAAATCCTTAATAAAATCCATCCATTTAATATATTTTTCCATTATTATTTAGGTTAGTATTCCTCGTCGATCCGCTCATCTAAATCGTGCGCATCTCACCATCTCCAATTCAATGCACCCAAGGTGAGTGAATCTTACAAATTCCCCGTTTTAATCACGTTTTTGGGGTGTATCATGTGTCTTTGTTTATATACATATTATAACTAAACCATTGTGCATACATCATATCATGAACCTGTGTATTTAGTTTGTTGCTGTTAAGTAGTTATTATTGGATGCAAATTATTATTTCAGTACATGCAATTGCCGAGGCCGCCGCTCCCCATTTATGAGTGTTGAGCTTGTTCCCCATTTTATTATGCGGTTGAACCTGGCGTGCCCGCATACGATCGGCTCCGTTTGATTGAGCCTTGATCGCACAGTTCATTTTTACATTTTCAGTACATGCAATACGATCGGCTCCGTTTGATTGAGCCTTGATCGCACAGTTCATTTATGTTAGTTATCGTATGATTTTGGTATATTCACGTATGCTAGCAAGTGTTATTGTATGTTATAATTGTAACTGCTATTTGCCAATGCTTGATTATTTACATTTGCTCATTTATGATTATGCACAATATTTCATTGATAAACTAACCATAAAATCATTATTAAATCTTTATCTAATAAGGTTCACTCGCCAACTTATGTTGACCCAAAAACTCCCATTTTACACATGATACAGGTGAACCAGCAGCAGCTAGGAACATATAGGACCTGGATTAGAAGAATAAAACGATTTAGTATTGGGATTGTTATGTTTGGTTATTTCCTTTGTATTGAATGAACATGTTTGGATATTTGAAAATGTAACTTTGACTTTATTAATTATGAAACATAATAGTAAATGTCATGTGCTTTGGTGATAACCCAATTATGCCCCGACTCTTATTTCCGCTGCGGGTCGGGGTGTGACAGATTGGTATCAGAGCCATGACTATAGGGATATAGGATAGGTTATTAGACCCTTAGAGCCTATACTATAGTCGATTAGAAACTTATAAGAATTTTGTGTGTTATATGCCAAATTTCATGATGTTTATATGTTTTATGTTAAATGTTACATTTGATATTGTGCAAGCATGTTCATAAGTATGTATTATCAAATAATGCCTATCATGAAATCGTATGCTCATAACATATCACATCCATGAAAGCACACACCACATCATGATTGATTTTACAATGATTTTCGTGTTTTCAAATCTCATCAAAGTGAATTCTCATGACGGGCATGTAGTAACTGGAAGGGTACCAGTACCGGTAGTCGGAGCGTCCTGTCTAGGCTGGCATTCGTATAAATCCAAAATAAAGGACCAGTTTGCCTACCTGGGGACTAACAATGAGAGTACGAAGTACCTATTAGGCCAAAGCATGCTATATCAAACGTCGTGTGAACTAATCCCACTTTGAGTTGTCATTGTGTCTACACCTGGACACGTTCGGACCAAACATCTCATGAACATATTTTGTGGTTTGCATTCGGGGGATGCGAGTGTTAAATTGCCAATACTAATGTGAATCCTACCAAGCCAATAGCCATGGGGGCCCACATGACTATGTAGGTGAAGGTATGGGGGACATTTGAGGCCCAACATGAACGAACCCAAGACATCCTATGGATGTAGTTGCATTATTGATATTTATGTTATTTTCATTTTCTTAAAGACACATGACACCTAAAAAGACACCATAAACTCACAATCTTCTCATTTTATGATCCTGTAGATGTCGTCTAGACAGCATCGAAGGGGTAAAAGATCGGGAAAGTCCCAGGAACGTTTGGCCACTCATATCGCGAAACAAATGGCCACGATATTGCCTGACATCGTGGTACAAGTACAACAAGCCCTTGCTACAAATCCTACTAACCCTCCTCAACAACAGGACCAGAACATCGACAACCCTCCTACCAACAAGTGCTCTTACAAACATTTTAAGTCCTGTGATCCTCCAAAATTCGAAGGGACCGAGGGTGTCACTGCTCTCCTACATTGGTTCGAGGAGATGGAAAACGCCTTCCTAAACTGCGATTGTCCTGAGGATCGCAAGGTTCGTTACGCCACCGGGAGACTACTTGGTGTAGCTCTCACTTGGTGGAATACTGAGAAAGGAAAGAGGGGAACTGAAGATGCGATGGCCTTAACTTGGGAGGAGTTAAGGGAAATCATGACTAGGCGTTTTTGTCCTAGAAGTGAAATTAAGAAGTTGGAGGATGAATTTCATGCTCTAAGGCAAAAGGAGGGTGATCACTCTACTTACAACAAGAGGTTCTTGGAATTGAACCAAATGGTTCCAGATTTATTCACTCCAACCTATCGCCTGATCGAGGATTATATTCGAGGACTCCCCTCGAAAATCCAAGATTCGGTTCTCAGCGTTTCACCGGTAACACTTGAAGCTGCCATGGAGTTGGCAACTGAACTGACCGAAAACCGAATTCGTAATGGGAAGTTCAAAGAAGAGAAGAAGAAAGCCCCTGTTGAGGGACAAACCTCAAACCACCCCATTCCTTCCTCTAAGTTTGCTAACAAGAGGAAGCGTAACACCAGGAATTTTGCAGTCACCCAAACTAACACCCCTATTCCTGCTGCACCCATCACTCAAGTCACTCCTTCACCCGCGCCATACAGAAGACCCTACACAGGCCCATTACCAAAATGTAACCTTTGTCAGTATCACCACTCCCCTGAGCATCCTTGCCAATACTGCACCGGCTGCGGTCGCGCAGGACATACTATTCAAAACTGCCGCATGCCTCAACGAACAAACCGCCACCAACCTTTAACCCAAACCCACCAACAGTTAATGGGTCAAGCACAACAACAACTACCATTTCCACCCACCCAACATTTAGCCCAAACATACTATCAACCCAATTACCCTATGGGCCAACCTATGCGGGCTTGTTTCAATTGCGGCGACCCAAGTCATTTCAGAAACACATGTCCAAGGCTGGTTAATATTATTCATGCTCAGGCCCAAGCCAACCCAGTGAACCAAGCGAACCAAGCTCCTCCACCTGCAAGAGGAAGAGCTTTCAATATTAACGCGAACCAGGCCAGAGCTGACGGCAATGTGGTCAACGGTACGTTTCTTATAAATGGTAGATATGCCTCTATGTTATTTGATACTGGTGCGGATAGAAGTTTTGTGTCATTAGAATTTGAACCCATCTTAAGCAAAAATCGGGATAAGCTCGCGGAATCCATAACGGTGGAAGTTGCGGACGGAAAAACCAGTTTCATTAGACTCTATTTTACCCAACTGTACACTCACCTTAAACGACCACGATTTCTCAGTCGACCTTATTCCTATGAAGCTGGGAAGTTTCGACATCATAATCGGTATGGATTGGCTCAGTCAACATCATGCGGAAGTTGTATGTCGTGAAAAATTTATTCGCATTCCTCTTTCAAACGGTCAGACTCTTCGAATCATTGGAGAAACCTCGTCGAAAGGGCTCAACTTAATGTCTTGTCTTCAAGCTCAAAAATATCTTCGCAAGAATTATGTCGCATTTTTAGCCCATATCATCAAGAAGGGGACCACAGAGAAGAAACTTGAAGATATTCCTGTAGTAAAGGATTTTCCACAAGTTTTTCCTGACGACATTTCAGGACTGCCTCCAATCAGAGATGTCGAATTCCGTATTGATCTTATACCTGGTGCTACACCAGTTGTAAAGTCTCCATATAGGTTAGCCCCCTCTGAAATGCAAGAGCTAGCCAGTCAATTGCAAGAGTTGACTGACAAGGGATTCATACGTCCCAGCTCATCGCCTTGGGGTGCACCTGTCCTGTTTGTAAAGAAGAAAGATGGATCTTTTCGTATGTGCATCGACTACAGAGAGCTCAACAAGTTAACCATCAAAAATCGCTATCCTTTACCTCGCATAGATGATCTTCTTGACCAACTACAAGGTGCCAGCTGCTTTTCGAAAATCGATCTTCGATCTGGCTATCATCATCTTAGAGTGCATGAAGAAGACGTCCCTAAGACTGGTTTTCGAACTCGTTATGGCCACTATGAATTCATGGTTATGCTGTTTGGATTAACCAACGCACCAGCTGTCTTCATGGACCTAATGAACAGAGTCTGCAAACCTTACCTTGATCGATTTGTTATAGTTTTCATCGACGATATTCTTATTTATTCAAAATCTAAAGCTGATCATGAGCGTCATCTTCGACTCGTTCTTGCACTTCTAGAAAAGGAAAAGCTTTATGCCAAGTTCTCTAAATGTGAATTCTGGTTAAAAGAGGTGCAATTCCTCGGGCATGTAGTCAATGACAAAGGAATACATGTTGACTCTTCAAAGATCAAGGCAGTTCAAGAATGGCAAGCTCCACGTACACCAACTGAAGTAAGATCTTTTCTTGGACTAGCTGGCTATTATCGTCGGTTCATTTCAAACTTCTCTCGCATTGCTGTGCCACTCACGGCTTTAACCCATAAGGGAAAACCATTCGTATGGGGACCCAAGCAAGAAGAAGCTTTTCAAACTCTTAAACAAAAACTTTGTGATGCACCAATCCTCACTCTTCCCGAAGGTTGTGATGATTTCGTAGTCTATTGCGACGCGTCAGGACAAGGATTAGGTTGTGTTCTCATGCAAAGAGGAAAAGTCATAGCTTATGCCTCGAGGCAACTCAAGACACATGAAAAGAACTACACCACTCATGACCTAGAACTTGGAGCCGTTGTATTCGCTCTTAAGATATGGAGACATTATCTCTATGGTACTAAGTGTGAAATATACACTGACCACAAGAGTCTTCAACATATCTTTAATAAAAAAGAGTTAAATATGAGGCAACGAAGATGGGTCGAACTCCTGAATGATTACGACTGTGAAATTAGATACCACCCTGGTAAAGCAAATGTGGTGGCTGATGCACTTAGTCGAAATGGTTATGCGAACTCCATTCATCTTCTATGTTCGCAAATTATAACCGGCATTAAAGATCAAATTCGAGAAGCTCAACACGTTTCAATAACAGAAGAAGATGTACGAAAAGAGATGTCCTGTGGAGCCGAGCTAAAACTTGAAACTAAATCAGACGGTATTCTGTATTACCTAGATCGTATCTGGATTCCTAACCACAACAATCTTCGTGAAACTCTTATGAGTGAAGCTCACAAAACGCGATATTCTATACACCCAGGAGCCGATAAGATGTATCAAGACCTACGATACACCTATTGGTGGCCTGGAATGAAGAAGGATATTGCCGTTTTTGTTTCCAAGTGTCTCACATGTTCCAAGGTGAAGGCTGAACACCAAAGACCCTCAGGACTTCTAGTCCAACCAGAAATACCTGTATGGAAGTGAGAAAATATAACCATGGATTTCATTACCGGGTTACCTCGCACTTCTGGTGGGTATGACACTATATGGGTGATTATAGACCGACTTACAAAATCAGCTCACTTTATTCCTATCCGCGAAGATTTCAAGAACGAAAAGCTTGCTCGTATTTATATCAACGAAATCGTAAGCCGGCATGGGGTACCATTAAGTATTATTTCTGATCGTGATGGTCGTTTCACCTCACGAACATGGCAAGCAGAACAATCCGCTATGGGCACACGATTAGATCTCAGTACCGCCTATCATCCTCAAACTGATGGACAGTCTGAGCGCACCATTCAAACTCTTGAGGATATGCTTAGAGCATGTGTCATAGACTTCAAGGGAAATTGGGACGCCCACCTACCGTTAGTTGAATTTTCGTACAACAACAGCTATCATTCGAGCATCGGCATGGCACCTTTTGAAGCCTTATATGGTCGAAAGTGCCGATCTCCTGTGTGTTGGCACGAAATTGGGGAAGCACAAATTACTGGTCCAGAATTGATCCAAGAAACCACAGATAAGATCCATCAAATTCGAAACAATCTTCTAGCAGCTCAAAGTCGACAAAAGAGTTATGCAGATAAACGACGGAAGCCCTTGGAGTTTAACATTGGTGATCATGTGCTTTTAAAAGTATCACCGTGGAAGGGAGTAGTTCTATTTGGTCAAAAGGGGAAGCTAGCACCACGTTACGTAGGACCTTTCAAGATACTCGAAAGAGTAGGTCCTGTAGCATACAAGCTTGACTTACCAGAAGAACTCAACAGGATTCATCCCACATTCCACGTGTCGAACTTGAAGAAGTGCCTCGCTGATGAGAATCTCCATATTCCGCTGGAAGATATTCAGATTGATGAATCCATGCATTTTATTGAAAGACCCGTGGAGATCATGGATTACGGGGAGAAGCGTCTTCGACTAAGTCGCATTCCAATAGTTAGGGTACGCTGGGAGTCGAAACGGGGACCTGAGTTTACTTGGGAACGAGAAGACTCAATGCGTGAAAAATGCCCGCATCTTTTTCCTACTACTTCAACTACTTAAATTTCGGGACGAAATTCCTAAAAGTAGGGGATACTGTAACATTTGTAAAATCGGGTCTCCAAAACCCGCTCCGTTTTGTAATCAAGTACCAAGTTATAAAAGTTGCATTAATTATTTATGATTATTTTGAGTTAAAACGATACATAATTAATAAATAAACTAAACTATAAAAATTATATTTGATAAAAAGTTAAAATAAAATAAATAAAAAATATTTGAAGCTGCCGGGACTCGAACCCGGGTCAGCCAAGACTCTTTAAACAACTTAACATTCCTTCCCTAAACCACTCCGCCACAATGTGTTTTCTGTTAACTCTAGGAAAACAAATGGAACTTATACACAAACTCAATTGAACCAATGGCGCCATCTGAAAAACGGTAATCGGCAAACTAATCGTCAAATCGTTGTTAAATTCACTTTCTCAGCTTATAACCGATGTGTGACGGTTTCTAATCAAGTTAAAATTGATTGAACTTTAAGTCTCATCATTTTCGGTTTTTGAAACCGAAAGTTCATCAAAGTTCTGATTTAATTCAAGCTTCAGACCATTCTCACGATTCAGAACTGTCACAACAATACTCCATTCCAATTTCGTCGCATTTTCGGACCATCAGATCATCTGAATCAGCTTGCCGGAAAAACTCTGCAAGTCACCGGAAAACCGGGACTCACATCCTCACGGTATTTCCTCCGACTCTTTCTGTTTAAATCATGTGATTAATCAGTCTCTAACACAACTCCTCCATCAGAATCGATCCTAGTCAACGTTTATCGGAAATCTTATCTTCGCCGGAAAACTTCTGGAATTGCCGGAAACTCGTTAACTACCGGTATGCACATTCCAACATACTGATAATCAATACTCACTAGTTCAATTTCATATCTAATCCCTTAAACCTGTTGGTAGATTCTCTCAGCCGAAGGTTCAAAAACAGAGCCGACAAGTTTCGCCGGACTCTCTGAAGAAGACAACCTGTTCGGTATCTTCTTTCCCCAAACTGTTCGGTTTAATGCATTCAAGCTAGACATCATGGTTATTAACTAATTTAATCACGAATCGGATTGTTGATTGATGTCTGCGTTTCGTAATGAAGAAGACGAGTTCAGTAATGAGTTAAGATTAATTAAAATCGGAAGTTTAAACAGGTTAGACACACAGTCCAGAGGTGGACTGTGTGCAAACAAAAACTATACACGTCCCGGGTTCGATCCTTTCTATACGCACGCCTTGTGTAATAACATGCCTTTTTGATCAAGAACTAAACCGGGTTAAAACAGATAGTTGTTAAGTATAATAAAAACCAAGATAATAACCGGGTTAGACACACAGTCCAGCGGTGGACTGTGTGCAACATGAACTACACGTCGCGCGTTCGAAACTCGTCACGAGCACCGGTCCAATTGAATTAAAACGTTTTTGCAAATAAAGGAATTTTCGGTTAATTCAAATAAGTGTATAAATATAATTAAAAACGAGTTTATTTCGGGTTAGACACGTAGCTCAGTTGGTAGAGCTGCGTGCACGCGAACGGGAGGTCGCCGGTTCGAATCCCACCCGGCGCAGGTTTATCCGCTGACCGAACCGGTCAACGGTCAACGCTAAAAAAATAATATTTTTTATATTTTTATTTATTTAATTTAATTTAAAAATCAATTAAAAATACTTAAAAATAATATTTTTAAAGATAGAAAATAGCCATAAACTCACAAAAATATATCTAAAAATTTCATTAAAATCCTTAATAAAATCCATCCATTTAATATATTTTTCCATTATTATTTAGGTTAGTATTCCTCGCCGATCCGCTCATCTAAATCGTGCGCATCTCACCATCTCCAATTCAACGCACCCAAGGTGAGTGAATCTTACAAATTCCCCGTTTTAATCACGTTTTTGGGGTGTATCATGTGTCTTTGTTTATATACATATTATAACTAAACCATTGTGCATACATCATATCATGAACCTGTGTATTTAGTTTGTTGCTGTTAAGTAGTTATTATTGGATGCAAATTATTATTTCAGTACATGCAATTGCCGAGGCCGCCGCTCCCCATTTATGAGTGTTGAGCTTGTTCTCCATTTTATTATGCGGTTGAACCTGGCGTGCCCGCATACGATCGGCTCCGTTTGATTGAGCCTTGATCGCACAGTTCATTTTTACATTTTCAGTACATGCAATACGATCGGCTCCGTTTGATTGAGCCTTGATCACACAGTTCATTTTTACATTTTCAGTACATGCAATACGATCGGTTCCGTTTGATTGAGCCTTGATCGCACAGTTCATTTTACATTTTCAGTACATGCAATACGATCGGCTCCGTTTGATTGAGCCTTGATCGCACAGTTCATTTATGTTAGTTATCGTATGATATTGGTATATTCACGTATGCTAGCAAGTGTTATTGTATGTTATAATTGTAACTGCTATTTGCCGATGCTTGATTATTTACATTTGCTCATTTATGATTATGCACAATATTTCATTGATAAACTAACCATAAAATCATTATTAAATGTTTATCTAATAAGGTTCACTCGCCAACTTATGTTGACCCAAAAACTCCCATTTTACACATGATACAGGTGAACCAGCAGCAGCTAGGAACATATAGGACCTGGATTAGAAGAATAAAACGATTTAGTATTGGGATTGTTATGTTGGTTATTTCCTTTGTATTGAATGAACATGTTTGGATATTTGAAAATGTAACTTTGACTTTATTAATTATGAAACATAATAGTAAATGTCATGTGCTTTGGTGATAACCCAATTATGCCCGACTCTTATTTCCGCTGTGGGTCGGGGTGTGACATTCCGCAATTTTCTTGATGTTGATGGCAAAATCGACTATGACATGTTTGATCTTCAAAGAAGAGGGCGATGGTTTTAACGCGAGTGAAAAGAGTGGTGGGTGTCGTCGAAGGAGCATTCTCGACGACCATGGCTATGATAGAAAACTATAAAAGGTGATGATTGAGGGATAGCTTATTCTAAGAAGTTATATAAGAAACAGACAACAAAAACCAATAAACAAGAAAACTAAGTCGAGTAAAATGACATCTAGTTTCAACATCTCATACATCCTTTATAGAGTGATAAGAGGACTTGCTTTTACATTGAGTATGTTTCTTGTACACTAGGCAAGACAATAATAATTGCACCATCAAACACTATTAAGAAGACTTGGAAGTGCGTATTTTACACTACTAGAAATCTGCTACTATTCCACATGAATTTCTGTGGAAATCCATGCGTAACTACAGTTACCCATGAATTTCCCATGAAAAGGGGTTGTAGTAATTATACTCGTGGGTAATCCTTTTCTCACTTTGTCCAATATATTTTCTTACTCGTTCGTAGAAAATGCGTAGGAAATTTTGTTAAAAATAGTAGCAGAAAAGTGTTAATAACCATTTAACTCAAATTATTTGAAACATTGATATCATTTCATTTTTAAAATATATATCTTATAAAATTGTGGTCGTAGAAGTAAATACCAAATATAAGTATTAATGCGTACGTGTAAATTACTTATGAAAACATGTATACTTTGAAGGTAAGATGGCTTAGAGCATTCACAACTGATTATTCGTCTTCTTTTCTATAATTATGTTAAAAATTACAATTATGTTATATCTTACTTTCAGTTAAATATTATTTTTTATAGCTTTATTATTACTTTTTTTCTCTAGCTCCTACACTCACAATCACTTTCTCAAAAATATTTAAAATGGGAACAACGTTTTTTTTTTTTCAAATTTATAATGAAAATAACATTTTTTTCTTCTCTACTCTTAATCACTTTATATAATATAAAAAACTCACCCGCATATCGTATGAGAATCGAATGTGAATGCTCTTGAGGTAACTTCAGATAATAGTGATGTAACCATTGAATAAACATGGGGTTAACTTATAAGCAAATGACGTCATGTGTTTCTACACACGATTCCGTACACCTTCCTACATGACAAAACATTTTCATGGTCAAGAAAAGTATTCCAAGAATTTGAAAAAAAAAAATAGTTATAAGCTTTTATATATCCACCAACATCACTTTCTAGAATCACGTTGGGTTAAAGAGGGTTTAAGGGAAAAAGTATGGAAGTGATAAATAACCTAGATAATGACGTTAACTTATGTTAGCATAAGTAAGTTATTATATAGCGTAAATTGCTAAAAGCATTCTTGAGATTTGGTCAATTATGTCACATTCATCTAAAAAATGTTTTTTTCTCACCTGGACCACGAGGCGTTTATAAATCATTTTTAAATCTATCAAAATCTCTAACACCATTAAAAATCAATGTTAAATGAGGGTATTTTTATCATTCTCTTATAAATTCTATTTTTTTATTATTTACTCTTATTATTATTATTATTTTATTTACGCATTATTTAATAAAAATAATATTAAACATATATACATTTAAAAAAATTAATATATTAAGAAACCTAATATACTAATAATCTCAAGTGAAGCTGGTTAACAAAGATATTCCTGCATTTAATTAGGAAATCTCATATCGGTATGAAAAAAAAATTAATCATGAAATCAAATAAGTAGATGAACTTGAATTATTTAAAACCGTACCAATGGTCAAGTAACAAAACTATATGGGGATTATCATATTGATAATTATATTTAAATTACCTGGTAATATCTCCACTTGTTGTCCATGACATTATAGTCTAATGGCATCTTTGGAGTGTGATAAGAGTTAGGGATCATGAGGTCCTGAGTTCAAGTCCACAAAAACGGTTTTCTTGAGTTTCCTTTTAAATTGGTGTATAGGCATTAAAGCCTAGATGGATAAGATCGTATGGTTCTACTGATGACACGATAATACTTCGTGGTCCGTGAGTGATCCAAATTTGTCGTTAAAAAAAATATCTCCACTTGTTAATAATTACTGGTTGGAGCTATTTATTAATGATAAATGGTTTCTTGTTGGGGACTCTGTGTTGGTTATTAGGTAGGGGTGAGCATAAAACCGAAAGAACCGAAAACCGAAATAACCGAAAGGTCGGTTATTTATATTTTTGATAACCGCATGTTACCGTTTGGTTATGGTTATTATTAGTTTCATAACCGCAAATAACCAAACTGAACCGAATGTTTTAAACATGGCCAAATCCATAAGACCATAGGTTTTTAAGTTAGTGTTTAAGTGTTTAACTATGGTCCAATCCATATTTTTTTTTGAGAAGTATTTAAGTCTTTTAACCATGACTCAGGCTCATTAAATTTAAAACTCTAGCCACTTTGTGTTTGTATGTATGTTTCCACATAACACGTGGAAGTAAAATATAATTGATAATTCTACAAGCTTGTGTATATTTATTTTTTGGGGGCATGATATTTGCATAACCCACACATTTAAAGCATAACTTTAGAAACAATAAAATAACCGACCTATAAACAAACCGAAACCGCATTAACCGCAAATAACCGATTAACCGAAACCGCATTAACCGAACCGAATGGTTATGATTTTTTGATAACCGAAGTGTACGGTTATGGTTTCGATTATAGGCAATAACCAAACCGAACCGCACCATGCTCACCCCTATTATTAGGTAATTCGATACATTAAAAATGTTATAGTATTGTTTATTAATATATAATAGTTTTATAAACTTATTTATTATTATTATTAAAAAATAATGCGTAAATAAAATAATATAGTAAATAATAAAAAAAATTAAAATTATTAAGTAAATAAAGAGAATGGCAAGAATACCCCTCATTTAACATTGAATTTTGATGGTGTTAGAGATTTGGATGGATTTGACAACCATTTGTAAATCTTAGTGGTCCAGTTGAGAAAAAAAAAACTTTTCTTGGAGTAATTTTTCGTTAAACAATCCATTAATCGCTAGTCGGTCCTAGTCGGCCTGAATCAGCCCTAGTCGGCCGGAAAAAAAATCGGAAAATCAGGAAAAATCGGCAAAAATAAAAAAAAAGAAAAAAAACCACAGATTTTAGCCAGAACCTGCCATATTACAGTCAAAACTTGTTTACTTAAAAAAGTTATGTATAAAACTTAAAATTATACATAAAATGTCCGATCCGATTAACCCCGATTAATTACGAGTAATCCCGATCAATCGCTAGTCTTCACCCTACCAACCGACTAGCGCCTAACAAGTTCCACAACCATGCCCCCACACTCTAAAGGAAACCAGATTCTAGAGCACCTGATTTCCACTGGGCCCGCTATTAATTGCATGCATTGCATGGTGTATGTTCTCTAAAAACAATTTCCAACAAACACGTGACGTGAGGCTTGGCCGGTGACCCTAAGTAATTTGGTTCTCCTCATGTACCACGTCATCAAAAACATATCAAATTATTAATTCTTCAAAATTATTAATTATGTCTAACCTTTTACAAAAAAAAGATTTTTTTTAACGGCGTACGGTTAGAATGTCACTAACAAGGTTAGTAGTTAGTATGTTAGTATACCAAGTTATTATTTAAATACCCCATTGCCTGGATTTGAACCCAGGACCTCTAAGAGAAGTGAAATTTCTCACCTCCCTCTTAACCACTAGGCGAACAGATCATTAAAAAAATTAAATTAAAAAAAGATCTTATTGTTTATATTAATACCTTCGAGGGCGGGGACCTATATCCGAGGAAGGTGGGTGGGTGGATACACCAGGGCCTGCTCTTAGGCCGGCCAATCCGTGTTGTCGTTCGAGGGCCAAATTTTCAAAGGACCCGAAAGGTTTTTATAAGCTTATATATATATATAGTAAATTATCTCATATATTTATATATTAAACATAAAAGTGTTGGTGGTGGAGTGAAGAAACCACCTTGAGATAATGTCAATGTCTCAAGTTCAAAGTTTAGCTCTACAACCAATCTCTTATTTTTTTAATTCATTTCACTTACCACAATTATGGGCCCAGATTTTTATTCCGCTTGGAGCCTAAATTATTGAGAGTTCTCAGAGAATACTAATTTGAATTTCTTGATAATCTACTTTTCTTCAATGAAGAAAATGAGGAACTAAAAGCATTGAGATCATTTCCTATATCTTTATTTTATATAATTACACTAAAAATTAATACATTTTCTATTCCTTTATTAATTAAATAATATTTTTTTATATATTTATCATTATATTTTTTCTATTCCCTAAATATAAAGATGAATAGTAATATTTTTTCTCAGCCACTCAAACCAATTTTTATAATAGGCAGAACTCATTCATATAAAAATGCCTAATATGTTGTGAATGCTCTAACATGGGGAAATGTAATAAATTAATATTTAATAGGCTTAAATCGGAACAAATGTTAATGTTTGAAAGAAATTTTCATATTATAAATTAGCAACTTTTTGTTGCATTGTGATGTTGTACTCCAATTTTGGAGAGTTTTTAAAAAAAAAACTTTGATTTTTTACTTTTAACCCAAACATTTCATATTTTGTATTTTAACCCCTTTTAATTTTTTACTTTTAACCTACAATTTTTATCTTTTATAATTTAACCCGACACTTTATTATTTACAACTTTGGTCCTCCATACTTTTTATATTTCGCAAGTTTTTCGTTTCACGTTTCGTTCTAAATTTTTCGAGTTAACCCATTAATTAAGCAATAGGTTTATATAATAGATTCAAAATTAAAACCAAAATTGTTAATCAAAATATATAGTTTCGTGGTAATTGTAGTTGGAAGAATAATATGGTGTGAAAGAGTAGCGGAAAAACATTTATTTAGATTATCTCTACATGATTTTACGTAAGTCAACATTTCTTTAACATAAACAACAATTGTTTCCGCATAATTTTTTTTAAATACATTTCCATCATATTAAATTATTACGTATCACTTAAACTTTACTTTGTAGTGGATATGTGATAGAAATAGAGTTGTATGACATGAAAGAATATGGCTTTATATCTACTCGCTTGAATATTGAAAAGAAGCATGTTATATATGCGGCACGTGTAAAGTTGGTTAATTGGAACTCAAGTAAGTTGTTGTTATCATACTGGTTTACATAAATTATCAATTACTTTCTAACAATTATACCTTGTATCTTACACAATTCAACTTTTATGTTACGTAGGAAACATTTTAAGGTCAACAGATTTGACTAGCATCGTATACCACCCTAATATCCCTGAAGCGCAGATTATTGCTTTTAAAATTTTTTTCATGCATTCCATATCATTTTATTCTAAAATGATTATCAAATTCTTCTACCTTTATTATTTGAATTTTTAATCAAACGTTATCTTCAATCAATATTCATTATATGTTTAGGTAAACTTTTTAAAATATTTTAAAATTCTAATACTTACAAATTTTAAAATGATATATGAAATTGTTTTGGTAGATATCTAGCATAAACAACTTAAAAAAAAGTTTTTAAAATAATAAAGCAATAATCACATTCTAAAAATAAATATAATTTGAAAGGTACAGTGATTTTCGACACTTTGAATTTCAAATCATTAATTTGAAATGAAAGTATTTAAAGTTTATTATCAACGCAACCATTTAAGTTCTTTGTTCCTGTTTTTTACACGATTTCTTGATATTTATCATATTTAGTATCTATGAATAATCTTATTTTAATAATACAAATTGTTTGTTTTAAATACTCTTTTTAGGGGTTCGTTTTCCATGTCACAAATTTGTTGTGTAGTACATTTTTTTTTGCAAATTTCGTAACCCATTTTAATGAATATTAACTGATAAATTATTGTATAAATTATTCCATGTATCTAATCTCATAAGTAATTAACTAAATTAAATAAAGTATAAGTGTGTAAACATTAATAAAGATTTATATCATATCAAATTACCAAATTAAAAAAAAATAAGTGTGACAATTACTTTTGTTTCACAGATGGCTAGATGTAACATCCCAAATATAGATTTGGTAATTTAAACCAATAACTAGGGATAAGCAGGTAAAATACTGTTAGTGGTAAAAGTTAACCCGACAAACATTAGAACCTAAAATAAATAAACCTAATGTTAAATAACAGTGAATAAATGTTTTTAAAAATAAAGTTATAAAAGGCTCGTGTTGTCGGGACTTAAATTAAAGCGGTTTGCAACCTCCCCGAACTTACTAAATTAACTAGGAATGTTCAACCTAGTTTTATGATGTAACATTGGTGGAACTAAGTAGGTTGGGATTTGTAACATCCTATTTTCGGGTGTATTTACGAAATGAAATTTTTTAGTCATTAGAAGTTATTTATGAGGGAAAAGAACTTGATGGTAGCAATGTATTTTATCGGAGTACTTTTTAGTAATATATAAATACATCAAGAAATATGTTAAATTTGCTTCAAGACAAACCTCATCTTGTATCTTAACAAAACTTGAAGGCCAATGTTGTAAACACCAACCATGAGGGGTGTATTATCATTTAGCCAAAAGTTTCATGATAAAAGGGCATTTTATGCTCATTTGTATCAGATTTCTCTAGAGAGTTAGAGAGAGAAATAAGAGAGAGAAAAGGAACTAGAGAGCTTAGGGTGACCCTTGGTGGTGTTTTGTGGCGGTTTGTGACGGCCTATGGTGTCCGAAGGCGGACGGACATGCGGGTTTCAACCCGGAACCATTTCATGACGCTACAAATGCAATGGTAAGCTCCGATTTGCCTAAATATTTGATTTTGGTCGTTAATGGAGTTGAAAACAAATCTGTCCAAATTGTTTAACATTTGCACGGTTGTAAAGAACAGACCGGTCCGAGAAACGTGACCGTTGGATCATCTTGAATTTTATATACAATGCTTAAAACACATAGATGATCACTTTAAACGATGGAAACATAAAATGGAGCTGTTAAGCTCAAGATTTAAACTTGTTTTCTATAAGTATTGTGAATCAAGTTTTCACCGGAGATCCGACCGTCGGATTGAGCTGAAATTTGGAAGCAGCTTTCTGGGATATGTCTTTGAAAACCCACAAAAGGAAATTTCGATCAGAAGTCGATAACTATGGTTTTGACACTTATCATTTTGTAATAGATTGTTTGTGCTAAAATTCAGAACTTGATTGTGTTGCATGGATGGTGTAGTGTAATTATATGTGCTATTGGTCATCTCTAATAGTTTAGTGACGAGTCTTGATGTTAATCGGGTTTGGTTAGTATGAATTGATGTTATATTAGTCTTTATGATCATCATACTTGTTCGCATGTGTGAATTACTTAAACATCTTAGAGTTAGTATTAATACGTACAATCAAGTGGGTTTTGGCCTAGGCGTGAAACCCTAACCCTTGTATATATAAATTGATATCTTGCTTAAACAAATGAAGAAGTTGGGTTAGTTAAATATTGAGAAATGTATGAACTTGCTGAGTTGTTCATACATGGTGACTTTGGTTGGACATATTTAGCTAAATTGTTGGTTTAAAAATGTTACACCCCCAAATTACCACCTGCGGGGTTTTACCGCGAGTTGTGTGACGTACCAGGATCTAGCCACTAATCATGTCGAACTAACAATAAATAATATAAAACAAGTCATCATGTCCAACATGAATAGTGAATTTCGAATTAAACGTTCAAACATAATATGTGTTTAGCGGAAGCAATGTAAACATTTCAACAATTGAAATCAAAAGGTTTTAAAACGTAAAGTATTAATATTTGCAATCCAATATCACGCCCCATGACACTCCAACTTCTCAGACTGCAAGTTCCTATGCAAGATATATCTAACAACCTGCAAGCATGCAGAAAAAGTGTATCAGCGATAAAGCCGGCGAGTTCACAGTTTGTTTAACGTAAAACAAGTAGGTGTTTAGTTTAAAGACATGTCATTGACAAACCGATACCGGAGTGACGTATGTTTGTTTGCCCTCATCAATGCTTATCAACATTGGTCATGTGTTTAAGGTCCTTGGTTCACGCCGTTGCCTCCCAGGCAAATAGCTCGGTAGTAAGTAGGGACTTTCGTGATAGATTTAAGTTTATTAACCAACATCGAAATTGAACTACAACATTTATAAAAAGTATTCCTCCAGGGAATAGTAGTTAGTCCCCTCGGGACGCATGCCTGTGAAAGAGTAGTGAACTCACCTTATTTTTAGCTTAGCAGATTAAGTTATGCGAGCTAGTATGGTCAACCATGTCCTATTATGGTTACCAAGAATTAGGGGTCGTTTATGTAATTCATGCAAATTCTACACATATCTACAATTAACATGCGTACAAGTTGTCACAAATATATTACCGAGAAGATTTAAGGCACGTGTTCACAATATAACCTATGCCGTACAATCACACCATTTTACAATTATTTAGCATGCGTGGATATTAAACGTAACAATTCTACAATTATACACTTATAATCATACATAACAAAATTCACTGAAAATAGGTTGTTTTTGGGTGTCCGTTTACCATACCTACGAAGATGAAAAAAATTATGATATTTTTATGTGGCGTGCCCCTCGGATATTTTATCCTTCTGTTAAATTTTAGAGTCTAACTCTTTTCCAAAAATTCATAAAATATCATTTACAAGCATCAATCAGATTCGTTACTTTCTAACTGCAGCTCACGGAAAAATTAATTTAAATTTCCTCGGTTGTTTGATTGACGTAATTCTAGTTGGAGATTTTTGGAATCACCTGGAAGTACTTACAGTAAAAATTTCAGATCATAACTCAATTCCTACATTGAGTTATGACTCTCATAATGGGCTGCAAATTCTGACGAAAAACGCAGCCCGAACCTTTGACACGAAATATATCATTTAAAATATTAAACGACGTCAAAAAAATGCAATTTCAGTTGGGTTTGAATGGTAATTAGTGGAAGTTAATCATGACTAAAGAAACATCAGTTTTTAATAAGATTTGACCCGGTTACAGCCGTTTAAAGTCAACTGCAACAGCTGGAAAGATTCTGTTTTCGTTACCCGATCCCGCAAACGATTAACTAGCGAACCCGTGACACATAAATATTAATTCACATCAGGTTTATATCACAAATAAGACTATGTAGCTACTATTTTATCACTAACCACCGGTTTAAACCCATAAACAACACCCGCAAGACATACCCGAACCCGTGTTAAACCACAACATCCAAAATCACCAACTAATCCTAAAAACGCAGCTAAGTTAACTCTAGAAGTCATGCATGATCATTAATCAATATTATAAATCACATGTTTCAACCCGTAGACAAAACTCTAGCGACCTCCAAACTCGTGTTCGATTATAACATTAACAACAATCATATCTAGTAGCTTTATACTACTAGTAACCATTAAAACTCTAGTTATTATTGTTAATCCACGAAAACCATCCAAGAACAAGTGGTTAAAGAAGAAGTTACAACACAGAGCAAGAATTAAACTGTTACCGAGATCTAGGAGGTGTGTGAGCCAATTGAAACTCGAACCAGAGAACGTGAAGGAGTCTCTTAGAACCCTTGAGTGTGTCGACCGAAAAGAGAGGGGGGAGCGTAGGTATGGCAGTTCGCAAGTTTAGGTTTAGGTTAAAGGAATTATAATGGTATTCATGCAGTTTACGTATTAACGAGAAAAAGGGAGTGGCGGTTTGGGATAGCATGTGGGCTGAGAAAAAAAACTAGAAAGGGTTTGGCTGTACACAAGAAGTGGAATGCATGGTGAGTGGGCTGCAAATAGTAAACAAAAATGCCAGTTATCATGATTCATGCATACGTATGCATATCTTTAATAAATATAACATGTTCCTTCTTTAAGAAACAGGGACATGAACATGATATATATATATATATATATATATATATATATATATATAATTGCATAAACAACTAATTATAAAAATATAATTAATCATCAACTAATATAATATATAATAATCAAGTTATGGTTCGGGCCTCATAAGTTTCGAGTTACACGAGTGGGTTGATTCGACAAGTGAGACATGAACTTTGGTTCAAAGGTTCGGATTGATTCAACGCGATATAGATTTGGCTTCGAATACTCGTTGGTGCAAAATGAATTAGATAAGTGTATTTAATTCATCATACAAGTTCATGCATTTGTATAAATAAGATATTATGTTATAAATGCGAAAAAGAACGTCGCTAACCTCGTAGGCACGGGTTGTCACATCATCCCCAAGTTGAAAGAAATTTCGTCCTGAAATTTGATAAGTAGACATAGGATAGTGAAAGAGACTTAAGATGATTGTGGATTTTCCTCAGGTACCACATGTAACGCCTCGTATCTTCGTATTTCTATTTTAAAAAAATGTTCGTATTCGTATTCTAATTTTAGAAACCTTACATTCGTATTTTAATTTCAGTCTCACAATTCGAGGCGTTAATCATAAGAAAATTCATATTTTATATTTTTTTATTTTATTCACACAACCGATCATTTAAAATACGTATTTATACGCAAACCGACACTTTTATACGTTAAATACTTATACGCAAATCCTCGATACTTGAATTATACTTTTATACTTTTTATATACTCAATTACATAATATATACTCAAGAAATACCAAGAAATATACCAATCATATTTCCACCTCATCAATCCTCTTTTATCTTCTTTAACCAATCATATTTCACCATTTTCCACCTCATTTCTCCACCAATCACCTTCTCAACCTCTTCCACCTTCTTTAACCAATCACATTTCACCTTTTCCACATTCTCTACTTAAAATACCAACCCCCTTCTACCATTTTCTTTACACCATTCTTCTCTCCATCTCTCTAATTCTCTCAATCTCTCTAAATCAAGAATTCTAAAAGGACACTAAGTGTTCCACCTATTCTTCTCTCAACTTCTATACTTCTCTCAAATCTTCCAAGCAAGGAAGAGAGCTCTAAAGTTCTAAAAGAAAACATTAAGTGTTTTAAAAGAAGCTTTGAAGCTCCAACCTCCAACTCTTCACGGAATCACCAATCGGAAAGCATATGCAATATTGTGAGTACACTCGACCCACTTTTGTTTAAACACTTTTGGGTGTAACATGTTTTACCTATACAAAAATCACAAACACTTAAACTTTATGAAACGCACAAACAATCTATACCCATGAATACTTGAATCGTATACTTGTTGCTTGTCTTCGATATTCGTTATGCTATGCTTTAGTCATTAACTATTTTTAGCCTTCGTTTGACATGCTTAGCGCTATAGGAATTCACGCATCCACCTCCATCGTGTTATTCGTGAGGTCATGTTAAAACATCGTGATTGCGTTAAGGGTTTGATTATTAGTATTGCATGCCTTGATATTGCTCTTGTATAGATTTGGTTGCCATGAGGATTGTTAAAACTTTATTCGTATACTATGCTATGTTTAAACTTGTGTACTCGCATTTGCTTTTGCATTGACTTTATTTTAAAACATGTTACAGGTTGAAGGAGATGATGCTATGAAATAAAAATAGCAAGGACTTAGATACACACATTTTAGACGTTAGATTTATAAATGTTGTACCAAATTTTGTTATGTTTTATGAACTTATTGTATTGCTTCATGTTGTATTTGACAATGTTGTGAAATGAAATTGGATTTAATAAAATATTGTCATTTATTAGCGTTGTGAGCAATGAGCAATCTCGTTTTCGTCTCATCCCGATGTTTCCGCATCGTTGGGGTGTGACACCACATCATCCCCAAGTTGAAAGAAATTCCGTCCCGATATTTTGCTAAGCAGTCACGGAAAAGTGAAAGGAATACGTTAAGATGACTACATCAAAACTACTAAGAGTAACATGAAGGAGGTCAACATCAAGCACCTGACCTAAAGATTGAGTTTGCATCCAGCATAAAAATATGGGATGTTTCGCTCGACTACCGTCAGCCAATTCCTCAATGTGTTTGGTTTTCAAGAGAGGTTTGGAGTTGATCCTAACAGTCTATCGAACTTCAAGGACACGAAAATTCAATCGGCACTAGAATCGAATAAAACAGAAACGAAAAGATTGCTTACAGAAAATGTACCTATCACAAAGTGTTATCGTTCCAGGCGTCACCCGCTCCAATCGTAAATGCTCTTCCATGAGCACCATTTCCGCCATTGTTATCGTTGTTGTTGTTTTGTTCCCATTATTATTGGTGTTCTGTTAGCTGCGGGCAATCACTCGTGAAGTGACCCTCACTTCCATATTGAAAGCGACCCTTTCGATTACCTTGTTGTTGTTGTGGCTGTTGCCTCTGTTGCTGTTGCTGCGGTTGTTGTTGCTGCTGCTGCCTTGGGAACGGAGCTCTGCAATCTTTCGCCATATGGCCTACACTTCTCGCATCTCTGACATGTTCTAGTACAATGCCCATGGTGATGATAGTTACACTTGTTGCACTTCGGCTGTTTACCAGCGTATTGTAACGCCCGGCTTTTTCATACTTTCCATATTTAGAAAGCTCGTGTTGTAGTTTCTTTTTTGGAAACTTTGTAACCTTGTATTCATTCTTTGTTGTAATCATTGTAATCGAGACTTGAATCATAATGAAAACTCGTGTTTTATTCCTATTCATGTTATACATATTCATACATTTATACATATGATACCTAAATCGTGGTACTTGTAAACGTGTGACAAACTTGCAAATACATGACATTCCTACTTCATACGAGATTTAAACGTGATTCTTATACTTATTCATATTTGTTATATACTTGTAACCTTTAGTACATAATATTTTTGCTTATAAAACCTTATGTTATAATAACCAAACATTAGAAATATCATGTCACACCTTATTACAAGTTCATAACCCATTATAAGGTAACAAATTAACCAATTAATAACCTTTAATTAGCAAAAAAAAAATAGCAGCCCACTTTTAAGGGTGTGTTTGGGCTTGTTTCAAGCCTTAATGCCCACTAACCTTGTCCAAAGCCCAACCCATTGAAACCCTAACCCTTCCTCCTATAAATACAACTTATAATCAGCCTCTTTTCCACTTTTACAACCCTTAAACACTCTCAAAACCCCTCTAAACACAGCTGAGCTTCAGCAGCGAAATCATAAAGTTTCAGCCATTAAAGTGAGTTTTAACTCACTTCTACTTCTATTTTCTTCTTGCTTCTTCTTCTAAAACACTTGGAAAATCTTTAGGATGGTTTTCACAAGTTTGCTTGGGCAAACTAAGGTGAATCCTCATCCAAAACAAGGCCCAACGTGCACTTAAAATTCTGCTCATTTTCATTTTTTTTATTCTTCATGTTTTGGAAGAAACTTCATGTTTTTTCATACATTCCTATGTCCTAATGCTCATAATCACTTTTATGGTTAGTTGGGCTTAAAAACAAGGGTGTGACATTCAAATTTAGAGGATTTATCCTCACAAAGTTTCTGTTTTTGTATGAGCTTTAAGCTCACAAGTGGTGCAAGTCTTGAACTTGTTCTTGTGTGACTAACTTGGTTAGCTTGGGCTATCCTACATCCAAGTCCACACATCACTTGGCGTTTTGATTAGAATTAGTGTACATTTTATTCTTGTTAATCTTGTTCTTGACCCTCCTTGTTTCTATGACAACTTACGAAGTGATGAACATTACATGAGGTCTTAAATGGATGGTGCTACCTCCTACCTCCTACATGACTTATATGACGATCTTGCTAGACTTATAATATAATGTATGTACATATAATAATCCTAGACCAAACCCTTGATGATAACTATATGGTTAATCATCAAGCTACTAAGTTAGACACTTTAGTGTTTAGTTCCTTGTTGAGATTCTAATAGGTGTAAACCTATGAAATCACATAAACCCTAAGGGGTTCTCTTAGTGTCAAAACGAGTGCTAGACCATAATGATTATTTTCATATAAGATACTTTGTTATACTTTCATTTTACTTTAAACTTCTAAAATCCAAATCTCCCGACACCATCCAAAACTCACACCTTTGTTTCCTCTTGTAGGATAACTCGGTGTCATTCCATCAACTTACAAACCTTTCACGGACTCTGCCAATCGGAAAGCTCTTGCAAAACCGTGAGTATACTCGAACCCCATTTTATGTTTACCACTTTCGGGATGTAACATGTTTACATATCAAAACAACACTAAACTTATGCTTTATTACTTGCACAAACAATCCATTATACATGAACGCTTTGATACGTATGTTATGCTTATGCTAGGACCGAACGTATGTGATACCATAGTCATTAGCTTATTTTGACCTCCATTTGACATGTATAGCGCTATAGGAGTAACACACCGCCCGTGAACGAGTGGTCATGTTGAATTATTTATACTAGTTGCGTAAACAGAGGGTTGACTAGAAATATCACATGCCTTGTATATGCTCGTATGTAAACTTAGTTGCCATGTGGATTTGTTTAAACTTATGCTTATACGTATGCTATGCTCAAACTTGTATACTCGCCTTTGCTTTTGCATTAAACTCTATTTTAAAACATGTTATAGGTTGATGGAGATGATGCTATGAAAATGAAGTAGCATCGAGACTAGATACACACATAGACGTTAGGTTTATTATTGTTGTATCAAATTTTGTCATTTATGTTTTTTTGAATTTCTCTTGTAATGTATGACAATTTAAATATGAAATGAAATCCGGTTTAATTAATTATTGTCACTTTAGTTTTATGAGCAATGAGCAATCTATTTCGTCCCGCCTCTATGTTTCCGCCATCGGTTGGGGTGTGACAGATTGGTATCAGAGCCATAACTATAGGGAATTAGGTAGAATTGTCATGTTCGACCTAGTCTATAGTTTAAGTGTTCGTTTTTGACCATTCTTATATCATGCTTAAAACTTTATTCTTCCTCATTGCTTCTTCCTTATCTTTTGGTCTTAAAACTTACATAATGTCTTTCCTAAGACATTTACCAAATACACTTGAAGACACTCAAGATGCAACGAGGCGATTTCACTAAGATAGGTCCAATGACTTACAATTTTTTGTGAATTCCCTCATTCCTCGTATTTGATTTTTCACAAAGTTACGCCATCAAGTTAGGAGTGATATCCACATCTTGATGGATAATTTCCATCTCATACTCTAGTGGATCTTACGAACGAGTCGGAATATGCTCCTTGTTTAGTAAGAAACAAACCACACTTAGGGTACGATGTTGTCAAGTTAGGGGTGAAACCCGCATCTTATCAACAAGTCTCGTTCCTCGATTTTCCATCTCGCCAAAGTCTCGAATTTTCGATCGACTAGGGACAGTTAGTAACTGGAAGGGTAAAATACTGTTAATTGCTTCTCGACGAGAGTATTTTACTTATTAGGCCAAAGCATGTTCCCTAACTCGAAAGATCTTACGAATCACTTTGGAATAGTCGACGTTTATCTACCCGAAACAATCCCATGTTTTATTGAGCCAATCTTTTATGTTATCTCCTTATAATGTGATTTTATACTAACCGTTACACAATTCACACGTTTATCGCAATCAAAAACAATAATAACCCTCGTGAACAAACTAAATTTATACTCCTTATACGCATTTATACGTGATTATGCTTATTGAATACATGTTGAATACTCGTCAAATACATGCAACATACGTGAATTATCCATGCTTATACATACAAAACTTGTTTTTACATTATGATCAAGTCTCATCCTTTCCCTTCTATTTTAACTCTAGATGTCTTCTCCAAACTCATCCGCTGAACACAAGAAGACCAAGAAGAGTTCCCGCTCCGTCTCCAATCAAGAACTCGTAAACCTATCGCTTAACAGATGGCTGACCAAATGGCCCAGTTATACCCGACATAGTCAGCAAGATACCAATCCAACACCGAATCGCTACACGGCTCCTTGGACTCAAAGGTTGAAAAGCCTAAGTCACAATTCCTCTTCAAACAATTCATTTCCTGCAAACCTATGGAGTTTACAGGTAATGATGGCGCGACTGTAACAACTCTGATTTTCGTTGTTATCTTTTTCTTTTTATTCCAGTGTATCTATCCAATTGTACTCCGAGATTCGGTTATGAAAAATTTTGTGTAAATTAAATTATGTTTGTTACAGTTATCGCATCTGATCAATTATTAAACGCATCGCTAATCTCATCACACACAATGATACTACTATACGAGCCGAGTGTGTTATTGTTTAATAAACACGCCATAAATGCTTAGACATGCCTTTCCTAAGGCTAACACACTATACACGCTTGGAAACGCTCGTATCACGCAAAACGAGTGATCAAGTCGAGAATAGGTGTGAAAACCGAGAACTCTCGCTGAGATCATGCACTCCGCGCATTCTCTATCGCACGAGATACCTTCGTTGAGTTAGGAGTGACATCCAAACCTCGACGAAAATCTCCATCTCTATCTAGTGGAACTCTCGACTCGATCGGTGAGCATAACCACAACTAGGAATGAAGTTGTTAAGTTAGGAGTGAAACCCGCATCTTAATAACTAGTTCCGCTCCTCGATTTTCAATCTTACCAAAGTCTCGATTATTTTGATGACTCGGAACACGACGTAACTGGAAGGATGAATGCCGTGAACCGTTGTATGGCGAGAGCATTTGTCTATTAGGCCAAATCGTGTGTCCGAACTCGGAGAATTCTCGAACCACTTTGGGTAGTCAACGTCTCAAAACCCAGGACGCTCCCAAGTTAATTTAAGCCTATATCATCGATTTACGCATCATCGAGTTTATTACTACTTATGTGTTTGAATTTTGAGAATTTTCGCTTGTTCGATTTCTCGCCTTATTGATTTATCGTATTATCGATTTCTCGATTTATCGCTTTACGATCCCTAAACGTATGCACTACTCGCACAGCTCTCGTAATCTAAAACGCTAATTAATGCACCAACCAAACTAAAACACTTAACTCGCTTACGCCTATGAGGACCTTCGTGTCTCATACGAGACATTACTCGCTTATTTCGCTTAAATATATCGCTTATATCTCGCTATTATGTCGCATCTCGAAACGCGCTATGCTTTACTTATAAGGAGGTGAATACGTGCACAGTATATGCTTATGTGGATTATGTGCTTACGTGCTTACGTGCTTATTTGTCTACGTGTTTGCCTGCCTACGTGCTTACTTGTCTATTTGTTTATGTGAATTCGTGCCTTGCATGAATAATAATAATAAATATTTTAAAACATAAACTTATTATGATCGAATCTCATCCAATCAAAATCTTTATGTAGATGTCTTCAATGGGATCGCACACCAGAAGGAATCATCAGCGCAACACAGCTGACAAACGCATCGCATCGCTAGTGGCCAAGGAAATGGCCAAAGTGATCCTGCAAATCGTCAGCGAAATTCATGCTGCTAGTAGCAATTCATCGGTTGATTCCAAAGCCGACACGCCCAAGACATCCTTCAGTTTTAAACAGTTCAAGGCCTGTGGACCCCTCACTTTCTCAGGCACCGAAGGACCAAGTGCCATGTTTCACTGGTTTGATGCTATTGAGGTCACATTGCGCCAAAGTGGGTGTCCCGAACCTCTTCGCACTATTAACGCTACCGGCGTTTTCCAGTCCAGGGCTCTCGACTGGTGGACTATGGAGCGTAACAGGAGGGGAAACGATGAAGCCTACGGACTCGCATGGGAGGAACTTAAGGAATTGATGATCAAAGAGTTCTGCCCACCTCATGAGATCCAGAAGTTGGAAAACGAATTTCGGGGAATCAAGCAAGACGGACCCGATAATGATGGTCAACAGCTCGCTTCAAACAGTTGAGCATCATCTGTCCTGGTCAAGTGGATACGACCGAGAAAGCCATCAAGAAGTACCTCAACGCTCTCCCCGACTGTGTCGTTGACTTTGTTCAAGCAGCACGCCCTGCTACTATCAAGGAGACCTACCAGCTAGCCGCCGAGATCAACGGCAAAAGGGTTCAGTCTGGTTACTTTAAGAACACCAAGGTCGCAAATCAGACAGTCACCGAACCAGCAGCTCCTACCGATCAGCCCCGAGAGGCAAAGAACAGTCGCCATGGTCGAAAAAGGGAAAACCCGAGCAAGAACTTTGCCCTTACCACCCCAGCAAACCTTCAGCCACTCCAGTCTGCAGCACCAAACGCACCGCCGGCAAAGCGTGCGTATACTGGCCCGCATCCTTGTGCTCAAAGTGCACCTATCATCATGCGGTTGGAGGCAATTGCCATTTCTGTACCAACTGCAATATGTACGACCACTTCACTGTCAGTTGTCGTTCAAGCCCTCGCCAGCCAGCCCCTCAGGCCCCAGCAGCACCAGCTTTACCAGCTCCTCCCCAGGCCAATCAACAGCCAGCTCCAAGGGCACGTGCCTGTTACACGTGCGGTGATTCGAATCATTTCAGTAATGTCTGCCCAAACAAGCCTGTGAAACAAGAGCAGCAGCAGCAGCCACAACCACCACAACCTCAGCATCAGCAACAACAGGCTGCAAATCTTAACCATCGCCAGGCTCAGAATGACAACAATGTCGTGAACGGTACGTTCCTCGTTATTGGTATTTATGCTTCATGTTTATTTGATACTGGTGCCGATAATTCTTTTGTATCGTTAGAATTCAAAAAGGTTTTAAAATGTAAACGCGCTAAACTCCCAAAGACTTTCGATGTGGAAGTCGCCACCGGAAGAACCGTTACCGTAAATTCCGTCCTGCGTGGTTGTTCTCTCGATCTCAACAACCATGCCTTCTCGATAAATCTCATACCTATGCAATTAGGTAGCTTCGATATCATAGTAGGCATGGATTTTCTTCGTGAAAATCATGCTGAAGTTGTATGCTTTGATAAAATGATTTGCTTCCCTCTTTCGAACGGTGATCAACTCAATGTTTACGGTGAAACTCTCTCAAAGAAGTTGATGCTTTTGTCATCTACTCGAGCACATAAATGTTTGTGAAAGCAATGTGTTGCTTTTCTTGCCCATATAGTGAACCCGGAGAAAGAAAAGAAGACTTTTAAAGACGTTCCCATTGTTCGTGAATTTCCCAAAGTCTTTCCTGACGATTTACCTGGTTTACCCCCTACTCGAGATGTTGAATTTCGTATCGATTTAGTTCCCGGTGCTACTTCCCGTTGCTAAAGCTCCTTATCGTCTCGCACCATCAGAAATGCACGAACTATCGAGCCAACTCCAAGAGCTTCTTAATAAAGGTTTCATACGCCTGAGCACTTCGCCTTGGGGTGCACCCGTTCTTTTCGTGAAAAAGAAGGATGGGACGTACCGAATGTGCATTGACTATCGTGAACTTAACAAACTCACGATAAAGAACCGCTACCCTCTTCCTCCTATCGACGACTTATTTGATCAGCTTCAAGGTGCTACTTGCTTTTCTAAGATTGATCTTCATTCTGATTATCATCAGTTACGCGTACTAGAGGAAGATATTCCGAAAACCGCCTTTCGTACTCGTTATGGCCATTTCGAATTCGTGGTCATGCCTTTTGGTCTTACCAATTCACCTGCGGTCTTCATGGATTTGATGAACCGTGTGTGTAAAGCTTTCTTAGATCGTTTCGCCATTATTTTCATCGATGATATCCTTATCTATTCGAAGTCGAGAGACGAACACGCGCGCCATCTTCGTTTAGTCCTCGAACTTCTCCAAGGAAATCGCCTTTATGCTAAGTTGTCTAAATGTGAATTCTGGCTCGAAGAAGTCCAATTTCTCGGCCACATCGTTACTAGTCAAGGAATTCACGTCGACCCTGCAAAGATCGAAGCCGTCAAGAGTTGGGTTACGCCGAAGAATGCATCTGAAATCCGTTCTTTTCTTGGATTGGCGGGCTACTACCATCGATTCATCGCCGAATTTTCTAAAGTCGTCGTTCCGCTTACCACATTAACTCATAAGGACAATCCTTTCGTTTAGGATTCCAAACAAGAGGAAGCCTTTCAAACTCTCAAGCGTATGCTATGTAACACTCCTGTACTCGCTCTACCTGACGGAAACAACGATTTCGTTGTTTATTGCGATGCCTCTAATCTTGGTCTTGGTTGTGTTCTCATGCAACGAGACAAGGTTATCGCGTATGCATCTCGACAACTCAAGATCCACGAGAAGAACTACACAACCCATGATCTCGAACTCGGTGCAGTTGTTTTTGCATTGAAGATATGGCGACACTACCTTTACGGTACCAGGTGTACGGTCTTCACCGACCATAAAAGCCTACAACATATATTTAATCAAAGGAACTGAATATGCGCCAACTCCGATGGGTTGAACTTCTCAACGATTACGATTACGATTACGAGATACGCTACCATCCCGGCAAAGCAAACATCGTAGCCGATGCTCTAAGTCGACGAAGCTATGTGTATAGTGTTCGTGACTCTCAAGCTTTGACTGATCTCGAAATCATGATTCGCTCCGCCCAATTCGCTTGTTTTAATGAGAATACTTCGGAGGAAGAAATGAAATGTGGTGCCGAAACTCAGCTTGTTGTTAAACCCAACGGTATCTACTACTATCTCGATCGCATTCGGATTCCTAGTCGTGATAACCTTCGTGAATTGCCAAGGACCGAAGCCCATAAATCTCGATATTCCATTCACCCCGGTGCCGACAAGATGTACCAGGACCTTCGTCCTAAGTATTGGTGGCCAGGCATGAAAAAGGATATCGCCGTCTACGTTTCCAAGTGCTTAACTTGTTTGAAAGTTAAAGCCGAACATCAAAGGCCCTCTGGCTTGCTCGAACAACCCGAAATCCCGATGTGGAAGTGGGAGAGTATAGCTATGGATTTCGTTACGAAACTTCCCCGCACTTCCTCTGGTCACGATAGCATTTGGGTTATCGTTGATCATCTTACTAAGTTCGCACAGTTTATTGCTATACGAGAAGACTTTAAGGTCGAACGGTTAGCCCGAATCTATACCGACGAAGTTATATGTCGACACGGGACGCCTCGTGACATCATCTCTGACCGCGACGGTCGCTTTACCTCGCATCTCTGGGAGACTTTTCAATCCGCCCTTGGTACTACTCTCAATCTCAGTACCGCTTTTCACCCTCAAACCGACGATCAGACTGAACGCATGATCCGTACCCTCGATAACATGCTTCGTGCGTGCATCATAGATTTCGGTCGTAACTGGGATACGCACTTACCTTTAATCGAATTCTCGTACAATAATAGCTATCACGCCAGCATTCAAATGGCTCCTTTTGAGGCACTGTATGGAAGAAAGTGTCGATCGCCTATTGCATGGCACGAGGTTGGAGAAGCACAAATCACCGTTCCCGAACTGATTTAAGAAACGACTGACAAAATCCTCCAGATCAGAGACTATCTCTTGAAAGCTCGGAGTCGCCAAAAGAGTTACGCCGATAAACGCCGCAAGCCCTTACAATTCAAAGTGGGAGATCACGTTCTCCTAAAGGTTGCACCTTGGAAGGGAGTGATCCGCTTCGGGAAGAAAGGAAAGCTAGCGCCTCGTTACGTAGGCCCTTTAAGATTCTGGAAAGAATCGGCAAAGTGGCCTATCGCCTCGAATTACCGGAGGAACTCAACAACGTCCATCCGACTTTCCACTTGTCTAACCTCAAGAAATGCCTAGCTGAAGAGAATCTCCATGTACCTCTCGAAGATATGAAAATCAACGAGACTCTCCATTTTGTGGAAAAGCATGTCGAGATCATGGACCGAGAAACCAAGAAACTACGGCGCTCCCGCATCCCTATCGTGAAGGTCTGATGGGAAGACAAACGCGGCGCGGAGTTCACTTGGGAATTAGAAAGTGACATGAAGGCTAAGTATACGCACCTCTTTGTTACGGCCGCTACTTAAATTTTGGGACGAAATTTCCTAAAGTAGGGGAGATTGTAACAACTCCGATTTTCGTTGTTATCGTTTTCTTTTTATTTCAGTGTCTCTATCCAATTGTACTCCGAGATTCGGTTATGAAAAAGTTTGTGTAAATTAAATTATGTTTTTACAGTTATATCGCATCTGATCAATTATTAAAAGCATCGCTAATCTCATCACACGCAATGATACTACTATACGAGCCGAGTGTGTTATTGTTTAATAAACACTTGTGCCATCGCATCGTTTATCTCATCGCATCACAAATCGCAGTTAATTATATGGTTTTATGTTATTTATGTGTTATGTGTGTTTATGATTATGATTACACTCGCTATCGCATCGCTCTCGCTTATTCGAATCGCTAAATCGGACTAATACATCGCTTATAACGCTTAATATAACTATCTAATACGAACCGAATCGCCGAATTATTGATAAACGAACGAAAAACGAAGAAAACCCAACATTTGGGTCAAGTTCGCTCGAACTTGGTGTTACCAAGTTCGGCCGAACTTGACTGGCCAAACACAAACATTCCATTTTCCTCAAGTTCGCTCGAACTTGCATTGTTTCTTCACAGAAACAGCAAGTTCGGTCGAACTTGGCTTGTATCTTCTGAACATCTCACAAGTCCACTCGAACTTTAACAATATGTACAAGTTCGGCTGAACTTGTACAAATATGTACAAGTTCGGCCGAAGTTGACCCCATCAGCTCCCATTTTTGCCTTCACCTATAAATACTCAGCTCCATTCTCTCATTTGAACTTGCTGTAAGTTCGCCTAGTGCTCTCAAAACCCGAAACCTTTGTTTTCTAAGTAAGATTCAACCCAATTTCAACTACAATGATGTTTAACAACGTTTTACAACGGATTACAACGATTTTGCACAAGGATTTGCCTTCGTTTTCATCAAATCTCTTCTGTTTACGAAAATCTCCATCTTTTTCGATAAAAACTTCTGTTTTCACTCAGATCTATACTAGATCTGAGCAAAACCTTTTAAAACGTTGATTTTTACACAATATTCAGACTAATGACGTATGTTTCATTCACTTTTGAGGGGAACGAGGCGTTGTCTAGCAAGATCTCAGATCCGAAAGCACAAGGACGAAATCGTCACTTTACACAAGCTGGACTAACCCGTACGAACCTTCAAGTTCCCCCGGATTAGCCCGAGTTTCTGTAAAATGGCTAAGTTCCATCCAATAGACTTCTCTAGCCTGAGTTTTACTCAGTGGCTTAAGGTTGGAGGGATGGGCACTCGATATCCTCAGCAAACGACGCGAAAACGCAAGATTTTGGACCCGAAAACATCAAGTTCGCTCGAGATTTACTGATTTTATGCAGCTCAACAGTCAAGTTCGCTCGAACTTGCACCATATGGGTCAAGTTCGACCGAACTTGTGTCAAAACCTCATAAAACTCAAAAAGTTCGCCCGAACTTGTCCAGTTTCTTAAGAAACTTCACAAGTTCGACCGAACTTGCATATCCTGTTGACACTTTATACAAGTTCGACCGAACTTGTCAAGTTTCTTGAGAAACTTAACAAGTTCGCCCGAACTCGTCTCAAAACTCAACAAATCCTCACAAGTTCGCTCGAACTTGTATGGAAACATACAAGTTCGCCCGAACTTGTCCTTTGCTCAATCCAAACTTGATCGTTTCAGCAATTCGGAAGACTGGTGCACTTCTATTCGCTTACAGGCTGATCCGGCACCCATCCCGACTCATCTCAGATCCCTCATCTCTCCCGAAACGCACCCACAGTGAGTATACTTGAACCCTTTTATTCTTAAACGCACTTTTGGGTGTCACATATGTTCATATACCAAAACACATCACACAACTCCCAAAGGCTTATTCGCAACCCTCTGTTACATGATTATACGTGAAATCTGCTGAATTGTATGTATTGCTTGATTGCTTATACGCCACCCTTAACATGATAGTATACTAGAGGTTGACCCGCCACCCGAAGGCCCAGGGTTGTTAAGGCTCACATTTTTATTTCGTATTTATTTTCTCTTTTAGGATGTGAACGCTTGTTCGCATGCCTCGATCAATCGCGGTTTGTTGGTTCGCATGAATCTAAGTAGTTACATCATTCACATCTATTACGTATGTCATGTGGTGTATGTTAAACTCTTTTATATCTAGTATGTACGCAAACCTGTATGCTCACCTTTACTTAATTGTATTGACGTTTTATTTTAACATATGTGGCAGGTTGAGGATTAGCTTTGGATGCATTGGATTATGCTTAGTTTAGTTGTTTAGTTGTTTTGTTTAAATCTTGGGGATATCGAACCTGATTAGTTCTTATGGGAAAACAAAGCTTCTGTAATGGTTGTTTGAAAATGTTATGTTTGATAGTATTGGATGTTAAACGTTAAGTAATGTTGTTAGACAATTGTTATGGAATTCTCGTGAGACAATCTGGTCACCTAGTGCCACTAACCCTGATGTTTCCGCCATCGGTTGTGGTGTGACAGCGACCGCCCTGTTGACTTGGTTTGAAGCCATGGAGATCACATTCCGCCAAAGTGGCTGCCCCAATGATTTGCGCACCCAAAACGCCACGGGAGTATTCCACTCGAGAGCTCTCGAGTGGTGGACCTCCGAACGTAGCACAAGAGGGGACGTTGTCGCCCATGCGCTACCTTGGGTGGAACTGAAGAAGATCATGAGGAACGAGTTTTGCGCTCCTCACGAGCTTAGGAAGCTGGAACAAGAGTTTTGGTACCTCAAGCAAAATGGGGATGATAATGATGGTTTAACGCAACGCTTCAAGCAACTTAGTATTTTGTGCCCCAACCAAGTTAATACCACTAAAAAAGCTATCAACAAATACATCCATTGGCTACCCGACTCCTTCGTGAACCTCGTGGAAGCTGCCTTCCCAGCGACCATTGAGGAAACCTACCGCTTGGCCGCTCGCCTTAACAGCAACCAGGTCGAGCACAAGAATGCCGCAAAGGCCTCGCTGAAAAGCGCGCACCAAGCCACCGCCGAACCTGCCACCGCTGAACCCTCATCCAAACCCCCCAGAAACAACAACAACAACAACCCCAAGAACAAGAAGCGGAAGGCTTCTAGTCAAAATTGTGCGGTTGTTACTCCGCCAAACCCTCAACCCATCCAAACTATTGCAGCCATCACTCCTGCTAACCTTAATCAGCCAAGGCAGGGATACGCTGGGTCTCACCCCCAGTGTACGACCTGTTTACGCCATCACCCCACTGGTACCCCATGCCGCACGTGTGCCCAATGTCAAAGGTTTGGGCACTTTGCTAACTGTTGCCGCAACTTCCCGCAACCCCAAAACACCCAACCTCAAGCCCTCATGCCTAACCTTGCTCAACCTCAAACCCAACCTCAAAATTCTCCTGTGCGAGCATGTTACAAGTGCGGTGACCCGAGCCATCTTGCCAACGTTTGCCCTCAGCGCAACGTCAACCAGCAGCCTCAGCAACAACAGCAGCCGCAACCGGCACGCGGAAGAGCATTTGCCCTCACCAACGCTCAGGCTCAAAGTTCAAACGACGTATCACTGGTACGTTCCTTGTTAACCATGTTTATGCTTCATGTCTATTTGATACTGGCGCCAATAAAAGTTTTTTGTCGACTGAATTTGACCTTTACTTAAGTGCGTACGTTCCAAATTACCTAATCCTTTCGATGTCGAAGTCGCAAATGGTAAAACCGTCTCTGTTAATTCTATCCTTTTTAATTGTTCCTTGATTCTAAACGATCATACGTTTTCGATCGACCTCGTACCTATGCAAATGGGTAGTTTCGATGTCATAGTAGGCATGGATTGGCTTAAGCAAGTTCGTGCCGAAGTTATTTGTTCAGAAAAGTTCATTCGCCTTCCCCTTCCTAACAACGATTCCTTACACGTCTATGGCGAGAAACCTTCTAAGGGTCTTAAGCTTATGTCATGTATCCAAGCAAACAAATATTTGCGCAAGGAGTACTTTGCCTTTCTGGCCCATGTTGTGGAACAGAAAGACAAAGGCCCGAGCGTGAGCGACGTTCCCGTTGTTTGCGATTTCCCTGATGTCTTTCCAGAGGATCTTCCTGGTCATCCGCCTCCTCGATCTGATGACTTTCGTATTGACCTTATCCCTGGCGCAACCCCTGTTGCAAAAGCTCCTTATCGTTTAGCACCCTCGGAGATGCAAGAGCTATCTAGCCAACTTCAAGAGCTTCTTGATAAAGGCTTTATACGCCCTAGTACTTCCCCTTGGGGCGCTCCCGTTTTGTTCGTCAAGAAGAAAGATGGGTCTTTTCGGATGTGCATTGACTATCGTGAACTCAATAAACTTACAGTCAAGAACCGATACCCACTTCCTCGTATCGACGATCTCTTTGATCAACTTCAAGGTGCGATTTGTTTCTCGAAAATCGATCTCCGCTCTGGCTACCATCAACTTCAAGTTTTCGAGGGAGATGTACCTAAGACTGCTTTCCACACACGCTATGGACACTACGAGTTCGTGGTCATGCCTTTTGGTTTGACCAATGCGCCTGCAGTGTTCATGGACCTCATGAACCGTGTGTGTAAACCTTTCCTCGATCAATTCGTAATCGTATTCATCGACGATATTCTCATCTACTCCAAGACGAAAGAAGAACATGGGCGACATTTTCAACTTATCCTTCAACTTTTGCGAACCGAACGTCTTTACGCCAAATTCTCCAAGTGTGAATTTTGGCTAAAAGAGGTTCAATTCCTTGGTCACACCGTCAATGAACTCGGAATTCATGTTGACCCCGCAAAGATAGAAGCTGTGAAGAATTGGATTGCACCTAAATCGCGTTCTCAAATTCGTTCGTTTCTTGGCCTAGCTGGGTATTATCGTCGTTTCATCTCAAACTTCTCCAAGATTGCCGCCCCTTTAACGTCTTTGACCCAAAAAGATAAACCTTTTGTTTGGGGTCCCGAACAAGAGGAATCTTTTCAAACTCTAAAGGGCATGCTCTGTAATGCTCATATCCTTACCCTCCCTGATGGGAACGACGATTTCGTTGTGTATTGCGATGCTTCAAACCAAGGTCTTGGTTACAAGGTTATCGCTTACGCGTCGAGACAACTCAAAATACATGAGAAAAACTTACTACGCACGACCTTGAACTTGGTGCAGTTGTTTTTGCATTAAATATTTGGCGACACTACATTTATGGTACTAAGTGTACGGTCTTCACCGACCACAAGAGCCTTCAACATATCTTTGATCAAAAGGAACTCAACATGCGTCAACGTCGTTGGGTAGAATTGTTAAACGACTACGACTGTGACATTCGCTACCACCCTGGTAAGGCGAATGTTGTAGCCGATGCACTTAGTCGTAAAACCCATGTCAAGAGTATTCGCTGTCACCAAATCGTGGGAAAACTTCACGAGCTAATTCGCTAAGCACAATTCTCAGTCATTAACGAGAGTAACCTCGATAACGAGTTGAATTGTGGAGTTGAAAACCCCCTCGCAGCTAAACCCGATGGTATCCTTTACTACCATGATCCCATTTGGATTCCCAATCGTCTTAACCTTCAAACCACCTTGATGGATGAAGCCCACAAATCCCGATACTCCATTCATCCTGGCGCTGACAAGATGTACCATGATGTTCGTGCATCCTATTGGTGGCCTGGGATGAAGAATGATATCGCTCTTTATCTCTCAAAGTGCCTTACTTGTTCCAATGTGAAAGCTGAACATCAACGACCCTCTGGCTTGCTCGAACAACCAGAAATCCCTGTCTGGAAATGGGATAGCATTGCTATGGATTTCATTACTAAGCACCCTCGTACTTCATCTGGGCATGACAGTATATGGGTTATCATTGACCGATTGACCAAATCCGCTCATTTCCTCGCCATTCGTGAAGATTACAAAGTCGAGAAATTGGCTCGTATATACACGGATGAAATCATTAGTTGTGATGGTACTCCCGTTGACATCATTTCTGATCGCGATGCTCATTTTGTCACACCCCGACCCGCAGCAGAAATGGTGATAGGGGCATGATTGGGTTTTCATCAAAGCTCATGACATTTACTATGAAGTTTCATATTTATTATTTCTTTTAAAGGAGAAGTTACAATAAACATACAAGCATAACATGTTCAAATACACTTTCATTACAAACAAAAGTATTAAACAAAATCATACAATTACAAAGGGAAACTAAACTAAATGTCCATTCCATAGCATTAACTTGTTTATTCTTCTAGGCCATCCTACGTGTTTCTTTTCTCAACCGGATCACCTGTATCATGTGTAAATATAGGGTTTTTGGGTCAACATAAGTTGGCGAGTGAATCTTATTTAAATATTTGAAAGGATTAGTTATGTTGGTTATTTGAATAAAATTGTGCATAACCAAATATGAATAAACGTAAATGTCAATTTAATCACAAAACACATAATATCAATAAATGCACAAGCACACACACCAAATGAATGAACAATGAGATCAAGGCTCAATCAAACGGAGCAGATCGAATGAGGCATGCGATGTTCAACTCGTCTCCCACGAGGAACTGATGGGCCTAATGAATGTTTTGCACGCAACTTGACAAAATGTAAACATGTATCACAACAAACAATATTTACATCATAAGTTTAGGTCATATAATGGTAATGGCACAAGTTTGAATAAACGAAATATTTAGAGCGACACATGATACACCCAAAACATGAATAAAAAGGGGAATTTGTAAGAATTCACTCACAGTGGGTGCGTTTCCTGGATGACGATGAATGCGCACGAATTTTAGGATTTGATCGACGAGGAAAACTAACCTAGAATAATAACGAAATGGTTTGGTAAATAAATGGATTTTATTTGAGATTAATAATTTTAATTCATAACCTTAATAGGATTTTTAGATTTATTTTTGTGAGTTTAAGGACATTTTCTAACTTTAAAAATATTATTTTTTAGTATTTTTAAATAATTTTCTGATTAAATAAATTTAAAAAAGAATAAAAAAATGTTGACTTTTGACCAGGTTGACCGGTCGAACTGTGTTTATTCTATGCGCTGAGTGAGGTTCGAACTCGTGACCTCTCGTATACGTGCACGCAGCTCTACCAACTGAGCTACGTGTCTAACCCGTAAGTAATCCGATTTTAAATACTCTTATATACTTGTTAGGTTATACCGGAAATTAAAAGGATTTAAATTAACGAACTGGTGAGTACTTCATGAATCGAACCCGCGGTCTCAGTGTCATTGTGCACCCAGCCCAACCAACTGGGCTGGGTGTCTAACCCGGATATCTATGGATTTTTATTAACTTTAAATACTATCCGCTCTGTTTTATATTTAAGTGCAAAAATGTTTGATTTAAATCAGGAACTTATTGCCACGCCTGAGACTCGAACCGGGTGTCTGTGCAGTGCGTTTGCACACAGTCCACCACTGGACTGTGTGTCTAACCCGATTTAAAACCCATTTTTAATTGTATTAATAACCACTTGAATCTTCATCTTCTTCACAACAACACCCCAGAACTTGACCCACGTGATTAGTGTTTTACTCAGTTTTTGACTAACTGTTTTTAATCGACTAACTAAATAGAAATAAATGAATTTTGAAAGAATGATACCGTTTGAACAATTCCGGCGACTGAAAGAAATTCTGGCTAAGTTTAACTTGCGACAGAGGCTCTACCAGAAGTTTGAGGTGAGTGTGGGTGACTTCTGTCTGAGCTCTAGAAGTCCTATTTTAGAGTAAGGCAAAGATGGAATGGGTTCGGTTTTTCCGGCGAGTATGATGTTCTCCGATGATCAAGAACTTTTGAACAGAGTGTGAGAGTTGAGAGTGTAGATTGGATAAAAGTGAGCGAGCTTGGAAAGATCGCACAGGGTATTTATACACTTCTTCAACCGGTTTGGATTTTCGGTTTCGAACGGAAATTATGGTCCATGATTTGAGACCGTTTTAAATCAATACAAACTTGAATTTGAGGTTACAACTTTCATTAACCATCGGTTTCGCTCACAAGATTACAGACTCAACCATTAATTTCCAAGAACTAACTGATGTCAGTTTCGGCAGTTACTGACTTGATTGCACAGGTGACTCTGCGAGTTTTTGTATAATTGTTATTTTGTTTCAGAAATCACACAACTAGTGCGTGTGGCGGAGTGGTGAAAGTTGTGTGTGTATAAGTTTGTGGGTGACCTGGGTTCGAAACCCGGCGTCTCCATTTATTTTTTTATTCATTATTTATTATTAATTATCAATTATAGTTTTTAAATTCTAATATATTTATTAATTATGTATTGTTTAAAATTAATTTGGGCAATAAATGTGCAACGAAAAATTATAACTGGATATTCGATTAATAAACGAAGCGGGTTTTGGAAACCCGTTTTTCGACGGATGTTACAGTATCCCCTACTTTTAGAAATTTCGTCCCGAAATTTACGTAGTAGTGGTATATTTGACTTGAAGGGAGGATGTTTTAATTTTGACGATTACATAACTAGAAAAGGGTGAGAGTTTAAATCTTATTTGAGGCGGTAAAGTTCCTAGTAAGGGTTGAATACCCTGTTACAGGAATCGCTTTTTGATTTCTAAAGTATAAGAATGCGGAACATGGATAAACTGAGTTGATTTGACTAGGCATGATTTTATGCATAAGAGTTTTGAGGGAATTGATACGTTTGAAATGATAAGGTATGTATCATAAAACAAAAACTTCAACCATGACGATATTTAAACCTACACGGAACTTCTCATAACCTCCTGGTAATGCTTTTGATCCTTTGCCAAGAATACTTATATATAGGAAGTACCAGCGGCGTATCCACCATATTCTTGTCAAATTTTCATTGGCTTTATCAGTAAATTATGATCAGTTCTATGTGACTCTAAAACATAAACGAACACAACAACCAAAGGTTGAGTCTCAATTCTGAAAGGATACATGACTGAATGATGACAGTACCTCTCTCGTTTATTATGATGAAGGGGTTAGTCTATGTAAAAGTGAGACACAACCCAACTTCTTTAAATGATGTGATCGAGGTACGTCGAGATGTTTGATGATATGAATGTTAAATCAATGGGTATAAAACAAAACTGTAATATCAATTCGCATTAAAATTCTTGGATACATAAATTCCCAATTTATAACTGGGAGACGTAAAGATTGAGATAACATAACGAAAACATTAAAACTAAACGGTTGGAGTTGAGTCTTGACTCTTGGTGAGGGAAAGCTAGTTGGGTGATTCGTTTGGGCCGTTATTATCTTCAACAGGATTGGTGTTGATGTTGTAAGCTCTTCCTCTTGTTGGTGGTGGAGCTGGGTTTGCTTGATTTGCTTGGTTAACTGGGTTTGCTTGAGCTTGGTCGTTTATGATGTTAACCAATCGAGGGCACGTGTTTCTAAAGTGGGTAGGGTCGCCACAATTAAAACAAGCTCGAACATATGGGAACATGGGGTATTGGGGTTGTTGATATGTTTGGATCATGTTTTGAGTAGGGGGTGAGGCTTGGTTTTGAGGGGCACGACAAGTTTTGCTCCAATGACCATAACGCCCACAATTTGCACACAGTCGACAAGGTACGGTAGATGGATGGTGATAAAAACAGGTGTTGCATTGAGGGTGAGGTCCAATGTAAGGTTTCTTATTTGGGTAAGTAGAGTTAGGTGCTACTTGAGTGATTGGGATAGCTTGGAGGGGTATGACTTGTGAAGCTGGTTGATTGCCTTGGGTAATAGCGAAAATTTGTCCATCTCGTTTTCTCTTAGCAGTGGGTTGAGAAGAGGATTCGGTTTGGGTGGCGTTTGAGGTTTCGGTTGATGCTTTATCCTTCTTCTTTTCCTCTATGAAGTCTTTATTCCGTATGCGGTTTTCGGTGAGCTCTGTAGCTAACTCCATTGCTGCTTCCAAAGTTGCAGGTGTGGTACTTATTACAGGGGTCTTGAATTTTTGAAGGAAGACCTCGTATGTAGTGCTCGATTAAACGGTAGAGGGGAGTGAACAAGTTGGGGACCATCTGATTTAACTCAAGGAATCTCTTGTTGTATGTGGTGTGGTCGCCCTCTTTCTGTTTCAAAGAATAGAACTCATCTTCCAATTTCTTGATTTCGCTTCTTGGACAAAACCGTCTTGTCATGATTTCCTTCAACTCTTCCCAAGTCAAAGTCATAACATCTTTAGCACCTCGCTTGGCCTTCTCTGTATTCCACCATGTAAGTGCTACTCCAAACAAACGACCGGTAGCATATCGCACCTTGCGATTATCGGGGCAGTCGCAATTGAGAAAAGTGTTCTCCATTTCCTCAAACCAATGGAGGAGAGCGGTGACACCTTCCGTCCCTTCGTATTTTGGAGGATCGCATGATTTGAAATGCTTGAAGGTGCATTTAGTGGTTTTTGGGGGAGGATTGACAATGTTCTGATCTTCTTGGTTAATTGGGTTTACGGGATTAGCGGTAAGGGCTTGTTGAACTTGAACTACGATGTTGGGTATTACGGCAGCCATTTGTTGAGCGATTTGGGCAGCCATGTGCTCGCGGGATTTTCCTGCTCTCATTTTTCTACGAGCGAGACTGGAAGACATCTACAAGGAATACGTATCAAGAGTATGAGTTTGACATTTTAGGTGTCATGTGTCGTATTTAGAAATGAACATTCATAAAACAAACGAAGAATAATAAATTTACTACATCCATAGGATGTCTTGGGCTTTGCTCGTAATTGGGCCTTGCATGCCGCCATACTTCACCTTCGTAATCATGTGGGCCCCCATGATTACCGGGTCTTTCATATGGTTCGCATGTGTTAGCCTGGTAACGTACACTAAAACCCGGAGAAATCGAGAAATATGAAGGTAACGTATGAAATTCAGAGTGCATCCAGGTGTGGACACGGTGACACGGTGACACCTCAAAGTGGGGTTAGTTCGAACGACGTTTGGTGTGGCATGCTTTGGCCTAATAGGTCCTTCGTACTCTCATCGTTAGTCCCCAGTTAGGCAAACTGGTCCGTTATATTGGATTTGTACGATTGCCAACCTAGACAGGACGTTCCGACTACCGGTACTTGTACCCTTACAGTTACTACATGCCCGTCGTAGAACTCACTTTGATGAGATTGAAAAACGAAAAATGCGACAAAATCTTGAATAAAGGAATATGAGGATGATTTGAATATGTGAACACTGAAATACGCGTGATGAATGTATATGTAAGCATGTTATGTTTGACAATAAGTATAACTCATTAAATATCACACAATATGATAGTGGAAGTGTTTGAATGCATTTGTGTGTGTAATAAATACGAAACAAATAAACATCACGAGTTTGCATGTAACCACATAAGCAATTAAAATCTAATCAACTATAGTATAGGCTCGAAGGGTCTAATAACCTATCCTATATCCCTATAGTCAAAAGCTCTGATACCAATCTGTCACACCCCGACCCGCAGCGGAAATGGTGATAGGGCATGATTGGGTTTTCATCAAAGCTCATGACATTTACTATGAAGTTTCATATTAATTATTTCTTTTAAAGGAGAAGTTACAATAAACATACAAGCATAACATGTTCAAATACACTTTCATTACAAACAAAAGTATTAAACAAAATCATACAATTACAAAGGGAAACTAAACTAAATGTCCATTCCATAGCATTAACTTGTTTATTATTCTAGGCCATCCTATGTGTTTCTTTTCTGAACCGGATCACCTGTATCAGTGTAAATATAGGGTTTTTGGGTCAACATAAGTTGGTGAGTGAATCTTATTTAAATATTTGAAAGGATTAGTTATGTTGGTTATTTGAATAAAATTGTGCATAACCAAATATGAATAAACGTAAATGTCAATTTAATCACTAAACACATAATATCAATAAATGCACAAGCACACACACCAAATGAATGAACAATGAGATCAATGCTCAATCAAACGGAGCCGATCGAATGTGGCACGCGATGTTCAACTCGTCTCCCACGAGGAACTGATGGGCCTAATGAATGTTTTGCACGCAACTTGACAAAATGTAAACACGTATCACAACAAACAATATTTACATCATAAGTTTAGGTCATATAATGGTAATGGCACAAGTTTGAATAAACGAAATATTTAGAGCGACACATGATACACCCCAAAACATGAATAAAAAGGGGAATTTGTAAGAATTCACTCACAGTGGGTGCGTTTCCTGGATGACGATGAATGCGCACGAATTTTAGGATTTGATCGACGAGGAAAACTAACCTAGAATAATAACGAAATGGTTCGGTAAATAAATGGATTTTATTTGAGATTAATAATTTTAATTCATAACCTTAATAGGATTTTTAGATTTATTTTTGTGAGTTTAAGGACATTTTCTAACTTTAAAAATATTATTTTTTAGTATTTTTAAATAATTTTCTGATTAAATAAATTAAAAAACAAGAATTAAAAATGTTGACTTTTGACCAGGTTGACCGTTGACCGTTGACCGGTCGAACTGTGTTTATTCTATGCGCTGAGTGAGGTTCGAACTCGTGACCTCTCGTATACGTGCACGCAGCTCTACCAACTGAGCTACATGTCTAACCCGTAAGTAATCCGATTTTAAATACTCTTATATACTTGTTAGGTTATACCAGAAATTAAAAGGATTTAAATTAACGAACTGGTGAATACTTCATGAATCGAACCCGCGGTCTCAACGTCATTGTGCACCCAGCCCAACCAACTGGGCTGGTGTCTAACCCGGATATCTATGGATTTTTATTAACTTTAAATACTATCCGCTCTGTTTTATATTTAAGTGCAAAAATGTTTGATTTAAATCAGGAACTTATTGCCACGCCTGAGACTCGAACCGGGTGTTTGTGCAGTGTGTTTGCACACAGTCCACCACTGGACTGTGTGTCTAACCCGATTTAAAACCCATTTTTAATTGTATTAATAACCACTTGAATCTTCATCTTCTTCACAACAACACCCCAGAACTTGACCCACGTGATTACTGTTTTACTCAGTTTTTGATTAACTGTTTTTAATCGACTAACTAAATAGAAATAAATGAATTTTGAAAGAATGATACCGTTTGAACAATTCCGGCGGTAATTGCTGATTCCGGCGACTGAAAGAAATTCCGGCTAAGTTTAACTTGCGACAGTGGCTCTACCAGAAGTTTGAGGTGAGTGTGGGTGACTTCTGTCTGAGCTCTAGAAGTCCTATTTTAGAGTAAGGCAAAGATGGAATGGGTTCGGTTTTTCCGGCGAGTATGATGTTCTCCGATGATCAAGAACTTTTGAACAGAGTGTGAGAGTTGAGAGTGTAGATTGGATAAAAGTGAGCGAGCTTGGAAAGATCGCACAGGGTATTTATACACTTCTTCAACCGGTTTGGATTTTCGGTTTCGAACGGAAATTATGGTCCATGATTTGAGACCGTTTTAAATCAATACAAACTTGAATTTGAGGTTACAACTTTCATTAACCATCGATTTCGTTCACAAGATTTCGGACTCAACCATTAATTTCCAAGAACTAACTGATGTCAGTTTCGGCAGTTACTGACTTGATTGCACAGGTGACTCTGCGAGTTTTTGTATAATTGTTATTTTGTTTCAGAAATCACACAACTAGTGCGTGTGGCGGAGTGGTGAAGTTGTGTGTGTTTAAGTTTGTGGGTGACCCGGGTTCGAAACCCGGCGTCCCCATTTATTTTTTTATTCATTATTTATTATTAATTATCAATTATAGTTTTTAAATTCTAATATATTTATTAATTATGTATTGTTTAAAATTAATTTGGGCAATAAATATGCAACGAAAAATTATAACTGGATATTCGATTAATAAACGAAGCGGGTTTTGGAAACCCGTTTTTCGACGGATGTTACACGTTTCACCTCCCACCTTTGGCAAACGTTTCAATCCGCCCTTGGCACTCGTCTTAACCTTAGCACCGCCTTTCATCCTCAATCTGACGGTCAAACCGAGCGTACTATTCAAACTTTGGAGGATATGCTTCGATCATGCGTAATCGATTTTGGCAGCAACTGGGATTCGCACTTACCATTGGTAGAATTCTAGTACAATAACAGTTATCACGCTAGTATTCAAATGGCTCCATTTGAAGCATTGTATGGTCGCAAGTATCGTTCGCCTATTTGTTGGCACGATATCGGAGACGTTCAAATCACCGGTCCCGAACTAATACAAGAGGCAACGGATAAGATCCTACAGATACGTGATAATCTTCTCAAAGCTCGAAGCCGACAAAAGAGTTACGCCGACAGAAGACGCAAACCATTGGAATTCAGCGTGGGTGATAACGTACTTCTCAAGGTATCCCCTTGGAAAGGTGTTGTTCGATTTGGTAAGAAAGGCAAGCTCGCTCCTCGCTATGTAGTGTAACGCTCCGTATTTTCGCGTTTACTTAATAAATTATTTATTCACTTATTTAATCATTATTAAATTATTTATCTAGTAAATAATCAATATTCTTTAATTATTAAATTATTTATTCATTAATTTAGTTAATCATAACAAAACTATTTTATGTAATTACTATTCTCTAATTAATTATTTGATATCTATTAATAAATAAATTAAATTAAATTATTTATTTTATAAATAACTATTAGAATAAGTATTTTAATTTACAAAGTCTTCCTCTTTAATTAACTTAGTTGAGTTTGTAAACAAATTAAGCTAGTATAAAGGTTAACCAAGTTAGATAACGAAACACACTAAACAAACCTAGTTAATCATTATGTTAGAAAGGTTAAGGGGTTGAATTGCTATTTATCAAAACAAGTTACAAGGGCTGATTGTGCATTTCTTCTAAACTTGAAAAAAAAAGCTGAAACAAAAAGAAAGGGTGGCAGGGAATCGAACCCGCACCTAACCGGTCCAGGGAATTAGCGAGGCACCTAAGAACCATTCGGGCTAAGCCCTCAACCGCTTCATATTCCAAACGTATAATATATATATAAACACTAAGGTTCAAACCAGTTTCATTTTCGTTACCGCCAAGAACGTCTGCAAGAACGAACTGACCTTAACCTTTGAGTTTTCCGCATAATTAATCAGGACTGATCGTTATCCATCGGTTACCTTTCATTAATCTTGAATTGCTCATGTACTTACACTCGAAACCCGACCCGATTCGTTTCTGAAACGATTAAAAATATCGAACCCACTTCATTCCTTCACCTTCTCACTCGAACATCCTCTCACACCTCTCATCTCTCTCGCTCCGTTCGAAACTCACCGTTTAACCTTGCCGGAAAACAGGAACGCACGCCGGAGAAGAGGACTCGCCGGAAAATTTCGCCGGAGATACTCGACGTCATCACTGCACTCCGTCGGATAAACCAAAGACAACCGGACCACGTCGGAACTCGGTTCGACTCTTTTCATTTCGGTTTCCGTTAATTTTTGGTTTGTTCGATTGAGTTTAATGTGTTCGTTTGATTCGTATAACCATGTTAGTTTAGTTGCTGTTATAAATAAACAATATAAAACTGAACTTCATGAACCCACAGTCACGATTTTGCTTTGTAGTTTGATGATCCAATGCCATTCCGAGACTTTAAGTGTTGGTATAACAACAAGAATCAAGCTTGAAGTAACAGTTAATTCGTTTTATAAACAAAGAAGACAACCCAGCTGTATAGTATAAATTCTTTAAAATCCTTTATTCAAATAGGTAAGTCACGTAGTCCAGTTGGCCGGACTACGTGCATATACTCAACAATTCCCGAGTTCGATCCCTGCTATGCGCGTTAGACAGAGTAATGGCCGGTTTTGGGGCAATTCCTTTTTGGGCCAATAATTTTTAAAACCTCTTTCATATTTTTGGGCCAGTGTCGATTTGGGCCAAATCTTGGATCAGAATCTCACTATAAGTTTATAGTTAAAAGTTGATTAACAAAATAATTAGTATTATTCTACTAAAACTGTTAACACTATTATTACTATATTTATTATTATTATTAATACTATTATTTTTATTAAACTTATTATTTTGTGTAATGTAATTAATATTGTTAACTATACTTATCATTTTGCTAATTAATATTATTAATCCTCCCGAGTTATATTAATGGATATGTTATGATCTTTACCGATTTAATCTTAATCGAAACCAACTATGACTAGATACCAAATAATTAGAGCGTTTCCTTGGAACAAATGATTAAGCAATATACTACCCTTCGTCGCAATAAATAATAACAAGTGCTTTAACCATATCTAGGTTAATCGCTCTAGTTCATTTCCCACTCGTTACTCGTGCGCTATCACAAGAAACTTTTACGCAACCTAAGGTGCGTATACTTGATCCCATATTTGTGTTTAAACACTTTGGGTGCAACATGTATTTGTATCAAAACACACCATCACATGAGACTTATTCATTCACGCTCTATTCATAATTTTAAACATGAAAACATGTGATACTTGTCAATCTTATATGCTATGTAAACACTTCATGTCTATATGTTCATTAACTTTGCTAGCATACCTTAACAATTATAGTGCTATAGGATTAACGCACCGCCCTTGAGTCTTGGGGTATTGTTAAGTAAATCATATTAACCTCCCTTGAGTCTTGGGGAAAGGCACATTTGCGTTGGAAACTTGTGTTCGACATATAGTGACATCGTTTCAGCATATTAGTAACAGGTGTTATGTTATCATGTTGGATATGAGCATTTAAACATTTTTATTTTATTATGCTATGTATCAAACCTGTATACTCGCCAACTTTTGTTGATATTATTTAATACATGTTGCAGGTTAACATCAAGTTGAAGATGAAACAAGCTAGGATGGCCTAGAAACCCATCTATTTAATAAACTATGTTTGGAATTTACTCTATGTCTGTTTGGGACAATGTATTGAATTATAGACTATTTATGAAACGGAATTTAATTTATATTGTCATATTTAGTGTTATGATGTTTTGAGCAATTTGTTCGTCTCATCCCGATGTTTCCGCCATCGGTTGGGGTGTGACATGTAGGTCCTTTCAAGATCCTCGAGAGGATTGGCAAGGTAGCATATCGTCTGGATCTGCCTCAAGCGCTCAACAACGTTCATCCTGTCTTTCATGTTTCGAACTTAAAGAAGTGTCTAGCTGAAGAAGGACTCCAAGTTCCACTCGAAGATCTTCAAATCAATGAGACCTTGCATTTTGTGGAGAAACCAGTTGAAATCATGGACCGAGGAATTAAGCAATTAAGGCTCAGTCGAATTCCTATCGTTAAGGTTCGATAGGAAGGAAAACGTGGCGCTGAATTTACTTGGGAACTCGAGAGTGATATGAAGGCTAAGTATCCGCATCTTTTCGTTGCATCTTCCTAAATTTCGGGACGAAATTTCCTAAAGGATGGGAGACTGTAACGCCCGGCTTTTTCATACTTTCCATATTTAGAAAGCTCGTGTTGTAGTTCTATTTTTGGAAACCTTGTATTCATTCTTTGTTGTAATCATTGTAATCCGAGACTTGAAACATAATGAAAACTCATGTTTTATTCCTATTCATTTTATACATATTCATACATTTATACATATGATACCTAAATCGTGATACTTGTAAACGTGTGACAAACTTGCAAATACATGACATTCCCACTTCATACGAGACTTAAACGTGATTCTTATACTTATTCATATTCGTTATATACTTGTAACCTTTAGTACATGTTATTTTTGCTTATAAAACCTTATGTTAAAATAACCAAACATTAGGAATATCATGTCACACCTTATTACAAGTTGATAACCCATTATAAGGTAACAAATTAACCAATTAATAACCTTTCATTAGCAAAAAAAAATAAAAATAAAAAAAATGGCGCCCACTTTTAAGGGTGTGTTTGGGCTTGTTTCAAGCCTTAATGCCCACTAACCTTGTCCAAAGCCCAACCCATTGAAACCCTAACCCTTCCTCCTATAAATACAACTTATAATCAGCCTCTTTTCCACTTTTACAACCCTTAAACACTCTCAAAACCCCTCTAAACACAACTGAGTTTCAGCAGCGAAATCAGAAAGTTTCAGCCATTAAAGTGAGTTTTAACTCACTTCTACTTCTATTTTCTTCTTTCTTCTTCTTCTAAAACACTTGGAAAACCTTTAGGAAGGTTTTCACAAGTTTGCTTAGTCAAACTAAGGTGAATCCTCATCCAAAACAAGGTCCAAAGTGCACTTAAAATTCTGCTCATTTTCATCTTTTTGATTCTTCATGTTTTGAAGAAAACTCATGTTTTCTTCATACATTCCTATGTCCTAATGTTCATAATCACTTGTATGGTTAGTTGGGCTTAAAAAAAGGGTGTGACATTTAAATTTAGAGGATTTATCGTCACAAAGTTTATGTTTTTGTATGAGCTTTAAGCTCACAAGTGGTGCAAGTCTTGAACTTGTTCTTGTGTGACTAACTTGGTTAGCTTGGGCTATCCTACATCCAAGTCCACACATCACTTGGCATTTTGATTAGAATTAGTGTACATTTTATTCTTGTTAATCTTGTTCTTGACCCTCCTTGTTGTCTATGACAACTTGCGAAGTGATGAACATTACATGAGGTCTTAAATGGATGGTGCTACCTCCTACCTCCTACATGACTTATATGACGATCTTGCTAGACTTATAATATAATGTATGTACATATAATAATCCTAGACCGAACCCTTGATGATAACTATATGGTTAATCATCAAGCTACTAAGTTAGACACTTTAGTGTTTAGTTCCTCGTTGAGATTCTAATAGGTGTAAACCTATGAAATCACATAAACCCTAAGGGGTTCTCTTATTGTCAAAACGATTGCTAGACCATAGTGATTATTTTCATATAAGATACTTTGTTATACTTTCATTTTACTTTAAACTTCTAAAATCCAAATCTCTCGACACCATCCAAAACTCACACCTTTGTTTCCTCTTGTAGGATAACTCGGTGTCATTCCATCAACTTACAAACCTTTCACGGACTTTGCCAATCGGAAAGCTCTTGCAAAACCGTGAGTATACTCGAACCTCCGTTTATGTTTACCACTTTTGGGATGTAACATGTTTACATATCAAAACAACACTAAACTTATGCTTTATTGCTTGCACGAACAATCCATTATACATGAATGCTTTGATACGTATGTTATGCTTAAGCTAGGATCGAACGTATGTGATACCATAGTCAATAGCTTATTTTGAGCCTCCATTTGACATGTATAGCGCTATAGAAGTAACGCACCGCCCGTGAACGAGTGGTCATGTTGAATTATTTATACTAGTTGCGTAAACAGATGGTTGACTAGAAATATCGCATGCCTTGTATATGCTCGTATGGAAACTTAGTTGACATGTGGATTTGTTTAAACTTTTGCTTATACGTATGCTATGCTCAAACTTGTATACTCGCCTTTGCTTTTGCATTGAACTCTATTTTAAAACATGTTACAGGTTGATGGAGATGATGCTATGAAAATGAAGTAGCATCGAGACTAGATACACACATAGACGGTAGGCTTATGATTGTTGTATCAAATTTTGTCATTTATATGGTTGTATTTGAATTTCTTTTGTAATGTATGACAATTTAAATATGAAATGAAATCCGGTTTAATTATAGTCACTATTAGTTTTATGAGCAATGAGCAATCTATTTCGTCCCGCCTCGATGTTTCCGCCATCGGTTGGGGTGTGACACGTATATCATGGTCGCTTTTGGAACTAATTCGGTTATAGTTTGGTTTTACAAAAAAACTTTTTAAAACCTAGTTCACTATAACCAATTGCTCTGATACCAAACTGTTACACCCCCAAATTACCACCTACGGTGTTTTACCGCGACTCATGTGATGTACCAGGATCTAGCCACTAATCATGTCAAACTAATAATAAATAATATAAAACAAGTCATCATGTCCAACATGAATAGTGAATTTCGAATTAGACGTTCAAACATAATATGTGTTTAGCGGAAGCAATGTAAACATTTCAACAATTGAAATCAGAAGGTTTTAAAACGTAAAGTATTAATATTTGCAATCCAATATCACGCCCCATGACACTCCAACTTCTCAGACTGCAAGTTCCTATGAAATATATATCTAACAACCTGCAAGCATGCAGAAAAAGTGTATCATCGATAAAGCCGGCGAGTTCATAGTTTTGTTTAACGTAAAACAAGTAAGTGTTTAGTTTAAAGACATGTCATTAATAAACTCGATACCGGAGTGACGTATATTTGTTTGCCCTCATCAATGCCTATCAACATTGGCCATGTGTTTAAGGTCCTTAGTTCACGCTCGTCCTCCCAAGTACCGTGTGAGGTTGTCAAGCCTAATAGCGCTATCAACTAATACCCCGTTGCCTCCTAGGCAACTAACTTGGTAGTAAGTAGGGACTTTTGTGATAGATTTTAAGTTTATTAACCAACATCGAAATTAAACTACAACATATATAAAAAAATATTCCTCCAGTGAATAGTAGTTTGTCCCCTCGGACGTATGCCTGTGAAAGAGTAGTGAACTCACCTTATTTTAGCTCGGAAGATTAAGTTATGCGAGCTAGTATGGTCAACCACGTCCTATTATGGTTACCACGAATTAGGGGTCGTTTATGTAATTCATGCAAATTCTACACATATCTAGCAATTAACATGCGTACAAGTTGTCACAAATATATTACCGAGTAGATTTAAGGCACATGTTCACAATATAACCTACGACGTACAATTACACCATTTATACAATTATTTAGCATGCATGGATATTAAACACAACAATTCTACAATTATACACTTATAATCAATCATACATAACAAAATTTACTGAAACTAGGTTGTTTTGGGGTGTCCGTTTACCATACCTACGAAGCTGAAAAAGATTATGATATTTTTATGTGACGTGCCCCTCGGAGAGGTTATCCTTGTGTTAAATTTTTAGAGTCTAACTCTTTATAAAAAATTTAAAAAATCATTTACTAAGCATCAATCAGATTCGTCACTTTCTGACTACAGCTCACAGAAAAATTGATTTAAATTTCCTCGGTTGTCCGATTAATGTAATTCCTATTGGAGATTTTTGGAATCACCTGGAAGTACCTACAATAAAAATTTCAGATCATAACTCAATTCCTACATTGAGTTATGACTCTCGTAATGGGCTGCAAATTCTGACGAAAAACGCAGCTTGAACCTTTGACACGAAATAAATCATTTAAATATAAAACGACGTCAAAAAAATGCGACTCCAGTTGGGTTTGAAAGGTATTTCGTGGAAGTTAATCATGGACTCAAGAAACATCAGTTTTAATAAGATTTGACACGGGTACAACTGTTTAAAGTCTGCTACAACAGTTAGACACATTTTGTTTTCGTTACCCGATCCCGCAAACGACTAACTAGCGAACCCGTGACACATAAATATTAATTCACATCAGGTTTATATCACAAATAAGACATGTAGCAACTATTTTATCACTAACCACCAGTTTAAACCCATAAACAACACCCGCGAGACATACCGAACCCGTGTTAAACCATAATCTCCAAAATCGCCAACGAATCCTAAAAACGCAGCCAAGTTAACTCCAGAAGTCATGCATGATCATTAATCAATATTACAAATCACATGTTTCAACCCGTAGACAAAACTCTAGTGACCCACCAAACTCGTGTTCAACTATAACGTTAACAACAATCATATCTAGTAACTTTAAACTCTAATTATTATTGTTAATCCACGAAAACACAGCCAAGAACAAGTGGTTAAAGAAGAAGTTACAACACGGAGCAAGAATTAAACTGTTACCGAGATCTAGGAGGTGTGTGAGCCGATTGAAACTCGAACCGGAGAACTTGAAGGAGTCTCTTAGAGCCCTTGAGTGTGTCGACCAAAAAGAGAGGAGGGAGCGTAAGTAGTATAAATAATTCAACATGCAGTTTGGGATAGCATGTGGGCTGAGAAAAAAAACTAGAAAGGGTTTGGGATGTACACAAGAGGTGGAATGTATGATGAGTGGGCTGCAAATAGGAAACCAAAATGGCAGTTATCATGATTCATGCCTACGTATGCATATCTTTAATAAGTATAACATGTTCCTTCTTTATGAAACAGGGACATGAACATGATATATATATATATATATACATATATATACATATATATATACATATATATATATACATATTGCATAAACAACTAACTATAAAATATAATTAATCATCAACGAATATAATAATAATCAAGTTATGGTTCGGGCCTCATAAGTTTTGAGTTACACGAGTGGGTTGATTCGACAAACGAGACATGAACTTTGGTTCAAACGGTTCGGATTGATTCAAAGCGGTATGGAATTGGCTTCGAATACTCGCTGGTGCAAAATGAATTAGATAAGTGTATTTAATTCATCATACAAGTTCATGCATTTGTATAAATAAGATATGTATAAGAATATATTTATAAATGCGAAAACGAACGCCGCTAACCTCGTAGGCACGAGTTGTCACGTCATCCCCAAATTGAAAAAAATTTCGTCACGAAATTTGATAAGTTGACACAGGAGAGTGAAAGACGACTTAAGATGAATGTGGATTTTCCTCGGATACCACATCATTCCCAAGTTGAAAGAAATTCCGTCCCGAAATTTTTCTAAGTAGTCACGGAAGAGTGAAAGGAATGCTTTAACAATCGTATTGTCGATTCGTCTGGGTTATTGGTTAACCCAGTCGAGTAAGTTAGCTGTAAAAAAATCTAGGACCTTGTTATCTATATTTATTAAGATAATTACTTAAACATGTTAGAGTGTTATACTAGAGTAAAATACTTTAATTTTGTTGATCAAGAAAATGAAAATTGTAAAAACAAAAAAGGTAAACATATTGGGCCAAGTTGAAAGTGAAAAAACAAAAAATGTAAATATAGTGGGTGGGCCTGAATATGTTTTTAACTTGCGACCTTTGTTTTTAAGTGATAGAACATGTTTTTAACTTGCGACCTTTGTTTAATTGTTGCACAAAAGAGGCACACAACATCATGAAAGACATTGGTCTTCTTAGCATTCCTCTCTAAGCAAATTTATATATACAAAAAAAAACTTTTTTTGTTTTGTTTTGAGCCCTTAAGAAACACGGGCCTCGGCGGGGGTACGGCTCGCCCACCCCAAAGCCGGCCCTGCCTATGACTCATACAATTTTATTGAACTTCTTAATAATTCAAAGTATCATGTTTTTAAAAGTTGTATAGTAGATACCTTGATAAATGACTCTATAGCATTAAGATTTTTTTGTACTCTTTTATTAACTTTTCAACAATTTACATTCTAAGAGCACTCTCAATGGAACCTCTAAAATTATGTGACTGGAGCCTCTATATTTTTTAAAATGGTTGTAAATGGTTGTGAGTAGAGGAGAGAAAAAAGAGAAAAAGTTACTGTTCACCGGTAAATTTAGAGAAAATATTGTTCACCTCTATAATTTTTTAATATTTTTTGAAAGTGGTGTAAGTAGAAGGGAGAGAAAATGTAATGATAAAAGTAGAAAAAATATTATTTAATTGAAAGGAGAGAGAAAATATAGTGTATTTTAGTGTAATTATAGAGATGGAGAAGGAGGGTTGATTGTGAATGCTCTAATAGAGTAAACTGTCAAAATGGTCCCTAAGGTTTGGTCTCTTTTGCCACTTTAGTCCAAAACTCAAACCTTTTGAATCTGGGTCCTATGATTTCAATTTTGTTGCTATTTTCATCCAAAATCAAAATCTGGTCAGATTTTTCAGTTAATGTCCAGTTTTTTTTGTCTTTTTTCTCCATTTTAATGAAGGGCAAAAAAGACTTTTTAACGTTTTATTATAACAAATTAAAAAAATCTGACTATTTTGCCCTTCATTAAAGGAAAAAAGATTAAAAAAGGTTGGATATTAAATGAAAAAACTGACCAGATTGTGTTTTTGGATGAAAATGGAAACAAAATTGAAACCACAAGAACTCAGATTCAAAAGGTTTGAGTTTTGGACTAAAGTGGTAAATGTGACCAAACCTCAAGGACCATTTTGGCATTTTACTCCATTCTAATATTACTAATAATTTGTTCTTATTTTGTAGTGGCTACCTGAACACATCTGAATTTTAATTGGTTTACACAATAATTCCAAAATAATTATGAAAATGATTGGTGAATCTAAATGGGAATTGAAAATATCTTAAGAATAAGGGCTTTTCGAAACTATAAGGTTTATAATCTATTTATAATATACTACAGTTTGTATTCTATTTTTAATATACTACATTTGTTTTTTTTATTTTCATAACCACATTTATTAATTGTTGTTTGTAACATGTATAATGTTGTCGCTTGGAATTTATTTGATAAAATCTGGGGGATTTCCATGGGGTAAGATGGGTATTTTCAAATGGTTAACGAGCCAAGGAAAGTTTGCTTGCAATAGATCAGGAGCGTTAATATTTCATAAAATCGTATTTATCAAAATCATCTTCGCATAACATTGTTTTTTATATTTAGTATTGTGTGTTTATTTGTTGGTTAAAATATATCAATATTATCATTTGTCTTTTTTTAATCATAAGTCATTAATACGATTTTAACATTGTGCTACATGTTCAAAAACCCATTTTTAACTATACCAAAACTTAAAAATTCGTTTATAGATAACTTATTGTATTATTTTAAATACAATGTTACTCATAATATTAAAATATTAAAAACTTTCTCGAGCTCGGGAAGCAGTCACCGGTGATAACCTAGTGGTTTAATACACAACGATGGGGAATAGCATGTTTGAAACTGCGTCTCGATGACGATGACCATCGGCTCATCCGAGAGGTGCAATGAGGATGTTTATGGCTCTGATTGTAACAACTTGAAATTTTCATTGTTATTTATTTCAGTTTATTCTGTTTATTTCCATTATTGTATTCCGAAGATTCGATTATGAGAAAGTTTTATGTTAATTAAATTATGTTGATTTACAGTTATATCGCATCTAATCGCTTACTAAACGCATCGCTAATTTAATCGCAATCACAAGTAATTATGTTACTTAAATAGCCAAGTGTGTTATTGTTTAATAAACACTTGTGCCATCGCATCGCTTATCTCATCGCATCGCAAAACGCAGTTAATTATGTGGAATTAAGTTTTTATATGTGTTATGTTTGTTTATGTTATGGTTACAATCGCTATCGCAACGCTCTCACACGCACGAATCGCTAAATCGCACTATTATATCAATTATAACGCTTAATATAACTACCTAATACGAACCGACTCGCCAAACGAACTCTTAACGCGAAATAAACAAACAAAACTTTGCCACTAGGTCAAGTTCGGTCGAACTTGTATACCACAAGTTCGCCCAAACTTGTCCAAGCCTCATAAACCCTCATAAACTACAAGTCCGCCCGGACTTGTCTCCCAACTCTCAAGAAACACACAAGTTCGCCCGAACTTGTAACAAGTTCGCCCGAACTTGATGTCTGCTCATCCCATTCTCACTCCACCTATAAATACCCAGCTCCGTCCTTCATTTGAACTTGCTGCAAGTTCGCCCGGAGCTCTCCAAAACCGAAACCCTTTGTTTGCTAAGTAAGATTCAACCCGTTTTCAACTACAACAACGTTCAACAACGTTTTACAACGATTTTGGCACAAGGCATTACCTTCATTTTCATCAAATCTCTTCTGTTTACGAAAATCTTCATCTTTTTCTATAAAACTTCTGTTTTTCACTTAGATCTACTCTTAGATCTAGGTAAAACCTTTTAAAACAACATTTTTTCACAATATTCGGACTAATAACGTATGTTTCGTTCACTTTGAAGTGGAACGAGGCGTTGTCAAGCAAGATCTTAGATCCGGAAGCACAAGGACGAAATCATCACTTTACACAAGTTGGACTAACCCGTACGAACCTTCAATTTCGCCCGGATTAGCCCGAGTTTCTGTAAAATGGCTAAACTTGCTCCAAAAGACCTCTCCAGCCTAAGTTTTACTCAGTGGCTTAAGGTTGGAGGGATGGACATTCGATTTCCTCAGCAAACGATGCAAAAACGCACGATTTGGATGCCAAAACAGTCAAGTTCACTCGGAAGACATCAAGTTCGCTTGAACTTGTCACCAGGTTGGTGACCAAGTGCCCGAACTTGATCAAATTGGACAACAAATATACAAGTTCACCCGAACCTGTACTCCCTTCATAACCAACACACAAGTTCGCCCGAACTTGTTCTCCAATCAAGAGAAATGGCACAAGTTCGCCCGAACTTGTACCCTAGGGTACAAATTCGCCCGAACTTGTCTGCTGTTCTCTCCATCGTTAACCGTTTCAGCAATTCGGAAGACTGGTGCCCTTCTGTTCGCTTACAGGCTGATTCGGCACTCTCCACAACTTCTCTCAGATCCCGTCTCATCTCCCAAAATGCACCGACTGTGATTATACTTGAACCCTTTTACGCTTAAACACACTTTTGGGTGTCACATATGTTCGTATATCAAAACACGTCACACAACTCTCAAACACTCATTCGCAATCCGTTGTTACATGATTATACGTGAAATCTGCTGAAATGTATGTATTGCTTGATTTGCTTGTACGCCACCCTTAACATGATAGTATACTAGAGGTTGACCCGCCACCCGGAGGCCCGGGGTTGTTAAGGCTCGCATTTTTATTTCGCATTTATTTTCTCTTTTAGGATGTGAACGGTTGTTCACATGCCTCGCTCAATCGCGGTTTATTGGTTTGCGTGAATCTAAGTAGTTACATCATTCACTTTTATAACATATGTCATGCGGTGTATGCTAAACGCTTTTATATCTATTATGTACGCAAACATGTATGCTCACCTTACTTAATTGTATTGACGTTTTATTTTAACATACGTGGCAGGTTGAGGATATTGCTTTAGACGCTTAGATTAGGTTTTGCTTTAGTAACGCATTGTAATAAATCTAGGGAATAGTAAACTAGAATTTGTGTTATGAGAATCTTGATATTTTGTAATGTTATTTGAGGATTATATGTTAATAGTATGGGATATTGACGTTTAAATATTGTCGCTTAAATAGTGTTATGGAATTTCTCATGAGACAACCTGGTTCGCCTAGTGTCGCGCCCCGATGATTCTGCCATCGGTTGGGGTGTGACAGATTGGTATCAGAGCCATAACTGTAGGGAATTAGGTAGAATTGCCATGTTCGACCTAGTCTATAGTCTAAGTACCCAATTTGACCAATCTTTGTCTTAAATGCTTAAACTACTTGCTATGAATGCTTAAATATGCCTTTCCTAAGGCTAACACAATATACACGCTTGAAACGCTCGTAGCACGCAAAACGAGTGATCAAGTCAAGATTAGGTTTGAAAACCGAGAACTCTCGATATGTTCATTCACTCCGCGCATTCTCTATCGCATGAGATACCTTCGTTGAGTTAGGAGTGATATCCAAATCTAGATGAAAATCTCCTTTCTATCTAGTGGAACTCCCGACACGATCGGTGAGTATAACCACAACTAGGAATGAAGTTGTTAAGTTAGGGGTGAAACCCGCATCTTAATAACTAGTTCCGCTCCTCGATTTTCAATCTCACCAAATTCTCAATTATTTTGATGACTCAGAACACGACGTAACTGGAAGAATAAATGTCGTTAACCGTTGTACGGCGAGAGCATTTGTCTATTAGGCCAAATCGTGTGTCCGAACTCAGAGAATTTTCGAATCACTTTGGGTAGTCAACGTCTGAAAACCCAGGACGCTCCTAATTGATTTAAGCCTATAATCGTCGATTTTACGCCTCATCGAGTTTATTTATTATTTATGTGTTTAAATTTATGGATTTTCACTTATTCGATTTCTCGCTTTAGTGATTTCTCGTATTATCGATTTCTCGCTTTATCGCTCTTCGCTATATAAAGTATGCATAACTCGCACAGCTCTCGAAATCTAAAACGCTAATTAATACACCAACAAAACTAAACGCTCAACCCGCATACGCTCAGGAGGCCATGTGTGTCTCATACGCGGTATTACTCGCTTATTTTGCTTATATATCGCATCTCGAACGCGCTACACTGTACTTGTAAGAAGGTGAATACGTGCAAAGTATATGCTTACGTGAATTATGTGACTACGTGCTTACGTGCTTATGTGCTATATGCTTATGTGCCTACTGTTTGCCTGCCTACGTGTTTACTTGCCTACATGTTTATGTGATTTTGTGCCTAATAATAATGAACTTTTAAACATAAACCTATTATAATCAAATCTCATCCAATCAAATCCTTTATGTAGATGGCATCAATGGGATCTCACACTCGTCGCACCGCTCAGCGCAACAACGCTGACAAACGCATCGCCTCTCTTGTAGCCAAGGAAATGGCTAAGGTGATCTCGCAAATCGTCAGCGAAATTCATGCGGCCAACAGCAACTCTTCAGTTGATTCCAAGAATGATGCTCCAAAATCCCGCTTCAGCTTCAAGCAGTTTAAAGCATGCGGTCCTACAGCATTCACCGGCGAAGACGAACCAACCAAGTTGTTTCACTGGTTCGATTCGATTGAAGTCACCTTCAGACAAAGCGGATGCCTTGAAAATCTCCGCACTGTTAACGCCACTGGAGTCTTTCAGTCAAGGGCACTTGACTGGTGGACCGCCGAGCGCAACAGGCGCGGTAACGATGAAGCTTACTCTCTCGCGTGGGAAGAACTTAAGGAGCTAATGATCAAAGAGTTCCGCCCACCTCACGAAATCCAGAAATTGGAAAATGAGTTTTGGGGTATCAAGCAAAATGGTGGTGACAATGCTGGTCTCACCACTCGCTTCAAGCAGCTCAGCCTTATCTACCCAGGTCAGATGGTTACTACCGAAAAGGTAATTAAGAAGTATCTTCGCGCTTTACCAGACTGCGTAGCCGACTTTGTTCAAGCAGCTCGACCCACTACCATCGAGGAAACTTACCAGATCGCCGCTGAGATCAACGACAAACGGGTTTAAACTGGTTATTTCAAAAACTCGACCAAGAATCTCAGCCAAGCTACCACTGAGCCAAGCATCGATACTGTTCCGCCTCAAGTCTCCATGCTAAGCAACCAGAATCGCAAGCGCAAGGGAAACAACAAAAACTGCGCAATGGTACCCGCTCCAAGCTCTCAGCATCGCCAAGCCGCTACTCCAAACGCACCAGCTGCTAAGCGTGCGTACACAGGACCTCACCCACTGTGCCCCAAGTGCACATATCATCACGCAGTTGGAGGAAACTGCCGCTTTTGCGCTAACTACAACATTTATGGTCATTTCACGGCGCATTGCCGTACTGGTCCTTGTCAGCAAGCTCCTCCTGCTCTCGCAGCTCAGCCAGCTCCTATCAATGTTGCTACCGTTAACCAAGCACCGCCAACACCAGCGATTCAGGCCCGTGCATGTTACACGTGCGGTGATCTGAATCACTTCAGCAACGCCTGCCCAAACCGTGCCGTTAAGCAAGAGCCGTAGCAGCCACCACCACAGCCTCAGCAGCAACAACAGGCCGCGTGGACGAGCCTTTAACCTCAATCATCGCAGGCCCAGAACGAAAACAATGTTGTCAACGGTACGTTCCTCGTTAATGGTATTTATGCTTCATGTTTATTTGATACTGGTGCCGATAATTGTTTTGTATCGTTAGAATTCGAAAAAGATTTTAAAATGTAAACGCACTAAACTCCCAAAGACTTTCGATGTGGAAGCCGCCACCGGAAGAACCATTACGTCTCGATCTCAACAACCACATCTTCTCGATCAATCTCATACCTATGCAACTAGGTAGCTTCGATATCATAGTAGGCATGGATTTTCTACGCGAAAATCATGCCGAAGTTTTTTGCTTCGATAAAATGATTCGTTTCCCTCTCTCGAACGGTGATCAACTCCATGTTTACGGTGAAACTCCCTCAAAGAAGTTGATGCTTTTATCTTGTACTCGAGCACACAATTGTTTGCGAAAGCAATGTGTTGCTTTCCTAGCCCACATCGTGAACCAGAGAAAGAAAAGAGAACCTTTAAAGACGTCCCCGTTGTTTGTGAATTTCCTAAGGTCTTTCCCAACGATTTACTTAGCTTACCCCCTACTCGCGATGTTGAATTCCGAATCGATTTGATTCCCGGAGCTACTCCCGTTGCTAAAGCTCCTTATCTTCTCGCACCCTCGGAAATGCGCGAGTTATCCAGCCAACTTCAAGAGCTTCTTGATAAAGGTTTCATACGCCCGAGTACTTCACCGCGGGGCGCACCCGTTCTTTTTGTGAAAAAGAAAGATGGGACGTTCCGAATGTGCATCGATTATCGTGAACTTAACAAACTTACAATAAAGAACCGCTACCCTCTACCCCGAATCGACGACTTATTTGATCAGCTTCAAGGTGCTACTTGCTTTTCTAAGATCGACTTACGTTCCGGCTATCATCAGTTGCGCGTGTTGGAAGAAATCATTCCGAAGCCGCCTTTTGTACTCATCATGGCCATTTCGAATTCGTGGTCATGCCTTTCGGTCTTAGAAATGCACCCGCGTCTTCATGGATTTGATGAACCGTGTGTGTAAAGCTTACTTAGATCGTTTCGTCATCGTTTTATCGATGATATCCTTATCTATTCGAAGTTGAGGGACGAACACGCGTGCCATCTCCGTTTAGTCCTCAAACTTCTTCATGGAAATCGCCTTTATGCTAAGTTCTCTAAATGTGAATTCTGGCTCGAAGAAGTCCAATTTCTCGACCATATCGTTAATAGTCAAGGAATTCACGTCGACCCTGCAAAGATCGAAACCGTCAAGAGTTGGATTATGCCGAAGAATGCATCCGAAATCCGTTCTTTTCTTGGATTGGCGGGTTACTACCGTCGATTCATCACCGACTTTTCGAAAATCGCCATTCCGCTTACCGTTTTAACTCATAAAGACAAACCTTTCGTTTGGGATTCCAAACAAGAGGAAGCCTTTCAAACTCTCAGGCGTATGTTATGCAACTCTCCCATACTCGCTCTTCCCGACGGAAACGACGATTTCGTAGTTTATTGGATGCCTCTAATCTTGGTCTTGGTTGTGTTCTCATGCAACGAGACAAGGTTATCGCGTACGCATCTCGACAACTCAAGATCCACGAGAAAAACTACACAACTCACGATCTCGAACTCGGTGCAGTTGTTTTGCATTAAAGATATGGCGACAATACCTTTATAGTACAAAGTGTACGGTCTTCACCGACCATAAGAGCTTACAACATATCTTTAACCAAAAAGAACTGAATATGCAGCCAACGCAGATGGGTTGAACTTCTCAACGACTATGATTGTGAAATACGCTACCATCCTGGCAAAGCAAACGTCGTAGCCGATGCTTTAAGTCGACGAAGCTATGTGTATAGTGTTTGTTACTCTCAAGCTTTGAATAATCTCGAAATTTTGATTCGCTCCACTCAGTTTGCTCGTTTTAACGAGAATACCCTGCAAGATGAAATGAAATGTGGTGCCGAAACTCAGTTCGTTGTTAAACCAAATGGTATTTATTACTATCTCGATCGTATTTGGATTCCTAGCCGTGATAACCTTTGTGAATTGCTAATGACCGAAGCTCATAAATCTCAATATTCCATTCACCTCAGAGCCGACAAGATGTACTAGGACTTTCGTCCTAAGTACTGGTGGCTGGGCATGAAAAAGGATATCGCCGTGTACGTCTCAAAGTGCTTAACCTGCTCGAAGGTGAAAGCCGAGCATCAAAGGCCCTCTGGTTTACTTGAACAACCTGAAATCCTGATGTGGAAGTGGGAGAGTATAGCTATGGACTTCATTACGAAACTTCCCCGCTCTTCCTCAGGTCACGATAGCATTTGGGTTATCGTTGATCGTCTACGAAATCCGCGCACTTTATTTCAATACGAGAAGACTTTAAGGTAGAATGATTAGCACGAATCTATACCGACGAAGTCATTTGACGACACGGGACGTCTCGTGACATCATCTCTGATCACGACGGTCGCTTTACTTCACGTCTCTGGAAGACTTTCCAATCCTCTCTCGCTACTACGCTTAATCTCAGTACCACCTTTCACCCTCAAACCGACGGTCAGATTGAGCGCACGATCTGCACCCTCGAAGACATGCTTCGTGCGTGCATCATAGGTTTCGGTGGTAATTGGGATACGCATTTACCTTTAATTGAATTCTCGTACAATAATAGTTATCACACCAGCATACATATGGCTCCTTTTGAGGCACTGTATGGAAGAAAATGCCGATCGCCTATTGCATGGCACGAGATCGAAGAAGCACAAATCACCGGTCCTGAGCTGATTCAAGAAACGACAGACAAGATCCTCCAGATCAGAGACAATATCTTGAAAGCTCGGAGTCGTCAAAAGAGTTACGACGATAAACGCCGCAAGCCCCTACTGTTCAAAGTGGGAGATCACGTTCTCCTAAAGGTTATACCTTGGAAGGGAGTGATCCGCTTCCGGAAGAAAGGAAAGCTAGCGCCACGATACGTTGGTCCCTTTAAGATTCTGGAAAGGATCGGCAAAGTGGCTTATCGACTCGAACTACCGGCGGAACTTAACAACGTACATCCGACTTTTCACGTGTCAAACCTCAAGAAATGCCTAGCTGAAGAAAATCTCCATGTACCTCTCGAGGATTTGCAAATCAACGAGACTCTCCATTTCGTGGAAAAACCTGTCGAAATCATGGACCGAGAAACCAAGAAATTATGGCGCTCTCGCATTCCCATCGTGAAAGTCGATGGGAAGGCAAACGCGGTGCCGAGTTCACTTGGGAGTTGGAAAGTGATATGAAGGCTAAATACTCGCATCTCTTTGTTACGGCCACTACTTAAATTTCGGGATGAGATTTCCTAAAGTATGGGAGACTGTAACAACTCGAAATTTTCATTGTTATTTATTTCAGTTTATTCCGTTTATTTCCATTATTGTATTCCGAAGATTCGATTATGACAAAGTTTTATGTTGATTTACAGTTATATCGCATCTAATCGCTTACTAAACGCATCACTAATTTAATCGCAATTACAAGTAATTATGTTACTTAAATAGCCAAGTGTGTTATTGTTTAATAAACACTTGTGCCATCCCACCGCTTATCTCATCGCATCGCAAAAAGCAGTTAATTATGTGGAATTATGTTTTTATATGTGTTATGTTTGTTTATGTTATGGTTACAATCGCTATCGAAACACTCTCACACGCACGAATTGCTAAATCGCACTATTATATCAATTATAACGCTAAATATAACTACCTAATACAAACCTGAAGAAACCCTAGATCAACTAGACCGGAATCAAAGTAGATCTATGGAATGGGCTCTGCATAAAAGGGTTAACCCTCCGCTTGGTTTCACGATGGATGATGAATAGAACAATATTCCGGCTGATCCTGCAAAACAGAACACTGTTAGCTCACCACGGGGAGAAAGGGGGTTCTCTCCGTGACCACCCTCCGGCGTGAGAATAAGTACAGGTAGTCGGAAGTAAGTATTGTAAGTGAGAGAGTAGTTGAGAGTGAATACCTTTCCTTGAACTCCAAGTTACTTATTTATAGCCGGTGTTTGGCGACAAAAAGAGAGATTGTTAACTTTAACGGAATCTTTTGTTATTCCGTTAACAGTTTGTTGGCAATCCGTTAGTGCACACGGATCGTGAGCTCATCAGCGGTTAGGGAGGTGCCACGTGTCAACATTAAGATCACTACATCTTATAAATGTGAGCATGCCATCACCGTGATCTTCCTCAGCCGTCCAGATGCTGCCATGTGGCAATTGGTTATAACCAAAAAGATGCTTGCACGATTGGGTGTTAATGGCTTCTAGAAGGTTTCACAGTTGTTACCCATCTATTATTCGCCACGTGCACATTCTGTTACAACAGAAAAGATTCCCTTTGCTTCTGCACCAAGTCAAGGATTTTGCTAAGGGAAAGTTTCTCAGTATTTATTGTTTCCTTGCACGAGAAGTGCAAGTTAATTAACTGATCTTCCTTCTTCTCCTTGTTGCTTAGCGCAACGTTTGGTGGATGCTTGCTTTGATATAAATATCTGCGCAAGGTTTATGCATGGAGCATTATCAAACAAGAATGTTCAAGGTTAACTTTGAACCTTGCGTGAGCCCGCGCAAGGTAGTTAAATGAAGCACTATCAAACAAGAATGTTCAAGGTTAACTTTGAACCTTGCGCGAGCCCGCGCAAGGTAGTTAAATGAAGCATTATCAAACAAGAATGTTCAAGGTTAACTTTAAACCCTTGCGGAGCCCGCGCAAGGTAGTTAAATGAAGCATTTATCCAAAGAGAGTGTTCAAGGTTAACTTTGAACCTTGCGCGAGCCCGCCAAGGTAGTTAAATGACGTTTACTCTTTTGGATATTTGGTGCAGAGTTCTAATAAATCTTATTTTGGCAAAGAGTCTGCGCGCAGTTTTCTTAAAAGTTATTAATGGGTATGGTTTCCTTGATTGGCGCAAGGTTTTTGGGACCATACCCCTTCAAAACCGAATCGCCAAATGAACTCTTAACGCGAAATAAACAAACAAAACTTGGTCACTAGGTCAAGTTCGCCCGAACTTGTATACCCCAAGTTCACTCGAACTTGTCCAAGCCTCATAAACCCTCATAAACTACAAGTCCGCCCGGACTTGTCTCCCAACTCTCAAGAAACACACAAGTTCGCCCGAACTTGATACAAGTTCGCCCAAACTTGATGTCTGCTCATCCCATTCTCACTCCACCTATAAATACCCAGCTCCATCGTTCATTTGAACTTGCTGCAGGTTCGCCCAAAACCAAAACCCTTTGTTTTCTAAGTAAGATTCAACGCGTTTTCAACTACAACAATGTTCAACAACGTTTTACAACGATTTTGGCACAAGGCATTGCCTTTGTTTTCATCAAATCTCTTATGTTTACGAAAATCTTCATCTTTTTCTATAAAACTTATGTTTTTCACTTAGATCTACTCTTAGATCTGAGTAAAACCTTTTAAAACATCGATTTTTACACAATATTCGGACTAATGACGTATGTTTCCTTAGCAAACGGTTTTTACACAATATTTAGACTTAGATATACTCTCCAGCCTAAGTTTTACTCAGTGGCTTAAGGTTGAAGGGATGGACACTTGATTTCCTCAGCAAACGACGCGAAAACGCATGATTTGGATGCCAAAACAGTCAAGTTCGCTCGGAAGACATCAAGTTCGATCGAACTTGTCACCAGGTTGGTGACCAAGTTCGTCCGAACTTGATCAAATTGGACAACAAACATACAAGTTCGCCCGAACTTGTACTGATTCCAAGGAATCAGGACAAGTTCGCCCGAACTTGTACTCCCTTCATAACCAACACACAAGTTCGCCCGAACTTGTACTGATTCCAAGGAATCAGGACAAGTTCGCCCGAACTTGTGCTCCAATCAAGAGAAATGGCACAAGTTCGTCCGAACTTGTACCCCAGGGTACAAGTACGTCCGAACTTGTACCCCAGGGTACAAGTTCGCCCGAACTTGTCTGTTGTTCTCTCCACCGTTAACCGTTTCAGCAATTTGGAAGACTGATGCACTTCTGTTCGCTTACAGGTTGATCCGGCACTCTCCGCAACTTCTCTCAGATCCCGTCTCATCTCCCAAAACGCACCGACTGTGAGTATACTTGAACCCTTTTACGCTTAAACGCACTTTTGGGTGTCACATATGTTCGCATATCAAAACACGTCACACAACTCTCAAACACTTGTTCGCAACCCGCTGTTACATTATTATACGTGGAATCTGCTGAATTATATGTATTACTTGATTTGCTTGTACGCCACCCTTAACATGATAGTATACTAGTGGTTGACCCGCCACCCGGAGGCCCGGGGTTGTTAAGGCTCGCATTTTTATTTCGCATTTATTTTCTCTTTTAGGATGTGAACGCTTGTTCACATGCCTCGCTCAATCGCGGTTTGTTGGTTTGCATGAATCTAAGTAATTACATCATTCACTTCTATAACGTATGTCATGTGGTGTATGCTAAACGCTTTTATGTCTATTATGTACGCAAACCTGTATGCTCACCCTTACTTAATTGTATTGACGTTTTATTTTAACATACGTGGCAGGTTGAGGATATTGCTTTGGACGCTTTGATTAGGTTTTGCTTTAGTAACGCGTTGTAATAAATCTAGGGTATACTAAACTAGAATTTGTGTTATGAGAATCTTGATATTTTGTAATGTTATTTGAGGATTATATGTTAATAGTATGGGATATTGACGTTTAAATATTGTCGCTTAAATAGTGTTATGGAATTTCTCATGAGACAACCTGGTTCGCTTAGTGCCGCGCCCCGATGATTCCGCCATCGGTTGGGGTGTGACACTGATGGTGATGTTGCCTTCATTTTCTCATCCATGGTTTATTTTGTTATGTGGTGGTATGTGGATTGTTGACGTGAGTTAGGAATTGATGATTATTTTTGTGTTGTCAGGCAACTGTGATGCTTGAAAACAGCAACTAGATAAATGGAGCCATGAATTTGAGCCTCATCTTATCTTACACAAAATCACCATGTTACTGTTCCAAAACTATTGTTTTATTATTTGGTTTTGGAAAACAACTTAGTTGGCTACAGCCAATGAGCTAGTGGTGGAGTGGTAAGGGAGAGACTTGATGTTCCAAGTGACCTAGGTTCAATTCCTGTCCCCAGCATTTAGTTTCTGCGGCACCTGGTGATGATGGGAGACTAGGAGAGTAGGAGACGATTGTTAGTTTGAGATTATAAATGTGAGTAAACACGTGTGATTTGCATACATATTTACAATTAGTTACCATGATTCATATAACCAAAGCCGATGTTAATTTGGCCCCAAACCAATGTCATATCATAACCAATGAACGGTATGGATAATATGCATTAATTTGACATGTTGGTCTGGTTAGTACGGCTAACCATTAAGGGTTTGTCAGCCCACATAGTACTATTCATGATATCAATGACTTACTAGTTAATGGTTATACTCGTGTAGAGGACTTTTGGTGATATTCATGTAACTATACAAGCATATAAAGTATAAAAACCGTTCATGATGCAAGTAGCATGTCCCCCCCCCCCCAAACAAAACAAGTAAAATAGGTGCCACGATACTCACTATTACTATTTTGCTTGTACACACAAAATCCTTTGTGTTTGGTCGAATTCACTTCTCGGCTCCTACAGGGAGATATTCACTAATGAGACCTCATATTCTAATTATAGTAATGCATGACTAGGACTCATACCCTAAACCAAGTATGTAAGGTGTTGATGAGGCTAGTGGGTGGTGTCGGTTTGAAAAAAGGAAATTGTTTACTAATCTTATTGAAAACTTAGGATCTCGGGTTACCAAGACTAACAATATTCAAAGTCTTATGAAATCACTAACTTTACACATCAAGTCAAATCGAAGATATTTGAAAAACTTATTAAAAATATGACAACCTTTGATGCTTGTCGGTAATGATTCCCATGTTTGTCGGTTTCTCTTAAATTACCGTTTTATTCTCGTTTTTGCTCGAAGTTGCCCTAAAATCCCAAGATTATTTTAGGGCATGTTATAAAAAAACATAAAAATATAATATTCCCAGTTCAAATTTATGTGGATTTCATTCATGTTATCAAATGTGTCGGTTTTGTATAAAAGGCAATTTTATAGCTTATTTTCTTGTATAAAGCCAAAAATCAAGACTATAGTTCCACAACTCCAATATTCATGAAATTTGGTTTATAAGCTTCATATGAATTATAAACATTTCTTTAAAATTTTCAGAATTTTTTGGAAAGAGTAGGTATTTTATTTATTTTGGGTGGTTTTTTAAGCCCACAAATTAGAAAAAAAATAGCTAGACAACTTCAAAATTCATGATTTTTTAGTTGTAGCCTTGTTATGAGACTATAAAGATTTTTTAAAAAGTTGGGAAAATGTAGAAGTTCTGAGATAGGATTCCTACATGTGGGGTTCATTTTCCAACTTTTGGGTATTTAGTTTTTAACTAGCAATATGAAAAACATTTTCTCCCACTTTTTCCTCATCCACCATCATCATGACCTTCTTTAAGCATGAAAATTTTAGATACATAAAATACATGTATCTTGGCTCTTTTGTAACACATCTTGATGCGTAGTGCTTATTTCAAGTTTATTATCAACACCTTTTGTTTTCAAGTTTTGTTTTCTAGGGTTTTGAAACCCATTTCCAGAAATAAACAAATATTTATGATCTTAACAACTCATTGGTAACATTGGTTCACGTATTTTGCAAAATGGTTTGCTTAAACTCATGATGTGATATGTACAACATACTAGTTTTGGTGTTTGTTTGAAGATTCATGGTTTAGGTTGATCATGGAGTATCATCCTTCCGTTACACATGTAGCATGAATGATTCTCTACAACCACGTGAATGTTTAGGTTTTGTTCCACATTTGATCCATTCACAACATTGTGACAAACCAAATGGATTTTTTTTTTGGTATTCTTGAAGCATGTTTAGGGCCTTTCATTGTTTTATAGTCTAAGAATGCTTCAAAATGTTATAATAACTTTTTAAGTGCTTGAAAGAACTCAAGATTTACTTAGAGATGAGAGAGATTTGAAATGTTTAAAAAATGTGTTTGGTGTGGTGTGAAGTGGTGAGGGGTTGTCACAGCTTTAATGCAAACCGAGGGAGGGGAGGGTGAGGTGAGGTGACGTGAGCTAGGGTGTGATGGTGAGTGTAACTTTAATGGTTTAATGTTTTAGGCAATGATGGCTAGATCCCCCTAGTACACGTGTTTTTGAGGTTTTCAAATTGAAATCCAAGACTTAGGGGTTGAGACTTCTAGATATTTAGTTTGAGATTAGTATTTAGAGTTAAATAAATTACGTTCTAAGTATTCTTGAAACTTAATAAAATATGTCATGTATATTTAAAATGATGGATGAATACAATAGTTGGTAGTTTATTTAAAATTCACTAATCATAATAGTATTCATCCTAGGACATGTTGTTTATAAAAGACGATCATTTTTATGAAACTTGGAAACCATTTGATAAATTAATAATACTTGTAGTAGATAAAAATCCACTAGATTTACCAAATAGGGTTTTATTAAGCTAGATATCTCATATCACCAATGTTTGTTATTTAAGATCGGTTTTACGTTGCTTTAGATTGAAACAAACTTGTGTGTTTGTTGACGATGTCTTGGTTACTTGTGGATTTTCACGTAGTAAATGTGCAAGTCATGTACATGCATCACGTAGTATGACCTAGTTTATGCCAAATGTTAGGTCCTAAACTGATTTAACTGAAAAACACTCAGCGAGAATACGAACCATAAAATTTTCACTTATTAAACGTTCTATGAAACTTGGGAACCGTTTAAACAACTCATTTTTGAGCATTAAATTCTTTACTTTTTGCTCATTATGTTTAACATGACACGTACTTATAATACTACGCAACCCCGTCACATATAATCTACTTCCTGGCTCGATCTTTAGCCGTTTCGCACTCCATAAGGATGTCCCGTGTAACATGTAGTCACCATACATCCATATCATTATATAGGTGGTGACATCGTATGTAAATTAAAATTACATAATTAGACATCCACATCGCATTCTTTCTACATATACTGGTCCATCCATTTACTTTCCCAGATTCAATCTTTGGATTTCAATGTTGAACCTTCAAGAGTCTAATATAAATATGCCTGCACTTTCAATTCCCATTCTCAATAAGATCGTGATTAGTATTGTTAGGTTGCATTCGTATATTTAAAACCCATGTACACATATATGCAAGTCTCATTCCTCCATACATATGTTAAATTCCAATACGTGCATACATACCTTTCTATCCACACACACACACACACAGAGATACACTCAAATTTACATCCGTACTCATACTTATATACAAGTTCCGCTATCCACTCGTATTTACAACTCAAATGCATTCATACATGCCAATCCTAGCCACATACATACAAATAAACCACATACATACATGCACACACATGTCCCATCTACCTACACACAAATAAATCCTTATATACATACCCACATACATATTCCCTCGCTATACATGCTCACATACGAGTTCCATCCTTCCTTGCACCTCACAAAACTCTTTGGTAGGTTTAGGGTGCACTTCGGAATCTTAACGAGGCTTGGGAGTATTTCTAGCCATCGGCCAGACTGGGGGGCATAACCAATTCCATGCATGTCCGTCGGCGACGGTCTTTGCCAGTTTGACGCCCGTATTTTGGTCTTTTTGCTATTTGCGATCCCCGTTTAAGAGTCCGGTGAGTCCCAATACATAACTTAGAATTATTCCAAGCCTCTTAATCATTCTAAAACTAATTTACTTACCCCAAACATCCATATTCTACATCTTACCACACTACTTTCTTAATTAAACTACATATTACCCAATACAACATTACTTCCCTTGGCACCACTGTTATCTATCCATCCTTTTACGATTCCCATTATTCATGCATACAAGACTTCATTTACATAATTAAAGGTTAAGTTTGGGAATCACTTACCTCCAGCCCACCATGTTTATGCTAGTTTCCTTGCCTCCTCTTGACCCATTTGTCTTCTATGCTTAAGTCCATCTTGACATGATCCATATCCTTTCATGTCATAACATTCACATCATGATTAGCACACATGCCTATTCACATCAACAATCATTCCAACTTCTAAGTCACATTGACTTTCATGGGTAAAACTACTGACATACGACAGATATAGTTCCACTACCACATTGTTCATATTTTAAGGAATTCCTCTTACCATCATGTTTGCCAAATAGGTAATCAGTCGTGTATCACATAATCTCCTTTATCTCACAATCGTGTTAGGAAGCCTATCCGTGTTATTCATACATTGTTGATTTTCTAGAAAATCAATTGTCCAACATATAAACTTTCAACTTACGAACATATATCCATATTGATATAATAGGTCATACTAATGACACCAAATGCATTTCATACTCATGATGTATGACACATACAACCACACGATCATTTAGCTACATATATACATGTATATAATCAATATCATCCATACTAATATTTTCGGCAACAAAACGCTTAGCTAACACAACATAATCCTAACATCATCATCTACAATTAAGTCCACATGCTACATAACTAATACCAGTTCACTCCTTGATCACATCTAAACAATCAATCAAATCAGGGTCTGCCCGGACGGGGCGGGGTGGGCGACGACTCAGGGCCCAAACCCGGGGGGGTTGTTATTTTATGAAGTTTACGTTGCATAACTTAGAATAGAAATGTACTTAGTCGGAAATAGGCATAGTGAGGCGTGTGGTTCACTGGTTTGCATGTCCCTTTAATACCAAGAAGACCCGGGTTCTAATCCGGCGTCCTGTTTTTTAGTTGAGTTTTAGTTTTCTTTTTGTTTGTACCTATTCATTAAATTAAATGAAATGACATTAATTGACTAATTTTATTAAGTTACATTAAATGAAAATAAGAATTATTTAGTTACTTCCCAAGTTAGTTAAAAATAATTGTTAAATTAATTTTTAATTATTATTCAATCTACAAATAGCTTTACGTGTCCCATTTTTTTATGAAAAAAAATCTTATTTGGTTTTTCTTTCAAGTCTATGTGTTTTCTAAATAAATTGGTTAGGTTACCATGGTTTTACATGATCTTAAATTATAATTTTTAAAGATTACGAAGAAATTTTACGTATTTTCTAAAAATACACTTACAACGTGGTTTCTTGTATGTTTCGATGTGCAAATAAGTTTGTGATGTATTTTTCATCTACGTTTCCAAATAAAAAAAGCGGCCAGCCGAACATGTGGGTTATTCCCACAAGTTTTTTAATCCATTTTCATACATTTATATTTTCTTTATAAAAGTTTATATTTTAGGGGTTCGTATTTTCTATTCTCCAAGGGCCTATAGATTTTCGAAGATTTTCGGAGATGGCCCTGAATCAAATACTGTGCTTTGCACCATTCAAGCATAAAGTACAAGCTCCTAATGCATGTTTCTACCACATCATAGTAACAAATCCAATTTACACAAGAACTCCATCTAACATACACTGCTCATTTGAGTTTACTATCAATTACATTATTATCAAATTCTATACATATTCATCCATTAACTGCATACAATTTCACCAATTATTGTCACCTAAGCATTTCATCAAACGCTTGGCGTACACACCACATGTAAAGCACAAAGTACAAGTATTACATGCTTAACTTCCAAATTCATGGTATCAATCACCATGTTTCTTTCCAAAAGCAAATAACAATCATTCATAAACACTAAACATAGCATAACCTCTAGTTCTTTCAATATATTTATTAATTAAGCAAGATTACGGGTTCTTCTCTATGTTGAAAACCCACTTCACGCAATTCAAGAATCTTCATCCAATCTTATAAATTACTTGAATGACACCCACATACTTGCTAATCTAGTAATTCCAAACACAAATACTTAATTAATTACTTGAATTGACACCACTACTTGCTAATCTATAATTCCAAACACAATACTAATCTGTTCAATTCTAATTCATACAATATTTTCATCATTCAACACTTCTTTAGTCTAACCATCATCAAATAGAATTTTAGAACATACCTTATATTTAGCAAGTCTTGATGATCGAGAATTAAAGTTCATGCATGGAATTAAGGCTAAATGCTCTTTAATTTGGACAAAATGCATCAAACTGAGCCTTCTTCTCTTTCTCCTTCTTGTGGGTGCCAACATACCCCAAACCCAGCTACTGGGTTTTTACAAACTTCCTATCTTTTAATTAAGCACTTTCTATAGTGCTCAATTTCAACCCCTCACGTTTTATTAATGTATTTCCCATGCTTGATATTTCTTAAATAATTATTAGAAGAAAACTCCTTATTGTATTAACTAGGTTAATATCACATAATATTTTATTTCTTACAAAATTTCTACAACTGACATGAATAGTTAAAATTTGAATTTTGGTATGTTACACCAAACTAAGTCTAAATGAATCCCGTATATGAATGTATGTAATTTGAATGTACATATGATGACTTGGTTAAAGGGGAGTTGTCACACTCACGAACCACACAATTTCTTCACCCTAGATCCCCTGCAACAACCCTGGCTTGACTTCATGTCCTCGGCCCAATCCTCTTATCAACCCTTTCTTCTGGCCCTCGACATGACCATCTTGTTGACCCAATGCTCTTACATCACCCCCCTCTTAAAAGCTTTCATACTAGAGTCCTCACTATCAGTATCACTTCCATTGTAAGGTGCTAAATCAGAAACATCGAATGCATATGAAACCACATAATGGTCAAACAACTTTAACGTATACGCAATATCATTAATTCTTCTCAGGACTTGTAAATGACTATTAGCCCACGGTTTAAATTACCAAACCTCCCAATAAGAAAGTGTTCTCTTTCGCAAATAAACAAACCCACACAACGTATCCTTCATGTAACACAACCTGTTTTTGCATCCTATTGACTTGCTCGTTGTATCGAGCGTTGCTTCTGCAATACGGTCACAAACTTGTGCATGGATCTTCTTAATACTTTCTTCTCTATGTACGACCCCTGCATCATACCACACCCCCTCCTCTTGGAAGCTTTCATATCGGAACCCTCACTAACAGTGTCACTTCCATTGTAAGGTGCTAAATCAAATACATTGAAGGTAGATGAAACCACATAATGGTCCAGCAACTTTAACGCATACGCATTCTCATAAATTCATCTAAGGACTTGGAAATGACCATCAGCCCACAATTTAACTTACCAAACCTCCCGGTAAGAAAACGTTCCCTTCCGCAGATAAACAAACCTATAATATGTATTGTTCGTTAAACACAACCTGTTTTGGAATCTTGTTGACTTGCTCGTTGTATCAAGCATTTTTTCTTCAATACGATCACAAACTTGTGCATGGATCTTCTTAATACTTTCTTCACTATGTACGACATCTTCATTAACCACTGTACGGTCAAAGATATTAACTCTAAGGATTTTAGAGTATTACGCCCATAAAGCATTTCATATGGAGTATTGCTGGTAGTGCAATTGACATAACAGTTTATATGCAAATTCAGCTTGAGAACTACAAATGTGCATCCGTCCGAGGATGATGAGAACTGCTAAATTGCGATTTCGACATAAGTCGGGCTGTTAGGAAACCTTTTGTAAGTATTGAAGAAAAATGTGATCAATCTGATCATATGCTGAAGATAAAGTCATGAAGATCAAACAGAAAGAAGACACAGACAACAGGACAAAAGAAGAAAAGAAAATGAATCTTCAACATTCATTAGAAATAGATCACAAGTGAATGAAGACAATCAGAAAGGACCAATCTGATGGATCTGTTGATATTTCTGATAAACTCTGATCATCAGAATTTCTAATGAGCCAACATGTCTGAAAGATAAGGCCTGCCATATTTGGTAAAGTAGCAAGTTGATCTTGATAGATTCAACGAATATGTCAAAAAACTACTTTATGCAGGACAAGTGCATGAATAAAAAATGTTTATTCATGTTGAAGACTCTCTATAAAAAGAGAAGTAACCATTGAAGGATAATGAGTTAAGCCAAGCATTTAATACATACAACAAAACTCCATTATCCTTTCACCACATAATTATCAAAGTATTCGTTTGTAATAGTCAATAACCTCACAATCACATTGTAAATCATTTTGTTTCAAAGTGATATAAACTTGAAAATTCTATATTGTGTTTCTTGAAAGTTTGATTTCTATTCTCCATACTATTTTCATACTTGTTGAAATATTTGCCATATTAAGTCAAAAGAGCATTGTTTATCTGATATCAACACAGGCCCACAATGTCCACCAAACTTGACGTCCACATTCCGCTCAGATGATTCAAGAAACTTGCAGTTTTATCACTTTGACAACTTGATCTTGACAAAGATGATTCAAAAAACGATACAACCTTCTTATCATCAAGTAAGTCGTACTACTCTTAGATGTCATTGTTTAAAAATGTGGAAAGACATTAAAAACAATCAATTATAGGTTTTGAAATGTTAATAAACCGTTGTTAACTTAACTACCATTGTTTGGTAAGTTCCTCATGGTTTATTGGAATCGTACCTTTGCGTTACATTGGGTTGATCCAATAAGTGGCAAATGATAAAAGGTACAATTGTGTCTAAAGTATTGGATATGCACATACCGTAGAAATTTATTTTATCTTTTATTTAACTTTAAAATTACAAGAAAATATAAATATATTTTCTATATTTTATAACACCTCAAATATTACAAACAATAACAACCCTAGTAAATCCTATAAATAGCAAAACTATTAGTAGGGTATAGGGAGGGTGAGATGTAGGCAAACCTTACATCTTTTCTTTTTCTAGTAGATTTCTATTCCTATATTACTAGTTATGTTTGTTTGTCTACTGAAGTCGTTCAAAATTAAAAATAAAATATCATCTGATTTGTAACGATGTTTTTTTTTCATCTCGGTTCATGAAATTCAAGATATGAAAGAAGGTTTTATAAATATGTTACGCGACGTTTTTACCGTTAGTAGAAAATGATATACGAAATATCAAAAATTATTTTGTGAATTGGATAAACAATATTTCAGGCCAAACTTTGAACTGCCAACTAGGTGGAATTCGACTTGGTGGAAAGAAAGGGAATCCCGTTTCCACGTTCTAGCCGCCATGGCTCTTGATCTACTAAGCGTCCAAGCTTCTATAGTAGCTACGGAATCGGCTTTCCCTCTTAGTGGCAGGGTTATATCTATGCGAAAAATGAGGCTCACTCGGCTGGCAGTGGAAATGTGCATTTAGATTAAAAGACTAGTTGGACGTGGTGGAACGTATACAACATATGACGAATCTTATAGGCAAACTCTATTTGGTAGAACCAATACATGCCTACAAAGTATCATAAGAATGGGTGGCTCCACTTTCCGATGGCGAACTCGCTATTGAAGAATTGGTATGCTCAACCAAACAGCAAGATTAGCCGAAAGATTTAGCGAAGACGTCAAAGAATTGAAGAAGACGACTATCGTTATATATTAAAAATGTATACGCGATTTTTCATGTTTTGTTTAAAAAAGTCATGTAGTTTTAACCTATTCGGTTCTATAGGTTATAAGTATTCACTTGGTAAAACTGGTTATTATAATAGCCTCTTTTTTTTCTTCCCAAAACCGTTCTGGTTTAATAAGCGGTTCGTTAAAGCGTTTTGTGCACCTATTTTGACATAGGTCATTATGATCACTTAGGCTAGTTTTCCGTTAGGGCCAAGTCACTTCCATAAATTATATCTTGGGCCTGTTGGCTTTATCCATTTGGGCTTATGTTATTATCATTCACAAATACCCACTAAAAGTGTACCGAACCCAATTTGGACCCAAACTGGTTTCGGTTTATAAACTGGCCCGGTTTTCTTTAGATTGGTCTCCAATTGTTTGGGTTAAGAACTATTTTTAGGGATGAAAACTCCAACCCACCCAAACCGATTCGGATCGGGTTCAAACTAGATTTTTTGGCGGGCTCATACCGGTACAGGTTGGCACCGATTCTCAACACAAAAGTCCAAAATCAGTACCAAACCATCAGGTCGGGTTGGACCCAAACTGGTTTTTTGTCGGGTCGTTGTTGGGCCTGATCAATTTCCGGGTCGTTGTTGGGCCTGATCAATTTCCGGGTCGTTAGGCCCAAACCGGATCTTTTACACCCTAATACACACCCAAATACCCAATTACTCGATAGACCACGTGGAAGCATAACGTTTCCCAGAAAGAGTCATATGTGTTAAATTAACTTAGCTACCATTTAAGGCTTATAAAATTACTATGTCATATATGGTTTATTCTAGACCTACTTTCACCAACCATAAATCGGATACCCGGAAGCATAACGTTTCCCACAAAGAGTCATATGTGAAATTAACTTAACTACCATTTAAGGCTTATAAAATTACTATGTCATATACAGTTTATTCTAGACCTACTTTCACCAACCATAAATCGGATACGTGGTCCATGATCTACTAAGCTTTCATGCTTCTACAGTAGCTATGGAATCGGCTTTCTCTCTTAATGGCAGGGTTATGTATGTCCGAAAAAATGAGGCTCACTCAGAATCTCAGATGGTGTTGGAAATGTGCACTTGCTTAAAAGACTAGTTGAACGTGGCGTAATGTATACAACATATGACGAATCTTAAAGACAAACTCTATTTGAAAGAACCAATACATGCCTACGAAGTATCAAAAGGACGAGTGGCTCCACTTTCCGATGACGAACTTACTATTAAAGAACTGGTATCCTCAACCAAATCGCAAGATTAGCCATAAACACTTGGCGAAGACGTCAAAGAATTGGAGAATTGAAGACGAAATTGATCATTATACATTATAAAAATGTATTCGTGAATTTACTGTGTTTTGTTAAAAAAAAAAGTTATGTAATGTTAATCTTTGTGTTCATTGAATATATATCATATATTCTAGTGTTTGTTTGGTTTTTTTTTTTATATTTTTTTTCTTCTTCCCAAAAACAGTCCCGTTTAATAAGCGGTTCAATTAAAAAAAACTTTTATGCACCTCTACGGCTCTACCTCTAGAGTCTATACATATTTGCGAATAGGCCACTTATGATCACTTGGGCTAGTTTTCCTTTCGCCAAGTCACTTCCAAAAATTATATCTTGGGCCTCCTTTTATTGGGCCTATTGGCTTTATCCATTCGGGCTTATCTTATTATCAGAGTCGGACCTATAGTACAAGTAACCTATGTTTGGGCCTAGGGCCCCTACTTAAAACAAACTTAATATGCTAACCGTTAATATTTGTGCAAACTTATTGTTTTAGACTTGTTTGGTTTCTTATAAAAGCAAACCGCTCTCTATTATAATTGTGTTCGATTTTTTATTGGTTTCAAACATGGTCAAAAGAGTATCGATTATAACAATCAAAGAAGAAAAAATACCCCAAAATTTCGTTTCGCTTTGGGTCTCCAAAAAGGTTGGAATGACCCTGGTTATTATCATTCCCAAATACCCACTAAAGGTGTCAGAACCTGGTTGGGCGCAAACTGGTTCGATGGTTTTTTTTTAGTTTGGTCTCAAACCGGTTTGGGTTAAGAACCGGTTCTAGGTATGAAAACCCTAACCCACCCAAACCCATTTGGATCGGGTTCAACCGGGTTTTAGCGTTTAAACCGGTTTTTAATCAGTTTTTTAGTCTTTTAGTCGGGCTCACACCAGTTCGGGTTGGAACCGATTCTCAACACGAAACTCTAAAACCTGTACAAACCATTGGGTCGGGTTGGACCCAAATCGGTATATAACCGGGTTGGGTCAGGCCGCATCAATTTACGGGTCGTGCCGAAACCGGAATTTTTACACCCCTAATACACACCCAATTACCCGATAGACCATGTGGAAGCATAACTGTTCCCACAAAAAGTCATATGTGCTAAACTAACTTAACTACCATTTAAGGCTTATAAATGTACTATTTCATATTTTGTACATAAAGAATATGGTTACATAGTTTCTTATATACCTACTTTCACCAACCATAAATCGGATTTTCGACATGTGGCGGTAAGAGATGAAGATCACTAGAGTGTTGTTTGTTGTAATCCCGAGTTCCTGGTACTGCCCCGGTGCACAGCCTCAAAAACTCGTTACCGGTAAAACAATAATGTGCGAAAGCTAAGGTTCCGTCGATCAAACTAGGAACTGAATTCGACTTTCTTGTCAACCGGCTGGTCTGGTTAGAATCTTGTCAAGCTCAGAAGACTCCATGAACCGTTGGGTGGCTGCTTCCCATGAAAGATTGAACCGCTGGTCAGGTGTAAGAGGGTGTGGCTCACTGTCCATGGCTAAGTTGACTTTTTCTACAAAATCTTGTGGTGAATTGTAAGTTAAACAGTTGGGAAATGACCTAAAGAAGTCATTTGAAGGGTGGTCTGCACAAACTACAAATTTTCCCATTGCAAGTGCTTCAGCTGTTGCTGTGCATAGCACATCACTCACACTTGGATTTATAAACACTTTGTAACTGCCAAAAAAATATAAAGAGTAAAATGCCATTTTCGTCCATGAGGTTTGGCCAACCTTGCGACTTTCGGCCAAAGGTTTGTTTTTTTTGCATCTGTATCCAAAAGGTTTGAAATCTTGCCGGATGAAAATGGCAAGATTTCAAACATTGTTGGATCCAGATGCAAAAAAAAAAACAAACCTTTGGACGAAAGTCACAAGACTGGCCAAACCTTAGGGACAATGGCATTTTACTCAATTATATAATATGGTAAGTTTGTAAGTCTTACCTGTGAAGTGAGTCATCAGCATGGTCTATGCCTTTCATGAAGTTCACATTTAAGTTCAACTTTTTGGCTGTACTTTGTACTTCATTCGCATCCTCGCCGTTACCATAAACATCAATCTTGAACGCGTTATCAAGATTATCTTTTTGTTTCGCTAATAAATCTATTAACTCGCGGTATCCCTTAGCCCAAACCATTTTGCCCAAAAAGTACGCTCCTTTCGAGAACGATTGACCCCCGTTTTCCCTTTCTGCAGCCGTTTTCTCCCCGATTTTCAAAAACTTCGGGTTCACGCCATGAACGTTACAAATTACAGACTTGGGTAAATCTTGGGTTGCAGCAGAAAGTCTAAGTACCTAAACATATAATATCGAAAAATCAAATACTCTCATTATAAGCAAATTGTTTATGAATTAAGTCATTAACTCAGTACCTTATCGCAATATGCTCGTGTAACCAAATTGTTTATATGCTTTACGAAAAACGCTTGGAGAGCGCCGTTTTTTTCCCGCTTTATATACTCTAAGTAATTCGTGTGAACAATACCGACGACATGATTGAACTTATTAGTCCAACGGTTACCATGATGATACCAATTTAGATGTTCGGGTTCTTCAAGAATCGCAATGTCAGCTTCCTTAGATGAAATGAACTTGGATGTATCGCCAGCGGGTATAATACTGCGTCTCTCTTTTTGAAACTAAATTGTAACAAATAAATGTATAGTATCAGTATAGGGGCGCGTTCAACTGTTCATCACTGAACCAATTTTATGCAAATATAGAGAGATATGAAGGAGGTTTTTGCGGTTACATAACCGCCTTATGTTCACAGTTAAAAACTTCCACATAGACAAATTTATCATTTACCACATAGGAGTAAACTGCCAAAATGGCCTCTGAGGTTTGGCCAGATTTGCCACTTTAGACAGAAAAGTTTTTTTTTTATCACAGGGGACCATGGAAGGTTTAAAGGCCATTTTGGCCCACGTTTTATCATGATGTTAACTGAGGACGTTAACTCAGGGGCAAAATTGTCATTTCTCACCTCAGGGGCCATTTTAGCAATTAAAGAAAACAAAATTGTCAACCCGAACCCGACCAGTTTTTACGGGTCAACCTGAATCCGACCCGTTTTATTACAACGGGTCATATCAGTCGACCCAAACCTGTTTTTTTCGTGTCGGGTTCAGGTTTGGTTCGGGTCAAGAATTATCACCCCTAGCTGGGGGTGGGTTTTATATAAAATAAATAAAAAAATAATATTTTGTTTTTTTAATTGCTTAAATGGCCCTTCAGGTGAGAAATGACAATTTTGCTCCTGAGTTAACAGACCTCAGTTAAAACCATGTTAAAAGTGGGCCAAAATGGCGCGCTTTTAAACCTTACAGGTCCCCAGTGGTAAATAATGAAAAAAAATATCTTTCTGTCTAAACTGGCCAAACCTCAGGGGCCATTTTGGCAGTATACTCTACCGCAAAGGCTTATCGCATACAAAGTTATTTGGTTTGATTTCTATATCAGGTCACACTTTGTTTGTAATCATGTAAAGGCTCAAACTTTGAAATAAGATTTCATTTAGGGTAGTCTTGAAAGTTAGCCGGTTTTTAGACTACACATACAAAAGTCAACATGGTCAAAGTTACCGACCCGTCTGCTACCATGCCCATAGTTTGATTAGCTAACGGGTCAGATTACTCTAAAAATAACTTTTTTTGACAGTATGAGTCTTTTTATTCACTAACCCTTTGTCGAAACGAAATTTACCTTTCCAGGATAGAAGGAAATTTTGAAATCGGTTTTAAACCCGACTCGTTCCTCAAGCCAGCTGCGTATATAAACTTCTTGTTCTTCTGGTGAAGTGAAAGTAATGTTGTTTGGATAAACTAACTCCTGATCTTTTCTTGTAAGCCAAGGAACCAATAGTGTGATGCTTTGTTTTCTAGATTTTGCTAAATACGCTGCACGAAACAAAGGATTTACCGCTGTCCCTGTCATCCATGGAAGACTAGCAGTTGTGACAATGGCAACATGCCTTTTCCCATTGGTAAGTTCATGATGATTGACACCAGTTTCATAATGGTGTCCTGTGCTATGAAGAACGCTAGCGATTCTTGAATCCAGATCATCGGTTGTGGTATCGTTTTCGTGGTTGAAAGATTCGCTGGCGTAAATAGGGGTTAACTGAAGTTGATTTTTCCTTTTGGTGCGTAAACTTTGAATTATTTTGTCAGAAACATCTGTAGCATACAGCATAATACATGTTTAAGAATTTAAAACAGAATATCAAAATAAAAATGGATAAAATTAATTAGTTACCCTTTTTAACACCTAATTGATCTAAAAATGGTCCTGATTGCCTAACCAAATATGCCATAAGTTCTGGTAAATCCAATGGTGGAATGTCCTTTGAATTGTCTGGTTCCTTGCAAATTGATTTCTGCAAGACGGATAAACCAAAAGAACTCAAAACAACTGAAAAACAGTATTGACGAATAATATATCCTATGTATTGAATAAATGAAAAACACATCTCTTTATACAGAAATATTACCATGAAAAGAATAGTGTAAAGCTAAACTAATGATTAGACAATGTCTAGTGGGGCGTGAAGGGGCTACCAGCCTGCCACCTCACCCTTCACGCCACCAAAATATTACGCGATTGTTAAAAGGGGTGCCAAAGAGGGTGGGGGTGACGCCGATTCAAAGCCAACCAATCACACATTTTAACTTTTTTTCGTTAACCTATTTTAGTTAAAACCATCACACCCCTTTGAAATGGTGGTTTGGTTAAACCAAGTGTGGTGAAATAACTAAAATGTGCAATAACTACTATCACATCGTACACAAAGACACAATAACTAAACTACACGATAACTAGCTTTAGTGGTTAAACCAAAAATTAAATAAAAAATAAATAAAAAAGATATGATTGGTTGGTTTAGTGGTGTAACGACAAACCGTTAATATTTATCCTAATAATCAAACCAGAAACCAGAGATAGAATAATATATTTTTCTAAACAACAATCTAATCTACTTCTATTTCTATGTCATCCTGGTACTCCGACCCTCGACCTCATTAAGATTTTTTCACAATTACACACCTTAGTATCGCGAGACCAAGCGCACTTTAGTTGATAGAATAAAAACTAACAAACTAACTTAAGTATCATAGATAATAAACTCGGTTTCGGTTAGGGGATGCTAAACAGGTCGTGTTCGCGGGTTGGCGGATTCAATCTGATCCGAACCTGAAAATTTTAGACGAACCCGAACCCGAAAATCAAGCCACACATATGAACCGAACACGACCAGAATATTCAGAGGTTCACCCGAACACAACCTCTTCAACCAGACTTTTTTTAACTTTTTCTACAAATTTATATATTAATATTACAATTTACTCCAAAATAATACAAACATATATAATACAAAACTTTTAAATTATAAAATCTTATCAATTTATCTTTTTAAGTTATAATTATCGCATAAAATACACATCCAATTAGATTCATTACATAAAACATATTGTAAAAAAAATAATATAATATAAATGGCTTAAACGGGTTAACCCGCTAGACCGCCAACCGAACCCGACCCGTTTAGCTAAATGGGTTCGTGGGTTCAACCTGAAACTGACCTTCGTGTTATGTTTCCAGGTCGTGTTAGAAATTCACACCCCTAGTTTCGGCTAACAAGAACACAATAAGATAACTTGGAATTTGAAAACTAACCAGACTGGATTTAACTTTCATAACAAACTCACTCTTCCTAGTCCCTTCAAAAACCTCCGATGAAGAACTCGATTTAAAAACCCTAAATCCTTCACGCTCACTAAACTCAACTTCCGAAACAATCGCCTGCTTTATCTCCTTCAAATCAATCCGCAACTTCGCGCTAGGCCTCCACTTGTTCAACACTCCACCACTATCGGAACCGTGAAACGACGACGTTACAGGCACCGGAACCGAACATGATGATCGGAGAAAGTTCTCGAACTCACGGTCGAACGAAGACGCTAGGTTTTTGAACGAATTCGCTCTGGCTTTCATTAATCGGATGTCTGCTTTTGTTGAATCTTTCACTTCTCTCCATCCCTTTGATATGAAGGATATTGCTTTCTCCGCTGTTACCATCGCCGGTGAATCGTCAGACTCCGGTGGCCTGAAATTCGTCATCGGTGTTTTTATATAAAATTTAGTGTCACGTTGGTTTTAAAAAAACACATGTGTACATATGTGTGGGTATATATAGAGGTGCACAAATCGGGTTTTTTTATAATAGCTGGTTTTGAGTATGATCGGGTATTGAAAAATCGGGTATTTAAAGAAACTCGGTATGGTTTAGGTATGTGTATTGAAGAAAAAAACCGATACGTATTCAGGTAAGGTATGATCAGATTCGGGTATAAACAATATTAGAACCGGGTATGTGTTCAGATAGTAATTCCTGGTTTTAAAATGTAAGCTTATTTATATAATATTATTTTGCAACAAGTTTGTGCATATATGATTGTACATGTTGCTTTAGTGGTTTTTTTTGTTCAAAACCAAATTGTTCAAAAAAAATTTATATTTATATACTATTAATTTATAACATTGTTAGGCATTAAAACTTGTATTTTTAGCTTATAAAGTTGGACATTGGTAACATTGTTAGGCATTAAAACTTGTATTGTTAGGTAGGGATGAATACGGTATCTGTTTGGTACCGGCATCGAAAGTACCGGTACTGAAAAATGAGAAAAGTGGGTACCGCTATCGAATACACCGGCCGTAACGTGGAGCTCATGTATAATGTTTAGGGGCTGTTTGGCAACTTCTGAATGGTTAATTGTTGAATCAGTAAGAGGTCTGAACTATTAAGCTTTGAACTAGTAAGAGGTCTAAACCATTCAGAGCCTCATTAAAAGGTAAACAAACAACCCCTTAGCATTTAACTAACCCATGCTGCTGAATTTGTAAGCCCTGGCCGCAACGCGACGGGGTCTTACATCTAGTTTATATCATATTACAGAAAATAAATTCGTTTAATAATTAAGTTTGTTTTGAAATTTTAAATAATTAAATTAAATTACAGTAACATAAATTCACTCAAGTATAAATAACATAAATTCAATCAACTAACTATTTGCTTTATAGGGTTGAGTTATAATACAAAGGGTTTTAAAATAAGAAGTGTAAGAAGAAACCTAGGTGACAAATATCCTAAGAGAAAAAAAAAACTTGTACATGCAAAAACCAAAAAACTAAACCCACCCCCACCCAAAAACCTAACCCCCCCCCCCCCCCCACCCACCACCACAAATTAAATGCTAAAAGTAAACCTCAAAAACCTAAAAAAATATCTAAACATCTCCCCCTTCCCCAAACCCAAGCTAAATGCTAAAAACTAAACCCTCAAAAAATCTAAAAAACACAACAAAAAATATGTTGTTTATAAAAAAAACGCTACTTTTTGTCACTAATTTTTTTAGTAACGATAAAGTAGCGATTATTTTAATAGAATATTGAAAAAATATTTATGTGTTTTTTTAAGTATTTTTGATTGTGTTCACATTGAAGAATATTCATTCTTATCTTTCTTACAATTAAAGTTTCTTTGTATTTGATCCTTTCTTATAAAACATGTAACGTAAACATAAAAATATACTTTAAAAAATTCAAATACTCTATCGGGTAAAAAAAAGTGTTATTGGGTATAGGGTATAACATGGTTCGGGTATAGGGTATGACCGGTTTCAGGTATGTTTGGGTATAAATCGGCTACGGTTTCGGATGCGGGTATTGAGCTCAAAAAGTATATTCTATCCATACCTTACAGAAATAGTCAGGTTAGTTTACAAGTATAAAATACCCGAGTACGGTAATAATCGGTTTCAGTATTTTTTTCGGAGTCTGGTTCCGACTACGAGTATTGGGTGCAAACTCTATATAATATAATGTATTCATTTTATTGTTATTGTTACTCGTGATTCGTGAATTGGAGATTCTAATTGGTAATGGGTAAAAGTGGCGTGTTGCGCACGCTTCTCGAATTCTTTGTTTACGTGGCAGTTTTTTATTGGTTAGGGATTACGTGGAAATATTTATTTTTGTCTCGAGATTCTTACGACCTTTTGGCTTTTATCTATAGATTTTTTTTTTGGAATATGCCGGAAGATACCAACGTTATTGATAGCCGATTAATCATTTTCGTATTGGTCGGTTGGGTTTTATAATAGGTGTGACTAAATTAATCACCATAACCGATAACCGACTCATAAACGAATCGATATCAACCGATTACTGACATAATCAATGGTTATAGTTATGAAGCTTTGTTTAACTGATATAACCGAACCGAACTTGTAATGTTTAGCTTGGGTATTCCCCCGGGAAACCATACAGCCGACCGCCACTTGAGAGTCGTTGTGCCATCACAATAGCTGAACACTCTCTGACGTAACACACGGTAGGACGAAAACCCCGATGGGCTCAGAATAGAACCCAACACCTCTACAAAGAATCTAGGTTTTATCCATAGTTCTAGATTTGATGGGAATACATAGACACATTCAACGAAACAGTTTAAGATTCCTTCCGTCTATGCTTTCATGTTTGAGACTTGATGTGGCATACATGGACAATTGGTTTGAAATGAATTAGAAAGGAAAATGGTGTAATCGGTAGTTCTTATAGCTTGCTGGTCAATTTGGAGGGCTCATAAGTCGCAACACGGTGTTTCCTGGCAAGAAATTTGTCATACCGGAATTTTGAAGGAGATAAAGAGAATCGGGTTTCTTTAGGTTAAAATAAATTCAAACTAAACTCGTTCGAGGAGCTAACTTGATTGTAATTTTTTTTTGTCTAGGAGTCTAATGTATGGCTAGCTCTTTACCAGTTGTATTTTCTTCTTTTGTTTAAGTATATCTTGTTTTATTTCATTGTTGTTCAAAATAAAACATGCTTCTAAATATACATTGGTTATAATTTGTATTATCTAGTCACGTATCACATGTATTTACGCATGCAATTTGTCGAAAATACAATCTTAAGACATACACAAGAGTAATGTGTGATTGTTGAATCGTATTTTTTTTAATATGAGTATAGAGTTGTGAAACTATTAGGATGGTGTTTGGTTTTTTGGTTTTCTTTTAATTAAAGCAATCAATGAACTACATGTCATCACTAGGTTCATTAATAGGAAAATTTAATTACGTAATGGATAAAATTGAAAATATAAGAAGAGTATGTCAAATCGCAAAACTATACAAAGTATTTTACGTAAAAATATAGTTTTCCCATCAACTTGAATATTGATATAAAAAGAACAATTGCAATAAGAAAAAACACCTTTAAAGTAAAGAGGAAACACAACAATTAATTTGTTAGGTTTATGTATGACTTTTAGATAATGATATGAGTTTCAACTTATTAGGAAGTAAAAATGTTATATTTGGGGTGTTAAAATGTTAGCTTAGAAGGAAAAAAACAAGACAAAAAATATATATATTGTTTAGGATAGACAAAACATTAAACATGTGCCTTAACACTTACCTAAAGACTTGGTGAGGATTGAGACCTCTTAGTAAAGGTATTGCCAAACATTCGTTCCAAACTAATTTCTTCTCATGTGACGTGCTCTTGTCTCGTTCATTAATCTACTCCTTGGTTTTTATCCAAAGGTTATTTAGAGTGTGAAGCAAACTTTCCACTATTTTAGGGTGAAGTTAGTTGTGTCTGGTTAATTCCTTGGTTAGGGATATTCTTTGTGATATTCTAAAGCAAACTGGGATTTCAGCAAAAAAGGAGGCTCCGATGAACTTTCTGTCGGATCCGTTCGATGGGAGATATACTCTTCGACCAACCGATATTCTTGTGTTTGGGTGGACATGGGAAAAAACGCTTGTGTGGACCTTACAGGAGTGTCCCCTCTTGTGGGGTTCAGGGATAACGAGTTTGTTGCTGATCACGCTGCACTGAAGGCAAAGTCGCTAAACACAAGAAAGCTTGTTTGGAGAATCAACATGTGTTTATATCATTTGGTTTTGATACATTTGATTCCCTAGCCCCGAAAGCAGTGGAATTCCTAAACAGAGTTCAGCGGGTCGTGAATAGTAATCTCTCAACCTCTAAGAGTCGATTCGTCTTTAGTAGGCTCAGTTTTGCAATTCAAAAGGGGTTGCGGCGCAACTTGTTGTTCGTTTACATGCCATTTGTTTGTAATCTGTTGTTTTGGCGTTTTAATGAGAAACGAATGAGATATTTGACAAAAAAAATTACGAGTGGTTTAAGACACATCGTTGTAATTAGTTAACGAAACATTGGAGTTGCATAGTTTATTCGTACTTTAAAATGTTATTTACGTTCCAAACCTTGGTAGATCCTGAGCCACCCCATGGTTGCCGACAACCCGCTACCACCCGGTCACCACCGAAGCGCCGTCTATCGCCCCACACAGCCACCGCCACTCGACCGAGTCTAATCCAATCCCAATCACACCCTGTGCACGAGTTGGTCCAGCTCGGTTCTTTCCACGAGACCACTACGCCGGCGACCTCGCTCTTTCTGATCGCCCTCGACCACGTTGACCACCACCCGACTCCTGAGCTCTCCCTCTCGATGTCTCTCTCTTTCTCCTGCTCCATCTCTCTGATGCCGCACCCCTAGGTAGATAATAACCTAAGGTTTCCCATCTAACTAATCTTAATCAAAACTAATTACATCTGGGTCCCCTAGTTCTCTTTTGTGTGGCTTGGACCTTAACTAGTTCATACTCCATTTAAACGACCGCTAGACCCCTTTGATCCCGTTAAATTATATCCTTTATGATCCCAATCACTAACCATCTTGTTCTTGTGAATCATGTTAACTAAACCGGGTTGAAAATATGTGGATGATAAAATCGGGATTTACAAGTATTGATTAAAATGGGAATTTACGTTGTGCATATGCAATATAATTAAAACCATATCATCATTAACAATTACAGTTTTAAAGTTAAAATTAACAAGTTAACAAATTGTATAGAATAACTAAACCTTACCTCTAATATACTATTTGAAAGAGTATCACGTGTTAAACCTCAACCTTCCCACAAAATCTGCTCTTACTTGAAATGTATTTTTAATTTATAGTTTATAACGATAATGATTTTTTTTAAATTATACTTAAAAAACAAGTTTTTATGACATTTCTTGACATTATATTTATAATGATCACAGTCTTTTTGTGTTATGTTACAAAACAAAATGACCCTTTAAATATAATCTAATTTTGAGCTTTTAGTGAAAGAAATTTATTTATTCAAGCCATGATTTTCCTGTATAAATATTATGTGCATCTAGTTTCTGGGTTTTTTCTACACAAGAGTTGTTAAGAACTTTAATTTTATAAAAGGATTGAGTATTTATTACTATGAGCAAGAGGTTCCAAGATTGCGGGATGATTAGCCAGTACACCTACTTGTCTTAATGTGTTTCACAAACAAACAGTTTTATTATTCAACCTATGTAATACACTGGACTCTAACCTAGTAATTGATATACAACTACAATATTAATTTCTTATTGATATGGGATTCTCCTTGCTCGAAACCCACTCTCAAAATTGCTAAACTCTTATACCAATTGGGCCCTTATCAAACACAACAAACACGAGATGAACGAGTAGTCGAGTATCGCTCAACTCTTTTATTATAAAACAAATCACACAAATTACAATAGCCCTAACCATCTATTTTACTATACTCATACTAATCATAACCAAATTCACTCTCTAACAAACATGATAATTCAAACTATTTAAACACATAAACCAAAATATCTTTATCTTAAACCCGCTTGAAATATTTTTAACCCCCATTTAAATTTTCTGTATAGTTCTTCAAATAAGGATTATCCCTTCATTTTTCATTGTCCTAACTAGACGTCGTAATTAACTAATACTAGGGTTTAAAGGAGTTGATTTGCGTATGAGGTACTTGAGATTAGTTCGTTAGTAGATTGATTTAAGTCGAGCTTAAAACGCGCTCTTGCCTGAACTTCATGTACCAAGCTTGGTTAGACTCATGATTATAATAAATATATATTACATAATAAAAAATTGTATGTGTGTGTATATATACAGAGAGAGAGAGGTTGGTTATTGTACAATACAGCTTAACGTACGATGGTACGCGACTGTATTTTCAACATGCGATTTTGGTGATTTCAAAAATACAACATGCGATTTTGCTGCCTAAAATTAACATGCGAAATTGATTGTTTTATAACATGCGAAAATGTATCGAGGACAGTTCGTACGTTAAGCTATTTTGTACGATACACTTTATCTCTCTCTATATATATATATAATGTAAAACTACATAAATAATAATCTTTGTGCCATGTATATATCTCCATTACTATATAAAGCATCTCCTTTAGGATAGTGATGTAATTTCAAAAATAATATGAAACATGTTAAAGTGTTGAGGCATAAGGGTACACGTTCTCTATACAATACTTGTGTATTTAATAAACTATAATAACTATCTTGGTATTAAATGTAAGGTTATTAACTTTATAAGTTTATAAACTTGATTTTTAATCAATAACAAGTGCTTATAACTTTGTATTAATGTAAGGTTATTAACAAGTGCTTATAAATCTGATTTTAATTAGAGTTAATTACGTGTTTCGTCTTTGTGGTTTGTTGAAAATAACCATTACAGTCTATCAGTTTAAAAAATGCCAAAACAATCCCTATACTTTCACTTTTGTAACAATAACAATTTACCCTCACTAATGCCGTCAAGTTATTATGTTAGTTTATTTGAAATGACCATAATGCCCTTGTTAATAAAGAGTTAATTACACTTTCCATCCCTGTGGATTGCTAAAAATAACTACTGTAGTCCATTAGTTTAAAAAATGTCAAAACAGTACTAGTACTTTCACAACTTCCACCTTCAACTCACTAATAATGGCGATTAACAGCTTCATCTATCTACTATCCTTTAATCTATTCTTCACTCTCTATGTTTCTTTAGATCCAGCCGGAACATCACTTGCTCCGTCTCCACACCCTCTCCACTTCATCCATCCTGAACATCTCCCACCACACACACATACCTGAACGATGACCACTTCCACCACCCATTCTGCATTTTTGTAACAATAACATTTCACCCTCATTAACGCCGTCAAGTTATTATGTTAGTTTATTTGAAATGACCGTAATGCCCTTGTTAAAAAAAGAGTTAATTACGCTTTTCGCCCCTGTGGATTGTTAAAAATAACTATTACAGTCCATCAGTTTAAAAATTGTTAAAACAGTACTAGTACTTTCACAACTTCCACCTTCAACTCATTAACAATGATGGTTAACAGTTTCTTCTAACTACCATCCTTTAATCTACTCACTCTTTATGTTTCTTTAGATACAGTCGGAACATCACCTGCTTCTGCTCCACACCTTCTCCACTTCATCTATCCTAAACATTTCCCACTACCACATACACATACCTGAACGATGACCACCTCCACCACCCATTCTGCCCACCACTGTCATCAAACTACCACCCACTCCTACCCCACACCCCATGACCGTTCTCTTCAATCAATCATTAGCTAATTCCTTTCCTACCGATGAATTCTACTAATTCCGACCACTACACAAAGCACCTCCCAGACCTCATCTCCTCCCCTCAAGTTTTTCACGTAGGCCTTAAGTTTTCCCAGGGCACCAATTCTGACCACTACACAAGGCACCCCCCTTCCCGCGCGATTTTGATTATGGTGGAAATTTAGGTGGTTGGCAATTTCGATTGTCACACCCCGACCCGCAGCGGAATAAGAGTCGGGGCATAATTGGGTTATCACCAAAACTCATGATATTTACTAATATGTTTCATATTTATTAAAGTTAAAATTACATTCCAAATAATCCAAACATGTCCATAAAATACAAAGAAAATAACCAAACAAAATAATTCCAAGCTCTAAATCATTTTATTCTTCTAGTCCAATCCTATGTGTTTCTGGCTGCAGCTGGTTCACCTGTATCATGTGTAAAAATGGGGGTTTTTGGGTCAACATAAGTTGGCGAGTGAACCTTGTTAGACAAACATTTATTATTGATTTACTTGTTAGTTTATCAATGAAAAATTGTGCATAACCATAAATGAGCAAATGTAAATAATCAAGCAGTAGCAATTGCAATCACATCTATAACATACAATAACATATGATAGCATACATTAACATACCAACATCATACGATAAATAACATGAATGAAAACTGTGCGATCAAGGCTAAATCAAACGGAGCCGATCGTATTGCATGTACTGAAAATGATAAATGTCTGTGCGATCAAGGCTCAATCAAACGGAGCCGATCGTATTGCATGTACTGAAAATGATAAATGTCTGTGCGATCAAGGCTCAATCAAACGGAGCCGATCGTATTGCATGTACTGAAAATGAAAAAAATGTATGTGCGATCAAGGCTCAATCAAACGGAGCCGATCGTATGTTGGCACGCTAGTTTCACGCTCAAAATGTAATGGGGAACTTGCTCAACGCTCATAATGTAATGGGGAGTGGCGGCCTATGAAATTGCATATACTGAAAATAATAAATTGAATCTAACAATAACCACATAAACAGTTGAAACAAGCTGAATACACATGTTCATGATATGATGTATGCACAATGATTTAAATATAATATATAGCAAGACACATGATACACCCCAAAACGTAAAAAACGGGGAATTTGTAAAGATTCACTCACATTGGGTGCGTTTGATTGGAGATGATGAGATGCGCACGAGTCGGGAGAGTTGAACAACGAGAATTACTAACCTAAATAATAACGGAAAAATATAGTAAATGAGTGGATTTTAATAAGGATTTTAATGGAATTTTTAGATATATTTTTGTGAGTTTAAGGCTATTTTCTATCTTTAAAATATTATTTTTAAGTATTTTTAATTGATTTTTAAATTAAATTAAATAAATAAAAAATATAAAAAAAATTGTTTATTTTTGCGTTGACCGTTGACCATTGACCGTTGACTTGTTGACCTGTTGACCGGTTCGGTCAGTGTGCATGTATGCGCTGGGTGAGACTCGAACCCGAGACCTCCCGTACGCGTGCACGCAGCTCTACCAACTGAGCTACGTGTCTAACCCGAAATAATCTTGTTTTTAATTATATTTATATACTAATTCGATTTATTCAAAATTCATTTGTTTTAAAATAAATTTTAAATCATCGAACCGGGGCCGTTAACTAGACTCGAATGCGTGACGTGCGAGTTAGTGTTGCACACAGTCCACCGCTGGACTGTGTGTCTAACCTGGTTAATATTTCGGTTTTTATTATACTTAACATCTATATGAGTTAACCCGGTTCGGTTAGAAAAATAAAACATTTTTATATCAGAGAGGGTGCGTGTATCAGGGATCGAACTCGCGTCGCGTATGAAATTTGTTTGCACACAGTCCACCGCTGGACTGTGTGTCTAACCCGTTCATATTAGTGATTTTAAATAAACTTATAACTTAACTATCTTCGTCTTCTTTGCTCAATTTACAGTCGACTGTGTTACTAATCTGTTTCTTGCTTTTACGATTATCAATCATTCATAAGACTAAAATGAAATGGCAGAGACGGTGTTGGAAGTAAACATACCGTAGGAATGATTTATCACAGAATTTCCGGCAATGCGTCAGCTCTGTTTTTTTGAACTTCGACTGGCGAACAAATTAATAGTTTTGATTTAGTTAACTGTGGAATTGAAGTACTAAATAAGAGTTATCAGCAGGTTTGAATGGCTATACCGTTTTACAGCGGAAGATAAGGATTTTCAGAAGTTTTACGGCGAGCAGAAATTATCCGATGACGACGTCTGAATTTGATTTCAATTGGAAGGTTTGAGTCAGAAATAGCTTAACAATCGATAGACCACGAAGGTATTGAAAGACTTACTATTTTGATGAAGAATACGGTTTTCTGGCGACTTGCAGAATTTTTCCGGCGAGTTGATTTAAGCTTTCTGATGGACTGAATGTATGACGAAAGTGAAATGGAAAGTTTGTATGATGATTCTGAGTCGCGAGAGGGGTCTTGATTGAAGTAATTCAGACATTGATTATTTTCGGTTATAAAAACCGATCATGATCAAAATTGAAGTTCATTCAAATCCGAATTGATTAGGATCGTCGGTGCACCGGTTTTGTTCAGTAATTCGCAAGTAATCAATCGTCTTTGGACGATTGGTGACCGATTTCGGTTATGGTTTGGCATTCAGGTTGTTTTCTGTTTGAATATAAGTTTCATTTGTTTCCTAGTGATAACAGAAAACAACAAGTGGCGTAGTGGTGATGTGTGTGTGTGTTAAGTCTTTGGATTTCAATTTCCGGCTGACCCGGGTTCGAGCCCCGGCAGCAACATTTTATTTTTATTTATTTTGTTTTCACTTTTTATCAAATATAATTTTTATAGTTTAGTTTGTTTATTAATTATGTATCATTAAAAATCAAAATAACCATAAATACTCAACGTGACATTTATAACTTGATATTCGATTACAAAACGGAGCGGGTTTTGAAAACCCGTTTTTGACAAATGTTACAGAATCCCCTACTTTTAGGAATTTCGTCCCGAAATTTAAGTAGTAGTAGGAAAAAGATGTGGGTATTTTTCGCGCATTGAGTCTTCATGTTCCCAAGTAAACTCAGGTCCTCGTTTCGACTCCCAGCGTACCCTAACAATTGGAATGCGCCTTCGTCGTAAACTTTTTTCTCCGAAGTCCATGATCTTTACAGGTCTTTCAATAAAATGCATAGATTCATCAATCTGAATATCTTCCAGCGGAATGTGGAGGTTTTCGTGGCACTTCTTCAAGTTTGATACGTGGAATGTGGGATGAATCCTGTTGAGTTCTTCTGGTAGATCAAGCTTGTATGCTACAGGTCCTACTCTTCCGAGTATCTTGAAAGGTCCTACGTAGCGTGGTGCTAGCTTGCCTTTTTGACCAAAACGAACTACTCCCTTCCACGGTGATACTTTTAGAAGTACATGATCACCAATGTTAAACTCTAAAGGCTTCCGTCGTTCGTCTGCATAACTCTTTTGACGACTTTGGGCCGCTAGAAGATTGTTTCGGATTCGATGGATCTTGTCTGTGGTTTCTTGGATCAATTCTGGACCAGTGATTTGAGCTTCCCCAATTTCGTGCCAACATGCTGGAGATCGGCACTTACGACCATATAAGGCTTCAAAAGGTGCCATGCCAATGCTTGAATGATAACTGTTGTTGTACGAAAATTCGACTAATGGTAGATGAGCGTCCCAATTTCCCTTGAAGTCTATGACACATGCTCGAAGCATATCTTCAAGAGTTTGAATGGTGCGTTCAGATTGACCATCAGTTTGAGGATGATAGGCGGTACTGAGATCTAATCGCGTACCCATAGCGGCTTGTACTGCTTGCCATGTTCGTAAAGTGAAACGACCATCACGATCTGAAATAATGCTTAATGGTACACCATGACGGCTTACGGTTTCACTGATATAAATACGAGCTAGCTTTTCGTTCTTGAAATCTTCGCGGATAGGAATAAAGTGAGCTGATTTTGTAAGTCGGTCAATGATTACCCATATAGTGTCATACCCACCAGAAGTGCGATGTAACCTGGTAATGAAGTCCATGGTTATATTTTCCCACTTCCATATAGGTATTTCAGGTTGGACCAGAAGTCCTGAGGGTCTTTGGTGTTCAGCTTTTATTTTGGAACATGAAAGGCACTTGGAAACAAAATCAGCAATATCCTTTTTCATTCCAGGCCACCAGTAGGTGTATCAAAGGTCTTGATACATCTTGTCGGCTCCTGGGTGTATAGAACATCGTGTTTTGTGCGCCTCATTCATAAGAAAAAAAATATCACGAAGGTTATTGTGGTCAGGAATCCATATGCGATCTAGACAGTATAGAATACCGTCGGATTTAGTTTCAATTTTAAGTTCAGCTCCACAAGACAACTCCACAAGACAGCTCCTTGCGTACGTCTCCTTTCTGTTACTGAAACATGCTGGGCTTCTCGGATTTTGATCATTGATGTCGCTTACGATTTTATTTATAACAGTTTTGAGGGAACCGATACATTTGTAATGATAAGGTATGTATCATAAAACAAAAACTTCAACCATGACGATATTTAAACCTACACGGAACTTTTCATAATCTCCTGGTAATGCTTTTGATCCTTTGCCAAGAATACTTATATATAGGAAGTACCAGCGGCGTATCCACCATATTCTTGTCAAATTTTCGTTGGCTTTATCAGTAAATCATGATCAGTTCTATGTGACTCTAAAACATAAACAACACACGAACAAAACTTGAGTCTCAATTCTGAGATGATACATGACTAAATTATGACAGTACCTCTCTCGTTGGTTATGATGAAGGGGTCAGTCTATGTAAAAGTGTGATATAACCCAACTTCTTTAAATGATAAGATTGAGATACGTCGAGATGTATGATGATATAAATGTTAAATCAATGAGTATAGAACAAAACTGTAATATTAAATCGCACTAAAATTCTTGGATACATAATTTCCAAATTTTACAACTGGGATACGGAAAGATTGAGATAACATAAAGAAAACATTAAAACTAGACGATTGGAGTTGAGTCTTGATTCTTGGCGAGGAAAAAATTAGTTGGTTGATTCGTTTGGGCCGTTATTATTTTCAACAGTATTGGCGTTGATGTTATAAGCTCTTCCTCTTGCAGGTGGTGGAGCTTGGTTAGCTTGATTCACCGGATTTGCTTGAGCTTGGGCATGAATGATGTTCACCAAACGTGGACAAGTGTTTCTAAAATGGCTTGGGTCTCCACAATTGTAGCAAGCCCGCATAGGTTGTACCATGGGATAGTTGGGTTGATATTATGTTTGGGCTAAATGTTGGGTAGGTGGTAGTAGTAGGGGTTGTTGGGCTTGACCCATTATTTGTTGGTGGGTTTGGGTTGAAGGCTGGTGGCGGTTCGTTCGCTGAGGTATGCGACAGGTTTGAACAGTATGACCTGCGCGACACAGCCGGTGCAATATTGGCAAGGATGATCAGGAGAATGGTGGTATTGGCAACGGTTGCATTTTGGTAACGGGCCAGAGTATGGTCTTTTGTATGGTGCAGGTGAAGGGGCGACTTGGGTAATGGGTGCAGCAGGAATAGGGTAATTGGTTTGTGTGACGGCGAAGTTTCTTGTGCTTCGATTCCTTTTACCAGTAAACGTCGAGGAGGAACCAGAATGGTTTGAAGTTTGAGCCTCAATGGGGGCTTTCTTTTTCTCCTCTTTGAATTTACCGTTTCGAATGCGATTTTCGGTCAGTTCAGTGGCTAGTTCCATAGCAGCTTCAAGTGTTGCTGGTGAAGTGCTGAGAACTGAATCTTGAATTTTCGAGGGAAGACCTCGAATATAATGCTCGATCAAGCGATAAGTTGGGGTGAACAAGTTAGGGACCATTTGGTTCAACTCTAAGAACCTCTTGTTGTAGGAGGTATGATCTCCCTCCTTCTGCTTCAAAGAATGAAATTCGTCCTCCAACTTTTTAATCTCACTCCTAGGACAGAAACGCCTAGTTATGATTTCCCTTAACTCCTCCCACGTTAAGGCCATTGCATCATCAATTCCCCTCTTCCCCTTTTCAGTATTCCACCAGGTAAGAGCTACCCCAAATAGTCTTCCGGTGGCGTATCGAACCTTGTGATCCTCAGGACAATCGCAGTTGAGAAAAGTGTTTTCCATATCCTCAAACCAGTGGAGGAGAGCAGTGACACCTTCGGTCCCTTCAAATTTAGGAGGATCACAAGACTTGAAATGTTTATATGAGCACTTGCTGGTAGGAGGGTTGCCGATGTTCTGGTCGTCTTGTTGGGGAGGGTTAGTAGGATTTGTAGCGAGGGCTTGTTGTACGTGAACCACAATGTCAGGAAGCACCGTGGCCATTTGTTTCGCGATTTGTGCGGCCAAGCGTTCGTGAGATCGTCCTGATCTTTTACCCCCTTGTTGTTGTCTAGCCGACATCTACAGGAACGTACATAAGAAGATTGTGAGTTTATGGAGTCTTTTTAGGTGTCATGTGTCTTTAGAAAAATGAAAATAACATAAATATCAACATAGGATGTCTTGGGTTTGCTCATGTTGGGCCTCAAATGTCCCCCATACCTTCACCTGTATAGTCATGTGGGCCCCCATGGCTATTGGCTTGGTAGGATTCAAATTAGTATTGGCAATTTAACACTCGCATCACCCGAATGCAAACCACAAAATATGCTTACGAGATGTATGGTCGGAATGTGTCCAGGTGTAGACACAATGACAACTCAAAGTGGGGTTAGCTCACACGACGTTTGGTATAGCATGCTTTGGCCTAATAGGTACTTCGTACTCTCATCGTTAGTCCCCAGGTAGGCAAACTGGTCATTTATTTTGGATTTATACGAATGCTAGCCTAGACAGGACGTTCCGACTACCGGTACTGGTACCCTTCCAGTTACTACATGCCCGTCATGAGAACTCACTTTGATGAGATTTGAAAATACAAAAATCGTTGTAAAAGCAATCATGAAAATGATGTGATGTGTGCTTTCATGGATATGATATGTTATGAGAATATGATTCATGATAGGCATCATAAGATAATATATACTTATAAACATGCTTGCATAACATTGAATGTAACATTTAACATAAAACATATAAGCATCATGAAATTTGGCATGTAACACACAAAAATCTTAAAAATTTCTAAACAACTATAGTATAGGCTCTAAGGGTCTAATAACCTATCCTATATCCCTATAGTCATGGCTCTGATACCAATATGTCACACCCCGACCCGCAGCGGAATAAGAGTCGGGGCACAATTGGGTTATCACCAAAGCTCATGATATTTACTAATATGTTTCATATTTATTAAAGTCAAAATTACATTCCAAATAATCCAAACATGTCCATACAATACAAAGAAAATAACCAAACAAAATAATTCCAAGCTCTAAATCATTTTATTCTTCTAGTCCAATCCTATGTGTTTCTGGCTGCAGCTGGTTCACCTGTATCATGTGTAAAAATGGGGTTTTTTGGGTCAACATAAGTTGGCGAGTGAACCTTATTAGACAAACATTTATTATTGATTTACTTGTTAGTTTATCAATGAAAAATTGTGCATAACCATAAATAAGCAAATGTAAATAATCAAGCAGTAGCAATTGCAATCACATCTATAACATACAATAACATATGATAGCATACATTAACATACCAACATCATACGATAAATAACATCAATGAAAACTGTGCGATCAAGGCTCAATCAAACGGAGCCGATCGTATTGCATGTACTGAAAATGATAAATGTCTGTGCGATCAAGGCTCAATCAAACGAAGCCGATCGTATTGCATGTACTGAAAATGAAAAAAATGTCTGTGCGATCAAGGCTCAATCAAACGGAGCCGATCGTATGTTGGCACGCCAGGTTCACGCTCATAATGTAATGGGGAACTTGCTCAACGCTCATAATGTAATGGGGAGCGGCGGCCTATGAAATTGCATGTACTGAAAATAATAAATTGAATCAAACAATAACCACACAAACAGTTGAAACAAGCTGAATACACATGTTCATGATATGATGTATGCACAATGATTTAAATATAATATATAGCAAGACACATGATACACCCCAAAACGTGATTAAAACGGGGAATTTGTAAAGATTCACTCACATTGGGTGCGTTTGATTGGAGATGATGAGATGCGCACGAGTAGGGAGAGTTGAACAACGAGAATTACTAACCTAAATAATAACGGAAAAATATAGTAAATGAGTGGATTTTATTAAGGATTTTAATGGAATTTTTAGATATATTTTTGTGAGTTTAAGGCTATTTTCTATCTTTAAAAATATTATTTTTAAGTATTTTTAATTGATTTTTAAATTAAATTAAATAAATAAAAAATATAAAAAAAATTGTTTATTTTTGCGTTGACCGTTGACCGTTGACTTGTTGACCTGTTGACCGGTTCAGTAAGTGTGCATGTATGCGCTGGGTGAGACTCGAACCCGAGACCTCCCGTACGCTTGCACGCAGCTCTACCAACTGAGCTACGTGTCTAACCCGAAATAATCTTGTTTTTAATTATATTTATATACTAATTCGATTTATTCAAAATTCATTTGTTTTAAAAAAAAATTTAAATCATCGAACCGGGGCCGTTAACCAGACTCGAACGCGTGACGTGCGAGTTAGTGTTGCACACAGTCCACCGCTGGACTGTGTGTCTAACCTGGTTAATATTTCGGTTTTTATTATACTTAACATCTATATGAGTTAACCCGGTTCGGTTAGAAAAATAAAACATTTTTATAACAGAGAGGGTGCGTGTATCAGGGATCGAACTCGCGTCGCGTATGAAATTTGTTTGCACACAGTCCACCGCTGGACTGTGTGTCTAACCCGTTCATATTAGTGATTTTAAATAAACTTATAACTTAAACTATCTTCGTCTTCTTCGCTCAATTTACAGTCGACTGTGTTACTAATCTGTTTCTTGCTTTTACGATTATCAATCATTCATAAGACTAAAATGAAATGGCAGAGACGGTGTTGGAAGTAAACATACCGTAGGAATGATTTATCACAGAATTTCCGGCAATGCGTCAGCTCTGTTTTTTTGAACTTCGACTGGCGAACAAATTAATAGCTTTGATTTAGTTAACTGTGGAATTGAAGTACTAAATAAGAGTTATCAGCAGGTTTGAATGGCTATACCGTTTTACAGCGGAAGATAAGGATTTTCAGAAGTTTTACGGCGAGCAGAAATTATCCGATGACGACGTCTGAATTTGATTTCAATTGGAAGGTTTGAGTCAGAAATAGCTTAACAATCGATAGACCACGAAGGTATTGAAAGACTTACTATTTTGATGAAGAATACGGTTTTCTGGCGACTTGCAGAATTTTTCCGGCGAGTTGATTTAAGCTTTCTGATGGACTGAATGTATGACGAAAGTGAAATGGAAAGTTTGTATGATGATTCTGAGTCGCGAGAGGGGTCTTGATTGAAGTAATTCAGACATTGATTATTTTCGGTTATAAAAACCGATCATGATCAAAATTGAAGTTCATTCAAATCCGAATTGATTAGGATCGTCGGTGCACCGGTTTTGTTCAGTAATTCGCAAGTAATCAATCGTCTTTGGACGATTGGTGACCAATTTCGGTTATGGTTTGGCATTCAGGTTGTTTTCTGTTTGAATATAAGTTTCATTTGTTTCCTAGTGATAACAGAAAACAACAAGTGGCGTAGTGGTGATGTGTGTGTGTGTGTTAAGTCTTTGGATTTCAATTTCCGGCTGACCCGGGTTCGAGCCCCGGCAGCAACATTTTATTTTTATTTATTTTGTTTTCACTTTTTATCAAATATAATTTTTATAGTTTAGTTTGTTTATTAATTATGTATCATTAAAAATCAAAATAACCATAAATACTCAACGTGACATTTATAACTTGATATTCGATTACAAAACAGAGCGGGTTTTGGAAACCCGTTTTTGACAAATGTTACATCGATTCTGGTGTAACCAGTTGATGGAGACACGTCTGACCTTTGTGGAAGTGACGGAGGAGATCCGGTTGACGGTGACACGGCGGAGGGGGTTGTCACACCCCAACCGATGGCAGAAACATCTGGATGAGACGAAAACTAGATTGCAAGAGACTTCATAACACTATTTGTGACAAATCTTTAATATTTGATTTTATAATGTTGGAAATAGAAATACAACAAGATGGGTTAAGTAAGTCACAACAAGTATTCAAGTAAATAAATCTCAGTACATTAACAATGATTTGATACAAGTATTTGAAAAAAGTTAAATTACAATACATCAAGTAAATAAAATCTAAGTGCGTTTCCAGGCAATCCTACTAGATTCCTTTCATCGCGCCATTCCTGCAACATGTAATAAAAGCATGGATCAATACAAAAGTACTGGCGAGCATACAAGTTTGAATATGAACATAATTATAAAAGTATATCACAATCCAACGTGGCAATTTATATTCAAGCTGAATCTAGCATACATGAACAATCTGCACATGGCAAATAGCATGGATACACGAGTTGAAACTAACGCACATAAACAATCTAAGCATAACAACAACATGGATACACAAGTTGATTCGAACATGCATAAATAACCTAAGTATACAAGGTAACGAATTCGATGGATTGAACGATTGTGTTTATTAGATTTTTATAAATTGGATTTCGTTTTTGATACATGTTGCAGCCAAAATGCGTTAAAGCGTAAAAACGGTCGAGTATGCTCACTGTTTTTGCGAAGCTTCCTTTGATATTCCGTGAAGTGTCGAAGGTTGAATGGTGGAACACCGAGGTCACCTCACATGGCAAACGACGGTTACAGAAGTGTCGTTAGAATAAATATACATATATATATATATATATAAATATACATATATATATATATATATATATATTAAACAATTAATTTGATCGGATAGGCTCGTTTTATAATTTAACACGATTCGTTTTATGGTTTTTTACGAAAAACGGACAGAGTTTCCTCTGTTTTTGAACGAAACCGACAACAAAGTTGTTGATTTATTTTCCAAACGCAAAAATTCAATAACAATATAAATGTATATGTTTCTATGTATTTTTATACAAAATAAATAAAGTTCGGTTCCACGATTAACATCAATTAAATAAAAGAAAATATAATTAATAGCCAGTCGTTAATGTTTTACCAAGCCTTGTGTGTAACCTGTTGATCCGATAGTTGACTGGGTTGATCGGTTGGCTGCCTTTGACCACCTTTGACCGAACCGAAAACCCTAACTACGAACCTAACCCGAGCTTCGATCTGACCCGACACACATCGTGGATCGAAACCCGACCCGAAGCGAAATGAGTACGACCACCACCACTACCGTGAACCTCCACACCCGCTGAACTGGAATCTGAAACGACCCGAACCATGACTGAGTCAAACACACACCGAATCAACTGATTTGATGCTAGTCGAACCCGTGTTCGATCGAGCTTGAATAAAACTGTGGCGAGGCGGCCACCCCTACCATCGCCGCCGTCCGTGCGGCTACCGCCGCCGCTGCTGCTGCCTTGATTTCTTGGTGCGCCGCCACCAGATTGGTGGCCGGCCGTCTATTTACGAAGAGAGAGAGGAGAGCGAGAGTGGAGCGAGGGATGGAGGGTGGTTGTGGTGTGATGGTTGATCGTGAGAGGTAAGAGAGTTGTGGTAGGGGTGTTTTACCGGCGAACGGTGCCGGAGAAGCCGGCCGGAGAAGACGAAGGGGGTCAAGAGAGTGAGAGGTTGTGGTGGAGTGGTTGAGCGAAGTTGTTTGCCGGAGGGGTGTCGCCGGAGACGTCCAACGCCGGAGGTCGCCGGAACTCGGCTCCGGTCGCTGGAGCTTAGAGGGAGGCAGGGTGTTGAGTGAGTGTGCTAGGGTTTGGGAAGATGAGGTTTATGTAGTCTAGGGTTTCAAGTGGGCTTGGGCCCAGGACCATTAATGCATATTCAGTCTCTTTGTGGCCCAAAATTATTTCTAAAGCCCGTTTCCACAATAGAATTTCGTAAAATGTCGGATAGTGTTGTTTTAGGTTCACAAGCATGTTAAAATGACGACGGAAATTTGCGTTCGACGCGGACATTCGTCTATTGCGTAAAACACGTAAAATGCTTCGGCTGTCGGTTTTTAATATGTTTTTCGACTGTGATTCTAAAAATAGAGAAATGACACGTATTTCCTAAAAATATGAATTTACGGAAATACAAGGCGTTACAGTCTCCCATACTTTAGGAAATTTCGTCCCGAAAATTTATTCAAGATGCAGATGTTAGGGAAGATGGCATCCTCAAAATGTGTTTGGGTAGCAAACGAGAATTAGGTCGTGAGCGATCAAAGTTTGTGTTCAATAGCAGAGAACCACCGAATTTCTCATGGCACGTTTTCACGAAAGTTTGGTAATATGATAAGGACACGTATATATAGGATGTACCAGCGGCGTATCCACCATGTTCTTACCATATTACGTTCGATTCGCTATTCGATGTCATGTTACATTCCATGTCACGGTACGCAATAGTACTTACTATGGTTTTCATGTGCCCACCAATATAATCATGTATGCATCCGTGATTATTTTCGTTTGCGCATGATCCGCATAGTTTGTACTAGTAGTGTACGGTTGGGGTTTATTAACGTATTACGAGTGATAGCGCATAGAATCTTAAGTATGTGCGCATGGTTGTATTTAAGCATGAGGGAGTATAGAGTATGAGTATGAGTATGAGTATGAGTATGAGTTGTTATGAGTAAAATCTTTGAACAAACACGTGATATTCTTAGTTAACAAGATTAACGCATTACTGGCATGTGAATAAATAGGTCAAACCATCGCTTCCGCTATTATGAATGTATGACTTAACATGACCGCAAATCCATGTGGCGGTGCGCTACTCCTATAGTGCTACATAAGCACTATACATGTTAAGGTGTGGCTTCTGATGAAGTTAATGACAAGTTGTCAACCCATCGCTTCCGCTAGTATGAATGTATGACTTAACATGACCACAAATCCATGTGGCGGTGCGCTACTTCTATAGTGCTACACAAGCACTATACATGTAAAGGTGTGGCTTCTTACGAAGTTAATGACAAGTTGTCAACCCATCGCTTCCGCTAGTATGAATGTATGACTTAACATGACCACAAATCCATGTGGCGGGGCGTTACTCCTATAGTACTTCACCAACACTACATATGTTAAGCTGTGGCTTTATCCGAAGTTAATGACCAGTTTATCACATAAGGTTGTCCCAATAATCCCGAATCAAGTATAACGTATCAGGATGCGTGTATTGATTTATCGCGTAATAAATTTTGGAATTTGGAAAAGAAAGAGTTTGTTACGCGTAAAATTTATTCTAGTAAAACGTTGACTTTGAAATGAATGAGGGAATAAGTATCATATCGCGTAAAACTAAGATAACATAAAAGAGAAGTTTGATAAGTATTGGAGCGTTTCGGGTTGAGAAACTTTAACTATTCCAAGGTGAATCGTAAGTCCTTTCGAATTTGGGAGACATGCTTTGGCCTAATAGGTAAAATACTCTCGTCGACAGGCGATTAACGGTATTTTACCCTTCCAGTTAGTACATGTCCCTAAGTTGATCGAAAATACGAAACTTTGGCGAGATTAAAAATCGAAGAGTGAGACCAGTCGTCAAGGTGTGGATGTCAATCCTAGCTTGACAATTCATCCCCCAAAATGTGGTTTATTGAACGAACCGAGATATAATCTTGATTCGTCAATAAGAATCCACTAGAATATGAAATGGAAATTCCCATCAATATATGAATACCACTCCTGACTTGATTGTGAAATTCCATGCAAAATAACATATCAGATGGATTGAAATTCGTCACCGAAGGCGGGAATCACCCCTATTTTGGTGAGTTATTTCGATTGTGGAATAAGAGGATCTTCCAATAAGTATTGTGTATAATACCTTAGGAGAACACTTCGTATAATTAAGACAAAATAAGAGGTAGAAGCAAAGTAGGAAGAATTAACATTTTAGCAAGAATCAAGAATGGTCAAAGTTTGGTACTTAAACTATAGACTAGGTCGAACATGTCAGTTCTACCTAATTCCCTATAGTTATGGCTCTGATACCAATCTATCACACCCCAATCGATGGCGGAAACATCAGGATGAAACGAAAACTAGATTGCAAGTGACTTCATAACACTATTCGTGACAAATATTTAATATTTGATTTTATAATGTTGGAAATAGAAATACAACAAGATAGGTTAAGTAAGTCACAACAAGTATTCAAGTAAATAAATCTCATTACATTAACAATGATTTGATACAAGTATTTGAAAACAATTAAATTACAATACATCAAGTAAACAAAGTCTAAGTGCGTTTCTAGGCAATCCTACTAGATTCCTTTCATCGCCCAATTCTTGCAACATGTAATAAAAACATGGATCAATACAAAAGTACTGGCGAGCATACAAGTTTGAATATGAACATAAGTATAAAAGTATATCACAATCCAACGTAGTAATTTATATTCAAGCTGAATCTAGCATACATGAACAATCTACGCATAGCAAATAGTATGGATACACGAGTTGAAACTAACGCACATAAACAATCTAAGAATAATAACAGCATGGATACACAAGTTGATTCGAACATGCATAAATAACCTAAGTATACAAGGTAACGTATTCGATGGATTGAACAGTTGTGTTTATTCGATTTTTATAAATTGGATTCGTTTTTGATACATGTTGCACCCAAAATGCGTTAAAGCGTAAAATGGGTCGAGTATGCTCACTGTTTTTGTGAAGCTTCCTTTGGTATTCCGTGAAGTGTTGAAGGTTGAATGGTGGAACAGCGAGGTCACCTCACATGGCAAACGACGGTTACAGAAGTGTCGTTAGAATAAATATATATATATATATATATAAAACAATTAATTGGATCCGATAGGCTCGTTTTATAATTTAACGCGATTCGTTTTACGGATTTTTACGAAAAACGGACAGAGTTTCCTCTGTTTTTGAACGAAACCGACAACAAAGTTGTCGATTTATTTTCCAAACGCAACAATTCAATAACAATATAAATGTATATGTTTCTATGTATTTTTATACAAAATAAATAAAGTTCGGTTCCAAGATTAACATCAATTAAATAAAAGAAAATATAATTAATAGCCGAGCAGTTAATGTTTTACCAAGCCTTGTGTGTAACCTGTTGATCCAACAGTTGACTGGGTTGACCGGTTGGCTGCCTTTGACCACCTTTGACTGAACGAAACCCTAACAACGAACCGTAAACCGAGCTTTGATCTGACCCGACACGCATCGTGGATCGAAACCCGACCCGAAGCAAAATGAGTATGACCACCACCACTGCCGTGTACCCCAACACCCACTGAACTGGAATCTGAAACGACCCGAACCATGACTGAGCCGAACTTGATCTTGGACCGAGATTAAGCATAACCAAAGCCAAACACACACCAGTTCAATCGAGCTTGAACAAAACTGTGGCGAGGCGGCCACCGCTACCGTCACCGCCGTCGACGCGGCTACCGCCGCCACCGCTGCTGCCTTGATTTCTTGGTGTGCCACCACCAGATTGGTGGCCGGCCGTCCAGTTAAGAAGAGAAAGAGAGAGAGGAGAGCGAGGGATGGAGGGTGGTTGTGGTGTGATGGTTGAGCGTGAGAGGTTAGAGAGTTGTGGTAGTGTGTTTTACCGGCGAGCGGTGCCGGAGAAGCCGGCCGGAGAAGACGAAGGGGTCGAGAGAGTGAGAGGTTGTAGTGGAGTGGTTGAGCGAAGTTGTTTGCCGGAGGGGTGTCGCCGGAGAGGTGACGTCGGAGACGTCCGACGCCTGAGGTCGCCGGAACTCGGCTCCGGTCGCCGGAGCTTAGAGGGAGGCAGGATGTTGAGTGAGTGTGCTAGGGTTTGGGAAGATGAGAGGTTTATATAGTCTAGGGTTTCAAGTGGGCTTGGGCCTAGGGCCCATTAATGCGTATTCAGTTTCTTTGTGGCCCAAAAGTATTTCTAAAGCCCGTTTCCATAACAGAATTTCATAAAATGTCGGATATTGTTGTTTTAGGTTCACAAGCATGTAAAAATGACGTCGGAAATTTGCATTCGACGCGCACGTTCGTCGATTGCATAAAATGCGTAAAATGCTTCGGTTGTCGGTTTTTAATATGTTTTTCGACAATGATTCTAAAAATAGAGAAACGACACGTATTTCCTAAAAATATGAATTTACGGAAACACGAGGCGTTACAGGGGTGGTGGTGAAACAGAGTCGTCGGATCAGAGTTGTGGAGGAAACGGGGAGAGTGAAAAGTAAAGTGAAGGATACTGATACTGTTTAGGCAATTTTTAAACAATGGATTGTAACGCTTGTTTCCAACAAAATACAGGGATGAAAAACGTAACTAACTCTTTATTTATTTTAATTTTAATTTTAATAACCGGGGTATTATGGTCATTCAAATAAACTAACAGAACAACTGGATGGCGTTAATGAGGGTGGATTGTAATTGTTACAAAAACGAAAGTACATGGACTGTTTTAGCAATTTTTAAACTATTGGATTGTATGGATTATTTTCAAGAAACCATAGGGACGAAAAATGTAATTAACTCTTTTAATTAATAATTTCCTACGTTTATAACTTGATAAACCACATTTTTTTTATATTATTTACTTACAGATAGATGTCAATAATAATATTTAACCAATTCTTTGTTTTTTTTATAAAAATCCATGCTTAGCTTATAGACTAAATTTATAACTAATAGTTTTATAATTTTATAACTTTATAAACTATATTTTTAATTTATTTTATTTACTTGTAGATAGAAGATACTAACGCTAATATTTTAATTAAATCTTTGTTCTCATATAGACCTTATTCTAAAAAAGATATCAACCATGAAACTAAAATTATTTAAAAAAATATGTATTTTTTAACAATGATATTTGTTCTTACACTTATTTTTTTCAAATAGAATTGAGAGGATGTTAAAACTTAAAAGCACTAATCCTAACTTATATGTTTTGTATCTATTTTGATTGTAGGTCTATGATTTTAGGTCTTGTAACATCCCAAACTCTAAACCCTATATAAAAATTGAATGAATTTGAGGGGCCTTTTTAAGCATTACTGAAAGTTGCAAATAAATTAAAAGCTTAACGGAATAGTTAAGGGGCTAAGATGTAAATTGTGAATGTATGTCATCTTGCTCCATTGATTCACAAAGTAACGCTCCCACGTGAACAAGCCCTTATTATAGCCAACGTTCACCATCCCTGGTTTCCTTTGTCGCATGCAAGGATCAACAAGCGTACAACTTCTTCCCATACAATCAAGGGTTTAGATCCTCAACCTCTAGGTGGTTCCGGGACGAGATAAAACTCAGTCCACTCACAAGTTCAGGAACCACTAGCTTGTCTCGGTTTTAACTGGCTTTGCCCATGAAGCAGCCTTGGTGCCCGTTTTAGGTGAGCCGCATCGTAGGTTATAGGTTTGTTTCATAATTTCTCCATGTTAATGTTGTCTTTTACAACCGGTTATAACCTGCTTAGTTTGGTGTTTGTGTAGGGTTGAGTGTTAGCAGATATTTACACGTTATATCACGGTTTCAAGAAACAATTCAAGATCATCTCAAGTTAGTCCCCTAAATTTTGAATCATTGTACGAAGTGTGCGTGTTGAAAATTTTAGGTTATAAAGATATATATATATATAGATATAGATAAATAGTTGGTAATATATAACCTAATTTACATATCCTAATTTGCCCCAATTCATGGAGCACATGCTCCCTCTCAGAACAACGACCAAGTTTAGTCATAAACACTAAACAATATTGCAATCAAGTATTAGGGACTTTAAATATGAGTTGTTAAATAGATAAACCCTAGCTTCACTTAAAGGATGTATGATGGTATATGAAGCACCATCTTGGTATTATTCTATATCAACTTGGTTTTGTAGTGTCTATATCAACTTAGATAATACATAAAAATGTCTATATCAACTTACATAATTCTAGCTTATAACGTGTGAATTAGGTTCTATATCAACATAGATAATACATAAAAATGTCCATATCAACTTAAAGTATTACATAAATGATTGTAATGACCATATATTATATATAATAAGTTATATTTTATCTAACTTTTTTATGTTTGAGAAGATATTTCGGTTAATAACAAAAACAAAGTTAGGGTATGTCTGGCATGAGATAATGGAATGGATGAGGGAATGGAATGGACGAGGTAATGGAATAGACAAAGAAATGAAATAGATCATTACCATTCCATTGTCTTGTTTGGTTACCATGTAGGAATGGAATGAATCATTATATTTTGTTGTTTGGTATGTAGGAAAAAACTAGGGAACAAAATCAGTGGTGGATGACGGTAGTGGGTGGCGTCGAAGGTCGTAGTTGGTGGCCGGTGTCGGTGGCGGTTGTAACATCCGTCAAAAACGGATTTACCAAACCCGCTCCGTTTATCAAACCGAATAGTCAGTTAAAATTTTCGTTGCGAATTAAATGCCCAAAATAATTTTAAACGATACATAATCAATTATTATGCGGGGATATATAATTAGTTTTTGAAAAACTGTTAAAAATCGCAAAATAAAAATGTTTTACTCATGCCGGGTTTCGAACTCGGGTCTGTACCGACTCAACAATGACTTATCACCGAGCCAATCAACCGCTCCGCCACTTCGATTTTCTGTTATTATAAGGAATCAATTAATTCAAATTATAATGTTCGGAAGTCAAAATTCAATCAATTTTCCGCCCAAATAGCAGTCGTCGGAAATCCCGACGACTTCGCCGTTATTATACGTTTCCGCTCAAATTAACCGAAGACTTAACTCCCACAACGGTTATAACCGACGTCTGAACCCGCGACATCAGCCGTAACCGCCGGAGAACGGCTGACTTCGAATTGAGACCGAATTCAGACCCCATACATCTCGATACTACCCTATAAATTCACCCACAACTCACCAGAAATCTTTCACACTCAAATCGCACCCTTTCTCGGCGAAAACTCACTCGCCGGAAATATTTTATACGTCGCCGGAAAACCGTATCATTAATCTCTGAGCTTTACTGAACCCCCTAAACTTTTACCGAAGTCACCCACACCCTTTGTAAGCTTTCGGAAGACTCTCTGCTTCGTCGCCGGAAAGAGATTGCTGTCGCCGGAGTTCTGCCGGAAAACAGAGGAGAACCAGTCGGTACTTTTCACGCCTAATTCCTTTCCTTTTTACTTTTATCTCGTCTGTAATTGATCATAAAACGCTAAAGAAATCTGAATCAACATTTCGAACCAGTCAGTCGTCACTTTCGGTTAAAACCAGTGAAGAAGACGATGTTACGGTAATGGTTAAGTATAATTAAAATCAAGTTATTTACCGGGTTAGACACACAGTCCAGCGGTGGACTGTGTGCACTTTGAACGCTAAGGTCTCGAGTTCGAGTATTGTCCCTCACACGCTGCCTTAATAAAAATTCCTTTTTCCGCAAACTGAACCGGATTGAATTAGGTATATGTTAAGTATATTGATAACCGAGTTTATAACCAAGTGAGACACACAGTCCAGCGGTGGACTGTGTGTACGCTAACCCACAGGTCCCGGGTTCAAGACCTGTGGAGCGCACCGGTTCTCTGGATTAAATCGTTTTTAAAGAAAAGGCTTTCTGCTTAATTCTAATTAATATATATTATATATATATATAATTAAAATCAGATATATAACGGGTTAGACACGTAGCTCAGTTGGTAGAGCTGCGTGCACGCGTACGGGAGGTCTCGGGTTCGAGCCTCACCCAGCGCACAACAATATGCCTTCGAACCGGTCAACGGTCAGTCAAAGTCAACGGTCAAAGTCAACTGTTGCAAAAATCAAATATTTTTTTTTATTATTTTTATTTAATTATTTTAATTAAAAATCAATTAAAAATACTTAAAAATAACATTTTTAAGGTTGGAAAATAGCCTCAAACTCACAAAAATACACCCAACAATCCTACTAAAATAGATTAATAAAATCCGTTTGCTTACCGAACTAAAATGCTATTTATCTAGGTTAATTTCACTCGTGGTTAAAACCATTTCGCGTGCATTCAACCTCATCAACCGAACGCACCCAAGGTGAGTGAATTCTTACAAATTCCCCTTTTTATTCATGTTTTGGGGTGTATCATGTGTCGCTTAAACTAATTCTCTTATGCAAACTCGTGCTATACCATTATATGATCTAAACTAGAATGTAACTATTGTTGGGTGTGATGTATTACATATTGTCAAAGTTGTATGCAAATTATTTAGGCCCATCAGTTCCTCGTGGGAGACGAGTTGAACAACGCGTGCCTTAAAACTCATTCATTAGGCCCATTAGTTCGTAGGAACAACGCGTGCCTCAAAACTCATTCATTAGGCCCATCAGTTCGTAAGAACAACGCGTGCCTCAAAACTCATTCATTAGGCCCATCAGTTCGTAGAACAACGCGTGCCTCAAAACTCATTCATTAGGTCCATCAGTTCCTCGTGGGAGACGAGTCGAACAACGCGTGCCTCAAAATAATCATTTGGTGTATGTGTGTGCAATAATCAATACTGTTTGTTGTGTGAATAAATTTACATCTACATTTACTCATATGTGGTTATGCACATTATTTATAATCAATTGGATAAACTTGTTCAAATGCTTTCCATAGGATTCACTCGCCAACATTATGTTGATCCAAAAACCTTTTTACACATGATACAGGTGAACAGGTTGAAGTAAGGAAAACATAGGAAATGCCTTAGAAGAGAACCAAGAAGCTTAGATTGATAGTTAGAACATGTTGTATCAATTATTGTAAATTTCCATTAAATTGTATTAATGAATATGAAACATATAATAAATGTCATGAGCTTTGATGATAACCCACTTATGCCCCGATCACCTTTTCCGCTGCGGGTCGGGGTGTGACAGCGGTGGTAGGGGAGCAGTGGGTGGTGGTGGCAGTAGGTAGTGGTGGTTGGTGGTAGTGATGGCGGTGGGTGGTGGTTGGTGGCGGTGGTGGGGTTGGGGGTGTCGACAATGGGTGGTGGCAGTGGTTGGCGATAGCGCCAGTGGCGGTGATCGACAGACAGGGGGTGGTAGCAATGACGACGGTGATGGTGGTGATGAAGTGTGAGAGGGGATGAATTGGAAAAAAACAAAGGAGATGAATGGAATGAATTTGAGGTTTTTACAGGGAATGAAATACCTTATGTAATGGGTAATCGTAATTCCATTAACTTGACCAGTGGCGGATCTAGCCCAAATTTCAGGGGTACCCCAATATTATTTTGGATTAGGGGTATCATTTATATAAAACCGAAAAAAATTACACTACGTAGACGGAGTTAAAGGGTATTTTTACACTACGAAGACAAAGTTGAGGGGTTGCCTGTGCTACCTCTCCTTCTACACTACCTACGCCCCTGACCTTGACCAACCAAACCCATATTTTTATTCCCTTGTAACAAACTATTCCATTTCACCTCTTAATCCTAGATATCAAACATTACGTATTGTCATTTGCAAGATTGTAAGAATGTAATATTATCCGTTGATGGTTGATGATTAATAAAGTATTGCTTCGTCTCATGCAATGTTTTAAAAACTAGTTTAAACCGGTCGCTTATGCCGGTTGAATCATTTAAACCGTCTGGTACACCTGGTTAATGTCACACCCAACCGATGGCGGAATCATCGGGATGTGGCACTAAGCGACGAGATTGCTCGAGAGATTCCATAACAACTATTTCGTGACAATAATTAATTAAATTCCAGTTTCATAAATACCAACAAAATTTCCATACAGAATAGCCAAAAATGGAAAGCAACTGTCTCAGACAATTTAAACAAAACCACAAATGAATTAGGCGAGTATCTAGTATCCTAATCCATTTCCAGCGTACAATCCATCAACTTGTCACATACGTTAAAATAAAAGTCAGTAAAACATGTAAAGGTGAGTACACAGGTTTAACATAAGTATAGTAAATAATGCGTTTCGTAAAACCAGCATGTATAAACGTAGCATGTGAATCATATAGGCTAATAGCATTGATATAAGCTAACCAACAGACCGCATGTGAGTATGCGCGTCACTTGTTCACCTAAGTGTCCATGTACGTAAAACGTAAAGCGAGAACGTGCCTTAACAACCCCCCGAACCTACAGGTGGCGGGTCAACCTATAGTACTATCATGTTAAGGGTGGTAGTACGAGTCATCAAGCTTCAGCGTAGCACACAACAATTCAGAGTTTCATGTATAGCATGCGAGAGCGGTTTGCGTTTAAAGCGTTTGAAGTGTCATGGGTTGTGTTTTGTTATAGAGAACGTATGTAACACCCAAAAAGTGTGTTAAAGCAAAAGGGGTCAAGTATACTCACAGTGCGTGCTTAAACAGTTAAACACGAGTGAGATGGAGTGAGGAGAGCGCTAGATCAGCCTGCAAGCGGGAACGGAAGAGCATCAGTCATCCATAGTGCTGAAACGGTTGAAACGGAGTCGGTGCAAGGAACATATCGTTCGTACGAGTGAAGCTTCGCACGAGGGGTGCCTCATACGAAGTATGCCTCGCACGAGCTATGCCACGCAGAGGGTTGCTTCGTGCGAGTGACCCTTGTGCGAGCCTGTCCTGTTCGTTTCCAAAATCAAGTGTTTTTCGCGTCTTATTTCTGAAATCGAGTGTTCATCCATCCAGCCTTAAGCTACTGATCAAACCAAGAGTCGGAGAGGTCCTTGAAGCGAGTTAGTCTTCTCGTGGGAACTTGGACTGGGTCGTACGAAGCGCGCTTCATGCGAGCCAGTCCGGTTCGCACAAGTGACTGTTCTTGCATCTTCGTGCGTCCGGGACTGAGTTCTTGTCTGAAGCGGATGTGATTTCGAGTCCTTTTCATGACGGTTTAGACACCGCTTCGTCCCACTATCTAGTGAACGAAACATATGTCGGTTTTGTCCGTTTTTGTGTAAAATCGAGTTTTAAAACAGTTTTTCTTAGGATTTAACACTTGGTGAGTTGAAATAACAAGATTTATATCTTGGAAAGCCAAAGCTAAGCCTAGTTTTACTCGTTTAAGTGTGAATCCGAGGTAAAATTAGAAGTTTTATGTAAGAAAGATGAAGTTTTCATAAACAGAAGAAGTTTTGATGAAATCAAAGATAATCTTGTGAAAATCGTTGTGGAAACCGTTGTAGTTTACGTGAAAAACGTTGTTACTTACTTGGAAAACAGAGAGAATCGGGGAAAGAGCATTCTATGCGAGTGACAACAAGAGGGCATGTGTGTGCACAAGTGTGATATTTATAGGAGGAGGAGAAAAGAGGAGGATGTGCCTCGTACGAAGGAGTCCTCGTACGAGTGGGCACTCGTGCGAGAGAGGGTACTTTGGTGGGAGCCAGATGGGCCTCGTGCGAGGCAGGCATGCCTCGTACGAGGGAGTGCCTCGTGCGAGGGAGCCTAGTTCGCGTGTCGGGCTGTTTCATTCGGTGTTTTCGCTTGTATTAGTTAGTTTAAATATGTTAAGCGTTTTAGCGAGGCATTAATCGTTGTGTTGTGTTTAAGTGTGATAAATCGAGTTAAGTGAGCGAGCGAGTATAAAATATAAAATATATAAACATGTATACACATAAACACATAGCATTACATAACCATCATTAATAACCGTGTTTAGTTTGCGTTGTGGCGAGCGTTCGAGTATTAAACGTTTTAGTTGCGTAACTGAGTGTGATGAAAATGTATTTAGCATTTCGTTAACCCTTTTTACATTGGAATCTCAGAGTACAAACGGTTACAAACAAAATGACGGTAAAACAGAGACATTGGAAATGTCGGGTTGTTACAGTTAAACCGTTTGATACACCTGATTAAATCATTTTTGAGTCAAATCAGTATGGTAACAAAATCGGATTTTAAAACGTTGGTCTTATGAGTTTACCAATAGCATGTTCTCACGTTTAAAATATATAAATAATAAATATAGGCAAAAGATGAAATACAAATAGCATTATCGTACAAAACGTACGAAAGACATGAAAAGATAAAAAACGTGATGACATTTTCGTAATTATTTACTCGTAGAGTAATTAGAAAAATTTCCCTACAAAATCATTTGTAGGGTAATTTTGATCTTATAGGTAATTTTGTAAAATGAACTTGTAGGGTAATTTTGATCCTGTAGAATAATTTTATATAGTATCATAATTACTCTACAAATGATCTTGTAGGGTAATTTTATCTTGTAGGGTAATTTTGATCTCGTTGTAGGGTAATTTTGTATAATATCATAATTAGTCTATAAATGATCTTGTAGGTAATTTTGTAGAGCATCATAATTACTCTACAAATGATCATGTAGGATAATTTTAATCTTGTCAGGTAATTTTGATCATGTAGGATAATTATCAGTAAAATATTACGAAAATACTATCACATTTATTTTACCTTTTTATGCCTTTCGTACATTTTGTACCATAAAGCTTTTTGTACATGATCTTTACCTAGTCACTATATTGTGTTCAATTTATAGATATGTGTATATCACATAATATAAGCTAGCTTTATAATTAACCATAACAAAAATTAAAATATTCTCAACTTATAATTACCGAAATTTAAAATGTAACCACCATAACAAATTTTTTACTTAATATACAAGTCCTTAATTATCCACGAAACCACAAATTAACAATCAAAAAAATATCAAGAAAACAATAACAATATAAACTTGACCGCAAGGTTCCCAAAAATCTGAAACCCAACCCTATATATATCTCAACCTCCCATCAACAACCCCTCACAAACCCTAATTCACAAAACACTGATCATCCGAAAACATGAAGCAAGTAGACATCCCCGTCGAGTTCCCCGTTGTTTTATACAACGGGAGAACGTCAAATAAGCGTCGGCAACATCGAGATCCACCCCACCATCGACTTCCAAAAGTTTCGAACAATGCTGAAACAGATGATCGGAATTTCCTACAACAATCTGACTACCTACTTAGTCGAAAGCCGAAGATCAGATAATGTTCAACCCGAACGCCGCAAGATTCTCATCACCAGTAAAGTAGACTTTCAAGTTTTAATCCGAGAGACGAATGCGTACTTTCTTGTGGTATTAAAACGGTCAAGAAGAGACCGCCGGAGGAAAACTAATAAACGGAACTGTGTAGAGTTATCTCCGGCGGACTTGTTCGATTATCGTTACGACCATCATGATGTTACAACAACTACAACAACTTCACAGGTTGATGAGTCTGGTAAGGTTGAGTTTTGGTTGCATGAGTTGCCGATGCAAAGAGAAAACAATATGATCAACTTGATGATGAATAATGTGGATGATGATGATTGTGTGAACTTTCCGAGTATTGCCGAGGCATATCAGACGGTTGAGAGGAGTGTTACTGAGGCGTTTTCATGGGTGAGAGGGCGGAAAATCGGGCGTTGTGTGAGGAGTGTGCACAGGCGGATAAGGAGGGGTTGATGCCGCAGTTTCACTTGTGTGTTTATGATGATGTTGTTGAAGGGCTTTTCCGATCCCCGGCTGGACCGGTTTGTCGGAGGTCAGTGGCTGGACCGATTTGTCGGCGTTGTGAATGGTGTTTCTGGTGATAGGTATTGAGTATATTTTTGTGTATGTTTTTAGGGTTTGGAAACTTTTGTTGGTATGGTATGTTGATAGAGATTTATATGTTGTGACATATGGTTCGTTGTATTTTGGTTGATTTAAAAGAACAAGAAAGAGTATAATATTGGAATGATTCTTCTTTTTCATTTTTACTATTTAAAAAATATTGGTTTTGGTTCGATTTAGTATTTGTATTTTTTTAAGCGTATGTAAAAGTCTGCAACATGTAACCCACCTTACTATGAAGTTGGCGCTAATCCGACCGTAGTTTATTGAAAGTTAAATTACCCACACCCTGATTTAGGATTGATGGATTGCTCTTCTAACACTATGAGGTATGGTGGGACGAGATTTGAGGTATTGGTTGACACGTGGGTTGGATGGGCTTTACTGGTAAGACCTAAAAAAATTAGGGGTATGGTGGGGCTTGGGTTTGGGCATGGCTTGACCAAATTCATTTTATTTTTTCTTTTTTTAATTAATGTAAACCATAGAGAATGGTACACCCAACCCTGTCCCGTACCCTATAGTCTAAGAATATCCATTGGCCACTGACTTTTTTTAACAGCAAATTCTTTTAATTTCCCAAGAACTCTCTTCCAAGACTTGTTCGTAACTTATCCTTAAATTCTTAAATAAGAACACGTTGTACATCATACTAGTCTCATGAATAGTTTTTTATTATCAAATTCTCATAAAAACTATAAATTACTTAAGGGTATATATGTTCACTACTTAAAGACGCCTAGTACCTCTATATGGGACGTCTAGTGTTCCAGTCTTCATCAGTTGGTCAACCTCGTACCATGTCATATCAATCACTCATATGCCAGGTACAGGGCTAGACGCCAAGTCTTAAGAAAATGACAAATTACCATTTTAGTCCTGAGACACCCTCAGCCTCAGTCTAGCCTAACTCATGGCTAAAATGGTAATTAACCATTTGGAACTATTATGCCTCAAATGGTTAATTACCATTTTAGCCCTGAGTTAGGCCTAGATTGGGGGTGTCTGGGGGCTAAAATGGTAATTTGCATATTATTTTTTAAAAGTTTTTTCAAGCAGGAGTTTTGCAAAATAAAAATATTCCGTCGCGTACAGGGCTAGAAACAAAGGGAATTCTGGGTGAACAATGGTAGTATCATACAAGCTAAGCGGGTTTCCTGGCGCCCCACCCCGTTTAAATCAATTATTTCGAATACAATCCCCGTATTGAGTTTGTTTTGTTCTTGCTAATCGAAGCCGGAAAAGGGGGAATTTCGGTGAAAAGAATCTATCCCGAATCGTTTTTTATGACTTTATCGACAGCATGCCTTTCTTTCAGTGAGATCACCATGATACACAATCTTGTTGATTTGGCAAATAACTCGCCTTAAGCTTCTATCAACACTATTTATCTAAGCTAAGCAATTTTCAGTCTACAAATAGCTCCACCAGAGCTTTTGGTTTATCCGAAAGAAAGGAAAGAACAAAAGGAGATGGAAAGAAAGCCCTACCAAACAAAGCCCGACATTCTTCTGAGCCGGTCCGGAAGACGAACTTATGTTTATCTCCCCGATTCGGAGAATTCAGTATCAAGTCTCTAGCTTTCGTCTCGCTAAAGCTTTACGTTCTTTGGGAACCACCCGGTGGAAGTTCCAAGAATCTAATCTATCCCAATCACTTTTGACAGAAGTCTATGACGAAAGAAATTCAGAAAGAAGTCAGGCATCAGTTGGTGTGTCTAAGAGGATGGGTTGGCGCTTTGAGCTACCGATTTTGTGATCAAATTAGAAACTTAGCTTCTCACGTTGCCATAGATTCTTCGGAAGAAAGCAATCGGCTTTGCCAAAGTTGTAATGACATAGCTTGCTCCCTGTCGATGAAGAATGTTTCGAAAGCAGCCTAAAAGCGGTTAGCTTCGCTTTCCTGAGAGGAATGGTTTCCGATGAACTACTCCCTTTACCAGTTGATGAATCATGCTTCGAACACCTAGACGCTTAGATAGCGATGTGAACCTTACCTTAATCAATAGATAGGTTTGTACTACTACCAGTCAAAACAGAAACCTTTGAAATCTTTTCGTAAGGCAAGGAATGTCAGTGCTGGTAGGCGAGGGGTCTATGATTTATGGGTGTAGATTTTCCTTTTTGTCGTTGTAGCAATCTTTCTTAGAACAACCTTAGGCGAGTAAATAGAGAATGCTTGGTAGCAGGACTGTAGGAGTTCAGTAGGTGGGCCAGTAGCACGCATGCCAAGGATAGCTGTCCAAGGGTTGAAAGATAGTAGTAAACTAGTCAGCTAGCTGATGTTAGAAAGTTCAGAAGGAGCTGTTCTCCTAGCTGCACATTCATCTTCCACTCTTGATCCACTTTCACTACCCTTGAGTATAGCAGCAAAGCTAGGAGATTCCTGAATAGTCTGCTGCTTTCCTTCATTTTCATAAGATTGTTTAAAAGACTATCATGCCCATGAGTTATGGCTAGTCTTGGGGCAAAACATGGCTATAATGGTCTTTTGGACCACACTAGACGCCCAGTCTAGCCCTATATACAGCGTGTATATATATATTGTTTTCTCTTTTAATATCAGTAACACTAATATTAATTATAAAAAACACATATTAATATCAATAACACTAATATTAATTATAAAAAACTCATATTAATTATAATAACACTAATATTAATTATATGATGCTTATACGAGACTTATACTACACTATCCGATACAATACGAGACTATGGGATAAGATACAACACTCGTATAGGCCTGTAGGTGTAGTATAGGTATCGTATAAGACTATAGGTGTTGTTTAGGTCCCGTATAGGCCTATAGGTATATACAAGACCTATCGGGACCTATAGGAGACTTATACAATACACTCTACGATACGATACCATACTACACGAACAATACTATAGGATATGATACAACACCAGTATATGCTTATAGGTCTATACAAGACCTATAAAGGACCTATTCGAGACCTATACTACACTATATGATACGATACGATACAGTGCGATACTGCATCCATAGGCCCATATGATGCTTATATGAGACTTATATTACACTATACTATATGATACGAGACTATAGGATAAGATACAACACTTGTATAGGCATGTTGGTGTAGTATTGGTCCCATATAGGACTATAGGTGTGGTTTATGTCCCGTGTAGGCCTATATGCATATACAAGACCTTTAGGGGACCTATACGAGAGTTATACTATACACTATACGATACGATACAATACAATACGATACTATAGGATATAATACATCACCCGTATACGCCTATAGGCCTATACAAGACCTATAGGGGACCTGTACGAGACTTATACTACACTATATGATATGATAATACATCCATAGGCCCATACGATGCATGTACGAGGCTATAGGATAAGATACAACACTTGTATAGGCCTGTAGGTGTATCGTTATCGTATCGTATAGTGTATAGTATAAGTCTCGTATAGGTCCCCCTAGAGGTATTTTATATGCCTATAGGCCTATACAGGACCTAAACCACACCTATAGTCCTATACAAAACCTATACTACACCTACAAGCCTATACGAGTGTTGTATCTTATCATATAGTCACGTATCGTATTGTATCATATCGTATAGTAAAGTATAAGTTTCGTATAGGTCTCGTATAGGCATTGTATGGGCCTATGGATGTAGTATCATATCATATAGTGTAGTATAGGTCTCGTATAGGTCCCCTATATGTAACACCCAATCGCATAATACAACAACACGCGGCGGAAATATCGGGGAGTCATTGTACAAAAGTTGCTCAGCCACATCTGGTACTAAAATGTTTCATTATTGTTAACAATGTTTTCAATGCAAGGAATACATATAACTTTCTTTTGTTTAAGGAAGTCTAAAGCCCGTATGCATTCCTGTGTGTAGCATGCTTGAATAGTCGAAACCTGAAACATATGTGAAATGAGACGTCAACAAACAATGTTGGCGAGTACATAGTTTTGTTGGCCAACTTAATGGCAAAAAGTTTAGTGTTGCAATACTTTGACAACTACGAGAGTTGTCAATTGAAAACGGACTATTTGTAGCCAAGGATTGGCAAAAGATTTAGTATTGCAATACATTAACTTGAATATGAAACTTGTGACAAAATGTGTTTTATATATGGCAATATGATTAATACTAAGTAATTTTTATATCATTGAAAATTTGTACTTTGTTCATTGTAATCGCCTTGAATTCGGTCATAAAACTTGTGAGTATGTTATTAGAAATCCAATCAAGGATTAATAACAACGATATTGACATTTGTTATAACTCGCGTGAGTATTATTAGAAATCAGTTTAATGATTTGAAATAATACTTTGGTTATCATTCTAAGAATCTAACATATAGAAATATGAAAGAGTTCTACAAGGATTTAGATATTGTACTTTGAAACAATCGAACACAAAATCCTAATGTGATTTGGATAACGCTACGAGAGTAATACAATAAGAACACTTATACATAGGAAGTACCAACGGCGTATCCACCATGTTCTCATAATATTACACTCGTTTCGTTATCTAAATCACAACTAATCACAATAACCACATAATCATCATCAACTTGTCACATTGTCTTGTCAAATACGCATTAAAGTACACAGAATCCAATGAAGGACTACCAATTAGTACTTTAAACATCCTACAAGAATCTAACTATGAAGATAGATAGATACTTTAAGGATTTAGTTTAGCCACTTGTCTTGTATCATGGTCTTGTCACATATGCATTAAAGTACACAGAATCTAATGAAGGACTACCAATTAGTACTTTAAACATCCTACAAGAATCTACTATGAAGATAGATAGATATTTAAGGATTTAGTTTAGCCACTTGTCTTGTATCATAGTCTTGTCACATACGCATTAAAGTACACAGAATCCAATGAAGGACTACCAATTAGTACTTTAAACATCCTACAAGAATCTAACTATGAAGATAGGTAGATACTTTAAGGATTTGGTTTAGCCACTTGTCTTGTATCATTGTCTTGTCAAATAAGCATTAAAGTACACATAATCCAATGAAGGACTACCAATTAGTACTTTAAACATACTACAAGAATCTAACTATGAAGATAGATAGATACTTTAAGGATTTAGTTTAGCCACTTGTCTTGTATCATGGTCTTGTCACATACGCATTAAAGTACACAGAATCCAATGAAAGACTACCAATTAGTACTTTAAACATCCTACAAGAATCTAACTATGAAGATAGGTATATACTTTAAGGATTTGGTTTAGCCACTTGTCTTGTATCATTGTCTTGTCAAATACGCATTAATGTACACATAATCAAATGAAGGACTACCAATTAGTACTTTAAACATCCTACAAGAATCTAACTATGAAGATAGATAGATACTTTAAGGATTTAGTTTAGCCACTTCTCTTTAATCATGGTCTTGTCACATACGCATTAAAGTACACAGAATCCAATGAAGGACTACCAATTAGTACTTTAAACATCCTACAAGAATCTAACTATGAAGATAGGTAGATACTTTAAGGATTTGGTTTAGCCACTTGTCTTGTATCATTGTCTTGTCAAATACGCATTAATGTACACATAATCCAATGAAGGACTACCAATTAGTACTTTAAACATCCTACAAGAATCTAACTATGAAGATAGATAGATACTTTAAGGATTTAGTTTAGCCACTTCTCTTGTATCATGGTCTTGTCACATACGCATTAAAGTACACAGAATCCAATGAAGGACTACCAATTAGTACTTTAAACATCCTACAAGAATCTAACTATGAAGATAGGTAGATACTTTAAGGATTTGATAGCATATCAAGCTATGATTTGGTTCAGTATATCAGGCTATACTTTGGTTTAGCATATCAAACTATGCTTTGGTTTAGTCATATTGAATCCTAATGGTGAGTCGGATAAGGCTACGAAGGGTAATACAATAAGCACACTTATATATAGGAAGTACCAGCGGCGTATCCACCGTGTCTTTATTATATTACTCTAGTTTCGTTACCTAAATCACCAACAATTCTACACATAAACCATAACCATTGTCTTGTAAAGCACTTCTTAGAAATCTCACTATGAAGATAGGAAGATTTAAGACTGTACTTAAAGTATCCTACAAGAATCAATCTCTAAAGATAGAAAGATACTATAAGGATTTGTTTCATGTCCCCAATTGTCATGTCTTTGCATAAAAGGAATATTACACAAAAATGCACTTAGTAAACACATAATTGCCATACATTGTGAAAAATTGATTACACATATGAATCACCCCAAAAGCATTTGAAAAACGTAAAAGAGGGGAGCTAAGTACTCGCCTGGGATTGCGTATAGATCTTGTTCAAATGATATAACAAAGCTCAAAGGATCAAGAGTTCAAGTGTTGAAGTGGTTCCTAGTGTATCGGATACTATGTTAGCGTAACGGGGCATAAATCGAGGAATCGGATAGGATGAGGTATTGTAAACCAAATAAGTGTTGGAACTCATACGATATGGTTTAACAAAGCCTACATTCTGATTTGAAACCTATCCTAAGTGCTTATGGCCCGTTATGACCCGTTAAGGTAGTTTACGCTACTTTAACGCGTCATCTGCGCAAATGCGCATTCGGACGGTCTAACTAGCCCTATGATAAGTATTGTATGCCATAAAATGTTTAATTATGTTGCATAATCAGTTTAGGTGTCAAAACTTTGGTTACATATGCTTAAAATGATATTATGCGCAAAAAAGGCATTTTGGCCATTTTCCTAAGGCATATAAACTACCTATCATACAACTAACTAAACGAAGTGACCATAAGGTAAAACCTCGAAAGGTTATTCCCTATACAACTATGGTCACCTAATGTGTTTGGTCGGATCCTAATGATCGACCAAATGGGTCGGGTTTGAAAGTCTAAGCGGTTGTTTAAACCGCTTGACTTACAACCCTAAATAAGCACTAAACTAGATATGATGAGTTGGACATGCCAAAACATGTCTATCCTAAGTTTTAAAATGTTTTGATATCAAAACAAAGTTTTTGATACCCGGAAATAGTTCCGTCGGATAATGCGCATTTATCGCATTATTGACCGAAACTTTGACTCGTCACTACAACTAGTCAACGTGGTAATCAGTAGGTATCGTCGCAAGGACTATAACCATCGTGATTACGATCACGTTGAAAATTCAAATGAACTTTGACTTGACCAATTCATGGTCAAAGCCGAAAGTCAAACACTAGTTGACTTTGAGCTTGAAATAAATAAACAAGCATGAAAGAACACTTACAAGTGTTCTAGGATGGAAAAAGACTAAGAATGCTCAAGTATGAAGCCTCCAACTTAATGTGATAGCCTCAATTAAGAGCAAGAATAAGAAGAATGAAGATGAGCAAGTTGAGATGAAGAAATTGGTGGCTATATATAGTAAATGGAAGAGCATAGGATCAAGCCATGTGGATTGTGTGGTGATCAAGGAAAAATCATGACCATACACTTGTTAGAATTAGATTTAAGAACTTGGTGAACACACAACTTGGCCACCAAGCAAAGAAAACAGCTGGCTGCAAATATTCAGTGAGCTGGACCTACCTTACGGACCGTATGGGTCCAGGGCTCCGTAAGCCTTGTGCAGGGGCTGATCTTTCAGAAATGGCAGTTTTGGTCCCTGCAGCCTTTAAACTTGTTTTTCGATGCGTCTAATCCCCATTAACCTCATTTTCAAGCTTCATAAGGATGTTAAAGCATAGGGAACTTGAAATATTCTTGGAAACATCATTGATATTGGTTCGTTTGGCGGCACAGTTGCGGTTTTCGGTTAATTACGACGAAAGTTGTAATGAACGCGAAAACGATCCAAATTGCAAAACAGAAGGCATTTTTGCATTAACATCACTAAAATACAATATTATAGTGATTACAAAAATATTTGGATGTCTGGATATGGTCAGAACGCAAGATATGCACGGAATTGCATACTTTCGCAGATTTGATGCTTTTAGTCCTGTGATCAAATAAGCGCATATTCACATACCGGACCCCTCAAAACTTATTTATAAGCTATGCTAAGGGTATTTAGGGTATGTTTGGCTTATGATCTTGTTCCGGAGTGTATGTTATGTTAAACGGGTTACGTTTAAGCATCGGTTATCGAATTGCTATCAAAGAAAAAATTTTGAAAGCCTGAAATTCTGCACAAGGGTTACACTATAGGCCTTGTATAGGCCTATAGGCCTATAGGTGACCTAAACTACACCTATAATGCTATGTGGGACCTATACTATACCTATAGATCGATATGGGTGTTGTACCGTATCTTATAGTATCGTATCATATTGTATCGTATAATGTATAATATAAATCTCATATAATGTATAGTATTAGTCTCGTATAGGTCCCCTAAAGGTCTTGTATATGCCTATAGGCCTATACTTGACCTATACTACACCTAGGCCTATACGGGTGTTGTATCGTATCCTATAGTATCGTATTGTATTGTATCATATCGTATCGTATAGTGTAGTATAAGTCTCGTAATAAGTCTTGTATAGGCCTGTAGGCCTTTATGGAACATAAATCACACCTATAGTCCTATACGTGACCTATACTACACCTATAGGCCTATACGGGTGTTGTATCATATCATATAGTATCGTATCGTATTGTATCATATAGTGTATAATATAAGTCTCATATAGGCCTATACAGGTGTCGTATCATATCCTATACTTGTTATTTTTATTTATTTAAAATGGAAAACATATTTTTTATAAAAGTTTGCTAAAACGATTAATATTGTATAAAATGTTTATAAAAATAAAAAATAAACACTTATATATGCCTCATATTGGCCCATACGTGGCATATATGGGGCATGAGTTATATGTGAAACCTATACGAGGGGTCATATACGCCACGTATAGGCCTGTACGCGACGTATATGAGCATCCAAACCAGAATTGGCATGAGTTAGGCACTAAGTTTGATGTAACCCTGTACGCCCCGTATAGGCCTATACGAGGCATATACGAGGCAGAGGGTGTGCAAATAGGCAGATAGAATGTATGGATAGTTTGAGCCTTAATTAATTCATTGAAGTCTTTTTTTAATTAAATTAGTTATAATTATTAAAAAAGAACTGTTTTTCTTTTAGTAACAATTGATTAACTAACTACTCATATATCAGTTATAGAATAAATAGCGTTATTTCTTGTTTGGTAAGTTTTTTGTGTGACGTCTTGTTCGAGTGAGTTTGAGCTTAAGATGATAAGCGTCGGTTTCTTAACAAGGATTCAGTAATGAACAAAATGCAACCTTTGTTACAAAGATATAATCCAGTGTTTAACTATATAACATCATATCAAAATATTGTAGTGTTAAACTAATAAAAAATAACAATAGCCATGTACATGGTTGAACATGTTGATAAAACTATGTCTCTTATTCATTTGTCATTATCTATCGGGTTGGCCGATATATCAAAAGTATTACGATATTATGTATTTTCACTTTTGTAACAATAAGAGTTCATCCTCACTAACACCGTCAAGTTATTATGTTAGTTTATTTGAAATGACCATAATGCCCTTGTTAATAAAAGTTAATTACGATTTTCGTCCCTGGGGTATTGTTAAAATAACTATTACAATCCATTAGTTTAAAAAATTGTCTAACAATACTAGTACTTGCACCTTCAACTCACTACAAAAATGGCAGTTAACAGTTTCATCTATCTACTATCATTCAGTCTACTCTTTACTCTCTATGTTTCTTTAGATCCTGCCGGGACATCACCCGCTCCGCCTCCACACCATCTCCACTTCATCCATCCATCCTGAACATCTCCCACCACCAAACACACATACCTGAACAATGACCACCTCCACCACCCAATCTGCCCACCCACGTCATCAAACTACCACCACACCCTACCCCACACCCCATGACCTTTCTCTTTAACAAATCATCAGCCAACTCCTTTTCTACCAATTAATTCTACCAATTCCGACAACTACACAAAGCACTCCTGACTTCATCTCCTCCCCTCAAGTTTTTCGGTTAGGCCTTAAGTTTTCCCAAGGCACCAATTACGACCACTACACAAGGCAATCCCCCCTCAAATTTCGATTGTGATGGTGGAAAGTTAGGTGGTTGGCAATTTCAATTCTGGTGTAACCGGTTAATAGAGACAAGTCTGACCTTAGCGGAGGTGACGAAGGAGATCCGGTTGACAGTGATACGGCGGAGGGGGGTGGTGGTGAAACTGAGTCGTCGGAACAGAGTTGTGGAGCCGGTGCAGGTGACGTTCTAGCTGAATATGAAGAAACGGGGAGAGTGAAAAGTAAATTGAAGGATACTGGTACTGTTTAGGCAATTTTTAAACTAATGGACTGTAACAGTTATTTTCAACAAAACGCAGGGATGGAATACGTAACTAACTCTTTATTTTATTTTAATTTTAATATCAAGGGCATTATGGTCATTTCAAATAAACTATCAGAATAACTGGATGACGTTAGTTAGGGTGGATTGTAATTGTAACAAAAGCAAAAGTACAAGGACTATTTTAGTAATTTTTAAACTAATGGACTGTAATGATTATTTTAACAAACCATAGGGACGAAAAACGTAAGTAACTCTTTTAATTAATAATTTTCTACGTTTATAACTATGTAAACCACATTTTATTTTATTTACTTACATATGGATGTTAATAATAATATTTAACCAACTCTTTGTTTTTATGTAAAACACCCATATAGTGCTTTGCTTATAGACTAAATTTACAATAATAGTTTTATAATTTTATAACTTTATAAACTATATTTTTAATTTATTTTATTTACTTGTATATAGATACTAACGATAATATTTTAATTAAATCTTTCTTCTTATATAGACCTCATTCTAAAAAAGACATCAACCATGAAACTAAAATTATTAAAAAACAATATGTATTTTTTTAACAATGATCTTTGTTCTTACACTTTTTTTCTTCAAATAGAATTGAGAGGATATTAAAACTTAAAAGTCACTAATCCTAACTTATGTTTTGTATCTATTTGATTGTAGGTTTATGATTTTAGGTGTTGTAACATCCCAAACAGCTAAACCTTATATAAAAAAATGAATGAATTTGAGGGGTCTTTTTAAACATTATTGAAAGTTACAAATAAATTGAAAGCTTAACGAAATAGTTAAGGGGCTAAGATGTAAATTGTGAATGTATGTCACCTTGCTCCATTGATTCACAAAGTAACGCTCCCACGTCAACAAGTCCTTCTTATAGCCAACTCGTACCATCCCTAGTTTCCTTTGTCGCATGCAAGGATCAACAAGGGTACAACTTCTTCCCATACAATCAAGGGTTTAGATCCTCAACCTCTAGGTGGTTCCGGGACAAGATAGCAATCAGTCCATTCATAAGTTCAGGAACCACTAGCTTGTCTCGGTTGTAACTGGCTTTGCCCATGAAGCGACCTTGGTGCCCCGCTTTAGGTGAGCCGCATCGTAGATTCTAGGTTTGTTTCATAATTTGTCCATCTTAATGTTGTCTTTTACAACCACTTATAACCTGCTTGATTTAGTGTTTGTGTAGGGTTGAGTGTTAGCCGATATTTACACGTTAGATCACGGTTTCAAGAAACAATTCAAGTCATCTCAAGTTTGTCCCCTAAATTTTGAATCAATGTACGAAGTGTGCGTGTTGAAAATTCTAGGTTATAAAGATATATCTATATAGATATAGATAAATAGTTGGTGATATATAACCTAATTCACACATCCTAAATTGCTCCTATTCATAGAGCACTTGCTCCATCTCCTAATCACGACCAAGTTTAGTCATAAACAGTAAACAATATTGCAATCAAGTGTTAGGGACTTTAAATATTAGTTATTAAATAGATAAACCCTAGCTTCATTTAAAGATGAATGAATGCTATATGAAGCACCGTCTTGGTATTATTCTACATCAACTTGGTTTTGTAGTGTCTATAACAACTTAAATAATACATAAAAATGTCTATATCAACTTACATAGTTCTTGCTTATAGCATGTGAATTAGGTTCTATTAACATAGATAATACATAAAAATGTCTGTATCAACTTACAATATTATATGAATGATTATAATTGCTATATATTAAATATAATAAATTATATTTAATCTAACAATTTTTGGTTGAGAAGATATTGCGGTTAATAACAAAAGAAAAGTAAGGGTCTGTCTGGTATGAGATAATGGAATGTATAATGGAATTGAATGAACGAAGTAATGGAATGGACAAAGAAATGAAATAGATCATTACCATTCCACGGTCTTGTTTGGTTACCATGTGGGAATGAAATGAATCATTATATTTTGTTGTTTGGTATGCAGAAAAGACGAGGGAACAAAATCAGTGGTGGGTGACGGTAGTGGGTGGTGGCGACGGTCGCAGTGGGTGGCCGGTGTCGGTGGCGCAATGGTAGGGGAGTGGTGGGTGGTGGTGGCAGTAGGTAGTGGTGGATTGTAGTGGTGGTCGGTGGCAGTGATGGCGGTGGGTGGTGGTGGGGGCGTCAACAATGGGTGGTGGCGGTGGTCGGCGATGTCGCAAGTGGCAGTGATCGACGGACACGGGTGGAGGTGGTGGCAACGACGGGTGGTGGTGGTGGTGGTCATGAAGTGTGAGGGGAAAATGGATTTGAGGTTTTACAAGGAATGAAATACCTTATGTAATGGGTAATCGTAATTCCATTACCTTGACTAGCGGTGGATCTAGCCCAAAATTCAGAGGTATCCCAATATTTTTTTGGATCACAGGTATCATTTGTATAAAACCGAAAAAAATTACACTACGTAGACAGAGTTGAGGGGTATTTTTACACTACAAAGACAGAGTTGAGGGATTGCCCGTGCTACCCCTCCTTCTACACTACCCATGCCCTGACCTTGACCAACCAAACTCATATTTTTTATTCCCATGTAACAAACTATTCCATTTCACCTATTAATCCTAGATATCAAACACTAAGTTTTGTCATTTGCAAGAATGGAAAATTATCCGTTGATGGTTAATGATTAATAGAGTATTGCTTCATCTCATGTCATGTTTTAAAAACTAATTTAAACCGGCCGGTTATACCGGTTGAATCGGTTAAACTGTCTGGTACACCTGGTTAAACCGTTTGATACACCCGATTAAATCGATTCTGAGTCAAATCCAGTATGGTATAATAACCGAATTTTGTAACATTGGTCTTATGAGTTTACCTATAGCATATTCTCACGTTTAAAATATATAAATAATAAATATAGGCAAAAGATCAGATACAAATAGCCTTATCGTAAAAATTGTACGAAATGCATGAAAATGTAAAAAACGCGGTGACATTTTTGTAATTATTTACTAGTAGAGTAATTATCAAAATTACCAGACAAATGATGTTATAGGGTAATTTTGATCATGTAAGGTAATTTTGTATAGTACAATAATTACTTTACAAATGATCTTCTAAAGTAATTTTAATCTTGTATGGCAATTTTGTATATCAACAGAATTAGTCTACAAATGATATTTTAGGTAATTTTATAGAGTATCATAAACTACTCTTCAAATAATCTTGTTAGATAATTTTGATCTTGTAAAGTGACTATGAGTAAAATAATTACGAAAATTTCACAACTTTATTTTTACCCTTTCATAATCTTTACCCAATAAATATAATGTTTTCAATTTATAGATAAGTGTATATCACATAATATAAGCTAGCTTTATAATTAACCATAACAAAAATTAAAATATTCTCAACTTATAAATACCGAAATTTAAAATGTAAGAACCATAACAAATTTTTTACTTATATTACAAGTCCTTAATTATCCACGAAACCACAAATTAACAATCAAAAAAATATCAAGAAAACAATAACAATATAAACTTGACCCGCAAGGTTCCCAAAAATCTGAAACCCAACCCTATATATATCTCAACCTCCCATCAACAACCCCTCACAAACCCTAATTCACAAAACACTGATCATCCGAAAACATGAAGCAAGTAGACATCCCCGTCGAGTTCCCCGTTGTTTTATACAACGGAGAACGTCAAATAAGCGTCGGCAACATCGAGATTCACCCCAGCATCGACTTCCAAAAGTTTCGAACAATGCTGAAACAGATGATCGGAATTTCCTACAACAATCTGACTACCTACTTAGTCGAAAGCCGAAGATCAGATAATGTTCAACCCGAACGCCGCAAGATTCTCATCACCAGTAAAGTAGACTTTCAAGTTTTAATCCGAGAGACGAATGCGTACTTTCTTGTGGTATTAAAACGATCAAGAAGAGACCGCCGGAGGAAAACAAATAAACGGAACTGTGTAGAGCTATCTCCGGCGGACTTGTTCGATTATCGTTACGACCATCATGATGTTACAACAACTACAACAACTTCACAGGTTGATGAGTCTGGTAAGGTTGAGTTTTGGTTGCATGAGTTGCCGATGCAAAGAGAAAACCATATGATCAACTTGATGATGCATAATGTGGATGATGATGATGATTGTGCGAACTTTCCGAGTGTTACCGAGGCGTACCAGAAGGTTGAGAGGAGTGTTACTGAGGTGTATCCGATGGTTGAGAGGTCGGTTAATCGGGCGTTGTGTGAGGAGTGTGCACAGGCGGATAAGGAGGGTTTGAAACCGAAGTTTCACTTGTGTGTTTATGATGATGTTGTTGAAGGGGTTTTCCGGTCGCCGGCTGGACCGATTTGTAGGCGGTCACCGGCTGGACTGATCTGTCAGCCGTTGTGAATGGTGGTTCCGGTGATGGGTATCGACTAGGTTTTTTTCTTTTGGTTTTAGGGTTTGGAAACTTTTTATGGTTCTTGTATTTTGGTTGATTTGAAAGAACAAGAAAGAAGTATATTGATATGATTTTTCTTTTTACTATTTCGTATGTATTTACGTAATATCGGTTTTGGTTTGGTTTAATATTGGTTTTTTTTTATCTCAAGTGTCCAAAAATCATATAATATCGGTTTTGGTTCGGTTTAATATTGGTTTCATCGATGGTCTATCGAAAATTAAATTACCCACAACCTGATTTTACGATTGATGGATTGTCGATACTCGTTGGTAAGAGACTCTACCGACGAATATGTCCTTCACTTGGTTCTTAGTTTATTCTTAAATCAGAACTCGTTAATTGTACATCATACTATTCTCTTTGTTATCGATTTTCAAACAAACTATGATACAGACAATAAATAGTAAGACTGCTACTTTTTTTTCTTTAATTCACCGAAGTCTTTTTTTAGGTAAATTATTTATAATCATAAAAAAACTTCTTTTCTTTTAATAATAATTGATTGATTAATTACTCTTATATCGATTGGCAAACTACCATAAAATAAATAGTGGGAATAAAGATTGAAAAAAATAATATTTTCAATAAATATACCCGGAAGATGAAACTTGCCCGATATGTCGTAAAGCTTGTATGGATAAATACGGGGAGCATGCAGTTCACTGTAAAGAGCTCCCTGGGTTCAAATATCGGCACGACTGGGTGCATGATGCTTTGTGGGACATCTTAAGAAGAGCTGGAATTTCGGCTAAGAAAGAGGCCCCTGTGAATTTCTTCACGGACCTTATGGAAGGGAGATCTACTCTGCGACCAGCGGATCTGCTCGTCTTTGGCTGGGCTGGGGGGAAACATGCTTGTGTAGACCTCACGGGGGTTTCCCCTTTGGTTGGTTTAAGGGAAAACGGGTTTGTAGCTGGACAAGCGGCAAGAAAGGCAGAATAAAAGAAAGTGGATAAACACGCTAAAGCTTGCGCAAAGAACCAGCATGTCTTTGTCCCTTTTGCCTTTGATACTTTTGGCTCCCTAGCGCCAGAAGCTATCCACTTCTTGACGAGGGTTCAACGGGTCGTCTACAGCAATTGTTCAACCCCAAGGGGGCAAGGTTTGTATTTGGAATGTTAGGGTTTGCAATTCAGAAAGGATTGGTGGCGCAGCTTGTTACCCGGCTACCTTCTGTTTTGATGTAACTTGACAAGTTTTCAAAATTTAAAATAATATTATTCTAAAAAAATAAATAAATCAATATAACAATAACATCAATCAAATGAACCACACAAATAATGTGTTATTTCTTTTCCGGTTTGTTTTATTTGTGTGACGTCTCGAATGAGTGAGTTTGACCACCTAATAACTACTGGGTGTGATGACGAAAAATATTCATAGGCTAAGAGTATTTACATCCAGCTCCATAAAAATATGTATACATTCTATTAAAAACAACTCTTAAATCAATATATTTTTATTAAAAACAACTATTTTTTTCTCTCTTCTTTTCAATTAAATAATATTTTTATACCTTTATCATTATATTTTCTCTCTCATTTTCAATTAAACAATATTTTTATACCTTTATCATTACATTTTCTCTCTCCTTCACTCACAACCACCTTCAATATATATTAAAAAGTATAGGGGATGAACAGTGTCCTCCCAAATATACAGATGAACAATAACATTTTCTCTCTCCACTCACCACCACTTTTTATACTTTTTAGATTTTAAAAACCGCACATATAGATTTTGATTCCCAGGATGTGAATGCTCTAAAAGATATAAATGGATGACCGTGTTTTTGATATGTACCTGACCGACCGTCAGATGCCTCAAGATTTGCCTACCAGGCTTAGTTTTTAAATGAGTAACTAAGGCTATGGGGTATGGGGCGGGGGTTTGGGCGTGGGTTGGAGGGAAACGCCCATGTTACCACTCTGGGTGGGTTTGGGTTTGGGCGTGACCCTTTTAGGGTGGGTTTCAGTCCGGGCGTTGGGCGAGACTACCCATTTGAGCTGACCGGTGGCCATTCACCATACCCTATATTATCTATTAATTTAAAAAAATAATAAAATAAAAGGAATTTAGCCAAGCCACCCTCAAACCCAAGCCCTACCATAACCTCAATTTTTTGGGTCTTGCCAGTGATGCTCACCCAACCCACGTGTCAACCCATACCTTAAACCCCCACCCCCACCATTAATGGGCTTGACCCTTTTCATTGAAATTTCTTGACCTTACGTTTAGCAGTTTAAGTTTTGTTTTGTTTGAAACTTTGAATTATGAAATACAAACTAACAATTAATTGAACACACTCAAAATATTGGCACACCATGTCAACTATTTCACCCTTTAGAATTTATGTACCCGTGTACATGGCGTATAAAGTTGTATCAAAATCAGTGATTGACTGCTGTGTCGGGAACAAATTTGAGTCTTTATGTACACCACGTACAGGAACCTAATTGAATTAATATAGTTGAGTTTTGGGGTTTTGGTGTTATAGATTGGTGAATTTTGGAATTTGGTTTTATAAACTAATGCCCTGGCTCAAACATTACGTCGTTTCAATATTATATCGTTTAAAATATTACACAATTAATTTGTTCGGTACGGTTCGAATATTATACTGTTTCAATATTTATCGTTTAGAACTTAATACCTTTTTTTAACTCCCGTCCGGTTCGAACATTATGTTGTTTCAATAATATATTGCTTAAAATATTACACCGTTAATTTGTTCGGTACAGTTCGAATATTATACAATTTCAATATTTTATCGTTTAAAACATAATACATTTTTTAACTACCGCCCGGTTCGAACATTATGCTGTTTAAATATTATATCACTTAAAATATTTCCAGATAATTTGTTCGGAACGGTTCAAATATTATACCGTTTCTGATGCAGGTGCATCTTGAGTCAAACCCAAATAATTTATAATATTTTATTATTTGAATTTTATTGTTTTATTTAGTTCCTTATTTTGTGGGGATTTGAATTTCCTAGTTTATCTATTTTATTCATTATAAATCAGGAGGTAGGGTTCATTTATGTTTATTATTAAAATTATTGAACTATGATCTTGAACCTATCGGTTCTTTTTATCGTCATTGATTACTAATCATTCTTGAGCCATTTGATTGTACACGAAACTCCATCAATTGGTATCAGAGCTTTGATTTTCAAATGGCTCTACGTGAAGGCAAATGTTTTCTTGTTCGAAGAGTCGCCGACCGAGGCATCGAAAAAGACATTGGTGATTCACGTGTTCGTGGAGATCGATTAAACTGTGACCGTAAATCCACCGGCTAGGAAACAAGATTAGGAGCCGTGATCCACGTGATATTATTAAGATCAAAACACCCCGATAACGAGTCCGAGATCTTGAAGAGATCAGACGACTTTGAAAACGAGTCCAAGATCTGGAGTTGCAACGGGAGATGCGCAAGACGGAAAACCGAGTCGAGCACCATCGTCTAGACGAAGGTGGCGACGGAGAGGAGCATCCATTTGGCCGTCACTCACCCCGGTTCTATGAGCCAACTTATTCCAAGGGCGAATCGCAAGATGCTTTGAAGTTTGATGAAGGAACGAAGTTTGATGAAAATTGAAGTGATTTCGATGAAGATGAATGTTTATTTGTGAACCGGGTTCTTAACAGGTTGCCCATTCAAGAGGGGGCCAATGACGGCCATGACAATGATTCGATCATTATCGGTGGAGATGCGGTGGTTATGGGTGGAGTTGGGGAGAATGTTGGTGGTGGTGAGCCTGTTTTGGACGTCCAAATCATGTTGCCGCAAGTTACGGGATCCTCTATCAATTTCAAAATTCAAGAAGATAATATGGGGGTTGTCATGCATAAACCTTCGGTGATTAGTGCTATTAATTCGGTATTTCCAGATAAAAAAATTGAAGATATTAAGGTTGCACTTGATGTGGTGGGTCCAATAATATTTAGAGATAGCATTTGTCCCATGCAATACTCACGTTGGCTTCAAGAAAAAGATGATAAACTGTCTCAAGATGGTGACTCAGCAACCATGAGGCTTTATGAAAAAGTTACTATAACCTTTATTCAAATAGTGAGCAAAAGAAGGTTATCTATACATGTGGTAAAGGAAATATCAACAATCTTAAGGGTTCGGTGGATAAATGTAAATTTACTAGCAGTCCACTCCAAAATATACATATTGAGCGGTTCAAGTCGATAGCTAATGTTAGGCGGTCAAATGCTCCATTTGACTCGGGTGGTACTGGTCAGGAACCGGACGAGACGACCTGTAAAGTTAGGTTGATAAGCGGGTCATGATAATTATAGTAAATGGGAATCGGGTTGATGTTCCTTCGACCCAGGTGGTTTTGGTCCAAAAACTACACTTGAGGATGAGTGTTTTTCGAAGAGAAGTCATATGATGCAGGAGCATCTTGAGTCAAACCCAAATAATTTATAATCTTTTATTATTTGAATGTTAATGTTTTATTTAGTTCCCTATTTTGTGGGGGATTTGAATTTTCTAGTTTATCTATTTTATTCATTATAAATTAGGAGTTAGGGTTTATTGTAAGTTAGTTTATGTTGATTATTGGAATTAAAGAACTATGTTCTTGAACCTATCAGTTCTTTTTATCGTCATTATTACTAATCGTCTTGAGCAATTTGATTGTAAACGAAACTGCATTAGTTTCAATATTTTATCGCTTAAGATAATACCACTTTTTCAACTCTCGTCCAGTTCGAACATTATGCCGTTTCATTATTATTGTTTCAAGATTCTACCGTTCTCAACATTATACCGTTTCAATTTTTATCGTTTCAACATTATATCGCTCTCAACATATACGATTTCAATATTTTTGTTTCAAATATTATACCATTTCAATGTTTAAAGTATTACACCATTAACGGAGTTTGATGAACTCCGGTGCGGTTCGAATATTATACCATTTAAAATATTATACCGTTAATTACTTTGAAAGAGTCGGTATGGTTCGAACATATTATACCGTTTCAATACTATATCGTTTAAAATATTACACCATTAAAGGGAGTTTGATAAACTCGGGTGCGATTCGAATATTATAACGTTTCAATACTATATCGTTTAAAATATTACACCATTTTTTCACTCTCGTCTGGCTCGAACACTATGTCCTTTAAATATTATATCATTCAAAATATTATATCGTTTTAATATTATCGTTCCAATATTATAGCGTTTTCAACATCATAGCATTTCACTATTTTGATACATATATAAATACGACTAAATATGATATATAACAACATAAGTTTGATATGTATACAAAATTTTGTACATAGAAAACAAAAGATAAAATATAACTGAATACTAAATACAAAAAAGAGAACAACAGGCTCATTTATGGCTACATATCCTTCTATTGTTGCTGCTGATGCCTTCCTGGAGGCGGACAGTACGAGACCGGAAAATAACCCCTCACGTTGTTCAAATTAGGGTACTGGCTCTCAACTTTGTTAGTGGTACTGTAATGATACCGATACCGACTACTGATACTGAGAAGATTAACATGGACCATTGTGGCACCCTAGGCAAATCCCACATCGGCGTGGCAAGGAGAGATTCTTGGTTCATAAGACATTTCCTGCCCTCTTAAATTAGCAACACGTTTTGGGATTAATACTAGTGGATGAGAGGAGAACTCCACAATTAAGCGTGCTCACGTGTGAGTAGTACTAGGAAGGGTGACCTCTTGGGAAGTCTCCACCGGGGCAACAAAAAACAAAGCCGTGAGCTCTTGGATGGGCAACCCATCGGGGCAAAGCGGAGAATATTGGTGATACGAGGGGCCAGATGTCACAAACGGTATCAGAGCTACTCCTGAGCCGTTCGGAATGGTGGGGCAAACCTCATCGAGGACGATGAGTCCCTACGGGGGTGATTGTAATGATACGATACCGACTACTGATACCGGGAAGATTAACATGGACCATTGTGGCACCCTAGGCAAATCCTACATCGGTTGTGGCGAGAAGAGATTCTTGGTTCATAAGACATTCCCTACCCTCTTAAATCATCAACGCGTTTTGGGCTTAATACAAGTGGATGAGAGGAGAACTTCACAGTTAATCGTGCTTAGGTGGGAGTAGTACCAGGATCGGTGACCTCCTGGTAAGTCCCACCGAGGCAACCAAAAACAAAGTCGTGAGCTCCTGGATGGGCAAGCCATCGGGAGCAAAGCGGACAATATTGATGATACACGGGGCCGGATGTTACAGTACGCTGACCAAAGTTGCGATTCTTATTAGTCCACGCAAAAATGAACATTTCTTTATAGTATTTGAGCCAGGTATCGTACACATAATTAAAGACCCCTGCAAAAGTAAAATAATAAATTAAATGTACATGTGTGTAAATACAATGAAAGCCGTGAGTGAGACATTTGTTAAAGACAAACTTACTTAAACGGTTGCAAGTCGCAAGTCGTTATACAGCTTGCGCAAGTTGTAATCGTATATGAGTTCTAAAGGAGACTCTCACAATGTCCCCCAGAACGACAAATTTCTCCCAAACGTTGTTATTGAAGGCTTTCTTGCAATGTTTACAAATTATCTGTTGGGTGTGAAACCTGCATAGATACCTAGAGACGTTCAGGAATACCTTAGAAAACGTGTTCATTAGGGCTAGCTCTTTATCCGTTACAATCACACGTGGCTCCATACATTCATTCAAAATTGACTTGATCCTTTTAAGCACCCATACGAAGTTATCACTGTGTTCTTTACAAATAAGGGTATGCGCGATACAAAAAGACTTGTTGGTCGACGTCAAACCACAACTTGGATGAATGGTATGTTATAGATGTTTGTTTTGTATGTTGTGTCGATCAACAACACGTTCAGGAATGCACGCAACATAGTACTCGTTTGGGGATGAACAAAGAAAATCTTTGTTACGACATTTGTTCCAGTTTCCTGTCGGATCTCCTAAATGAAGTGGTTTTCATACAACATAGTTTCCAGTGTCTGCATGGGAGTCTTTCCGTCCATCTGTGATGCTCTAATTTTCTGAACCACATTTTGCACGTCTTTCTGAACATCGAGGCTATCGGGGAACTTCTTTTTTAAGGTTTGAAAAATGTTACGTGGCTCCATGTTTTGAGCTGTCAACTGCTCCACCAGCTTATATTCGCATTCAGTAAATCATCGCACAAATGCGTAGCCCAACAAATTCTACGCAAGCTCATGGTTATGTTCTGGGTTTTCCACTACTAACTCCCAGGTGTCATGCGTCACGGCCCGACCGCGAGTAGTGAAAATGGCAACCAATTTTTTGGCTTCCAGCTTTCCTAACCATTGCTTTACTACGGTACTCACCACCACGGTCGCACACAAGCCATACCATCCCCGTACTACCACCAATATTCTTCGATCGACTGGTCACAAAAACGTAACCATTCTCGTTTGCCCTTTGTTGTACCCATTTCTACAGTTCAATTAGAGACAAGAAAAACTAAACCACAGATACGTTTAAGTTACATTCAATATTTATTAATCTTAATTAATTGTTTTTTATTGTACATACTAATTTAAATATATAACATTTAACTAAATTAATGTGTGATGCTTAGTTTGAATCGGATTGCCTAGGTTAGTGGGTTGATAATCATCATACGATGGTGTATTCGGAGTCTCATCATCGTATCCTCTGTCGCCTGGATGACCTGCTTGCACGTTCAAAGAATGTGATGTATGGAGATTCACACCCGTATCCGTAATTCAGATAAACTTGCTGCGCCAGATAATATGGCTCATCAAAAGGTGGAGTCAGAGCCTCGTTCAAGTCTGGCAACGGTTTATTTTGATCAACAGGGACGACAGATACAACCTCATCCACCTCATTAGAATTTGGAATGCTCGATTCCTCCTAAAACAAATGTATAATAAATGTTTATTAATCTAAAAAACAACAATGAAGGAAATTAAGTTAGTAAACAATACCAGATCGGTTTCAGGCACCCCCACGAGTCGTTAGATATTGTCCAAAGAAATAGTTGTCGTCCCAAAACGATGACATTTTAGCTCCACACTCGTTCGACAAATTAATAAACCGAGTGAAGAATGCTGATAAAATGAAGCTTGATTCGTATATCATGAATAAACAGATGAAAGTCTATATATAAATGTTCAAAATCCACAAGTATAATGCTCGTATACCCCTATACGCCACATACAGCTCTATACGTAGTATATATAAAGCTAGGGTTTGGTGTGTAAATAAGCATTTTGGTGTGCAAATATGTACATCCTTTAAAAATGGTTTAAACACGCCTCGTATAGTCCTGTATTCACATGCCAGAAAACATCGTATCGATGTCAAATTTGACAAATGTACACCGCGTATAGAGCTATACGCGGATATATAAGGTTTAAACACGCCTCTCATAGCCCTGTATTTACATGCCCAAACGAACAACCAACGTGCAAACTGGAGACGAGATACACAAAACAGACCACTTCGTGCGAACTGGTCAGTTCGTACGAACTGGCCAATTCGTGCGAATTGGACAGTTCATACAAAGTGATCAATTCGTATGAACTGATCACATTCTCCTCCTCCCCCTATAAGTACCCAGCACATCCATTGTAACACCCTGTGTTTTTACGTCCTATAAAATTTCGACACGTATCCCACTGACCTCGTATGCCGTGTGCTAGATAAGAGGAACTAAAATCGCCAACATGTTATTTTATAACCTCAGAGTGGGGAATATTAAAGTTGAGCGGTTAAACGTGTCAACATGCTTAAACTATGCCTCTGAGTGACCTTTTAACGAACCCGGAGCTCAATGATGTTCGGTTATACTCCCAAGAGTGCTAAACAGGAGCCATACTGAATAAAACATGCTTTTATGTTGAAATATGGGAGTTTGGAGAAGTTCAGGGGCCAAAATAGAAATTTTGTGAATTGGCACCTGTGGCGCCACGCGCCAGAGACAGGGTGTCCCCTCGCGACGCGCGGGAGAAGTCAGTTCGCAGAAACAGCATGCCAGCTACTGATCTGCATGTTTGGACACCACTCAACCCACCTGCACTCACATAACTCGAAACCATTAACTCAATTCCGGTTTTGGACACCTCCTATCACACCTGGAGTGATCTCTAGTGTTCCCATAACACTTGTCTCAATCCTAGATCATTCACTTCAACTATAAAATAGGGGAGTTCATCACCCTTCATTCCTTGCACCTCTCAAAATCTCTCCTTTCTATCTCTACTTGGAAGTTCCTGATCAAGGAGCATCCTAACTGAGTTCTAGTCATCTTTTTGGATCACTTGTAAATGTTCCAACCTCCTTTTTTTATTTTATTAGGCTTTAAGCCAAAGTCAAAGCGTTGATGTAAAAACGTATTGACTTTGAGCTAAGACCATTATGGTCCAGCCATTGTTCGGTACGAACATGGCTACGTGATCGTAATTAGGTAGGTGGTAATCCCCTGAAAGAGCACCTCCTAATTACCACGTTTGCTTGGTCAATTGACGGGTCAAAGTTATTAATAAAAGGTCAAACTGGGTCAGAGTTGAAAATAAATTCATATATGATAGTGTGGGTGTTATAAAATATGTTTTAACACTTAGACACCCTGGTAATAATTACTAGAACATGTGTAAACATGTTCGGCCCGTCAAGTCCAAGTCTAAGGTCGGTTCGCAACCGAAAGTCGCAAAGTTGACTTCTGCTTTGACTTTCGATTCTGACCCAATTTAGCAACCTTAGATACCAATTCTAAGTTACATTATGACCATGTTATGTTGTAGTATAACCCTCTGGAGTTACACTTCATGGTCGTGTAGTAATCCGAGTTTTATCACAAGTTATGTTATTATGCCTAAAGTCGACTAAAATGCCCTTTTTGTTAAAAATAAGGTTTTAACTATAAATGAACGTGCAAATGAGTTAAGTACTGATATTTTAATGTAATTAACATATCTTGATGTTATAAATCTGGTCATAACTGAGTTTTGCAAAAGTAATCGTAAATTATGTTTTATAACGACCAAATCGCCCTTTTGGCGTATAACATGATTTAAACATAATTTATTCAACCAAACTCATTAGTTACTGATGTAATATCATAAATGGGATTGTTTGGGATATCAAATCAGATTGTAAACTGAGATTGCACACAAGATCTTGTATTATGTCCTTAAATGACGATAACGCCCTATCGGCTTATAAAATGGATTTTAACCAAGCTTTTATTACAAAACCTTTTACCCACTAATATATTATATTAAATAACATATTATGGTTATATAAACTTGGTCATAACTTCAGTTTTCATTAAACATCTTGATTATTGTCATTTAGCGACTTAATCGCCGTTTCGGCGCATAGTATGGTTTAAAACCATATTAGAGCATCAAGACTTGATACCTACTGATTTCAAAACTTATTTTAAACATATTTACAGTAGGTACATAATCTAAACTCAGATTCCTAAATAATTTGTCAAGTGATATGTGAAATGACCAAAATGCCCTTTCGGGGCGTAGTTTGGTCTTAAACTCTAAACCACACACATACTCGATATCCTACTGATATAACATCATAAATAAACTATTTTTACAGTAAGATTATGACCATAACATCAGTTTTCTCATAAGTTCTTTTACAAGTCATAAAATGACCAAAACGCCCTTTTTAGGCGTAACTTGATTTTAAAACTATAACGGGCATACATGTTGATATCCTACTGATGTTACAACATGTTTTAAATATAATGGCATATGGAACTTGTATACGACTCACCCGGTTACCCGGTTTCACTTATATGCGTACGGTACGGCCTACGTAACTAGTTTACGTAATTTAACCGAAACGGGTTTAACCTATTTTATTTCCAAAATCCAGAATGTAACATGTTTACCCATATTAAACAAGTTCCAGTCTTGTCGGGTTTAAACTACATTCTATTCTGGTCACCGCTTAATCTAGCGTCTAATACGTTATTATCTTTAAGCTACCCGGTTCGAGTCTACAAAGTAGATAGGACCCGTTAGCATTCTAATTAGTATTAAACACCATCATTTCCAGACTAAGAGCCTCCCGGTAGATTGCCTATCTAAGCTTACTTTTTGAATATTCGGCTGAGTTATTTATCTTATTGAAGAATTTGCTAGGTAAATACTTTTAACTTATTTTCCCTATACGGGCTTGGGGATACGGTATAATAATACCGCTTGGTCGGGTATGGGATCATGTTATCGGATTGTGATTTACTAAATCCTTATAACCGTTTTATTCTGTATTGTTTGATAACTTAAACATTGGGGGTTAATTTGACCATGTCTGGGATATCCTTGAATCATTTAAGTTACTAATGGCCACGACCTTAAGCGTCGGGGTGTAGGCATACACCCGACAGACGCTAATGCTAATAAAATATTAAATCCCATTGGTGGATTATGTAAGTGGGTGTCGGTTAATCAGGTTATTCGGTTTCTGCCCGACCCCATATGTATTGACAAACATATAAAACTGTAAACAAGGTCATTTTAACTATCCCAAGTTATTTATAAAATGTGCCAAGTGCACCTAAAACCATTTTCAGAAATGTTTACAAAATGAGTCGGTTATTAGTATTTACCAGTGAAAACTGACGTATTTTCAAAAGACCAAGTTACAGGTGGCAACACGCAATAGATCGGGAGCTACGCTATAGTGACAATAGAGGAATTTGCAAGTCTCTAGGTTGCTTAAAGTCTGTTGAACATTACTTTGTATATATTTATTTCGATCTGCCTGTGAATCTTTTCATTACAAGCCTTGTAATTTATTTTTGAACTTTGGATATCGGTTTGTAATAGTAATTTAAATCCAAGACTTCCACAGTGCTGTGTTTGTTTGGTTATGAGGTTATCAACTACGTCACGATATTCCCCAACCGGGCCCACCGGGTTACACGTGGAAATTAGGGGTGTGACATCCATGCTCCCACTCTTGCTGCCACTTCGCACAGAAACTCCCTCTGCTCGTTTTCTCTTATTTTCAGGTAAGAAACAACTATTTTCCATGCAAACACAACGATTTCCACTACGATTTTACACGAGTTTACCTCCGATTTCATCTAAACTTCTCTGTTTACGAAAACCTTCATCTTTTTCATAAAACTTTATGATTTTACCTCGGATTTACACTTAAACGGGTGTATTTGAGTTAGCCTTGGCTCTCAAGATATAAACCTTGTTGTTTCAAGCTCCCTAAGTGTTTCATCCAATAAAAACTGTTTTAAACTCGATTTTTGCACTAAAACAAATAAAACCGACATATGTTTCGTTCATTTAACAGTGGACGGAAGCGATGTCTATACCGTCATGAAAAGGACTCGAAATCACATCTGATTCAGACGAAAACTAATTCCGAACGCACGAAGATGCAAATAGTCAGCTTGTGCGAACTGGATTGGCTCGTACGAATTGGCTTAGTTCGTACGAACCTGTCCAAGTTCCTATAAGTGACTAAACTGCTCTAAAGACCTCCCCAGCTTTTGGTTTGCTCAGTAACTTGAGGTTGGAAGGATGGACACTGATTTCTCAAGAAACGACGGAAAACACTCGATTTTAGAACACGAAACAACCTAGTTCGCACCAACCTCAATTCGTATGAATTGGTAACTGTTCGTGAACTGACCTGTTTCTCCCACACCGTCACTCTGTTTCGACCGATTCAGCACTATGGAAGACTGATGCACTTTGTTCCTGCTTACAGGCTGACCCGACACTCTCCCCACTCTCCTCTGCTCCTACAACCCTTTTTACGCAATCACTGTGAGTATGCTTGACCCCTTTTTGCTTTAATGCACTTTTGGGTGTTACTTCGTTCTCTATATCAAAACACTACACACAACGCTTAACTCTTTAAACGCAACCCGCACATTTATGACTATACGTGAATCGCTGAATTGTATGTTATTGCTTGATGACTTATATGCCACCCTTAACATGATAGCTTGCTAGAGGTTGATCCGCCACCCGGAGGCACGTGGTTGTTAAGGCTCACACTTTTACATTTCGCTTTATTTTCTCCTTAGTACGTGGACACTTGTTCGCGTGACTCGCATTCGCGGTTTGTTGGTTACTTGTATCAATGTTGTTAGCATAGTTCACCTCTCGTTTACGGTATACCCATCTATGCTTCTCACCTTTACATTATTGTATTGACTTTTATTTTAACGTATGTGACAGGTTGATGGATAGGTCTATGCTGCAAACGGATGACTTCTAGAAACTAGTTAATAAATCTTGGTTGTTGGATTTATATTTTGAGAGACATGTAATCTGTTTAACTATTGTGAAATATTTGTTTAATTGTATGGGAAGTTAAACTTTTAAATATTGTCATTTTAATAGTTGTTGTGGATTCTCCCTGAACAATCTGATTTGCCTAGTGTCGTGCCCCGATAATTCCGCCATCGGTTGGGGTGTGACAGTACATAGCCACGTCTCGGCCTTTACTCGGCGTATATGTGATTGATGTGACACTGTATGATGTTTGACCATCTGGTCGGAGAAGGCACCCTATACGCCACATACAACTCTGTACGTACCATATATAAAGCTAGGGTTTGGTGTGTAAATAGGCATTTGATATGCAAATATGTACACCCTTTAAAAAATGGTTTAAACGTGCCAAATCGAAATGGGAATAACCACATTTATAACCATGCTATATGATAAATATTTATAATGCTTGTACGACAAATTAATTCATCTGCTTTAATTTGATTTGTTAGAAAATTTAAAATTTACATGCTTTGAATGTATTTTTGAAAGTAAACAAAATAAAACCTTTGTTATAAAAAAAAAATAAACCCAATATTTAGCAATATAATATCACATTAAACTAACGAAAAAAAATGAAAATAGGTACCATTGACATCCATCCATCCATTGATTTTCAGAATCAATCTTGGAGCAGAAGATCTGCATTTCCTTTAACTCTCTGATAAAATTTACATGATTCTGGTCACCGGTAATGTTGACTTCATGGGTTTGTTGAAGGGGATGGTGTTGGGTTATCTCCGGCGTTATGCAAAGGTTGCAATGAAGCCGATAGGGAGGGTGTGAAGCCGATGTTTCACTTGTGTGTTTACGATGTAGTTGAAGGGTTTTTCCGGTCACCAGCTGGACCAATTTCTCGACCACGTTGAACAATGTTTCCAATGGTAACTACATGTTGATAATCTTATGGTTTGATAACTTTTGTTAGTTTGGTACATGGATGGGGTATAGTATGTTAAATGGTGAACCACTGATAAACCATTCCTGGGCGCACTCTCATAGCTACAAAAATCGTGATTGTCCATCATAAAAGTTTGGTTAAAAGTCTCGATTGTTTTCATAACAAAATTTATAGGTCCGCCAATAAAAATAGTCATACATTCTTTATACTTTATATTTTGGTTGATTTGAAAGAACAGAAAAATATAATTGTGTTAAATATGATTTATCTTTTTTTAAATGTTCAGATGTTTCTTTTATTCTTTAAATATTTTGGTTAATTTGAAATAACAGAAAGTATAATTGTGTTAATATGATTAATCTTTTTGTAACAACGTGCTCTCTTTTTTTGCTTGCAATTCTTATTTGTATGAAGTCTTGTTATAGCTTCAACAATGCAATAAATATAAACCATCGCCCTTCAACAATGCAATTAATTTGTAAACCCTCGCTAGAGTTGCCATACTGGATTCCAAACATCCTTAAAAAAACATTCATTTCTTTTACAATACTATAAAATTTCAAACACCTATTAAAAGATATTAGAATAACATATACACACATTATATATATATATATATATATATATATATATATATTATAATATTATGTATGTGTGAAAGAGGGGGTCCCATTTGGTTCGTTCGCTCCTAACAGAAAAGCTGGACTCCTTTCGACCGACCCCACATCGCTCCTCGTCTGAATTTGACTCATTCGAAATATTTGATCGATGGCTCATTTGGAATATTCTGACGATTTCATGTAATCCATGTTGTAGATGCTCTTATTGAAAATTTGATGTGAGGGTAGATATTCCTAACAACGGTTTGGTGATGTAAGACCCAGTATCTTAAAACATAACTTTTATAGGTTTGGTGATGTAAGACCCAGTATCTTAAAGCATAATTTTTATAAAAGATTTTGTATTAATGTGAGTATAATGCAAATATATAATGATCCAAAATTCTAGGTTAATTTAAACTTCACAAGTATTTAAAATGTTTTAACATATTCGCGTAGTTCGATTTGATAAACGATTTAATCGAAATGCGGAAGCTTGGACTTTGATCTTGTTCGGTCCTTCGTTGAGCTTGATCGTCATCCGGTACTCAAATAATCACCTACATTTTATAAATCATGAAATACGTTAGTTATATTGGGTTTATAACTAATCTAGTTAAGCTCGAAAGCTCAAAACAACGAAAACAACATTTTTTAGGGGCAATTACATATATCCCCCTACAAACTTAAGAAATTACATATTTACCCAAGCCAAAAATTAAATTACATATTTCCCCATCCTAAAAGTTTAAAATATCAAATATACCCATTTCATTAAAATTTAGATTATAAGATGACTATTTTACTCTTTTAAAATTACATATTTTTTCTTTGTTATTTTCTTGTGTTTTCCCTTTTTTTAAAGATTCTTTTTCGTTTTTTTATGCCTTTTGTCATCACTTTACAAGTTTACTGAATGTTGTAAATACGAATTATGAACACAATAAAAATCACAATTGGATACGAATGATCAAATAAAGAAAAAATAGCCATATGTGAGGAATTGTAAATACGAATTATGAACACAATTACAGAAATAATAATCCCAAAAATTAGAAAGTAAGAATGGCCATATGTGAGGAATTCTTAATTGTAGCTTGAACTTAAAACCCTTGAGAACGTAATAAATTCCTCCATATTTGATATCCATTGATGTCCCCCCCAAAAAAAAAAAAAAAAAACAAATGCAAGACGACTGAAAAAAAAATGCTCTTGCCTCTTGGTTTCTAGAAAAGATAGGGTGGTGTGTTGTGCCGGAGTGCGTCATCGGTGTGCATCTCCGGTGGTGCATTCGCCGGTTATAATTGTCCAGGGAAGAGGAGTGGTCGTGGGAGGGAGGGAATGAGAATGAAACCGTCTAGGGTTTTTTTTTAATGTTTGAAGGGCATTTGTGTCATTTTATTATAAGAAAGAGAAAGTATGTAATTTAATTTTTAACTAGTGTAAATATGTAATTAGTGTTTTAAATAGGGGGATATATGTAATAATCTTTTTTATAAATACACCGTCGTAACCTATGGCTTTGTGCCGTAGCTTACGATACATGCATTCTGTTTCATTTAGCAGCAACCAGCTATAAGCTACGGCTGGCCACCATAGCTTACAGTGGGTTGCTGCAGGTTTCTCCGTCTTGCCGTTTTTGTTACAAAAACTTCCGTAATTTTCATTTTTCATCCGTTTCACTTGAAACTTGTTTCTAAATGTCCGTAAAATGTTTGCCTACATATTTAACCCGGATTCATAACTTTATGAATTACGCAACCATTACCCGGTTTATGCGCATATTCATTTTGACCCATTAAGGGATTTAAACACTTAAGCTTAAATCTTGCTTCTTATTTCCTTACCTCCTATTTCCACACTAAGACTTCTATTTATCTTCCACCACAACTTTATTTGTGGTGGCTTTGTTATAATAAATCATATATTTCTGAATTCTAGCATTCGGTTTGACAATTTACCAAAAAGACCTGTTAAAAGGTATTAAACCAAAAATGGCTTATGTCTTTTGTTTTTACACTATCGAAAGAGTGCAAGTACTTCTAAAAACTCATTTTTAAACTACCCTCAAGGGTTGTTTGCTCGATTTATCATTCAAGGGCATTTTGGTCAACTTTAGTCCTTTTTACGACGATAGACTTTTAAAAACATATTTTGACCAAGTGGACATTTTTAACCATAATCTATTTAAAATCATTATGTTCCTAAGAACATAATGTCTACAATTTGATTTATTAAATTTACCTTACTTTAGGTAATCCAATGTTCACTCATGACTCGTTTATCTCTCATCGGACCCTAAGTCCTCATTGAGAGTTTGACCCATTACACATACATGGCTCGGGTCATAGCATTAACCCGTTTTAATATCTTGGTCAATTAGTTGCTAATTAATAGCGATGCAAGTCATACGCTATTCTTCCTGTGAGCACAAACTCGACAAGCGACCATTAGTCATCATTGTTAAATGGTGATAACATCACCATTTGATCCGTTTGGCCCAAATGACCATTTATCATTATGAGATTGTATTTATTTGTCATCTCACCCATTTAGTCCATTTCGGTTTACACCAAATGAACATATTACTTAAATGTCGTTTCTTAATTCGTTTAACCATTATGACTTACGCCATAGGGTGTCCTTTTCAAAACTCTTTATTTATCCGTCAACTCGTGACCGAATTACCATTTTACCCTTTTTTACCCATTATGGTTTACACCATAAGGTAATGTTTCAAAACTCCTTATTTATTCGTCATCACATGACTAATTGACCGTTTTACCCTTTTTACCATCAATTATGGTTTCTTACCATTTTCAATTCTTCCAACCCGTATCACTTCGCGTCGGAACGTCATATATCAAATGCTAATTTACCTTATTCTTAACTAATACTATAAGTATGTGTTCTACTTAAAAGATATAAGCTTTACTTACTTTGAAATCCGATTATATTTTTCACACGTATTCGATCCGTTTGACCCGCTTCTTCCCAAGCTTCCACCTAGCTTGTCAAGCGTCAAACTACCTTTTATCATTCGCAAGATTGTTAGATTAGTCATCATTTATCAAGACTATCCCACCATACGGACTTTATATCAAAATTAACATTTGATCCTATTATAGGCCAGTTTGACTTTTAAAAGTCAACTGCCTATTAACATATGCAAATGCACAATTAAGTTTAACAACTCATTTAGGCAATTCGTCAAATTACCCGGTAGGCCTTATTCTTAGGCTACCATTTTAACTACTTTTGTCAACCAAGTTCATGAAATCATAAATCATTAAATTAACATAGTCTTAATCATCGTATGCTAATCTATCAATATTATACAAGAACTAGGGATTGTTTCATCACCATGATACAATCCATTGTATCATATGTATGAAATTTACCCGATTATCAAACTTAGCCAAAGGCTTTAAATATTCATATACACATGATGATTTCAAGCATTTATTAACACGCATATAATATCAATTTCATCATATCATACAAAAACCCATTTCATAGCAAGTATGAACATGTACTCAAACTCATAAAGTGTTCAAGTATCTTCTTATTACTATCATGTATGTTGATTCTAAACACAACTATATCATCAACTTCATCATCTTATCAAAACTCACTTTATAATCTACTTGTTAATCACTTATAAGTAATTTTACATCAATAATTCATAAATTCTTTATGTCTAACAAAATCAAGCATACATATACACTTAATTTCATATTTGGTTCATAATCCAACAATCTAATTGCAAGTATTCTACTTGTGTCAAGTTATAACTTTCACCAATCTAAGTTTTTAGACATACCTTATGATCTCCTAACCTAGGTGATCGATAATTCATGTTCATGCAGGACTTTGAGGTCCAATTTCTCCTTCAATTTTGATGTTCTTGGTTGAACAAGAGTTTGCCCTTGTTGCACATCCTAATGATCGACATATACACACTAACTGTGTGTTATGTGTTAATTTTTATGTTTTAAAAAAACAAGTTTCCTTTTTGGTAGTTTTGGTCCCACAAGTTTAGTTTTGATTATATATGAACCTGAAACCGACATGAACTCAAAAATTGTGTCAAAGTATGAACCTGAACACAACATACAGGGCCGTCTCAGAAAATACTCGAAAATTTTTGGGCCCTAGACGAGTATAAAAACGGTTCTTATAATATAAAGTCAATAACTTAATTTTGTAAAAGAAAATATAAATCTATTTGATTTAGTACATATTTACGTACCAGAAAACATAATAATAAATGAAAAAAATGGGCCGCTAACTTTTAAAAATACATATACAAACTAAAAATATATATATACTAGTGAGATCAAACATGTACGTTGCATCGAGCGGAAACTTTATTTGTTTCGATGCACTCATTACAGGAAACGAAAGTGATAACCCAAAAAATATAGTCGTAACATGCTCAAGACGTGTTCGTTTCTTCAGTTTTTGTATCGGAAAAAGAAGAAAAAAACATTTTTTTTGTTAAATTTAAGTTTTGAATAAAATAAAAAAATATAAGTTTTAAAATAAAAAAGAAAACACAAAATTGAAATAGGAAAAAACGAAAAACAAGAAAATAAGAAAAAACTAAAGGGAATTAAAGAAGCTTATTGTGAATCGAACTAGAGACAATGTAATTTGAACAATTTCTATGCGAATTAAAGTCCAGCATGCCAGGTTTCCTTATGTTAAAGCTAGTAAATTTCCTCGTGTGATGCGGCGGGTCCAAATGTAAAGTAACTTGCATTTGTGCAATAAAAACCTGAACCGTTTCTGAACAAAAGTTACGTCAAAACGTAGATAAACCGAAGATGTACATAAAACTAAGCACAGAAATGTATTATACATGGCTCGACTTTTTTGCGAAGGAAATTTCTGTTGAACACTAACCTAAACCTATATCGACACATACAAAAAAAGTATAAAATTATGTTTTTTAAGTTAAAATGGTACTGCTCGTTGTGGTGGAACCGAAACATAAAGTAAACTTAATTTCTAAAGTCTAATGAAAACATATTTCATTTAATCCAACTTGTTTTAAAACAAAATTTATGCCAAAACTTTATAAAAAAATATTAACCAATGGCACGCTGCCATGCAGCAACCTGCCACTGTTGAGTAAATTTACCCGGGCGATGCGGCGGGTCCAAATGTAAAGTAACTCGGATTTGTGCAGTAAAAACTCGAAGGGTCAACTTTTTTGCGAAAGAAATTTACGTCGAACACCAACCTGAACTTATACCCACACATACATAAAAAAATTATGTTTTTTTAAGTTGAAATGGTACCACGCGTTGCGGTGGGAACGAAACGTCAAAGTAAGCTGAATTTATAAACATATTATATTTGATCCGACTTGTTTTAAAACACAATTAATGCGAAAACGTAGATTAACTAAACCGAAAAAAAAAAGCAAAGAAACATATTATATCCGAGCCTACTCATATTCAAAGAAACATAATCAACTTAAGTTTGTACTAGCAGGTATATAAATATAAACACATAAAAATGATTATAAAGTTTATAGAAAGTTTGAGGGTTGTAACGGCCAATACTAAATGTTGAAGGATGAAGACTAAAATGAACAAAAACTTACTAAATGACAAAAAAAGGTAATTAACTTGAATTTATACGGACACGTACATAGATATAAGCACGAAAAAAATGCTTAGTTATTAAAAAGCCGAATGGTTGTAAGTACTAATACTAAATGTTGAAGGGTAAAATCTAAAATAAACAAAAACTTACTTAAAAAAGGATTATATAGTTTTTAAAAAGCCGAAGGGTTGTAAGTGTCAATAATAAATGTTGAAGAGTAAATAATAAAAATACACAAAAACTTAATTTAAAAAAGTTATTATATAATTTTTAAAAAGTCAAAGGGTTGTAAATGTGAATAATAAATGTTGAAAGGTAAAGATAAAAAAAAGAAGTTGTTTTAGAAAAGAAATTGAATATTTGGCAGTTAATCAACTTGTGAATGTGAATGTAGGTTATATAGAATATTAGAAACTAAACATTTATATATACACTTTAATATATATATATATATATATATATAACCACCACGAGTTACGAGAACCGTGAGAACTTTTTAAAAAACCGGTTAAAAACCGGTTTTTTTGGCCAAAACCGGTTAAAAACCGAACCGGTTGGACCGGTTACTGTTTTGGGTTTAAAAAGCCGGTTAGTAACCGAAACCGGTTTTTGTTTTTGGAGAGAAAAAACCAGTGCAGTTAAAAACCAAACCGGTTAAAAAAAACAATTTGTAAATATTAAGCCTCCACCACTTAGCTAGCCCAAACCCTGTTATAAGTTCCGTGATTATTGGTTACAAATATGTGAAGCAGAGGTCTACAAAAGTGGGGGGAAGACAAAAGTGAGCCCGTGATTTTTTTTCAATTGGGCTTAAGCTTGTGGCCCGTGTATTGGAATTTTCTTTATTTTGGGTTCAAAATTTCACCATATACTACATATAGGTGACCTTTAAAAGTTGTAACCCGGTTCGATTCACATTTGGTGAAAAAAAAGTAAAAAAAGAGTGAGGAACTGGTGGACAATGATAGGAGACTCAGGGAAACTTTGGTTTGATCCTTGAGTCAAACGGATTTTACCAGTAATTTCATTGCCGTGCCTATGGACGGGTGGGTTACCGGGTTTTCTCCGGAAGTGGTGGTGGATGACTCGGGTTACTCTCGGAATACTCCGTTTGTCCGGTGGGTGTCCCGAGAGTACTCGGGATCGATTTGTTGGCAGTTAATAAAGAAGTTGTGACCAAATGTGAAATGTCACTTTTTAACCTTTTTTCTTACCACTGAGACTATCGAATTTACTCTAATAAAAAGGGCAGTTTTTTTTTTCTTTAGCCCTTTTCTGTTTTCCTTGGTGATCATAGCGCTTAGGATATTTCTGTTTTTTCTTTTTTAATTTTAAAAACTCTTTTTAAGTATTTAGTTGGTGATCCTAGGGCTTAGGATATTTCTGTTTTTTCTTTTTTAATTTTAAAAACTCTTTTTAAGTATTTAGGTATTTATGAATTATTTATGGTTATGTGGGTTATAATTGTAATTTAACTTTTACCGTATTTTAATATTGTTTGTAATTTTATTTATATTTGGATTATTTATAAAATCATGGATTATATAATTTATATTATTCTATCCGTATGATACATGGGTATCTAATCTAGTACGAGAAGAAATACAAAGGGTAATTGATAACAACATATAATTTAATAATCTTTATTCTCATTTTATCAAACAAATAACTAAGGTCACCTAGTTCCTTTCCTAATGTCCAACTTGTATAGCCAATAAGCTAACCACTTTACAAGATTTGATGTTTTGCCACCATGTGAGAGTTTTTATCCATCAAACGATTCTCTCTTCTCCATTTTATCTATTTTAGTTTTGTCTTTTTTAACAAATTAATATAGCAAGAGTACAAACGGAAAATTATATTGAGAAATTAGGGACGATCATACAAACAAAAGGCCAAAAAAATAAAGTCTATAGTTATATGGGTGGCTAATCCTCTCTTTATGGTTTATATCCTCAACCCTAGTTGTCTCTAATATTGTATGAATCGAGATTGGAAAGCACAAGAGCCTAGTGTTTCTTTCCATCTAACAAACTTGTATAAAAATCATTTTCACATTTATATATAAATATATCTGAAATTTTATGTGACGGACACTTGAACTAGTAAATATTATGTATTGTATTGTGTTGTCAAAGCTCACTCAGGCACGCGCCTAGTCCCACTTAGACCATGCGTAGTCGATCAAATTGGGGCGTTTTTTACGCCAAAAACGCCCAAAACACGCCCCCCCCTTTCGGCCCCCGTGGGCGTTATTTTTGAAAAAATGGTGTTTGGCGTTGGATTTTCTACGCCCTTGCCACCATTTGTTTGTCCAATCACCTTTCATCTTCCTATTCTTTGTCCAATCAATTTTTTCATGGTTTTTTTATTTATATAATTCTTTACAACCCTATTAACATAATACTCACATCCCTAGTACACCCATTTTAAAAAAAATGCCTCTTTGCTGACTAGGACGACACGTGGCGGACAACGCCCAAGGGTGGGGCATTATGCACCCCAACGGTTACACATGGTCTTACCAGACCTAGCCAAGCCTCCTCGCTTTGCTTCAAAAGTCCCACTTTCTGGCCCTTTGGTGTTTTCAGGCCAAATTCCAATGAAATTCCGGTCAAAAATCGTTTGAACAGGTTTGAAACAATTATAAGAACCCTAAACAAGTCTGGAAACGACCTAAAAAACTTAAACTAGCCCTAAAGAAGCCTAAAACATGTCTAAAATCCTTAAAAACTGTATTTTTATACTAAACAACTCGCCTAAAAAACCCTTGCTTTTTAAGTGCCTTGCATTGAGGCTCAAGACTCACTCTTTGTGTCTTGAATGCGTATTGCATTGACAACTATGGTATTGTATTGATTGTGATAATTCAGGGTTACAAATAAGGTGTCTGTGTATAGACATGTAATAAAAAATAATCGAATAGAAAAGAACAATCTCACTCCTGTTCAACCTAACTTATTATTTAAACATCCCATTTTAACTTACTCATCTTTAAAATTGAACTGTTGATGACTAAGCAAATCCACCCCTTTCAATTTCACACCTCAGGTTATAATAATAGGGGTGGATGGTATCCATCAAAATGAAAATGCAACTACCAACCTGTAGTCATGTTCAAGGATACATTCTCTTAAAGAATTTGTAAAAGAAAAAAAAACATGAGAAACTATAAAAGGTTGCTATGTTTGATCCAACTCGTTTTGACTTAAACCCATTTGCTATGTTTTCTGAATTTGTTCGTTCTTTCAAAAACCTTTAAGCTCATTACATAACATGTACGACCCACACCGTTTTACCACTTTTACTGAAAGTATTTGTGTATAAATGATATTGGATTTAAATAACCTCAACTTTCACTAATTGGTCGATAACACTCCAGATTCGATTTATACCACACCACTCCCAACTTTCACCTTATTGGCCGATAGCACTCCCAAACTAACTAGGGATGAGCTCGGTACCGACCGGTACCGAAAATCCTCAAAAGTGGGTACCGGTACCGGTACCGAATATACCCGGTTCAGTACCAGTACGGTACCGGTATTTGAGGGTAAAAACCGGTACCGAACCCATACCAAAAATGTCAAAAGTCTGTACCGAATCGGTACCCAAAAAGTACCCGGTTCGGTAAATTTGGTACCTGTACCGGGTCCAATTTGCTCATCCCTAAAACTAACTCAACACTAACCTAGTTGCTGAGATCAGCTGCCACGTCACCAAATCAGCTGCAACGTCATCAAAAAAGTAAAGTTAGATGCCATATCAGTTGCCACGTCATCAAAAATCTAAGTCAAGTTCCACGTCATCAGAAAATTCCATGTCAAAAGCCATGTCACCACACAAGTGCACGTCAGCAAAAAAAACTAACTTGGTTATGGTTCAGTCAGTTTGGGGGTGCTATCGACCAATAAGTTGAAAGTTGGGAGTGGTATGGTACAAATCAAAAGTTGGGAGTGTTATCGACCAATTGGTGAAAGTTTGGTTTATTTGAATCCAACTATAAAAACATATACAGGTGTTTATTGTTCATCTAAATAAAAGTTGCAATTACGTAAACTTTGGTCAATAGAAATATACTTTAATAAAGTTGTTAGATAACGAATTTTGACACCCTCTAAATCCACTTCTAAATTTTACACGAATGTCTATCACGTGATTAGAACCCGCATCACTTTGGAAAAGTGGCGAAAAAAGCTTGCTAAACTCTTTACTACCACCAGGCTACAAGTTCTTGCGTAACCAAATTTGATCATAAAACGAAGGTATGATATCCATTTTCATATTTAAACAAAGGTATGATACTAAACTCTATAATAATGACCTTGATAAGGAAAGTTTCATTGTCAAGACCCTTTATTTTTTTCGCACGTTGACTAAAGTCGTACAAAAAAAAACAAAAGTGAAAACAAGAATGATGTGGGGTTCATATTTAACATCTCTATCGTTGGATGGATACATGAATTTGTGGTCAAATTTGTGTAGCCGTTAGTCGAACTTTTGACATTAGGCTACATGATCAATATCATTGAATTAAGGAAGAAGAGAAAGTAAACACAAGTGGTGAGTTTTCTTGAAGGGTAGCTAGTGTAGGGTAGGATGTTTTTAATTTACGTTTTTAATTTATAATTAAAATAGAGTTGACTATATAAATGGTTATATCACGCCGGAGAGGGGTATGACGTTCCATGGCGCCTGGCAACACCATTACGGTCGACACTATGGGGTTTATTTTTTTATTACACGGAAAATTATCACGTCGTGGCCTTCCTTCCCTGCTCACACACATATATTTACCTACACATATGTATCTATAATGGAAGGGGTTATATAACCCCTTACCACTACACTCTGTTGTGATATAAAGCCCAATAAAGCCTCTCTCTTGTACTTTTCGTCACTTGTCATATAACGCTCACCAAAGGGCTTTATGACTACACGTTGCCTTATAAACGAGCAATATATTCATTTTACCCCAATTTAACATAAGTTAATGTTATATTTCAAACTTGTTATAAAATTTAAACACAGTCTAAACTTGCAACTTTAAAAACTTAAACCTTAAACATATGACTACTTAGCAAAAATTATATGAATCATTTATGTAATTAACTCAAATAAAAATTTGATAAAACATGCATGAGAAAGTTTAGGAAAGGATATTATGCTTGATCCGACCCATTTTGACGACATAAACCCATCTAATATGTTTTCTAATGTGATCCTTTTAGAACAACCCTATTTCAGCCCGTTACATACCTAGCTTAGCTCGCCTCTTTTACCACTCTTGCTCAAGTGTTTGGTATAAATACATGTAAGACGTTGGTATAAATACATGTAAGACGTTGATTGTTCATCTGAATAAAATTGCAATCAAGTAAAATTTGGTCAATAGAAATATAGTTTAATAAAGTTGTTAAATAACTAATCAACTAACACGGTTTAATTTAAAATAATGAAAGGCATGTTCATTGTTGTGTCTTAAACAAATACTAGACTATTGACATAGATTAATTTCTTCATATCACACGGTGTGGGCATGGTTTGTGGCGTTTAGGTCTTTTCATGCCGCACACACCACACCACGCATGGCGTGGACCTCAGAGTTGTTGTGGGGGCGATTCAGTTTCCACCAGTGTGGAGCTTCAAATCGTGTGGATGTGTCGCGTTTCTACATGCCGTGGGATGTAGCCGTTGGGTGCAACGGTTAATTTTTGATTTTTTTTTTTTACTTTTTAAAATTTAATACCACCTCCTATATAAATCACCCCGTTTCTACCATTTTTTTACAAACTCTCTCAAATATTCTCAACTTTTAACCATTTTTTTATAATATACCTCTCAACCTACAAAAAAATGGCAACGATTCCGTGGACAGAAGAAGAAGAAGATATCGCGTTATGCGAGTCGTGGGTCGAAGCGCTTAGCTACTACATGAGTTGTGGGTCGTAGCGTTTAGCTACTACATTTATCGTGGGTCGAAGCGCTTATGTAATGTTTAGTTATTAATGTTATTGTTTAATTACTATTAATGTTTTTTTAATCTAAATAGATTTTATATAATTTTTAAATATAAATTAGCAATAAAAAAATTGTACCACATGTCGAATAACGTCCATTTCCTTGCTTCGTCTCACATCTCTCGTTTTTACATCACGTCCCATTTCTAACATATGCTTACGTATCATTCATATATCACATAACAGTATATTTTAAAACGCCTTCACAAATTATAGTCTAAATTATCAAACAATGACCTTGATGAGGAAACTTCAAATTTAATATCATTGACACGAAACTTCTCTTTCTCTCAAGTTGACTATAGTCTTTAAAAAAATAAAAAGGAAAAGAACATAGTAAAGTCGGTTCACATGTATAAAACAATTATCGTTATTGTTATAGTTAATTTCTAAATAAAAAATTTAACTTTATTTATATCTCAAGTTCATACTTCACATGGGGTTTGGTAATTAGGTTATGAATTATGAAAGAAAAATAATGCATCCGCGTTGGACACTTGACTTTGACGATTGTCCAATGGATTTGTAGTTTGTAAAGCAAACTTTTCGTATGGTAACGATAAATTTGGATCACTGACACAACTTACTCGATTTAATTGGTTCTAAAAAAATCTGAATTCAAATTTGATGTTCCAAACAAGAAATATCTAAAATTTTGAATATCTGTATACAAGGGCGCAACATAGTGGGGGCGGGAGAGAGCGACCGACCCCTCGTACTTTTCGCTCAGTAGTAGAGAGTATGCTGTTTTCATATAGAAATTTTTTGGTATATACGTTTTCGACCCCCCGGTTTTATAGAATTTTGGGTATATACGTTTCGACCCTCGATCGGAAATCTCAAGCTTCGCCTCTGTCTGTATATGTATCTAAATATACATACACTGAAATTTGCTAGTGATGTTATTATAGGACTTTATTATTTTATAACTTATAGAAAATAAGCCAACCTTATGTTTTATTTAATCATGTGTTACATGATTGACTTCTATTTGTCGGAAAAGAGTGGCATGTAAGAAGCTTCAACTTTTGTTCATATCAACATATAACTAACGTGCCATTGTCTTTACCAAACTCCTTATATCTATATTTCCATTACGGTCTAAACTTCACAATACCGGCTTTATTAGTTTTGGAATTTTATGTGTATACATAATGTATATCTTAGCACTATTATTATTTTTAAAGTAAATTGCAATTTAGGTTCCTGAGGTTTGGTGACGGGATCATTATTCATCCCTCTCTTTTATTTTTCACAATGAGTCCCTGGTGAATACCAATTTTTTATTTGCGTCCTCCTCTTATCTCCAAATTAAATGAATGTTCGACACCAGGTGAAATTACAAATTTACCTCAGTTCATCGTTTCACAATTTAGTTAAATCTTCGTCCAATTCCGTTGGAATATGTTTAATAAAGAACCGGTAGAACATTACGATATCGGCAACGTGATCTAAGAAATCCGGGGTGTTACATAACGACCCTACGCCACCAAACACTTCTCACACGTCGTCGATGGCGAATGCGGCGGTGGTAATGGCGGCGAGTAATCCTGACAAAACAGGTTCAAAATTTCATCACTATTATCATCAAAACCATCCCAAACATCTAAATCCAATCCACAAATAGTGGTGGTTAGTGAAGCTTGCAGGTGGTGGTGTCGGGTTGCGGTGGTGGTTGTCGAACTTTGGTTGGTTGGGGTGGTGGTGGTGGTCTAAGACATGTTGAAGAAGAAGATGGTGTTGAGGGTACATCGGTAATATCATACATAAACTAATGGAGAATTTAACGGACGTTAAAAGCAGGGAAGGGTTAAAACATTAAACGTCAGGAACGAAAGGTGTTAGGGTGGAATGAACTCATCATTAGAGCAAACCATAGGAACAAAAATTGCAGTTTACTCTAAATTACCAACAATGTATTTGTTATTATTTGATCATTAATCATATTTCATTTATCATTTGTCGTAAACTATACCGCTTACTGGTAACATGCCGGTAACAAATCGATACCGATCGACAATATCGATACCAATACCCATAGTTGTTAAAAGTCATCGCCTCTTGCGCCTAGACCCATTTTCCAAGCGAGGCAAGACAATGGCGCTTTAAGTTGAGGCAATGGCACTTTACTTCTCCAGGTGATGGTTCAGGCACAGATTCCGACGAGATTCCTAAATTCCTAAGAGTTTTTGGCCAAATTCTTTATACTACGTCAAGATGTTAGTTAGATTTCTACTTTTATCTTAGAAAAACTACTTTTTTATACTGACACACTAATATTTTAGATCTTTTGGTACTAAATAGATGATATTAAATGTTATACAATAGATTTTGTTTATTTGATTTAAAGAATATTATTATATTTATACCAAATAATATATTGGGTAAAATACACTTTTCGTCCTTTATGTTTGTATTGGATTGCAATGGACAACCTTTAACTTTAATAATTACAGTCACAGTCCTTTATTTGGAAAACCCATTACACAATAGGTCCTTTAGCACTAACTTGGTTAAATTTTTCAGTTAAATCATATCACATAAGGGTAGTTTAGTCTTTTACTGATTTACTTAAAAATAGTTTAATAAAAAAACAAATGCCTAAAATACATTTCAGATCTTAGATCTCAGATCTCTCTTTCAACTCACACATATTCTCTCTCTCTCTAAACCTTTTCTTCCCCAACTAAACCCACCACCATCTCCTACCACACAACCACCATTACGTCGCCAAACGGAATCAGATCATGACGGTGAAGAAAGGGGTGCGAGCATGGTTTTCCGAGCATCATCTCATCTTCCAAGGAAAAACAACCAGATCTTGACGGGAAACGACCATATATTGACGGAAAACAACCAAATATTGACGGGATATGGTGTGAGGCTGGATTCAGTGGTCGTGGTGGGGCTTGGTTGGTGGCTGAAATATGGTGGTGGCGGCGGCTGGATTTAGCGATGGTGAATCATGGAATCGGGTTTTGAGGTGAGTTAGGTGAAATCGCCTGATATTTGGTGGCAGTGATAGTTATTGACGCCATGAACAATGTCCGTAGCCATTTTTCTCTCTCCTAGAACATCCGATTTTGTGGTGAATTTTGTGTTTGTTTTGTTATCCGCTTAGTAATGGGGACCTCTTGTAGGAATCCGTTCGCATAAAATAAATAAAACTTTATTTAACTGAATTACACAAGCAGAAAAATAAAGAAAACAGAAAATTATAATACGGATTACAACTGAAATAATGAAAATACAAGTACATAATTTAAACAGAAAAATCGTCCTTGGCTGAGGATCGTGTTAGACACTGGTCCCTTAAAACAAATTTCGAGTCTCCCAGGAGAACTCGTTTGTTTCCAGGATACAACAGCCCAAGCAGTTGCACTGCTGGAGATGACCACAACCCGAAGGTGTACCTTGCTGCAAGAAAGGAGAAGAAAATGATTTCTGTAGAGAATTCGTTGATGTTTCGGTGTATCTTCTGGTGTTGAGGTGATGCTGTATTTAGACTGCATCTGGGTTGAAACAGTCAAAAAGGAATTAACTTAACGAATTATATTGATTAGTCTTTAATGCACTTTAATTCGTCAGTTACATTCCTGGTCAAGACCCCTGACTCGTCTGTTTCAACTGCTGAAGTGTAACTGATCTGTCATTAACTCTGGAAGCAGCAAGTCGCGCGCGCGCCTTCATACACCAGCCTGCTGGTGCGCGCGCAAGTGTGCCTCACATCCCTGCGCGAGCATACTGGTGCGCAACCCCTTGCGCGTGCGCAAGTATGGCTCACATCCTTGCTCCACAGTCCTTATTGCGCGTGCGCGAGTATGGCTCACATCCTTGCGCGAGCCTACTGGTGCGCAAGCCCTTACGCGCGCATCCTTGCTCCACAGTCCTTATTGCGTGTGCGCCAGTATGGCTCAGATCCTTGCGCGAGCCTACTGGTGCGCAAGCCCTTGCCCGCGCACGCCACATCACCAGGGAACCATCTGGTCACGCCACATAGTCGCGCCATACTGGTTCACTTTGGTGCGCTGCGCGCGCGCAGTCAGGCATCTGTTGCGCAACGTGGACTGCCTGCACCATGCACCACTACCTGTGTACCTGCGCGCCCCCTTGCCACGTTGCCTTCTAGGGTCTGCGTGCGCCATCAAAGCGCCACATTGCGCCCATCGCCCACGCCACGCGCCACGCGCGCGCGTGTGCGAGTGCGAGTTAGGGTGCTCCGCACCCTTCGCGAGTACACTTAGTGTGTGCTTCCATGAAACAATAAGGAAGGAGCGTTCCCACTTAAATACCCATTTAAGTTTCATCACTCCTCTTATGTGGGACAAGATGCTACTTTCCCATTTATTTCAGCATTTAATGTTTTAAACACCAAACTTTGAGCATCGATATCTCATTCATCTTAGCTCTGTTTTGGACGTGGTTTAGTTCGTTGCGAAGCTCTTCCAACATAGAACACAAACCCGGAAATAAATATCTATCTAAACCTCAGTTTATAATATTTATTTATCATCCAAAATTAGGAAATACCCATTTCCTATATTTGTGAAAAATGCTATTTTCACTAAATTTCCAACAATCCCCCACATGAATGGAAATCAATCTTTCCTCTTTCAAGGTTCAACAATACAAATTCAACAGTCAAGTATTGCAAGATAGGTAGGCGTAACCTTTGAACCCTCTTTTGTGAAGCATACTTAGCCTCCTAGGGTCTTGTAGACGCGGTGTCTTTGAACAATCCCCCATTTATGTAGGCGACAATATACATTCACACAATACTCTCCCTAGTTTAGTCAACTCCTCATGGTTGTGTCCGTTCATGGTCATGGAACACTTTCCTGGTTCTGCGAGAGCTCTAGGATTTGCGCCTCCCCACAAATCCATTCGAAGCGACCCCACTTCTCTCTAACATAGGTGATTCGTCGAATCATTAAAAGCAACATGGTTAATTTGATTTCCTCAAATCCTTAACCTCAAATGCTTAACCTTACTTCATGTCACTGATTGGAATGGACTAGGAAGTATATAACTCCCTTTATGAATCTTTTGGGCCACCCCCCACAGTGACTCCCTTTGGGTTTATGATTAAGTTTGCCTATTGAACCTAGATCTTGGGATCTCCAGTCAACTAGGTTAGGTTTCCCTCATATTCCCTTCATCCATGGGCTGTCCCATTCCTCTTGACGTCGTATAAACTAAATATTTTCTTAAGCCTTTCGTTAACGGGTCTGCAATATTCTCTTTTGACTTCACATAGTCAACCGAGATAATACCCGTTGAGATTAGTTGACGTACTGTGTTGTGCCTACGTCGAATGTGCCATGATCTGCCATTGTACATAGAGCTTTCTGCTCTCACAAACGCTGATGTATTGTCACAATGTATGCAAATCGCCGTCAACGGCTTTGGCCATCGTGGAATATCTTCCACAAATTGACGTAGCCACTCCGCCTCTTCACCACTTTTATCTAAAGCGACGAATTCGGATTCCATCATGGATCTAGCTATAACTGTTTGCTTGGACGACTTCCAAGCTATAGCTGCTCCCATAAGTGTAAACACATATCCACTCTTCGATCTATGATCCTTTATATCCGAAATCCAGTTCGCATCAGTGTATCCTTCGATCACTATTGGATGACGGGTATAATATAATCCGTAATCTCTCGTGTATCTTATGTATCTTAGCACCCGTTGATAGCTTTCCAATGATCATCATTTGGATTACTAGTGTATCTACTTTGCCTGCTTACTGCATATGCTAAGTCGGGTCTAGTACATGTCATTAGATACATGAGACTACCAATGATCCTTGAGTACTCTAACTAAGCAACTCCTTCGCCTCTATTTTTCTTTAGACGTTGAGTATTATCAATCGGAGTTCGAGCTATACTCGTATCTTCCGAATTGAATTTCCCAAGGATCTTGTCCACGTAGTGAGTTTGACTTAAGATAAGACCATCTTGCGTTCTAGTGATTTTTACACCAAGAATCACATCCGCTAAGCCCATGTCTTTCATGTCAAACCTCGCTTTCAACATGTCTTTAGTTGAGTTGATCATATGATCGTTACTCCCAATGATAAGCATATCATCCACATAAAGACACAAAATCACATAACCTCTTGGTGTGTCTTTATAGTAAACACATTTGTCGCACTCATTTATTTTGAAACCATTTTCAATCATGACATGATCAAACTTTTGGTGCCATTGTTTTAGAGCTTGCTTCAAGTCGTACAAAGACTTGACCAATTTACATACTTTGTCCTCTTTTCCTGGGGCGGACAAACCCTTGGGTTGTTCCATGTAAATCTCTTCTTCTAAATTGCCATTTAGAAATGCGGTTTTTACATCCATTTGGTGAACTTCCAAATTTCTTAAAGCCGCAATTGCAAGAACCAATCTTATAGAGGTTATTCGTGTTACAGGTGAGTAAGTATCAAAGTAATCTAGATCTTGTTTTTGTCTAAACCCTTTTATTACTAGCCTCGCCTTGTTTTTATCAATACTTCCATCAGCTTTCATCTTCCTTTTGAATATCCAACGATATCCAAGTGGTTTACAACCAGGTGGAAGATCTACTAACTCACAAGTATGATTTTGTAATATAGAATCAAATTCATTATTAATTGCTTCTTTCCATAGAGGTCCTTTCGCGGAAGAAATCGCTTCGCGATAGGTATTGGGGTCACCCTCAACCATATAGCTCATGAAGTCTGGCCCAAAAGATTTTGCAATCCTTTGCGTTTACTTCGTCTAAGGTCACCTTGGTCGACCTCTGGTCGATCATGTGTTTCATCTAGCAACGTAGATGAACTTGGACCTGCTTCATCAATCATTGTTGGTGTGAAGTTTCATGTGGTTCTCCTAGCATAGGAAACACATTTTCAAAGTATGAGACGATGTTAGGATTTGCCTCCATGATAGTGTTTACGTGGACATAGGGATTCTTGGACTCATGTACAAGAAAACGATGTGCACTACTTTGATGTGCATATCCTATGAATACACAATCAACAGTTTTGGGTTCTATCCTAAGAGTCTTAGGAGGTGGTACAATCACCTTTGCTAGGCACCCTCACACTTTCAAGTATTTGTACGAAGGCTTCCTTTTTCTCCATAACTCATATGGAGTTTCGTCCCTATTTTTAAGTGGTATCTTGTTCAAAAGATAATTCGCTGAGAGAATCGCGTCCCCCACATTTCTCGGTTCACACCCGAACTGATCAACATGGCGTTCATCATTTCTTTTAATGTACGGTTCTTACGTTCCGCAACGCCATTTGATTGTGGAGAATAAGGAGGTGTACACTCATGTACAATGCCACTTTTTGCTCATAAATCCGCAAAAGGTGCGGCATATTCACCTCCTCGGTCGCTTCTAACCGCTTTTATCTTCTTTTTAAGTTGATTCTCAACTTCGTTTTTGTACAAGATAAACTTTTCTATTGCTTCATCTTTACTTTTAAGTAAATACACATAGCAATATTTAGTACAATCATCAATAAACGTGATAAAGTACTTATTTCCTCCATGTGTGGGAACCGCTTTTAAATCACACACATCGGTATGAATTAAATCAAGGGGTTCGGTTATTCTTTCAACGATTTAAACGATGATCTTGTAAGTTTGGATTCTACACATGTTTCGCATTTGTAATCGGAATCAATATGGAATGTTGGTATCATATTTAATTTAATTAAATGTCGTAATGAATTAAAATTTACATGTCCTAATCTACCATGCCAAACATTTGAAGACTCAATCATGTAAGTAGAAGTAGAAATTTCATTCATGTTTTTCTTGGTGTTAACCACCGTTACATTCATTTTGAACATACCATTAAGGGCATAGCCCTTTCCAACATACATTCCACGTCTAGATAAAACAAATTTGTCCGATTCAAACACTAGACGAAAACCAAACTTGTTGAGTATCCAACCCGATACGAGATTCTTCCGTATATCCGGGACATAGAGGACTTTGCTCAACGTGAGCTCCTTGCCAGAAGTCATCTTCAAGATCACCGTGCCTTCACCCTTGATGTCGGCGGTAGCTTTATTTCCCATATAAAGCTTTTCTTCACCCGTTGCTTCCTTGAATGTTGAGAAAAGAGCCTTATCTCTACAAACATGGCGGGTTGCACCCGTGTCAACGAACCATCCTGGTGGGTTGGCGCCCACCACGTTAACTTCTTCAATCATAGCCACTTCCTCGGTTATCATTGCAATTAGAGGCATACCATCCTCATCAACCATATGCGCACGCTCACGCTTAGGTTTCTTGTATTCGTTAGCACGATGCCCCGTCTCGTTACAATTGTAACAAGTACCTTGGAAAGGAGCAGACTTCTTTTTCACAGCCCCCTTTCTTGGTCCAAGGTTGTTAACTTTTGCTTTACCATTGTCCTTTTTCATTGGTTTGCCCCTTTTGCGTTTGGAAGATTCCCCAACTTCCACCATGTTTGCTTTAGCCGCAGCTTGCGCAATGGTGCCTTTTAGGGCGACCTTGTTGTCCTCTTCGATTCGAAGACGGACCACAAGTTCCTCCACTGTCATTTCCTTTCGTTTATGTTTTAGATAGTTTTTGAATTCTACCCACGAAGGAGGCAATTTTTCAATTATTGCTGCCACTTGAAATGTCTCGCTAAGAATCATGCCATCAGCGTGGATGTCATGAAGTATAATCTGCAACTCTTGGACTTGGTTCATAACAGTCTTGTTATCGACCATTTTATAGTCCAAGAAATGGGCGACAACAAATTTCTTTGTTCCCGCATCCTCCGTTTTGTACTTTTTGTCCAAGAGATCCCATAATTCTTTGGAAGTCTTGACATTGTAGTACACATTATACAATGCATCCGAAAGGCCATTAAGCACATAGCCTCGACATATGAAATCCGTATGCTTCCAAGCATCAACCGCGCACTGAGCTTGAGCGTCGGTCTCCCCTTCCGCAGGTTGGGGAGCGGTTTCAGTCAAGAACCTCGCAAGGTTCATGGTGGTCAAGTAGAAGAACATCTTATGTTGCCACCTCTTGAAGTGGAGATCCGAGAACTTCTCAGGTCGTTCAGCATGGTTTGCCACTGTGGTCGATCCCACAGTGTTGGCAGGTGTTCCAACGACAAGGTTGTTAAATTCGTGTTCACATTGTTGTTGTTTTCAGTCGACATTCTGAAATAAAAATTTAAAGGTTTAGTCTAAATTCTGTTTTAACTCAATAAAAACAGAAGTAAACTCCAATTTTTAAATTACCACGAGTTTAATGTTTGGCTTCTAAGTCCAACTTTGAAGACCAAAAACATAAAATTCTTATAATTTTTTAGCGCACACTTACTATTTGGCTTCTAAGTCCAACTTTGAAGACCAAAAAACAGAAAGTTTTTTAAAGTAATTTTAAGAACGAAACGAAGTAATCCGAAATCGTTTTCAACCAAAGTCACTCCTTTGAAGATGAAAACGAAAAGAAAAAAATGTTTTTAAAACACAAACCGAGTGAAACAAAACTTGTTTGCATCACAAACGGAGTGGTTTTGATTCTACACAACGGTGTTTTAAAAATTCGTTTTAAGATTGTAGGAATCCGTTCGCATAAAATAAATAAAACTTTATTTAACTAAATTACACAAGCAGAAAAATAAAGAAAACAGAAAATTACAATATGGATTACAACTGAAATAATGAAAATGCAAGTACAGAATTTAAACAGAAAAATCGTCCTTGGCTGAGGATCGTGTTAGACACGGGTCCCTTAAAACAAATTTTGAGTCTCCCAGGAGAACTCGTTTGTTTCCAGGATACAACAGCCCAAGCAGTTGCACTGCCGGAGATGACCACAACCCGAAGGTGTACCTTGCTGCAAGAAAGGAGAAGAAAATGATTTTCTGTAGAGAATTCGTTGATGTTTCGGTGTATCTTCTGGTGTTGAGGTGATGCTGTATTTATACTGCATCTGGGTTGAAACAGTCAAAAGGAATTAACTTAACGAATTAAATTGCATTAAACGTCTTTAATGCACTTTAATTCGTCAGTTACATTCCTGGTCAAGACCCTTGACTCGTCTGTTTCAACTGCTGAAGTGTAACTGATCTGTCATTAACTCTGGAAGCAGCAGGTCGCGTGCGCGCGCGCCTCCATACACCAGCCTGCTGGTGCGCGCGCAAGTGTGCGTCACATCCCTGCGCGAGCTTACTAGTGCGCAACCCCTTGCGCGCGCGCACGTATGGCTCACATCCTTGCTCCACAGTCCTTATTGCGCGTGCGCCAGTATGGCTCACATCTTTGCGCGAGCCTACTGGTGCGCAAGCGTTGCGCGCACATCCTTGCTCCACAGTCCCATTGCGCGTGCGCCAGTATGGCTCACATCCTTGTGCGAGCCTACTGGTGCACAAGCCCTTGCGCGCGCATCCTTGCTCCACATCCTTGCGGGAGCCTACTGGTGCGCCAGCCCTTGCGCACGCACGCCACATCACCAGGGAACCCATCTGGTCACGCCACACAGTCGCGCCATATTGGTTCACTTTGGTTCGCTGCGCGCGTGCACGTCAGGCATCTGTTGCGCAACGTGGACGGCCTGCACCATGCGCCACTACCTGTGTACCTGCGCGCCCCCTTGCCACGTTGCCTTCTAGGGTCTGCGTGCGCCATCAAAGTGCCACATTGCGCCCATCGCCCACGCCACGCGCGCGCGCGTGTGCGAGTGCGAGTTAGGGTGCTCCGCACCCTTTGCGAGTACACTTAGTGTGTGCTTCCATGAAACAATAAGAAAGGAGTGTTCCCACTTAAATACCATTTAAGTTTCATCACTCTCCTATGTGGGACAAGGTGCTACTTTCCCATTTATTTCAGCATTTAATGTTTCAAACACCAAACTTTGACATCGATATCTCATTCATCTTAGCTCCGTTTTGGACGTGGTTTAGTTCGTTGCGAAGCTCTTCCAACATAGAACACAAACCCGGAAATAAATATCTATATAAACCTCAGTTTATAATATTTATTTATCGTCCAAAATTAGGAAATACCCATTTCCTATATTTGTGAAAAATGTTATTTTCACTAAATTTCCAACACCTCTTTATCCATATTGAATTTTTTGTTAGGTATTTAGCCTACCACAGCCACCCATGAGTCACCGGATTAAAGAATAATACTTAAGTGAAAGCTAAAACTAGTGATCTATAAATGTCAAGATCACGATGGTGATCCAGAAATCGGGAATGTGATGGTGGTGCATATGGTGGCGGTGTTGGTGCTTATGGCGGCAGTGGGGCAGTGGAGGTATGGCAGTGGTGGATGTGATAAATGAGGGTCAAGAGGGGTGAAAGAAGGGTTTATAATGGGGAAGAAACAGAGTTCAAAAAGACATAAATGTCCCCATATGAGGGGCACGTGATATAACTTAACATTTAAAATTAATCAGGTTAGTGTTAAAGGATCTATGGTGTAATGAGTTTTCTAAATAAAAGACTGTGACTGTAATTATTAAAGTTAAAGGCTATCCATTGCAATCCATAAAAACATTAAGGACGAAAAGTGAAATTTACCCTAATATATCTTTAATCTTTTTATTGTGCGCTTTTTTTCTTGAGGCCCTCGTCTTTTTTGCGCCTTGCGCCTAGGGCTCAAGCGTGGCCTATGCGCCTTCAGTGTGCCTAGTGCCTTTAATAACTATGCGAGTACCAGGATTAGCATTATTGAAACTAGTATTGGTTGTCGTTTCTATAGTGTTGACGTAAAACACACGTCGAAATTTTATTTTGAAGTTTTTTTGGGTTAAATGTGACAACTTTTATGTAATTAAATAATTTGTCATAAACATATTTTTTTTACCAGAAAGAACCAGACCAACATCAACAAACCAACGTTGGTATCGATATCGATATTCATTTTTATACTTAAAAAAACTAGATAGCCTCAACACTCTGATATTAATTGTATTGAATACGGGATTGTAGTTTAAAATAGAATACTTTTGTGTGATAAACTATACCGAGTAATGGTAACGAAACGAGCCGAACTGATACCAAACGAACAACATCAATGCCAGTAATGGTATTCTTTTTTATGGTTTTCGATCGATGTAAAACACATTTTGATATCATTTTGGCATATAACGACTTTATTTTTTAATTACATGAGACAACTATATGTAATAAACTTCATTATTTTGTAACATTTAACCAAATCAATACCCCCTGTAACATCAATACAAGTACCGATATTCATTTTTATCAGATTTTTTCGATACATGTCGGTTTCAGTAACTTTTCACTACCGATACCGAAGGGATACCTAACCGCAACATAAATTTGTAACTATATTTTCTATGTTTTGTGTATATGTTACATTCTCGCTACCTCGAGCCCCTGTTAGAAAAAAAGTTATAAAGACGTTGTATTTTATAATTATATATACCTATAATTTATGACATTTTTAGGCATTGAAAGTTGTAATTTATGCTTATAAAGTTGTATAGTGGTTTATGACAAAACCATGTGTTGTAATATGGTGACTCATATTAACACTTGTGTAGGTGTTTCAAATTTTGCTAGGTCACTCACATTACTCAATACTATATTTTTCAACATGTAGGTATAAGGTGTTGTATATTAGGCTTTGGGTGTTTAAAAAAAAACTTTTTTACTTTTAACCCAAAATTATTTAATACTTTACTTTTAATCCAATACTATTTTGTTATTTGTTTTTTTTAGCCCCAAAACTTTTCATATTTACTTTTAAACCAATAGTATTTGATTTTCTTTTTTACTTTCAACCCTAAAACTTTTCATCTTTTTCAATTTAACCTCACAACTTTTTAAATTTTAATTTTGGTTCTCTATACTTTTCATTTTTCGCAAAATTTTCATTTTACCTTCCGTTCTAAATTTTGCAAGTTAACACGGCGCAACGTGCGTGTGTGGTTAAAAGTTTTTACATCGTCTATTTTTTTCCTGTTTGGCAGGATCATTGTAACGTGCGGGTCCTAGATCGACTTAGTTATTCTTTTATATGTTTTACGTTTTGGTTTTTTATTTTCTTCGCATTAACACGCCGCAACTTCAGTGTTGGTGGTCGCTAACAGTAGTGTGGCATTGGTGTTCGCCCCCCGCCGCAACGCGGGGGTGCTTAATAATAATAATAATAATATAATAATAATAATAATAATAATAATAATAATAATAATAGTTATAATAATAATAATAATAATTAAACTTCTGCAGCATCTTATAATTCAAATTTAAATTAAAATAACATTCTAATTTTTATATCATTGTTGTTTCTATGGTTTTTTTTTCTTATAAAATAACAGTCAAACTTAAGTGTCGGCTGTAGTATTTAAATGCAGTTTTGGGTTTTAATACTTGGTATCGAATAAAAATTACGATTTATTCAAGTATCGAATAAAAATTACGATTTATTCAAGTATCGAATAAAAATTACGATTTATTCAAGTATTCGAATAACTTAATAAAATACACACTTATATTTTTCCTTACCATGCCTTTTCATTTAAATTTCATATTATGGTATACCCACATTTTAGTATACAAATATTTTTAGTATACAAATATTTTTATTCTCTAGAAAAAAAAATATTTCATTATGAGAATTGTTATGATTGTAATTTCTATTCTCAATTCATCGTTCTAACGGTATACACATATTTTGGCATTCACTTCTTTTTCCTGTTTAAGCTTTTTATTTATTTTATTACATATCACAATCACATTTTTAAAATAATAATTAAACATAAAAATAATATGGCATTTTTTAAAAGGATTGAATGGGCACAGAAAGTGAGGAGGTGCCGTTGAAATTTGATATCGTTTTAACACTAATTGAACCTTTAATTTAATTACTACTAGTGGGTTATCACCCACGCTTTGTGACAGGTTCAAACCCTAGATAAAAAAAAAAGCAATCGTGAATGGACATTTACGTAAAGGTAAAACCACGTCACGACGATATATTCGAATGTCACAAAAAGTTATCGGTTCAGTCCGTTATAGTATCGACATTCGTTATAACCATAAAAAAGAATACTTGTGACATGTTCAAAACATGAATAAAATAACATACTTACGATGATATATATGAAAGTTAGAAAGACTTTACCTTGAGAAAAAAAAACTAAAAAGAAACGACAATAAACAAGTAAAAGGAAAAAAAACTAAAAGTTTAAGGTCTAAATAGTAATTACAATAAAATGTAAAGGAAAAAACTAAAGTTGAGGGTAAAATAGTAACTGTAACAAAGTGTAACGGTTAAAATAAAAAATAGTTATTAAGATTAAGTCTAAACATTTTATTACTAAAGTAGAGGGATTGTATGATACGCTTATTAAAAATTAGATGCCTACATGAAAATTCTATTATAATGACATTTTGGTAATTTTTATATATATAATTTATGAACCTTTTAGCTACAGCGAATTTTGTCATTATATGATTTTTGTCTTTTATGATTTTTTTCATCTTTTCTTTTTTTTTTCTTCTATTTTTTGGTTTTTTTTTAAGTTTCAATTGAACCAAGTGTTGTACATGTAACAAAACGAACGGTCAAATACTGACCGAACAGCGTCAGTATCGAAATTCATATTCGTTTTAATTGTTTCGATCGATGTAAACACATCTCGGTATTTTTGGTCCTATCATGACTTTTTTTATTTCTCTTTCGGTAAGTGTCGATATCTTAATGAACCCGACCAATATCAAACGACTTCCTTCCATTAACATTATTTTTACTATCGTGTCTACGTTTCCATTAAAAAATGGGTCGCCCCGCCGCAGAGCACGGATGTAACCCACTAAATTTAAACTTAAAAGTAAGGACTTTTTATCTACTGTAGCTAATGATATAATATAGTATAATTTGTTGACGTTTCTCTCTGTAAAATTTACCCGTTAATATGTATATGTTTTTTAAAATTCACAACTTACAAAGGAACAAAAATCGTGTAGTGAATCATTCATCTTCAAGCTGGCTCAAAGTTCATTTATATTCACTTATACTCAAAGTTTTCTTTTATCTTTTTGTGTTCATGTGAAAAGTTTCTAAATCGTTTCATAAAATCCAAGTGACAAAAATTGGTGGTCTTAGAATTTATAACTATTATTTATCTAAGTTTGAGCTTCACTTTTTTTAACGACAGATTAGCTGGAATCCAACTTACTCCAACGGGCGAGAATAGGCTCTTAAATCCTCTCCCCAAGTTTTAATCCGTCGCAGTCCTGTTCGCCTATATTTACAGAATTTTCACTTAGTAAGGATTGAACGCAAAACTTCTCTTCGAAAAGATCACTTGATGAAAAACTGATAACCAATTGGACTATACCATATTCGCTAAGTTTGAGTTTCATGTTAGGAAAAAGGACAAAAGTCATACGGAAAAGTAAATAAAATAACTTCAAAAAGTGAGTACAATGAATTGTCTTGCCTCATTAATGTGTCAATAAATACGATTTAAAAAGTTATAGAAAGTAAATATGAAAGTCTAATTTATTAATTTAAAATCAACTTCATTAATTCTGCACATACTTTTTTAGTATGTTATTAAATAGAAAGCCAGATCTGTACACACAATTCAAACAACCTGGGATCTCAAATTCATACTCAATCCACTCGTAATTATTCTTGAATTTTGTTTGTTAAAATTCTAAAGTGTAATATTTAAAAAAAATGTTTAAATGGCACCGACAGGGGCGGATATACAATAGAAGAAGGGGTAGCCTTCGTCGCCCATTTACGCTACGTGGTAGTTTAAATTTTAGAAAAATTTAAAGTTTTTCGATTTCATTACTCTCTTTTTTTGAAATGTTGCCTCTATAAAAACTTTCTAGATCCGCCATTGAGCACCGACGTTACAAAGAATCTCATAAAAAATATATATATAAGAACTATGAACATCTCAATTTCTTACGTAGTTAATGAATAGCGATATATTGTTATTATTTTCATGAACTTATTAATTAAAAATTAACTTTTAATTATTATTAGTACATAAAAATGCATGTTTACACTTTCTACCCCTAAAAGTTAGATGGTTGACCATCTATATACCCGTGCCAAAAGCTTATTCAGAATTTCGTGGCATATTATGGATCTATGCGTTTAGTCTACGTTCCAATGATATAAAAGGTATTGAATTTTTGTTGATTTTTTATTATTATTTAATGTAAAATAATCTACAAAAAGTAATTTGAAAAAAAAACATATAGGATTATAACTATTCTAAAAATAGTATCAAAAAAAGCCATTATTTTTTATCCATCAAAATAAATTGCCACAAGAATACAATATGCATTAGCTTAATAACAAAAACCCTAATACATTGTATCTTATTATTATATCATTTAAAATAATTGTTATAATATATTTTATTTTATTTTTCCAAAACAAATTTATATTACAAAGGTGTGTGTACACACTCTTTAACATCCATAAAACCAAAACACACTCCTTCATCCTTCCATTTCTTCACCACAACCTACTTACAAAACACAACTCTCTACCATCCCTCCACCGCCACCACTACCACCACCGCGACACCACCGACATGTCGGTCAAACACTGCGACCACCACGGCAGCAATAAAAAGAAACTAATCAAAAAAATACTCATCGGCTTAGCGATTTTTATCGGCATAGCCCTCCTAGTTTTCCTAATAACATGGGCCATTCTCCAACCCAAAAAACCTAAATTCATCCTTCAAGATGCCACTATCTACAACTTTAACGTGTCCGCCCCTATCCTCCTCTCCTCCAACTTCCAAGTCACATAAACGCCCGAAACCCGAATAGCAAAATCGGCATCTACTACGACAAACTCAACGTTTTCGCCACGTACCATAGCCAACAAATAACCTACTTCACCGTAATTCAACCGGTCTATCAAGGCACAAAGACTTAAACATATGGTCACCTTTTGTTTATGGCACCAACGTACCCGTGGCGCCTTACAACGGCGCCGCTTTGAGCCAAGATCAATCCAATGGTGCTATATCACTTGTGATCAAGATCAATGGACGTGTGAGATGGAAAGTTGGTAGCTTTATTTCCGGTCGGTATCACCTCCACGTCACGTGTCCGGCGTATATTCCGTTCGGGAATAAGAACTCCGGTATTGCCGGAGTTGTTACCGGCGTTAAGTACCAACTTGCTCAAAAATGCAGCGTTAGTGTTTAAATGGATAGAGTTAACGTACCGGAGGTTTCTCATTTCCCAAGTCAGTCAATAACGTGCCCACTATTATTAAGTTTTTTTATCTTTTTCTTTTTCTATAGTTTTTTATTTTATTTATGAATTTTATGAATTATGATGCATGAATACGTGGATGAATTTGTAACTTTTGTGGAGAATGCAAAAGGGTCCAAAAATAATAACAAGATTACAAATTGGACATGTTGTACTGCAAATCAATGATTATGATATTTTTATTACATCAAATTATTGTGAAATATTCTTTTGGTTTTCATATTTAATCTAAACAATCATACACATAACGGTCCAGTCGAGTATTTTTAAATAATCTAAACAATCATACACATAACGGTCCAATCGAGTATTTTTGAATAATCTAAACAATCATACACATAATGGTACAGTTGAGTATTTTTGAATTACGTTCGATTAGGGTGACCGATTATAGACAAAACCGGACCGTTGGTAATACAAGTTTTCAAATTTATTTATTTATTTTTTAAATATCCGACTTCCTTCTTCATATTTTAGTTATTATAAATCTTTATATTATTTTGTACATTGTACTAAATAAATGATTGTATTGTACTAAATTATTATATATTGTTGAAATATACGAGTAGAAACAAAGTCAAAGTGATGCATGTGGGAGGAAGATGAGGTGTTACTTTCGTTTTACGTCATTGCATTTATTAATCGCTTATATTCCGGTATAGATATATATATATATTATATATATTATAATCTTGTTTACTCAAATATTTTAGGGTCGAATTTAATTACATGGAAAGTGGTGTCATTATAAAATCGGGTCTCATTAAATTAAAGGTTTTGTATGATTGTATTTACAAGATGGGTTTGGTACATTGGAAGGTTTTATATGACGTGTGTTTGGACTAATGTGAACGTACGTGGCATGTGGTTGTGGACAAAATGATGCAACTAGATTTAAAAATATAAAAAATAGTAACAAGTAACAACTTTGAAAATGTAGCTATTCTAAAAATAGCCGTTAGTAATAATTGAAGACAATATTACATTATGAATAAAATAATGTAATAGACAATATTACATGATATATTTTAACGGTTCGTCAGTAATATAAATTTATCACTGAAAAAAGACAATATTACATTATTCGAGAGATATAGTTTAGAAATAAGTTTTAATGTGAGTTGAGCGATACACATATATGTAGGATCTGATTATTTGACTCTAAATATTGCCTTAAATTATTTTGACATTATAAGACCTTCCGTAGTGGAAGGTGATATAACGTCAACCACCTCCATCGCGCCGTATAGCGCCACCGCACACCGCCCCGAGGAGCACTATAGCCTTTGTTGCCAGAACCCTCACGAAATACATAACGAGTGAAAGTTGTGTTGGGGTTTGAATTATTATCATTGAACGGTAATATGTATTAATTATTTTTTTAACAAATAAAAACCTTATATATATACCATTCACCTCAGTTTTTAAAAAACAAACTCTCTATAACCAATCTTCCACTCTATATTTAGAAAATCCTTTAGTTTTTTATACCACTCACTATTCTACCATGTATCCCTACAATCGTGGTTTCGTTTCTCCTCATTCTAGCGGCGACCCGAACCAAACGAATGCTCCTAACCTACCCATTGCTTCGGTTCCCACTCGACCCACCGCCTATGGACCCGGGTTTGTCGAGTACAATCAAAACCAAACCGACTTCATAAACATACTGAACCAATCACTCTCATAGGACCCAAACCTATACTGTTGGAATCCGAACCACAACATGGGAGGTTTCGGCTCGCCACAAGGCGAGCTCGACTTCATCCCGCAGACAGAAATGGATACACAACTGAAAGAAGAGGAGCCGGAAACGCAAACGAACAAAACCAAAATCAACACACAGGTCTCCCATAAAAAGAAAGAAGTAACCCAGTCTCGATCGAAAAAAACCCGTGCAACCATGGGATGATAAAGAGAAGTACGCGTTACTCGAGCTTGGATCGACGTGTCGGAGGATCCCGAAATTTCTAATATTTATTTTACTTTTTATTTATTTCTATATATAATTTGTTTGTTAAAATGTGTATTAATTTTTTTGTTTGATTTTTTGGAAACAAATCTGAGAACTATTTTTCGGTCTCATGGGTAGGGGTGACACTACCGTCCACCGGATTCAATATCGGGCAAGTGGACCGATATCAACTCCAAGTGCACAAATTTTCAATCAATTTATCAACTTAAAAAAACGGTTAGAAAAGTGCGAGAGCGACAAAGGTATAATGTGGTCGGCCTTAGTAGAATATCAAGTGACACGGGGAAATTTCCCCTACTTGAAGGTTTGGCAACTTCTTCGACATAAATCTAAATGGGCCAACGTCTCTTCCACGGTAGAACCTTCTTCTGGTCGGTCGGCAAATAGAATGCCGTCAAAGAGGTCAAAAACCACCGAGTCAGACTGATATACATCAGGTTCGATTACTGAAATGGGTTAACTGGATCACATTTTTACCCGCATCCGAACCCAAAGACCCGCCATAATCCGACCCATCTGCAGCAAATTATAGCCATGTTTATAAGGATATTTATACCCGCCATGATCCGAACCTGAAGACCCGCCATTTCTACCCTTATCTATACTATCTAATAAATAAGGATATTAGGTGCCACAACCCACGGCCACCCTATATAATTGAGAATTTGGAGGGAAATGTTTTCACACTATCAAATGATTTAAAAACAAACAACTTATCCTCAATGAAAAATAAATATAAAACAAAAACAATTATTCAAATTACTCGATTCAGTTTCTTCTCGGTCTTATCTCTTATCTTCCTATTTTCAACCAACAACTTTTGCAATCTATTTAGGTGGCATGAATCGATGATATTATTATTATTGTTATTATTACTATTGTTATTATTACTATTGTTATTATTACTATTGTTATTATTACTATTGTTATTATTATTCTTGTTATTATTATTGTTATTATTATTATTGTTATTATTATTATTGTTGTTGTTGTTGTCTCTAGAGTTATAAAAATAAAATCAATTTTTATTATCCCAGTGGGGTTTCTAATCTAGTTTAATCATTAAAGTAGGATGGATTTAAACAAACTAGCACTGGCCCATGGGCTCCTGATTCTGGACGAAACACAACAAATTTGGGCTGAAGCAATAAGTGGGCTTTGCTATCCACCAAATAAATGACTGCTTCATTTATATTCCACAAACACAAATCCCAAGAGATATATAAAGAAGAAACTGAGTGTTCATGAAAAGAAGGTACAATGGCGTGTAATCATCAGCCCACTTTGGCCCTTTTTCGTGTTTTACTCGCATCTCTATATCTCACCTTCTTTTTTGACTAGTCATCTTACACGCACTAAAGGAACTCAGTATGGCCATGACATTATAGTCTAGTGGTATCTTAGGGTGAAATAAGACTTAGCGACTATTAGGTTTTGAGTTCGATTCTCATAAGGGGTTTTTCCAAGATTTATTGGGTTTCATACTAAATGGGTGTATCGACATTTTTTCCTAGTGCAGATGGATATGTTCAAGTGGTTTCGCTGGTTGCACAATGATACTTGATCCGTCAGTGATCCAAATTTACCCTTAAAAAGAACTCAAATGTGTTTACATTGACCTTAAAACTTAAATCAATTGAGGAAGGATATATAGACACATTTGAAGTACCCTTCAATTACATTGCTTATTCACAACTCTACTAAAATCATACGAGTTATATTCTGGTCACAAAAGTCATTTGGCAGGGGGTTGAGTGATGCCGAAAGCCGCCTCAATTACGATCGTAAATGTTTGTTTCCATACTAGTTATAAATATATTTTTTTTAAAAAGAAAATTACAAAATTACCTTTGGTTTAATGATCATTATGTGGATAATGAATAGAAGTAGGTTATTGAACGTTAATTGGACGGGTTGATTACAAGATTCGCTCTTTTTCATGTAAGTTTTCGTTGTTAAGGCTAGCTTTTTTTTTTTTTTTTTTTTTTATAAAACTTGGTTGTTAAAAAAACTAATATACTCAAAAGTTCATGAAATTTTCATTACATCTTATATACAATCAACTCATAAATATTTTCATTTTAAAAACCGATCTTTATTAGTCATACATAAATTATTCAATTATTATGAGTTAAAGCATTTTCATGGAACCACTATGCACCCTTCATCGAAAGAGTCGACGTTGAAAGTCCTATTTTTAATTACATAAATGGAGATATTTATTAAGGGATCACATAAATAAATTGTGTTATACAATTTCTATCATTTTGTAAACTTTTTGATTAGAAAAGCATCGTAATATTTTTATAAACTTTTTGAGTAGAAAAGTATAGTAGATATAGTTTTTTAATTACTTTTTTCTACAACAAAATTGTTCAATCTTTTTAGAATATCTTTAGAATGAAGTATGCCAATTTTAATTGATTCAAGTATATATATATTGTATATATATATATTTGGTAAATTCAACTTCTTTATATAATCTATAAATTATAATAAATCAAAACCATCTTAGGCTACATGTCAATCACTTAAGCTATTAATTGCAACGTGACATTGTTATAATTATTGTTATTTTGTTTTAGGAGGGAAACCACAAAGATTTTGTTTCACTTATTTTTGTCAAAATTTTAAAGAAAAAGACTTTCTTTTTTATGAGACTATTTCCTTTTAAAGAAATTACTTGCAGAAAATATTATGGATTTGTCCTTTTTTAAGTATATCCATTGTCCTTTGTTATCTTTTATAATAGTATTTTCTTCATCAAAAACTATTTACAGAAGCCTGCATATAATTCGTTATTTTACACTGATTTTTAACTAGGTATTTTTTGATCCGTTAAATTTTTCAATATTTAATTACTTTAACATTTTCCAATGAAAACTTCGATGTTATTTTAAAAGTTCAGTTGTATCCTTTGATTTATTGACATATAATAATATTCTTTCCATTCAATATATATATAATATATATATATATATTATATATATATGGTGTCAATAGTTTATTCAAGCTTATATAAATTTATTTTTTTATCAAACTTTCTATAATTAACGATTGCATGTGTTTTTTTATATTAAATAATTAAAATATTTTTGATTATTTTGATGTATCATTGAAATTTTAGTTACATTCTTTTTAAGATTAATCAAATCATTTTTAAGTTTATGAGATTTTTTACTTTAGTTTCGAGATTGTGTTCTCCTTTATAAATTTTTTTTTTCTGTAACTAAATTGTAAATGCAATTTTGTTATAATTGTCATATTTCTTTTCTTTGTGAAGTCATCATTCTTAAAACACTCAATAAAATATAATGACCTTTTAAAATATAATCTGTAATTGTAACTGAAATTATAACTGACTTTTAAATATTATAATACATATTTAACGCATTCAAGTTATTAAATAATTAAAGTTTTTAATTATGTTCAATAATGGTAATAGTTTAATTGTCTTCTTTTTTTTTAAATACATTAATATAACAATTTTACCTTTTATGTATTGTTATTATTATTTTTAATGAAATCTTGAATGATAACTGCAAATCATTTCTATTTAAAATGTTTGCATAACTTAGAAATAAACAACAACTTAATGTTTAGTCAATGATTATTAATAAAAGTCAAACATAATCACTGTTAAAGGTTGGTTTGTACTTAAAAGAATCAATTTTTTCTCATGAGCACTGACACTATAAAGAATAAAAAGAAGATACAAAGTTAAGTTACTAATATTATACAAAGATGAAAAATCTTACAAATAAGACGACAAATGTGTGGTACAAAGAAATATTTAGAGATTTATAGATTGCTTATATGTTTATTACTTATATATTGTAATTACGAATAACGTTGGTGGTCAATGGGCAGAGGTAAAAGCATTTAGGTACACTTAGATTTGAAGGTCTTAGATTCAAGACTTCAAATCTCATATACAACAGAAAAAAAGAACAAAAAAACTTGTATATTGTAATTTAACATTTTCCATATTTAATGCATCATTTCGTATTATTATAAAATGAATTATACTATATATTAAATAAAGTAAAATATATTATATAAAACAACCTGTGATTTTTTTGTATTTATTTGTTTGAGAAGCCACTTTGTGTTAAAGGGTGGGGGTAGTAATGTATGTTTCATAACACGGGAACTAATTGTGAGTATAGTAGAATCTACATGTATGTGTAATTTATTAAATTAATAGATTTATAAAAAGTATTTTCTTTATACCGCCTGTGTAACACACGGGATATTAAACTAGTGAGTTTAATAAAAGTAATGATGTAACATCACACGTTAAACTTTTCTATACAAGTTTAGTTTGTTTTGCTTTGCTTTTAACAAGTATGTTCAGACAATTTTTTATTACTTATAACGTATCTACATAATATCATATTAGTTGGTGTGATAAGGGATATATGTTCACGGTATAGTTTAGCCGGTTTTTACGGTAGATCTATCCAAACTATCGGACAAAACGATTTGGATTTGGCAGTTTGGCCCTTTTTTAACACGGAATCGTACCATTAGGTTTTCAGAAATTTAGTAAAATTGAAGACTTGAAAAAACCAACTATTTTACATTTTAAGTAGCAAAGGGTTTACGAAAATATATAAATAAAAAAAAGCTAAGAGCACGAAATCTATTACTTAAGGTTATATAGATTGAAAACAATTTTTTAATAAACATCCTAGTCTTCTCGATTTACCCCACCGTTTCCAAAGCGTAATTTGAATTGTTAAACCCGCTTTTCATACATAAATCAACCTGACCGATTTAGTTCGGTTAGGCGCTTTTATTGGTTTCAATGGTTTCTTAACATCCCTGATCTGATTATGGGCTATATATATATGAATCATAAGGGGCAAATGACACAATGCTAAACCACCTGAGTTTTTGTTTTCTTTTCTCTTTCTCCTCTACTAAAATATGATATTAAGATAATATATTTTTTAATGGATACTTTGTCAAGAAACGCAGATTTTTTACACAAACAATGATGATACCCAAACTATTAAAATAAGCATAGCAACTTGTAACTCATATTGCAAGACAACTTTGAAACGTGTTATAAAGTTTGTTATGAATTCTGTTATGTTGTTATATAATCACGGTGTTAAGTGTGCAGAATAGAAAGTTGGAGGCGGCTTCTGATAGTTGTTGAGGGCTATTGTGTAAGAGCTTGATACTTGAAGGACTATATTGCAAGTATCTTTTATACTTGGTATAAAAGAGAAGTGATTATGGTTTCAGTCATTATTCACTCTCCAGAACTTTCTGTTGTCTCTTTCATTTGTGCGATTAGGATTTGTTTAGCTTTGTTCAGATCGCTTGTGATCTGGTTGATCTCATGTGAGATCTTGTGTTAACTGTTTGCATAGATCAATTGATAATCATCAGTTGATCATCTTGTACTTTGTATTGTTTACAGATCTCACATATTGTGAGATCTAGGGTTTCTGGGGATGTTTTCTGGTTTAGGTAAATAATAAAGTTTTGGTCACTGTTTTGTCGATTCTCTGTTGTTCAGTGTTGATTTCTATACCATATTACATGGTATCAGATTTCTGGTTAGCTCTTATATAATGATCTTGATTGTTTTCCTATGTGAGTGTTAGGTTTGTTGTAGATTGTGTTCTTCATCTTTTGGGAACTGCTTGGATCCAGATCTTGGGAAGAGTGCCGTTGCAGATCTGGTGTAACGGAAACCCTAGTTAGGGTTTGTGGATTTTTCTGGAAGATTTCTCATCTTCTAATTGTTATTACTTCCTGTGTTGGTCTCTGAAACTCATAGAAAGTTTTAGGGCAAACTGACCTGGGGATGACTTGTGCTGCTAATCTTTGTTTGTAACCCTAGAAGGTTATAAACTCAGATTTGGAGGGAGTTAAACACTTTTGTAAGAACGTTTTTCTTCATCTCTTATTTTTAGTTGTTGTTGTTGTTATAGTTGATGTCGGGGGAGTGTGTAACACCTTGCAAAAACGTGTCTAATAAGGTGAAGACAAGTGTCCTAAACCCTATTCATTTAAAAAGTTGACTTTCAAGGGGTAAAAGTGTCAACGAGCGAAACTAGCGCTTTCGGGAGGTCTACCTGCGAACCGGGAATCCTAAAATGTTTATTTATACTCCTATACATGCTTAATATCAGCCTATGATGGCATTATACAAGTTGCAAGACCCTAAATGGGATTATATAAGTTGAGGGGCCAATCTTGTCAACTTAAAAATCTGGTTCGCTGACAGGCTACTTACGGACCGTAAGGGTCCCATGCTTACGGTCTGTAAGGCATGGTACTGGGCGAATTTTTGCTTGTTCCCCACACATAAGCTTCCAAAACCATCCTCTCGAAACAAGGGGCTGCATGCTTGCTCAATACTCGTGTATGGACACCTAGAGACATCCTAGAACACCTTGCAACACCTGGATTGATTTTGAGAAGATCTATGGCACTATAAATAGGCTCTTCATGTTGCCTTTCATTATTGCACCTCTCAAAAATCATTCTTTCTCTCTTGCTTGGCATTCTCTGGGATTCCTGATAAAAAAGGAAGCCCCTCTAAGTTCCATTTTCGTGCTAGGACCAGTGGTAAGTGTTCTTAGCCACTCTAATTTGGTTTTTATGCGTTTAAAGGCCGAAAGTCAAAGCTGCCGCAAAACGGCTTTGACCTTCTGCTTAGACCTAAACGGTCCAGCCATTGTTCAAGGTGAATGTGGCTACGTGATCGTAATTAGGTGGGTGTTAATCCTTCAAAAGGGCACCTCCTAATTTCCACGTTTACTTAGTTATTTGTCGGGTCAAAGAAATTAATAATAAAAGTCAAACTAGTCAGATTTTAAATAAAATCAAATATGAAAATGTAGAGGTTATAAAACACGTTTAATCACTTTAATAACTTGGTAAATATTTTTAGAACATCTAAACATGTTTAACCCGAAAATTCTGAGTTTAGACTCGATTCGCAACTGAAAGTCGCAAAAGCTTGACTTTTGCTTTGACTTTCAGTTCTGACCCGAATTAGCTTATTTCCTTTATGCATTAGGGTTCCTTTAGGACCATATTATGTTGTAGCATAACCCTCTGAGGTTATATTACATGGTCCTTTAGTAATCTAAGATTATATGCTTGTTTCCGTTATTATGCTTTATGTTGACTAGTATGCCATTTTTGTCAAGAACGAGACTTTTAAAGTAAATGGTCATGCAAACAAATTAGGTACTGATTAGTGAACATGTTTAGAGTATTTGATGCTCCAAACCTGGTCATAAACTGAAGTTATGTAGAAAAGCGAAATTCATACTTTTATAAGGACTAAGATGCCCTTTAAGCATGTAAATCAAGTTTTAACATAACTTTGACACAAAACGCCTTGCTTACTTTGTGATATCATATTTAGGATTTATTGGGATGTTGAGTTAGATTTTATAATGACCTTAACCTTGGGTTCTTGCATAAAGCTCATAAATGACGATAATACCCTTTTTGCAAATAAAATGAGTTTTACATACAATTAACATGAAAAACCTTTTGCTACTGATATATTATGAAAAATAAAATATTTTAACACTTTAAATCTGGTCAAATTCTCAGAATCACTTTAACTTCGAAATTATCGTCATTTACCGACTTTTACGCTAACTAGGCGCATAGTATGGTTTTAAATCATATCTAGCACCCAAGACTTAATACTTACTGAGTTTATAAATGAATTTAAATGTTTTTACAGTAAGGATAAGTCATGAACTCAGAATCCCAATTAAGTCCCTAAAACCATGTGTGAAATGACCAAAATACCCTTCCGGGGGCATAGTTTGGCCATAAGCCTTAAACCACGCATATGTATGATATCCTACCATTTTAATATCATAAATTAAATGTTTTCACAGAATGTTTATGCCAGAACCTCAATTTACATGAAAACCCCTTTTATGAACTTTTAAAATAACCAAAACGCCCTTATAGGGTTTAGTTTGACTTTAAAACCTTTGCGGGCATACTTGTTGACATCGTACTGATATTATAACATATTGTAAGCATAAAAATTTAGGAAACTTGTATATGTCTTGTTCGGTTACCCGTGCATGCTTTTATGCGTCCGGTTCGGCTTATGTGACTAGTCTTCACAAACGGACCGGGACGGGTTCAACCTTGTCGACTAAACTTCAAAATCCAGAATGTATTTAGTCTACCCATATTATACAAGTTCTCATACTTTTTGGGTCTAAATTACATTCCTTTCCGGTCACCGCTTAATCTAGCGTCTTGTATCGTAAATCATCCTTAAAACTAACCGGTCGAAGTCTTTGACTTAAATAAGACCTGTTAGTATCCTAATAGGTTATATAAAACCTTCTTTCCAGATTAGGTAGCCCAGTAGAAGATACCTTCATAAAGCCTTATGAGATACGGCTGAGTAGAATCTTGCATTAAACTCAGGTAAATACTTTTAACTTATTTTCCCTTATACGGGCTTGGGGTACGGTAAATTATTACCGCTTGGTCGGGTATGGGATCATTTAGTCGGATTGTGATTAATGAATCCGCATAACCCGTTTTAATCTGTTTTGTTTGATAACATAAACTATGGGGGTTAACAACCATGTCCTGGGTATCCTCGGCTCATCTAAGTTATTGATGGCCACGACCTAAGCACGGGGTGTAGGCATACACCTGACAGATGCGAATGCTAAAATATAATTACCCACAAGTTGGGGATAACTCCTTTGTGGGTTTTATATGTGGTGAGTTAGTTAATCATGTTTGGTTTTAAAACCGACCCTAATAGTATGACAAACATGTAAAACTGTATACAAGATTATAAATGTAATTGTCCCAAGTTATAAAAGATTTTTGTGCCGTGTGCACCTGAATTAACATTTCAAATGTTTACAAAATGAGTCAGTTATTTATATTTACCAGTGAAAACTGACGTATTTTCCAAAGACTAAGTGATAGGTACCTCACGAAATAGGCTGGAGCTACTTGACATAATAAGAGGACTTTGCAAATCCCTAGATGCCTTAAGTCTGTGGAACTCAGTTTTATGTATTCATTTATAGATCCGCCTGTGGATCCTTTTTACAACCATCTGTATATTATTTTATTAGTACTTTAAACTTTTGGGTTGTAATAGTAATTTCCTTCCAAGCATTCCACTGTGCTATAACTGTGTATAATTGACTATGATGATATCAACTACGTCACGATACTCCCCACCGGGCCCACCGGGTTATACGTGGAAAACGAGGTGTGACATAGTGAAGACCGACTTATCTGATTGATTGGTTTTGTCTTGTGTCTATATTTGTTGTTCTTCTTTGTATTGTTAGTTGGTTGAGTATTGTTGGAGTGCATCTGTGTTATGCTTGTCCTGGCACCTATAGAGTGATGAACCAGGAATCTGGCCTCTGACACAATTTGCAGATTGTGATTTTTTTGTTGGTTAGTTGTTGTTGTCTGATTGGTCTCTGGTTTTTTTATTATTCAAAATGGGTGATCATGCTAGTTCTTCACAGGCTAAGATAAGCAGACTTGTCATAGGTGACCCTCTTTATCTACATCCTAGTGATTCTTCTGCTTTGACTATTGTTAGTATTAAACTAAAAGGTAATGAGAATTATGAGGTTTGGTCTAGTGCAATAAAACTTGCTTTAGAGGCTAAGAATAAGTATGGTTTTATTGATGGTAAGTGTGTAAAGTCAGAGGATGATGAGGTTCTTGCTAGTCAGTGGGATAAATGTAACTCAGTAGTCCTTACTTGGTTGTTAAATTCCATTTATGAGGAATTGTTTCTTGGTCAAGTGTTTTCTAAATTGGCGCTTGAAGTTTGGGAGGATCTTAAAGAGTCATTTTATAAAGTTGATGGTTTAGTTGTATATGATTTGTACAAAAAGATTAATAGTATTTCTCAAAATGGTAGTACTGTTGCTGAGTATTACAACAGACTGACAACAATGTGGAAGCAGCTTGATGTTATGCTTCATCTGCCTTCCTATTCTTGTCAGGCTGCAAAGGATTATACTGATTTTTCATTACTCATAAAATTAATACAGTTTCTTATGGGTTTAAATGATGTTTATCAACCTGTAAGAACAAATCTTTTGACTAAAGAACCAATTCCTACAGTTAAAGTAGTGTTTTCTATTATTTCTATGGAGGAGTCACATAGGTTAACTAGCAATGGATCAAAAACTCAGAATGTGTCATTTATGTCTAAAACAAATTAGAATTTTGGTTCTAGAAGTAGGTTAACCAAAGGACCTAATCCTAATTTGAAGTGTACCCATTGTGGTATGATAGGACACACTGTGGATAGATGTATTGAACTTATTGGGTATCCACCTAGGTTTAAAAGAAGGGTTAATAATAATCAGACAACTAAAAGTAACTTTTCTAGTAATAATAATAATAATAATAATAATAATAATAATAATAAGTCTAATGCTGTTGTTAGGTCATCTACCTCTACTAGTTTGTCTGGTTTGCCTTTTACATCCGAATAGATCACCAGGTTGTTGAGTTTAGTTGGTGAATAAAGGGGAAATGATTCTCAGAGTGCCAGTATGGGAGGTAAGTGTTTTACTGTGTCAAGTTTTGTTAGTTGTTCCACTTCTGTTATGATTAATAGTAGTTGTCCAGTTCTGTCAAGTATTTTTTTCCTTAACCATTTCATCCAAACTTTCTTTATAATCGATCGACCTAAATGTTTAATCCATTTTAGCAAATATTCTCACCAATTCGAGTCAGTCAAAATACTTTTAAAACATCATTCGTTCTTTATTACACGTAAACTTCGACTAGACAGCCTATTACCACTACAACTTTTGAAACCATAATCACTCACCATTCTAGTTTCTCACCTATAAACACTTTTCTACGACGTGCGAATTTACCCGAATGCATGTGAACCGACAAAAACTTTTCCTACAAATGCGGGCCGCACATTTTGTCAAGCTACATTCCTTACTTTCACAAAACTTTTCTCCTTAGTCGCATCCTTCTAAAAACATTTCTCTCAAACAAATTGTTTAAACTCGATAGTTACACGTTTTACTTATCCTTACACTCAATTACGATTTATATCTTAAATCACCTTAGTCAAATGGGCTACTTTTACAAACCTACCGTTTTATCCCGCACAATTTCCAAACATTTCAACCCTTTTATGCATAAACCACACGAAGACTTTAAACTTCAAATTACGATTTTTAGCCAAACATTTTAATCAAAATACCTTTCCCAAAAGTCTTCCTCTTGTAGGGGAGATTGTAACGCTTCGCAGTTCTGAACTTTCCTTATTTAGAAAACATATCGAAATTCTATTTTTAGAAACTTAAATCCGTACTCTTACCTAGCCCCGAAATCCAAGACTTGATTTTAGAAAACCTCCCATTTTATACAAACGCATTTTACGTACAATCAACCGTTTAAAAATGCATTTTCTCCCAAACCAATACGTATTATACATGCCATTTCCCATACTTGCACTGATACTCGAATTATTCTCGATATACGTTTTATACTTAAAAACATGTTAATTTGCAAAGTTTATGCTTGAAACGATAATAAATAGGATGTTCAAGGGCCAAAATGAAAGGAAACAAACTTTAGGCGGACAAGGAAGGCGCCGCGTCACGAGACGCCCTAACCCAAAGGGTTACGCATAACGCGACCCCCTTGATCCGCAGAAAGTTGTCCCAGCTCTTGCATTGGCCATTTCTTCTCCACCTCTTCTTCACCCAATCACCATTAAACCTCCTTAAACACCAAACCCTATTTCTTCATTATAAAACCAAGCCTCCATCACCTCAATTCCACTTTTCCTACTCTTCTACTCTCCAAAAAACACTCTCAAATCAGTAACATTTGCAAGTTTGGCCAGAATCATTCTAAGTTCTAAAGTGAGCTTCATCTCACTTTTCTTCACTTTTTCTTCCTCTACAAAGCTTGGAACACCTTTAGGAGTGTTTCCACAGGTTTGCCATGGAAAACCAAGGTGGAACATCACCATTTTGAGGTCCAAACTTTCTGTTTTGGAAGAATACTTTACAAACTCTTATTAAACTTATGTTTTCTTATACAACTTATGCTTCTTGTGCTACTAATCAAGTCTATGGTTGGTAAGCTTGGCCAAGATTGATTCATACAATTTGGAGGTGTAAATCACCCTCCAAACTTTTTGTTTTGGTAGGGTTATCAACCCACAAGTGATGAAACCATCCGAGCTTGTCAAGATTCTTGTGACAAGACTTGTGTTTTGGTATATGTGTGAATACTTGGAGGCCTTGGCTATCGTACTTTCATTCCACCACCTCACTTGATGTTTTCATCTTGCTATCCCAAGTGGTTTGCTAGATCCAAAGTGACTTAACCCCGTCTAGCCTCCGACATTTAGTTAACTCTTTCCATATCGGAAGTGGCTCACCGGGCTAATGTTTGCTTGGCTACTTGGTATAGTGAGAAGTTGTACATTTCCTTTCATTCATTACCATCCGAATCATCCTTGTGATGATTTGTGTATTGGTGAATCTTATAAATGAGGTCAAATGATGGTTATCCTCCTACCTCCATGCATGACTTCTATGGAATCTATGATATATGTGTTGGACATATTATATACTATATAATATATATAAACTTATGCATAACCGAACCCTTGATAATAATCGATATGGTTCCTTGTCATGAAAATATGTTATATTATCTAAGCCTTGAACAATCCATTACGATTCTAATGGGTATTTTGACCCATGAAATCACGTCAACCCATACGAGACTTATAATGTAAAAAACGAGTGTTTAAGTCTAGATAATTACTTTCTTATATAGATACTTTTGCATACTTGATTCCAAATCCAAACATTCCATAAACTTCCAACACCCGAACACCTTCATTCTCCTATTTTCACCCAACTCGTCAAAACTCGGATAATTGGAAAAGCTTTGCAAACTTGTGAGTACACTCGAACGCCCTTTTACGCTTTACATTTTTTGGTGCAATATGTTTAACTTATCAAATTACATGCAATCACACTTATACTTTATGAAAACACAAACAATCCATTATAGAAGACTTATCTTGTTTTTTACTTATTTTCAATTCTTTCTTTTAAGTCTAAAAACGCAAAAATCCGTTAACACCTTGATTTACGTGTTTATTTATGGTTTAGTTTCAATAAAAAAAATTTAACATACCTAAAAAAATTAGTTTCAATAAAAAAAATTTAACAACCTAAAAGAATTGGAATCTATAAAAAAAAAATCCTCTGTGTGATCTTTCATGAATATAGTTATTGATCGATTTCCTTTGAATAACCTGCATTTGGAGATGCTCTTGTAATTAAGGAATTCTAATTTCTTCCTTTTAGACCATGTAACTTGTACACTGGTTTAGGATCAAATACAAAAGCTGCTAAAAATAAGAAGTCATACAAATGGTATCAAACGGACTCCGATTGACCTCATTCAAGTGGTATTAAAATCGTCTCATCGAACTTTACGATGTGAGATTTTAGGTCTTCACTTTTAAATTTATAGGTTGTATATCTTAGAATTTTTATTTTTCATCATTGTGTCTTTTCTATATTTGTGTTATTGTGTCTTTTTTGCGACTCATCGTGTATTTTTTTCTCGACATTCTGTTATATTTTTTGGTATTGTGTTATATTTTGCTCGACATTGTAACATCTTGTGTGATCCATTGTGTCTTTATATACTTCTTATTTTTAGAAGCATTTGTAGAATAATTTAATCCATTGTACAATTTATGAATTGATATTACATAAAATAAAACTAATATCAAGACATGTAAAAAAGGCAAACGCATATAAAAAGAGGAGAAAAGTTGCACAAAAGTAAAGTTTTTATATTACCCACAAAGGGATTTAAAAAGCAAGTGCCTTTTGTATTAAAAGGGCTTTCCACTTTCTACATGTCATTAAGCAACTTATGTATTATTTGATTACTGTTATAATAAACTAATTAATGTATGTTATCTCCACAGTTTAACAAGCCAACTCATGTAGCTACTTAAATCCCACAATTACCTTCACGTTTTAAGTTGAATTATATTGATTTATAAAAGCCAAAAACTTTCTACATGATGGAAATTCTTTACGGTAATCTTCAAGGTCTAAGTTAAAATCTTACATCAAATTTATGTATAGCATGATCTTGTAAGTTGGAAAGGACGGGATAAAAATAAAAGCAAGTGCATTATATACCTACATTCTTGCTTTCTAATTCCATATCATTCAACATCATCAAACTGCATTCGACGAATACCTAAACGACAATTTGACATTCAGGGGCTATGATTCACCATACAAACCTGCAAATGACCGTTCGATATAACCCGTTTGAAATTCAATGGCAACTTTGGTATTCATATTTACAAATCGTTGTTTGATTTAACCTCATGCGATTGTTTCATAAGGGTGTTGGTATAGTCATTCTTTCAGGGGTGGACCTACCTTAGGGGAAGGGGTAGCCTCCGCTACCGTTTAGCGCTCTGGCGGTAAAGTAAAATTTTTAAAAAATTTGATGTTTTTTTAACGTTACCGCTATGAAGATTTTTTAGATCCGTCACTGCATTTTATATTGAAAAACTAGTGCGAGACCAGTTGTAGGAACTAAAAAATCTTATAATCTGATCATTTTGCTCATTCTTTTAGCTTGCTGTACATAATTGTTTTTTCTTGCTTATCCTTTTATGCATGAGATTTCATCTTCAACAAAGGTTCTTTACGTATTTATATATTTGATTTCCCCGTTCTTCTTTTTCATATTTTTTAATACATATGAAAAAAAAACAATATAACACACTGTCAATTAGGGGATGCGTTAATTACATCGAGATATTTTATTAATATATTTTAAATTTTAAACACCACACATATATATAAATTGGACCATATCTTAATTAATAAACTTAAGTTAAATCTTTGTCATTTGTGCGTGGCTTCCTCATGGTAGTTAAGACATGCAAAATATTGGTATTCTAATTCTAATCCAAATAAAATTAGATATCTAATATTTTTCTTGAAGGTTAGTAAAAAGAGAGCTCACGTTCTATTTATTTTTAAAACAAAAAAGAGAGCTCACGTTCTATTTATTTTTAAAACAAAAAAGAAAAAGAAAAAGAAAAAGATTGAAGTTGGTTGATAAAAGAAAGAAAGATGGGGGTTATTTGTTAATAAAAACCAAATGAGGGAATAAAAAAACTTAACCATATGTTTATTTGTTAATATACTTTTGATATATATTAGTTATGATATTAATAAGATTTAAAATTTATACGTTAGCGACTCTTGTCTTTGTAATCATGGTTGTAAAAACCCCGACTAGTCATTGATTAATCACTAATCGGGGTTCACCGACTAATCGCTAGGCGATCAATGGCGGTGCTGTTCTTGCCAAAATTTGGCATGATTCCGACCAAATTTTGACCATACCTTATAAATTCCCGTTAATTACTTTAAAAAATGGGTCAATAAGGATTAACACATGTCTACTTTAAAAACTAAATATAAAAATGTGTATGTATATATTATATAACTAAAAATTACATATAAAAATCCGGATTCGATTAATCTTGAATAATTGCTAGACGGTACCCCACCGACTGACTAGCGTCTAATGATTCTTAGAACAATGCTAGTAGTGACATGAGTGACTGTAGAATTGTAGTGTACTAGTATTTCCTATGTTAATGGGCACTTTGTATCTCTTTTATTTCAACTTTTTATTTTATTATATTATATTATAATATGATAATATGATATGTTAACGTTTCACATCAAACTAATTTATTCCCTTTTTGGGCGTGGGCACGATTAGCAAAACATGCAGAATCCCCACATGCATGAACGAATAACGCATGAGATCCATTTCAATTCAAATATATATATTTTGATATTCTTATAAATTGAAATCATGAATATAACCATTTGACTTTTTTATTTTTAGTTTTTAATAATGTCAACCAATAGTTATGAATATATTTTGATATATATATTTTTTTCTAATTATCTTGATCAAAATAGATGATTTGGTGATTTTCTCCACATATTAATTAGTTGGTATAAACATTGAAATAATTAACATATGGCTTCCAATGTTGTTCATGCACGAAATCAACTAGCTCCAACACCAAAACGAGTTCATGAGCATTTAAAAAAAAGAACGTAAGAATCTTTTGTCCATTTACTATGTTTTCTAATCAAATATACATAAAGTAAATGTAATAGTGAAAAGAAAAGGTTATGTGAGTTTTATGTGATTAAGTTTTACTAAATATCATCTGTCATTATAGCTTTGACTGAGTGGTACAGACTCTTACATTTTAAAAAGAAGATCAGAGTTCAATTCTTAATAAGGGGTAGATTGTGATTAATTTGGTGTTTAATAATAAGATTATTATAATATTCACCACTAAAATAAATAAAAAAACTAAATATCATCCCAAAAACAAACTCTCGTATATGAGAATATAAACTCACATAACCTATTTCCAAGTATTTCCAAAGTATCTAGTAGATGTCTATTGATAAGGACAATACGAAAATGAAACCTTTTATGAGCACTAAAAGTGTCACATTTCTATATTTAGGGTGTTTGAGATTAAGTTTGAAAATGAGTTATTATATCTTTAAAAACCAGGATTTGAGTCTTTTTCAAATGACTTATTAACTTATTGGTTCTAATAAGTTAATAAGCTATTTTCATACTCAATCTCAAACAAATGTAAAAAAGGAAGCACTAAATACCGAGTTTCTATAAAGACTTGTGACTTACTCATAGCTTATGCTAAGTAGCGAACTCAAGAATGTAACTCATTTGGGTTAAGAAATCTTAGTTAGGTTAAAAAGATAAAGATTATGAGACAAATCCCGTCCTTAAGGTAATGGGTTATTAAAAGTTTAAAGCAAAGAAGATAATAATTTCTTTTATCGATTCCAAAGTAGACATCTTAGATATAAAGAAGAGATGCTTATCTTTGAATTTCATAATACTAATGTTTCTTGCTTTTGCTTTTTAGGTTATAGTTATTCTTTTCCTCGTTAATTTGTATAAATTATAAATCGTGTATATATTTATATCAAATTAAATTCCACCTTTTAATGTTTTTTTTTTTCCATAATATTGGAATGTTGGGTCTTACTAAAACAAGAGGTCGAAAGCTATTCTTTTTTGGGAAACATGTCACACAACATAAAAAGTTGTGCTATTTTTTCTTCTCATGATATTTCTTTTTTATTTTTAAAGGTAAATTTAGATTATTGACGGATCGTAGCATTAGCGAACTACATGCTCGTATCCATCTCCACTAGACAATAATGCTTATACATCAATTTTCAGAAGGAAACCCAATAAATCCGATAAAAAAACCTTTGTAGAAATCGAACCAAGACTAGTAGTCTTTGAGCCTCATCTCACCTCCAAAATATCACTAAGCTATAATACCATGAGTTTCATATGATATTTGAGAAGAATTGTTTTTTATTTGTAAACTAATAAAAATAAATTTTATTTGTTTTTATATAGAACAAAACTTTAATCGTAACTCTTGATAAGAAAAGATAAGTAAGGGTACTCAAGTTGAATTTCATATTTCGGTTTTATTTAATAAACTATCTTTACTACTATATAATAGTAGTATTGAATAAAAAAATGTAATTTCATATTTGAGTTATTAGTTATGTTGGGTTTATTAATCAATGAAGTAGGATTATGATTAATAAAGTTGAGTTATTAATTATGTTAATATATTAACTTAAAGAGAATTATAATTTGTTTTTTTTTTATTTATAAACCAAAATCAAAACAAACTAGAAGGGTTAACTAGTTACATGACAAATATTATGAGTGGCAAAAATGAAATTAAATTAGAGCATTTGCCTTCTTCTCCCTAAAACGTTTGAGTTGAACGGAACCGACAAAGCATTTCACTTGATAAAATATAGTCGATTCTATTTTAAATCATATCATTTCTTATCATGAATCAACTTTAGAAACTGACAATAGTAATTGTTAGAATATGTTACACAAATAATTATATTTGATAAAATATAACGATACCACATAAAATCGTTTTCATTGTTATTATAAATTAGCTTAAGAAACCGACAATGATAAATGTCAGATTAGCAGCCATCATCAAACAAAGAGTTATATTTAATTAACTCATTTGAATCACTAAATTTGAATTAAACATTCATTGAACCTCTTGCTCTATTTAATTTTTTTGTTTTGTCTGTGAGTTCACCGACATCGCAACACCCAACCGCCGCCGTCACTGATAACCGAGTTAGTGACCAAATCGTTGCCTTTGCTTAAAGTTCTGTCCGTGGTTGCTGGCAACCCAAAGCTCTATTTGCTTACTGTGCTAGGTTTGATATTTGTGTTTGAAAGTGATTATATTATGTAACAATATAAGAAGTTGTATATTCAAATGTAATAAACTGTGATTGAGATGATGGTGTTTAGATGTTCTTTGTTTATTTTAGTTTTTTTTTAAAGAGCACATACCCCTTATGAAATTCATGGTCCGCCGTAACGCGCGAGGTTACCTTCTAGTCACTGTATAAAAGTAAAGAATTTGAATACCGAACATATGCTAATGTGAGCTTTGGAAATTTGCTAACATCACTTGCTTTTATTTTTTATTTTTATTTTTTTTGCTTTTCTTAATTCTTTTTTCATTTTTTATCTTAGTTTTTTAACGAGCGCCAATACATTTTACCTTTATTATTTACCTTTATTGCTTATGTTTTTTTATTAATTTGATGTCCAGAGTCGAGGTACGACACAAATAACATAACACATTCAGATTGATTTTCTTTGATTTTACAAATTTATTCATCGGTTATTATGGTGTGCGACACGTACAAAATTTCAACCGTGTCCCTACACAAAGCGCGGATAACTATGACTCTCGTTACAATTAAAGAGTTGGTCTACAAAGTTTGTCATCCATTTTTAAAGTTGTTAGTATGTAAGTTCAGTATCATCTTTAAGGTTTAAAGCTTGTAATATGGTGATTAATCTGTTCCTTTTGGAATGGGCAGTTTAAAGTTAGTTTTATAGGTTCAAGTGTTGGTTAATCCTATAGTTTTAGTGGTTTATGAGATGGTGTTTATCTTCACTTAATATGTAGCTTCGTTGGATTTTCTAGATCCATAGTCAATATAAACATAAGGCTAAAGGATGTAGGGGCGTGAGTTGGATCGTGGATTGCCACTTAGAATGATGGTTTGAACGATACACTGCCCCCTTGCATGATCCACAGTGTTTATGTGGATTGAACCATGGCAACCATAGACCACTTTTCTATTTTCCTAAGATTTCACCGTTGAAAAATTTAATTTCACACCTATTCAAGAAAATAATAAAAATAAGACTTCAAATCTAATCACATACGTTGGATCAACAAATAAGCTTTCTCTTAAAAGAATACAAAAATGGTTTCTATTTTGACAACAAAATTAAGCATAAGGCATCGTGTTATTCTAGAATTTCCTAAAGAGTTTTTTTTTTCCTAAATTACCGAATCTGGTTGAATTTTAAGGTTTAATAGGATTAAATACATATTTTATTAAACTATTTGGTGAGGAAATATATTTACTTTGTGCATGTTTGTGAATTTTGAGTCTAAACACGTTAAAGACACATTTAGAATGCATGTTGACGGAAATTGAAGGGTTAGAATGTTTAACGCTTCGCCTTTTTGTACTTTTTTTTATTTTGAAGGTGTACTTGTATTTCTATTTTTGGAAACTTGTAATCGTACTGTATCCATATTTTATTTTCAACTTTGTAATCCGAGACTTTAATCATAATAAAATTCCATACATTATACATACGTGTTATACAATCAATCATTACAAACGTGTTTACTTGCAAACCGATACTTGATACACCTGCAATTGCTCATACATACATTCACGATACGTGAATTATACTTACATACACGTCCCAAACTCAAAAACATGCTAAACAATAAAACTGTGGCATAAAAAGATAAACTAGTAGAAGTTTAGGGGCTAAAATGTAACAAAACCAAAGTTGCTAGCCAGAGGAGGCACTGCGTCACACGACTCTGCCCCCTCTGGCTTCGTGTGATGCCACAGCGTGGAATCCGCAAAAAGTTGTTTCCCTAATGATGGTTGGCCAATTCCCTTCACCTCTCTTCTTCCCCAATCAACATACAACCTTCTTTAACACTAAACCCTAATCCTCCATTATAAAACCAAGCCTTCATCACCTTATTTGCACTTTTCCAACTCTCTTACACTCTTAAAACACTCCCAAAAGTTGTATTTGCAAGTTGTGACAGAATTCTCTAAGTATCAAGTGAGCATCTACCTCACATTTCTTCATGTTTTCTTCATCTTTTTTTCTTCTTGAAAGCTTGGAACACCTCTAGGATTGTTTTCACAAGTTTACCATGGTAAACTAACGTGGAACATGATGCGTGGTCGAAAACCGGTTTTGTTATTGTTTAAGTTCATGTTTTTACGTAACTTTTAATTCTAAATAGCCTACTTTTAATTAGAATTGTGTTTTGTAGGTCTAGTGGAGTTTAAGGAGCTAATCGGGAGCTTAACGGAGCACCAAAACACGAATCGGGTCATGTAATTGGGGGCTGTCACACCCCAACCGATGACGGAATCATCGGGGTAGTGGCACTAGGCGACCAGATTGATTTCACGAGATGTTCCATAACAATCATTTAACATATCACAATCTGCTTAATATCTCATACTATTAAACGTAACAGTTAAACAATTATTACAAAACGGAGATTTCTCATAAAATTCAACCGAGTTCGATATCCCCTAGATTTATTACACTTGGAACTAAAACAAAACAAAACAAAATAACTAAACTAAGCATAATCCCATGCATCCAAAGCTAAACTCCTCAACCTGTTACATACATTAAAATACAAGTCAATACAATTAAGTAAAGGTGAGCATACAAGTTTGAATAATACTAGCATAGTCGAGAAAGCGGTTGCGAAACAATCTAATTACATATCATGATACACCAAAACACTTAACATAACATAGGCTCATTTCTCATGCTAACTACCGTGAAAAAGGCTTGCGCGACCATCCTAACTAGACCCCGTCGGGTGTTAGGCAAACTATAGTACCATACTAGCTAAGGAGACAAGTTAACGAAAATAAGTCCTAGTCACATGTTTCTAGTATCACGTATCGAGCATATACAATCAGATTATTCGCGTGTGATAAACAGTTTTGATTTGTGAAGTGATTTTAATATAGGAACGTACGTAACACCCAAAAAGTGCGTTAAGCGAAAATGGGTCAAGTATACTCACTGCGGGTGCGTTTTGGTAAGACTTAAGATTTTGAGGAGTGTTGTGGAGTGCGCCGGATCAGCCTGTAAACAAACAGAAGTGCATCAGTCTTCTGAAAAACCGAAACGGTGAAGTTTGAGTTGAGCAGTAGCTAAGTTTCGGGCGAACTTGTGTGGAATTGGTGAGATTAGAGCCAAGTTCGGTCGAACTTGATGAGTTTCTTTGAGAAACTTGTCAAGTTCGGGCGAACTTGTAAGATAACCTTACTAAAAAGGCAAGTTCGGGCGAACTTGTTTAGTTTCCTAAGAAACTAGGCAAGTTCGGGCGAACTTGCAAGAAATTTGGTGAAGGACACTCAAGTTCGGTCGAACTTGACCCAAATGGGTACAAGTTCGGTCGAACTGACCTGGTGAGCTGGTGATTCTCGAGCGAACTTGATGTTTTCAGGTCCAAAATCTTGTGTTTTCGCGTTGTTTGCTGAGGAAATCGAGTGTTCAGACCTCTAACCTTAAGCCACTGAGTACAACTTAGGCTGGAAAGGTCTTTTTGGAGCGAACTTAGCCATTTTACAGAAACTCGGGCTAATCCGGGCGAACCGGTGGGTTCGTGCGGGTTAGTCCAGCTTGTGTAAAGTGACGACTTCGTCCTTGTGCTTCCGGATCATGAGATTTAGCTTGACAACGCCTCGTTCCACTCCAAAGTGAACGAAACATACGTCATAGTCATAAATAGTGTAATTATCAATGCTCTAAAGGTTTTACTCAGATCTAAGCATAGATCTGAGTGAAAAACAGAAGTTTTATGTAAAAAGATGAAGGTTTTCGTAAACAGAGGAAATTTGGTCAAAACGAAGGCTATGCCTTGTGCCAAAATCGTTGTAAACCTTTGTAAAACGTTGATAAACGTTATTGCAGTGAAATCGGGTTGATTCTTACTTAGAACATGAAGGTTTCGGGTTTTGAGAGCTCTGGGCGAACTTACAGCAAGTTCAAATGAGAGGAATGAGCTGATTATTTATAGGTGAAGGGCTGATGAGAGTCAAGTCCGGCCGAACTTGTACAAACTTGTACAAGTTCGCGCGAACTGGAGGAATTTGAGAGGAAGAATACCAAGTTCGACCGAACTTGCTGAATCCCTAGAGACTCAGGTAAGTTCTAGCGAACTTAGTGTAGGCAAGGAAGAACCGAGCTTGGCCAGTCAAGTTCGGCCGAACTTGGTGTCACCAAGTTCGAGCGAACTTGACCCAATTATTGGGTTTTCTTCGTTTATTTCGTGTTACGAGTTCGTTTGGTGATTCGGTTCGTATTAGTTGATATAATAGTGCGATTTAGCGATTCGAGAGTGCGAGAGCGATGCGATAGCGAGCGTAAACATAACCAAATACACACAAACACGTAATTAACATATAAACACGTAGCTAATATTACCACATAATTCCAATAAACCAAATAATTAATTGCGTTGCGATTGCGATGAGATTTAATAAGCGATTAGATGCGATAATAACGTACAATACCGTAATCAATTAACATAAACTTTATTATCAACCGAATCTCGGGATTACAAGGGTAGATAAACGGGAAAACAAATGGAAAGATAACAATCGAATTTTCGAGTTGTTATAGTCTCCCCTACTTTAGGGAATTTCGTCCCGAAATTAGGCAGTGGCCGTAACAAAGAGATGCGGATATTTCGTTTTCATATCACTTTTGAGTTCCCAAGTGAACTCAGCGCCTTGTTTGCCTTCCCATCGGACTTTCACGATAGGTATGCGGGAGCGTCGGAGTTTCTTGGTTTCTCGATCCATGATCTCAACGCGTTTTTCCATGAAATGGAGCGTTTCATTAATTTGCAGGTCTTCGAGAGGGACATGCAGATTTTCTTCGGCTAGGCACTTTTTGAGATTAGACACGTGGAAAGTCGGATGTAATTTATTAAGTTCCGCTGGTAGTTCGAGACGATAGGCTACTTTACCGATCCTTTCCATAATCTTAAAGGGTTCCACGTACCGAGGCGCTAGCTTTCCTTTCTTGCCGAAACGGACCACTCACTTCCAAGGTGCAACCTTTAGGAGAACGTGATCTCCCACTTTGAACTGTAGGGGCTTGCGTCGTTTGTCGGCGTAACTCTTTTGACGACTCCGAGCTTTCAAGAGATTGTCTCTGATTTGGAGGATCTTGTCCGTCGTTTCTTGAATTAGCTCGGACCGGTGATTTGTGCTTCTCCGATCTCGTGCCATGCAATTGGCGATCGACATTTTCTTCCATACAGTGCCTCAAAAGGAGCCATTTGAATGTGGGTATGATAACTATTATTGTACGAGAATTCAATTAAAGGTAAATGCGTATCCCAGTTACCACCGAAATCTATGATGCACGCACGAAGCATGTCTTCGAGGGTGCGGATCGTGCGCTCAGTCTGACCGTTGGTTTGAGGGTGAAAAGCGGTACTGAGATTGAGAGTAGTACTGAGAACGAATTGAAAAGTCTCCAAGAGACGTGAAGTAAAGCGACCGTCGCGGTCAGAGATGATGTCACGAGGCGTCCCGTGTCGACATATAACTTCGTCGGTATAGATTCGGGCTAACCGTTCGATGTTAAAGTCTTCTCGTATACCAATAAAGTGCGCGGATTTAGTAAGACGATCAACGATAACCCAAATGCTATCGTGACCGGATGAAGTGCGGGGAAGTTTTGTGTCGAAGTCCATAGCTATACTCTCCCACTTCTACATCGGGATTCGGGTTGTTCGAGTAAACCAGAGGGCCTTTGATGTTCGACTTTAACTTTCGAACAAGTTAAGCACTTTGAGACGTACAAGGCGATATCCTTTTTCACGCCCGGCCACCAGTACTTAGGACGAAGGTCCTGGTACATCTTGTTGGCACCAGGATGAATGGAATATCGAGATTTATGAGCTTCGGTCATTAGCAACTTACAAAGGTTATCACGACTGGGAATCCAAATGCGATTGAGATAGTAATAAATACCATTAGGCTTAGATACGAGCTGAGTTTCGGCACCACATTTCATTTCATCTTCTAAAGTATTCTCGTTAAAACAAGCGAATTAAGCGGAGCGAATCATGATTTCGAGATCATTCAAAGCTTGAGAGTCACGAACACTATATACATAGCTTCGTCGACTTAGAGCATCGGCGATGACGTTTGCTTTGCCGGGATGGTAACGTATCTCACAATCGTAATCGTTGAGAAGTTCAACCCATCGTCGTTGGCGCATATTCAGTTCCTTTTGATTAAAGATATGTTGTAGGCTCTTATGGTCGGTGAAGACCGTACACTTGGTACCGTAAAGGTAGTGTCGCCATATCTTTAATGCAAAAACAACTGCACCGAGTTCGAGATCGTGGGTTGTGTAATTCTTCTCGTGGATCTTGAGTTGTCGAATGCATACACGATAATCTTGTCTCGTTGCATGAGAACACAACCAAGACCAAGGTTTGAGGCATCGCAGTAAACAACGAAATCGTCGTTTCCGTCGGGTAACACGAGAATGGGAGCGTTGCATAGCATACACTTGAGATTTTGAAAAGCTTCATCTTGTTTAGAATCCCAAACAAAAGGTTGGTCCTTATGAGTTAAAGCGGTAAGCGGAATGGTGATTTTCGAGAAGTCAGCGATGAATCGACGGTAGTAACCCGCCAATCCAAGAAATGAACGGATTTCGGAGGCATTCTTCGGCGTAATCCAACTCTTGACGGCTTCAATCTTTGCAGGGTCGACGTGAATTCCTTGACTATTAACGATGTGGCCGAGGAATTGGACTTCTTCGAGGTAGCATTCACATTTAGAGAACTTAGCATAAAGGCGATTTCCTTGAAGAAGTTCGAGGACTAAACAGAGATGACGCGCGTGTTCGTCTCTCGGAATTCGAGTAGATAATGATATCATCGATGAAAACAATAACGAAGCGATCCAAGAAGGCTTTACACACACGGTTCATCAAATCCATGAAGACCACGGGTGCATTGGTAAGACCGAAAGGCATGACCACGAATTCGAAATGGCCATAATGAGTACGAAAGGCGGTTTTCAGAATGTCTTCTTCCAACACACATAATTGATGATAGCCGGAACGTAAATCGATCTTAGAAAAACAAGTAGCACCTTGAAGCGGATCAAATAAGTCGTCGAAACGAGGAAGAGGATAGCGGTTCTTTATCGTGAGTTTGTTAAGTTCACGATAATCGATGCACATTCGGAACGATCCATCCTTCTTTTTCACGAAAAGGACGGGTGCGCCCCATGGCGAAGTGCTCGGGCGTATGAAACCTTTATCAAGAAGCTCTTGAAGTTGGCATGATAGTTCGCGCATTTCGGATGGTGCGAGGCGATAAGGAGCTTTAGCAACGGGAGTAGCACCGGAGACTAAATCGATACGGAATTCAACATCTCGAGTAGGGGGTAAACCGGGTAAATCGTCAGGAAAGACTTTAGGAAATTCACAAACAACGGGAACATCTTTATAAGTCTTCTTTTATTTCTCCGGGTTCACGATATGGGCGAGGAAAGCAACACATCGCTTTTGCAAGAATTTGTGCGCTCGAGTACATGACAAAAGCATCAACTTCTTTGAGGGAGTTTCTCCATAGACATGAAGTTGATCACCGTTAGGAAGAGGGGACCGGATCATTTTATCGAAGCAAACAACTTCAGCATGATTCTCAAGAAGAAAATCCATGCCTACTATGATATCGAAGCTACCTAACTGCATAGGTATGAGATTGATCGAGAAGAAATGGTTGTTGAGATTGAGAGAACAACCACGTAAGACGAATCAACGGTAATGGATTTTCCGGTAGCGACTTCCACATCAAAAGTCTTTGGGAGTTTAGCGCGTTTACATTTTAAAACCTTTTCGAATTCTAACGATATAAAACAATTATCGGCACCAGTATCAAATAAACATGAAGCATAAATACCATTTACGAGCAACGTACCATTGACAACATTGTTGTCATTCTGAGCCTGGCGGTGGTTGAGATTGAAGGCTCTGCCAAGCGCAGCTTGTGGTTGCTGCTGGTGCTGCTGCTGCGGCGGTTGAGGTTGCTGCTGAGGCTGCGGTGCTGGCTGCTCTTGCTTGACAGGATGATTATGATAGACATTGGCAAAATGATTCGGATCACCACACACATAGCACACACGTGCTTTTGGAGCTTGCTGCTGATTGGCTTGAGGAGGAGCGGGTAAGGCTGGAGCTGTTGGAGCCTGAGGAGCTGGCTGACGAGGACCTGATCGGCAACTCACAATAAAGTGGCCGTAGATATTGCAGTTTGTGCAAAAACAACAGTTTCCACCAACGGCATGATGATAAGTGCACTTAGGGCACAAAGGGTGAGGTCCGGTATACGCACGCTTAGCTGGAGGTGCGTTCAGAGCGGCTGACTGAAGCGGCTGAGGGTTTGCTGGAGCGGCGAGAGCATAGTTCTTACTCGGGTTTCCTCTCTTGCGTCCCTGACGCTTTCCCTTCGGATCACTAGGTGGTTCGATAGCAGCGGTTGACTCGTTACAGCTTGATTGGCGACTTTAGCAGAGTTCTTGAAATATCCATTCTGAACTCGCTGATTGTTGATCTCAGCGGCGAGCATGTAGGTTTCCTCGATGGTAGTGGTACGAGCAATTTTCATGAAACTTGCAACACACTCGGGTAAACCACGGATGTACTTGTTGATAGCTTTCTCCGTCGTATCAACCTGGCTGGGACAGATGATGCTCAAAATTTTAAACCGAGCAGTAAAACCAGCATTTTCGGGACCATCTTGTTTGATACCCCAAAACCATTCTCGAGCTTTTGCATTTCATTCGGAGGACAGAACTTCTTCATCATCACTTCCTTGAGTTCCTCCCAAGACAGACTATAGGCTTCATCATTATCATGCCTATTCCTTTCGGCGGTCCACCAATCGAGAGCACGGGACTGAAAGACTCCGGTAGCGTTCACAGTGCGGAGGTCATCGGGGCATCCACTTTTCCTGAAAGTGACCTCAATAGCATCGAACCAGTGAAACATAGAAGTCGGTCCATCATTGCCCGTGAAGGCGAGAGGTGCACAAGCCTTGAAGTTCTTGAAGCTGAATCGCGGCTTGGGATTCTCAGTTTTCGAGTCGACTGAGGAGTTGTTGCTCACAGCATGAATTTCTGAGACGATTTGCGGGATGAGTTCTGCCACTTCCTTGGCGACCAGTGAAGCGATGCGCTTGTTGTCGCTGTGGCGTTGAGCTGAACGGCGAGTATGAGATCCGAGCGACGACATCTACACAAAGATTTAGATTAGACGAGATTCAATTATAATAGAGTTATGTTTAAAATATTTTTTATAATTATTCATACAAGGCACACAACACCTAAGCACATATTCACGTAAGCACATAAACACGTAGGCACATAAGTACGTAAGCACATAATCACATAGGCACGTAAGCACATATTTTGCACGTATCCACCTTCCATCATAACCATGCGTAGCGCGGTATGAGATGCGAGATATAAGCAATGTATAATAGCGAGATAATACCTCGTATGAGGTACACGTATGAGACACGTATGAGCTCATAAGCGTAATCTAGTTAAGCGATTAGTTTGGTTGGTGTATTAATTAGCATTTTAGATTACGATAGCTATGCGAGTTGTGCATGCGTTTATGGAGCGTAAAGCGATAAAGCGAGGAATCGATGATATGATAAATCATTTAAAGCGAGAAATCGAACTAAGCGGAAATTCCCAATATTTAAACACATAAATAATAATAAACTCGATGATGCACAAATCGACGATATAGGCTTAAATCAATTGGGAGTGTCCGGGGTTTTGACACGTTGACTATCCAAAGTCATTCGACTACCCTTTGCATTTGGACCCACGCTTTGGCCTAATAGATAAATGCTCTCACCGCGAGCGGCTAACGGCATTTACCATTCTAGTTAATACGTGTTCCGAATCATCGGTATAACTGAGACTTTGGTGAGATTGAAAATTGAATTGCGGAATTTGTTACTAAGATGCGGGTTTCACCCCTAACTTAGCAACTTCATTCCTAGATAGAAATGGAGATTTTCGTCGAGGTTTTGATGTCACTCCTAACTCAACGAAGGTATCTCGTGCGAGAGAATGCGCGGAGTGAATGATCGTATCGAGAGTTCTCGGTTTTCACACCTATTCTCGACTTGATCACTCGTTTTGTGTGATACGAGCGTTTCCAAACGTGTATATTGTGTTAGCCTACGAAAGGCACATTTAAGCATTTATGGCAAGTAGTTTAACATTTAAGTCAAAGATAGGTCAATTGGGTACTTAAACATGCTACTAGGTCGAATATAGCAATTCTACCTATTATCCTAAGGTTATGGCGCTCTGATACCAATCTGTCACACCCCAACCGATGGCGGAATCATCGGGGTAGTGGCACTAGGCGACCAGATTGATTTCACGAGATGTTCCATAACAATCATTTAACATATCACAATCTGCTTAATATCCCATACTATTAAACGTAACATTTAAATTATTACAAAACGAAGATTTCTCATAAAATTCAACCGAGTTCGATATCCCCTAGATTTATTACACTTGGAACTAAAACAAAACAAAACAAAATAACTAAACTAAGCATAATCCCATGCATCCAAAGCTAAACTCCTCAACCTGTGACATACGTTAAAATACAAGTCAATACAATTAAGCAAAGGTGAGCATACGAGTTTGAATAATACTAGCATAGTCGAGAAAGTGGTTGCGAAACAATCTAATTACATATCATGATACACCAAAACACTTAACATAACATAGGCTCATTTCTCATGCTAACTACCGTGAAAAAGGCTTGCGCGACCATCCTAACTAGACCCCGTCGGGTGTTAGCCAAACTATAGTACCATACTAGCTAAGGAGACAAGTTAACGAAAATAAGTCCTACTCACATGTTTCTAGTATCACGTATCGAGAATACAATCAGATTATTCGCGTGTGATAAACAGTTTTGATTTGTGAAGTTATTTTAATATAGAAACGTATGTAACACCCAAAAACTGCGTTAAAGCGAAAATTGGTCAAGTATACTCACTGCGGGTGCGTTTTGGTAAGACTTAAGATTCTGAGGAGTGTTGCGGAGTGCGCCGGATCAGCCTATAAACGAACAGAAGTGCATCAGTCTTCCGAAAAGCCGAAATGGTGAAGTTTGAGTTGAGTAGTAGCTAAGTTCGGGTGAACTTGTGTGTAAACACACAAGTTCGAGCGAACTTGTGTGGAATTGGTGAGATTAGAGCCAAGTTCGGTCGAACTTGATGAGTTTCTTTGAGAAACTTGTCAAGTTCGGGCGAACTTCTAAGATAACCTTACTAAAAAGGCAAGTTCGGGCGAACTTGTTTAGTTTCCTAAGAAACTAGGCAAGTTCGGGCGAACTTGCAAGAAATTTGGTGAAGGACACTCAAGTTCGGTCGAACTTGACCCAAATGGGTACAAGTTCGGTCGAACTTGACCTGGTGAGCTGGTGATTCTCGAGCGAACTTGATGTTTTCAGGTCCAAAATCTTGTGTTTTCTCGTCGTTTGCTGAGAAAATCGAGTGTTCATCCCTCCAACCTTAAGCCACTGAGTACAACTTAGGCTGGAGAGGTCTTTTTGGAGCGAACTTAGCCATTTTACAGAAACTCGGGCTAATCCGGGCGACGGGTGGGTTCGTACGGGTTAGTCCAGCTTGATGTAAAGTAACGACTTCGTCCTTGTGCTTCTGAATATGAGATTTAGCTTGACAACGCCTTGTTCCACTCCAAAGTGAACGAAACATGCGTTATTAGTCCGAAAGTAGTGTAAAAATCAATGCTTTAAAGGTTTTACTCAGATCTAAGCATAGATCTGAGTGAAAAACAGAAGTTTTATGTAAAAATATGAAGGTTTTCGTAAACAGAGGAAATTTGGTGAAAACGAAGGCTATGCATTGTGCCAAAATCGTTGTAAACCTTTGTAAAACGTTGATAAACGTTGTTGCAGTGAAATCGGGTTGATTATTACTTAGAACACGAAGGTTTCCGGTTTTGAGAGCTTTGGGCGAACTTACAACAAGTTCAAATGAGAGGAATGAGCTGAGTATTTATAGGTGAAGGGCTGATGAGAGTCAAGTCCGGCCGAACTTGTACAAACTTGTACAAGTTCGTGCGAACCTGGAGGAATTTGAGAGGAAGAATGCCAAGTTCGACCGAACTTGCTGAGTACCTAGAGACTTAGGTAAGTTCGAGCGAACTTAGTGTAGGCAAGTGTAACACCTCGTAATTTTCCTGTCCAATTAAATCCGACACCTTCCCGCTGTTCCTCTATTTGCCACGTATTAGCCGATAGGGACCAAAAGCGTCGTTATGTTATTATTGTAACCTCTGAAAAACGTATGACAAAGTTGAGGGATTAAAAGTGTCAACATGTGAGTGACCATTTATCGAACCCGGAGTTTATCAATGTTCGGTTATACATCCGAGAGTGCTAACCAGCTGCCATAATGAATAAATACATGCTTTTATGTTGAAATATGGGAGTTTGGAGAAGTTCAGGGGCCAAAATGGAAATTTTGTGAACTGACCTCTCAGGCGCCACGCGCCAGAGACCTGGGATCCCCGCGCGAAGCGCGGGAGAGTCCTGTTGGCAGAAATTGCAGAACAGCTGCAGACCTGCATGCATGCCACCTCTTTTCGTAAATTTCCAGCATTTCTCTGCTCAAGACACGTAACTGGACACTTGTGCACTTCAGGGATGCATGCTAAACACTTGTATCCACCTCCATCATCCTCCAATTCCATAAAATGGGGTCTTGTACATCCATTAAGGAACTTGCATATTCTTAAAAATTCACTCCCTCAATTCTTTGCAAGTTCTGGAGCTCAAGCCACCTGCAAGTCCATCCCAAATCCGTCCTAGGACCCTTTGTAAGTGTCCTTAGTCCTCATTGTTCATATTATTAAGCTCTTAAGCCAAAAGTCAAGCTTGTCGTAAAAACAGTTTGACTTCCGGCTTAATCCTTATCGGTCCAGCCATGGTCAGGTTCAAACGTGGCTACGTGATTGTAATTGGGTAGGTATTAATCCCTCAAAAGGGCACCTCCTGATTACCACGAATTCTTGATCAACTGATGAGTCAAACCATTTTATAAAAACTCAAACTGGGTCAGATTAGATAATAAAAGCATAACTAGTAACATGCATATTATAAAATCAGTTTTGTCACTCTAAATACTTAGTAATAATTATAAGAACATGTGGGAACATGTTCGGTTATCAATTACAGGTCTAAAGGTCGGTTCGCAACCGAAAGTCGCAAGGTTTGACTCCTACTTTGACTTTCAGTTCTGACCCGATTTAGAGTCTTTCAAGGCCGATTCTAAGTTTCATTATGATCCTTATATAATGTAGTATAACCCCATGAGGTCATACTACATGGTCATAATCATAATCCGAGTTTATACGCAAGTTTCATTAATGTGTCAAAATTGACTACTTTGACCTTTTTGCTTAAAATGAGATTTAAACTAAAAATGAACATGCAAAAAGTTACCCACTGATATGTTAACTTGATTGGCTTGCATGCATGTCAATAATTTGGTCATAATCTGAGTTTTTCCTAAATATCGCAAATCAAGCTTTTAAAGGACCAAAATGCCCTTTTCGGCAAATAAAATGTTTTAACCATAACTCCTACAATAAAATACTTTACCTACTGATGTTATAAAATAGAATTATTTAGGATGTTAAATCAGTTTATAAACTGAGTTTATGTAAAGGCTCTTGCATGGTATCGATAAATGACGATAATAACCTTACGGTGCATAAAATGAGTTTTAAAGGCATCTTCATAACCAAACCTTTTACAAACTGATTATATATGTTAAATAAAATATTTTGAATAAGTAAACCTGATCAAAACTATAATTTTCCTTAAACATCGATTAAACCGTTATTTAGCGACTTTATCGCCTTTTCGACGCATAGTATGGGTTAAAACCATATCTAAGCATCAAGACTTGTTATCTACTGATTATAAAACCTATTTCTAAAATTTTACAGTAGGTACACGTTATAAACTCAGATTCCCAAATAAGTCTTCAAACCTATGTGTGAAATGACCAAAATACCCTTCGGGGCATAGTTTGGTCTTTAACTATAAACCACACATATATATTATATCCTACTGATATAAGATCATAAATTAACTATTTTTACTGAATAATTATGACTATGACATCAGAATTATTGCAAACCACTTTTATAAGTCGTAAAATGACCAAATTACCCTTTTGAAACTTATTTCGATTTTAAATCTACAACGGGCATACATGTTAGTATCTTACTGATATTATAACATGTTTTAAGTTTAATGGCACATGAAACTTGTATATGACTCATCCGGTTACCCGGTATGCTTATATGCGTACGGTTAAGCCTACGTAACTTATTTACGTAAATTCACCAAACGGGTCTAACCTTATCATTTTTATATCAAAATCCAGAATGTTATATGTTTACCCAAAATATACAAGTCCTAGTACTTGTCGGGTCTAAACAACATTCTTTCCGGTCATCGCTTAATCTAGCGTATCGTTCCGTTACGTATCCTTAAAGCTAGCCGGTTCGAGTCATCGACTCAACCTAAAACCGTTAGCATTCTAATTGGTTATTAATACCATCATTCCAGACTAGAAGCCTCCTAGTAGATCAAAACCTTGCATTGTCTTCTTGATTAACGGCTGAGTTACTATTCGTTAGAAGAACTAGCTCAGGTAAATACTTTAAATTCTTTTCCCTATACGGGCTTGGGATACGGTATTATACTACCGCTTGGTCGGGTATGGGATCATGTTTATCGGATTATGATTTACTAAATCTTATAACCCATTTTATTCTGTATTGTCTGATAAGTTAAACATTGGGGGTTAACTCGACCGTGTCCTGGATATCCTTGGCTCATTTAAATTACTAATGGCCACGACCTAAGCACGGGGTGTAGGCATACACCTGACAGACGCTAATGCTAAACAATTATTTTTATTATACTCCTCCGTGGGTTTTTTTAAGTGGTGTGTCAGTTAATCAGGTTATTCGGTTTCTGCACCGGACCCCATATGTATTGACAGACCTGTAAAACTGTAAACAAGATCATTTTGAATTGTCCCAGGTTATAAAAGTATTTCGTGCTCAATGCACCTAAACTAATTTTAAATGTTTTCAAAATGAGTCGGTTAAATGTATTTACCAGTGAAAACTGACGTATTTTCCAAAAAGGCTAAGTGACAGGTTTCGGCACGGAATAGGCTAGGAGCTGCTGGGTAACGACGTAGAGAATTTTGCAAGTTCTTAATCAAGTCTAAAGTCTGTCGGAAATTATCATTTTCGTACTTTCGATCCGCCTGTGGATCTAATATTGCAAACCATGTATTTGTTTTATAGACTTTTAAATCCAATGGTTTGTAATAATATTTAATATTCAATTCTTCCGCTGCGCTGTATATGTTTGACCATGATGATACCAATCTTATGTCACGGTACTCCCCACCCGGGCCCACCGGGATTGTGTTGGAGTTACGGGGTGTGACAGGTTAGTATCAGAGCCAACATTCGAGTGAATTAAACACTAGCCTTTTTGGTTTAATCTCGGGTATATACAATAGCACATTCCTTAGTCTCCAAGTCTAGACATCGACTTAGGATTTCTCTAACCATTATTAAGAGTTTTATTATTTATTTTGTTTTGCTTTGTTTTCTAATTTGTATTGAAGCAGGAAAAATGCCGCCAAGATGCCGTGGTAGCATTAGGAGAGGCGGAGGCTCAACAAGAGGAGGAGCATCCGGGCAAGGACCATCCCGTGTGCCGAGCCCAAACCCATACGAAGGATCAGGAGATTCTTCGTCTTCATGGCGACCGTTTGGGTACCCGCTTCCACGCGAGTACTCTCCCCCACATTCAGACTCCTAAGACTCACATTATTCTTTCCATTCGTACCATTCGCATCACTCCTATCACTCCAATCTCACCAAGAAGCCCCCATCCCAAATAGCTATGCGCGTTCACCATCTATAACGCCACCGGTCGACTCACCCACCCACATGGAGGAAGATCCAGAATGCCACCCTTGGGATCGTATGAATATCCTATTGAACTGTCAAGTGGTCCCCCTTCTCGCACAGGATCACCATTTGAAGGCCCCGATAGTTGGGATTTAAGATGAAGCCAATACCAGTTTTACTATACCCATTCTCCTCATTCTTCAAGCCGCCATCACCCCCCCAAGAAGCTGAACAAATGGAAATGGAGGAACAACAACCCCAACAACAACAAACGCCTCTAAGGAGGAAGCGTGGAGCCCGTATGTTGGTGCATGCTGGGCAATGGACAGGTTCGCAACCACCTATGTCCCAAACTTACCCTGTCATCCCTAAGGACCCACAAATGGGTGGACCCTCAAACACATCACCATAGGCGGTGTTACGACCTTTACCACCAGCCATTGAACCTACTGTTCAGCTATCACTGCCAGAATCGGGAAACCCGATCCCTTCCTATCCAGATTCATCTGGGTACCACCATACACCTACACCTTTACACTATGACTATACGGCACCGTCTGTTGATCCATATTTGGAAGCCACCGCATATAATGCTTATAACCCAACTCCTTTTCTCCCATACTCAGCTACATCATATCCTGGCTATGGATACCAATACCCTTCTGCATCCCAGTATCAACCGCAACCCCCGCCGCCGCAAACACCTCAATCAATGCCACAACTAGAGGCCATTAATCAGGCCTTAGAAAGAGTCGAGCAGATGCAGCGCCAAACCGAGAAAAAGGAGAAGAAAACCTTCAAAGCTTTCAAGAAGCTGACAAAAATACGGAAGGGAAAGAAGGATGAGTGAGGATTGAGCTATTAGTATTAGTATTTCTATTTTAGTCCCTGCGTGGACAAGTATTTCTATTTTAGTCCCTGCGTAGACAAGTATTTCTATTTTAGTCCCTGCGTGGACGAGTATTTCTATTTTAGTCCCTGCGTGGACACGTATCTTTATTTTAGTCCCTACGTGGACAAGTATTTCATTTCAGTCCCTGCGTGGACTAGTTATTCTGTTAGGCCCCTGCGAGGACCAATTAATCTTAACTAAAAGACCTGTTTAAGGCCATAACGTAATCCCTTATTTATTTTAATGAGAAAGGATTCAAAATTTTATATGTGTATATATATATATATATGTATTAAAATATCCTTTGTTCAAGCGATCGTCTCGACTTTACTCGAAATTTTATTGATCCGCAAAAAATTCCAAAAGATCTTCTTAATGGTTTTCACAGCCAAATGGCAATAGACCATAATAAATTGGCAAACTATGATAAGTTAAGGACGGGTAACCTTCTATCATGATAGCTAAGGAAGAGTATCCCTTCTATCCAGAGGCGGTAAACTATGTTCCACCTCAAAGCCTAATGGTTAACAAAATCATAGTGTACATCAGGAATGATAAACACTTTCCATTATCACTCCAGGATGAATGGCTTACGAACCATACATAATCATCCAATGGAGTCAAGGACGCTGTAACCTTTAAGGTTCCCTGTTCAAGGTAGTGAGCCACGCTCCAAACCTTATTAAAATGATCATAAACACAACCTAGGCTTTATTATAAAAACCATTTTAAGACAATTAATCCTAGTCAACATCTAAGTGATGATGACTCTCCTGGCAGTGTGACTTGAGGAACCACACTAGTCATCGAGGTAGTTGGGCTACGCCAAACCTCATTGATAATAAGTGATCAATCTTATATCATCTTGTCAGATATGCAATGACAACATTCAAACATCCATTAGTGATGAAATGCCTTTAAGCTATAAATCCCATGTCCAAGCACCATACATGACTCTTTAAAAGTCTAAGCCTTTTCTGCCAAGTTTATTAAGAAACATGTACTTTAATGTACTTAAATGGTTAAGAATACCATGTCACTCTGCGAATCATCAACTTCAATGATCAACTAATGGACTTTTAAATTGTGTAGTACCAAGATCTACAAAGATGGCTGACTCTGGAGGAGCCAATAGTCACCCCGAGAATGATGATCATGCTAACGTTAACATCAATGACGATGCCTTCCAAGCTCGCATTGATGAGGCTGTAAGCAAGGCCATGAACAAAGCTTTGGAAAAGCTAAAAGATACCAGCGCTACTCATTCCAGAACCGCATCTACTCCACGATCCTCAGCTAAGAGGAGTAGTTCTGTTCATTCGTCAAATAGAGAAGTGAATCTAGAAAGACAAATGACCAAAGGTCACATGAGCATAGAGAAAGGGACCATCCCATCAGAGATGGTTGCACCTACAAGTACTTTGTCTCCTGCAAGCCACGAGACTTTAATGGTGAAAAAGGTGCAGTGGAGTGTCTTAGGTGGTTAGATGAGATGGAAACTATTGTGGATATTAGTGGTTGTGCTAGGAATGATGTGGTGAAGTTTGTTTCTCAATCATTCAAGGGTGACGCCATGATATGGTGGAAAGCGATGGTGCAGTCTACAGGGAAGGTAGCCCTGTATAATTTGGGATGGAAAAAGTTTGTTGAATTGATCAAGGAAACATACTGCCCTCCCCACGAGGTGGAGAAAATAGAGGCTGATTTCTTAACTCTCTCTATGAAGAATCTAGATTGCCGCAAGTTGTTACTGATTACAACTCCCTGTCGAGGTAAGTTCCCTATCTGATCACCCAAGAGCCAAAGCGCATTGCGCATTTCATTAATGGTCTTGCTCCAGAAATTAAGGGGATGGTCAAGGCTTCTAAGCCTAGCACTTACCGGTCTGCTGTGGACCTAGCGCTGTCCCTAACTCAAGACATAGTAAGGCAAAGATCAGTCAAGAATGATGCCGAGGGAAAGAGGAAAAGGGAGGATGACAACTCCCACAAGTTTGATAGAAAGAAGCAGAGGTCTGGGTTCAAAGGGAACCAAGGCCGGTCCGATGATAGACCCGCGTGTAAGATCTGCAAAAAGAAGCATGGGGGTCAGTGTCGATTTGATCCACAGGCTAAACCTTGTGGAATCTGTAAGAGAATGGGGTATAAGACCTTGGAATGTAAGGATCTAAAGGACGCATCTTACTATGGGTGTGGTGAAAAGGGCCACATAAAGACCAACTGCCCTAAGGCCACCAAGGATGGTGCCAAGAATGGAGGGGCAAACAAAGGAAATGCCCGAGCTTTCCAGAAGACTGCTAGGGAGGCCGTCAACGACAAAAATGTCATCACATGTACTTTTCTCATTAATGACATTTTTGCAAGAGTTTTGTTTGATTCCGGAGCTGATAAGTCTTTCGTAAGTCATAAGTTTAGTGAGTTGTTGAATTTGCCCATAAGAGCTTTAGATATAACTTATGAAGTAGAACTCACCGATGGAACCTTAGAATCCGCATCTACCATTCTTGATGGATGTTCCATATCCATAAAGAATCAATCTATTCCAGTCTCTCTTTTGCCAATGAAGTTGGTGGGATTCGATGTAGTCTTAGGCATGGATTGGTTATCCCATAACCAAGCTCGCACCGCATGCAATAAGAAACTCATCGAAATCGTATCCCCGTCCGGTGAAACCCTTACCATATTAGGAGATCGTCACCATGGGTTACCCGAAAAGATGTCTCTTCTGAAAGCCTCAAGATGTCTGAAGAAAGGTTGTATCATTTACATGGCACAAGTAACCATTGACGAACCCAAGACAAAAATAGAAGATTTAAAAATTATCTCAGAGTATGTAGATGTATTTCCTGAGGAATTGCCTGGTTTACCCCCAGATAGGCAAGTGGAGTTTATGATTGATATCCTGCCTGGAGCTGCACCAATTGCGAAGGCTCCTTATCGATTAGCACCCTCAGAGATGAAGGAACTAAGAACCCAACTAGATGAGCTGTTGGAAAAGGGCTTCATTCAGCCTAGCTCATCGCCTTGGGGAGCTCCTATATTGTTTTTGAAAAAGAAAGATGGTTCAATGCGTTTGTGCATTGATTATCGTGAGTTGAACAAAGTAACAATTAAGAACCGTTACCCTTTACCCAGGATCGACGACTTATTCGACCAGTTGAAAGGAGCTAGCTACTTTTCGAAAATCAATTTAAGGTCTGGATACCATCAGTTGAAGGTCAGAAGTGAAGACGTCCCGTAAACTGCCTTTAGGACCAGGTATGGTCATTATGAGTTCTTAGTGATGCCTTTTGGACTTACTAATGCCCCAGCAGCATTCATGGATCTTATGAATAGAGTCTGCAAACCATACTTGGATAAGTTTTTCATCGTTTTCATAAACGACATCCCTATCTATTCTCGTAATCAAGCCGATCACGAGAAACATCTAAGGTGCAGTCTAGAACTTTTATGACAGGAAAATTTATATGCAAAATTCTCTAAGTGTGAGTTTTGGCTTAGAGAAGTCTAGTTTTTAGGGCATGTGGTGAGCGAACGTGGTATTCAAGTTGACCCAGCCAAGATTGAAGCTATCATGAATTGGGAAGCACCCAAGACTCCTTCTGAACTCGTAGTTTCCTAGGATTGGCCGGTTATTAGAGGAGATTCATCGAGAACTTTTCAAGAATAGCCATTCCTTTAACTACCCTGACCCGTAAGAATGTCAAGTTTAATTGGGGTCCTAAACAACAAGAATCCTTTGAGATTCTTAAGCACAAGTTGAGCAATGCTCCCGTACTTATTCTGCCTGAAGGTACCGAAGAATTTGTTGTCTTCTGTGATGCTTCGCACACTAGCTTGGGCTGTGTGCTTATGCAAAGGGGCAAGGTAATTCCCTACGCATCGCGTCAATTAAAAGTGCATGAAAGAAATTACACTACCCATGACTTGGAACTGGGTGCCGTGGTATTTGCACTAAAGTTGTGGAGACACTATTTGTATGGTACAAAGTGTATTATATACACTGACCACAAGAGCCTCCAACACTTGTTCAATCAAAAGGATTTGAACATGAGACAACGCCATTGGATGGGGACATTAAATGATTATGATTGTGAAATACGATATCACCCTGGCAAGGCAAACGTAGTTTCCGATGCGCTTAGTCGTAAGGAGAGGGTTAAGCCAATCAGGATCAACGCCAAAAGTATTGAGGTAAAAAATAGTTTGAATGAGAAACTACTTGATGCTCAAAAGCAAGCTATGTTGGAAGCGAACCTCCCTAAGGAAGGGCTAGGTAAAACTATTGATCAATTGACGCCTGGTAGCGATGGAATTCTTAGATTCAATGGGAGAATCTGGGTTCCAATTTTTGGAGGACTCAGAGATATAATCCTTCAGGAAGCTCATTGCTCCAAATATTCGATGCATCCTGGAAGTGACAAGAGGTATCAGGATCTGAAAGCGAGTTATGGATGGGTAAGAAGAAATACATCGCCAATCATGTAGCGAAGTGCTTGACATGTTCGCAAGTCAAGGCAGAACATCAGAGGCCGTCAGGACTTCTTCAGCAATTGGAAATACCCACATGGAAGTGGGAGATGGTAACTATGGATTTCATTACTAAGTTACCCAAGACGAAGAATGGAAATGATACGATATGGGTAATCGTCGATAGACTGACTAAGTCAGCACATTTCTTGCCCATAAAGGAGACACATAGCTCTGACAAGTTAGCCAAGCTTTACGTGGATAAAATCGTGTCACTGCACGATGTGCCAGTATCTATAGTGTCCGATAGAGATACAAGATACACTTCTCACTTCTGGAAGAGTTTCCAGCAATCCTTAGGCACCCGATTAAACTTCAGTACGGCTTACCATCCTCAGACCAATGGCCAGAGCGAGTGTACCATCCAGACACTAGAAGACATGCTTTGCGCTTGTGTGATCGATTTAGGTGGAAGTTGGGATGACCACTTAACCCTAATTGAGTTCTCCTATAACAACAGTTATCATACAAGCATCAAGGCTGCTCCTTTCGAAGCCTTGTATGGAAGAAAATGTCGAATGCCTATTTGTTGGACGGAAGTTGGGGAGGCCCAACTATCAGGACCTGAGATAGTCTTAGAGACGACAGAAAAGATTGGACAGATTCTCGATCGTCTCAAAGCTGCCCGAGATAGGCAGAAGAGCTATGCAGATAAGAGGCGTAAACCTCTACAGTTCCAAGTAGGGGACAAGGTCTTGTTGAAGGTATCACCTTGGAAAGGTGTAATGCGCTTTGGGAAGAAGGCCAAGCTAAGCCCCAGATACATAGGACCATTTGAGATCATCGAACGTGTTGGATCAGTAGCTTATAAGCTAAATCTACCGGAGGAGCTAAGCGAAATCCATAATGTGTTCCACATTTGCAACTTAAAGAAGTGCCTAGCAGATGAATCGCTAGCAATGTCTCATGAGGACGTCCAGATCGATGAAAACCTAACGTTCGTTGAGAAACCAATTGCAATCGAAGATCGACAGGTCAAGAAGCTTCGAAGAAAGAAGGTACCTATTGTAAAGGTCAAGTGGGATGCTCGTAGAGGTCCTGAATATACATGGGAAGTCGAGTCCAATATGCGACAAAAATACCCTTATTTGTTTGAATAAAATCTCGAGGTCGAGATTTCTTTTAAGGCGGTGAGGATGTAACACCTCCTAATTTTCCTGTCCAATTAAATCCCGACACGTGTCCCGTTGTTCCACTATTTGCCACGTATTGGCCGATAGGGACCAAAAGCATCGTTATGTTATTATTGTAACCTCTGAACAACGTATGACAAAGTCGAGGGATTAAAAGTGTCAACATGTTTAATTATACCTCTGAGTGACCATTTATCGAACCCGGAGCTTATCAATGTTCGGTTATACATCCGAGAGTGCTAACCAGCTGCCGTATTGAATAAAACATGCTTTTATGTCGAAATATGGGAGTTTGGGAAGTTCAGGGGCTAAAATGGAAATTTAATGAACTGACCTCTCAGGCGCCACGCGCCAGAGACCTGGTATCCCCGCGCGACGCGCGGGAGAGTCTTGTTCGCAGAAATTACAGGACATCTGCAGACCTGCATGCATGCCACCTCTTTTCGCAAATTTCCAGCATTTCTCTACTCAAGACACGTATCTGGACACTTGTGCACTTCAGGGATGCATGCTAAACACTTGTATCCCCCTCCATCATCCTTCAATTCCATAAAATGGGGTCTTGTGCATCCATTAAGGAACTTGCATATTCTTAAAAATTCACTCCCTCAATTTTTGCAAGTTCTGGAGCTCAAGCCACCTGCAAGTCCATCCCAAATCCTTGTTCATATTATTAAGCTCTTAAGCCAAAAGTCAAGCTTGTCGTAAAAACAGTTTGACTTCCGGCTTAATCCTTATTGGTCCAGCCATGGTCAGGTTCAAACGTGGCTACGTGATTATAATTGGGTAGGTGTTAATCCCTCAAAAGGGCACCTCCTGATTACCACGAATTCTTGATCAATTGATGAGTCAAACTATTTTATAAAAAGTCAAACTGGGTCAGATTTGATAATAAAAAGAATAACTAGTAACATGAATGTTATAAAATCAGTTTTGTCACTCTAAATACTTAGTAATAATTATAAGAACATGTGGGAACATGTTCGGCTCGTCACTTCCAGGTCTAAAGGTCGGTTCGCAACCGAAAGTTGCAAGGTTTGACTCCTACTTTGACTTTCAGTTTTGACCCGATTTAGAGTCTTTCAAGGCCGATTCTAAGTTTCATTATGATCCTTATATAATGTAGTATAAACCCCCTGAGGTCATACTACATGGTCATAATCATAATCCGAGTTTATACGCAAGTTTCATTAATGTGTCAAATTGACTACTTTGCCTTTTTGCTTAAAATGAGATTTAAACTAAAAATGAACATGCAAAAAGTTACCCACTGATATGTTAACTTGATTGGCTTGCATGCATGTCAATAATTTGGTCATAATCTGAGTTTTTCCTAAATATCGCAAATCAAGCTTTTAAAGGACCAAAATGCCCTTTTCGGCAAATAAAATATTTTAACCATAACTCCTACAATAAAATACTTTACCTACTGATGTTATAATATATTTAGAATTATTTAGGATGTTAAATCAGTTTATAAACTGAGTTTATGTAAAGGCTCTTGCATGGTATCGATAAATGACGATAATAACCTTACGGTGCATAAAATGAGTTTTAAAGGCATCTTCATAACCAAACCTTTTACAAACTGATTATATATGTTAAATAAAATATTTTGAATAAGTAAACCTGATCAAAACTATAATTTTCCTTAAACATCGATTAAACCGTTATTTAGCGACTTTATCGCCTTTTCGACGCATAGTATGGGTTAAAACCATATCTAAGCATCAAGACTTGTTATCTACTGATTATAAAACCTATTTCTAACATTTTTATAGTAGGTACACGTTATAAACTCAGATTCCCAAATAAGTCTTCAAACCTATGTGTGAAATGACCAAAATACCCTTGCGGGCCATAGTTTGGTCTTTAAATATAAACCACACATATATTTTATATCCTACTGATATAACATCATAAATTAACTATTTTTACTGAATAATTATGATCATGAAATCAGAATTATTGCAAACCTCTTTTATAAGTCGTAAAATGACCAAATTACCCTTTTGAAACTTAATTCGATTTTAAATCTACAACGGGCATACATGTTAGTATCTTACTGATATTATAACATGTTTTAAGTGTAATGGCACATGATACTTGTATATGACTCATCCGGTTACCCGGTATCGCTTATATGCGTACGGTTAAACCTACGTAACTTATTTACATAAATTCACCGAAACGGGTCTAACCTTATCATTTTTATATCAAAATCCAGAATGTTATATGTTTACCCAAAATATAGAAGTCCTAGTACTTGTCGGGTCTAAACAACATTCTTTCCGGTCATCGCTTAATCTAGCGTATCGTTCCGTTACGTATCCTTAAAGCTAGCCGGTTCGAGTCATCGACTCAACCTAAAACCGTTAGCATTCTAATTGGTTATTAATACCATCATTCCAGACTAGAAGCCTCCTAGTAGATCAAAACCTTGCATTGTCTTCTTGATTAACGGCTGAGTTACTATTCGTTAGAAGAACTAGCTCAGGTAAATACTTTAAATTGTTTTCCCTATACGGGCTTGGGATACGGTATTATACTACCGCTTGGTCGGGTATGGGATCATGTTTATCGGATTATGATTTACTAAATCTTTAACCCGTTTTATTCTGTATTGTCTGATAACTTAAACATTGGGGGTTAACTCGACCGTGTCCTGGATATCCTTGGCTCATTTAAATTACTAATGGCCACGACCTAAGCGCGGGGTGTAGGCATACACCTGACAGACGCTAATGCTAAACAATTATTTTTATTATACTCCTCCGTGGGTTTTTTTAAGTGGTGTGTCAGTTAATCAGGTTATTCGGTTTCTGCACCGGACCCCATTTTGGAGCCATTATCATCTACCAATCCATCATCTATCACGATCAATCACTACCAATCATCGAATTCTTCCATCCTGATACTAACCCTAGTTCATCAATCATCACCATCATCCTTCAACCTTCAATCCATTCATCACCACCATTCACCACAAACCCTGAGCATCATTCACTTTCGCCTTCAAGCTTCAGGATGCTCAAGTTCAAGTCTTTATCATCCGGCGATCGTGTTCCGTTCACCATTTGTGGCTAATCACCTTGGTTTCATCCCGGTGTAGGTAGTTGTTTATTCTAGGGTTTTGAATTGTGCTTTGATTCAACTTTGTGACAATTTGTATTGATTTCGGAAACCTTTGACAATTGTTTACATTTGTTTCGTATTCATAAACCGTCGAACGATTATAAAGTTATGACTTTACGAAATGGTTATGTGTATTTATGCGTTGTCTTGGTTAGGTTTTACTTGTTGTGATTACAAAGTGCATTCTTGTCTATTTACTCGTAACGTTGATAGTTATTGGCACCTAAATCATGGTACACTAAATCCGTTAATCGTTATGAAATTGAGTTGAGTCTAAAACTTGTAGAAACCCTAGGTTGGCAATTACCGAAACCGGGTGTGAACCCTTTTTCTCAAACATTGTTTAAGTCGTTAATTGAGTTTTTGTTAATCTTAATCAATTGAGTTTTAGTAGTTAATCAAGCTTTACTGTCATTGTTGATTATTTCCAACAACAAACAAACAATTTAACATAGCAAGCTTCATAAAACGTGACAAATTCATAATCAAGCTAGTCCGTACGTAAACCATAAACTCTCCACGGATCGACCCCTTACTACCACTAACGCATTTGTTAAGGGTAATTCGGGACTATAAATCTTATCTTTGACCAGAGCGCGACACTCCTATCAGAACATCACCATTTTGAGGTCCAAACTTTCTGTTTTGAAAGAACTTTTATGTAAACCTTTAGAACTTGTTTCTACTTATTCAAACTTACACCCATCTTACTTCTAACCTAACCTATCGTTATGGGGCTTGATTAGGGTTAAACCTTATGTGTTTAGGGGTGCAAACACCCTCTAAACTTTCTATTTTGACAAGCTTTAAACAACCTACAAGTGTTGAAGACCATCCAAGCTCACCATCTTCAATATGGTGAGACTTGTGTTTTGGTGTACGGTTCAAACCATGGGAGCCTTGGCTTTCCAAACTAGTTCCACTACCTCACTTGCTTGTTTTCTTTGTGTTCATCTAAGTAGTTTCCAAGACCTAAAGTAAGATAACCCCACCTCGTCTCCAATATTTGCCATGTTGGTATGACACGCTCGGGTTGTTATTATTTGGCTACTTAGAAAGGATTGTTTACTTTATAATTCTTGTTATTCATGACCAACCGGGTTATCAACTGTGTTTATAATCTTGTGCTTTGGTGAATTCATACAAAGAGGTTTAATAGATGTTAATCATCCTACCTCCATGCTTGACTTACATGACTTATATGATATTACATGATGGACTTATATTATATAATATAAATATATATATTTAGCCAACTTCATGATACTAACCGGATTATGGTTAGATGTTAAGAACCTAGGTTATATTATCTTTGTTCTTTATTCCTCGTTTGTGATTCTAATGGGCAAGTTAGGACCCATGAAAACATATACAAACTTATTGTCCAAGCGAGTATTTAGACAAGATATATTTTTGTGTACATATACTTTTATACTTAATTCTAAATCCAAACTCTCCATAAACTCCGAATAGTCATACACCTTCGTTTCCCTAATGTATGGTAACTTCGGTGCTCAATTCTCAACGCTCGTCAAACTCTCGGTTAAACGGAAAGATTTGCAAAACCATGAGTGTACATGGCTCTTTAACTTTTCGTCACTTTGGGTGCAATACGTATACATTATTAAACTCATACAATCACATACTTTAAGCTTAAAACACAAACAAACAAACCAACATGCATGCTTAACACGTTATGTTAGAACTCGTACATGCTAGAATACTCATTTGCCTTATACTTGTCATTAACTTCATACGAGCCTCCCTTAACATGTATACGCCATAGGATTAATGAACCGCCTGTATTCTTGAGGTCATGTTAAGTTAAACAAAACGGTCTTATCCTTGCTACAATAAGATTACGCTAGCGGGAATCTTTGGGTTGACAATTATAGTTGCATGGTAGTATCGTATGTTAATTCTTAGTTCGTGATTATGCCATGTGGATTTGTTTAAACGTTTATACTTATGCTAGTAAACAAACTTGTATGCTCACCACTACTTTATGTGTTGACTTGTAATTTAATACGTATTGCAGGAAATTGATGATGATGATGATGAACGGAATCTAGTAGGATAACTAGAAACCCATTTAATTTTAGTGTTATTGTTGTAATTTGCTTTTTGTTCAACTTGTTGTCTTTTGTTTCAAACGATGTACTTTTGATCCTAGAAATGAAACGAAATCTCGTTTATTAAATATTGTCACAAGTAGTGTTATGAAGTTTCTTGCAATCTATTTCGTCCTGCCCTAGTGTTTCCGCCATCGGTTGAGGTGTGACATAATGCCACACATTGAAAAAAAGGAAGGCACGGGAACAAAGGAATCTTTGGCGTATGTTATGTTAGATTTGGCCTATGTTACGCCGATCACCGTATCAGACGGTGTTTTTGTGACCATAACACATAAAGATTGGACTGTCACACCCCAACCGATGGCAGAAACACCGGGGTTAGTGGCACTAGGCGACCAGATTGATTTCACGAGATGTTCCATAACAATCATTAACATATCACAACCATGCTTAATATCCCATACTGTTAAACGTAACATTTAAAAAATTATTACAAAATGGAGATTTCTCATAAAAATCAACCGGGTTCGATTTCCCTTAAGTTCAAAATATGAAATACATCAACAAACTAACTAAACAAACTAAACTACGCTAAGCATGCAACATCCAAGCATCCATAGCTAAATTCCTCAACATGTTACATACGTTAAAATACAAGTCAATACAATTAAGTAAAGGTAAGCATACAGGTTTAAGTACTACTAGCATAATCGAGAAAGCGTTCGCGAAATAATCTAACTACACATCATGATACACCGAAACATTTCACACAGATTAACATAGGCTTATTTCTTATGCTAACTACCGTGAGAAGGCTTGCGCGTCCATCCTAACTAGACCCCGTCGGGTGTAAGCCACACTATAGTACCATACTAGCTAAGGAGGCAAGTTAATGAAAATAAGTCCTAGTCACATGTTTCTAGCATCGCGTATTGAGCATACATAATCAGATTATTCGCGTGTGATAAACAGTTTGATTTGTGAAGTGATTTTGATATAGGAACGTATGTAACACCCAAAAAGTGCGTTAAAGCGAAAATGGGTCAAGTATACTCACTGTGGGTGCGTTTAGCTAAGAGTTCGGGATCTGAGGAGAGTCGAGAAGAGCGCTGGATCAGCCTGCATACGCGAATGGAAGTGCATCAGTCTCCGAAAAGCTGAAATAGTTAAGTGTTGGTTGGGCAAATAGCCAAGTTCCGGCGAACTTATGTGTAAACACACAAGTTCGAGCGACCTTGTGTAGAATTGGTGAGATTAGAGCCAAGTTCGGTCGAACTTGATGAGTTTCTTTGAGAAACTTGTCAAGTTCGGGCGAACTTGTAAGGTAACCTTACTAAAAAGGCAAGTTCGGTCGAACTTGTGTAGTTTTCTAAGAAACTAGACAAGTTCGGTCGAACTTGTAAGACTTTTGTGAAGAATACTCAACTTCGGTCGAACTTGACCTGGTGAGCTGGTGACTCTCGAGCGAACTTGATGTTTTCGGGTCCAAAATCTTGCGTTTTCATGTCGTTTGCTGAGGAAAATCGAGTGTTCATCCCTCCAACCCTGTGCTACTGAGCAAACTTAGGTCGGAGAGGTCTTTTAGAGCTGTTTTAGCCGTTTTACAAAAGCGTGGGCTAATCCGGGCGAACTCGGGGTTCGTTCGGATTAGTCCGGCTTGTGTAAACCAACATAAACGTCTTTGTGCTTCCAGATCTGGGATCTTAAATGATAGGTGCTTTGTTTCATACCAGAAAATGAACAAAACACCATCAAAAGTCCGTATCTTGCGTAGAAATCAATGGTTTTCAAAGGTTTTTTCTCAGATCTATCACTTACAAGCCGAGATCTTGCAGATCTCGTGTTTGGAAAGTCTCTACTATCGCCAAACGAACTCGTATTGTGTAGATCTAAGCTTAAAACAGAAGTTTTTGAAGAAAAAGATGAAGGTTTTCGTAAAAGAATGAGTCTTGATGAAAACGAAGGCTACGCCTTGTGCCAAAATCGTTGTGAACCTTTGTAGATCGTTGATAAACATTGTTGCAGTGAAAACGGGTTGATTCTTACTTAGAACACGAAGGTTTTGGGTTTTGAGAGCTCTGGGCGAACTTGCAGCAAGTTCAAATGAGAGAACAGAGCTTGACTTTTATAGGAGAAGACAAAAGTAGAGCTGATGAGACCAAGTTCGGTCGAACTTGCATGAGATTCATGCAAGTTCGGGCGAACTTGCTATATTTTCAAGAGGAACCAGTCAAGTTCGGCCGAACTTGCTGATTCTGTGAGGAATCAGGCAAGTTCGAGCGAACTTGAGAGTAAGAGGGGAATTCTTGTTTGGCCAGCCAAGTTCGGCCGAACTTGGGTCACCAAGTTCGAGCGAACTTGTCCAAATATTGGATTTTCTTCGTTTGTTTCATGTTAAGAGTTCGTTTGGTTATTCGGTTCGCTTTAGATAGTTATATTAAGCGTTAAATTAAAGCTTTAAGCGTTATAGTTGATATAATAGTGCGATTTAGCGATTCGAGTGCGAGAGCGATGCGATAGCGAGCCTAATCATAACCACAAATACACATAACACACAAATAACATAAAACCACATAAATAACTACGATTTGCGATGCGATGAGATTAGCGATGCGATTATTAAACGACTAGATGCAATAATAACATACAACACTATAATTAATTAACAATAACTTTACTATTAACCGAATCTCGGGATTACAAAAGGAGTACAGTGATAAAAACAAGGAAAAAGATAACAACGAATTTCCGAGTTGTTACAGTCTCCCCTACTTTAGGGAATTTCGTCACGAAATTAGGTTGTAGCTGTAACAAATAGATGCGGGTACTTGGCCTTCATGTCACTTTCCAATTCCCAAGTAAACTCGGCGCCGCGTTTGCCCTCCCATCGGACCTTCACGATAGGGATGCGAGAGCGTCGGAGTTTCTTGGTCTCTCGGTCCATGATTTCCACAGGCTTTTCCACGAAATGGAGAGTCTCGTTGATTTGCAGATCTTCGAGGGGGACATGCAGATTTTCTTCGGCTAAGCACTTTTTGAGATTATACACGTGGAAAGTCGGATGTACATTATTGAGTTCCTCGGTAATTCGAGACGATAGGCTACCTTACCGATCCTTTCAAGAATCTTGAAGGGACCAACGTATCGAGGCGCTAGCTTTCCTTTCTTGTCGAGGCGGACCACTCCCTTCCAAGGTGTAACCTTTAGGAGAACGTGATCTCCCACTTCGAACTGTAGGGGCTTGCAGCGTTTGTCGGTGTAACTCTTTTGGTGACTCCGAGCTTTCAAGAGATTGTCTTTGATTTGGAGAATCTTGACCGTCGTTTCTTGAATTAGCTCGGGACCGGTGATTTGTGCTTCTCCGATCTCGTGCCATGCAATAGGCGATCGACATTTTCTTCCATACAGTGCCTCAAAAGGAGCCATTTGAATGCTGGTATGGTAACTATTATTGTACGAGAATTCGATTAAAGGTAAGTGCGTAGCCCAGTTACCACCAAAATCTATGATGCACGCACGAAGCATGTCTTCGAGGGTGCGAATCGTGCGATCAGACTGACCGTCGGTTTGAGGGTGAAAAGCGGTACTGAGATTAAGAGTAGTACCGAGAGCGGATTGAAAGGTCTTCCAGAGACGCGAGGTAAAGCGACCGTCGCGGTCAGAGATGATGTCACGAGGCATCTAATGTCGACATATAACTTCGTCGGTATAGATTCGGGCTAACCGTTCGATCTTAAAGTCTTGTCGTATAGCAATAAAGTGCGCGGATTTAGTAAGACGATCAATGATAACCCAAATGCTCTCGTGACCAGATGAAGTGCGCGGGAGTTTAGTAACGAAGTCCATAGCTATACTCTCCCACTTCCACATCGGGATTTCAGGTTGTTCGAGTAAACCAGAGGGCCTTTGATGTTCGGCTTTAACCTTCGAACAAGTTAAGCACTTTGAGACGTACAAGGCGATATCCTTTTTCATGCCCAGCCACAAGTACTTAGGACGAAGGAACTGGTACATCTTGTCGGCACCAGGGTGAATGGAATATCGAGATTTATGAGCTTCGGTTATTAGCAACTTATGGAGATTATCACGAGTAGGAATCCAAATACGATCAAGATAGTAATAAATACCATCAGATTTAGGTACATGCTGAGTTTTGGCACCACATTTCATTTCCTCTTGAAGGGTATTCTCGTTAAAACAGGCGAATTGAGCGGCACGGATGAGGGTTTCAAGTTTAGCACAAGCTTGAGAGTCAAAAATACCATATACATAGCTTCGTCGACTTAGAGCATCGGCGACGAAGTTTGCTTTGCCGGGATGGTAGTGCATCTCACAATCGTAGTTGTTGAGAAGTTCAACCCATCGGCGTTGGCGCATATTCAGTTCCTTTTGGTTGAAGATATGTTGTAAGCTCTTATGGTCGGTGAAGACCGTACACTTAGTACCGTAAAGGTAGTGTCACCATATCTTTAATGCAAAAACAACTGCACCGAGTTCGAGATCGTGGGCTGTGTAGTTCTTCTCGTGGATCTTGAGTTGTCGAGATGCATACGCGATAACCTTGTCTCGTTGCATGAGAACACAACCAAGACCAAAATTAGAGGCATCACAATAAACAACGAAATCGTTGTTTCTGTCGGGTAAAGCGAGTACGGGAACGTTGCATAGCATACGCTTGAGAGTTTGAAAACCTTCCTCTTGCTTGGTTTCCCAAACAAAAGGTTTGTCTTTATGAGTTAAAGCGGTAAGCGGAATGACGATTTTCGAGAAGTCGACGATTAATCGACGGTAGTAACCCGCCAATCCAAAAATTGAACGGATTTCGGATGCATTCTTCATTGTAATCCAACTCTTGACGACTTTGATCTTTGCAGGGTCGACCTGAATTCCTTGACTATTAACGATGTGGCCGAGAAATTGGAGTTCTTCGAGCAAGAATTCACATTTTGAGAACTTAGCATAAAGGCGATTTCCTTGAAGAAGTTCGAGGACTAAACGGAGATGGCGAGCGTGTTCGTCTCTCGAGTTCGAGTAAATAAGGATATCATCGAAGAAAACAATGACGAAACGATCTAAGAAAGCTTTACACACACGGTTCATCAATTCCATGAAGACCGCGGGTGCATTGGTAAGGCCAAAAAGCATGACCACGAATTCGAAATGACCATAACGGGTACGAAAGGCGGTTTTAGGAATGTCTTCTTCCAACACGCGTAACTGATGATAACTGGAACGAAGATCGATCTTGGAAAAACATGTAGCACCTTGAAGCTGATCAAATAAGTCGTCGATACGGGGAAGAAGGTAACGGTTCTTTATCGTGAGTTTGTTAAGTTCACGATAATCGATGCACATACGGAATGATCCGTCCTTCTTTTTCACGAAAAGGACAGGAACGCCCCATGGCGAAGTGCTCGGGCGTATGAAGCCTTTATCAAGAAGCTCTTGAAGTTGGCTGGATAGCTCGCGCATTTTGGATGGTGCGAGGCGATAATGAGCTTTAGCAACTGGAGTAGCACCTGGAATCAAATCGATACGGAATTCGACATCTCGAGTAGGGGTAAACCGGGTAAATCGTCGGGAAAGACCTTAGGAAATTCACAAACAACGAGAACGTCTTTGTAAGTCTTCTTTTCTTTCTCCAGGTTCATGATATGAGCGAGGAAAGCAACACATCGCTTTTGCAAGCATTTGTGTGCTCGAGTACATGACAAAAGCATCAACTTCTTTGAGCGAGTTTCACCATAAACATGGAGTTGATCACCGTTAGGGAGAGGAAAACGAATCATTTTATCGAAGCATACAACTTCAGCATGATTTCACGAAGAAAATCCATGCCTACTATGATATCGAAACTACCTAACTACATAGGTATGAGATTGGTCGAGAAGACATGGTTGTTGAGATCGAGATTACAACCACGTAAGACGGAATTAACGGTAACGGATTTTCCGGTGGCGACTTCCACATCGAAAGTCTTTGGGAGTTTAGCGCGCTTACATTTTAAAACCTTTTGAATTCTAACGATACAAAACAATTATCGGCACCAGTATCAAATAAACATGAAGCATAAATACCATTAACGAGAAACGTACCATTGACAACATTGTTGTCATTCTGAGCCTGGCGGAGGTTGAGATTGAAGGATCTGCACGCGCAGCTTGTGGTTGCTGCTGCTGCTGAGACTGAAGTGCTGGCTGCTCTTGCTTGACAGGACGATTCGGACAGACATTGGCGAAAGGATTCGGGTCACCACACACATAGCACACACGTGCTTTTGGAGCTTGCTGCTGATTGGCTTGAGGAGGAGCGGGTAAAGCTGGAGCTGCTGGAGCCTGAGGAGCTGGCTGACGAGTACCACTACGGCAGCTGACTGTAAAGTGGCCGTAGATGTTGCAGATAGGGTGCGGACCAGTGTACGTACGCTTTGATGGCGGTGCGTTTGGTGCTGCTGACTGGAGTGGCTGAGGGTTCGCTGGAGCAGTAAGAGCAAAGTTCTTGCTCGGGTTTTCCCTTTTGCGACCACGGCGGCTGTTCTTTGGCTCTCGGGGCTATTCGGTAGTAGGAGCTGCTGATTCGGTGAGTGCCTGATTTGCGACCTTGCTGCTTTTAAAGTAACCAGACTGAACTCGTTTGTCATTAATCTCGGCGGCTAGCTAGTAGGTCTCCTCGATAGTAGTAGGGCGTGCTGCTTGAACAAAGTCAGCGACGCAATCGGGGAGATCATTGAGGTATTTCTTGATTGCCTTCTCGGTCGTATCCACTTGACCGGGACAGATGATGCTCAACTGTTTGAAGCGAGCGGTGAGACCAGCGTTATCGGGACCATCTTGCTTGATATTCCAGAATTCGTTCTCTAACTTCTGGATCTCGTAGGGAGGACATAATTCCTTGATCATAATTTCCTTAAGTTCCTCCCAAGTGAGTCCGTAAGCTTCGTCGTTCCCACGCCTGTTGCGCTCGGTTGTCCACCAGTCGAGAGCCCTTGATTGAAACACGTCGGTAGCGTTGACAGTGCGCAGAGCCTCGGGACATCCACTCTAGCGGAATGTGACCTCGATAGAGTCAAACTAGTGGAACATGGCACTTGGCCCTTCGGTGCCTGAGAAAGTAAGTGGTCCACAAGCTTTGAACTGCTTAAAGCTGAAGTGGGGTTTCGGGGCATCTCCCTTGGAGTCAACTGAAGAGTTGCTACTTACAGCATGAATTTCCGAGACAATTTGAGGGATAACTTTAGCTATCTCCTTGGCTACCATTGTAGCGATACGCTTGTCGGCGTTGCTGCGCTGGAGATTCCTTCGGGTGTGCGATCCCATAGAAGACATCTACACGAAGGATTTAGATTAGATGAGATTCGATTATAATAGAGATATGTTTAAATATTTATTATTATTATAGTTCATACAAGGCACAAATCACATAAACACATAGGCACGTAATCACGTAAGCACGTAAGCACATAAGCACATATTTGCACGTATTCACCTTCTAATAATAACAATGCATAGCGCGATACGAGATGCGAGATGTAAGCGAGATATAAGCGATATATAATAGCGAGATAATACCGCGTATGAGGCACACGTCCTCATAGACGTAAGCGAGTTAAGCGATTAGTTTGGTTTGTGTATTAATTAGCATTTTAGGTTACGAGAGCTGTGCAAGTTGTGCATACATTCGATGGAGCGTAAATGCGATAAATCGAGAAATCGATGATATGGTAAATCATCAAAGCGAGACATCGAATAAAGCGAAAATTCTCAAAATTTTAAACTCGTAAATAATAATAAACTTGATGATGCGTAAATGGAAGACATAAGCTTAAATCAATTGGGAGTGTCCGGGGTTTTGAGACATTTGACACGCCAAAGTAATTCGACTACCCTTTGCATTTGGACCCATGCTTTGACCTAATAGATAAATGTTCTCACCGCAAGCGGCTAACGACGTTTACCCTTCCAGTTAATGCGTGTTCCAAACCATCGGCATAACCAAGACTTTGGTGAGATTGAAAATAAAGCATGGAATTAGTTACTAAGATGCGGGTTTCACCCCTAACTTAGCAACTTTATTCCTAGATAGAAATGGAGCTTTTCGTCGAGTTTCGGATGTCACCCCTAACTCAACGAAGGTATCTCATGCGAGAGAATGCACGGAGTGAATGGTCTCGTCGAGAGTTCTCGGTTTTCACACCTATTCTCGACTTGATCACTCGTTTGGTGTAATGTGAGCGTTTCCAAGCGTGTATTATTGTATTAGCCTTAGTAAAGGCGCATTTAAGCATTTATGGCAAGTAGTTTAACATTTAAGTCAAAGATAGGTCAATCGGGTACTTGAACATGCTTCTAGGTCGAATCATGGCAATTCTACCTATTATCCTATGGTTATGGCGCTCTTATACCAATCTGTCACACCCCAACCGATGGCGGAAACATCGGGGTTAGGTGCACTAGGCGACCAGATTGATTTCACGAGATGTTCCATAACAATCATTTAACATATCACAACCTGCTTAATATCCCATACTATTAAACGTAACATTTAAACAATTATTACAAACCGGAGATTTCTCATAAAATTCAACCGGGTTCGATTTCCCGTAGATTTCATACATAAGTTCGAAATCTGAAATACATCAACAAACTAACTAAACAAACTAAACTACGCTAAGCATGCAACATCCGACCATCCATAGCTAAAATTCCCAACCTGTTACATACGTTAAAATACAAGTCAATACAATTAATTAAATGTGAGCATACAGGTTTAAGTACTACTAGCATAATCGAGAAAGCGTCTCGTGAAATAATCTAACTACACATCATGATACACCAAAACATTTCACACAGATTAACATAGGCTTATTTTTCATGCTAACTACAGTGAGAAGGCTTGCGCGTCCATCCTAACTAGACCCCATCGGTGTAAGCCACACTATAGTACCATACTAGCTAAGGAGGCAAGTTAACGAAAATAAGTCCTAGTCACATGTTTCTAGCATCACATATTGAGCATATATAATCAGATTATTCGCGTGTGATAAACAGTTTGATTTGTGAAGTGATTTTGATATAGGAACGTATGTAACACCCAAAAAGTGCGTTAAAGCAAAAATGAGTCAAGTATACTAACTGTGGGGGTGTTTAGGTAAGAGTTCGAGATCTGAGGAGAGTCGAGAAGAGCGCCGATCAGCCTGCATACGCGAACGGAAGTGCATCAGTCTCCGAAAAGCTGAAACGGTTAAGTCTTGGTTGGGTAGTAGCCAAGTTCGGGCGAACTTGTGTGTAAACACACAAGTTCGAGCGAACTTGTGTAGAATTGGTGAGATTAGAGCCAAGTTCGGTCAAACTTGATGAGTTTCTTTGAAAAACTTGTCAAGTTCGGGCGAACTTGTAAGGTAACCTTACTAAAAAGGCAAGTTCGGTCGAACTTGTGTAGTTTCCTAAGAAACTAGACAAGTTCGGTCGAACTTGTAAGAACTTTTGTGAAGAATACTCAAGTTCGGTCGAACTTGGCCTGGTGAGCTGGTGATTCTCGAGCGAACTGATGTTTTCGGGGCCAAAATCTTGCGTTTTCGCATCGTTTGCTGAGGAAAATTGAGTGTTCATCACTCCAACCCTGTGCTACTGAGCAAACTTAGGTCGGAGAGGTCTTTTAGAGCTGTTTTAGCCGTTTTACAAAAGCGTGGGCTAATCCGGGCGAACTCGGGGTTCGTTTGGATTAGTCCGGCTTGTGTAAACCAACATAAACGTCCTTGTGCTTCCAGATCTGGGATCTTGAATGATAGGTGCTTCGTTTCATACCAGAAAATGAACAAAACACCATCAAAAGTCTGTATCTTGTGTAGAAATCAATGGTTTTCAAAGGTTTTTCTCAGATCTACCACTTACAAGCCGAGATCTTGCAGATCTCGTGTTTGGGAAGTCTCTACTATCGCCAAACGAACTCGTATTGTGTAGATCTAAGCTTAAAACAGAAGTTTTTGAAGAAAAAGATGAAGGTTTTCGTAAAAGAATGAGTTTTGATGAAAACGAAGGCTACGCCTTGTGCCAAAATCGTTGTAAACCTTTGTAGATCGTTGATAAGCGTTGTTGCAGTGAAATCGGGTTGATTCTTACTTAGAACACGAAGGTTTCGGGTTTTGAGAGCTCTGGGCGAACTTGCAGCAAGTTCAAATGAGAGAACAGAGCTTGACATTTATAGGAGAAGGCAAAAGTAGAGCTGATGAGACCAAGTTCGGTCGAACTTGCATGAGATTCATGCAAGTTCGGGCAAACTTGCTAGATTTTCAAGAGGAACCAGTCAAGTTCGGCCGAACTTGCTGATTCTGTGAGGAATCAGGCAAGTTCGATCGAACTTGAAAGTAAGAGGGGAATTCTTGTTTGGCCAGCCAAGTTCGGCCGAACTTGGGGTCACCAAGTTCGAGCGAACTTGTCCAAATATTGGATTTTCTTCGTTTGTTTCGCGTTAAGATTTCGTTTGGTTATTCGGTTCGCATTAGATAGTTATATTAAGCGTTAAGTTAAAGCGTTAAGCGTTATAGTTGATATAATAGTGCGATTTAGCGATTCGAGTGCGAGAGCAATGCGATAGCGAGCGTAATCATAACCACAAACACACATAACACACAAATAACATAAAACCACATAAATAACTGCGATTTGCAATGCGATGAGATTACGATGCAATTTATTAAACGACTAGATGCAATAATAACATACAACACTATAATTAATTAACATAAAGTTTATTATTAACCGAATCTCGGGATTACAAAAGGAGTACAGCGATAAAAACAAGGAAAAAGATAAAAACGAACTTCCGAGTTGTTACATGGACTGTAGCACTCTAGGAGTCTGAGTATGATACACCGAATTTGAGTTTCGAATGATCTACTTTGATATGATTTATGTTTGCAGGTCTAACTTAGTTTAATGAGCATTTTGGGAGCTTTACGGGACGTCGAGATGAAGCTAGGAGCAACTGGGTACGAAAAAACGAGAAAATCGACAAAAACACATAAGTCATGACAATGACTCAGCTTTAGGTCGTCAATAACGCAGGTTGCGTCAACCAAGGAACCCCATAGACAGTGAGCTACTGCGTCAGGATCCCTAGCCACGTCGCTGACGCGAGGACGTAAATCCTGACGTCGGGATTTGAGATTTGACTTATTTAACCAATAACTGGGGTTTATTATTATGTTTTGAACGTGATTTTGGGTTTACACTTGTTCTTTGAGGCAAAACCCTTGAAGAAACGCACACAATCATCATGTATCTTCACCCATTAATCCATTCCATCATCACGAATCATCAAACTCATAACCATCCCATCACCATCTGATTCCAAGATTCTTGGAACACACATCTAGCAATCCAAAACCCTGACCACTTTTCCAAGTGTTCATCTAGATCAAGATCTCAAGTCTCATGGCTCGTTCTTCATACTCCAAATCCGTTGATCAAGTTTCATACATCATGAGCGACTAATCTCCTAGGGTTTCACCCCTATGTAGATTTTGTAAGATTCTAGGGTTTTAACAATTGTTTATGATTTTAATTTGTGACTAGTTGCGTGAATATTTGAAGTTTATATTAATTGTTTTGCATTTGTTTCAAATTCATGAATTATTGAGTAAATTATTAAATTTGAATTTGTGAAATGGATTAATGTAACTATGCTTTAATATAGACTAGGGTTTACATGTTCTAGGTGACGAAATGCATTTTTGTTCGTTCTCTGTAACGTTGATAGCTATCGGCACCTAAGCCTCGTAACACTAAACCCGTTAATAATCAAATACAACTAAAATTAAATCTAAAACGTGTAGAAACCCTAAGTCTTGCGATCATGGAACCGGGTGTGAACCTTGTTCCAAAGTATAAGTTTTAATCAAGTTTCTGCAATTATTTCACGTGAATCATTTTTGTAGTTAATAGTAAATTTATCTGTTTAATCTGATACTCTTTCAAAACCAAACAAACAAACAAAGAATGACAACCAAGAAAAACCGTTATTAAATATATAAGGAAACTCTAGCGCATCAAAGTATCTTCTATAGAAACCAAGATTACCAAAGTAAGGATGATCATATAGTGGATATTCAAGGCTATTGAAAGTCAGGGAAGGTGTTAATTAGTTCTTCCAAATCATTGGGGCATTTGTTGTTCTGGTTCTTATAGTTCTCAATGAAGGCAGGTTTAAATATCATCAACAGAAACCATCCTAGTTTTCACAACTTTTTTTTTTATATTTGAAAGCTATATAAAATCTATACATAATAAAAAAAGTAACAAGTATGTGACACAATTTTGTAAGTCCAAGATTCTTTCTTTCTTTTCTCTTATTTCACATTCATATTTTGTTTTTCTATAAAAGATATACGCAACCTCTTCTGTCTGCACCGCACAGACCATGCGTAGACATTGTTATCTGCAGACTATTTGTTTTTCCGAAGACGTTTCATTAAAAAACGTTTGCGCGAGCTCTTCTTGATGCAGACTTGGCCTAGCCATTTCTAAGATCTTCTAAGATCTGCAGAGGGTTAAACACCACCACCGTCCACCACCACCACCAGCCACCACCGTCCATCACCACCACCCACCATCGTCCATCACCACCACCGTCCACCACCCACCACCATCGTCCGCCACCACCACCCACCACCCATCGTCCACGTCCACCACCCACCACCACCGTCCACACCACCACCATCCGTACACCACCATCATTTTATTTTAGAAGCCTACAGACGTTAAAAAACAAAAAGTCTTCTTCTTGTAGACTGCAGATGTTTGGTCCACATCTTCTTCTGCAGATGTGTGCTAACATTTTACCTCTTAAAAAACAAACAAGACCTAACTTTCTAACCTAGCTAATTCAGAATACAAACGTAAATGTTTCTACTTAGACGATGATCATGAGCCAAAATGCCCAAAAAGTATTTACATGTAAAGATGAATATGGTAGGACCATAAAATAGATTGGACTTACCTCCAATGACTTGCTACTTTTATGATGCTAATATAAATTTTTGTGACATGTAAAAGTTGTCGCAATAACTGCTGAAGTTTATCAAACCATATTAGGGTTAAACTAAAGACCTATTTATTATTGTTTTACTTTTAAACTACTTTTTAAAATCATACTTTATAACTCTTTGCGGTAAATTATAAACAAATAATTTGTGTGGAGCCCCAGCAACTTGATCTTATATGCACATATTGATTGCCATGTGTTCGTCTTTGTGCACAAGTTCCATGAAAGTTTATAGTCTTTTTTTTTGGAAAATACAATGTATTCTTCCTAAAATGAATTTTATTAATCATCATTATCATGTTTATGTAAAAAACTAGCTAGAGGTATCAATTGTTATTTACCTGTGTCCACCCTTTATGGAGGAAGACAAAGATATGTGTTAGACCAAATGCAAATAGATACATGATGAGTCACAATAAACATGACAAAACTTGAATCTTGAATTCTGAGACAATTAGGAAGGATATTAAGTTCAAGATTCAAGATTTATAGTGACAAATCTTGAATGTTGAAAGTGATACATTTGTCTACAGATTCAAGTAACCCTATATCATCCATGGACATGGATTGCTTCTCATCACCTTCATCAAATGAAATATTCAAATCTAAAGATACACTGGGGCTTTCTTCTTCTTCTTCTTGTACTTTCTTCACCAATATTGGAGAACATGTTCTTGATCTCGAACTAAAGCTTTCACAGCTCAACACAATTATCGCATCACAAAAACCAACTTCTTCGCCATTTGATTGTGTTAGTTTCCCTTTCTCGATAGCTCGTTTGATCCCCTTTTGAGAGCAATAATCTGCTTGGTCTACATCCTCAACAAAGAAAACTCTATGAGGATTAACATACACTGCTTCAGCTAACCTTTCAAGATAACTACAACTTTGTTCATCTCTTGACCTCTTGTTTTGCACTTCATCTGTTGAATCCCCTCTTGGGGACGTTGAGAAGTTGCTTAAAGCAATTGTAGTGAAACTCGAATACGATCCAAAAACAATCTTAGCTAATTCCTTAGCAATCTTCTCTTTTAACCGTGAGTTACTTCCTTGGAAGAGAAACCAAGTTTCTTCTTTCGGTTTATAGTCGTTTTGCCTTTCTTTTCTTCTCATCATTCTGGACCTACATTTTAATATCGTACCCACGATATCAGGAACAATATCCTTTTGCCATGGAACCTTCTCTTCTAATGCATTGCATAGAATTTTCAAGTTCTTCCCATTGAACTCCCGAAACTTTTGCATGTATTCAATCTCCACAAGATCACTTGAAGAAGCTGAATTTGGGGTGGACTCCTGGTTTGATGGAAACCTTTGTCTGGGCTCTCCTTCATCATAAAGATTATATGGTTCTGAGGTTTTCTCTAGGGTTGTAAAATCCAAAATTCGTCCATCGCTTGAGTTTCTATTGGAATCAGGGTTTTCTGGATTGTAGGAAAAACAAGAAGCTTGTGAAGGTGGTGAAACAGAAGAGAAACATAAGCTTCTTTCATTGTTTATGTGGACTGAAGTGCAGATTGAGTTCGGTTTCTTGCACAAATCTTTTGCTAAACCACATACCTGAATTTAGTAGATAAGAATAATATTAGATTATATACTACCGTCATCTAAGATTCTAAGTAAAAGAATGTATAGTATCATGTAGCTTTAAAGTGTAAAAGGTAGAGATAATAGTTATGGGATAGAGGAAAGGTTCATCTCACCCTCCCCGGACACCCTGTCTACTTTATGAGTGGGATTTTACTGGGTAATATGTTCTTTGGTTTACCTGATTTTGATTATCGACTATTGCTTTCTTATCAGACAGCCACGCCGGGAAGCTTGAGGATTTTTGGCTTTTAGCTTCACTCTCCAAATCTACCGAGTAATCGACACAACTTGTATCTTGCTTCTCCTCTCCACTTTCGTACATCATTTGACTAACCCCATTTGCACCCATAATCTGGCTACCACACTCACTTTGGATATCACTGCAGGAACTAAAATTGGTCATTTGATGAATGCTAAATTATTGGAGACATGGTATATGCGTATACTTTAATCTAGTGGTCAGAAAGTCATTTTTATTTTGTACATAAATACTGATTAAGATCGATATCACTTTACAAATGATATGATCACAGAGAAAAGCATAAAGGAAAAAAAGAAAGTTGTGTACCTAAATGAACTTCATAGGAATACTTATTCAAAGCACAGAAAAAAGCATGAGAAATGATTAAAGGGATTGATAGATTGCATAAATTTTCTTGAACTACGAATTAAAGTTTCAAAAAGAAAGTTCATATATTGCTTCAATGACTCGTTAACACGACATGACAACGAGCTATACCTTTGTGGAACAAGACTCAAGCTCAAGCTTCCAGCGGGTATCGTAAGAGGATGAAGCTTCCAAGTGACTTCTAATGAAGGGTTTCCACTTCTACACTTCATGAATGTTTGAAAAGATGATATTGCCATTACCCTAAGCTTCACGCTAATCTCGTCGCTTATATCGCAAACTAATCGTCCCAACTCGAAAATCAAGTGTTCAATCGGACAATAGTATCCCCTTCCATGGCTCCTTGAGTTCATCCTAAACTCAGTAATCCACTTAAGATCCCCTAAGTAAAGAACAACCCCCCTTTGCACAAACCCTTTAACTAGACTCCTTAATTCTCCAAGTCTTTTTTCTACATCTCCTCTGGATAGTTGGCCAAAAGAGAATAGAGGAAGACTTATAAACTTAACACCTTTTAAAGCTTCAGGAACTTCTCTTTTATTAACCTTCTCCATCACTTTTCCTACCACTCCTTCAATGGTAGCAACACTCTCACTTACAACCACAAGACTTCGCGATCGCTTCTCGTTTAAAAGATGTTCGATTACACACACCACGTCCTCATTCATCACCTTAACTTGATCATTATGAAGTCTCTTTTCAGTACTATTATCTTTTGTGCAGTCTTTTGAAACAATAGGAGGATGTGTCTGATGAGATGATAAAGCTAAAGAAACAAGTTGTTCTATATTCTTTTTCACTTGTGTACTCGAAAATCCGGCTTCTCGCATCACTCTACTAACACTTGGATCATCTAGAATAGATATTATAAGCTGTTCAAGCTCAATCTTTACAGCGAGCAACGGTTGCTGCTGGTTTTCAATCGATCCACGCCTCTGGTGAGCTTGTGCGCGCTTGAAAGCCGCAACTAAAGCGTTTGAAATAGAGGGGTGTTGTGATGAGTGATTAGGGTTTAGCATAGGGCTAGATGAGGATGTTGGTAGACGATTTAAGGCGACATTAAAGCAAAGCTCGAGAGCTTTACACTGAAGAGGGTGCGAGTTTGATTGCGACTGGACGCAGGCGGTTCGAAGGAGGCCAGTGGTGGATGAGAGCATGGTGTTAGCAACATGAAGAGGGGTCACTTGAGCATGACCACGGCGGTGTGCTAGTGTGACAGATTGTTTTATAATGCTTGCTGCATCTGAACTTAAAGCTTGTTGGATAGTGAAACCACCAGCTCTCATGTTTAACATAAAGATTGAACTTCAGGATCAAAAATATTGAACCTTTGAAACTTGATTACTGAAATGGTGAAGAAGAGAGGGGGATGGGGGGTGGGGGTGGGGTAAGATTTAGAGGGCCAAAGTGGATTTTGTAGTGGAAAGCAGAATGCATGTGCTGACAAGCAGGAAGAATTCATCAGTCCCAAAGGCAACTCAGCTTTGAAAGGAATCAAGAACAATATTTGTACGATTTTCTTGAAGCTGAGTACTCTTTTGAGTCTTTATAATCTACTCATAATATAAAAAAAAAAACAAAAACAAATTTTATCTGAAAATATTATTTTGTTCCAAAAGAAATTGTGATCCAAACTTTTCATATTGATACTGGGATGACTTATGAGCTCGAGATAGATAATCCAGTTTAGTTGTGAAACATGAAGATATGTATTATTAACTTTTTTTTAATTTAATAACTTACTTAATGCTTTATAGTCATATCTTAATATTTCCTTTTCCATCATAATCATATCTTGTTAATTAATTTTTATATACTCGCATTATTTGTATTATTGGAATTAGTAATCAATGAATAAACAAAATCACAGCTGTATGTTTGTATTTTATAGTTTTATATCTACGTGTTTATACTTTCAGATAAATTAAACATAATTAATATTTAAATATACGTAAAGCTTGAAACATTTTACACATAAAATAGTTGTAAATGATAAAAGTGGGAAGATTATTAAAATGCGATGAGTGAACATGAATTTCTTTTTGAAAACATGGCATGTCACGTCCATTAGATAAGACTCAAAAATCGGATTGTGTCATTTTATGAATATATATTTTACAAAATATTTACATATATAAAAATTTTACGTCTAATCTAAATTCTAATAAAAGACTCCATGTGGCCAGTGGCGAATTCACTTGTATAGGAGGGTGGGCAAAGGCCCACCGTCCCCCAAACCACAAGCCATGTAATTTCTTTTTTGTTAAATGTATATCTTAACCCACTAAATATGAATGCCTCAGCCCATATCAGTTGCACCCAATAAGCAATAGTTTAATACACATATTTGAGATGCCTTGGCCCACCTCCCAATCAACTATGTACAATATCCAATTACTCATTCATGATCAATTACCACCAATACCCAAATCGCTACACCAAATGATCATAAGATGATCATAAAAAAACGATACTCTGAATTATGATTGAACAACACATGGAAGCGACAAACAAAGGTTTTTTCTAATAGGAGCTATTGAAGTTTATGATTGACCAAGGTTTGCTCTAATCTTCTTAAGTCTTAACCTATGTTTTACATTTTGTAATTGCCCTTTTTTTCTAGGGTTTTTAATATTTTTAGTTCATGTTGGCTTAAAATTTAAATTTTAGTGTTTTTAAATTTTGTAAGCCAGAAGATATTAAACCTAATTCGAGGATCAAATAAGCTAATTTGATGATGTCTTCACATAATGCCAATTTCTTTTACCCCTTTATAGTATTATATATCTGTTTTGTTAAATCATATTTGTTTAATTGTTTCGTTAATTCATATTTTCTTAAAAAGAAAAGAACCATGTTCAATTGAAATTCCATCTAGTAATCAAGGTATACCATCATTATATTTAATTATTTAATAAACTTTGTTATTTAGCGTCGTTTTTTTGTGACCCATTTTTAACTAACCCGCATGTCACACCCCGATTTCCACGTATAACCCGATGGGCCCGATGGGGAGTATCGTGACGTAATTGATATCATCATAGTCAATTATACACAGTTATAGCACAGCGGAAGGCTTGGAAGGAACTTGCTATTACAACCCAAAAGTTTAAAGTACGAATAAAATAATATACAGACGGTTGTAAATAGGATCCACAGGCGGATCTATAAATGAATACATAAAACTGAGTTCCACAGACTTAAGGCATCTAGGGATTTGCAAAGTCCTCTTATTATGCCAAGTAGCTCCAGCCTATTTCGAGAGGTACCTATCACTTAGTCTTTGGAAAATACGTCAGTTTTCACTGGTAAATACAAATAACTGACTCATTTTGTTAAACATTTGAAAATGTTAATTTAGATGCAAAAGGCAAAAAAAATCTTTTATAACTTGGGACAATTACATTTATAATCTTGTATAAAGTTTTACATGTTTGTCATACTATTATGGTCGGTTTGAAAACCGAACATGATTAACTAACTCACCACATATAAAACCCACAAAGGAGTTATCCCTAACTTGTGGGTAATTATATTTTAGCATTCGCATCTGTCAGGTGTATGCCTACACCTCGTGCTTAGGCCGTGGCCATCAATAACTTAGATGAGCCGAGGATATCCAGGACATGGTTGTTAACCCCCATAGTTTATGTTATCAAACAAAACAGATTAAAACGGGTTATACGGATTTATTAATCACAATCCGACTAAATGATCCCATACTCGACCAAGCGGCAATAATTTACCATATCCCAAGCCCGTATAAGGGAAAATAAGTTAAATGTATTTACCTGAGTTATGTGTAAGCACTACTCAGCCGTATGATACTTAAGACCGTATGAAGGTATCTTCTACCGGGCTACCTAATCTGTATAGAAGGTTTTATCAACCTATTAGGATACTAATGGGTCTTTATATAAGTCGAGGACTTAGACCGGTTAGCCTATAAGATGAATCACGGTTCAAAAATGCTAAAATAAGCGGTGACCGGAAGGAATGTAATTTAGACCCAACAAGTATGAAGACTTGTATAATATGGGTAAACTAAACACATTCTGGATTTTGAAGTAATGATGCCAAGGTTAGACCTGTTTTGGTTCGTTCGTGAAAACTAGTCACATAAGCCGAACCGAACGCGTATGAGCGTGTATGGGTAACCGATGTCACACCCCGACCCGCAGCGGAAAAGGTGATCGGGGCATGATTGGGTTTTCATCAAAGCTCATGACATTTATTATAACGTTTCATATTTATTATTACAATTTAAAGGAAATCATACAATCATAATTACAACATGTTCTACACATCTTTCTAGACTTCATTATTTTCTTCTAAGGCATTTCCTATGTTTTCCTTGCTTCATCCTGTTCACCTGTATCATGTGTAAAAATGGATTTTGGATCAACAAAAGTTGGCGAGTGAACCTTGTTAGAAAACATTTATTATTTATTTCTTGTTGTATTTAATATGGAAAAATTGTGCAATAATCATACGTGAACAAACGTAAATAAAACATATAATAACAAACAAATAGCATACAATAACAAACCAATAGCATACAATAACAAACCACCTTGCATGAATATGTAATATGAATGACAATGTAAATGTTGGCAACGTCTCGTTCACGCTCATAGGTAATGGGGAGCGGCTCACGCTCATAGGTAATGGGGAGCAGACGGCCTATGATGAAATGTATGCGCGATCAAGGCTCAATCAAACGGAGCCGATCGTATGTTGGCAACGCCTGGTTCACGCTCATAGGTAATGGGGAACAGCTCAACGCTCATAGGTAATGGGGAGCGGCGGCCTATGATAATGTATGTACTGAAAATGATAAATTTAATCTAAACAATAATCACACAAACAGATGATACATGTTGAATATACATTTAATCATCAATATGATAGATGCACAATAGTTTAAAAGTAATAAATAATAAGACACATGATACACCCCAAAAACGTGATTAAAACGGGGAATTTATAGAGATTCACTCACATTGGGTGCGTTCGGTTGATGATGTTGAATGCGCACGAGTTTAGAGGATTGATCGACGAGGAAAAACTAACCTAATTAATAACGAAAAAGTAAGGTAAATAAATGGATTTTATTAACAATTTTAATAGGATTTTTGGATATATTTTTGTGAGTTTAAGGCGATTTTCTAACTTTAAAAATGTTATTTTTAAGTATTTTTAATTGATTTTTAATTTAAATAAATAAATAAAAATAATAAAAAAATGTTGACTTTTGACCGTTGACCATAAGCGTTGACTGTTTGACTGTGACTGTTGACTGTTTGACCGGTTCTATTGTGTGTATGTATGCGCCGGGCAGGACTCGAACCCGAGACCTCCCGTACGCGTGCACACAGCTCTACCAACTGAGCTACGTGTCTAACCCAAAATATTTCTGTTTTTAATTATATTTATACACTAATTAAGTTAATCCGAAAATCATTTATTTTAAAAAGGATTTAATGTATCGACTCGGTGCTCGCCACAGGTCTCGAACCCGGGACCTGTGGTTTAGTTTGGCACACAGTCCACCGCTGGACTGTGTGTCTAACTTGGTAGATATTCTAGTTTTTATTATACTTAGCATCTTACTGTTGTGGATCCGGTTCAGTTTAAAAAAAAAACATTTTATTACAGCGAATGTGCGTGTGTCAAGGATCGAACTCGGGACGTATGCATATTGTTTGCACACAGTCCACCGCTGGACTGTGTGTCTAACCCGTTTATAATACCGATTTTAATTAATCTTATAACATACACGACTTCGTCTTCTTCGTTCAAAACACAGACATCGGTCAAAGCAACTATTTCTTGTTTAATTCGTTTAACGAATATTAAGAGCAATTGAAAGGTGATGAACGGAGAGGGTTTGGGGAAAGAAAGTACCGGAACAGGTCGTCGTTCTCAGAACTCCGCAAGGATCGCCGACTCTGTTTTGTGAGCTTCCTCTGTTCGGGTCAATTACCAGTTTTGATTGATTAGTTATGAAAGTGGGGTACTAAACAAGGATTAACAGAAGTTTTGAATGTTCATACCGATTCACCGCGTGAGACTGGAAATTCCAAAAGTTTTCCGGCGAGAGCTGAATATTCCGACTATGTCGTCTGGGATTGATTCTGATTGTTGGTTTGAAGTTAGTAACAGTCTAACAACGGATTGAAACAGAAAGAGTCGAGGTATTTACCGTGTTGATGAAAGTCTCGGTTTTCCGGCGACTTGTAGAGATTTTCCGGCGAGTGAAATTGATTGAAGAATCGGTGCGATTTTGAGCGAAAAGGTTATCAGAGGCTAGAGTGTGTATTTATAGGGACGAACATCGACGAATTGGGTCTGATTACCGTCTTGATTCGTTAGTCAAAAATTCTCCGGCGATTATGACTAATGTCGCGGACTGGACATCGGTTATAACCGATGGCGTTGTTAATTCTTACGTTAAGTCAAAGGTAACCGACGATGATTGACGAAATCGTCGGTTTTTCCGGCATCAGCGGATTTGGGCGCGCTGTGTAACTGGGTTTGATTTCCAGATTTATTTTATGTATTATTTGTCTCAATATGTAAACAAACACAAGTGGCGGAGTGGTTGGGCGAGTGAGAGTTAAAACTTTGCTGACACCGGGTTCGAATCCCGGCAGCCTTGTTTTATTTTTATTTCACTATTTTTAATACATTTTCAAATATAAATTTTATATTCTAATATACTTATTAATTATGTATCGTTTAAAATTAATTTCAGCATTAAATACGCAACTAAATTTTTAACTGGTTGTTCGGTTAATAAACGAAGCGGGTTTGGTAAATCCGGTTTTTGACGGATGTTACAGTATCCCCTACTTTTAGAAATTTTGTCCCAAAATTTAAGTAGTGGCATGTTTGACTCAAAAGGATGGTGTTTTAAATTTGAGTATCACATACTTAGAAGGGAGTAAGAGTTTAAATTTTGTTTGATGCGGTAACGTTCCTTGTAGGGGTTGAATACCCTGCTACAGGAATCGCTTTTTGTTGCCTAAAATGTATAAATACGGAACATGGATACACAGAGTTGATTGACTAAGTATGATTTTATGTATAAGGGTTTTGATACGTTTGGAAAGATAAGGTTATATCATAAAACAAACTTTTACTACTAAAACCTACATGGAACTTCTCATAACCGCCTGACAATGCCTCTGATCCTTTGGCAAGAATACTTATATATAGGAAGTACCAGCGGCGTATCCACCATATTCTTGTCAAATTTTCATTGGTTTTATCAGTAAGTTATGATTGGTTCTATGATGTGACTCTAGAACATAAATAAACACAACAACCAATGTCTGAGTCCTAATTCTGATAGTATACATGTTTGAATGGTGACAGTACCTCTCTCGTTTGTTATGATGGAGAGGTTAGTCTATGTAGAAATGAAACACAATCCAATTTCTTTAAATGATGAGATGATATGAATGCTAAATCAGTGAGTATAAAACAAATTTCAACCAAGACATTACTAAATCCTACATGGAACTTCTCATAACCGCCTGACAATGCCTCTGATCCTTTGACAAGAATACTTATATATAGGAAGTACCAGCAGCGTATCCACCATATTCTTGTCAAATTTTCATTGGCTTTATCAGTAAGTTATGATTAGTCCTATGTGACTCTAAAACATAAACAAACACAACAACCAAAGCTTGAGTCTTAATTCTGATAGTATACATGTTTGAATGATGACAGTTCCTCTCTCATTTGTTATGATGGAGAGGTTAGTCTATGTAGAAGTGAGACACAGTCCAACATCTTTAAATAATGAGATTGAAATACTTTGAGATGTATGATGATATGAATGTTAAATCAATGAGTATAAAACAAAACTGAAATAGTAATTCGCATTAAGATTCTTGGATAAATTTCCAATTTATAATTGAGATACGTGAAAGTTGAGATAACATAAAGAAAAACATAAAAACGAAACGGTTGGAGTTGAATCTTGATTTTTGGTGAAGGAGACTAGTTGGGTGGTTCGTTTGGGCCGTCATTATCTTCAACAGGATTGGTGTTGATGTTGTAAACCCTTCCTCTTGCTGGTGGCCTAGTGGTTAGGTTTTCTTGATTTGCTTGGTTAACTGGGTTTGCTTGAGCTTGGGCGTTTATGATGTTAATCAATCGAGGACACGTGTTTCTAAAGTGGGTAGGGTCGCCACAATTGAAACAAGCTCGAACATATGGGAGCATGGGGTATTGAGGTTGTTGATATGTTTGGATCATGTTTTGAGTAGGGGGTAAGGTTTGGTTTGAGGGGTGCGGCAAACCTTGCTCAAATGACCATAGCGTCCACAATTCGCAAATAGTCGACAAGGTAAGGTAGATGGATGGTGATAAAAACAGGTGTTACATTGAGGGTGAGGTCCAAGGTAAGGTTTCTTATTTGGGTAAGTTGAGTTGGGTGCTACTTGAGTGATTGGGATAGCTTGGAGGGGTACGGCTTGTGAGACTGGTTGATTGCGTTGGGTGACAGCGAAAAGTTGCCCATCTCGTTTTCTCTTGGAAATGGGTTGAGAAGGGGATTCGGTTTGGGTGGAGTTTGAAGTTTCAGTTGATGCTTTATCCTTCTTCTTCTCCTCCTTGAAGTCTTTATTCCGTATACGGTTCTCGGTGAGCTCTGTAGCTAACTCCATTGCTGCTTCCAAAGTTGCAGGTGTGGTACTTATTACAGAGTCTTGAATTTTTGAAGGAAGACCTCGAATGTAGTGCTCGATCAAACGGTAGAGGGAAGTGAACAAGTTGGGAACCATTTGATTTAACTCGAGGAATCTCTTGTTGTATGTGGTGTGGTCGCCTTCCTTTTGTTTCAACGAATAGAACTCATCCTCTAATTTCTTGATTTCACTCCTTGGGCAAAATCGTCTTGTCAGGATTTCCTTCAACTCTTCCCAAGTCAAAGTCATAGCATCTTCAACACCTCGTTTGGCCTTCTCTGTGTTCCGCCATGTAAGTGCTATTCCAAGTAAACGAACGGTAGCATATCGCACTTTGCGATCATCGGGGCAATCGCTATTTAGAAAACTGTTTTCCATTTTCTCAAACCAATGGAGGAGAGCGGTGACACCTTCAGTCCCTTCGTATTTTGGAGGGTTGCAGGATTTGAAATGCTTGAAGGTGCATTTAGTGGTATTTAGGGGAGGGTTGATAACATTTTGATCTTCTTGGGTGACGGAATTGAGCGATTTGGGCAGCCATGCGCTCGCGAGCTTTTCCTGCTCTCATCTTCCTACGAGCGGAATTAGAAGACATCTACAAGGAATACGTATCAAGAGTATGAGTTGGATGTTTTTGGGATCATGTGTCGTATTTAGGAATGAACATTCATAAAATAAATATAAAGTAATAAAGCTACTACATCCATAGGATGTCTTGGGCTTTGCTCGTAATTGGACCTTGCATGCCGCCATACTTCACCTTCGTAATCACGTGGGCCCCCATGATTACCGGGTTTTTCATATGGTTCGCATGTGTTAGCCTGGTTACGTACACTAAAACCCGGAGAAAATCGAGAAATATGTATGTAACGTAGGATATTCGGAATGTATCCAGGTGTGGACACGGTGACACCTCAAAGTGGGGTTAGTTCGAACGACATTTGGTGTGGCATGCTTTGGCCTAATAAGTCCTTCGTACTCTCATCGTTAGTCCCCAGGTAGGCAAACTAGTCCGTTATATTGGATTTATACGAATGCCAACCTAGACCAACGTTCTGACTACCGGTACTTGTACCCTTACAGTTACTACATGCCCGTCGTAGAACTCACTTTGATGAGATTTGAAAAATGAAAAATGCGACAAAATCTTGAATAACGGAAGTATGAAGATGATTTTAATATGTGAACATTGAAATATGTATGATGAATATGTATGTAAGTATGTATGTTTGACTGTAAGTATAATTCACTATGTATCACAAAATGTAATATTGGAAGTGTTTGCAGGCATTTGTGTATGTAATAAATATGAAAGAAATAAACGTCATGAGTTTGCATATAACCACATAAACAATTAAAGTCTAATCAACTATAGTATAGGCTCTAAGGGTCTAATAACCTATCCTATATCCCTATAGTCAAAAGCACTGATACCAATCTGTCACACCCCGACCCGCAGCGGAAAAGGTGATCGGGGCATGATTGGGCTTTCATCAAAGCTCATGACATTTATTATAACGTTTCATATTTATTATTACAATTTAAAGGAAATCATACAATCATAATTACAACATGTTCTACACATCTTTCTAGACTTCATTATTTTCTTCTAAGGCATTTCCTATGTTTTCTTTGCTTCATCCTGTTCACCTGTATCATGTGTAAAAATGGTTTTTGGATCAACAAAAGTTGGCGAGTGAACCTTGTTAGAAAACATTTATTATATATTTCTTGTTGTATTTAATATGGAAAAATTGTGCAATAATCATACGTGAACAAACGTAAATAAAACATATAATAACAAACAAATAGCATACAATAACAAACCGATAGCATACAATAACAAACCACCTTGCATGAATATGTAATATGAATGACAATGTAAATGTTGGCAACGTCTCGTTCACGCTCATAGGTAATGGGGAACGGCTCACGCTCATAGGTAATGGGGAGTAGACGGCCTATGATGAAATGTATGTGCGATCAAGGCTCAATCAAACGGAGCCGATCGTATGTTGGCAACGCCTGGTTCACGCTCATAGGTAATGGGGAACAGCTCAACGCTCATAGGTAATGGGGAGCGGCGGCCTATGATAATGTATGTACTGAAAATGATAAATTTAATCTAACAATAATCACACAAACTGATGATACATGTTGAATATACATTTAATCATGAATATGATACATTCACAATAGTTTAAAAGTAATAAATAATAAGACACGTGATACACCCCAAAAACGTGATTAAAACGGGGAATTTATAGAGATTCACTCACATTGGGTGCGTTCGGTTGATGATGTTGAATGCGCACGAGTTTAAAGGATTGATCGACGAGGAAAAACTAACCTACTTAATAACGAAAAAGTAAGGTAAATAAATGGATTTTATTAACAATTTTAATAGGATTTTTGGATATATTTTTGTGAGTTTAAGGCTATTTTCTAACTTTAAAAATGTTATTTTTAAGTATTTTTAATTGATTTTTAATTTAAATAAATAAATAAAAATAATAAAAAAAATGTTGACTTTTGACCGTTGACCATAAGCGTTGACTGTTTGACTGTGACTGTTGACTGTTTGACCGGTTCTATTGTGTGTATGTATGCGCCGGGCAGGACTCGAACCCGAGACCTCCCGTACGCGTGCACGCAGCTCTACCAACTGAGCTACGTGTCTAACCCGAAATATTTATGTTTTTAATTATATTTATACACTAATTAAGTTAATCCGAAAATCATTTATTTTAAAAAGGATTTATTGTATCGACTCGGTGCTCGCCACAGGTCTCGAACCCGGGACCTGTGGTTTAGTTTGGCACACAGTCCATCGCTGGACTGTGTGTCTAACTTGGTAAATATTCTAGTTTTTATTATACTTAACATCTTACTGTTGTGGATCCGGTTCAGTTTAAAAAAAAAAAAACATTTTATTACAGCGAATGTGCGTGTGTCAAGGATCGAACTCGGGACGTATGCATATTGTTTGCACACAGTCCACCGCTGGACTGTGTGTCTAACCCGTTTATAATACCGATTTTAATTAATCTTATAACATACACGACTTCGTCTTCTTCGTTCAAAACACAGACATCGGTCAAAGCAACTGTTTCTTGTTTAATTCGTTTAACGAATATTATGAGCAATTGAAAGGTGATGAACGGAGAGGGTTTGGGGAAAGAAAGTACTGGAACAGGTCGTCGTTCTCAGAACTCCGGCAAGGATCGCCGGCTCTGTTTTGTGAGCTTCCTCTATTCGGGTCAATTACCAGTTTTGATTGATTAGTTATGAAAGTGTGGTACTAAACAAGGATTAACAGAAGTTTTGAATGTTCATACCGATTCACCGCGTGAGATTGGAAATTCCAGAAGTTTTCCGGCGAAAGCTGAATATTCCGACTATGTCGTCTGGGATTGATTCTGATTGTTCGTTTGAAGTTAGCAACAGTCTAACAACGGATTGAAACAGAAAGAGTCGAGGTATTTACCGTGTTGATGAAAGTCTCGGTTTTCCGGCGACTTGCAGAGATTTTCCGGCGAGTGAAATTGATTGAAGAATCGGTGCGATTTTGAGCGAAAAGGTTATCAGAGGCTAGAGTGTGTATTTATAGGGACGAACATCGACGAATTGGGTCTGATTACCGTCTTGATTCGTTAGTCAAAAATTCTCCGGCGGTTATGACTAATGTCGCGGACTGGACATCGGTTATAACCGATGGCGTTGTTAATTCTTACGTTAAGTCAAAGGTAACCGACGATGATTGATGAAATCGTCGGATTTTTCGGCTTCAGCGGATTTGGGCGCGCTGTGTAACTGGGTTTGATTTCCAGATTTATTTTATGTATTATTTGTTTCAATATGTAAACAAACAACACAAGTGGCGGAGTGGTTGGGCGAGTGAGAGTTAAAACTTTGCTGACCCGGCTGACCCGGGTTCGAATCCCGGCAGCCTTGTTTTATTTTTATTTCACTATTTTTAATACATTTTCAAATATAAATTTTATATTCTAATATACTTATTAATTATGTATCTTTTAAAATTAATTTGAGCATTAAATACGCAACTAAATTTTTAACTGGTTGTTCGGTTAATAAACGAAGCGGGTTTGGTAAATCCGGTTTTTGACGGATGTTACAATCGACAAGACATATACAAGTTTCCTAAGTTATTATGCTCAAGATATGTTATAACATCAGTGGGATGTCCACAAGTATGCCCCTAAAGGTCTTGAAACCGAATTAGGCCCTAAAAGGATATTTTGGTAATTTTAGGGTTTATAAAATGGGTTTGCATGCAAACTGAAGTTTTGGTCATAAATATTCTGTAAAAATAATTAATTTATGATATTAATTCAGTAGGATATCATACATATATGTGATTTATAGTTTATGGCCAAACTATGCCCCGTAAGGGCATTTTGGTCATTTCATATATGGTTTTAGGGACTCATTTGGGATTCTGAGTTCATGTCTTATCCCTACTGTAAAAATACTTAAAATCATTTATGAATTCAGTAGGTAACAAGTCTTGGTCGCTAAATATATTTTGAAGTCAAACTATGTACTTATTTAGCGTAAAAGTCGGTAAATGACGATAATTCCGAAGTTTAAGTGATTCTGAAAATTTGACCAGCTTTAAAGTGTTAAATTATTTTATTTTATATAATATATCAGCAGCAAAAGGTTTTGCATGTTAATTATATGTAAAACTCATTTTATTTGCAAAAAAAGGGTAGTATCGTCATTTATGAGCTTTATGCAAGAACCCAAGGTTAAGGTCAGAAATAAATCTGACCCGACATCTCAATAACTCCTAAATATGATATCATAACAGTAGGTAAAGAGTTTTGTGTCAACATTATGTTTTAAACATTATGTTCATGCTAAATGGCATTCTAGTCCTTATAAAGGCATGAATTTCACTTGTAATATAACTTCAGTTTATGACCAGGTTTGGGGCATCAAAATACTCTAAATATGTTTACCAAATCAGTACCTAATTCATTTGCATGTCCAACTACTTAAAAAGTCTCATTTTTGACAAAAGGGCATACTAGTCAATCTTTAAGCATAATAACGGAAACAAGCATATGATCTTAGATTACTAAGTGACCAAGTAGTATAACCTCAGAGGGTTATTCTATAACATAATATGGTCACAAAGGAACCCTAATGCATAAAGGGAATAAGCTAATTCGGGTCAGAACTGAAAGTCAAAGCAAAAGTCGAGCTTTTGCGACTTTCGGTTGCAAACCGAGCCTAAACTTAGAATTGTCGGGTCAAACATGTTTAGACATGTTCTAATAATGTTTACCAAGTTATTAAAGTGATAAAATGTGTTTTATAACCTCTACATTATCAGATTTGATTTTATTTAAAATCTGACTAGTTTGACTTTTATCATTAATTTCTTTGACCCGACAATAACTAAGTAAACGTGGTAATTAGGAGGTGCCCTTTGAGGGATTAACATCCACCTAATTACGATCACGTAGCCACATTTGTCTCGAACAATGGCTGGATCGTTTAGGTCTAAGCCGAAGGTCAAAGCCGTTTTGCGGCAACTTTGACTTTCGCCTTTAAACGCATAAAAACCAAACTAGAGTGGCTAAGAACACTTACCACTGGTCCTAGCACGAAAATGGACTTAGAGGGGCTTCCTTTTTTATCAGGAATCCCAGAGAATGCCAAGCAAGAGAGTAAGAAGAGATTTTGGAAGGTGCAAGTTCAAGTGCTCACCCAAAGCACCAATTTATAGTGCAAGAGGCCATCACAAGATTAATCCAGGTGTTACCAAGTGTTCTAGGATGTCTCCAGGTGTCCATTAACGAGTATTGAGCAAGCATGCAGCCCCTGGTTTCGAATAAGGCGGTTTGGAAGCTTATGTGTGGAGACCAAGCAAAAATTCGCCCAGTACCATGCCTTACCAGATCGTAAGCATGGGACCCTTACGGTCCGTAAGGGGTCTGTCAGCGAACCAGATTTTCAGTTTTGACAAGTTCAGCCCCTCAACTTAAATATACGTATCTTGGGACTTGTAGTTGTTATCGGGCCATCATAAATGATATTTGGCACATTTGGGAGTATAAAATAATTATTCTAAATTTCCCGGTTCGTCGGAAACCACCCGGAAGCACAAGTTTCGCTTGTTGACACTTTTACCCCTTTAAAGTCATCCTTTCAAATGAATAGGGTTTAGGACACGTGTCTTCACCTTATTGGACACGTTTTTGCGAGGTGTTACACCGCATTATGCCCACCCTACAAAAAAATCCTGTATCTGCCACTGCATGTGGCATATTCTCGAGTTTTTTTTTCCAAATAGGTGTAGGTGGAAAAAATATTTACCAAAATAGATGATTTGAGAAATATTAACCAAATTGGGTGTTTTCTTATTTTTTTAACTAACATATTACAAATCTTCTCTTTTTTAACTCAATTATCACTTTTATACATTTTTTTTCTTCAATCAACTCATTATTTTTTATATATAGCTAACTCATTATATTTTTATTTTTATGATCAAACCATATTAAAACAAATTGAAATTGTTGAGAAATACCTCCTACTTTTTTTTATGTCTTCATGATTATCAATTCAATACTATTTTTATTTTAAGTTTATTAAATCAATAATGACAGAGCAAACTGTTTACTCGATTTTAAATAATATTGAATCAATAATGATAGAGCAAATTGTTTACTCGGTTTCACAGATATGTTGGTTCATTGGTGTAATTTAAACTCGATACTAATCTCTTTTAAATTATTAACTTATTTTTTTCAAAAGTCACGAACAACAATTTTTTTGATTTCGTTAATAAACTAACATGAACATACGTTTCATTTGTTTATTTATTTCCGTAAACGTTTGTTTATGTTCGTTCATTTAAATCCGCTTAACCCACCCTTATTTATGTTTGCTTGTTTACGTTGACTTATTTTCATTAGTTCGCGTAAATTTAAATTCATTCATTTACGTTTCTCTATGTCTTCATTTATTTTTTTAGTTACATTACAATTTAGTATAGTTTTATAAGTTTAAAGTATTACTCATTACAGATTAATCTAGTCTTATTATTTTTTTTCAATAAATTGATGTCCATGCTTGATGGGAGTAATATTATCATTATCTTCATGTTCGTTATAATCCTGGAATTACATGAGCAAACTTTATATTAAAATTATTTTTATTACATAAATATAAAGGGAAAATAAAAGAGAACATTAAAAACCAAAAAAAAAAAAGAAAGAATTAAAATAAGTTAGTTAAAAAATAAAATAAAATAAAACATATAATGGGTTGTTTGGTAAAAACGGGATATTGAATAAAAAACAAAAGCAAAAAATGCAATATATTAGTTTAAATAAAGAAATAAATGAAAACACTGATCTTGGTAAATAATTATTTTAAATAACCTATTTTGGTAAATATTTTTTTCCACCATCACCATTTTAGGAATAAACTTAAAAGAAAATACTTATTTTAGTAAATATTTTTTTAATCATCGATTTTGATAAATATTTTTTTCACCACCACACCTTTGAGAAAAAAACTCCATATTCTCATTCAATCTTAAAATTCTTAATTGTATTTATTTTATTTTTTAATAACTAGTACATAAATATCATTTATCCAATTCCTTATTCTAAAATAATTTCAAATTATGCTTTGATAGGTTTAATTAAAAAAATCATTATCATTATCATTGTGAATTATAATTTAAAATCTACGAATTAACCCAAATTAAAAATTAGTGCATTAAATTTATATAGTTTGATATCTAACGTAAATTTCCTTAACTGATTTTTTAACCCTATGCTAAATTATTTAGTCGAGTGTCATACATATATAGTGAATAAATATAATATTATAATTTACATATAACTATTGCATGATACAAGTTATTTCGTACAACTAGGTTTATCAACTTCTTTTGTCATTTAGTCTGTGTTTATATGTGTTTGAAATCACTACGAACGCGTTACACACAGAACCGCTGACAAAAATAAAAAGAAAATGTAGAAAAAAAACAATATAAGATAACCAAAAGAAAATCAACAAAAAAAAGTTTTATGGTAATAATGTTGTTCGTATGAAACCCGTGGTCAGAGATGAGCAAGTGGTATTGGATACCGGTATCGAATTTCCTGAACCAAAAGATTTTAAGTCAATTCGGTTCCAACTTTTGGCTTTCCTGGTACCGATTTGCTACCAGTTTTTATCTTCATATACCTGTAACGTAACCAATATTTTCGGTACCAATACCGATGTAGTTATCGGTTGACACGAGCTCATCCCTAGCCCTGAAAGTAAAAAAAAATAGTAACAGTCGAAGAAAATCAATAAAAAAAGTTGTACGATACCTTTGGTGTTTGTACGGTACCCGTGATCAGGGATGAGCAAAATAGTATTGGTTAGAAGTACCGAATTTCCCGAACTAAAATTTTCAATATCAATTCGGTACCGACGTTTGATGTTTTCTGTACCAGTTTTTACTTTATGTACCGAGACCGAAATGATCGTACCAGTATTTTGATAAAAGATAAATAAATAATAAATAAAATAAAAAAAGCTTGCCACGTGGCAAGCTTTGAATGAAGGTGTTACTATTCATAAGCTTTGAATTTTAATATAGAAGAGTGGCAAGCTTTGAATGAAGGTGTTACTAGCAAGCTTTGAATGAATGTGTTACTATTTATAAGCTTTGAATTTTAATATATACGAGAATCCTACACGTATATATGGTGAATATATAATAATATAATTTGCACTTATTGCATGTTTTGAGTTAATATTATATTAATTAAATTTCATCATAAAAATATGTCACTTTCCATAATATATATTATATTATATTATATTATATTATATTTACGAAGAAACATGATTAGTAATGTTAAATTTATAATATTATATAGCCTTTTCAATTATTTATTATTTTGATATTATATTACTTAATTATTATATTTGCTTTAAACTTTTTAACATATTTTCATTTTTCTCTTTTCTTAAACCTTATTCCATCTATCATTTTTATTGACGAAAACCCATAAATAGTATGCTTTTTAATTATTTGTTATCTTAATATTATAATACTTAGTTATTGTATTTGCAACTTTTTAATAAATTTTTATTTTTTTTCTTTTCATAAATCATATTTGCTCTATCATTTATTTTCTATTTTTAAAAGTTATTTTTTCTTTTTTAAATCATATCTCCTTTTTAGTTAATTTGATATTTTTTAATAACTTATGTTCGTTAATTTTTTTACGTTAACATTCCCGTATAAGTCTTGTTAAAAACAAAAATATATTCAAAATAGAGTATTTATTTGGTATCATAAACTATGATGATAAACTGAACCGATTCTGACGTTTAACTATATAAACAACATGCTTCTTTTTCAAATAACGTTTGTTTTACCTTATCGTTTGCTTTGTTTCACTGCAACGCGCGACTTCAACAAATCTAGTTACTCTTAAATATTAAACTTAATTTATCATTTTAAGAAACTTATTATCATGCTAAACAAAGACCTTATATATTGTTATAAATTTTTAATTTGAATATTCAAATACCGACTACTAATTATAAATATTGTCTCACCACTCAGACTTATAGTTTTAAAAATTTCAGCCTTACTATTTTTAAATGCATATTCTATTTATGGTATAATTTTTTTAAATATGTAATGTTTTCTATACTAGGATCATATTCGTATATTTGTCATTATCCTTATTTCCTAAAATAATATTTATATAAAAGTATGTATTATATCATTAATATGCATAGTAGAACTTAATTACAACTCATTCGTCATAACCTCATACTTACAATTTATTTTATTAAAACACTTACAGTCTTATTATTATTATTATTATATTTTTAGTGTTATCTTTTTTACAAACGTATATAATAAAATGGTTTATAGTGACTCTAAAGGGAAGTGAAAAATCAGAAGATCGATTATTATAGTGACTCTAAAGGGAAATGAAAGCTCAAGAAAACATGTTTGGATAATTGAAAATGTAACTTTTCTTATTGTTCAATTTTGTGTAATAAGTGACTCAAGATGATTATATATAAATTTACAATTTACTTTGTTCGATATTCAACTTGTGTACTAATAAATTATTTTACTAAATGTTACGTGGCATTTTCTCCTTTAATGTAGCTCTTTGTTTATTAATTATTATTATCATTAATATAATATAATAACATAAAGGATATTGATTTAAATTGCATTAGTCTAATCTAATTTCAATATTATTTTGTTAACATATATATATAGTAAATTGCCATTTTAGTCCCTGAGGTTTGTCCCAAATTGTCACTTTAGTCCAAATAGTTTTTTTTTCGCCTCTGGGTCCCTGACTTTTCCCTTTTGTTGCCATTTTGATCCAACCCACTAACTTCGTTAGAAAAGGTGAGTTAACTTACACCAAATAGTTTGATAGTTGCCATTTTCATCCAAAAACCATTTTTTCTTTTATTTAGTTATATATATATAATATATATATATAACTTTAATTAAAAAACCTTGAACTAAAAAAATTAAAAATTCATATTAATATATAAAAAAACCTTTAATTTCTAAAAACAAAATATTCATTAATATACGTTAAAAAAACCCCTTTAATCTTATTCTTATTATAATTATTATATTATTCTTAAAATCTATACTTTATTATTATACACAATTATATATACTGATATTATATACATACACATATACTTTTCCTCTCTCTTTCTTGACCATCACCATCACCTCCTTACTCTGTTCTTGAACCATATATCGAGATATTTGATTAAGTAACAGGAGATTATGAATTAGGGGTTTAATCAAAATAGAGAACTCAACCAAAACCTACAACCCATCACCAACAAGTCTGCAACTGCCTCCCCAAATCTTCCCTAATAAACCCTAAAAATCAAAATTAATGGTGAACATACCAATTGACATCCCGGCGGAATTGTTGGTGATGGTGGGGTTGGTGGTGACGGCAATCGTTGAATCCGGTTCCTTTCTTTGATTTCGACATCTCACCTGCGTTTTGTTCTGTGGAGAGGGAAAATGGTTGATGTAGCCAACATGTGCCACTAGCTTCGGTTGAGATTAATGGTGGCATGCGGGGAGGAGTAGTGGTGGATCTAGCCGAAAAAGGTAGAGATGGTGTTGTGGGGTAAGTGGTGGCAGTGGTGATGGTGGTGGAAGGTGTTGTGGGGTAAGTGGTGGCGGTGGTGGAATGTTGAGAGAGAGAGAGAGCGAGCGTGTGTGGCATGAGAGAGAGTGTGGGGTTGTGAACGGTGGTGATGGTGAATGGTGGTGGATGGCGGTGGCGGTGGTGGTGCACGGTGGTGATTGATGAGAGAGAGAGGGGGTGGGGGTTGTTTTGAGTTACCAGTAAATTGAAAAGATTTAAATTGAAATCCCCAAAATACCCCTGGTTAAAACTGAGTTTTTTGACTAAGTTAGGGTATGTGATCAAAACGGCAATAAAAGGGAAAAGTCAAGGACCCAGAGGCAAAAAAAAACTATTTGGACTAAAATGGCAAATTTGGACAAAACTCAGGGACTAAAATGGAAATTTACTCATATATATATATATATATATATAAGCTATTTCTTATTATATGTATTTGATCAGCGGGATACATTAATTGGACGAGTTTAGTTTTTTTAGTTCTTAACAATTATAAATATATAATTTAAACTTATAAATAATGGACTCCTTCGCACAATACGGTAGGAATTCAATTTTGATCAGCATTACGATATCGTCACTTGGTATAGAAACCTAAAGAAAAAACCAATGGAATAAAAACTTTAAACCTTAGTATAAAAATCTTGTGGTGACTTAAAAAACTAAATTTTACTATTCCTTACACAAAAAACAAACATTATATCTAAGTGAAACCCACTAATGAAATATGTGCTCTAGCTAATATTAAGATTTAGGCGTAGTGGCACAATTATCATGTATAGCTTTCCATTTCAAATTATTTATAATTCAAGTTGTCTAAATTGTAAGTTTTAACTTATGTGTATATTTATAAACAAAAATGATTATCTATGATGTATTAGCATATTAAATTGTGTTAATTTATTTTATTTTTCTTCAAATTTCAATGAAATTGATATTTTTTATTATAGCAATTTTTTATGGTATTTATCATCTCTTACTTACGTGAAATATTATTTTTATACAACACGTGTAATACACGGGTCCATAACCTAGTATTAGTTATAAAAACATATTCCGTATATAACATAAAATCACAAATTGGTTAGTTAAACAACGGAATATTGTATATTAATGTTTGATTGCTAAAAATAAATAGCTAAATAGTAATTATAATTATATACTTATATGGCTAGCATAGTTTAGTTTGCAAACCTCTTTGATTGATCATGGTTCAAGCATTGCAAGTGGAACTTTCTTTAATTTGCTTTCCTCTGACTCCATTCAGAATTCAGGTATTCAATCTTTATAAGTTGTCCCACATCGACGGGATCGCATGTCTAAGCCACCAAAAATCTATAATCATATATAGACCCATTCAAAATCGGCTCAGTTCTAGAAAAACCAGTTAGTTCGTTGTGATCCCGTTCATCTGTCCCTAAACGACCACCTAACCCTCGTTTTCGGCTTAATCGGTTCAACATACTTGCTACTCTAGTTCTCAAAACATTGTGTTTCACTATTTATATTTCCTACAACAAGAAAAGTCAGAAAACTCCGACACGTATCTATCATGGTAATATATAATCACGAAAAGTGCCGTGACTAAATATTTTATATCAAAAGAAATACTTTGATATATTAACTTGTTATATATATATGGTAAGGTTAGATAGAAAACCTTAAAAATTGAGAAAACTCAAGAAAACCCAACCTCCCGACTTTTTTTTTGAAAAAAATAACACGTGTAATATACATGTTTTTAAGAGTTTTGGGCCAAGAAAAACAAAAAAGCGCCAAATGGATGTTTTTAAAAAAAGTAAACAAGTTTCAGCATCTTTGTCTAACACACGTTAGTTGCTGAAATTTTGTTTATTTTTTTTAAATATTCCTTCAGCGCTTTTTTGTTTTTCTTTGGCCCAAAACTCTTAAAAACACGTATATTACATGTATTATTTTTTTCAAAAAAAAAAAGTCGGGAGGTTGGGTTTTTTAGGGTTTTCTCAAAATTTAGGGTTTTCATTTTATCTTTATCATATATATATATATATATATATATATATGTGTGTGTGTGTGTGTGTGTGTGTGTGTGTGTGTGTGTGTGTGTGAGCACTCATGGGGCAACAGTGAAATTACACTAATTTTAACGTTATTTTACTAATTTCGTGAAAATAACGTTAAAAGCGGCGAACTGTTAATCATGCATTGTAACATCCGTCAAAAACGGATTTACCAAACCCGCTCCGTTTATCAACCGAACAGTCAGTCAAAAATTTCGTTGCGAATTAAATGCCCAAAATAATTTTAAACGATACATAATCAATTATTATACGGGAATATATAATTAGTTTTTGAAAAACTGTCAAAAATAAGAAAATAAAGATATTTTGTTCCTGCCAGGTTTCGAACCCGGGTCAGTCACGGTCCGGCAACAAGTCTTAACACGCGCACTTGAACCACTGCGCCACTGATGTTATTTGTTAAATAATAGAATCATTTAATGGATATCATGACATTACGAATTCAAAACCGGCGCTCAATAGTTCAGTCGTCGGAAATCCCGGAAATCTCGCGAGTCTTAACGACAACTTACGTTATAACGTAAACCATAACTAAGACATCGGTTATAACCGACGTCTGAGTCCGCGACCAAACCATAACCGCCGGAGTTTTTATAACCGATGAATACTGTCGGAAATCAGACCAGGTTCTTCGACGATTTGCCCTATAAATTCACCCACAACCCACTGCAAACCTTTTCGCTCAAAACCACACCTTTTCTCGGCGTAATTCCACTCGCCGGAATTATTCTGTTCGTCGCCGGAAAACCGTTTTCCTCATTTCTGAGCCTTACTAAACCATTTGAACTTATACCGAAGTCACCCACATATTTTGTAAGCTTTCTGAAGTTTCTCTGCTGCAAGACACTCGTTGCCGGAGCCTATTGCTGTCGCCGGAGTTCTGCCGGAAAACAGAGGAAGATAGTCGGTATACCTCTTCGCCTAATTTCTTTTTCTTCTTACTTATATCACACCGTAATGAACTGAAACACACTAAAGATCATGTTTTAAACTTCGAACCAGTCTGTTGTCGATTCTGGTTATAACTCAGCGAAGAAGACAAAGTCATGGAACGTATATGTATAATTAAAATCAGGATATTACTCGGGTTAGACACACAGTCCAGCGGTGGACTGTGTGCACATTAAACATACAAACGTCTCGAGTTCAAATCCGGTTTCACACACGTCGCCTAATAAAATTGATTTTTTTGATTAACCGAACCGGAGTCATACTGGTATATGTTAAGTATATTAATAACCGGAATAATAACCAAGTTAGACACACAGTCCAGCGGTGGACTGTGTGTATGTTTATATCACAGGTCACGAGTTCGAGTCCGGGCTACTGCACCGACTCGGACAGTTATCTATTCTTTTTAATTAAGACAGAAAAGGAAATAACCAATTTGTGTTTAAGTATAATAAAAATCAGTAAAGTTAACAAGTTGCACACACAGTCCAGCGGTGGACTGTGTGTTAGTTTAAGCCACAGGTCCGGGTTCGAGACCTGTGGAGCGCACCGTCCGAATTAATTTAAATCGTTTTTTAAAAATAAAGGATTTCTGTTTAAACATAATTAATATATATGTATATAATTAAAATCAGATATATAACGGGTTAGACACGTAGCTCAGTTGGTAGAGCTGCGTGCACCCGTACGGGAGGTCTCGGGTTCGAGCCTCACTCAGTGCACTTATATTCCGACTCGAACCGGTCAACGGTCAGGTCAACGGTCAACGGTCAGAAAAAGTCAAATTTTTTTATTATTTTTATTTAATTATTTTAATTAAAAATCAATTTAAAATACTTAAAAATAACATTTTTAAGGTTAGAAAATAGCCTTAAACTCACAAAAATACACCCAACAATCCTACTAAAATAGATTAATAAAATCCGTTTACTTACCAAACCATAATGCGATTTATCTAGGTTAAATCTCACTCGTGGTTAAAACCACTTCGCGTGCATTCAACATCATCAACCGAACGCACCCACTGTGAGTGAATCTTACAACTCCCCCTTTTAAATTACACGTTTTGGGGTGTGTCATGTGTTATAAAAATAATTAAATTGTTTATTTAAACTTGTGCCATACCACATCATGATCTAAACTTAGATTGATTATATTGTTGTGATTACTTATTTCCTTTTGCCAAATCATATGAAACTCATTCATTAAGCCCATCAGTTCCTCGTGGGAGACGAGTTGAACAACGCGTGCTTCAAATCAAATTCATTATTGTTCATGTGTGTATCATTGAGTTTATATTGGTTGTAGTTGTGTCATTCATATTATCATGTTATGCAATTCATTCATTAGGCCCCTCAGTTCCTCGTGAGAGACGAGTTGAGCATCGCGTGCCTCTAAATGTTCCATTATTGTTCATGGTGTTTTATTTAATATCTTATGATTGTTGAATAAGTTTTACATCTATTTTTATTCATGTTTGGTTGTGCACATATTTCATAATCAATTTAAATAAACTTGTTCGCCAACTTTATGTTGATCCAAAAACCCTTTTACACATGATACAGGTGAACAGGTTGAAGCAAGGAAAACATAGGATATGCCTTAGAAGAGAACAAAGAAGCTTAGATTGATAGTTAGAACATGTTGTAACATTTATTGTAAATTTCCATTAAATTGTAATTAATGAATATGAAACGCATAATAAATGTCATGAGCTTTGATGATAACCCAATCATGCCCCGATCACCTTTTCCGCTGCGGGTCGGGGTGTGACAGATTGGTATCAGAGCCATGACTATAGGGTATAGGATAGGTTATTAGACCCTTAGAGCCTATACTATAGTCTGCCTAAATTTTAATTGATTAGGTGGTTACATACAAACTTGTGATATTTATTTGTTTCATATTTGTTTACATTTACAGTCAAACATACATGCTTATATACATATTCATTATACATGTATACATATTCATTATACATATATCGATGTTCATGTATTCAATTTATTTTCATACTCTCATTATCCAAAGATTTTGTGCAATTTTCAAATTCTCATCAAAGTAAGTTCTGCGACGGGCATGTAGTAACTGGAAGGGTACAAGTACCGGTAGTCGGAACGTCCTGTCTAGGCTGGCATTCGTATAAATCCAATATAACGGACCAGTTTGCCTACCTGGGGACCAACGATGAGAGTACGAAGGACCTATTAGGCCAAAGCATGCCACACCAAACGTCGTTCGAACTAACCCTACTTTGAGGTGTCACCGTGTCTACACCTGGACACCTTCCGAATATCACACTTGTATACATATTTCTCGATTTTCTCCGGGTTTTTGTGTACGCGACCTGGCAAACCCGTGCGAACCATATGAAAAACCGGTATTCATGGGGCCCACATGATTACACAGGTAAAGTATGGCGGCATGTAGGGCCTAACAGCGAGCAAAGCCCAAGACATCCTATGGATGTAGTATTTTTCTATAATTATTTTATGAATATTCATTCCTAATGCGACCCATGAACCCAAAAACATCCAACTCATACTCTTGTCATGTATTCCTTGTAGATGTCTTCTAACCTCGCCCGTAGGAAGACGAGAGCAAGAAAAGCCCGCGAACGCATGGCTGCCTTAATCGCTCAACAAATGGCTGCCGTAATACCCAACATTTTAATCCAAGTACAACAAGCACTTACCGCTAATCCTGTCAATCAAGCAAACCAAAACATTATCAACCCTTCCCCAAATACCACTAAATGCACCTACAAGCATTTCAAATCATGCGACCCTCCGAAATACAAAGGGACTGAAGGCGTCACCGCTCTCCTCCATTGGTTTGAAGAAATGGAGAATACTTTTCTAAATTGCGATTGCCCTAATGATCGCAAAGTGCGTTATGCTACCGGTCGACTATATGGGATAGCACTTACTTGGTGGAATACAGAGAAGGCCAAACGAGGCGTCGACGATGCTATGACCTTAACTTGGAACGAATTGAAGGAAATCATGACCAGACGATCTTGCCCAAGGAGCGAAATCAAGAAGTTAGAAGATGAATTTTACTCATTGAAGCAAATGGAAGGAGACCACATCACCTACAACAAAAGATTCCTCGAGTTACATCAAATGGTTCCCAACATGTTCACTCCCCTCTACCGTTTGATCGAGCACTACATTCGTGGTCTTCCGTCAAAGATTCAAAGACCCTGTAATAAGTGCCAAGCCTGCAACTTTGGAAGCAGCAATGGAGCTAGCAACAGAGCTCACCGAGAACCGAATCCGAAACAAAGACTTCAAGGAGGAGAAGAAGAAGGATAAAGAAACGACTGAAACCTCCGACTCCACCCAAACCGAATCCCCTTCTCAACCCAATCCTAAGAGAAGAAGAGACGGGCAACTTTTCGCTGCTACCCAACGAAATCAACCAGTTTTACACGCCATACCCATCCGAGCTATCCCAATCACCCAAGTGGCACCCAACTCAGCCTACCCAAATAAGAAACCATATCTTGGACCTCACCCTCGATGCAACAACTGTTTTTATCACCATCCCCATACCCTACCTTGTCGTCTATGTGCAACTTGTGGACGCTATGGTCATTTGAGCAAGGATTGCCGCACCTTTCAAGGCCAAACCTTTTCCCCTACTCAAACCATAAACCAAACCTATCAACAACCCCAATACCCCATGTTCCCATATGCTCGAGCTTGTTTCAATTGTGGCGACCCTACCCACTTTAGAAACACATGCCCTCAATTGGTTAACGTCATCAACACTCAAGCCCAATCAAACCCAGTTAACCAAGTAAATCAAGAAAACCCAACCACTATGCCACCAGCAAGAGGAAGAGTCTTCAACATCAATGCCAATCCGGTCGAAGATAATGACGGGCCAAACGAAGATACCCAACTAGTCCTCTTCGCCGAAGATCCAGATTCAACTCCTATCGTTTAGTTTTATGTTTTTCCATGTGTAGACTGTTAGAGTAATTATTGTATATTATATATTATATATTGTTTTCAGTATATGCTTTTGCCGAGGCCGCAGCTCCCCATCCATCGAGGTTGAGCTTGATCCCCATTTTATTATGCGGTTGATCTTGGCGTGCCCGCACGATCGGCTCCGTTTGATTGAGCCTTGATCGGTTATTTCATTTTACATTTCAATACATGCAATACGCTCGGCTCCGTTTGATTGAGCCTTGAGCGCACAGTTCAATTTACATTTCCAGTTCATGCAATACGTTCGCTCCGTTTGATTGAGCCTTGAGCGCACATACAATTTCATTATCAATATCTTGTGGTTATGGTGTTTGTTGTAGAGTCGCATAGAACTAATCATAACTGGCGGATAAAGTCAATGAGAATTTGACAAGAATATGGTGGATACGCCGCTGGTACTTCCTATATATAAGTATTCTTGTCAAATGATCGGAGGCATTATCAGGCGGTTATGAGAGGTTCCATGCATAGGCTGTTTGTGTGATTGTTGTTTAGATTAAGTTTTTCAATTTCAGTACATTCAATACGTTCGGCTCCGTTTGATTGAGCCTTGAGCGCACATACAATTTCATTTTCAATACATGCAATACGTTCGGCTCCGTTTGATTGAGCCTTGAGCGCACAGACAATTTTATTATCAGTATCTTGTGGTTGTTGTGTTTGTTGTAGAGTCGCATAGAACTAATCATAACTTGCGGATAAAGTCAATGAGAATTTGACAAGAATATGGTGGATACGCCGCTGGTACTTCCTATATATAAGTATTCTTGTCAAATGATCGGAGGCATTATCAGGCGGTTATGAGAGGTTCCATGCATAGGCTGTTTGTGTGGTTAAGTTATTCATTTTCAGTACATGCAATACGCTCGGCTCCGTTTGATTGAGCCTTGAGCACACAGACAATTTCATTTTCAGTACATTCAATACGTTCGGCTCCGTTTGATTGAGCCTTGAGCGCACAGACATTTCATTTTCAGTACATGCAATACGATCGGCTCCGTTTGATTGAGCCTTGATCGCACAGATATATTTCATTTCAGTATTTTATGATTGTTGTATTGGTTGTAGAGTTATAGGACTAATCATAATTCACTGATAAAACCAATGAAAATTTGACAAGAATATGGTGGATACGCCGCTGGTACTTCCTATATATAAGTATTCTTGTCAAAGGATCAGAGGCATTATCGGACGGTTATGAGAAGTTCTATGTAGGATTTATTAGTTTCTTGGTAACCAATCATAACTTGTGGATAAAACTAATGAAAATTTGGCAAGAATATGGTGGATACGCCGCTGGTACTTCCTATATATAAGTATTCTTGCCAAAGGATCAGAGGCATTATCAGGCGGTTATGAGAAGTTCCATGTAGGATTTAGTATTGCCTTGGTTGGAATTTGTGTTACATTTATATCATCATGCTATTTAAAGAGATTGGATTGTGTTCCATTTCTACATAAACTAACCTCTCCATCATAACAAACGAGAGAGGAACTTCCACCATTCAAACATATATGCTATCAGAATGTGGATTCAAATATTTGATGTTGTGTTTATTCATGTTCGAATATTAGCTGTTGTGTTTATTTATGTTCAAATATCAGCTGTTGTGTTTTTATTTATGTTCCATGTAGGTTGTAGTGTTAGAAGTTTTGCCTTAGGATATAACCATACTTTCCCAAACGTATCTAAACTCTTATGCATGATATCATTTTTAGCAAATCATTTCTGCTTATCAATACTTATACAGTAGGCAACAAAAAGCGATTCCTGAATAGGGTACTTAACCCTTACAAGGAACGTTACCGCCTCGAACAAAAACTTAAACCCTTATTTTTCTAAGCATATAAGTGTCAAACTAAACACCATCATTCTTTTAGTCAAATATATCACAATTTAAATTTCGGGACGAAATTTCTAAAAAGCAGGGGATACTGTAACATCCGTCAAAAACGGATTTACCAAACCCGCTCCGTTTATCAACCGAACAGTCAGTCAAAAATTTCGTTGCGAATTAAATGCCCAAAATAATTTTAAACGATACATAATTAATTATTATACGGGAATATATAATTAGTTTTTGAAAAACTGTCAAAAATAAGAAAATAAAAATATTTTGTTCCTGCCGGGTTTCGAACCCGGGTCAGTCACGGTCCGGCAACAAGTCTTAACACGCGCACTTGAACCACTGCGCCACTGATGTTATTTGTTAAATAATAGAATCATTTAATGGATATCATGACATTACGAATTTAAAACCGGCGCTCAATAGTTCAGTCGTCGGAAATCCCGGAAATCTCGCGAGTCTTAACGACAACTTACGTTATAACGTAAACCATAACTAAGACATCGGTTATAACCGACGTCTGAGTCCGCGACCAAACCATAACCGCCGGAGTTTTTATAACCGATGAATACAGTCGGAAATCAGACCAGGTTCTTCGACGATTTGCCCTATAAATTCACCCACAACCCACTGCAAACCTTTTCGCTCAAAACCACACCTTTTCTCGGCGTAATTCCACTCGCCGGAATTATTCTGTTCGTCGCCGGAAAACCGTTTTCCTCATTTCTGAGCCTTACTAAACCATTTGAACTTATACCGAAGTCACCCACATATTTTGTAAGCTTTCTGAAGTTTCTCTGCTGCAAGACACTCGTCGCCAGAGCCTATTGCTGTCGCCGGAGTTCTGCCGGAAAACAGAGGAAGATAGTCGGTATACCTCTTCGCCTAATTTCTTTTTCTTCTTACTTATATCACACCGTAATGAACTGAAACACACTAAAGATCATGTTTTAAACTTCGAACCAGTCTGTTGTCGATTCTGGTTATAACTCAGCGAAGAAGACGAAGTCATGGAACGTATATGTATAATTAAAATCAGGATATTACTCGGGTTAGACACACAGTCCAGCGGTGGACTGTGTGCACATTAAACATACAAACGTCTCGAGTTCGAATCCGGTTTCACACACGTCGCCTTAATAAAAATGATTTTTTTGATTAACCGAACCGGAGTCATACTGGTATATGTTAAGTATATTAATAACCGGAATAATAACCAAGTTAGACACACAGTCCAGCGGTGGACTGTGTGTATGTTTATATCACAGGTCACGAGTTCGAGTCCGGGCTACTGCACCGACTCGGACAGTTATCTATTCTTTTTAATTAAGACAGAAAAGGAAATAACCAATTTGTGTTTAAGTATAATAAAAATCAGTAAAGTTAACAAGTTGCACACACAGTCCAACGGTGGACTGTGTGTTAGTTTAAGCCACAGGTCCCGGGTTCGAGACCTGTGGAGCGCACCGTCCGAATTGATTTAAATCGTTTTTAAAAATAAAGGATTTATGTTTAAACATAATTAATATATATATATAATTAAAATCAGATATATAACGGGTTAGACATGTAGCTCAGTTGGTAGAGCTGCGTGCACGCGTACGGGAGGTCTCGGGTTCGAGCCTCACTCAGTGCACTTATATTCCGACTCGAACCGGTCAACGGTCAGGTCAACGGTCAACGGTCAGAAAAAGTCAAATTTTTTTATTATTTTTATTTAATTATTTTAATTAAAAATCAATTTAAAATACTTAAAAATAACATTTTTAAGGTTAGAAAATAGCCTTAAACTCACAAAAATACACCCAACAATCCTACTAAAATAGATTAATAAAATCCGTTTACTTACCAAACCATAATGCGATTTATCTAGGTTAAATCTCACTCATGGTTAAAACCACTTCGCGTGCATTCAACATCATCAACCGAACGCACCCACTGTGAGTGAATCTTACAACTCCCCCTTTTAAATTACACGTTTTGGGGTGTGTCATGTGTTATAAAAATAATTAACTTGTTTATTTAAACTTGTGCCATACCACATCATGATCTAAACTTAGATTGATTATATTGTTGTGATTACTTATTTCCTTTTGCCAAATCATATGAAACTCATTCATTAAGCCCATCAGTTCCTCGTGGGAGACGAGTTGAACAACGCGTGCTTCAAATCAAATTCATTATTGTTCATGTGTGTATCATTGAGTTTATATTGGTTGTAGTTGTGTCATTCATATTATCATGTTATGCAATTCATTCATTAGGCCCCTCAGTTCCTCGTGAGAGACGAGTTGAGCATCGCGTGCCTCTAAATGTTCCATTATTGTTCATGTGTGTTTTATTTAATATTTTATGATTGTTGAATAAGTTTTACATCTATTTTTATTCATGTTTGGTTGTGCACATATTTCATAATCAATTTAAATAAACTTGTTCGCCAACTTTATGTTGATCCAAAAACCCTTTTACACATGATACAGGTGAACAGGTTGAAGCAAGGAAAACATAGGATATGCCTTAGAAGAGAACAAAGAAGCTTAGATTGATAGTTAGAACATGTTGTAACATTTATTGTAAATTTCCATTAAATTGTAATTAATGAATATGAAATGCATAATAAATGTCATGAGCTTTGATGATAACCCAATCATGCCCCGATCACCTTTTCCGCTGCGGGTCGGGTGTGACATGCATCATGTGGTGGCATTGATAGCCGTAAAACATGGGGATATATACACTAATTGGCCTTTGTCTCGGTTGCTGAGTGTCATGTTCCTTATGTCGAAGGCTTGATGCAAACTACTATGGAGCCGATGCTCTCACTCTACGGGGTAGAGGTAAAGTTGTCTATATCTTACCCTTCTCAGACCCTAGCTTAGCTTTGCTATTAGTGGAATTTACTGGGTATAATGATGATGAAGTTGTTTGTAAGTAATGTCAAAAATAAACAATTGCAACGCATATTTCATACTTTCTTAAAATCAAAAGTCGGTGACAATTACTTTCACCAGCAACCTCCAAATTTGACAAAATGCACTTTAAGTCCTTTGCTTTTTTTGTAACCCCTCAACTTTTGCTAATAGCAATTTTGACCCTTATTTAGTTCATTTTGAAACCCCTCAATCTATGGTATTTCAAAAATGGTACCTCCTTTTTCCAACCCATGATACAACCTCTCAACTTTTATAAATTACAGTTTAACCCTACACTATTACTTCATTTTACAACCATATCAACTTTTCAAAATTGCAATTTTTATTTAAATTAAACTAATTCCTACATATTTCACTATTTCGTTAGCTAATTTCCTTTTTGAACAACTAAATTGCTATTGTATTTCAGAACTTTGTAAAATATCTTTTTGACCCACTCAAGTTTTCCTAAAATTTTGAATTTAACCCTTTCGTTCCTTTACCCAAAAAAAGTATTTTTACGTGCGTAATTTTATTTATGTGTCCGTACAAATTTAAGTTGGTTTACGTGTTGACGTAAACTTTTTTTTGGAAAGAAAGTCAGGTCAAATGTAATACGTTTTCGTCCTTACGTTTTCGGTTAGTCTAGGTTTCGCCGTAAATTTAGTTTTGTATCGAAATGTGGTCATATATAATATGTTCTCATTCGATGGTATAAATTTGAGTTACTCTACATTTCGGCCCTGCCGCAACGCGCTAGAGGCAAAATTTCAACCCTTGATGTGAATATGTCATTTGATTACACGTGTCAGTTTCCCTTTATACACGTTTTATGTTTTTTTGTACTTTTCTTATGTATGAGTCGGGTCATATATAAATATGTTATGATTGTACATTATAAAATTGATCACTTTACATTTTGATCCAAGCGCGATGCTGTTAAGTTAAATCGGATATGTTAAAACGCGCGTTTTCATGTGGTATATGCATCACATAACGCTTGAACACGTTCGTTCAATATTTACAATGTACCTACGCCGCACCGCGTGCAGGTCTAATTTACTAGTTTCGATAAAGATATATAATTTTGGCATACCCATACATTTCAATCAACAAGATACGTGCATGAGCTAAGGTTTGTTTATTTTTACTGTATTTTAGTTAAGTGAATAGTTGACATATCATGTCATAAACTGATCGGGCAACATATGTATACAAATACGATGTCCTATGATCTGTATACGAATTAGATGCAACGGCACATTAATGGCATAATTTGTGAATAAACGGAATTAGCCAAGCAATTTAATGTTGAGGATTGGCGTAAATCTGTAAGAGATCGTTAGTGAAATCAAGTCATTAGGTTTCTTATGGTATAACAGTAGAAACAAAAGTAATAGGTTGTCATGGAGTGATTGGCGTAAATTTGTAATTATGTAATTATGTTTGTTTGTTTGTTTGCCGCCTCTGTTTGGGGTTTGGCGCTGTTTTTTAATGAAGTTCTCCTTTAAAGAAAAAACCTAATGTTAAGGATAAACATGTTCCCCATCAAGTAGTTAGTGATGCTCTGGTTAAAAAAGGTGAAGGTCCTATGATTGAAAATAGGATTCTAGTTGTGGAACCAAGGACAAGAGGATGTTATAATAGAGACTTTGTGCTTGTAAACCACCCCACCATATATTCTCTTACACAATAAATGATAGATTTCTCATAATCTTTTTCAGACATCTTTCATTTTATTCTTAACCTTTTGATTTTATTACAAATAGCACATAATAAATCTTATCCATGTCAATATAAAAATAAAAAATAAACATGTTGGATTTACAACAATAAGCATCAAGATATATACAACGTTTTCGGAAATTGAGAATTTGAAGATTAAACTTTTTAAAGATTCTTTCTTGAAGTAATATAGCATCTTGCTTTGAAGATTTACCTTCCACTATGCTATTATATTTAAAGAACATCCCAACATGTATATTACATTTGATTTCTTCGTTCCATGTTAACATATGTGTTAGTAAGATTGATCGGGTTTTGGTGTGTGATTCTTTTTTGAGTAAGTGGCCTTTGGCGAGGTTTGAAGCCCTTCCGCGTTTTCTCTCAGATCATAGGCCTTTGTTGCTGTCGTGTTTGTCAGTGGATTTTGGTCCTTTACCATTTCGTTTTTATAATAGTTGGCTTTCGTGTGAAGTTATCGAGGATGTGGTAAATCAGGTTTATGGGGCCTATTCTTCGGGTGGCAGTAGCATGCGTAGATTGGCTGGGTTTTTTAAATCTCTTAAGGTTAGTCTCAAAGTTTGGAGTAAAGTAACAAAAGCTATAGAAGAAAGAGAGTTTATTATAGATAAGCAGGAGGTTGAAGCTATTGAGAAAATTGGGGAACACAGAACTCTCACGTTAGAAGAAAGAGAAAAAAGATCGGTTGGTAGATGGAGAATTAAAAAGTATGAAAAGAAGAGGTTGAGTGATTTGAAACAAAAGGCAAAGTTCAGATGGGCGAAAGTGGGTGATGAAAATTCCAAGTTTTTTCATGGTTTAATAAACTGTAGGAAAGCTAGTAATCGTATCAGCTCTCTTGTGATAAATGGGAAGATAGAATATGATCCTGTGGTGATAAAGGATAAGGTTAAGAAATGTTTTGCTTTGAGGTTTTTGGAACCTTGTTTGAGTAGGCCTTCTTTGGATGGTAGGGGGTTTAGACGTATCTCGGATGTGCAAGCTCAGTCGCTGGTTGACGTGTTCTCTAAATTAGAGATTAAGGATGTTGTGTGGGAGTGATAAGGCCTCGGGGCCTGACGGTTTTACGTTTAAGTTTATTAAGAAAATTTGGACCATTTTTGAAGTTTTTTTTTGCCGACGTCCTCAATGATTTTTATAGTAAAGCGTTTATCGAACGTGGTTGCAATGCTTCTTTTATAGCGCTGATTCCTAAAATCCGGGATCCAAAAGTAGTTAACGAGTTTCGTCCTATTTCGCTCATTGGGGTGATTTATGAAGTTATAGCGAAGATTCTTGCTTTGAGATTGAAAAAGGTGTTGAATGCTATTGTTGCTCCGGTTCAAACGGCATTCATAGAAGGTCGATCGGTTCTTGATGGGCCGCTGATATCTAGTGAAATATTATCATGGGCTAAAAAGAGCAAGCAAAAGATTTTTTTGTTCAAAGTGGACTTTGAGAAAGCGTATGATTCGATAAACTGGAAATTCTTGTTATCCAATTTAAAAGCGATGTGTTTTCCTATTCAGTGGAGAAGTGGACGGGGGCATGCTTGAAATCTAGTTGGGCTTCAGTGTTAGTAAACGGTTCTCCAACTACGGAGTTTCACTTGCAAAGAGGTCTTCGACAAGGTGATCCTCTTTCTCCATTTTTGTTTATTTTGGCTATGGAAGCCTTGGATGTCATTATGAATAGGGTGGTTTCGAGGGGAACTTTCAAAGGTGTTAATCTTCCTAATAAAAGGCCTTGTGTTTCGCATTTGTTTTATGCGGATGACGTGATTTTTATGGGTGTGTGGTCCGAAGAAAATATTAAAAACCTTAATCGGGTCCTTAGATGTTTTTATTTATGTTCGGGCTTGAAAGTTAATCTTGGAAAATCATCGTTGTATGGGGTGGGGGTCACGGAAGTGGAGGTTGTTGAGATGGCGAGTGTGTTGGGTTGTAGGGCGGGGAATTTTCCTTTTGACTTCCTTGGGTTACCGATAGGTGCAAATATGAAACGATTTCAATTTTGGAAACCTGTATTGATAAGTTTAATAAAAAGTTATCGGAGTGGAAAGCTAGATGGTTATCGTTTGCAGGAAGGATCGCCCTCGCAAAAGCGGTAATGGGAGCGCTTCCTAATTATTATTTTTCTTTGTTTCGGTCTCCAAAGAAAGTTTTAAGTATCCTTGATTCGATTAGAAGGGATTTCATTTGGGGGAGAAAGGAGGGTTTGTGTAAAATTCGGTGGATTAAGTGGAGTAAAATGGTTAAACCAAGAACGTGTGGGGGCTTTGGTATTGGGGATCTTAGGAGTGTGAATTTAGCGCTTTTGGTGAAATGGTGGTGGAAACTTAAGAGTGAGCCTAGCTCGCTTTGGGTAAGGGTTGTAGGTGCTATCCATGATAATAGAAGTAAAGCTAGTTTTATCCCAATTAACAGAAAGTTTACTGGTATTTGGAAAGATATTGTACTGGTGGAAAAGGATTTTGTGTCGCATGGCATTCGTGTAAAAGATAACTTACTGGAAACTGTTGGTTCCGGGCTTACTGTTGGTTTTTGGTCCGCTTGTTGGGCGCCAAGGGGTGTGTTGTTAATGGAGCGTTTTCCTGCTATTTATAAGATTGCTAAACATAAGAAGGTGTGGGTTGCGGATAATGTGGTTAAAACTGATAACGAGTTGCAGTGGAATATTAGGTGTGACCGGCCACCTGGTAATGAAATGAAGAATGGGCTCAGTGGGCTGAATTGTTGAAAGTGTTATATGATATGAAGTTTGTAGGGGATGCCGATGTGTGGGGTTGGAAAGTTGATCGGAATAATGTCTTTAGTGTGGCCGTAGTTAGGGAGCAAGTCATGAAAAGCTTGTTTTGTGTAGAAGACGAGTGGTAGTTTTGGAATAACTGGGCTCCGCCGAAGGTTAATCTCTTCGTTCGGAGAGTTGTGCTAAAAAGAATTCCGGTCAAAGAGGAACTCATCAAAAGAAGAGTGCCAGTTCAAAACTCGGTGTGTTTGAGGTGTGATGTTGCGCTTGAGTCTTGGAGCACCTTGTGTGCAACTGCACTTTTTCAAAAGATGTATGGCGGAATATTTTGGCGTGGCTAAATCTTCCAACTGGTGCAATTTTTGGGACGGGTCTGGATGCTTTGGTTTTTGTTGAAGGTAGAAAAGGGCCGAAAGTTTGGAAGAAGGTCATCAACCTCATTTTTCAGACGACCATATGGCACTTGTGGAAGGTCCGCAATAAGGAGTTTAAAGGGGTTTTATTATCCGGAAACGTAGGTCGATGAAATTAAAGTTGAGTCATTTCTTTGGTTAAAGAGTAGGTCTAAGTTCGATAAGTTAGATTGGGGTAGATGGGTGGACTTCAATGTTAGAGATTTCATTATTTAGTTTGGTGTTTGGGGGGTGTTTTTGCCGTTTTCTTCCTGTTTGTTTCGGTTCTGTTCGGGTTTTACAGCATATGCTGGCCTTATTCTATAAATCATAGAAGTTTTGCTGTTAAAAAAAACATAACTTGGGCTCGTCACTTGTTGGATAAACACATCACATACATATTGGAAGACTTTTAAACCATTATATATAATAGATAATTACATTACAAATTAATACATTTACAAATAACTAATGAATAAAAGCTTTTAAAAATATTCGCTAACCTAAAATGTGGACGTCCTTTGTTAATGACAGATAGCTTTAGATGTCACGTCATCAATCATCTAAACTAATCTTAAAGCACGCACTAAAATGGTTCACTATACTAATAAGTTCATAAGTAGAAATAACTTTCAGGTAACTTACATAAATTAATTGTTCAATGTTTATATTCTTCCAAAATCGCTTATTACAAATATATGATACACCCCAATTCCCTTATCACTTTCCAATCCCAATGCCAATCAAAATCCACAATAACATAATCCACCTAAGTTTATCATTTAATCATGTACAAAATATAACACATAAATTATAAAAAGTACAAAATCAACCTTTTTTATGTACTAATGTTAGAAATAGTGAGTATCCTGGAGTTACTAATTATACACGTACAGGTCATAGTTACAGGATCACAACGTTCATAAAGACTCATTCACCTGAAGGCTCGGACTAAATGGTTAGAAGAAAGACGTTGAAGCCGCTATACCTGGTCAATAACGTTTGTTAGGGAATATTCCAAGGCATCCCATCATTTTAGGAGAGTTTGTTTTCTTTGTAACTATAAATATTGGATAACCAGATCGATAGGACACAACACTCACATTCGCTACTCTCAAGTTCTCACACTTTTTCTCACATTTATACACAAACACACTACACTAGCAATTCTTGTAACACTTAGCAACGATCTGGAATTATCCTGCACTGTATCCTGAGTTTTGGAGTAATAAGAAGAACAAGGCAGCTGCGATTGTCAGCTCCCGAGGTTTTATGCCGGAGATCTAGATTGATCAAGGGCTTTCCTCGTACATCTCCTGTCAACCTTTACATTTTTGCTCATTGTTTGATTATTGATACAACTCGATATCCTGAGCCGTATCCTGAAAACTGTTTTTACAAACAAGCAAACCAACACTTTTTTCATAAACACCATTAGCACACTACCTCATAAAACTAATTTGATCACTAAATTGCTTCGGTAATTTTTTACCAAAACAATTTGGTGCCCACCGTGGGGCAAGTGGTGCTATTTCTACGAAAAGCTTTGTTAAAGTCATTACTTGGCTTTTGTTTTCAAAACTTTTTTCACAACTGTTTTTTTATGGCTTCGAAATCAAACATGAGCTCTTCCTCCACGCCTGCTACAACCTCTGCTACAACCGGTTCGGTGCTTCCACCACCTCCATCCCGAGACGCTCTGCCTGTTCAGAATGTCTACAGATCTGGTGTCCCAGGGAGAATCCTATTATGGCTTCTAATGATGAAAGTTTAGCTTTGTTTGGTAATATACAGGATCATATGAAGCAACAGCAGGAAACTAACCAAACAATAATGAGAGAAATACAACTCTTGCAGTCCAACTCCAAGAGACCAGCTGAGGATGTTGTCACTCCCTTGCAGCCCAGGAATCTGAACTTTAGTTCAGCGGTGTACATTGAAGATAATCAGGGCAACGTTGTACCAAGTCATTCCCATAGCAATGTTCCTGAGATACCCTCATCAGCCAGGATATCGACTGTGAGGGGCCCAGGACATGCTCCAGGATATGGCCAGAATCAACAGGCTGGTAACCTTTCTAATAATGTTAATACTCTTGCTACTAACAATGTTGGATATTCGCAGGATACAAGTGTAACCTCAGCACTATCCAGAGAGCTTTAGAAACTGAAGGATATGATATCAAGTGTACCCGGGGTAGTGCAGCCCATACCGGAAGTATCCCAGGATAGCCACAACATATCCGCTTTGCTCGCCACATTTGTGATGCCGAAATCCTGAAGAGATTTCAAACCCCCAACATGAAGCTTTATGATGGGACGACGGATCCTGAAGAACATATTGCCCAATATAGGGAGAGGATGGAAGTGAACCCTATTCCACCAGATCTTAAAGAAGCATGTCTCTGCAAAGGCTTCGGCTCCACTCTGACAGGATCAGCCCCGAAGTGGCTCTTAAGCGTTCCACCTCATTCAATTACATCATTTGCTCGTTTGGTCAATTTTTTTAATAGTCAATTTTCTTGTAGTAGAAGCTTTGAAAAACTAACAAATGACCTCTACAGGATAACACAGGGACCTCAAGAATCCCTTAGGGATTATGTGAACAAATTTAGTAGGGAATCCTTAGATATCCCACATCTTGATGTTGCTACGGCTGTACAGGCATTCAAGATGGGATTACAAAAGGATTCTCCTTTTTATCAGGATCTTGTGATGAATCCTTGCAGGAACTTGGACGAAGCTCGAAACAGGGCCCTAAGATATATCAGGCTTGAAGACGACAAGAAAATGCAAGAGAGGATGAATTCATCCTCAACATACGAGTCAACTAACAGAAAGTCAGAATCATCGTACAAGCCATATCGCTCTAAGCCATATGGCAGGAATGACAGCAAGAAAGTGAACGTTGTTGAGGATGAAGATCCTGAGGACTATCCTGAGTTGTCAGAATATTGTTTTTCTGTTAATACTCCTGAATTAATATATGCCATGCAGGGTTTAGGAGATAAGGCAAGGTGGCCAAGGAAGAATCAACAAAAAGCTGATTGGAAGGATAAGTCCAAGTGGTGCGCCTTTCATGAAGATCTTGGAGATGTAACGGAAGATTGCATAGCCCTGAGAAAAGAGATAAGCTATCTGCTAAGCAAAGGCTACTTAAAAGATCTCATCGGAAGGAAGAAGAATAAGGGTCAAGATACTGACAAAGATCCTGAACGAGCAGCATCACCTCCCCCAGACGCCAAGATCATCAACTTTATATCCTGAGGATCCGATATATGCGGAACCTCTTATTCTGCAGCTAGGAGGCATGCCAAAGAGGCAAAGGCAGAAAGAGGGGACAAGCCGATGAGGGTGACATCACTTACAACCGACAAAGTGATAACGTTCGATAGTGAAGACCGGGATAGCATTCAGGATCCTCATCATGATGGTCTGGTAATCACTTTGTATATTGCTAACCATTTTGTGCGCAGGATACTGGTGGACAATGGCAGCTCGGTCAACATCATACAATTAGAGACCCTGAAGAGGATGAACATCCCAGAGATGGAGATTACCTCGAAGTCCACTGTACTTGTAGGGTTTAGTGGAGAAGCAAAGAACACGGTTGGGGAGATAAAGCTGCCTGTATATGTTGAAGGAATGAATTCGATGCAACGATTTTGTGTCATGGATTCATTGTCCTGCTATAATATTATATTAGGCAGGCCATGAATTCATGATATGAAGGCTGTACCTTCTACCTATCATCAATGTGTCAAGATCCCTACTCCTTGGGGGGTAGTCAAAGTGGAAAGTGACCAACAGGAGGCGACGGAATGCTACTCCTCTTCGATGAAGGCATCAACAAAATCCAGGGCAGGATAGCAATTAAAGATACAAGCCCAGGATATCGTGGAGACTTCGGAGCAGGATGTTAAAAAAGTTATCCTGGACCAGAATAATCCAGATATCTCGGTGCTTGTAGGAACCAATATCCCTCAGGATATTGAGAATCAGCTTACTAACTTTTTGAAATGCAGGATGTCTACGTTTGCATGGAAACACGAAGATATGACAGGTATATCAAAAGATATTATAACTCACAAACTTGGAATTGACAAATCTTTCAAGCCCGTTCAACAAAAGAGAAGGAAATTCGCTCTGGAAAGGAATGCGATTATACAAGAGGAGGTTGAAGGGTTGTTGAAATCCAAGATGGTTAGGGAAGTTAAATCTCCTAAGTGGCTAGCAAACATAGTTGTGGTCCAAAAGAAGAATTGGAAGTGGAGAGTTTGTGTAGATTACACAGACCTCAATAAAGCTTGTCCTAAAGACCCATTCCCATTACCTCATATAGACTCGATGGTAGATGCAACTGCTGGTCATGAAATGTTGACCTTTATGGATGCATCCTCAGGATTTTAGCAAATCCAGATGGAGCCATCCGACCAAGAGGATACACCATTCATGACACCCACAGGTATATACTGTTAAACTGCCATGCCTTTAGGTTTAAAAATGCAGGAGCAACATACCAGAGGCTAGTCAATATGATGTTCAAAGACAAACTGGGGGACACAATGGAGGTCTATATCGACGATATGATGGTAAAAGCCAAGAAAGCCGAGGATCACCTCCAGGATCTTGAATGTGCTTTCAATATCCTGGATCAGTAGCTGAATCCTGCAAGTGTCACTTCAGAGTGGGGGCGGGAAAATTTCTAGGATATATGGTGACCAAGAGGGGAATAGAAGCAAGCCCAGAACAGATTAAAGCTATCCTGGATCTCAAATCACCTTCCAACATGAAGGATGTGCAGAGATTACCAGGACGGGTAGCAGCGTTGAACAGGTTCATATCAAGATCCTCGGAAAAATGCAAGAAATTTTACAATATTCTGAAAAAGAACAAAAAGTTTGAATGGGGAGAAAGACACGAAGTTGCTCTGCAAGAGCTGAAGCAATATCTTTCAAGTGCACCCCTGTTGATGAAGCCCGAGGATGGTGAACCCTTATCCCTATACCTTGCCGTATCGGGAAACACAGTAAGTGTTGTCCTGGTAAAGGATCATGAAGGTCAAAAGTATCCTGTTTATTATGTTAGTAAAAGTTTGTTAGATGCTGAAACTAGACATTCACACTTAGAAAAGTTGATATTAGCTCTAGTCATGGCATCAACTAAGCTTAGACATTACTTTGAAACTCATAGGATTTATGTCTAAACCAATTATCCTGTTAAAAATGTGCTTAGGAAACCTGAGATGTCTGGTAGGATGGCTAAGTGGTCCGTAAAATTAAGTACATACGATTTAGTATATGAACCTAGGAATGCTATCAAGTCTCAGGCTTTAGCAGACTTTGTGGCTGATTTTAGTAGTGATATTCAAAATGAGGCTGACCTAGAAGTACAACAATTAGATGAGAATTCAGGATCTTGGATATTATATACTGATGGTACATCTAATGTCAAAGGTGTAGGATTAGGGATACTACTAAAATCGCCACACGGGGACATATTACCCCAGCCAATTAGATGTGAATTTCCTGCTATGAATAATGAAGCTGCGTATGAAGCCCTAATAGCAGGACTAGAATTGGCTAAGAATATGAATGTTAAATGTTTACAAGTGTATGTTGATTCCCTGTTGATTACTAACCATTTCAATGGATCTTATGCAGTCAAAGGTGAAAAGTTAGCTGAATATCTTGAAATTGTTAAAAAGTTAGCAGGATATTTCGAAAATTTTACACTTGAACAGGTACCAAGAGAAGAAAATGCTGAAGCAGATGCTCTAGCAAATTTAGGATCCACTGTCAGGATACCGGAATGAACTCAGATACCAATACTACATATCCTGTATCCCGCTATGAAACTTTTCAAATCTCAGGATAAGGAAGTAATAACTATCCAGGATCCTGGTGATGGATATCATGAGGAAAATCCTGAATCCTGGATGACTCCAATTGTGAAGTACCTTAAAGAAGGAGATATCCCAAAGGACGAGAATCCCAAAGCTTTCAGAATGAAGGTATCCCGCTTTACTATTATAAATAATGTTTTGTATAAAATATCCCTTACAGATCCATATCTGAGGTGCCTGGAAGCTCCTGAAACCAAAGAGGTACTTCAGGATATACACGAAGGAGATTGTGGCAACCATACTAGGGGCATATCTTTATTCTCGAAAGTGTTGAGAACAGGATATTACTGGCCAACCATGAAAAAAGATGCTGCGGAGTATGCTCGAAAGTGCGATGCATGTCAAAGATACAACAATATACTACATCAGCCTGCTGAACCATTATATCCCATTACATCTCCATAGCCATTCATGAAGTGGGGAAAATACCTAAGGCTCCGGGAGTAAAGGTCTTCATGCTGGCAATGACGGATTATTTTTCCAAGTGGGTTGAAGCAGAAGCCTTTGACCAAGTAAGGGATCAAGAAGTGGTATCTTTCATCAAGAGGAATATCCTGACAAGATTCGGCATACCGGCCGAGATGATTTGTGATAATGGCTCTCAATTTATCAGCAAAAGAACCACGGATTTTTGTAAAAATTGGGGAATCAAGATGATCACATCAACACCGGTGCATCCTCAGGCCAATGGACAAGCAGAATCCTCCAACAAGATAATTGTCAATAACTTGAAGAAAATGTTAGGTGCCAGAAAAGGAAGATGGGCTGAGGAACTCTCATTTTTCCTATGGGTTGATAGAACAACTGTGAAGAATGCTACTGGGCAAACTCCATTTTATTTATTTGGGGCAGAAGCAGTGATTCCAACAGAAATGGTGATACCTACAGCAAGATCGAGCCTTTGGGATCCTGAAGCAAATCCTGAAGTCTTATGTCAAGAACTAGATACTGTTGACGACACAAGGGATGCAGCAAAACTAAGGATGGCAGCTTATCAACAGATGATAGCCAAGTCATATAATAAAAATTGAAGGACTAGGAGGTTCCAAGTTGGAGATTGGGTATTGAGAAAACCATTCAAAACACAATCATTCCTGCCGACGACAAGTTAGCCCCAAAATGGGAAGGACCATATGAAATTGAATCAGAGTCAGGAAAAGGAGCATATCGACTCAAGACTATGGAAGGGGATATGTTGCCAAGATCCTGGAATGCTATACATCTTAAGCTTATTTCAAGTGAGTTTAGGATTTACTTTCTGACTCAGGATGGTATGAATTCTATCTCTTTTAAATATGTTTAATTTAATATTCTTTGAAACCCAATACTGACTTAAGCATCGGAGGGGTGTTAGCTAAGCTAACACCCACCTTGGTTTAAAGGTGTTTTGTAGGATACTTTTTAGGATATTACTCCAAGATATGTACTCAAGACGGATCGAAAGACTAGAGGATTGGCCCCCTCTCTCACGTTTAAGGGATTCAGATCCCTTCACAGGTTTAAAGGTATTCACCTTTTTCCCGATTGGGTTTAACCACCTCTCCCGGAGCGCAAGTATCCGGGTATAGTGCAAGATAGCGGGACCAATTCATGTAACAGTGGCTGACAATTTCGTTATTATTGGATATATCCTGGATCCTTAAGGTATATGAGGATTGATCACCCTCTCTCGCGAAAGGGTATTTTCATACTCTCAAAGGTTTAAAGGTTTTCACCTTTCTAAGTCTTGGAATTTATACACTCCCGCCTATAGCGCATGAAAACAAGGGTTTAACCCCAGGATACTAAGGGTTTATCCCCAGGATGTTATGGGTTTATCCCCAGTAAAACGAAAGTTTTCAACAAAAACCAAAGATATGGCATGTTATGATTGTGTTCACACACGTCCTTTGTGAAGAAAAATCACTAAGTCAAGAAATACTCAAGTATGTCATTCGTTGATGCAATATCCTGCACAGACAGGGGACATCCATGCTAGGGACATCTATGCTGGGGACATTGCATATGATTTGAAGATTGAGGTTGAAAATTATTGCCTAAGTGTCTCTGGTATGAATTTTTATTTTTCAAGTTTTGAAACCCTTATCTAAATAGTCTAAGTTCTTTTATAAGGTCATATTTAACTAAGTTTTTGTCTAACGTGATAAAATATTAAACATTTCATCAGTATCCTGACCAGGATATTTGATCAGGATATTCAAAGCATATTTTTCGAAATAAAAACATAACAACGGTAGATAAGGTCAAAAGATTAATCTATTATTAGCAACCCAAAATGTCACACTCTTGGTTTCGTCTTAAACCAAGACCCATCCACCAAGAGTATGATAAAGTCTAAAGCATATGAACATTGATGACCAAAGGCTTCGTCCTGGAACCTAGGATCTCTCCACCTTTGGCCATCATATTATGCAGAAAATATAAATTGTTTGAAGTGCAGAAAAAGTAAAGTGTTTAAAGGGGGTACAAACCATTCAGATCTAAAAAAGTGGGCTCCGGCCTAAGCAACACTATCCATCATTGCCCACCTCGATGCTCTCACACAGCAGCATCCTCACCAACCTTCACCGCCTCCTTACCCTCAGCATCCCGACCAGCATCACCACTAGCATCCGCTCCAGCATCAGCCCCAGAATCCACGATAGCTTCAACCGCCTTTGGAGGCTCCTCAACCGCCGGTTTGGCAATGCGCTCTACGGGTTTGCCACCAAGGTCCTTCAGTTTTGCCTCCCAAGCTTCAATGTCCCAGGTAGGGCATTCAACGCCCATAGCTCTGTCTTCATAAGCCATCTTTAGCCTAGCTTGAAGAAGGGAGATGACAACGGAACCTTTGAGGCCTTCCTGGTAGGAGATCAGATTTTGTTCATGTTGAAGTTGAGCGGCGTCCAGTTTAGCCTGAGCCTCTTGAGCTACCTTCTCCTCGGCAAGCTTTGCATTCCAGATCATCGCCTTGAGTTTGTCTTCGTAATGATGTGACATGGCCTCGGTGATTTTCCTCTGATCCTCATTGGCGATCCCTGCCTTCTTTAGTTTGACCTCAGATGCCTTGACAGAATCACAAGCCATGACCTGGAGATGTGTCAGGCGTTCGTGACCCTACAATGTCAGGTATGAATGTCAGTATAATTAACCAGGATATCAATTCAACATATATCGCAGGATATAGAATGGGAATTCTACGTTTAAAAGGAGGTCATGAGGCTCAGATTCTACATATATCGCAGGATATAGAAGCTGAGGATCATTACCTTTTAAGAAGGAAGTCTGAGGTGAGCTGCAAAGGTTCTTGTGGAAAGAGAGGCTTAATCCGAGTTTTTTTCTTGAAATAAGGGGCGTGAAGTAAAGAACTTGACAGCTGTTGAACTGGAAGACGGCTTCGATGCGGCTGAAGTCTTGGAGCTTGACTTTTTCTTCGCTGGTGCAGGTCGGAGTAGCTATCAATTCCTCAAGATCGAAAACCTCAGGGGTCTTAGCTGATGCTGCATACAGGGAGGTAACTTTAGACCTAATAATTCAATATCCTGTCTAACAAAATATGCAGGATATCAAACAGGATCCTTACCAGACATGTTCGAACTTGAGTGTTGGGTTGAAGATGTTGGAGGCGGAATGAAACTTCTTTCGGAATCTGGAAGCTGATAGATTGCTTTGATCCTCTTCTCTGAATCAGCAAGCGAAGTGCTAGTTTCCTAAAGTCAGCTGCACAAAACATAAGGAAGATATTAAGCAAGATATTGAATAGGATATATCTAAGGATAACCCTAAAACCCTAGTTCCTACCCTTGGTTAACCACTTCACCGGATAATCCGCTCCACCAAGGATCGAACTTCTTTTCACGAAAAAGAATTTGGATTTCCATTCCTCTTCGTTCCTAGTGGCTCGGAGAATCAGAGGTCGTTAGAGTGGAGTAAAACAGAACCTGCTGGACCATGGATCTCAACCGGTATGCTAATGGAAGATCATTGACACAAAGCTCAGGAATGTGCTCGTTCTTGATGTGATCAAGAACAGCAAAACCCTCCAGAGCATGGCATGGTTTGGCTGAAACTAAGGCGGTGGTGTGAAAGAAATCAGTGATGAAATCAGAAAAGGGAAATCGAAGGCCCAAGGTAAATGGATAAGCGTTGAAGAAGAGCCACTCATCGGATACCACCTGACCGGATTTCCCGGTCATATGGCCGGAATACCTTCCCTTCCGGGAAGATACCCGAAATCTTGAGGGCCGACAGGTGAGCATTGTCGAATGAACACACTTCTTTATCAGGATTTTGAAAAAGGTTTTGTGGCGTGAACGAAGGTGCAGAATCACCGGCGCTTGATCTCGTCTGTCTTGTCATATCTTCGCCGGAATTAGAGAATAGGAAGAAGGAAAAGAATGAGGAAAGAGAGAAATGGGTTACCTCTTGATTTCTCGGTGAAGCCAAATGAAGATAAAGATGAATCAATATAGGGGGATGATGAGTGTTTATAGGCTGAGTAGTTGCAAGTTGTCACATCAAAGTCTCATCTCGTAATGACCTTGAAATTCGTGAAAAATGTAACCGTTGATGCTCAGTATCCTCAAAAGGTAACATTTTTGGGGACAATTGTTATGGGTGAAATTCTGAGCCCATATCCTGACTTTGTTATTTCTGGTTACGATCAGGATACCGGACCAGGATATTGGTAACGTCCTGGTGCAGTATCCTGGCAGTTACTAATTATACATGTGCAGGTCATAGTTACAGGATCACAATGTTCATAAAGACTCATTCACCTGAAGACTCGGACTAAATGGTTAGAAGAAAGACGTTGAAGCCGCTATACCTGGTCAATAACATTCGTTAGGGAATATTCCAAGGCATCGCATCATTTTAGGAGAGTTTATTTTCTTTGTAACTATAAATATTGGATAACCAGATCCATAGGACATGACACTCATATTCGCTACTCTCGAGTTCTCACACTTTCTCTCACATTTATACACAAACACACTGCACTAGCAATTCTTGTAACACTTAGCAACGATATGGGAATTATCCTGCACTGTATCCTGAGTTTTGGAGTAATAAGAAGAACAAGGCAGCTGCGATTGTCAGCTCCCGAGGTTTTATGCCGGAGATCTAGATTGATCAAGGGCTTTCCTCGTACATCTCCTGTCAACCTTTACATTTTGCTCATTGTTTGATTATTGATACAGCTCGATATCCTGAGCCGTATCCTGAAAATTGTTTTTACAAACAAGCAAACCAACACTTTTTTCATAAACACCGTTAGCACACTACCTCACAAAACTAATTTGATCACTAAATTGCTTAGGTAATTTTTGACCAAAACACACACCATGTCTACCTCCAAGCTACACCCCAAGACCAAAACAACAATCCGGAAGACAAGCACGGGGTCGTGCCATCTAGACACGGGGACGTGCCCCACCACGGAATGTGTTCAGAGGTCATACAGATTAAGACAAAACAATGCAGACCAGAGACACGGGGGTCGTGTCACACGGACACGGGTCGTGGTCAACTCTCAGATACATTGAATCTCCCAATGGACCCCACGAAGTGGACCATGGGGTCGTGCCTACTGTCTCACGGAGCCTGTGTGCATACGATCTGACACTGGGCATTAAATGAAGATAGAGAAAGAAGGGACACTGGGCCGTGTGGAGGGACAAAATTCACCTATAAATAGAGGGGCTTGGTCACTTCCAACCCATCCCTTGGTAAACCACTTCTCTCCCACTTTCAATCATTCCACCACCACTCCAATACCATCATCCACCACATTCCTCAGTTGACCACTTTTAGAGTGTGTTTAGTAGTCTCGGGATCCAATATTGATCGTAAGAGTTCTTGTCAATCAAAGGCCATGTGTAACACCCCGAAAACGGGTTTGGTAATATAAAATATATATATATATATATATAAACATGAGTTGGTCATAACAAGGGTAACGTAACTAGGAATAATTAACCTAGTTAGTCATATGTTTGAAAACAATAAGAAACATCAATAAATGCTCCTTTTAAATAACTTGTAAACTATAGGGACTAAAATGGGCAAAACATAAAAGTGTTTTAATTAAATTAAATAAAAACCAAAACAAACACACATTATCAGGAGCACAAGAAGGGTACTTTCAAAACCCTAAAACTCACAAAATTCAACAAAATCAAAGATGAATCAAGCTAAAAATTGGGGCTTTAACTAATTTCGTGATCACCCAAGTTAGGAGATCACTAGGTATGTTGAATTTTGTTATTTGGTGATATTTTGAAATTCTAATTAACATTCATGAACGAAATTCTGGTATGAATAATGAATGTTATAGTGAAATTGATATGAGTACAAGTTTAGGAACAAGCCCTAGATGAATACATGTTGATTTAGTGCCATGAATTAGTGTTTCGGTTAACTAATCATGTAGGTTCTAAGTGGGTTTTATGATAAGATGAAGAACACTAGAATTTTGGTCATGAAATTAGTGTTGTTTGATTTCCATGAAGTGAATCTAGGTGTTGTTATGCATGCTAGATATAATGAATTTGAAAATGATGTTAATCTTGGAAAAAATAACTAGTTAAGAACTAGTTTGTAAATATGTAAAATTATGCTCATTAGGTGTTTGTTAAAATGCCTAAATGAAAGCTAAAGTGTTGAAATTTCGAGTAAAACGCGTACTTGAATAACATGGCACGTTATGCGAACTATGAAGCGATAAGGGTTCTAAACATGATGTTGATTTAGACTTAATTATGTATATCAAGTGATCAAAGTTAGTTAACTTTTGGAAAGTTAAACTAACCAATGGCGAAGTCGAATAGTGGTTTCGACATAGAAAATACGTAAGGTGGAATAGTCGTGATTGTTAATGACTAATCTTTGTAAATGATGACGATAGTGATGCTTAATGAGCTAGGTGGAGGCTTGGGAAAGAAGCGGGTCAAACAGATCGAGTACGCGGAAAAGAGCATAACCGGATGCAAGGTAAGTAAAGCTTACACCCATTTGTAGTATATGTAGTTGCATTATAGGCGATAAATACAACAGTGGCTTATGATTCGAAAAACAATGGGTTCCGACATGAACCGGAATGAGTAGGAACGAATAAAAACGATGAAAACCAAGGTTAATGGTAAAAAAGAGGCAAAATGGTAATTTAGTCATGAATTGACTAAGAATTTATAAATTTTCTTAATATTACCTAGTAGCGTAACTAGTAAAGGGAAACGTGTTTTAACTAAAACCATTTCATTTTTATGAAATGTAGGTTGCCTAAAAGTATCGGATGTCGATCAAGCTCAACGAAGAACCGAACACGATCAAGATACAAGCTTCCAGACTATGTTTCGTCGTCATTTTAAACGACGACTTATAAATATGATGGTGAAATGATTTAAATTCTTAAATGTTTTAACAAACCCGCATTTTTCACATGTATGTGTAATAGCAATTACACAATTCTAGTGGAACCTATATGAAATCGTATAAATGAACTAAGGGTCTTACAAGTTGGTAATCAGATCTCAAGGTTAAAGTGTAAAGTGTTCGGTTAGCGGCTTGATCGCATAATCCGGTAAGTATATTTATATTAATGGTCTAGCATGTTAAAGTGTTAAAACAACACATAAGGTTATCGTGTAAATACACGTTACCCCAATTAAACCGATGAAAGTCCAATATAACTAACGAATTATGTGTGTTAACGTATCGTAAAAGCCTTGTATTATAGTACATGCGCTTGTTAATGTTAACATTACTAATATTTTGTAAACTTTTTAGCTGAAAGACACTCGCATATGAAGATGGCGAGAGTTTAACAATTTACGGATATGACGGAGGAACGGTCCGAAGTATGACAAGTAGAGCATCCTCACCAAGGACCTAAATCGCGTAATAATAGCGAGTAAGGGTAATGGCAAGGAAAGCCCGTTAGAGCAAGCATTTGCCAGGTGCACGTTTTAAATTTATTGTCAAATAATATGCAACAAATACGTAGAGACTGGCTGTTGCGTATGTAAGATAAGAACTTGAAAACTTGAATAGGATAACTATCCAGATGATGTTTCCACGAGAAATTAAGTAAAAATATGTGTTATTCACGATTGTGAATAACAAGAAAATGATAGAATTAGTTTATATAGAAACTTGAACGGAAGTAATTAACCAAGTAAGTATTCTCAATATGAATAATATTGAGAATAGTAACAATCACATTAACGAATGTGATTGTAAAATAGTTTGATAAAAAGGAAAACATTTTATATGTTCAAAAGCAAAACGAGTAAAACTAATGATTGTTGTTTAGAAATTAAATAATGATTTACAGAATGAAATCAAAGATATGGAAATAAATAGAGGCATTACTTGCATGTGGCGTGATGTGAAAATTATAAAAAAGTCATGTGTACCATGTGTTGATCGCTTACTCTGGCCAAGTAAGTAGTGAACACATGATACCATGAATTTCTTATAATGAACACATTTACGTCCGATGTAGTACGGATGGGACAAATGGGACGAATAAACAAAAAGGTACCCAGACGGATCAAATAAGCATAATGCTTGATAATAAATGTAAACGCAAACCGGGTAACGGAAGCATACTACATTAGAATAATGAGCCCGGGATAAGGGACAAGGATCAATGAATGAAGATACAAACCGACTAATGAGAATATTAGGGCATTCGGATAAAGTCTGATTGTTCATAAGCGATGGAATTCACACGAACAAATCAAACGATTGAATAAAAGAATAAAGGACTTGGTTGAATAAAAGCGATGGATTTCGCTAAGACGACCAAATAAGCCAAAACGAAGTCTTAATGCATACCAAAATGGTTGCTTTGATAAGGACTTTGGTAAAAATACCGATAGATGGGTAGGATTCCAAATATATGCGTAAACCAAAAGATGGGAACGCGAATTAAAAGTCAAAAGACTCGGATTATGAGTTAAGACTAGAAGACGATGAATTTTGCAAACAGAAATTTTGATAACTATGTTCAACTATTTCGAGGTTGAACGGGGAAAAATAAAGAATAAGGTTTGATTATTCGTAGCTGATGGATTTCACGCGAACAAGTCAAACGGGTTAAATAAAGAGTAAGGTTCAATTGTTCATAAGTGATGGAGTTCACACGAACGAGTCGAACGAGTCAAAAGAAGTATAATGATTGAATGTAAAAGTAAACGCAAACTAGGTAACGGGAGCGTTATAACAAAAGAATAATGAGCCCGGTAATGGTACATGATTAAATGTACATGTAGACGTAAACCAAATAACGGGAGCGTTAAAATATTAAAATAGAGAACCCGAATAATGGGTCGTAAAGAAATATGGGTATAAACCGGATAACGGTAAGTGGAGAACAAACAGATGCGTAAATGCCGTAAGAAGTCATAGAGTCGGAAGAATAGTAAAAAAAATGAATGTAGCCTCAGACTACGGTCAAAGTCAATAGAACTCAAAAATAAAATAAATGATTTTTTTAAACTTAAAGAGGGTGCCTTGACACCAAAAATATTTTTTTAGAACAAAAAAAAGTAAGGGAATGATCTACGAGATCACCATAACTTTTTGGTAGTAAACAGTGCGAAGGTCTACGGGACTGAATGACCCACGGGTCATGAGTAAAAAGAAATGAACTAAAGGGGCCTCACCTTAAAAAGGTGAAAACCTAAGGAAATAGCCTACGAGACTAAGTGAAAGAACCTATGGGTCACTTGGGTAAAGCGTGGGAACTGGTTAAGATTCCTCAAGTAATATAATAACGGAAAAGAATAAAATTCTTGATTGTCAATTTCTTGATATGAGTAATTGACGTAAGTTAAAGAGTCAAAAGAAACGTTTTAACGAGCTTAAATAGGATGAAATGGTTTAGGAAATGATTAACATTAAAAGAAATAGGTCTTGACACCAATAGGTGTAAGGCGATAAATTCAAAAGGAAGATTTTTTTGTATGAAAAGTTCATATAAAGTTAAACATGACGTGATGCGATGCGATCAGGGTCTAGAAATGTAATATAGAATATAATCACGTTGTAACGTGAGTTACGGGATGGGAGATCATAAACACACAAAAGGCCGGTGATGGCAATGTAGTATACCCGAATGACGGGGTATAAAGTGACGGTGACTAATCAGTCTAGCCGGTAAGACCATTCAAAGTCAAAATAGTGTTATGACTTTACAAAGCGCCTGTCAATATAGGATTAGCATGGAGAAAACATGTTGACGGACTCATAAGACCGAGTGGTCAAGTGACAACTCGGTCTAATAGGCGACAAAGATAAGAAATACAAGATAAAAGTTACGGTCCATGAGGACTTACACATGAAAGACGCACACATCAATGCAAATGATAACTTTTGACCAAAAGAATGAATGTCTTGAAAACGAAACTAAGTTCGTTTGGTCTAACCAATGAACTACGTAAAGAAGGTTTCGGGGATGAAACCTATTTAAGGGGGTAGACTTGTAACACCCCGAAAACGGGTTTGGTAATATATATAATATATTATATATATATATATATATAATATATATATATATATATATATATATATATAAACATGAGTTGGTCATAACAAGGGTAACGTAACTAGGAATAATTAACCTAGTTAGTCATATGTTTGAAAACAATAAGAAACATGAATAAATGCTCCTTTTAAATAACTTGTAAACTATAGGGGCTAAAAGGGGCAAAACATGAAAGTGTTTTAATTAAATTAAATAAAAACCAAAACAAACACACAGGTCGAATATCATCAGGAGCACAAGAAGGGTTCTTTCAAAACCCTAAAACTCACAAAATTCAACAAAATCAAAGATGAATAAAGCTAAAAATTGAGGCTTTAACTAATTTCGTGATCACCCAAGTTAGGAGATCACTAGGTATGTTGAATTTTGTTATTTGGTGATATTTTGAAATTCTGATTAACATTCATGAACGAAATTCTGTATGAATAATGAATGTTATAGTAAAAGTTGATATGAGTACAAGTCTAGGAACAAGCCCTAGATGAATACATGTTGATTTGGTGCCATGAATTAGTGTTTCGGTTAACTAATCATGTAGGTGCTAAGTGGGTTTTATGATAAGATGAAGAACACTAGAATTTTGGTCATGAAATTAGTGTTGTTTGATTTCCATGAAGTGAATCTAGGTGTTGTTATGCATGCTAGATATAATGAATTTGAAAATGATGTTAATCTTGGCAAAAATAACTAGTTAAGAACTAGTTTGTAAAAATGTAAAAATTATGCTCATTAGGTGTTTGTTAAAATGCCTAAATGAAAGCTAAAGTGTTGAAATTTCGAGTAAAACGCGTACTTGAATAACATGGCACGTTATGCGAACTATGAAGCGATAAGGGTTCTAAACATGATGTTGATTTAGACTTAATTATGTATATCATGTGATCAAAGTGAGTTAACTTTTGGAAAGTTAAACTAACCAATGGCGAAGTTGAATATTGGTTTCGACATAGAAAATACGTAAGGTGGAATAGTCGTGATTGTTAATGACTAATCTAACCACCTTGTAAATGATGACGATAGTTTGACGCTTAACGAGCTAGGTGGAGGCTTGGGAGAGAAGCGGGTCAAACGGATCGAGTATGCGGAAAAGAACATAACCGGATGCAAGGTAAGTAAAGCTTACACCCATTTGTAGTATATGTAGTTGTATTATAGGCGATAAATACAATAGTGGCTTATGATTCGAAAAACAAAATGGGTTCCGACATGAACCGGAATGAGTAGGAACGAATAAAAACGATCAAAACCAAGGTTAATGGTAAAACAGAGGCAAAATGGTAATTTAGTCATGAATTGACTAAGAATTTATAAATTTTCTTAATATTACCTAGTAGCGTAACTAGTAATGGGAAAAAGGGATAAAAAGGGAAATTTAGTCGCATGATGACTAAACGTAAGTTGAGATTAAATGGATACCCACGGCGTAAGCCAAAATGGGTTAAAAATGTAAGAAAAAGGAATATTAGTAGTAAATTCCGGAATGGGTCGGACGTGTGAATGGATAGTTTAAAACCATGCTTTGTTATAAATGCCAATGTTGGGTTATATGGGCCAAACGGGTCACATGGCGGTGATAACACCATTTGAAAATAATGACTAACGTTGGTTGTCAAGTCGTATGTTCACAAGAGTGAATCAGAGATGGATAGTGAGTCGCTATAAAGTAGCGGAAAATGTAAGCAAGTATAAATCGGGTCTATACGTTGACCCGAGCCAGGTACGCATAAGTAAGAGTGTAGCTAAACGAGCAATTTTGGTTAAATATCTGGTAAAAGTCCTTCGTCGTAAAATGAGGGACTAAAGTTGACCAAAACGCCCATGACGGGTAAATCGGACAAACGACCCTTATGGGTTGTTTAGAAATAAGTTATTTGATCAAGTAAACACTTAGGACAAGCATAAAAGCGAAAGGTGTGATTCTTGTGAGTCAAATGCCTTAATATGCGTCTTGTCGTAAATTAGTAATCCGAGGGGATAAAACTCGAAACAAATAGTCACCACATTAAAATCCACCACAATTATAGTTGTGGTGGAAGATTATTTGATAAGTAATGTGGTAATATAATGCTAGAAGCGAATGAAAATGAATTATGCGGAAAAGTGCTTAAATACCCTTAACGGGTCAAAATAAGCATTTAAGTAAAAACGGGTTTATGAATATATAAAAAATCGTGATTTGAAACTAGTATGATAGACAACAATGAAGTTATTAAGTCCGGGTAATGGGCATAATCATGGAAAACAATTCCACTAAAAAGTTATGGATGATTTGAGCTTAAGTGCTTAAACGTCAAACGGGTCAAAGTCAAGTAAAACGCAAACGGGGTAACGGGAGCGTAAACTATATAAATTTTGGATCTGGGTAATGGATTACAACTTAGACATGTTAAGAACCGAACCCAAGTGATAGGAGTGAGTTTGGAATAAGTTTGGATAACTTTGGATGTAAATTGAGAGAAAAGTAAACGTGCAGAGCTGACACGGCCGGGTGAACATTTAACACGGCCGGTTGAATGTTCTGAAAAAAAATGTTTAGCTGACACGGCCGGGTGGGAAAGCTGACACGGCCGGGTGAAAGGGCTGAAAAAAAAAAGAAAAAAAAATATATATATATATATATATATATATACTTTTTGTGTTTATGTTGTTTGTTTGTTCATTTTAACATATGGACTTATTTTGACATTTTATAAACATGTTTTAACTAAAAGCATTTCATTTTTATGAAATGTAGGTTGCCTAAAAGTATCGGATGTCGATCAAGCTCAACGAAGAACCGAACACGATCAAGATACAAGCTTCCGCACTATGTTTCATCGTCATTTTAAACAATGAACTTATAAATATGATGTTGAAATGATTTAAATTCTTAAATGTTTTAACAAACCCGCATTTTTCACATGTATGTGTAATGGCAATTACACAATTCTAGTGGAAACCTATATGAAATCGTATAAATGAACTAAGGGTCTTACACCATGTTTGGCTAATCTCTTACATCACTTGGTGAAAACAAATCTTTTATGTATTACTTTTTATTTCCAAGTTTCGAGTAGTTTTTATTTCGGTTTGTATAAATGACTTTAATAACTAGTTCATTATATTGGAAGTGAACTTTACTCTATCACTTCTTCAGGTTTTGTGGATTCATCCATTCGTGTCTTTACGGTCTATATAAAGCACGTTAACTACCTGAAAGAGGGTTAGAATGCTGGTTTGGGTAAAGTTCTTATCTCGTTCAGTGTATAGATCCTGCCAGGACTTGATTCAAGCTTATTAGGACTTCTCTAAAGGCAGATAGCATCAAATCAGGGGAAGTAAGAACGGCTCGAATCCCTTATAAGTAAAATACTATTAAAACTTTAACCCGGCCTTGTAGAACTGTATCCCTGCTGACTCAGACCAATATGGTCGACGGTAGCGTTGCCTCCAAAAGAAGGATTTTGTATTAATAACTTACTTAATTATCTTTCAGTAATCCGGTCTTGCGGGACTGTATCCCTGCTGACTCAAACCAATATGGCTGAGGGTAGCTTTGCCTCCAAAAGAGGGACATGCCACAATAACTAACATAATTTCTTAAAAGGCCTAAATACGGAAATCATCAAAGGATACATAAAAGAGGAGCCGAAACCAAGTGATTCTATCTTGTTTATTGTTTTTACTAACATTTTATACTTTATCTTTTTTTAATTTACTAACATCTTTTCTACAGTTTTTGGTTAGATTAGACGTCGACGACATTCCGGTATTAAAAGAACTTGTGTCCTTGGACGACCTCGGTATCTTACCATCACTATGCTACGCCAACGATGGGTGCATTTGCCATAACGTGTTGTAGAGAGTGATTGTATTGTATCGTGTTTTATAAATTTAAAGCTTGATAACGAGTAAAAAGTGCTAAAAATATACTAAAATTTATACCACACTCAACACACGTCATCCTCACTTTGCCAGTTTATTTTCAAAACATAATTTCCATTAAAGAAAACTTAGAAAGTTCATGCCATTCTAAAAATCAATTTTTGTTTTCCTTTTACACCACCCACATTCATTAGGCACTTCCTATAGCTACACAAGCATGTGGTCATAGCCCGGAGCAATACCCATCACCATACCCCATTAGACTACTCGTTGCCTTTCCCCTATAACCCGGATTCATCCTCTAATGTTACAATACATGGCGCTGATTAGATGCATACGCATCACTTTCCTCACTCACACCTCCACTCACTTGATCTTGTTGTGGTTTACCTCGCTCCCAAGCTACCACACCCCCAAAACCTTCACTCGCCCAAGCGACCATGCTCGCTTGACACCACTCACGCTGGCCGTCGTTGCACCGTGTTGCGGTGTTCGTGAGCGATCGGAATCCCACGTGGCTTGCGGCAGGTTCCTCGCGAGACCACAACATATAGTATTGGCATGTCCATGGCTACCCTAGGACAAAGCCACAATGCCCTAGTTGCATGGCATGCTGTCACTTTTGATCTAGATGTGGTCATCATCTTAGTACCCCTAGATAGCCTAAATATATCCAAACATCAAGCAATCCATGGACTAACACCAGCCCACCCTTGGACTCACATTTACACTCACATATATTATGTATTGATCACATGTTAGGTCATATTAATGTTGATGACTAAATCATGAACGTGTGTAAGCATCAGTCAAGGGGGGAGATTGTAGTGTTTTGATAATGTGACTAATGCTATCAAATAAAGTTCATGAAGTTTTGCTAAAGACCGTTTAAGCGAAATGTTCAAGATCTGCTAAATGTTCGTGAACGAAAAATAAAAGATTTTGCTGACAAATGTTCAAGCAAAAAGGTGCATAGATCGAAAAGTTGCTGATGATTAAAAGGAATTGAACAAATTTTCATAGCTAATTTGTAATTTCTCAATACTTGTATGTGGGGCTACAATTAGGAATCAATTATTTGTCATAGTGTAAGACTTTAGACAATGGTTGTTTTTTCTTATTAATTTCTACACAAACCGAGACATTTTGCATCTCAGTTTGTTGATTCGAAAAGATTCGAAGAGGTGTTTAGACCCAACATCACATGTCTTTGACAATCTTACAAAAATCAAAGTAAAATATTGTTGAGGGTTTCAAGATGCTAACATTTTAAGTTACCATGTATGAAATTAGTGTCTGGTTTTCAGACAACTTTCCTTTCTTCGGAGTTGGAAACTACGAGATTAGCATCTAGGGTCTTTAATAATCTGGAGTTAGATCATGTGAACCTTTAAAAAAATATAACATCATGGCCTTTGTAATGCTAGAACCAAAGAAAGAAATGAAAAATAATAAAGAGATTAATTATGTGAAGTTGCTTCCATGGAACAAAAAAAGTAAAATAATACATGATTTTCCTCTGCCACCTCCTGCCAAACTACTTAGTGGCGGAGGCAAGAATTTTTTTCTATGTTGTCGTTTATGATACACTAGTTTATAATATAACTCGGCTTAGAGTCAACTTTTTTGGATCGGATCAAGTTAGATCGAATCACATAATAAAAGACAGTACATAATAAAAGTACAATGACATGGAAAAAGAACACATAATAAAAATATAGTATTTGAAAATTATTAAAAATAAATACATGTTATAGTTGCTCCCTGTCACACCCCGATTTTCCAAACAAATCCCGGTGGGCCTGTGTGGGGAGTATCGTGACGTAAGATTGGTATCGTCATAGTCAAACAATCATAAATAGCACAGCGAAAGTCTTGGATTTAAAATACTATTACAAACGTAAATGTTCCAAATGTTCGAATATAATAATACAGACGTTTGTAACAAAGATCCATAGGCGGATCGAAAATATACAAAAACGGGTTCAACAGACTACTCGGCTATATGCAAAGAAGTTGCAAATTCCTCTTAAAGCATTACCAGGCAGCTTCCAGCCTATTTACGTATCTTTGCAACCTGTAACTTAACCTTTTGAAAATACGTCAGTTTACACTGGTAAATACAAATAACCGACACATTTGAAAATATTTCAAAAATTGTTTCAACTGCACGAGGCACATAATTTCATAAATAACTTGGGACAATTCATAATGATCTTGCATACAGTTTTACAAGTTTGTCAATACATACGGGGTCTGGTGCAGAAACCAAATAACATGATTAACCGACACACCACTTTAACCCACGGAGGGGTATCCCCATAATGGGTAAGAAAACATTTTATATAGCATTAGCATTGTCATGTGTATGCCTACACCCCGTGCATAATTTGTGGCCATTAGCAATTTAATGAGCCGAGGATATCCAAGACATGGTCGAGTTAACCCCTATGTTTAAGTTATCAGACAAAACATATTAAAACGGGTTATGCGGATTTTCTAGTCACAATCCGACATATGATCCCATACCCGACCAAGCATTAATAATATACCTTATCCCAAGCTCGTATAGGGAAAATATGTTAAGAGTATTTACCTGGCTTAAGCAAATTTTTATATATAAGAAAATATAATAAGCACAGGCGTAATCAAATAACCAGCTAGGTTGCAATATACTAGAAGGCCTTAGTCTGGAATAAATGGTATTAATAACCAATTAGGATGTGAACGGGTCCTATTCAAGTCATAGACATGGACTGGTTAACTCAAGTTAATGAAAATGGTACGATACGCTAGATTAAGCGATGATCGGAATGGAATGTAGTTTAAACCCAACAAGTACTATGACTTGTATAATACGGGTAGACAATATACATTCTGGAATTTGAGATAAAAATGATAAGGTTTGACCCGTTTCGGTAAACTTACGTAAACTAGTCACATAAGCTTAACCGTATGCATATAAGCGACATCGGGTAACTGGATAGTCATGAACAAGTTATATATGCCAATATACTTTAAATAAGTTGTAAGTATGATATCAACTTATATGCCCGTTAAGGTTTTAAAATAAAACTATGCCTCATAATGGCGTTTTAGTCATTTTGCGACGTATTAAAAGAACTTGCGTATAAACTAATGTTATATATATGATCGTTCTTTAAAATATTGTATTTATGATATAATATCAGTATGTAATCAAACATATGTGAGTTATATGATTTAAGACCAAACTATGCACTAAAGGTGCATTTTGGTCATTTCACACATAGTTTGAGGATTTCTTTAGAAATCTGAGTTATCTTCAAGTACCTACTGTGAAAAGAATTTAAATAGGTTGTAATATCAGTAGGTAATGAGTTTGATTCAATAAATTATGTTTAAAACCATTTTAGGTGCCGAAAGGGGAACTTTGGTCATTTTAAATCACCATTTGCGATCTTATATTAAAACTCAGTATGTGATCAGCTTAATAATTTCAAAATATGTTAATTACATTATCATATTTGTACATAAGTCATTTGCAAGTTCGTTAATGATTAAAACCTTAATTATTGCAAAAAGGGCATTTTAGTCAAAGTATGGGATAATAACGAAACTTGTACAAAAACTCTGACTATGATTATGATCATGTATTATAACCTCAGAGGGTTATGCTACATTAAATTACGATCATAATGCAATTTAAATCAATAGTAATCTAACCTAAATTGGGTCGGAATCCAAAGTCAAAGCAGAAGTCAAACTTTGCGACTTTCGGTTGTGAACCGACCCTAAAACTTGAATTGACGAGCCGAACATGTTCCACATGTTCTAATAATTATTACCAACTTGTTTACGTGTCAAAACATATTTTTAGAACATATATAAACTCGGATTTTAATATTTATAAAATCTTACCCGTTTGACTTTTTAAAACAATAACTTTTACCCGTCAGTTGACCTAGTAAACGTGATTTTCAGAAGGTGCCCTTTTGAGAAATTAACACCTACCTTATTACGATCACGTAGCCATGTTCGATTAAGGTCTAAACTTAAAGTCAAAGCAATTATCAAAATCGCTTGACTTTTGGCTTTAAAAGCCTAATGAAAGAAAAGTAACTAAAAGAACACTTACAAGTGATACTTAGATGAAAATGAACTTGATTAGGAAGCTCCTAAGGATCAGTAACCTCCAGAAATGAAGAGAGGAGTATTGAATAAAGAAGGTGCAAGTTCAACAATGAACAAGGCACCTATTTATAGTGTTGGAGCTTGAAGGAGGTGATTCCAGGTGTTAGCAGGAGTTAGAGGGTGATGACAAGTGTCCTAGAACGTGGCATAGCAGTTTTGAAGTCCCTAGTTTCGAGTTAATGGGTTTTGGAAGCTTTGTGTGGCTTCCAAGTAAAATTTCTGCCACAGACACCCTCTGGCGGTCCGCGAGAGACTAGCCTGTCTCTCTCGCGGCCCACGAGAAACCTCTAGAACTTTGAAAACTTGCTACTTTTAGCCCCTTAACTTCTAAACTCTCAAATTTTATTATAATAGCATAATTAGCCCCTTTTGGCCAATATTTGGCACACCTGGGAGTATAAGCGAACATTGTCAAGCTCTTGGTTCGTTAAAGGATCACTCAAAGGTATAAATTAACATGTTGACGCCTTTAACCCTCCATTGTCCAGATTCATAAATGATCTCTCGACCAACCAGTGGCTCATATGAGAGTACGGACATCATGAAGGGTCACTCAGGGCATATTTTCAGCATGTTGACATCTTTAGTCCCTCCCAGTCAATAATAGACATAAATAGGAATAGGGACACGTGTTGTCACATTATTGGACACTATTTTTACGAGGTGTTACACTCCCTACGTTTAAGAGTCTCTAAACAAGCCCAAAAACACTAAAATTAATAATCCTATAACTCATACTAGAGGCTGATTAATTGCCGATTAATCTCAATTAATTACAATTAATCCTAATTAATTCCGATTAATCGCTACCCTCAACCCATTGACCGACTACCGACTAGCGATTTTTACAACCATGTAACCAACTGACCAAGTCTAGTCCGTCTACAATCTAACAAAGTAACAAATAACAATTGCATAAACAAGTTACTCATTTAGTTAATTAAGTTCAACTTTAATTAAGTATACAAAATTCAAGTATAAAAAACACATAACATTAATTGATCATAAACGAATCAAGTATTCGTGTCTAATTTCAAGTTTAAAAATTTGAAGAATAAATAACTAACCTTTACTCATGTTTGGTTTAATCAATTTACTTGATGTTGTTGAATAATGAATACTTGAATGTCGGTGGTAAATTGATAACGATGATCTAACTCATCTCTACTCCCTCAATCCTAGTGGCTTCTTTATGACTGTCCAATTCCTTATATTATTCCCGTTCTCGAGTTCCTATAGTATGCATTTAACGCCCTTTTTCAGTTTTTGTTTAATTTAGGCTAACCATTTCAAATAAACTACTTGAACATAGGCTATAACGATTATTAGGTTATAAGGTCTAACAGTTAAACATGGGCCGGCCTTTGTATATTTAATGGTTTAAACTTTAAAGTCCACTATCAAAAAATTAATTAGTTAGGCTTAATTTTTAAACTTTAAATTTGTTTAGTATGTAAAAAGTTGAAAACAATGGCGTCGCTCCTAGAAAGAACGATGTCGTAAAAAACAATGGTGTTGTTCAAAGGTAAACAATGGTGAGACAAAATAAATTAATAGTGATGGGAATATATAATAAATAGAACTCTAAAATATATCTATCATTCAATAGAAAATAGAAAGACAAAACAAATCACTAGTAAACTGTAATATATATTATGGTTGGACCACCAAGGGGATTTTGGGACCCATTAGTTAGGGCTATTTTGGGTTGCATAATTTTCATATATAGCTAGGGTTTTACTGTTGTAAACTGAATCTGCTAATCTTTGAATCAACATTAACAGTCTATTTCTACATTCTTGTTGGGAAAAATATATGTTGTCACTAAATTACATATGTAACTTGACATAGATGTAGATTTCACAATGATGGACTTTCTTAACTTAAATATACTTAACTATACTTGTATCTCAATGAAGGAAACCTTGATACATACTTAGTATGAAGATCAATATTCCATTAGATACCCTAGCAAGCTTCTGCCCAAATATCCCACTTAACTTTATACCAAGTCTTTAGATATATGTTATGATTACTCAATATATATCTGGTCAAAAAGATGAATGAGTCTTTATTTTATTTTATATGATGATGGCCTAAAAAGACATACACAGAGAGAAGCAAATAATTTGAATGCGAAGTGTTTCTGGCCAATGCTACAAAAGGAGTGTTTGAATGAAACAAACATGCGCTCTCTCTCCCTCATATAAATGGAAAAATAAGTCTTGACTGTATTACATATGCATGCAGCATCAAAGTGAAGCTTTCTTTCTTTGCTGTTTATCAAGTGTCTAATAATAAGTCTTCATTTGCTTTTGCATAAAGCAAAGTACGTATTCAACCATAGTTCCATGAAATATCAAACTTAATACTCTTTTTGGGGAAGAACTTGGAAACCATATTTTAAAAGGTGTTTTGTCACAGTAACGAAATAATATATTCTGCATGAGTACACATTAAGCTACAGGACTTCTAACGGTATTTTTAAAAAAAAATGTCTGATCATATTAATAATCTTAGTAGAAACTCTTTTTTATTTCTTGTAAACCTATGTTCTTATTCCTTCATAGATAAAAAGGCGGAAAAATACTAAACCCGTGAGTTCGAACACATCGCTAGAACATCCATCCGCAGGTTATAGAGCCTGTCCGAATGCTTTTTAGTGAATAACTGAACTTTATTATCAACAAACACTACTACAAATTTGATCTTTTTTTACAGCCAAATTTGTAGGAAATATGTGGGAAAATGGTTGTTGCGACAATTTTTTGGTGTGAAATATACTTGTCGGAAATCAGTTTAGTAACAAAATTCCGACAAGACTTTTCGACATCCCACAAAAAACAATTGTCGCAAATTCTGCGACAAATTTTCCACAAATCCTATTATTAGGATTTGTTATAAATTAGCTACAAATTTCCCACAAAACTATGTTTTTAATATTATTCTTTATTTATTATTAATGATAATAATAATTATAATATTTTATTATTATTATTATTATTTATTTTTTGTTTCTCGACAAATTTCCGACAAAAAGTATTTTAATGACAAATTTCTCACAAAATACTTATTTTAAGTTTCTTATTTTTTCACGAATTTCCTACAAATTTAACATTTTAACTTCTAAAAGTATTTATTTTACAAAAATTAAAACATAACAAATAAAATAACTTTTTTTGCCAGAAAATTGTAGCAAAGGGAGTTAATTTGCTACAATTTCTGACAAATTTAACAATATATTTTTTCAATGATTTATTTATTTTGTTGTAGTATAAAATTTTAATATATTTTGTAGGAATTTTGTCACAAAGGTAATTAATTTTGTGACGAAATGGCTACAAATGCTTATTATGTGGAAATTTTATAGGAAAATTGTAAATGTGGGTTTAAATATTTACAAATGCAAGATATTTAAAAATAAAAAAAATTGTAAATGTGAATATATCAAACCCTAATCTCTTTGTAGCTAATCATGTAAACCTTAGGGTGACCGAGAGGTATAGGCCGGGGAGATGGGTGTCAACTAACAACAATTACATAATCATTGGGTGATAAATAAGGTGAAGAAAATATTATGTATGGTATTGGAATAATTACGTGTTGGAGACTTGAAGGATATGGAAAGCAAGGAATGAGTTGTTGTTTTCTTCTAAGAGAAAGAGTGTAGTCAAGATTGTCTCCGATATTAAAGCTTTTGGTTTTTTTGGTATAGGAATAGATCCAAGTCAAGTTATGTAGATTGAAAAGAGTTATGTAAATTTGAGTTTATGTAAGTTTGTTATGGATTGGGGCGTGCTTGTCTCCGTCTTGGAGATAAGTCGTCTCTGGTGTTTCTAAAAATAAACTAGCACCCATAAATTTTATTTTGTATCTGATGTACTTGCTATATGGGGGACACCCAATATTATTTGATATTGACACAAATGAAAAACTTTGGTGGCCAGTGACACTAAATAAAATTAAAACTTTTTAGTTTTACAAGTTTTTATTTACTAAAAAACTAAATAAACCAATATTGATTCCCTTTAATTTGAACAAGTACGAAAAAAAAAAGAGCAAAAAGATCTTTTATGCCTTAGTCGCTTTGGTTTTCATGGACTTTGGTGAGGATGATGGTGGTAATACCTAGTAAGAAAAATAGAACAAAATTAAGTTATGACTCAAATAATAATCTCTATGAAAATACGAACCAAATTATAAATTTCATAACTATAACCGAAAACCAAATATTTCAGTGACTGACTCAATCCAATAAAAAAAAGTATGATGACTCGATGAAATCCGTCATTAGAAATAAATTATCCAACTCGACATTATCTCTCTTGATAGACACATGGACACCAAAGTTTTGTTACCCGTGACATTCTTGGTTCCGCAGTAAAACACTAGCATTTTCTTCCTAACCTAAGGCTGGTGGGTGTGTGTTTCGTCCCCGAAGTGTCTAGGGGCTCGAGGGCTGGCTACACCACCCCGTCTTCGATGTCCTCCCAAAGCCGCCTGTGACGTTCCTCTTATTTCTTTTCTTCTTTATACAACACACATCTACATACATACTACATAGATATATACAGGGTTTATCACACACCCTTAGCCCATCTCTTGGTACTCATCCCCCACACCCAATGACGTTTCCGCCTACGTGATGAATCATTCCCTAAGGACTACCCGTCTTCACACCCACTAGTCTAACTCTACGTGGATGTAAGTGAATTTACTAATATGCCCATGAAGGGAAAAGTGAAGCTTTAAAGTTTTAAAGGTTAAAACTACCTATAGGAGTGGGAAAAGTTGCTCAGATTTTGACGTGACAGCCTTGTAATAAAGGAGACTAATCAAATTACGTACCACAAGACGTTTCTTTTCCAAAAAGTTGTTTATTCCATGTGTTGCATTTAAACCAACTTATATTCCTGAAATTCTTCACCACTTTTCTTATTTTAAATTACAAAAATATTTCTCTTTTCTCTAACTTTTCCTATTTTTTTTTAAATTAAGGAAATAAAGAAACAAAAAGATAGAGAATAATACGATCATGTACAGTGCAAATTAGATTCACTACTGCACACCATTCAGTTAGGAAACTGTGTCCGTATGCTTAAAAGTTGGAAGAACTATATGTTCAAGTTGAAAAGACCGATGATGATAAATGATTTATTATTCACATGATAAATAGATGCCATTTGTGTGGATATTTTAGGTAACTTTTTTGTTTACTAATTATTATACTCACAATTCAAAATGTATTTTAATCGAGGCCGAACCTAGATAAAGGGTTGGGTGGGCAGACGTATCACTTAAAAACGATTGGTGTATTTTATAGGTCAAATTTGATAGCATCCCTTAAATGTTTGGTTAAACTTCTCGTTCGCATCCCACAAAAACATTATATATGTACGTAACGTCGAAGAAAAAGGCTGCAAAACGTCATCTGGTCACAAAAACATCACGGAATGTTTCTTCTTGACACAATGCCGGTGACTATGTTTGTAGATCTCAGGGTCGTTCCAACATTTTTAGAAAGCCTAAGACTAGAGGGAATGGAGAGGCACATGATCATGGGGATGGACCGCCACGTCAGCGCCACATCCCCATCCTCAAAATGATGGACCTCCCACCAAAATGAAGGGGGTGGAAGATGGGCATACCCCACTTTAATATTAAATTAATTTTTAGTTTTTATTAATTTAGTTTTATAAAAACACTACATATATTAAATAAAAATAAAACATGAAACAAGATAATTAGATTCCTAAAAAATAAAAATTACGATTCCTAAAAAATAAAATTTTCGAAACCTAAAAATAAAACTACGAGGCCACTTTCTTTTAACGTCCTCCTTCATCCTCCGGTAAACCTCCCGTTCATCCTCCGGTACGGTATCGAGATCCAACTGTAGAATTTTAAAATCACTCGCTCGAGCGTAGTCGGCCGACAAATCTTTCTTATATTCATTTTTTTCTCCGTGATCTCTCGGAACGAACGCATCTCGTTTATCAACTCGTTCATTTTCGAATCGCTCCCGGAAGACGCCGCTTTTTTCGCCTTGTCCCTTCCAACGGGACGTTCCAACTCTTGCACCTCAACCTCTACCTCGTCAAACTCCTCAGGCTCGTCGTTTATGTCTATTTGACAACGAGCGGTGGAGCCTCCCGCGCTATAACTTCCGGACTCGGAAGTTTTACTCCGTTTGGCGGACGCCTCTTCGTTCGGAACCGGTTTCCATTTGTTTTCTTTCTTCAAAATTTTCCAAGCTTGAAGATGTGGGAACGTGGTTCTACCCTTCGGATCCCAATTTTCCAAAGCAAGGTTGAGGATGGTGACTTCGTTTGCACCGCTAGGAGGATTAGTGTAATAGCAATTGTAAATTTCGCTAAAGCGGTTGATTTTAGTGCTCATTTCCGCCACTTGAAAGAGACGGACTCGTGATCGCGTGGGTCGGGGTGCTCCATAATCTTGTTAAAAGCATCCGTTATTTTCCTCCAAAAGCTATTACTCGATTGGTTGTTCCCTAAATTTAAAAAAATAACATTAGTAAATAAAAATAAAATCTTTTTAAATTTTAAACTAAAATAGAGTATTAGGTTCATACCGACAACCGGGTTAGTAGACGACTTGACCCACGCCATTGCTAGCGTTTCCTCCTTTTTAGACCACGGTCTTTGCTTTGGTTTGGAGCTCGAATCGTCTTGAGCCGCTTTCCCCTTGTTTTTTTTGCGTCCTTTCCTTGGCGGTGGGGATTCGGGGACGACTTTGTCGTCATCGTCGAGTCGAACCGGAGATGATCGAGGTTGAGATTCGAACGGTGGTTGAGATTCTAACTGGTTTCGGAGCATCATTTGTTGAAGAGCTTGATATTGATGCATTTGTTGGACTTGAGACATGGAATGGAAGGCGTTCGGTGATTGTTGGAATCCCGAAAAGGTGAATTGTGGTGTCGCCCAAGAGGGGTCGATAGCCGGTGTGTAACCGGGCGTGGAAAAAGGATTCGGGTTCGGGTTGTTTGGGTTGTTCGGGTTGAATGGGTTCGGGTTCGAGTTGTTCGGGTTGAAAGGATTCATGTTTTTTTATAAAAAAGATAAGAAATTTATAAAGTTGATGAGAAGAGTGGTGTGGATTTTGGATGAATGTGGTATAAAAAGGGGGAGGTTGAATTATATTTAAAGTTAAAAAAAAATTTTAAATAGTCGTTGCCCAACGGGCTTTTTTTGAAATTTGTGCAAAAAGTGGACCGGCATCAGCGGCAATTGGGGGACGGAAGAGCTGGGGCCGGGCGGTGTGGGGGTCCGGCACCGGGCATGGCTGGGCATGGGCCGGCCCCCATACCGACTGGTCTAAGCAGACTACGTAGTGGAGGCCATTTTGCAAAATATATAGAAATTAATAGAAAAATTAGTTGCTAAAGTTAATGGATCCGGCGCTATGAGTGATTATCGTTAGTGATAGCCGGTAACCTTGAAATCGACAGAGCAGGTTGCGATGGAAAGTGGGAACGATGACCGCGGCTCGATTTTAGGGATTTTAGGCGCTGAATTGGGATGAGGTCGAATGTATAGGTATGTATGTAGTTTTATTTCGAAACTGTGTCTTGAATGTGGGTCTTTTTTCTAAACAAATTTTATATGGGCAGCTTTATTAAAAAAACTAGTTTAGTTTTTCTTTTATTTAGGCTTGATACATATATAATATATAAACTTTACTAAAAAATGGAGGCTCTTGATTTTAATGGCCTTAGACTCGTGTCTAGATTGGTAAGCCTAACGGGCCAGCCCCGATAGATCCGTGTCAAATGTGCTCATGCCCTGGGAACACTGAATATTGTGACAAACATCATATTCCATAATTTAACGATAGGCAAACCGTTAGATCAAAACTAGTTTATTTTATCTCTTTTGCGATTTACCATTCTTGTACCGCATGGAATGAATTAGGAATACTTATATGAATTATTATATACATAAGAAATTTACTAATTTCATATAGCTATATAACTACCATGGATGGAGATAAATTGCATCTTCAAAAACATTTATAGAAATGTAAATTTCACAATATGGACAGAGATAAATTGCATCTTCAAAAATATTTATAGAAATGTAAATTCCACAATGGGTCAGCTGTTTTGTAATGTACACTTTATACCGTTTCTCTAAAATTATATATGGGTGAGCCCCACAAGGCCCACGTTGAGATAATGAGATGTAACCTGGCCTAAATTGTTTAGTTTTTTTTAATTTCTTTAGAGTAAATTACAAAAATTGTTCTTTATGTATGCTACTTATTACAAAGTGTGTCATTTGTCTTCAATATATACAAGAAACGTACTCGATGTTTGTAAATCCTTACACGTTATGTCCTTTACCCCAAACCCTATTAATATTCTCAGTTAACTCATGTCACGTAGGTTCCACGTGAGGGCATTAAAGTCAATTCACCTACCCACTGCTTTTCCCTCTATTAAAACCCTAGATCCCCAAATCATCATCCCCAATTCAACACCTGCAAATAGAGGGTCATGAGTTGATTAAGATTGATTAAGGGTAAAAGTCCGTAGGTTTCCACGGAAGCTGTTGTTGTTGCTGATTATAGTTTGAACATATAATAAAGAAACGAACCAAGAGAAATTATTCAATTCTCTCTCTATCAACAATCTGCCTCAATATCTCTCTCTCTCTCTCTCTCTCTCTACAATCTGGTGCATCACCTTCATGCAGCCACCATTGTCATAGCACCACCGCAACCATTATCGTTGCACCATCACTGTGATGTCATCCTCTCTCAGACCAAATTATCAACACTAAAAACACGTAACACACTCACAATCATCATTTCATCTCATCTAAAAACCATCACACAGCCCCACCGTCGCTGCAACCGTTCCGCCGTCTATCTCCGGCGACACCAAATCCAGCCACCGTCACCTCTCCACACCCCCAACCCATTCCCCCATATTAATTCCACCAAAATAACCCCAATTGCCAACAGATTCCCACCATATTCTTATGCTAGGGTTACTAAATGAACAATTTCAACCACAAAACCTACTCGAGCTCCAAATCAATCAACGAATCAGTAAACGGGTCGCACGATTTCAGGATCAAAGGGTACTCTTTAGCGAAAGGAATGGGCGAGTGATGGATCAGATGTTTATAGCGTTGGCAAGTGATGGACCGGATGTTAGGGCTTTGTTTAAGCTGACTTTGCTTGATCAGAGTAAGGAAGGGAAGCATAAGCAGAGAGAATTTGAGGCAGGTTGTTTTGGTGGAGAGATTATAGAGAGAGAGAGAGTTAAGACATTGTTTTGGTGGTGCTATGGTGGAGGTGGCGATGCCCAGATTGTAGAGAGAGAGAGAGAAAGTTGAGGCGAATTGTTTAGTTTGCAGGGAGAGATAGATAGTTGAGGTAGATGGTAGAGAGTGGGTATTTAATTTTAGTTTTGAAAAAAGACCAAAATACCCTTATGTGGGATCTACTTGATCAGATTTAACCATAAAAACTAACGGGGTTATGGCTAAAGGACATAACGTGTAAGGATTTACAAACATCGAGTACGTTTCTTGTATATATTAAAGACAAAGGACACACTTTACAATAAGTAGCATACATAAAGGACACTTTTTATAATTTACTCATTTCTTTAAGATAAGTTATTGTATAAACACTTATTCTATACATCTTCGGAACATCCTAGATTGGACTAACTTCTAATAACACGTTTTTCTATCATCATAAATCACTTATTTCTCTATAATATATCACTTCTACAAACATACTAACATATTTATAATATATCAATTAGCAACACTCTTAGACATAAGTGGTTTGTAACTTGTGCTTTGGGGTTTTTTCAAAAAAAAACTTGATTTTTTTATTTTTAACCCAAATGTTTCTACCTTTTGCAATTTTAACCCTACATAATTTGTTTTTTAACTTTAACCCCTTTTTTTTAATTTAACCCAAAACTTTTTTACTTACAACTTTCCCCCCATACTTTTTTTCTTTCTCAAGTTTTTCGTTTTACGTTTCGTTCTAAATTTTCCGAGTTAATATGTCGTAACATGCGTGTGTGGTTCAATGTTTTTGTTTTACGTTTCGTTCTAAATTTTTCGAGTTAATATGTCTAGTTTTTCGTTTTACGTTCGTTCTACATTTTTCGTCTATTTTTTCACATTTGACAGGTATTTCCCCCCTTTGGCGAGTTCGCCGCAACGGGCGAATCCTGCACCGGCTTAGTTATTCTTTGCTACGTTTTACATTTCTGTCTAATTTTTTTGCATTAACACACCGTAACGGGTGTGCGTGGTTTAATCCGGCTGAATTTGTAAGCCCCGGCCGCAACGCGGCGGGGTCTTACATCTAGTTAAGATCATAAATATACTATTTCTTTAAATAAGCCAAATTTCTCAACTAAACTACACCATAAATCCCCCATGCCTCTCCTCGTTTCTCACAACTAATTAAATTGTATAATCTTCGTATCTATAATCATATTTCATTATCTACAATCATATTGTGTAGTATAATACGTATTCCACACATTATAGTTTGTTATTTAAAATTGCATGTGTGTGTACTTCCATATAAGACGTGGATGAATACGGATACAAACTGAGCTCGTTGATGTCATTGTTAGAGCTTCTCACACCGAAATCTGAATGCCAAATCCATAAGTGATGTCATCACTAGCATAATGGTCAGATATCCAAGGTCGTCTTGCGTATATTGACCTTTACATACAACTGAACAATTTTTCCACACCCAATGGCCGCCAATGCATACTCTCAACGCTTTCTAACATCATGTGAAACATGGTCCTAGTTTAATGTATTTCAAGTAAATGTTGGATGTCCACATGGTTTGGCTTTCTTAGATATTGTTCTAAAACATCTGCAAAACATTTGTAAACATCTGTTGGCAAAACTTTCCACTAATTTGTATGTATATATCACACTGGCCACATGTTGTGTCATATGTCAACTAGCATATGGTACGTGAGCATTTTTGTATAGGAGGAAGACCTTGTTTACCAAACCCCATGGCTTCAACAATTTGAGTAAGAAGTTTTTCAATAGCAGCCTATCTTTTCGTTGTTGAAAGTATATATAATGGTTAGACATGGCTTCAACAATTCGATATAAAAGTTGTTTGCTCATCCGAACTGTCTTTTATAAGAGCTTTTTGATACAAGATGGAGTTGTAGCAATCAAAGGGAGGTTATACAGGAGTGTTTTTTTTATGTCAAAGACTATCTCAAGGATGCTACAATTAAGCAGGGTCTCTCTATTATTGTATATTGAAAGAGAAGCAATGATGCGTCAGAATGTATTTGTTCGCAAATAAGTAAGGTCAGTATAATATGTTTCAATATGTATGCTTTGACTGCCAGTAGCCCTTATATATGCTCCTGCAGAGAATATTCACCTGGACCCGAAAATCATCACACCCATGAACATGAACGTGACACGTCTATTTGTAGGTTGACACAAACACGACCCGTTTAACTCGAGAAAAACTTTTATTTGGTTCTAAACTTACATATTGCTTTCACTTTTAAAAGAAATTTGTTTAAAAAGTGCCATTTATTTCAAAACATTTAAGCTTTGGCACTAACTATACCCAAAAAGATTTTGGTTGTAATACGAATTCATGTGTACACTTTTCTTTTCATACTACGCAACACTCTGTTTGCCTTTTGAGTCTTCGTTTATTCTCTCACATGGTAAACTATATGTTGGAAATGTTAAAGATAAGACAACCAATGTGATTTACAAGAAAATTTTTACTGAAATTTTGGTGATTTGTTATTTTTTTTTCTTCTAATGTATTTGTTTTTTAAACAATCTTAAATGTAAAGAAATAATATTAATTTCATTTGTGAAACCACGTGTTAACACGAGCAATCGCCTAGTAATATAAATATATGTAAATATTGTAGCAGTTAATGATTACATATGATCATATCCTTTTATTTTATTTTACTTTATTATACAAGATTATTTTCTTACAAATTTCAAGTAGTAATTTCAATTTGCATGTGAGATCATAAACTTTTATGTTGTTATATTTTTCCCTAGATATCTTCTGCCAATCAAGTGCTAGCTCAAGTGCTCTAGGCTTTTAGTGAAACATATATTTCAATTTTTCTTACGGACCATTTGTTCTGATTTGGGCCGCCAACTTTGGTCATCATGTCTCGGTTGGTTAGATACCATTTTGTACGGCTTAACTTCCATCTATGGGCCAATATATCTGATTGATACCATGTGGGCTGATCAAAGAGTTCTACAAACTTTCAATCATTTTTCTAAACTTCTTTTTATTAGTGGTGCATAAATCGGGTTTTTTGAATACCCAGTTCCAGGTATGGAACCGGGTTCGGGTATGACCGGGTTCTATAAAATCGGGTATTGAGAATACCCGGGACCGGGTTCGGGTCCGGGTTTTATACAAAAAATGTATACCCTATATACCCAGGTCCGGGTCGGTGGTTTTCTGATACCCGGGTATTATAATACTCTATTTCTGGGTTCGGGTATGGATCGGGTATAGAGTATAAAGATTAAATGTAAACCAAAAAATGACTAAAATATACTTTCTAACGGCTATATAGCCGTTACCAAAGTGCAAAACTCGAAAAAAACACAAAAACCTGGACCGGGTATTGAAAAAACCCGGTTCTGGGTTCGGGTTGAAACCGGGTACTCGTAAAATCCGGGTTGAAAACGGGTATAAAAAACCGGTTCCGGGTTCGGGTTTTATAATATAAATCCATACCCGATCCCTACTCTACGGGTAGGGTCGGGTTCGGGTTCGGGTATAAAAAACCCGGGTTTTTTAATACCCGGTTTCGGGTTCTTTTTCGGGTCCGGGTCCAGATTCGAGTTTTTTGTGCACTACTACTTTTTATTGATCTTCCCTTTCAATCATTTTTCTAAACTTCACACTTCATTTTACTTCTTACATGTATAAATAAAATACAAAATGTCATCGATTATTGGTTTATATGCTTAATTATATTCTACGTTATATGGTCTTTAATGAATATAAAATTAAAGTTTCTTTACATCAAATGGCTCAATTCAACATATTACTTAATTACACCCTTAAATATCTGAGGGTAAATAGTTGGACGAGGAGGATTTGTAGCTGAAACGTGAGGGTAGACAAGTGGACGATGAGAGTTTGCAGTATGACGTGAAATGAGGGTTTAACATATGGATATCGTCCACCCATATTTCAGAGAAAAATGAAATTTTAGTGACAACAAGGATGGAATATGTTATGAATTTATAACCGATATTATATAGCTGTTGGAATATAGTCGTGATATTATAATTGTTGCAATATAGCAGTTGAAATATTAAAAGATATATATATATAAACATTTTTTATTGTTTTTATTTATTTTATTTTTCAATTAAATAAATATATTTTTTATTATTTGATTTAAAACGAGATATATATAAATAAGATAAAATTAATTTAATATATATAAAATAAATGTAAAAGTAGTTGATCATGTGGAGTGTGTAGTGGAGTTTGTAGAGGTTTGTACATTATCTTATAAAGTCTTCTAAAAATGAGAAGTGTACAAAGACACAATGGATTGCAAAATATAACATAATGTCAAGTAAAATATAACACAATGCTAAGAAAATATAACATAATGTCAAGTAAAATATAACACAATGCTAAGAAAATATAACACAATGTCAAGGAAAAAGACACAATGAGTCACAAAAAAAAAACATAATAATGTAAATATAGAAAAACACAATGCTAAAGTAAAAGACACATTGATCTACACAAAAATTCTAGAATCTAAAAGCTAAAAATCCAAATCCGAAAACCTAAAATCTCATATTGTAGAATTCGATGAGACGATTCAAATGTCGCTTGAATGGGTTCAATCGTAGTCGTTTGATACCATTCCTATGACTTCCTGTTTTTAGAAGATTACGTATGTATAATGTTACCATTTTATTTTATATGAAAACTAAGAAGAATTATTAAAGAAAAGTAAGTTTAGAAATTTTAAGCTACATGCATTAGAGTTAAACAAAAAGGGTTTAAGATCAAATATAAAGACTTCTAAAAATAAGAAGTCGTATAAAATATATCAGACGAACTTTGATTGACCTAATTTAAGCGGCATTAAAACCGTCTCATTGAAATCTACTATGTGAGATTTTAAGTTTTCACTTTTGGATTTATAGGTTGTAGATTTTAGAATTTTTGTTTATATCATTCTGTTTTTTATTTATCGTTGTGTCTTTTATACATTTGCGTCATTGTGTTTTTTTTCCTAGACATTGTGTTATATTTTTTGGCATTGTGTTATATTTTGTTTGACATTGTGTCATCTTGTGTGATCCATTGTGTTTTTGTACATTTTATATTTTTAAAAGCTTTGTATAATAACATAACTCATAAAAAGTTAGATTTTTTTAACGATAACATAACTCATGAAAAGTTAGATTTTTTTAACGATAACATAACTCATGAAAAGTTAGATTTTTTTAACGATCAACAAAATTTTATTATTGATAACCTTAGAAAAAAAGAAACAAAAATATATAATTGGAGGGGAAGTAGGAAGAGGCCCAACAGCAATCAGGTTGTCTGGGCCGGAAAACGTAAAAGTTGACTCCAGATAAAGAACAACAAGATATGAATTCGGCCCGACAGGTTCCACTGCCACCATCTTTATTAAATTATTAACCCTGCTGCTGCACTTTCATTTGTTTTAATGCTAGGTTAATGCCCGCGTATATACGCGGTTTAACAAAAATACTTAAAATTTCTTCAGATTTAAAATAGTTTACAAAAATAAATACACCGGAAGAGAAAAAAAAACAAATAATTCGAATTTCACTAAAAAATTCCTTGTAGAACATATTAGTTGTCTTATTCTTCATATTACATCTTTTAGTATCCACTTGTAGTTTTCTAAACTTATGACGTTACCAACATTTAGATAATCGACATCAATAGAGGCAACTGTACAACATTTATAAATAGAATGAAGGAAAAAAAAAACGTAATAAACTTCAACATCTAATACAATATAATTGAAATGTGTATAATATCAAGAATATTATAAAATATAGTAGAATAAACAAAATACCATTGGAAATGTTAGATAAAAGAGTTCTTCTAGCATCATCTTCAAAAGAATAGTTAAAGTTATTATAGTGTGGTTTATGAAATGTTATATGATTTATAGTTAAAATATAAAGAATATAAACATGTAGAAGTGTCCAGATCGAAAGAAAGTTTAGATGAAGATAATTATAGTCCGTTTGATCGTTTGAACATATCCCGATATAGTCGAAATCTGAGACCAAATATTAATGTAGGTGGTATAAAGGTAATTCCCTTTATTATGGGATGAAAGTAGCAAACATTTTCTAATTACATTAGACAAGAAAATAAAGGTGTATAGTAGTAAGTTTGTATACTAAAAAATATATAATGTTATAGTTTTTGTGTCCCCCAATGGTTTCATTTATTAAATATATAGATGCATCATTATATAAAAATAAATAAATATATTTCATAAAAGAAAAAAAAAACAATTGTGTATGAAACAAAAACTTTTTTTTAAATCAAATGCTAATAGTAATGTTATTTAATTTAGTAGTCTATAATATAGCATCGTAATAAAACAAACAATTTTGCTTCTTACACTTTTAGATTATGCGTAATATGATTTCATATTCATTCACTGTCACGTTACAAAATGATTGTTAAAATACTGTCACGTAAAAATGAGTTCTTACTTACTTTTTTTCACCTTTAGTATTACTATTAAAGCTTGGCAAGATTTTTATATTATAAAGTCTTAAAGTTATACTATAATATCATTGATGCCTTGTCTTTTATCATCTTAATGTTATGTTATTATCATGTGCTTTATGTCTTTTTATTAAAATTTATGTTTCTAATATCTTATAATAATACAATAGTTGTCTAGATGTTACATTCGAATCTCCAACATGCTTTGAAACACAAGTGTGGGAAAGTCTACTTACATGAAAAACTACATAAAATTCATACCTTTGAGCTTTTTTTGATAAGGGTGTTAATAAAAAGAAGTATTTATCAATCTAGTCTTGATCATAAACTGTAGTTTTACACCCTGTGGTTGACACTCGGTGTCAACTATACACCCTATTTTGAAAATTCATCAACTTTACGCCCCCCCTCGTTTCCAAAATGTATCAATCTTGGACCTTGCCCCTAAACGTTGTCAAAGTCAACCGTTACCCACTAACAGTCAAAGGGTAAATTGGTCATTTCGCCTACTTTACTTAATGACACCAGTTATGCACCTCCACTTTTCTTAACTGGTTCTATTTTACACCCTCTCATTCACACACACTTCACTGAACACGTTCATTCTCCAACGAACATTATTCCGACCACCGACCACCGTACTACCTGCAACTCGTCTTCTTCCTCTCTCATTGAAGTCATGCCTATTAGAACCATGATCACGAATCTTCTTAGAGCCGTAAGAGGTATAATTCTACTTCTCTCGTTATGGTTGAGTCATTTTGATATATCAGTCAATAAATGTGATGATTTAGCATCTCGTCTTAGGCCGATAGTTATAATTTTGGATTGAAGTGTTAATTTTAGATCAATGTGATCAGTTAAGGGTTTGCGGTTCATGAATGAATAGGGTTTAAGGGATTAGGATACGGTTATAATTTTGGATCGATATGTTCATGAATGATAAAGGTTTAATTTATGGATCGATGTGTTAAGTTTCAAGTTATGGTTCATTAATTGGTAATGATTTATGTTAGTAGTCAACTTGACCCTCACACATTTGAATTCACTTGGTTGTCATGGTTTTTTTTATCATGGCTTGAATTGGCCATTAGACTTTGCAGGGCCAGACGAATAATGTTCCTTATGTGAATCAAGACTTGAATTGACCATCTGACTTTGCAGAGTCAATCTTAATAGGTTATTTAACTTTACAAGGTCAAACATAATTTAGGCAGGAATCATTAACCACAAAGTGGGAATCCGAAAGTGTATAATTGTCACTTCACATAAAATCAAACAGAATTTATGATGGCATCAGACCCCATATATATATATATATATATATATATATATATATATATATATATATATATATATATATATATAATATATATAGAGGATAAAGATAAAGATAAAATGAAAACCCTGAATTTTGAGAAAACCCTAAAAAAACCCAACCTCCCGACTTTTTTTTTTTTGAAAAAAATAACACATGTAATATACGTGTTTTTAAGAGCTTTGGGCCAAAAAAACAAAAAAGCGCCGAAGGAATATTTAAAAAATAAATAAACAAAATTTCAGCAACTAACGTGTGTTAGACAAATATTCTGAAACTTGTTTATTTTTTTTAAAACATCCCTTCGGTGCTTTTTTATTTTTTTGGCCCAAAACTCTTAAAAACATGTATATTACATGTGTTATTTTTTTCAAAAAAAAAAGTCGGGAGGTTGGGTTTTCTAGGGTTTTCTCAATTTATTTTATAAGAATGGTAAAAATAAGTTTTAAACCAATAAAAATACTCTATTTAATGTGTGTATTTAATGTTATTTTAAGCGCTTATAGGTAAATTTATAGTGATATTAATTTATTATATTCCCCTTAAATTAGCTAATTAAGTGAACTTGTAACACATTTTTAAAATATACTTTTCAATATATCTAATTCATGGTAAAGGACAACTTTCAACATGTGTTAGATAAAATGTATTATAAATTTCAAAGTGTGTAGAATAAATTTCGATATGTGATAAATTTTAAAATCTGTAACATAAAAAGTTTTGCCTAGTTAATGAGAGAGAAAAAATTAATGGGAGGAAATATAAATTATTTATTGTTTTACGATTATTGATAAAAGCGGGATTTAGTAAAAACAAGAATAGATAAAGAGGCGATTTAGCCCAAAAAAATTGCGTTGTTTATTAGGAAAAATGTGCGGTTCAAAATATTTCTTGCGTTTCTTAATTACCCTAGTGCTTCTCACATGATCCTATTCATATGTGTGTGTATAGAAAGTGGAAAATACAATAGTGTTTATCATGCGAGAGTAGGAGACTGCGCCATGTGTCATTCCATATATTTTTTTATAATGTGCGTGATTATGTGTATAACACGCATAATTAGGGTTTGGAACAACCCATGCGTAATTTTGAGTTTAACATGCGAAATTTTCATGTTTGGTAGCATGCGGTTTTTGATATTTTTATGACGTGCGTGATTAGGGTTTAACCCAACCCATGCATAATTATGCATTATAACGTGTGAAGTTATGCATAAACGTGTGTAATTATATCAATTTAAGTACTATTTTGTCACCGCGTTCCATTGAAGGCCTAGGGTAGGTCAGATGTGTGGCTAGGATATACGCGTACGATAACAAATATTGTACATTAATTGGCCTCTCTATATGTGCGTGTGTGTGGGGGTATAGGTTTTACTCTATTCTAGTAAATATTTTGTAAACAACATTAGATTGGTAAATTGTTTTTTTAGGAACATTGTTTAGAAAATAAATTCTTGTAAGTTCCTTTCCACACAGTAATCACTTCCGTTTGCATGTATGAATCATAGTCCCACACCATATAAAAGATCAGTAACTATAAGGCTTGTAATGCAAGTTATGACTAAAAAGCATATGCGTATGATGTGTACCTAATTTTTTGAACACTATCTTACAAGGTTAAATTGTTTTATTCAATCTAAAGTGACAATCACCTTAGACAACTCCTTTAAGTACACACATCTAACTTGGGTAAAACATATTTTAAGGACACACGTCTAACTCGGGTCCCAACATGATCAAGCGTACCACGTCTACGATGGTGGTGCTAGACGATGGTGGTGAGTGGTGGACGTGGACAATGGTGGTGGGTGGTGGTGGTGGACGGCAGTGGTGGTGGTGTTTAACCCTCTGCAGATCTTAGAAGTGGCTGGCCCAAGTTTGCATCAAGAAGAGTTCGCGTAGATATTTTTTTAATGAAATGTCTTAAAACAAACAGTCTACATATGACAATGTCTGTGTATGGTCTACACGTTGTAAGTGATAATATAGAGAAATGAGAAAGCATGGTTGTTAAGATCCCGATCTTGATCTTTCAATCTTACGGTTTTATGATTATGATCTACATAGGTGGATCTATACAAGCAAAAGATCTTGCAATAATACCGATCATGACCATATGATTGTAGGTCCTTGATTCGGTCTTATCTTTAGTGACTTGAATTTATAAATCTAAAACGTATACATGTAAACTAATCTTAAATATAGAATGAACCAACCCATAGACTATCTGGCTAGATATAACAGAAAATTTCATTACATCATTCTATCTCAAAAGTTTGCTTAAAATACATATTAACTTTTGCATATACAACACATCCATGAAACATCAATTAGGGGTGTGCATAGAGCTGTATAAAAAATCTGAATCTGAAAGCGATCCAAAAAATAATTCGAAACCGATTCGATGGGAAAATCGGATTTTATAAAACCAGATACAATTCGGCAAGATCTACTGGATCCAGTCCGAATTTCAAAATTTTCAACCCATCAGAATTTTTTCCGGATCTTCTTGCATCGGATACAATCCGGTTTCTTATTTTTCATATAATTTTATTGAGTTTATCTTATATATGTATTATTTACTTTGTATACTTTTTATCAAGCTATGTTATATTATTTGTAAAAATTTATAAAGATGAACTTTGGTGAGTTTATTTTATTTCTTTATTAATTTTTATATATTTTTAACGAGCCCGCTTTTGTCTCAATTGTTGAGTGTTATGTGCCTTTTGTCCAAGGCATGATGCAAAACTACAATCGAGTCGGGGGTCTCACTGGAAGCAGCATCTCTTTCCTACAGGGTAAAGGTAAGACTATCTACATTTTACCCTCCTCGGACCCTACCTTAGTTTAGCTATTGATGGGATTTACTGAGTAATGATGATGATATTTTTTAACGAATTTATGTTATATAACTAATAAAAAGTTCAAAAACAAACAATATATGATTTTTTAGTATAAATTATATATTTATTTGTTTTATTTTTTTAATCTGAAATCCAGATTTTTTTACAAAATTTGGTTTCCGATAATCTGAGTGTATAGGATCGAGTTTTATGGATCTTCGAACCGGATAAAATCTTATCTGGATTTTCACAATCCGGTTTTGACCATCGTTTGACTTTAATAAAATCCGATCCGGTTTAAAAAAAAATCCAGTTTGTGCACCCATAGGTGTGCATGAGTTGGTGGGCTTAAACTGAACCAAAACCGAAATAAGTTTTTAGAAATCCGATCATCTTCGGTTTCTCAGTTTTTATGTATAGATTCAGTATGGTCAGTTTTCAATTTGACATTCGGGCTTGAATTGTGTGGCTTGAAAATATTAGCCCAATGAATTTGGAATTTAGCCTAATTTTTTTGTTAACTACTTATTAATAAAATTGGGTCTTAAACTTTTTTTCTTTTTTTTACTTTCAAAGTTTTTTTTATTATTCATTTCTAAATAACATATAACCAGAAAGCTTGTCAAGTTACATCAAAACAGAAGATAGACAGGCAACAAGCTGCGACGTCAACCCTTTCTGAATTGCAAGCCCTAGTCTTCCAAAGACAAACGCATGCCCCCTGGGGTTGAACAATTGCTGTGGATGACCCGTTGGACCCTCGCCAAGAAGTGGATAGCTTCTGGCGCTAGGGAGCCAAATGTATCAAAGGCAAAAGGGACAAAGACATGCTGGTTTTCAACGCAAGCTTTAGCGTGCTTATCCACTTTGTTTGATTCTGCCTTTCTTGCTGCTTGTCCAGCTACAAACCCGTTTTCCCTTAAACCAACCAAAGGGGAAACCCCCGTGAGGTCCACACAAGCATGTTTCCCCTCAGCCTAGCAAAAAACGAGCAGATCCGCTGGTCACAGAGTAGATCTCCCTTCCATAGGGTCCGTGAAAAAATTCACAGGGGCCTTTGTCCAAACAATGAATTTGGACCATAAATCAATAAGAAACATTTAAACAAGTTTAATGTTGTTACTTGTTAGGTTCGAAGTTTTGATGCTGTTTGGTTGCCAAGTTTGGTTCAGCTCATTTTGGAACGAGGTATACCAGAACTGAACCAAATTTTTCGATCGCAAGCAAAAAAAAAAAAGAAAAAAACACCATTGCTTATAGCTTAGATTGGTTATTTCATTGTGGCCATATTGGTTAATTCGGTTTTAGTTCAACTAATTCCTTTTTTTTGTCACACGCACCTTAGCCGTGCTATTAGTGAGATTTACTGAGATATGATGATGATGATCATCCGAAAATGGATGCTCTTATAAATAACATACATGACTCAAATTTGTAGAACTTAACATACTCCATCATCGTAATCGAAATACTCATCAAAAGTTTTGAGCTTTTTACATGCTTACAACAATGTTTCAAGAAATGTAGTCCAGACTTGAGGGTTTTACCCAAAACTCAATTCAGTTCAACAAAAATAAAATGAAAGGCGTCTAACTATATGGCTGCAAAGTATTCCTTGCTGCCCTTAGGGTCGGGCTTCATCGACTTCTCCCCTGGCTTCCATCCAGCCGGGCAAACCTCATCTGGGTTCTCTTGTACAAATTGCAATGCCTATTATACAAACACATAAATGCAATTACCAATGAGCTCAACATACCAAGAACGAGCAGATTTTGGTACTTTTATAGTTTTATCTCTAACGGGCCAAACGGGAAATATCAAGAAAATAAGTATAACGCGTCAAAATCGCCGAAGTGTATTTTCAATGCTGAAAGGCTAACAAAATGATTTGTTTTTATAACTATATTTGGCATGCCAATTATTTAAAAATAAAATAAAAATAGAGTAAAGTGCACACTTGGTCCCTATGGTTTACCAAAATTATGGATTTGGTCCCTAGCTTTCCAAAAGTACGCAGACGGCCCTGGTGGTTTGCACTTTTTAACGTATTTAGTCCCCAGCTTTTTTCCAAAAGTACATGGATGGTCCTTGTGGTTTGCACTTTGTAACGCATTTAGTCCCTAACTAGGACACATGCTAAAACCTTTAGATTTGTTTGCGTTACAAAGTGCAAACCATGGGGACCATTCGTGTACTTTTGGAAAGTTGGGGACCAAATCCAAAATTTTGGTAAACCACACACAGGGAGCATCCGTGTACTTTACTCAAAAAAATAAATAACAAGTAAAACGGGTCAAAATCGCAAAAGAGTAAATTTTAATTACCAAAATCCTAACGAAATGATTTATCTTTCTAATATTATTTGACACGCAAAAAATGTTTCAAGCTCAACCCGACCCGACTCACACAAATACAAAACTCATTTTGACCCGTTACCTATCCCGCTTATGATGCATGTTTACCTGAAGTGTTCTCAACGTTTCATCAACACTCCGACCAATTGCGAGATTGTTAATTGTGGAGTGTTGGATGACACCCTCCTTATCAATTATGAAAAGTCCTCTTAATGCGATTCCCTGTAATTGAAAACCACCATTTGACATATAGGAAATAATGTATAAAAATGGCCAAACAATTTGGCGAAAAATGATTTATAAATGTGTACCTGGTCTTCAATCAACACATTAAAAGCTTTTGAGATCGATTTTGTGACGTCGGAAATCAGAGGGTAGTTCAGATCACCGAGACCGCCAGATTTTCTGTCTGTTTGAACCCATGCAAGGTGGGAGAACTGCAGAAAACAAAACACCACATATTCTTGAAAAAAAAAATCATATTTTGGTCGCCTTTTAAACAACATAATCGTGCAAAAAAATATGATTATCAGAAACTTTAACTGAATATAGTAATATACAAGTAGAAGACTAGAATAATTAGTGTTTTTCAGTATAATAAAAAAGCTTGTATAACCGTGTAAGAAACAATTACCACACTGTCTACAGAAACGCCCAATATTTCAGTGTTTATCTTCTCGAATTCTGCATATCGGTCACTGAATGCAGTGATTTCTACAATAAGAAGACACAATTAGAAAATATGAAGATAGCTAAAAATAAAAGGCTTTCGCATTGAACAGGCAACAGGCTGCTCACTACTCACCTGTTGGGCAAACAAAAGTGAAGTCCAAAGGGTAGAAAAAGAGAATGACATATTTCTTGCCAATGTAGTCAGAGAGCTTAACCTGCAATGACAAATTTTATGTTACAAAATTTACAATTTCTTCACATAATAAATACCAAGTATGTAATAAGAAAATATAATCATGCAGTTCATATTCATAGGTCAATATTGTATATGTGCTTGGCTGCAACAATGAGGTATGACCATAGTATACAAAATTTAGCTTTTTTCAAGGAAAAAGTATATGTAATCATTAGGTTAGGCGAACGCGAAATATAGAGAGTACTATGGCAGGTCGCTGGCATGAATAAAAAAACTGGACTTGTTAACTTAAAAATATTTATGGATCGATGGTCCATAACGCTCCCGCAAACAATATAACGTTATAAAAGCAAACATCAAAGGTCACTTCAGTTACATTGATGAACTCTTGATCAAAAACAGCCTCAGCTTCAAAGTCTGGTGCCTGATTTCCAACTAGTGGCAATGCCTATATATAAAAAGATGTCAACATGAGTGATAGCTAACACAAGTTACTAAAATTAGGACAAAAAAGAACACATTATGTATTAGATGATTAATGATCAACATTACTCAATCCCCTGGCTCAAATTTGTATTGCGGATACCTTTTATAATAAAATTTCACCCGATTCACATTTCCAAAATATAATATGCTGATTTTTACCATATAATGAGCTATGTTAAGGATTAAAAAACATATAATTTCACTAGTCTTTTGATTTAGTATACACTTTGGCATTCTAAGACTCATTTTATAAAAGATTAATTGCAGGATGTATCCAGATTAATCATACATCTTTTTCGGATCCAAAAAGGCTACATTTTCTTCCCTAATCTTGGTTTAAAAAAGTGGTAGGCGCTCTAAGGCGTTTAGGTGACAAAATCTGAGGACCGATGCGCACACATCACCTATTTATGCATTCCTCTACGTACAACCAAATAAGCTTTATTTAGGCGCTGCCTCAAGCCCTAAGCATTTCCTGAGGGCCCCACGCCTTCAGGCACAGCTTTTAAAACCAAGTATTTAACCAATTACTAATCAATACTTTTAGGGGCAAACTAGTTGCACAAGGCTCCAGCATACGTGGGGTCCAAGGATGTCAGGCCACTTGGGCCTAATGCACGCATCCTTACCCTGCATCTCTGCGGTAGGTTGTTTCCACAACCCAAACCCGTCGTCACATGGCAGCTATGCACTTAATAACAGTGATATATCGGTTACATCCGTCCCCTAGTAAAATATCGGTAACAATGTTACCGGCGATATTGACCGATATAACCAGTATATCACCGATATTTGACCAATATAAGCGATATATCACTGAACTATTAGTGTTAAATTGCTATATACATATGAATTTTGCATGATACTAAAATTATCGATTTCACACCGATATCTCACCGAGATAACCTATATCTCAAATTTACCGATACCCTATATTTTACCGTATTAACTACATAGCATGGCAGCATTGCTCAAATTAATCAGTATGTGATCAGAAAAGGCTGGTTTAACTATTAGCATAGTGTTGTTATGCAAAACGGTGTCGTTTTAAACCAATGTTTTATCCGGTATTGAACTCGATTAAACCGGAACCGAAAGCGAATAACCTAATCGGTTTTCAGTTCCACAAATTCTCAATCTGTTGAAAACCGAAACCGATATATAGAACGGAGTACTTACAGCTTTGACGAGGAACGCGTTGCGGCGGGCGGTGGAGGGGCGGAGGGAGAGGGAAGAACAGAGGGATTTGGATTGGAAGGTCAAGGAAGAGGAGGCGGAGAAGCTTAGGGTTTGAGATTTGGGGGAAGTGAAAGAGGAAGACCTAGGGTTTGGGGAGGAGATAAGAGCTGCAGAGGCAGATGAAGCAGCCATTGTTGTTGTTGTTGTTGTTGGTGTGGAGTGTGAGTGTTTGGCGAGTGGTGTTTTAAGGTGGAGATGTGATATGTAAAGGATAGATGAAGATAAGGTGTCTGTCTAGTCTAGGTAGCACAAGATCTTGTTGGAAAACTATTAACAAAATAAATAAATAAATAAATAAATAAATATAATACTACCACTAATTTATTATATAAAATGAATAAATACAAATATCCATACATACATACATAATTTATTACTCAGTAAAAAGTGATCATCCATGGGTGTATCTGTTACATAAATGATGATACTACTAGGTGACTGTGACCCATATCCAGCTACAACTACTGATTCAAATACTATCTATAGGGAAAGCGTTTGGAGGGAATCTCAAGTAGTGGGAACATTTTACAGGCACTTCTTTATTAACTGTTTGTAGAGTAGTGTTAGTAGTGCAGGAGTATCGTCAAGAGTTTGATAAGAGGTCGTCTCAAGTCTCCAGTTGGCCCGACCACTGCCTTCTTAACGTGTTTCTTAATGGTCTATAGGACGTGTTGAAGGCAGATGTTCAAATCCAAAAGCCTTTAACGGTCTACAAGGCTATGAGTTTGGCGTTAGAATTTGAATCCAATGACATTCAGAAAAAATAAATATCCTAACCCCAACAACAAAACCAGTTTGTCTCCCTCGTCATCAAACCCATAAATTGTGGCTATTACCACATTAAAACCACTATAAACCCGAATTCATGATGCCCGGTACATTTGAGGGGTATGTTTTAGATGTGGTGATAAGTATGGTCCGGGTCATCGCTACGAACAAGGCACTTTCAAATTGTTGGAGATGGCAAAGGAAAGAGACGACCGGTACAAGTCCCACGTGGAGGAACACACCTGTTGGTCTAGCTGAAATCAGTCTTCAATTCTTCATGAAAGCCCAATCCAACCAGAATGAATCTTCAAGGTACCCTGGCTACTACCAAGGTCTTAAATTTGGTGGATAGTGGTTCCACACACAATTTCATCTTGGATACTCGTGTTCAAGAATTGAAACTCCCTGCCCAATTCGTGACCCCCTTCGGTGTTCAAATTGGCAATGGCAACATCATTCGTTGTACAATGACATTGGATGAGCTAATTTGGTACCGGAAGTTCAATGGTTGACCTCGCTAAATACCAATCAAGCCAATTAGAAGAATATGTTTTTAATTATCACCTTGGATGGCCAAAAGTGCAAGCTACAAGGCATTACATCCGTCACCAAGCTTTCAACACCTATCTATTGATACGTCCCAGTCAATTACATTTATGTCGATTACTAAATATGGGGAGGTAGACCTGCAACCTAATTTTGTGGTTGATCATTGATGGATCTATGCAAGAGATCACCAACAGTATTATAATTACTTTATCTCTTGGCACAATGGTTCCACTGGAGAGGCTACATGTGAGAGTTATGATGGGTTGGTTGGGCAATTCCTTTATTTTCACCTTAAGGACAAGGCGTTTTACTGAGCGAGAGAGATGTAATGTTACATACTTGATAATGGGTCCCTCGGAAGCGAACCCAGGGCCAAACTCGGACATAGCCGCAACTTTTAATTCAAATACTATAGGGAAAACATTGACAAGAATCTCAAGTAGTGTGAACATTTAATGTAACAACCCAAGTAAATCGTGCCAAAATATTGTCCACTTTGCCTCCGATGAGTTGCCCATCCAGGAACTCACGGTTTTGTTTTTACCCGACGAGTTGCTCGCCCAGATAAAACACGTCTTGGTAAAGAAAGTTTACACCCCCTTACAAAGAAGGCTTCGTTCTTCTCCTCAACCTATTTGGGACTTACATTTCCACCCCCTTAGGGAGCCCAACGTCCTTGCTGGCACATCGGTCCGCCCCTAGCTCTGGTACCACTTCTCGATTTGTGCGTGTCATCCTTGCTCATGGGCCATGCTAATCTTCTCTGTATCGTTACAATTATATTGGATGTCACTATCCGGCCCCTCGCACCATCAATGTTATCCACTTTGCCCCCGATTGGTAGCCCATCAGGAACTCACGGATTTTTTTTTTGGTTGCCTCGGAGGAGACTTCCCAGGAGGTCACCAATCCTAGTACTACTTCCACCCGAGCACGCTACGGTTGAGAAGGAGAACGAAACCTTCCTTATAAGGGGTGGAAACCTTCTCTAACAAGATGCGTTTTGACTGGGCGAGCAACTCGTTGGGTGAAAACAAAAACCGTTAGTTCCAGGATGGGCAACCCATCAGGGGCAAAACAGACAATATCTTGGCACGATTTACTTAAGTTGCTACATTTAACAAGCAGTTCTTTAGCATTTTCAGGAGCAGTTTAGTAAATGCCTTTAGGAGTCATATTAGTAGCAACTTTGTTTATTGTTGTTCTTGCTTTGAGATTTTCCCCATCTCGATCAGACTGTCCTATCTTGTTCTTGTTCATTTCATTTAATAGGAATCCTAGATTCTATCAATATCGTAGTCTCATAATCCAATTTTTTTAAATGTTGAGGTAACATATATCTTTATAAACAAATTTGTTAAGCTCTTTTTATAATGAAGCTCTAATGTACCATTCATTATGCAAAGCAATGCGTATTGAGTTATCTTTAGGTAAAATTCGTCAACTAGCATCTTCAAGCACATTATCAACTAGCTTCATTGGGTTATAAATCCTTTTTGTATAACTAGATGAAGTGGTTGTGATTGTTTGGTTTATGGAACACCATGTAACTTCAATAAGATAATTTGTGAATACATATCTAGTTTGAGATCAAGTAGTATGAGGCTCAAACATATAACATGTATCTATAAGACTAACTAAACTAGTTTTCAATAGGTTGATACAATATTTGTACCTTAAAGATTTTGTATATTTGTACTTAAGATTTTGATATTTTGTTTACCCTATTTGACTGCCTCCTCGTTGGACACAATCTATACACTGATAACAAACAAAAAATAAATATTATATTTACTAGCAATGATAGTTATCAATGGCCTACCTACCCATGCTAGTTATTGGGTAAAATTATTATACAAATTCTCCAAAAGATAAAAGTGTATAAAGACACAATGAATCACAAAATATAACACAATGTCGAGCAAAATGTATCAATACTGAAAAATATAACAAATGTCTAAGAAAAAAGATATAACGAGTCACAAAAAGACACAATAACACAGATATAAAAAAACACAATTATTAAAATAAAAAGGCACATTGATGTAAGCAAAAAATCTACAAGCTAAACGTCTAAAAACATAAACCCAAAATCTCACATCTTAGAGTTCGATGAGGCGGTTCCAATGCGCTTTAATGAGGTCAATTGAAGTCCGCTTAATACCCTTCTTAAGTTTTCTTAGTTTTAGAAGACTTTGTATTTGATCTAACCCATTCTTATTTACCAACAATTTGCTTTTCATCTTTTTGGAGTTTGAAATTAATTGTTCTAACTATAATTGAATATTTTTTCATTAATTTACTTTACACGATTTTATTAGTTTATTATACCTTACGTGGAGTTTCACGTGAATTTCTTTATCAACCGAGTCATGTAGTTTGGCTATCATGACATCCCATTTGACACAAAGCAATCCATTTTTTTAAGGATTAAATTCTTTAATTCTCTGTCGTCTGTAGGACGTGAACAACCATACTTTTTACATAGTGACCTATTTATATCAAAGAGTTTGAAAACGTTATATCACCACACTTTTTACATAGTAACTTATTTATATCAACTTTCGGACATCATTAGGAGGGTTTACGGCTCAAATGGCTCGAAGGACTGGAAGAAACTCATGGAGACAGTCTTGTTAACTACTAGCTGGGAGATCCGGAAAGCTTGAAACGACAAAGAATTTAGAAACTACCACATTCCGCCTCATGTCACACTCGATACGATCAAGGAAAATACTTTCTTGTGGATTACGTGTAAATTGAAGTATACTTATGTGAACGGGGATAGATTAGAGATTTCAATATTCGTGATGTTATGTTATTCAGGTTTTCAGCTCTCTGTGCCGATTCTATATTTTATATAGAGTTTTGCATTAAAAAGTTAAGGGCGCGGTTACTAGTCAATATATTATCATCTTATGATAACTTATTGCTTTGACTTCATCGTCTTAGTTTCTGGTGTCTGTTGTTTTTCTGCCACTGACGTGTTTCATTGAAATTTCAAGCCTTTCTAAAAATTATCTAGTTTACTGAGAACATTTTTTGTCATAGTAGTTTTTTAAGTTTATTGAGATCCATTTGAAACCTTATTGTATATTATTTATTCAAAAATACCCCATGCTCGGTGAGTTTTAATTCTTTGGTGAGTTTTATCTTTAGCGACCGGCCAATGAAGAACACGGATTCACCTGAGAGAGGCTCGAATCGCTTCTTTGAGAGGATGGAGAATCACAACTCATTCTTTCTTTTAAATCTAGATCTGCAATGGAGAAGATAGAAAAGTAGGGATGTAGAGATGGCCGGTAAGAGAAGAATCTCTTATTTCCGTAACAAAAGTGTGGCGGCTTCATATCATGTGTCCTAATAATGAGGTGAACACCTCTTATATAGGAGACATGGGCATCTCCTAACTTCAATGGCCGGGGTTATCTCTACAACTCCCAAGTCCAATGTAGTGTAAATTACATCCTGTTGGGCCCCGCGGTTGGGTTAGTAAGCAACAATAATAAATAATTAATATAAAAGCGATATGTAACAGAAATGCCCGACCGCTCAGATCAGATCCAATACTATACCTCTACCGGTTCTTTAGTACATTTCACATCATAATTGATTTGTGAGGTCTAGTGGTTATGCCGTTAACTAAATAACCATGATTTATAAATTATTGTCTTGTGATCATACATGTGCTTTTGGTGCATTTTAGAGTTGTATTATATAAGTAAAATAATAATAATACGGGGAAATTAGCCTTTAAGTCTTTAACATTATTAAGGGTGAAAAACTACGTCATATATTAGTGAAGTCATGCATACCTTTGCATAAACAAACATCGTTATAACATGAACAAATCATACAAATATTACAGGCTTACGAGACTACGCGGTGTGGAGGTAATCTTTGGTGCCCCTAACTAGGGCTGTTCTTTTTTATCTGAAACCCAAAAACTGACCCGAATTCAAAGTCACCCGAACCCGAACTAAAGAATAACCGAAAAACCCGAACCCGAACAACCCAAACCCGACCAACCCGAACCTTAAATGGGTTGGTTATAGGGTCACTTTTTCCCAACCAAAAACCCGAACAACCTGACCCGAATAACCCTAAACTTGAAACCCGAACATTAGTTTACTTTTTTCATAGATGCGATTTGATTTGGAGTGTTCTGTATTTAAAAGATTAAGTTTTGAGACTTTGAATATTATCATACCATATTGTTAAATGATGTTTGAATTGTGATGATATTTTTTTAATAACATGATATATTTGATGATATTTTGTGAAAAAAAAACATTATTTTTCATTTTACATCCAAACCCGAAAACCGAACAACCCGACCCGAACTAACCCCAACCCGAATAACCCAAACTTTAAATAGGTTGGTTATCGGGTCACTTTTTCCTAACAAAAAACCCGAACAACCCGCCCCGAAAAACCCAAAACCCGAAAAAATAACCCGAAGAACACCCCTACCCTTAACCCTTAATTTGTGCCAATCTTATTGGTCCAACTCATAACATATCAAAAGGTGGCCTTTGGGTAGAGGTGTACAAATCATTTTTTTTTTCAAAAACCGTTCCAGTTAATAACCGAATCGGTTTTTCTCATCAAAACAAAAAACCGATTTTTGTATAACCGGTTCCAGTTACTAACCTGTTTTTTTTTTTTTTACTAAAATCACTGACCGCCCCAACCGTTATGACCGCCCAACGGTTATGACCGGTTTATCCAAAAAAACCGGTTTTTTTTCCAGTTTAGATCGGTTTTCCATAACCGGTTTCGGTTTTAAAACGTTTTCGAAGATGAATAACACTAACCGGTCTATAACTGCCGGTTCGGTTCGGTTCGGTTGTAAAACCGGTTACAAAAAACCGGTTAGAAAAACCGGTTTCGTTTTTTTTTTTCAGTTTCAGATGTAAAACCGGTTTTTTTACACCTCTACATTTGGCGCTCTTTATTGCACTCACATGGGTGGCATTGGCGCCCCTGACATGGATAGTTAATTAATTTTCACAAATATTCAATGGTTATGACCCATTAATCCTTTTTCATTTTTGTTCTAACTTGATAGTTTATTAGTTTGCGACTTATCACGTCAATCTTATTAATAACATAAAGATAGTAGCATTTTGCTTATTTGTGTACATAATCACTAGGATCAACATTGGTACTTGTACCGGTATTTATTGTTCCTTTTTTTTCCAGGACGAGTGTTGGTTCGATACAATATTGTATTGTACCGAGTATTATCGGCATCGATACACATTACTGTCATTTTTTTAAACGAATACTTTCGATATCGATACCGGTCCGTTACCGAGCTAATCCCTAATAATCACAGCCTTGGAATCATTCGATAATCATGCACAATTATAATAATGTTTGCAAATCAATTACACATGTTTCATGGCTTTCATTATTCCAACATGAAAACAATTTAAAACTCATACTGATTGCTATTTTTTATAGAATTTATACTTCACAAGCATTTTCACTAAAACTTTGAAGTTACGATCTTTGTATACCTTTTGTATCACTTTTCTTCTGTTGTCTACAACGCGTTTTTCTACTAATTTTTTGAACGACCAACAAATCAATCCCGAGTATTCTTGGGGCACCCACTAGACAAACGTAGTACTCCGAGAGTAACCCGAGTCGTCCACAACCACTTTCGGGGAAAACCCGGTAATCCGCCCGCCCGTAGGCACAATGATGATATTACCGGTAAAATCCGTTTGACTCAAGGATCAAACCCAGGTTTCCCTGGGTCTCTTGTCATTGCCCACCAATGCCTCACTCTTTTTGTTTTGCACCAAAATGAAATTGAACTTAATCTTTACATAAGAACTCAAGTCCTTCTATCACTTGAGCTGAAGATCATTGACTGTTTTTCTACTCATTACATTGTTGTTTCCATACACCAGTTCATTGAATATAAGACTTAGTTGTGCTTTGTGCATTACATGTTTTCAAGATATTTGAGGGGAACAATGAAAAAGAGAGACATGGTTATGAATATCATGACTAATAATAAACGTAATATAAATAATTTAATTAGTAGTTCATATTAGAATTATTTTTTTTGACTTGTGTAATTGAGGTGTGTAAGAGTTGTGCCTGCGTACGTTTAAGCTCGAGCTCGGCTCGTTTATCACTTAAAAGAAATTGAGCTCGAGCTCAGTTTTTTTAGAGATCTAATTTTAAAACTCAAGCTCGATTCATGAGAAGTTTTCGAGCTCTGCACGTTTATCATTTATTAATGATCTTTATTTTATTTGTATTCTTTATAGTACGTAATTTACACACACATATATATACATACAAACATATATTCAATAAAAAATTGTATAATTAAAATGCTCGCTGGCTGAGCTCGAAATACGAAGCTTTGGCTCAATTATTAAATGAGCCTCAATCTTGAGTTCGGGCTTGACTCATTAAAGATTGGCTCAATTCAAGTTTTTAACAAACTGATCTCGAGTAGCTCATGAGCGACTCAACTTGATAGCACTTTTTATTTATTTTTTTTTTTTGGTATATTGACACATGGTCATATCCAGGTTAAGGGTTAGATTAGTAAGTTGTGATTTAAGTTTAGCTATATCTAACATCATTGTTTGTACTTTGCACACAAAAATAACATGATAAAAGGTGACCCGATGTATTTCAATTCAACTATATAATTTGCACACAATTATCATAAATATAAAAAATGGACTACTTGTAAAGATAACACCAAGCTTTGAGTGACAACAACGATACTTTCGAATAATATCTTAAATATAAAAAATGATAACTTGTAAAAACACAGTAGTTTTTTTTTTTTTTTTTTTTATTTTTTTTAACTCAAACCATTAAGTAAAACAAGCGAACTTCGTGGATATCATAACTTAAACAAACACATTGTTTTGACAAAATCGTAAAAGGACTTAAATCGGGTCATAAGGACCGATAATGCACATGTTCGACCAGTCTAAGAGTTCATTAATCAGATGAGGTTGTATATTTCTGAACACATGTTAATAACTTCAAGAACAAAAGTGTTTCTAGCCTAAAAGGGTATCAGGGTGCATAAAGTGTGACATAGTATGTATTAGGCCTAATTCAAAAAGCTCGTGACTCGGAGTTTGCTTGAAGCTAGGAAAAAGCTTGCTTGATATGGCTCGGTTTGAAACTGAGTCGAGCCGGCTCAACTCAGTTAGAAAGTGGGCCTAGCTCGGCTGGCTCATAGCAAGCTAGATTGGCTCGGTTTGGCTCGCTTGGTAGCTTAGCTTAGCTCGGATTATTTTGCTTTTAACATATTTTAGTTTTATATATATTATAATACATTACAAAAACTAATTACTATTTACATGTATTTAAGAGTGTAATTTGATATACATGACATTTAAATGTTGATATTACCATTCTAAGGTTGTGGGGTATGGTGGGGTGAGGGTTTGGGGCGTTGGGTGACACGTGGAAAAGGAGGGGTCCGCCCATGAATGGGCTCAGCTGTGGGTATGGTGAGGCTAGGGTTTGGGGCGTTGGCTAGACCACGTGCATTTTTTTTAATACACACAATATTTTAATTAAGAAAACCTAAAATATTATTATTAAACAGTCCTAAAACATTACAAAAAATACTTATTAAATATTCCTAAAACATTACAAAAAAATACTTATTAAAATTACATATAAAAAAACCCAAAAGCGTTAAGTAGATCTCGAAGAGGGCGAGCTTGTCGAACACCCGCCTCTCCTTGGACCGGTACTCGATGTTGGCCACCTCGACCCGTCGTCGTGGCTTATGTCCCCTCCCGGGACGCTTTGGTAGTAGGCCTTGAACGCTCGAGTTTCGGTCGTAGGTCGCGCCACTTGTGTTGGCAAGCGTTTAGGTTGTGCCGATCGTTCCCGCCGTTATGCCGAAAGCTTGCGAAAGCCTCCGGCCAGAAACGGGTTTCACCGGCTTGGCGAGCCTTCATCGCGTCGACGACGCACGAGACAAGTGCAAGCTCTTCTTCGTTTGTTCACGAGGCCATGATAAGCGGTTTGAAGTTGTCGGTTTCGGGTGGCGGTAGTGGGTAGTGAAGTTGAATACGGTGGTGGGATGTTTGGGTTAGCGGGGGGTTATTTATAACCGCTCGGGTTAGCCGTTTGGCCAAGCCAAACGGTTTGTTTTTAAATTTAAAATGGCTAGGTTGACCCGCCAATCACCACCCGCCACCTCACCCACCTAGCCACGCCCAACGCCGGGTGCCCGAGTACTGCCCAACGGGCCACGCCATAAGCCAAGCCCCTCCGGGGTGGTGACTTGGGCGTTGCCCGCCAACCCACGCCCAAACTCTCGCCCCATACCCCATAGTCTAATGAATATACGTTGTATTTCGTTGTAATTTTAAACTTATTTGTGGTGTTGTATTTGATTTTGCCCTTTAATATATTAGGTTGAACTTATTTTTATATCTCCTTTTGAAATATTGAATAATATTTTACACTACTGAATTTTGAGAGCTATATATTAATTTTTCTTTTTAAAATCAAGCCAACTCGGTTTCAAACCAAGCCAAGTTCAAGCTTAAATTTTCAGCTCAGATTCAATTCCAAGCTGAGCCGAGCCAGCTTGGTTTATAATCGAGCTAAGTGTTTTATCTATTAAAAAAAAGTACAAGGACTTTTAAGTCATAAACCCAAAGTAGAAGGACTCATATCCCACCCAAAACCTTTTTTTTTCATTTTTCTTCCCTCCACATCTATCCGAACCAAAAATTCCCTCTCTTCCCTCGTTTCTTCTTTCTCTTCCAAACCCTCATTTTCTCTCTCTAAAAAACCCACCTTTCTCTCTCTACAAACCCCCATCTCCTCCTCCAACAACCCTATAAACCCTAAATTCACCTTAATTCTCTCAACTCACATCCTCAATTCCACACAATTCCTTCAATCAACACACAATGTCTGAATCTCGACCTCCAATTCGCACGGCGGCGTCGCCACCGGTGCCGGCGCCGCTCTCCGGCGGCAGAACTGGACAGATCCTGCATCCGATGAGACGTCACTTACCGTTCGCCTCAACTAAACCGCCGTTTACTCCTTCTGATGATTACCACCAGTTTCCGTCTGGAATGACGGTGTTACAGTCGCCGGCACCGTCGATCAGTCTGCTGACGTAATTGTAGTTAAATCTCCGGTAGTGTTATAAACGTTTGTTGTGATAATTAGTTAATTATGCTGTTTGTTAGGTTAATTGAAGGCTCAGGCTTACACCTAAGTGTTTGTTGATAAAGTGTAATGTAAAATTGTTATGTTTTTAGGATATATAATTGTTATAAGACTAATTCGTAATCGGTTACGCTTTAAATTAGCTGAGGTTGTTCAATTGGTTGGAATGTGACCTAAAAATTTAGAGTTGGATCCGATTTGGGCATTGCCTAACCGGTGCATGAGGCTCCTGATGCGTGGTTCGGTTTAGTACGGTGAAATGGTATCATCGTTTCATGGTCGTCTGTTTTAACTTTAGGTCGGTTGGTGAAGATCCAAAAACTAGACCTCCGGATGATCTAGTGGATTGGATCCTCAGAAACCTGCGAAACAAAAAACAGTTAGGTTTGTCGCAGAGGTGGGAGGGCCACCACCCTCCGGCATGAGGATAAGTATTTGGCTTAGAGAGAATAAGGACGAAGGTACAAATAACGTACTTTGGTTGTACTTGGAGCTTGGTATTTGTGCCCTTAGATTTAGGTGACGTCACCCGGCCCCTTCTGCTCAGACAGAGTGTCTTGTGATTTCTGGGACGGGTCCCATCTTTTTAAGGTTCGGTAGCCGGACCTTGTGTCCGGTATTGATGACGTAGTCTCTACTGTCGGTTTATAAAGTTCCAATATGTAGCGAATAGTTTGGTTTGTGGTTTCAAAAGTTTCAAACCGTATAAAACCAAATTGGACTGTAAGATTTGTATATGTTTTATTGTTTATAGATATCTCAGTATCTCATATTCGATGTATTTAATTATCTAAATTAGGCATGCATTTGGGCTGATTGAATTAAAACTGATACTGAAGTAAACCGATGAGTCTGGCCTATGGTTTAAAAACTGATTAACGGTTTCACCTAGAAACGTCAAAACCGGACCGTGAAGTTGTGAACACCCCCTAACGTACGCATCCTTGACGAAATTTTAAGGAAGTGATAAACATGTCTTTCATTTTATCCACTGCGTGAAATAGATCAAACTCAAGTTAAGTGTCCAAGAAACTTGTTGCTTGATAGTAGAGACAGGATGACAGTTGGTTAATATACAATCTTCAGATGGTCTCTGGATTACAACTGCAGCAACCAAGAAAAGGAGACGCTACATATAATTAAGCGTTAAATTATGAATATAGTTAATCGCATTATTGGTGCTGTTATCAAGTCTCAGTCATTATATTATTCCACTGAATTCATGGGTCAGTTCTAGTTATTTTGTTTCATGGTTGAAGTTTTAAATGGTTATGGTTTTGCAGCCGGTAAAGAGAAAACACGGAGCAGGTTTTAATGAAGTTTCATCTAATGAGTGGGCAAGTATTGGTTACACTGCTACAGTTGATAGTCCACTTCGCACTCCTGTATCTGCAAAAGGTGGAAGAATAAACGCTCGCTCAAAGGTCACGCCAAGCAACAAACCTGCCCCTCAGACCCCTGTTTAAATGCTGGTGAGACATGCTTTGAGGTTTTTTATACGTTTGCGTTACTAGCAGATATATGGGAGTGTTTGGATGTGTGTTTCGCGCAGTGTGAAAACTAATTATGTTCAATACAGGTTCGCCTTCTGCACTTACTCCAATCGCTGCCTGCCGGTATGACAGCTCACTAGGTAACTTTAGGTTTACTTATTTATTTTGATCTTTCTAAAGGTTTTTTTTTTCTTTCTTTCTCTTTTTTGTACATTTAAATGGGATTTTTCTTGTTAACATAAAGTTTAAAACTTTGCAGGTCTTTTGACAAAAAAATTCATCGACCTCATCAAACACGCTGAAGATGGTATTCTTGATTTGAATAATGCTGCTGCAACGTTGGCGGTATTCTTATTCTATTCTCTTTAAATTAAACAATATATTTTATGTGATTTTATACAAGATACATGTTAACAAGTTATGATGATACCAGGTGCAGAAGAGGCGAATATATGATATAACAAATGTTCTTGAAGGGATTGGTCTAATTGAAAAGACGTTAAAAAATAGAATCCGATGGAAGTAAGTACTTTTTTACTTGCAACGCATGCATATCATACAAATGACTAGCTACAACCCGTTTAAGCTTTTGTCAAAATGTCATAATTATCTATTTAGAGGTCATGATGCTTCGAAACCGGGAGATTTGGAGAATGATGTTGCTTTGTTACAGGTATGAATTGGCAGATATTTACTTGTATTTATTTATTTATTGTTTGTTTGTTTATTTTTATTTTTACAGTGTTCAAGTATGTCACAATTCTTTTTCAAAAGTCGTAGTTCATGAGTTATTAACTTATAGCTTTTGCTACAGGCGGAAGTTCAAAGACTTTCAGTGGAAGAACATAGATTAGACGAAAGCATCAAGTACGGATATTTATTTTTTTTACAATATCTGATATGCCATATTTGCTATTACGAATCCATCTTATTTAGCATGGTTTTTGCAGCGAAATGCAGGAAAGAATGCGGGAGTTGAGTGAAGATAACAATTACCAAAAGTAATGTTTTATAACCTTATCTCCACTTATGTTTGCGGCTTCCGTTAAAGTTGTTAATGTTATATTCGTTATTGGCACCCCCACTGTTTTAGATGGCTCTTTGTGACTGAAGATGATATAAAAGGTCTGCCATGCTTCCAGGTGGGGTACATATTATTTTATTTTATTTTATATTTTAGTTACGTAAATTCACACTTTCACTTGACTTTACATATCTGATGTTTATATTGACAGAACGAAACGTTGATAGCAATCAAGGCTCCGCACGGGACTACTCTTGAAGTTCCGGATCCTGATGAGGTGAGTTAGAGGTGCTTCACAGGACGTGTTCACGGGTTCAACTCGACCTGACCTCGAAAATCATGTCATACATATGAACCCCGAACGCGACCCGAATATTGGCGGGTTTACCCGAACACGACCCGTTCAACCCGAACTTTTTTACTTTTCAATTTTTTTCCGCAAATTGATATATTAAAATTAAAATTTACTACAAAAAAACACAAATGTATATGATACAATTGCATTTAAATTATAAAATATTATGTCAATTCTCTTTTTAAGTTATAATTACGTCATAAAATACACACCCAGTTTAAGTTTGAGATAAAACGTGTTGTAAAAAATATATTATAATATAAATGGGTTAAACGGGTCCCGCCAACCCAACCGGGTTGACCTGGACCTGACCCATTTAGCTAAACGGGTTCGCGGGTTCAACCTGAAACTGACCCGAACCTATTTAGACTAAACCCAAACCCGCAAATTTTGTATTAGGTTCGTGTCATGTTTGGGCGTGTCAGAAATTCACACCCTTAGGTGAGTATGACATTATAACTTAATTTTTTTCTAGAACTTACGGTTAATTTAATATATGAGGGCCATTGTTTTGTTGATATGTCAGGCTGTTGATTATCCACAAAGGAGATACAGGATAATTCTTAGAAGCACAATGGGTCCTATTGATGTATATCTTGTCAGGTACATGTAATATTTATTATAATTTTATCTTACTTATATGCTTATGTTAACTTAATTCGGTTATGATCAACACAAAACTACATATCTCTAGTCAATTTGAAGAAAAGTTTGAGGATGCTGATGGGGTTGACCAACCAATGACCATGGTACCCTTGGCATCCAGTTCCGGTTCTGACGAAAATCCGGAGGCCCACACTGAACCACAATCACAACATGTTAATAATACGAATTCCAATCATAATTTGCCCCACGACTCACCTGGGAGGATTATGAGAATAGTCCCGTCAGATGTTGATGTAAGTAACTATGATTCAATAATATATGTGTGGTTGCACAAATGGTATATATATATTGAGGACCATATATAAAAATGAAGTTGTGTATTGTGATTTGTTGCAGAATGATGCAGACTATTGGCTTCTATCAGATAGAGAAGTCCCTTTGACCGATATCTGGAACACAGAGTGTATCCTTTTTTCTTTTCGCCCAAATAATATATAAATGATATATTGATAGGAAGTAGGGCTGCAAACGAACCGAACGAACACGAACAAAACCTTGTTCGTGTTCGTTTGTTAAGAAATATGTGTGTTCTCGAACTGTTCATGAATACTTACCAAACGGGATTTTATGTTCTTGTTCGTTTGTTAAGGAAATGAACTTGTTCATGTTCGTTTGTGTTTGCTTGTTAATTTTAGGTAACGAACGTTGAGGAACACAAATGAGCACAAACTAATGTTCATGAACACAAATGGAAACAAACGAACACAAACAAGCGTTCATGAACATAATATATAATGCATTGACACTTATTAAATATTTTATTTGTCGGAATTTTGAAGTATTTAAATAAAAAAAGCTAGTGAACTATTGAACACAAACGAACACGTTACCGAACGTTCAGGAACCTAAATGAACGAACGCAACCTCTGTTCATGTTCGTTCATTTAACTAAAAGAACGGAATTTCTTGTTCGTGTTCGTTTGTTTAATAAACGAAAACAAACAAACTTCTCGCCGAACGGTTCACGAACTGTTCGCCGAACGTTTGGTTTGTTTGCAGGCCTGGATATGTTGAAAGGAATGTATTCCTTGACTAGCTTTTAGTACAATGGGATGATGTTGATCTGCTTAGTGAAGAATTCGGGTTAGCAGAAATGGGGACACCAAGGCCAACCACACCGCCATCCGGTCACGCTGATGCACATGTAGATGGTGCGCTCAGGTGAGCCAAGGTCAACAACAACAAACCACCAAAAGGGTCGGGTCAACATCAACACCAGTCACCAGATGACTTGTTTTCAGGTAAAACGGTCCAAAGGATACAAGGAGCGTGAAATCGAGAATCCGAAGCAGCGTCAGGTTTTTTGTACAGTAAATCAAAATTCCATTGGAATAAAAACTTGATTATGCTTGTATTTAAGCTCAATAAATCCAAGTACCAAGTACCAACAATCTTTTATACATTTTAGTTTGCTGTATCTATTATCTTGTATTTTAGCGTCGAGTTAATCGCATCAGTGGCAAGAGAAGGAATCTCACATAGTGAGAAGATAGCCTGTTGGGGCTAGGTGATACTTAGCTTAACCAATGTAGCGGTTAGTTTGTTATTTTGGTAGCATGATTTACGACTTTGGTAGGGTGTAAGCTCGGTTTGTTTAATTCAAGAGAGATCGAGCTTGAGCTTGACTCATTAATAACGTTTTAAGTTTTTAACCCCAGAGCTCGTTTAGGATTTATTAAATGTTTTAGTTTTTTTTTATATAAAAGTTTTTAACCCCAGAACTCGTTTAGGATTTATTAAGTGTTTTAGTTTTTTTATTTAAATATTACAATTATAGTTATAGTTTGATATATAAAAATACATATGTTTCGTAATTTTATCATAATATTATATATAATAATACTTGTGTAATTACATATTTCCTGTATAAAATATAAATTATCACTATATTTATTTATATAAATAATAGACTTATTTAAGCTCGTACTTTAACTCATATATAAAATGAACTTAAATTTACGCTTGGCTTAGCTTGTTTTAGCTAGTATTTTTTTTATTTAACATTTTAAGCCACAATTTAGACGATAAATTTTAGGATTGTCTTAAACTGCTCTTTTTAAAAAAAAAATTTTGACCAGTTAATCTTAAATAGTTGACCTAACTGTTTGAGATTTGACCAAATATTGGATCTCAAAAGTATCTTGTATTATTTTTGTCTGCATGTTAAAGGAGAGCATCGAAATTCGAATATTTTAGATGATCTGCATCTTTAAAAGATATTATTGATTAGTTTAAAATAAAATCAATTCAGATAATTATGGCCTTATGGGGACAAAGGACAATAGACAAATTTAGTGACACCATAGAGATTTTATACTCCATACTTCGCATAAATTACATTTTTTTTGGATATTATATAGATACTGGTTAACGTTTTTAAATAATAAAAATAAACTAATAGAATAGAAAATAGAAATAAATAAGTTAATATACTTTTATTTAAATATCATAATAGACATTATCTTTATCTATATTATCTATGCTGACATTAAATAAGAAAAAAAAAACTATGCAATCCTGCATCATAAAAACAAAGTAATTTATTATTTATTATTATGTTCAATTCGAAGTTAACTACAGGCAGATTGTGATCTAATGATTTTCTGAGATTTAAGTAAATATTTTACCGATTTAGAACTTGATTAATTGATACTCTAGTATTCGTTTTAATAGATGGCGTCATATTTACATATTCCAAAAACACTTAATACATCACTAAATCTAATAATATATTATAATTTCACTAGTTATTTTTCGAGTTTACAGTTGTCACATTACCTCTTACGATTCTTCTGTTGACTATTATTATTATTATTATTATTATTATTATTGTGAACGCAAAAAAAGGAACTCAAACACAGTGGTATAACTATAAATAATTAAAGGTTAACTGTCATTTTCGTTCTTATGATTTGTTCACTTTTACCATTTCAGTCCAAACTTAAAAAAATGCGCCAATTTTCTCTCTGACATACTGGAAACGTGCCCCCTTTAGTCCAAAAATTAAAACCCAGTTAAGTCAGACATGTTTAATGAATGGTATTTTTGTCCTTTCATATTTATTTTATTTTCCCCTTATTTAAACAAGTGATTTGAAAGGACAAAAATTATCCTTCGTTAAACATGTCTGACTTAATTAAGTTTTAATTTTTGGAATGACCCATTTCCAGAATATCAGAAAGAAAAATGTGAACAAAACACAAGGACGAAAACGAGAGTTAATTCATAATTAAATTTACTTGATAAACTAAACCTTTTTTTTATGTACAATATGCATAAAACATATTTAATAGTTATCATAATAAAATAGGATCTTAATAAATCTTGAAGATATTACAAATGATGCTATAAACATCAACAAGATACGCCAATTATTGGCTAGACTCGTACTCCAAATATTTTACACTTTTCAATTCTTATAAAACCTTCATATTCTCACAATTTCATCTCCATCATGATCACCACCACACCATCATCATCATCAACAACTTCTTCTTCATCTTCAGAAGATTTTGAGCTCATTTCCATCAATGGCATGAACCATACTTGTTACACCTCCCTCCGGGACCTTCTCCCGTCTCCGGCGACCATCGTTTGGTCTCCGAAAGCTCCCCGCTCCGCGGAAAATTCAGGTTATGAAATCTTGATCCGAAACCGACTTGTGAAGCAGGCGGCATGGGCTTACCTCCAGCCCATGTCCACCTCCCACGAATCCGATGAATCCGCCTTGTTTAGCCGCGTGTGGTGGACACAATTCGCCGGTAGCTTCATACGCCTCGTTACCGCAGCATTCGATTGTCTTCTCTTGTCGTTTCACATGTGAACATAGAAACAGCCTCTTGCAGAAATGGGGGGTTTTTTAACATTTGAAGTTGTATTTGACACACCGGACCCCACGCATGCATGCAGAAGCCTCGTGCAACGGGTTTAATCATTTGAATTAAGAAAAAAAATTAATTGAATGAATGAAAAGCAAGATACAAGTTTCTTTGTTTGTTTGTTCTTTTTTCTTGTATTTGTTTTTGTTTGTTTGTTTTTACAATTTGTACATTTACTAGTTCGGGTTCGACGAATCAAGTTCCTCTTGAGCGTCGAAATCTTAGCCAATGTTCGCGGTGACCCGAAGAAGAATTGGATCGAGTAGGCGATGGTGGAAGGTGGAGTTCCTCTGCGTACACAGCGCGGTGGTGGCTGGGGGTGTTTGGTAGCGGTGGAGCGGTGGGAGCCCACGTGTCTTCGTCTTGATCTGATCGGAAAAAAGATGTTGGAGTCACCGGTGGTGGTGGCGGACGTCCGTCACCGGAGTTCTGATGATTGTATAGAATCTGCACAATAGAGAATCTCACAATCTTTGAAAAAATATTTAAGAAAAGTCAAGCCACTCGTAAGTTACTTGAGATCGTCAATAAAAACTTGAGCCGAGCCGAGCTTAAATGGGCCTGAGCTCGAAACAAGCCAAGCTCAAGCTCGAGCAGGAGCGTAGGTCAAGATCGAGCTTGGCTTAGCTCATTTTACACACCTATGCATGATGAACCACTTGTGATGTTTTCGTAACCATACCGTAACTGAACTGGTCATTTTACAGATCCACTGGTCGAACCGGTTATAAAAACCGGATACCATTGTAAAAGAAATTCTAGATTATAAATCACAAATATATACTTAACTCAAAAATACTCTGTTACTATTTTATCATTTGGTATGGATTTGTAATAAAATATGAAGTTTAAAATAGTAATTGAAACCGTAAATGAGATGTTAAGAGAATTTAAATAATATAATCTTTTTAATCCGTTTTTAATCCGGTCTGATAACCCGGTATAGTAAACCGGACAAATTGTGTAGCAAATTCCCGGTCCGACCAGCCAGTCCAATCCGGTTCTCAAAACATAGATTAAATGTTAGTGATCTTAGATAGGTTAACAAAATATAAATGTACTTTGAGTAGGTTACCCGATCATATTAGCTACAGATGTAACCGCGTTATGTTATGGGTTAATAGGTTGAACTGATTATTCGAACACAACCTATATATTTATTCGTGCTAAATACATGAGCCGGGTGCGGTTAAATTCTGGTAATAATAATTTTAAACCAAAAAAAGTCGATTTAAACTAAAGAAAAAATGCTTTGAAAAAGGAAGCGTAAAAGATGACATACCTCAGGTCTTGTGGGCTTAGAGACAATATAATGAAAGATTTCAAAGAACTTTGTTTGACCCAATTCTGTAGAGTTCTGCCAATAATAAATTGCCACGTCCCATGCTTTAGCCCTCATTTCCTTTAAACTCCTTTCTATATCTGTCTCATGATTTTCTATGAAGGGCCTCAACATTGCTTCATATACATACCAAGTCCCCTACACACAAACTTTCCTTTTTTAGTACAACTTTAAATGCACAAAGTACAACCATATTCAATTTGATGTCTTTTTACCTTTGTCTTAGGATACCATAAATAGATAATGAGTGCTAGCTTCATCTCTCCATACATTGGTACCCTACAAAAGTATCATCATAATCGGTTATTTTCGTTAGGGTTGTACAGAAAACCGAATTAACTGACCCATAACCAAATTAACTGTAAAAATCGAACCGAAAAAATTGAACCATACCAAAAACCAGTGGGTCGTTGATTGTTCTTCTGAAAATCGAAAGTAGCGGGTTGGTTATGGTTATCAATGTTTCCATACTCACCATAACCGAACCGAATCGAACCGACATATAGTAAACTCTTTGTCGGTTTTAGGATTTTCACCGTTTTTTTAATATTTTATGTTTTTGGTTGAACGTTTTTAGTATTTATGAGCATTTCATATCATATTGGTTGAATATTCATTTGAATTTGTGGAATATGTCATATCATTTTGTTTTAATATTTAATATTAATATTATAGATTATATATATTTTTAGTACTATGTAATATACTAATATATAAAAATATGTTATAACAATTTATTCGATGTTTTAAAAAAGTGAACTATTTTTAGCTACTACTAAATTCATGATTAACCACCCATAACCGACCCGCAATAACTGTCAAAACCGATTAACCAAAACTGTCATAACCAATTGGTTATGATTATGATTATCCAATAACAGACATCACGGTTATGGTTATGATTTTAGGTCAAAACCGACTCAAACCGGCCCATACACCCCCCTATTTAGCTGTTCTTTAGGGTTCTCCAGTTTTGAATTTTAAAGAAATGTACCATGAGATGAACAGATCACCGACCCTTTCAAAAACAGTGAGTATTGCAACGATCACCCTGAAAAAAAAAGATCAATACCAGTTATTCAACACGTAACCAGGAATACGCATTATTATCAAGTTGATAAGAAATCTTTTTAACACGTTATGTGAAAGTTGCGAACTTTATGCAAGAATATTATATAATAAGGCGAAAAACTCAATTTCTTGTGAAATAAGCAACAATATAGAGTTAAAGATTGCTGAATTTGTTGCTAAAGTTAGAAGACACAATAAAGAAGTTGATAGAAGCAAACATGTTCCATGTGAGTTACATTCATCATTATCACTCAAAACTTCACACAAGAGCATGACTAAAGTGGGCCCTTTTCTTTACATAACTAAAAGCAAATACATACATATCTATTGTCACTAAAATAAAAATTTTGTTAACGCAATATAAAATAAATGGTTGATGTCATAAAATGATAAATAGCTAAACAAGTTTCTCAAACGTTTTATGTTTGAGAATTTGATTAATTATATCGACAAACTAGTAACTATTAAAAGAAATATAGATTCGGGTATGAGTATGATATTATGTGATCTCTAACCCAATTGCATGCAATCGATATTATACTCATTTACCCGCAATCTAATATATATATATAACATGCTTACGAAAATATAATAAATAATATTTTTAACTTGCAAATCTTATAAGGTTATAGAAAACTTAGAATTACCATAATTATACTTAACTATTTGATATTTCAACTTGTTTTGGGAATGAATTTGAGATCGAGTTTCGGGTACGTCTGAATTTTAACCATCTAAGATTATGAATGGGATCCCTGATAGACGGTCGCGGGAAATACGCATATCTGACCATTAGTTAATCGTGTATATGATAACATAACATCATGTACAGAATATGATTTAATTAATCAGGTAACGTGACTAGAAATAATAACACAATTCTATAGATAACTAGATAAGGACCGAAAATGAAACCAATTTAAAAGTATAATAAAATACAAATTGTCCAATGATGAATACAACATTTTGCTACATTAGTCGTATTCCAAAAGTATTATTGTTAAAGAATATGAGAAAACTATTAGTCGTATTCCAAAAGTATTATTGTTAAAGAATATGAGAAAACTATTGGTTGATTATGACATGAACAAGCAACCCAAACCCAATCATGGTAAAAGTGTAACCCATGTCTCTTTCAATGATTAGAACAAAAGGTATCTTGCAAACCTAATCATGAATGTTTTCAAACCCAATTACCTAAACTCACAATTCACCCATCAACTTTGACCTTCATGAACATCAACATGAAAACCAAGTAGTTGACCAAACACCCACTTAAGTCAACTTTCAAAATTTAATAATGAGTAAATGCTAAACGGTCCTAAAGTTTTGGTCACTTTTGCCACTTCTTTCCAAAAATAAAATTTTTGTATCCGGGTCATTGGGTTTCATTTTTGTTGTCATTTTCATCCAATTGGTAAACTGGATTAGAAATTTATACATTTTTTGTTGTTTTTCACTTTTAAATGGAGAGGTTAATCGTCATTTTTATCCCTGGACTCTACAAGGAACTCCATCATTTAAATGAGGAAAACGATAAAAAGACACATGTTTCTAACTCAGTTTGTCAATTGGATGGAAATGACAACAACAATAAAACTTCAGGACCCAAATATAAAAGGTTTCATTTAAAGTGTGAAGTGACAAAAACAACCTAAACTCGTGAACCAATTTGGCATTTTACTTTTTAATCAATAAACATACAAGAATTGAAAAGTGAAAACTGACCAATATTGACACCAAAATCTCAACTCCCCATTTTCAACTCCATGTTTCTCAAGTGTTTTAAAACACTCAAAAGCTGGATAAGCATATCCAAGAATCAACCTGCACCCATAACCAAACATCAACTAATCTCACAAATCCCCTGTATCCAATGTTGTAAAAACTGGTTCATAAACCGTCCGGTAAAACCGGTTAAATCGCCAAGTAGAACTGCCCGATACATCTGGTTAAACCATTTACGAGCCTAATCCAGTATGGTTTAAACTGGATTTTAAAACACTGCCTGTATCCAAACACCAATTTCCCCCAAATTAAAACCAATCAAAACATGAAAATGACTTACACAAGACTGTTTGTTATAAGCTCACCCAACATCTTCTTCTAATCTCCCCCTTTTTGCCGCCAAATTCCCAACCTAAATTAACTGTACAAATATTAACCATAATCAATTTTTACAAAAAATTATACAAAATTAACTTAACTTAACTCAAACCCAAATCAATTTACCACAATACCAATCAAAATAAACAAAAGTAAAAAAAAAAGATCAATACAGTCAGCAGAGAATAATTCTTTATTAAATTAAAAATCTTTACAGAAAGCATTAATCCAATCATCCTAAAAAACCCCAAAATCACAATCAAATTCAATCTAATCGAATCAAATCAAACTACAATGAACAGAACATAACATAACATAACATCAATATTTGATCAGAAAATGAATTTGGAAACACTGAAAATTAGAAACAGAGGACCCATTTTGGTGGAATCAAGAACAAGGGTGTTACCTTAGGAAAACCGAAAAAGATTGTGGATTTGTGATGGGGTTTTGAAGAAATTAATGGGTTTTTGAAATGAGTATGAGAAGCTTAAAAAAGAAGCAAAATTGATGAAGGAGGTGATTTATTAAATAAGGAGGAAGCATGTGTGTGAGTATTTATTTATAAAAGAGAAAGAAAGAAGTTAGGAGGTGGGGTTTAGTTGCCTCCAACGCCTCCTCTCACTCCTTATTCTCACCCTTTTCATAAATTCTTGTTGCTTATTTGGAAATATACCATTTCAGTTACAATATATTGTAATGTTAATGGTTTCATTTTCTTTTAGTGTTATTTTATCAAGCATTAGTTTTTTTAGTGTCATAATTTTATAAGTTTTTATCACTCAGTACCTCATATCTATCTATACATCAAATAAAAAAAATAATAGGGAACTCATGATGCGAGCCATGATGTTTTTGCTAACTTGTACCTATTCTTTTTTTTTAACTTTTTTTTTCTTTTGGTTTAGTTTTTTTTAGAAATATGTTAATATTGTTTTCGACATTTTTTTAAATTTTTTTCTTTGACATAACAAGTGCGACGAAGGTGTTTTTAGAAATACGTTAACTTTCAAATTTTCTTTTTAATTTCTATAACGAGTGCATCGAAACCGACCGAGTTCCTATCATTTTCTTTTTCATTTATCTTTTCTTATTATTTTGATGTTCAAAGCTGGGTTACGACGCAAATAGCATTAACGATATATAGATATCATTTTGTTTAATTTTATGAATTTATTTATTGGTTGTCATGGTGTGTGATACGTAGTGAATTCCAACCGCGTCACAATGCAATGCACGAGTTACTACAATCCTAGTTAAAATAATGTATAAGTCTAATAAACTAAAAAAACAAAACATGTGATTTGTTGAAGTATATGAGACCCACCATTCTCCTTCCTCCCATGCCGGTTAAGCAGGTCACGAAGTGAGCTTTCGCGCCCCTTTTAACGCCCCTAGGAGCGGTGTTTAATGCCTTTCACGTTCAAAAAGTTGCTACCTCACCAAGAACGTTAACCCATTACACATGAACTTATAAATAAATTACTTTTAAAACTATATAAAAGTGTTAAAAACTTAAAGATATAAATTACTATTCTACATTTGCTAAGAAGTTTTTTAAAAGAATAAATGAGATCCTATATTTGTATAGTAAGTCAAACCATTTAGTAAACAAAATCAACCTGTTACCGGTTAGAGAAAACAATGTTTTTGTTTAATATAAAATTTCAGTCACTTATTGAAAAAAAAGTAAACAGACACTATTTTAGTGTAATTTTTTTTACACATTTAAGGTTTATATATTGATGTTTAGATAAAGCATTTCTAAAAGAAATTATGTATCAAAACTTAATATTTTTAAATAAATAGTGTAACTTAGTTATATATCAAAACTTAATTATGAACTTTAGTGAAGATTGGAGTTTTTTTTACAAAAGTAAAAATGAAATCAAGTGTCAAAAATTCATTTAAAAAATCCCCATAGAATATCAAAAATGAAAAAAATCATGGACCCTTCCATGTCATCTTGTCCAAAGGCTACCTATAAAAACCATTAGACCACCCGTAGTGATAATATGATTGGGCGTAAAATGACAAAGATAACGCCACAACACCTTTGCCCGTGGCGTTTCCCCTAAAAATGATTGACGTTCACACAAACACACCCAGAAAAAATTGAATTGACCAATTTATATTTTTATCTCTTTTCTTTTCATCTCGAAATACATATTCTCTAAAATCAAAATATTTAATTATATGTATATTAAAGGTGATATTTACTTTTTGCTAAAACAAGACACATAACAATAGATGACAATAAAAGGGCTCTATCACCATTAGTTACCTACTGAAAATTTAACTAATTTATTAACTGTCTCATGAAAGTAGTTTCTTTGATTACATTTCGTACGACTATTAAATGCATATTCCAACCAACAATAATGGTTTTTTTAATAAAAATAAACACTTTATATACCATCATACCATACATTACATTACATTACATTACATTACACTATATTCATAATACAAGCCAATGAATAGTAATTTTAATATTATAGTAATATATATATAGTTCTTTAATACTTTTATTATTTTATTATTATGATAATTATTTTCTTTACCTTATAATTACACTATATTCATAATACAAGCCAATGAATATTACACTATATTATAAGTTGAATACATTTTCATATTCTTCTTAGAGTTAATTACTGTTTTCGTCCCTGTGGTTTTTCAAAAATCACTATTTCTGTCCATTAGTTTAAAAATTGCGATTTCGGTCCCTGTGGTTTCACTTTCGTAACCATTTCAGTCAATCTCGTAACCATTTCCGTCCCTGTACTTACATAATAAATGAGTTGAAGTGGTTACGAAATAGAAACCACAGGGACTGAAATGGTTACGAAAGTGAAACCACAGGGACTGAAATCACAATTTTTAAACTAATGGACTGAAATAGTGATTTTTGACAAACCACAGGGACGAAAACAGTAATTAACTCTTTTTCTTAACTTTAATGACTTTTTTTGTCACGTGTTGGGATAAGGTTGGTGTCGACAGGTATCGAAAACACCGGTACAGTCCTGTTCGGTATCAATGCATGAAGGTAAAAACCGGCACCAGCCTGGTACAGAAAACGCCAAAAGTCGGTACCGAATTGATATTGAAAATCTTTTAGTTCGGAAATTTCGTACCACTACCATTTACGCATCACTGATCATGAGTACCATACGAACAACGATTGTCACACCCCAACCGATGGCGGAATCATCGGGGTAGTGGCACTAGGCGAATCAGATTGATCAAGAGATTCCATAACAGCCATTTCAAAGATAATAATCAACATTCAATATCCCATACTATCAAACTCATAAACCTTCAAAATAACCATTACATTCCAACAAAATCTCTTAACATAAATCCAATTCGATCTCTCCTAGATTTTTATTACAACCGTTCTAAACAAGATAAGCAAAATACTAAATAAAACTACTCCAAAGCAATCCAAGCTAAATCCTCAACCTGTTACATACGTTAAAATACAAGTCAATACAATTAAGTAAAGGTGAGCATACGTGTTTGAATAATACTAGCATAGTCGAGAAAGCGTTTGCGAAACAATCTAATTACATATCGTGATACACCAAAACACTTAACATAACATAGGCTCATTTCTCATGCTAACTACCGTGAAAAGGCTTGCGCGACCATCCTAAGTAGACCCCGTCGGGTGTTAGCCAAACTATAGTACCATACTAGCTAATGAGGCAATTTAACGAAAATAAGTCCTAGTCACATGTTTCTAGTATCACGTATCGAGCATATACAATCAGATTATTCGCGTGTGATAAACATTTGATTTGTGAAGTGTTTTTGATATAGGAACGTATGTAACACCCAAAAAGTGCATTAAAGGGAAAATGGGTCAAGTATACTCACTGTGGGTGCGTTTTAGGGAGAGTTCGAGATCTGCGAGTAGTTGAGAAGAGCGCCGGATCAGCCTGCATGTAACATCCGTCAAAAAAACGGATTTACCAAACCCGCTCCGTTTATTAACCGAACAATCAGTTAAAAATTTCGTAGCGTATTTAATGCTCAAATTATTTTTAAACAATACATAATTAATAAGTATATTGGATTATAAAAGTTTTATTTGAAAAAGTATTGAAATTAATGAAATAAAAATAAATTAGTGCTGCCGGGTTTCGAACCCGGGTCAGCTAGAATCATCAACAGCCTTAACACTTAACCATCAAACCACTACGCCACCTATGTTTCTTGTTAATTATTGGAAACAATTAATACATAAAATAAATATCGAATTCAAATACCGACGCGCCCAATTTCAGTCGTCGGAAATCCCGACTAACTCGCCAAGATTGAGCGGTTTCTTCAGTCTTAACGTAAACATTAAACCTACATCGGTTATAACCGACGCCTGAACCCGCGACGCAAGTCATAACCGCCGGAAAACGTAATGACTTTGAATCAAGTCTGAAATCCGACTCTATACATCTCGATTCCTCCCTATAAATTCACCCACAATCCACTGGTAGCCTTTTCGCTCAAAACCGCACCCTTTCTCGACGAAAATTCACTCGCCGGAAAATACCTGCAAATCGCCGGAAAACCGAGTTTTTCACCTTTGAGCCTTACTGAACCCCCAGAGCTCATACCGAAGCCACCCACACTCATCTCAAGCTCCCTGAAGACTCTCTGCCGCAGGACACACGTCGCCGGAATAATCTGCCGTCACCGGAGTTTCGCCGGAGAAACAGAGGAGTCCAGTTCGGTATACCTTACGCTTAATTTTTCATTCTTTTTATTTATCTCACCTGTAATTAATCATAACACACTAAAGAAACTTGATAAAATCATCGAACCAGTCGGACTCCGTTTCTGGTTGAGTCCAACGAAGAAGACGAAGTTTCTGTTGTCTATAAGTTTAATTTAAATCAAGATATAACTCGGGTTAGACACACAGTCCAGCGGTGGACTGTGTGCACATAAACACGCTCACGTCCCGAGTTCGATACATGTCCCACGCATACTCGCCTTAATAAAATGTTCCTTTTTATTACTGAACCGGATTCACTTCATATAAATGTTAAGTTTAATAAAAATCGGAATAATAACCAAGATAGACACACAGTCCAGTGGTGGACTGTGTGAATGTTTAATCACACGTCACGAGTTCGAGTCCAGACTACCGCACCGATCCGGACAATTATCAAACTTTTTATTAAAACAGAAACGAAACTATTTAATTTGTATATAAGTATAATAAAAATCAGACTATTTAACAAGTTAGACACACAGTCCAGCGGTGAACTGTGTGTTAACTCAACCCACAGGTCCCGGGTTCGAGACCTGTGGAGCGCACCGGTTCGATGCATTAAAATCGTTTTTAAAAATAAATGATTTTCTGTTTAATTCAATTAATATATAAATTTAATTAAAAACAGAAATATTTCGGGTTAGACACGTAGCTCAGTTGGTAAGCTGCGTGCACGCGTACGGGAGGTCTCGGGTTCGAGCCTCACCCAGCGCATACATACACACATACGAACCGGTCAACAGTCAACAGTCAAAGTCAACGGTCAAAAAGTCAACATTTTTTTATTATTTTTATTTATTTATTTTATTCAAAAATCAATTAAAAATACTTAAAAATAACATTTTTAAGGTTAGAAAATAGCCTTAAACTCACAAAAATACACCCAACAATCCTACTAAAATGGATTAATAAAATCCGTTTACTTACCGAACCATTATGCCATTATCTAGGTTAGTTCACTCGTGGTTAAATCAAACTTCGCGTGCATTCAACATTATCAACCGAACGCACCCAATGTGAGTGAATCTTACAACTCCCCTTTTTAATTACACGTTTTGGGGTGTGTCATGTGTCATCAAAAGTAACTCGTTTATTTAAACTTGTGCCATACCATATTGTGATCTAAACTTAGATTGTATACATTGTTTGTAGTTATGTATTTCATATTGTCAATTTACATGCAATTTATTCATTAGGCCCATCAGTTTCTCGTGAGAGACGAGTTGAGCAACGCGTGCCTCAAAACGATCCATTATTGTTCATGTGTGCATTATTTAATATTAAATGATTGGTGTATAAGTTTACATCTATTTTTACTCATGTGTGGTTGTGCACTTTATTTTATTATCAATTAAATAAACTTGTTCAAATGTTTTTCATAGGATTCACTCGCTAACTTTTTGTTGATCCAAAAACCATTTTTACACATGATACAGGTGAACAGGATGAAGCAAGGAAAACATAGGAAATGCCTTAGAAGAAAACAATGAAGCCTAGATTGATGTTTAGGACATGATGTAATATTGATTGTAATTTCCCATTAAAGTGTATTAATGAATATGAAACGTTAAAATAAATGTCATGAGCTTTGATGATAACCCAATCATGCCCCGATCACCTTTTCCGCTGCGGGTCGGGGTGTGACACTGCATACGCGAACGAAAGTGCATCAGTCTCCGAAAAGCTGAAACAGTTAAGTTGGAGTTGGGCAGTAGGCAAGTTCGGGCGAACTTGTGTGTAAACACGCAAGTTCGAGCGAACTTGTATGGATCTTGGTGTTTTAGAGTCAAGTTCGGTCGAACTTGTTGAGTTTCTTGAGAAACTTGTCAAGTTCGGGCGAACTTATAAGAAGATCTTACTGAAAAGACAAGTTCGGGCGAACTTGTTTAATTTCCTAAGAAACTAGACAAGTTCGAGCGAACTTGTAAGAGATTTTGGAGAAATTGACCTAAGTTCGGTCGAACTTGACCCATATGGGTGCAAGTTCGGTCGAACTTGACCACTGAGCTGGGTATTCTTGAGCGAACTTGATGTTTTCGGGTCCAAAATCTTGCGTTTGCGCGTCGTTTGCTGAGTAAAATAGAGTGTTCATCCCTCCAACCCTGTGCTACTGAGCAAACTTAGGTCGGAGAGGTCTTTTAGAGCTGTTTTAGCCGTTTTACAAAAGCGTGGGCTAATCCGGGCAAACTTGGGGTTCGTTCGGTTATTCGGTTTGTATCAATTAGTTATATTAAGCGTTTTAGTAAAGCGTTAAGCGTTATAATTGATATAATAGTGCGATTTAGCGATTCGAGAGTGTGAGAGCGATGCGATAGCGAGCGTAATCATAACCACAACACACATAACACATAAATAACATAAAACCACATAATTAACTGCGTTTTGCGATGCGATGAGATGAACGATGCAATTTAGTAAGCGATTAGATGCGATAATAACGTACAACACCACAAATAATTAACATAAACTTCATTATTAACCGAATCTCGGGATTACAAAAGATAGGTACATTGGAAAGACAAATGAAAAGATAACAGCGAATTTTCGAGTTGTTACAACGATATCGTACAACATCTTTTTGTTGATTTTCTTCGACTTTAAATGATTTCTTTTTTTTAGTTTCAGGAGTAGGGATGAGCTCGGTGCCAACCGATGGTACCGAAAATACCGGTATATGAAAGTAAAAGCCGATTGCGAACCGGTACTAGGAATGCCAAAATTCGGTACCGAATGGGTACTTAAGATCTTTCGGTTCGGGAAATTCGGTACTGGTACCCAGTTCATTTGCTCACCTCTGACCATAGGTTTCATACGAACAACATCATTACCATACAATTTATTTGGTTGATTTTTCTTTCGGCTATATTTTAGTGTTTTTTTCTACATTACCTTTTTTATTCTTGTTATCAGTTACGTGTGCAACACGCTAGTAGTAATTTCAAAACACATATAAACACAAACTAAACAACAAAAGAAATTCGCCGCAACGCGACGACAATAGAACAGAGTTTACCCAACAATCAATTAGGATTTACTAAGAATAACGGGCCAGATCGATTGCACCCATCCTCGTCCCCCATATCAACCTCGGAGCCTCACTCGAGAATTTTTGAATTTTCCATTCTTTTCTGCTTATATGTATTATAATATAGTATAAATAAAAATGTAGATAAAAAAGAGAGAAAGAATGATATGGTATATGAAATTAGAGAATTTCAAAGCCATAATAAGGCCAAATGTATAAGTTTGTGCGCATAAAATCAATCAAAATTTAGTTAATAAAATAGAAACCAAATAGCTAAATCACCAACAGTTCCATCAACTCAAAACAAGACTATGAACAAATACAATCGTTCAAAATCGAAACTACAAAAAAAAAAAAAATCGGAATTTAATCACAAAACTTGACCGAAACAATAAAAACCAATTTAAGGTGGCATTGTTTACTTTAACGCGCAACAAACTACAAACATATTATATTTTATATTACATAAAATAGCCGGGTATAGGTTTAGACACCGCTAGAGCTTAGGGGTGTCCAGCTTCCCAAACCTACGACCATCTCTAGTTTCTTGATTTAAGGATTTGCGTTCATCATCTCCCTTCTTCAACTCATGAATTCAAGCGTTAGACCAGGTCGGGTATCGGGCTCCCCACCGAATATAATTTTTTTCGTCATATGCAGCCATAACATAACCATTATGATGTTTGATATAATTGTGATGTATTTTTTTATTTAAATATCAAACATGTTTTAAAAGAAACAAAATAGTGAAACTCTTTTAGACAATGATGTAAGACCATGACATAAATAAAGTGAAGGGTAGCTGTGTTAGGTCAACGTTAAACCAACTTTGGTTTGTAGACCAAACAGATAACTAAAACTAGTTCCCATGTACTGCATGTGTATTATATTCAAATTATAGTTAATTTAAATCGACTTTTCTTAAAATACATTTTATCATATTAGCTTAACGAAAGATTGATTTACATCAACTTTATTATGGTTTAAAAAAATATTAACCAAACTTTAGCTGTGAGTGTAGTCGTTAGTTGTATGCAAGTGTTTTAACGAAAATATTTTAATTGTCTATAAGGTATAAGGATATGCCAGAATACATACATGAATATTATTAGATGCATAAATAGTACAAAATAATATTTACGTTTATAAAATCTCAAAGTTTATTTATGACACTCTGGTAAGAGTTTATTTTGTTAAAAAAATATATTCTAAAACACTCCCAAGACCTACATGGCCTATAACTATTATAAACATGGATGCGAAATCATATATTAATCGGATTAGAAATGAACTAATTAAATATGATGGGTGAGTTAATTACTCTATTTTTTAATGACTAATAAAGCCCGACTATCTCGGATACCCATATGTGGGGTGCATGGTGTGATCGGTGTGGTGCGGTGCGGTGGTGGGAGTGGGTTGAAGGAAGGGGAAACTATGGGGTGGAATTGTGTGAGCGGGTGTTTTATTGGGGCATGTTTATGGGTTTTTAGAGGTGGTATTATCTGTATGCCCATTAAATGCTTAACAAAATATTCTAACTTCGTAGCTAGGGTGCATGGTGTGATATATTGAAAGCATGAGGGTGCAAAGTGCAAAAAAAACTTTGAGGGGAGCAACCTACTCTTGCCACCAAGCCAGAGGAAGACAAATTGCACTTTACTCTAAAAGTTATCTATTCGTAGACATACGAATACCGAAAACTTTGACATAAAGAAAAGGATTCTTTGGTCCACCCACCACACTCGGACGTTGAAATTATTATATAGTTACACTAATGCTTTAGACATAGAGGTAAAAATGAGACAAACTCAATACTTCTAAAATCAATGAGGTAAGAGTATAGTTGTTTTAACTTATGTACTTCCTAGCTGTCACTTTCGACGCTATACTAGAACAAACAAGATTTTTTTAGGATGGCGATTTATGTAGCAATACATAATGAAGCTCACTTTGGTTAAAGATATGCGCTCCCCAAAGTTGCACTCTAACGTACAACCATGTTGATCACTATGGGTCTATGTGGAGTAACTTGGTCGTTTCTGTCAAAATCATGTAATGACTGTGATGCGCATCTATCATTGGTGGCATTTAGTCTCATCATCTTTTTCCCTCACCCAATTCGTTACGTGTATTTTATTTTTAAATTCATATCCATCTTAAATTTGAGAAAAAAAGTCTTGCATGTTTATGTTTAAAGGAATGGTTAATGGCAAACCTATCGGACAAGTTTAAGGGAAATGGTAAACGTTATAAGTCTCGCATGGTCTAAGTAGTGGAATGGATTTGATGGATGTAGTCTTGAAATAGTGTCGAGTTCAGATAATTAGGTCTAGTACAAGCCTTATGACAACTTCACGACCACGCTACGTGAGTGTCATAAGTACAACATGGGTAGTGCCCTTGTGGTCTGTCATTGGAGGATTGCACAACTTATTAAACGTGAGTGGTGATGATCACTTGAGGAGTGAACACAACCCTTATAATATGATGTGCATGGTCGGTTTATCAGTTTATGAACCGTGAGCCATAGTGGTTGTGAGATGCATGGTCGGTTTATGGATAAAGAGCCATATGGGAAATTATATACATTGTAGGTGTATGGACAACCAGCCATAAGGGCAGTGTTATGATACTTTTAGACACTTATATTGTCACTGTATGGACAACGAGCCATAAGGGCAATGTTATGATACTTTTAGACACTTATATGTTTGGCTTTGTGAAAGTTAAGGTAAAACATAGTTTGTATGGAATATAAATGTTTACTGATAACTTTGTTCAAAGTTAAAATGTTTCACTACTATGGGGTTGTTTGGCAACTTCTGAATGGTTAAGTGCTGAACCAGTAAGAGGTCCGAACCATTAAGTGCTGAACCAATAAGAGGTCTGAACTATTAAGAGCCAGTATAAAACTTAACTGTTCTAAGGCAAATGTCTAACCAATTCAGATTAAAGGTCTTAACCATTCAAACTCAGTATCATGCTTAATCATTCAGAGGCAAATGTCTGAACCATTCAGACATTTGCTTGCGAAACAAACAGTCTGAACCATTAAGTGTTGAACTAGTAAGAGGTTTGAACCATTAAAAGCCTAATTAAAAGGTAAAGAAACATCCCCTATATGTTTAGAATTAAATAATCGATGTTGACATGCATAACTAAAACTAGAACTCACTTAGCACGGTTGATTTTAGAAGGATTAATAGGTGATGATTTATAAACATCATGTTGTTCGTTCACTGAAACCACATGGATTCAAATCCTCTAGTTAGCATTAGCATTAATTTTATGCTACAACTGAATTGATAGGAAAATGATACAACCAATAGACAACACCTGTGGTGGTTAAGTTAGCAATACATAATTAAGTAAACTACCAATTACTAAGAATTTGTTCTAGTGGTAAAGAGGTCTACCCTTTCTAGTGGGACGTAGGTTTGATTTTCGCTTGGGCCATTTTCGACGGACATTTGGGTGAATGGACGAATCTGAGCTTTAATCCCAGGTTCGAACCTGACTGAGGGGGCGAGATTTTACGGATTCCATTCAGTTCCCGCGCATCATGGGTACGGTCTCACGGCGGTCGAAGAGTTGACTTTGGACATAACGCTGAGCATGATAAGTTTACACGTGAATATCTTTACCGTTAAAAAAAAAGGTAAACAACTAAACATGTACAAACAATTCTTTCATCCCCAAACAAAACATAGCATCGTCGAAAGCATTTAAAAAAAAATCCTGGATTTACACTAAAAAAACTTATACAAATTTACAAACCAAATACAAAATCCCAGATTTACACTCAAAAAATCAGGCAAAAATATTCGATAACCGACTTAACCCAACAAAAAGATCTTAGTGATCCTATCCGATAAAAATTATCTGTGTATAAACATACGATTGCTAAAAACTTATGACACTAGGAAAAAAAATTCCTTGCTCCACCACCATCCTCTAACTTTGAATTTTATTAACTTTTCAAACTGATGCTTTAGACTTATAGATCACAACGAGACAAACTTAATCTCTCTTAAATGAATTAGGTACTATCCTTTACTTAATTACTTACTTTGTAGTGGTCTATATTTTTTAGGGCTTTTTAATATTTCCCCATCCTAAGTGCCCTTATTACATATTTACCCGACTCATAAAATCAATTACATATTTCTTTTTTTTTTTAAATTAGCTAACTACCCTTTCCCTATTTTAAATAGATTCAAGATACAATCAGTATTATTTGTTGGCCTTAATCTTTTAGGTGGTAACAGAAGGAATGTTATGGTGTTGGCAAAGTGACTGATGAATTGTTTGCCTATGAAGAAAAGGTTGACTGACCGAACCGTTGGACACCACATGCACATCGTTCGTCTCTAATTTACTTTCATATCTAGGTTCTTTTTGTTTAATTTAGTGATCCTTATGGCGTTACTTCTCGGTCTACTTGATTAGGCGCATGTGTTCGTGTTGCTTGTTTGCATTTAAAGAATGGGTGACGAGGTTCTAGACGTTGATGGCGCGTGAATTGAAGAAGATTGTAACTTAGTAGTCTATTAAAGTATTTTTTTCTCTGTTAGTTTGTTGTCTAGGGTCATGCTTCGCTGATGAGATAAATGCTAAGCTGACTGGTTTATTGGGATTTAGATAATCGGTTGAATGTTGTTTTAATGTAGCTTGGATTTGAAGGTAAAAAAAATTGAGTTTCACAAAAGTTGGGTGTTATAGTGTGTGCACGAGAATTCAACGGTTGTAAATTGCTAAATTGGAATACAATTAGTCATCCCATAATATAATAGAATGCGGTTATGTATGTTTGATGTTAGTAATTCAATAATAGAAACTTTTTTTTAATAAGTTAATTAAGGGTAAAATAGTAACTTAGTAAGATATTTAAATGAAATACGAAATATGTAATATATATGTTTTAGGAATAGGAAATATGTAATACATATGGTTTAGGAAGGGGAAATATGTAATTGATTTTATGGGTTGGATAAATATGTAATAACAGCACTTAGAAAGAGGAAATATGTAAAAACCGCTATTTTTTAACAGCGTGGTATTTTTTATTGTAATACATAAGATAATACATATGGAAATGTACAATGATCTAGCAAATAAGATTTACTTTTTGTTAAATACAAAAAAATGACCGTTTCTTCCCCAATATTACCCACACGACTCAATTATTTTTCCTTGGGGTTCATTTCATATTTCATATAGATAGAAGTTACCCATTCAATGACTTTGGCACTGGACATTCCCCAAACGGGTACTGTCGGGTCGGGTGAATTCAATAATAAACACCTGTTGGCATTCAAGCCTTCCTTCGCCTTTCATGGCCACACATCATATGTGGATTGATGGATTTCTCATAGTTGGTGCTGCTGCGCGTGCGACCATTTTTATGGTAAGAGACTACGATATGCTTCTTCATAGTTTAGGCATATAAACGGAATCGCAACCGTTCATTATTAGTTTGACGTTCGAGGATGACGCTGAACTGTTCTAGGAGGAATACAACCGGTTCGTAAAACCCTCTAACTTGCTTTTCCAGATGAAATTTGTTGGCAACAAGATTTGAACCCGGGTCTGTGTGAAGGTCATAGTGTTGCAAAGGAGCCGAGCGACTCGCGGGCTACTCGCTCAAGATTTGAACCCGGGTCTATGTGAAGAATTTTGTTACTAAATATATTGAAAATGATAATTTTGCAAAAGGGCCTCCACTTCGTAGTTCGCTTAGAGTCTTCAAAAACGTTGAAACAACCCTGGTTGTCTAGTATACGAGACGAGCCGAGTTTATTTAAACTTGTTTACGGGGTGAACCCCAACCTAAAAACAAGCTTGTTTAGTAAACGAGCCAGAGCCCGAGTTTCACTTATCAAGCTCGCGAGCTTAAAAAAGTCTAGTATTAATATTATTTTTATTTAATATATAATAAATAAATGAGCCGAGCTCAAGCTTGAGAAATTACAAACGAGCCGAGCTCGAGCCCTCATATTTAAGATCCAATTCGATATTTTCCTTGAGATTTATTTCGTATACAATAGCTCGAGCCTTAATCGAGCTCGGCTCGTCACGCTTCATGAAGTTGTACGTTAACGTACAAGTATGTTAATGTTTATGAGTCTGTGTGGAGGAACTTGGGTGTTTCCGCCGGAGACTTATAACCGCAGATGCTTCGACTCCTCTCTTTCTCTCCCCCGATTCGCCACTGGTATTTTCTTGATTAATATCTGTAAATTCCAAAAAAAAAAAACCAATTGCTTTAGTTTCTTGAATCAGTCGTTACAGTTTTGCAATTGCATCCAGCACCAGTAAGATTTCCCAAATGGGTCACGAGAAATCACATCTGATTAGCCCCAAATCGGATGCTGCTCCCAGTTTCAGATTGTGCAACGTTTCTGGGTATGTAAAAGTTTTGATTTTTATATTTTATTTTTCATGGGTTTTGTATTTTATGATTGATCTTGAATTTTTTTTTGATTTGGGGAATGCAGAAGGAAGACAGAGTTAGTGGAGATTCATGCCTCAAATCCCAGATTTCATGTCCTTTTTGTTCCTGGAAATCCAGGTAAGCTTTACTATAATCTTTGTATTGGATTTTTTAGAAAATAGATATTATATATGATATGATCATATGAGCACCTAATAAATCTTTTATTTAAGTAAAGGTTTGATCATATGTGAAGTATCTAACTCTTATACTTGGTTTTGAAAGCGAGAATTGTACAAAAGCGACAAGGTCTAAAACCGAGGCAGGCGCCAAGCGCAAAAGTGCACCGCTTTTTGCACCCGATGCGCAAATAATTGTACATTTTTTATATATTTCGTATAGGTTTCTAGCATTGTTAACCCAATATGCAGACATAGTAAGCTTTATATATGTTTTAATATGGAAATTACATACATGTGCAACCTGAAAAGTGAAAAGCATGTTGTACAACAACCTGCTGCACAAAAATATGGGAAATTCATGAGGTGCGTGCGTGCCTCGGGGTCATTTTTTTGCCAAGAAATCATGCTTCAGGTGCGCCTCTTGAAAAAAAAGCGTGCTTTATGCTGTCAAAGCTTGCTGCGTAATAGATACTTGAAAACAAGAGGCTAATCTCCAATACAAAGACACTAGATAATCCAAATAAACAAGACATAGAAAACTAGAACATGAAATGAAATACTTAAATGAAAAATAAAAGAGTTACTTCCTAAACTTCAGCCTTTGGACTTTGACTCTCCTAAAATTCAGCCCATCCAGATTTGAATTAGCAGGTTTGTATCACTGCGCCTTGCGCCTAAGGCACACTTTTTTAAACTAAGCTCTCATATTGTAGCTTCAAAATAACTCCAAGAGTTTTGTCTCCGAAGTTTTCGTCGGCCTCAATAACGGGCAATCATGAATAATTGCTGCGCACAATAACACCGGTTAGCCTCGCCACAGAGAGACAGGGTGGTCTCTTTGTAACCAAGCTATGGCGTGAGAATAAGTATTTTGTATATGGTATTGGTAGATATCTATCGGAACTCGGAAGGCATACTACCCTCATCTGAGCCTGCAAGTGTTATATATATACTTTAGAGGTGACCAAAACGGTTAAGGTGATGTGGTATGTGGTCGTGGGCGGCTAGTCAAATAAAGCAAGGACTTTAGGCCTCTACTTCTCTAGGGCCCTCAAATTCTAAAAGGAAAGTTATATTTAGGTAATTTTGGCTTTGGATAGTTGGCGGTGGGGTTTGTTGGCGACTCCCCATCATCGGTCACATGCATACACTTAGATGATATAGGAATCATAGGATCAAAAGCAAAACGTATGCATTTATTTATTTATTTTGACGAAAAGTGATATGTATCAAATTGAGTTTGAACTAATTTAGGAAGAAGAGGAATAAAAAGAAGCAGGAAATAATTGATAGGTTTAGGAGAGCAATTCATAATATTTATGGCTGCAAACAAAATAAGCTAGCAAATATATATAGCCATACCGAAACAACTACCCACTATTAATCTACTAACCGGTTACCACATCTGAGAGAGACCCTGATGCGGAGCATCAATATTATCTATTAATTATTTGAATTTTGATTTCCTAATCTTTTTATGTTATAAGTAGGATCTTTAGGGTTCATTGTAAGTCAGTTTTTGATTGAATTTTAATAGAAAAGAACAATGTTCTTGGAACCTTTGCGTTCGATTTATCGTCTTTGATTAACAATAGTTTCTTGAGCCATTTGATTGCACGCGAAACTGCATCAGACCCACTACCACATTATTAGAAAACAATATCACAAAACTAACCGCTAGCAATCTACTTCACGTGCATGAGGATGGTGCATAGAATTGATGTGTCTTCATGGGTTGCATGATGCACACAACAATATTGACTGTGCAATTACATTCGGCTCAACCATGCACACTTGTTAAGATGCTAACATGGGATGATCATAGTAGTTATATTGTCATATTGGTAGGTAGTTTTTTTTTGAGTCAGTATGGTTTTAAATAGTGCGTTAGTTGGTTGGGTCATTATTTAGTTTCCGATATAGTGATTATCCGATCTGAACCGGTGTTGCATCGGGCATACCGAATCACCCTTGTATTTTCCATACGGTCCTGTATATCTCATTCCTGAATTGGCCCATTTGGGGTGTTATCCCTTCACATACCTAATATGATCATTTGAGCACCCTATCAATGTTTTATGCTTAGTTTTAATGAATTATTCTGATAAACAATCTGTCGGGTAGTAATAAGTTGTTGATACAGGAGTGATTACTTTTTACACCGATTTTTTGGAGTCCCTTTATGAGCAAATGGGAGAGGCCGCTTCTATAACCGGTAAAATTTGGCTCCTTTTCATGGTAATCTGTAGCATTTACCTTCATTTTTTCAATTTTTAAAGATCAAGTCGGTTTTTATTAGTTTTATAGAGATAATATTTGTAATTTGACTGCTTGTGTCTTCTTGTGTTTATGGTCAGCAATTGGGCATATATCACACTCAGAAAAGGTATTCTTTATAGTTTTACAAGCCGTAATTTTATCCAATGTGTGCATCTTTTTCAGTATCCGGTGTTTGGAACTTGGAACGTATATACAACTTGTTATGTTTTATTGTCAAACACTTCTGTTTAGCTACATGGTCAGCTAAATGATGAATCTTTTTCAATGAATAGAGTCGATAGTCGGCTAAAATAAATGTTTTTAATTATGTCACGAACAAAGTTATTAACAATGAACAAACTTTTTCTTTCTTCCAGCAAAAAAAAAAAAAAAACAAAAAACAAAACTTTTAATTCAGTCGTGTATTATGTTTCTTGAGATCTTTTTCAACCCGGATTCTTCATTATGAAAATACATGTTTACCCGATGATCCGGTACTGTTTGAAATCTTTGAGATATTTACGTAATTTTGTTTGATTTTTTAAGGATTGGGAGCACGGAAATGTGTTCACACTAAAGGAACAAATAGATCACAAGGTAATCTTTCTCATTATTTTAAAATTATGCGATAGTGTTTGGATAATTGGATGCGCTTTTGCTGTTTGAAGTTGTAATGATCCAATAATCATGTGTGATGTCTGCAAATTCTAATTGTTTAAAAAAATAGGAAAGTTAGATTTTAATAATCCTAACTTTGACCTGTTGGCCGGGATTAATCCCAACTCAAGAAATGTTTACCGACAATCCCAACTTCGAATATGTATTCCTTCATTAGTCCCATACTAACTGAAAGTTAACCCAGTTAGTTTTTGCTGACTTGGATAGCTTATGTGGCAAAAAGTCAACATTATGATGATGTGGACTACTTATCTGGCAAATAAGTCAAAGTTTTGATGACATGGACCACTTATGTGGCAAAGTTTTGATGACGTGGACCGCTTATGTTGTAAAAAGCCAACATTTTGATGGCGTGGACTATTTATGTGGCAAATAAGTCAAAGTTTTGATGACATGGACTGCTTATGTGGCAAAGTTTTGCTGACGTGGACTGCTTATGTGGCAGCCCGTCGTCAGCAAAAATTAACTGGGTTAACCTTCAGTTAGTATGGGGTCAGGAAAATATGGTCAAGTTGGGACTGTTGGTAAATATTAGTTGGGATTATTCTCGGCCAACAGGTCAAAGCTGGGATTATTAAAAGCCAATTTTCCAAAATTTTAATACATAAAGTAGACTCTGTTTATCTAGACGTTAATAACCGCTTATTGACATAATGCCATGGTTAATCTTTTTTTTTTCTTGTTCCGTTAGATCAATTTCATCGAGCAGGAATTGCAAGATCTTAAAGTCCCTCTTATATTGGTGTGTTTTATACTTTATTGCTTCTTACATCAAGTTTTGTTCTTTCTTCAACCCTGAAAACAGAAAAGGATGAAGTGCGATAAAATATATATGAAGTATTTTGTATTTTATGAAACATGATATTGTTTATTTTACTTACATTTTATTGTAAATGAAGTAATGGACTCACTTATTGCATCAACTACCTAAGTTCGGTACGTCATGTCTTCTCTACAGGTGGGACACTCGATTGGGTCGTTTATGTCTTTGGAAACATTTAAACAAATTCCTGAAAAGGTGATCACTTAAGAAACCGCCATTTACTTACGAACGGGTCAGTTTGATTTGTGTTTAATTTCAACGGGTCGGGTGAAATTTTTTTTGCTAAAACGGGTCAAACGGCTTGAAAATTGCCCAAAGCTTATTTTCAATGCATAAGACATAAGACCTCCACAGTTGTTTTGTTGTTTTTTTTTATATTAACAATTTTGTTTAGGGCTGCAAACGAATTGAATGAACACGACCAAGACCTTGTTTGTGTTCGTTTCTTAACAAAATATATGTGTTCACGAACTGTTCATGAACACTTACCGAACGAGACTTTATGTTCGGTAAGGAAATGAACGTGTCCGTGTTCGTTTGTTAATTTTAGGCAACGAACGCAAACGTGCGACCATGAACACAAAATAATGTTCACGAAAACAATTGGAAACAAACAAACACAAACACGCGTTCATGAACAAAATATATAATACATTGATACCTATTAAATATTTTATTTGTCGAAATTTTGAAGTATTTAAATAAAATATAAAAACTTAAAACAGTAATGGACTATCGAACACAAACGAACACGGTACCGAACGTTCACGAACATAGATGAACGGACGTGGCCTCTGTTCGTGTTCGTTCATTTATTAAACTAACGAACACAAACGAACTCCTGCCGAACGGTTCACGAACTGTTCACTGAACGTTCGGTTCGTTTGCAGCCCTAATTTTGTTATTTGTAAAAATATTCTATAGAAATGAACAAAGATGACCCGTTTGTGAGTCAACACAACCCAACTCAACTTAGACCGCTTTGACGACCCGTACTAAAACGACCCGTTTTGGCCGAACCCGTTACCTGACCCGCCAATCATGACACCTGTAACATTGAATGATATGGTAATTCTTACGAGCTGTCTTCTGATGCTTCGGTCTTGTACAACAGGTTGCGTATTTTATTGCTCTATACCCATTTTTGGCAGTGAATGTAAGATCCCAGCAACAGTCAATTATAAAGAAAATTTCGAGGTAAAACAATTGTCACCATCATCATACCCCACCTCTAAATTACCATTTATATCCCTGCTGTTAAAATTAATGGTCTTTATCTTTCAAATTTACTGAAAACATAGTAAAATGCCATTTTCGTCCCTGAGGTTTGACCACTTTAGCGACTTCGTCCAAAGGTTTGCTTTTCCGCATCTGGATCCAAAATGTTTAACAATTAAAATCATGCCATTTCCATCCGATTCGTTAACTCCATCCATTTTTTAACGTTAAGCCAGGGGTATTTTCGTCCTTTTACCTATTTGTTAATGTTTATAAGAAAAGTCGTAACTAGAAAGTCAACAGAGATGGATCTTTATTTCTTAATAGTGTTTTTGAATAATATAAAAATGTCTAAAAAGACAGAAATACCCCTCCATTAATGTAGAAAAATGGATGGAGTTAACGAGTCAGATGAAAAATGACAAAGATTTCCAACCTTTTGGATCCAGATGCGGAAAAACAAACCTTGGACGAAAGTCGCAAAACTGGCCAAACCTCAGGGACACGAAAATGGCATTTTACCCTTCTCTTTAAAATCTTGGATTTTGTGATTTTGAATTATAATTATTAAAATTAATGTTATTATCAGGTCCCGGCTTCAATCTAATCTGATCAGTGCGACGGTCGCATTGTTAGGATTCCTACCGACTTCCGTATCGAGATTTATAGCGAAAATGTCGTTGGGGAAGTCGTGGTCTACTACTGCGATCGAAGCTCTTTGTAGAGGCGTTCTTAAGGTGAAATTAATTTATTATAAGATTATAGGATTGGTATTAATTATTTATGATAAGTATGTGACATTATTTATAAGTATGAAACATCTAATTATGCATTCAAACTGAGAATTATTGTGTCAGTTGGTATGGGACCTATTTTCTGCTTGTTCAAGTGGTCCTTTTAGTCCTTTCTGACTTCAATTTTAAAAGTTTATAACTTTATATCCACAAAATGGAATGTTTGTATGTATTTTTATTAATAAAGACAATTAATTGTTCTTATGTTAATTGTTGTTTGTCTTGTTTCAGTATCATACGATGCGCAATGTGCTTTATTTGGCCATGACTGAATTCGACGAGGTATATAATCTTTCCTCCCCGAAAAAGAAAGAAAGAAAGAAAAGAAATCATCTTTATAAATACGTATTCGTTTTTATTGGCAAATCGTGTCTAATCCTGTTTACAGGTCTCTGACCACGCCAAGAAATGATGGATTCTAGCCTCCTAATTGTATTTATTTAAAAAAAAGTAAAAAATCACGTAATGTATTTTGCAGTAAACAGTAAACATGTCAGATCGTGTCTTATACATGTGACATATTGCCAACCATAGTTTTTAACAAATAAAATAATAAAAAATCACGAGAATAGTCCTTTTATTGGGTATATTTATACGCCACTGTCCATGTTGGCATGTCACACAAAATTTTACCTATATAGCCATGATATACGCAAACAAATTTCATGTATCCACTTTATGTCCGCGTATCATCAGAAGTATCTTGATGCTGCATGAACATAAAGCAGATAATTCACGTATTTGCATAACTATATAGTTGGAAAGTTGTGTGACATGGATACTAACATATAAACATACCCAAAAAAATGATTATTCTCATGATTTTCTTGTAATTAAACTAAACAAAAGTACAAGAAATTGAGTCTATAAAAAGATGAACTACATTCTAATCTTGTTTGCTAAACATAATCTTTTTTTTTAAATTTTTTATAGCTTGTAAATGTACCAGATTGGGAATTTATGAGAAAAAAGAAAAACAGGATTGCATTCTTGTATGGTGATGATGATCATTGGGCCCCACTGTACATGCATGATGAGGTAGGTGAACCATTGATGCCATTGGCATGCATACTTTTTAATAGCTTTTCTTTTCAGGATTTTTGTTTGGGCTAATTGCATAAAAATATGACAATCCTTTTTTTTTCCTAAAAAGGTACAAGCTTCATTTTTTTTTTTGTGTTTTTTTGTTTTTTTTTGTTTTTGTTTTTTTTTTTTTATAAATGTTAAACTTGAAGTAGATGTTGAATTGAAAATTTGAAATGACTGTTTTCGGCTATACACCTACCTACCCAAAGGAGTAAAGGGATGAAATTTGGTTACCATAAAACTAAGCAGTTGAAAGTTGGTTACTCAATATGAAGAAAATATAAAGTTTCTTACTTTCTTTACCCAATAAATATAATATATATTTAGGTTAATACCATAAAAACCAATAAACTCTTTTGTTTTTAACAAAAAGGTCCTTCAACTTAATTTTTGGTTTGTTGAAAGCCCCTCAACTCTTAAAAAACACGTGAAATAGTTAAAAACTATATTTAATATATATTGAAGTCCCTAAACTTGTCTATAATGCACGTACTTGTGGTTTTTATTTAAAAAATACTGACTTGTTAAGAGTAGAACTGTTTAAAATTTGATAAAGTGATATTTAAGTGTTTTTGAAAAAAAAAGGATTATACCATCGTATTTTTAAGCGTTTTAAAAGTTAACAAGTCATTATATAATTCTTTTTTAAAGTATCTTATTTTAGACAAGTTTAGAGACTTCAGTAAACAAAAATTCGTTTAGTGACTTTTCATGTAGCTTCTTACAAGTTGAAGGGCTAAACTGTAAAAGTATTATGTTAAATGATATATTTCTCCATTTTAGACAAGTTTAGAGACTTTAGTAAACCAAAATTAGTTTAGTGACTTTTTTGTGTATTTTTTACAAGTTGAAAGACTAAACCGTGTAATTATTTAGGTTAAATGATATATTTCACAAAATTTAGAGCCGTGGGTCTCACTGGAAGTAACCTCTCTATTCCTACGGGGTAGAGGTAAGACTGTCTACATCTACCTTTCTCAGACCCTACCTTAGCTTTGCTATTGGTGAGATTTGCTGATTATGATGATATATTTCACAAAAAATCATCATCATCATACTCAATATATCCCACCAATAGCAAAGCTAAGATATGGTTTGATGAGGGTAAGCTGTAGATAGCCTTATCTCTACCCCGTAGGAATAGAGAGACTGCTTCTGGTGAGACCCCCGACTCGATAGTAGTTTTGCATCAACCCTTGGACATAAGACACATAACACTCCACGAGGGGCCCATACTTATATACATTATATGTGCACACAGCAAGCGGGACGTAAATATTTCACAAAAGAAATAATTAAACATAATTGTTTTTATGATATCACCCATATATCATTTTTCTTAAAACTTTGTACCATTGTGTGAACATATGCCAAAATCCACAACCCATGTTATAATGAGTTGTACTTGATGCATCAAAGCTTATTACTTTTCACAATAACATTCTAACAATTTTTTTTATTATTATCTTAATAAAAAAATGTACTAGGTGGTAAAGCAAGTGCCAGATGCTGTAGCTGAAGTGGAAAAGGAGGGTCACACCCATTCTTTTTGCTGCACCATGTCTGGTTCAGTGTGGGTGGCTCGTCATGTTGCAACCTTGATCAATAAAACTATAGTTTGATGGGACCCATGGTTGCATCTTTTGTAGCACCACTAGCCTATAGGCTTAGCTCACATGAACCTTGTGAATAAATGTGTAAGTTTGTTATTAATTGTAAATCAATGCATTGTGTGTTAATTTGTCACACTCTACCATAATTATGCCCATTTATGCATCCTTGATAGGTATCATGGAAATCCCATTTTCATCATTAACCTATAGATGGTTGAAGTTTGCTTGATACACTTGTACTGTATGCATAAAAAGTTGTACCCTTCGATTGTAACGTGGATTGTCGAAGTACGAGTCTTGGTTTGAGATGTTTGATGTAAGGGTGTGTTAGACCACCGCACTCCTGAAATTGGAGAGCCCTTTTGCCTCACTCCGGCCAGACTATGTTGTCTTATCCAGGGCTCACGCTGGCTTTAGGGTTTGGCATGGGCGTTCCCCTGGGAAACCATACCGCTAATTGCCACTTGACAGGCGTTGTGCCACAAGAGCTGAACACTCTCTAGCGTAACATAGAGTGGGACGAAAACCCGAGTGGACTCAGGATAGAACCTGACACCTCTGCAAGAAGGCTAGATTCTATCCATCATTGCCTAATCCATCAAAGTAACACAAGTAAGGAGGGTGTGTTTAGCGTCGTAAAGTGTTACGAAAGTAGTTATGTGATATGTAATAATTAGATTTAGATAAGTAAAGTGTTACGAAAGTAGTTATGTGATATGTAATAATTAGATTTAGATAAGTTAAGAACATCTTATGCACAAAACTTTGTTCATAGAATCATAGTGTTGCTTTCTAGGGATAAACAAATGGACTATGGCTATGTGTACATACATAATTACATTTTGTATAAATGAGTATTAAATAATATAGGGATATTGGATTTTAATAATCTCAACTTTTACCAATTGGCCGACATTAATCCCAACTTCAAAAATTCCCTCTAACAATCCCAACTTATAAGAATTTGGCCCCCATCGATCCTTTTCTAACTGGGTTAGTTTTTTGTTGACGTGGCAGCTTATATGGCACAAAACTAGTTATTTGATGGTGTGGATGCTGATGTGGCTGCTTACGTGGCACAAACTTAGTTGTTGGATTTTAATAATCCCAACTTTCACCACCAACAACAACCACCACCATCACCACCGCTGCCACCACCACCTCCACCATCAGCCGCCACCTACCACTACCACCATCATCCGCCACCACAACCACCATCAACCGCCACCCACTACCGCCACCACCATCAGCAGCCACCACGGCGGCTGATGGTGGTGGTCGTGGTGGCGGATGGTGGTGGTGGGTGGCGGCTGATGGTGGCGGTGGTTGGTGGCGGCGGCTGATGGTGGTAGTGGCAGCGGTTGATAGTGGTGGTGGCGGCGACTAATGGGGATGGCGGCTGATGGTGGTGGTCGTGATGGCGACTGATGGTGGTGGCTGATAGTGGTGGTGGTGGTAGTTGTTGATGGTGGTGAAAGTTGGGATTATTAAAATCCAACAACTAAGTTTGAGCCACATAAGCAATCATATCATCAGCCACATCATCAAATAACTTGGTTTGTGCCACGTAAGCTGTTACGTCAACAAAAAACTAACCCAGTTAGAAAAAGATCGATGGTGGCCAAATTCTTACAAGTTGGGATTGACAGAGGGAATTTTTAAAGTTGGGATTAATGCCGGCCAATTGGTGAAAGTTGAGATTATTAAAATCCAATATCCCAATACTATAATTCTGAGTGAGTGAGGAGTGTGTAACCCACCAAGTTGTCCTGGGGTAAGGACGAGCACCTATGGATGACCGTGTCGCTGTGACGCCTTAGACGAATACAGTATCGTTTTGTGTGTTTTGTTAACAAGAGACGTGTCAGGCCACAAGAAATGTTTTGCCTCAAATGTCACCAACGCGTAAGAGAACTCCACACTTAAACAAGAGGTAATCCAATGACACTGACAGATGACCCCTAAGAAAGTCTCCACCGAAGCAACAAAAGAAAAAAAACAAAGTTGTGACCTTCCAGGGGCAAAGCGGACCATACTTATCGATAAGACACGTCTAATGTTACAACAAATATCCTTGAGATCCCATTGCTGGCCCTTAAGTAATAATTAGTTTCAAACCATAATGTGAAACAGCTTGTATTATTAGTGGGGATTTGAAATAGTGGAACTGTTGTGGGGTCTGTTTGTATAGATTCAGAGTTTGGAGATATGATTATTGAATGGTGATATTAAGTTTTGAGGCTGAACAATCTTTAAATGTTGAGAGTTAATGCATATTTACACTATTTCTGAAAGAGTCATCATGCCCATTTTTTCTACAGTCTGCATGGTGGATGAAATGTTTGTCATGTCTTTCATATAGCCTTTAATTTCAAACACTGACCTCAAATTTTGTCAATGGGCTCTAATGAAGAGTACAAGTCTTGATGTGTGTGGTACAACATTGTGTTGTGTAGGGGCTGAACTATAGTATTACAGGGTAACCCCGTTGTCACTTGATGCTTTGATGACGCTCCGAAGGTAGTGTAAATTTTAGAAAAATTTGATATGTTTTTGATTTTGTTACCCTTTTTTTGAAGCGTTACCTCTATGCGGATTTTCTAGATCTGCCATTATTTTGTTGGTTCTTGTTGTCTTCTGTCTAACCACTATTCATATCTTTTGAATAGTTCTCACTTTAGGATATGTACCATGTTATGTACGAACCATCACTTCAAGCGTAAGTCGCGACTTCAAACACGTCACATTAGTACATGGCAAACGTTACGCTTTGTTATTTTATAACAATATGAGTTACTCGCTCAGTCGCTCTGTTACTAATTTGTTTTGTGGTTGAACATTATATGCACTTTTATGCAAAGTAAATAGGCCGTGTATCGGTCCTATCATACATATTATGATGCATCCTCATAGAGGCTTCATTACTTATTTAGACGGTTGTTTATTTTCGGTTTGCATTCATGACTCACCATGTAATCAAACATCCCCATTACAAACCCAAAGATAATCGAGTTAACGCGACATTTTCATTTAAACCCTTTTGTTAAACATTGTTAAATACATTAAAATTATTTAAACATGTTAAATCCTTGTTTTAATAACATATGTTGTATAAATTAACCTTTTACTTTCTTTTGTGCTAAATAGTAATTAGTGTATAAGCTATTTAACTTATGAAAGAGGAAAGCAAACAAGAAGAATAATAAGAAAGTTATAAATGAAGTTATAAAATCATAAGATACATTATGTTTCATAAATTAGTAAAATTTCACAAACTTAAGTAAATAATAAAATAGTAAAATTTCACAAACTTAAGTAAACAAATATGAAGTTTTGAGTGTTTCCAAACTTACCAATATAAAATCCACAAACGTTTGTTTGTTTTTTTTGTTTAAAATAGAAAATAAATTGAGTGTGTGAAATTGATGTTATCCTGTGGGATCTGGGCATCTCGGATCCATTGGAGTTAAACCCGGCGGGTTATATGGGTTTTTTTCTTTATAATTTATTAAAATAAATCTTTTTTTTTTGTAAATTAATTGATGCACACTTTCTAATTATTAATGCATATTTTTAAATTAATTAATCCGGAGTATAATCTAATCACCTACTGTCATGCCAGCTTCCATACTCTTCCGATTATACCTTGTTATTATTTTTTTTTTTGGCAGCATCTACATAACTACAATATAATATTTCTGTGATTCAGTTCCCATAAAATAAATTTAATAAGTAATTTCAGAAATAACATATTAATTAAACCTTTCATGTCATAAATATTTCCTTACAAACTTATTGGTTTTGTATATTTATCTGGACATTATAATCATTTTAAATTACACCATGCGTACTTATTTCCTTCAAAATCATATCACATAAAAAAGAATTATATACATATTGTTTCTGCAATATCTCTTAAAATAAATTATAGTTAAAAAATAACAGAAATTTAAAAAGTAAAAAATACTTTAAAAGGTTGAGTGGTTAGTTTTCCAAGTTAGATGAAGTTAAATATCACTCTGAAACCTGTAAGGTAAAGTTATTTTTTCTTTATATTATATTTAAGCTAGAGTATACTTTAATTTATTATTTAAAGAGTAAATTACATACCATTACTTCCATAATATCCAAAAGTATAATTTGTTTTTACGTTATCCTTAAAGTTGATTCTTTAAAGCCTCATACTTATACTTATTAATTATTATTTATTATTTATACATCAAATGTAAAATGTGCATATCATATTAAAATCAAATTTATTTTTATCTTGCATAAATTTTATTAGACTTTAAATAACAAGCATATTTATACCTTATTAATTATTTATACATCAAATATCATATTAATATCAAATTTGTTTTTATCTTGCATACATTAGACTTTAAATAACAAGCATATTTTATACCTTATTAATTATTTATACATCAAATATCATATTAATTTCAAATTTATTTTTATCTTGCATACATTAGACTCTTAAATAATAAGCATAGTTTATACTTATTAATAATATATACATCAAATGTAAAATGTAAAATGTAAAATGTACATATCATATCAAATTTATTTTTATCTTGCATACATTAAACTTTAGATAACAAGCATATTGTATGTCTATTACAACCTTACTTAGTAATATTTTCTAAAATAATTACCTTAATTCATTTATCAAATATACTTTTCAAATAATTATTTTTACAAGGAAAAGAGTCTAAAAACTATTTAAACTATTTTCTATTTTCTACTGGTAATGACGATTGGTCTGTCACAAAACCATAATCAAAGGTACGGTAACCCTAGCACATACATGTTACCAATATATACACATATTATTCATCAAAATGAGTCAACTTCCCTAACCTTAACACAAAATGCCAACCATCAACAAAAAACTCTTGCTCAACACCACCACTGTCGACGTCGGCTGCGGCGGCGGCTGCCGCGGCATCAAACTCTCCAAAATCTTCCACCCGAAACCGAACAAATACAAACACCACCACCGCCGTTACCACCACAACCATTCCTCCACATCCACCACCCCTTCAACTACTACTACCACTACTACTACCACATTCTCACCGGACTCTACGGTGGATGAGTCTGAAGTGAGGAGTTTAAGAGCGGTTCAAGGGTTCGGGCGGATCGGTGGCAACAGTTTGGCTGTGGAGAAAGATTCTGATGATCCTTATGTGGATTTTAGAGACTCAATGTTGCAAATGATCATGGAGAAACAGATTTATGGGAGAGATGATTTGAGGGAGCTTTTGAACTGTTTTTTGCAGTTGAATTCTCCTTATTATCATGGGATCATCATTAGGGCTTTCACAGAAATTTGGAACAATGTTTTGGCTTCAAAACTCATGCATGGTGATTGAATTATTGATTCATGTGCAAGTGATGTGTCGCCCAACTCTCTTTTTTTTTATATTTTTTATGTTTGGTTTGGTTTTGTTGAATTAATGTGGGACAAAATCAAAGTTGGGTTGGGTTGGATTTGGTTGGAGTATCAACTATCAAGTATGTGATGTTATTAGCACTTGAAGTAAAAATGGTTTTTGGAATATTGTTATTTCAAGTGCTAATAACATCATTTATTATAATATTGTAATGATTTAGTTTGTCTTAGTTTTAGTGTTAGTGTTGGCAAATGATGTTTTAATCTGTGTAACTTTGACTGTTAACATCTTAATTATATATAACTAATGCAATGTTCTTAATTTGTATTATTGTGTTTTTTTCTGTCTTGTTTGTATCTCCACCTTGTAGTGGAACCTTCCTCTTTATATATATATATATATATATTGTGTGTGTTGAATGATATATTGAATTAGGATTCTAAATGTTTCTAATGTATTTTAGACCATCTACCATCAAAATTTCTAAAACACACAAAAATGTGTTCAATCACTCTTTTTATAACAAATCCAACTTTTCTACAAAAGTTTGCTTAAATTATCATAATAAAGAAATGCATGTTTGTTAATAATATATATATATATATATATATATATATATATATATAATAAAATATTGTTTAAGAGATATAAAAGTAGCGTAATAAGTTATTTAAATGAATGTTTCTAAAAATAAAACATAATATTTTTTTTTATCATTCTACCCAATTACTACATATATAATGATTAAATTAGATATGATGTACAAGTTACTAGCGGATATGTTGTCATAAATCCAATGAAAAAAAAACACTTGACATAAAAATAAAAATAATGATAAAACGAAAACTATACAAAATAAAAAACCCAACCCAACTCGACTCTTTCATCCAATACCTCCCTTCCCCGCGGGACTCAAATCACCGTCACCATAAAAATACTTACAAAATGATTATATAGAGAGAAAATAATTAAATAATTAATAAGTAGATCTCAAACTGAATACAAGCTTATAAAGCTATCCACAAGTTATATTTGACATCAGACATAGTTTAAAACGAGATAAGCTAAGCCGTTTCCTTTACATCTCTAAATTAAACATGAAGGAAAGACACACACGAAACCCTACAAAGAAACAAGTATTTATATAAGATAAAGTTTAAAATTATACTTGAGTCCAACTCATATAAAATCTATTTTAAATTTCTCATAAGGGTTCACATATCTAATGGTCTTATCCTACAAATTCTACTTATCCCATAACATTCCACTCCGATTCATGAAAATAGTCACAAACATTGGATGATAGACAAACAAACAAATATATTTTTATATCTTCAATGTTATTTTTCTAAAAGAAAAGAAAATAAGTGGGTGTGTTGGTCAAACGTCAAAGATGCACAACATAGGGTTTTGAGAGCCACAGTTGTCTTTAATTGTCTTTAAGTGGAAAAACCATCGGGATTTGTAAGTTTTTATAAAATATAAACAAGTGCAACTCAGTGTGGTTTAATGCAATTTAATGATAAATTTAAATATTTCATTATTCATAGAATTCAACGTTATAAACATAAATAAATACACAATCGGCTAACATAATATATCACAAGTATATAAAGATAACATTTTATAGATTCATTTATATCACAAATATATAAAGATAACATTTTAATGCCTGCTTCTCTCATGTAGATTGTACTGCATCAAATGAAATTGATGATGGACTTCAATTTTTAACATTGAATTAAGTTGTCAGTGAAATGAATACTCAAAAACACTTGCTTTGAAATTGGCTTTTGAGGTAGGTGCATTTATATTCGTATGTATATTGTAACGAATCAATGTGTATACAGTTGTACCGAGTTCATGTAAAAATATAATTATCAAATCAAAAAGGAAAATGATATACAACTCTTGTTAATTATGTTCTAACTTCTATACAGCCGTATTGGTTATGTACGTGTACGTATATCATTGTTACAAAAGGGGTACGTTACAGCAGCCGCGCAAGTTGTCTAAGACTGGTTATCTTCGCGACTTCTCCTTTGCCTAGCTATAGAGCTTTCCTACGTCTATAAAACGCACAACAAACTTGTAAAATAAAAGAATCGACCCTGACATTTAGATCAAAATATTATACCCATAAGAATTGTCTTATATATTAGAGTTAAAAAAAAATAAAAAGTAAGTTGTGTTCACCAAATATAATGAGAGAGACCGATTGAATTATACAGTTATATATCCGTCTTATGTACACAGTTAAAATAAAAATTAAGTATACTTTTTGTGTAGTTCTCGTAGTTATCTAAGCAAGGCTAATGTAGGGTTTAAGGAGGGTAAGATGTAGATGGTCTTACCTCTACCCCGTAGGAATAGAGATGCTGCTTCCACTGAGACCCCCGGCTTGATAGTAGTTTTGTGTCAAGCCTTGGACATAAAGCATATAACACTCATCAATTAAAACAAAGGCCAATTAGTGCATATACTTCGTTGTGTTTCGGCTATCAACATCACCACCTATGCATGATAAAACCATCCATCTCTTTTGACGTTATTTTCATGAAATTGCAAAATAACGTTAAATTAATACACTTTCACTTTTGCCACCCGAGCGTCCACACATATATACATTATATGCGCATAACGCAAGCGAGACGTAAAAGTTTGTCACCGTCTAAGTGTTAATCATTATAATAATGTAGTAAAGAGTCTAAAATCACTTATTACACTTCCTATGAAATAACACTTTGTATTTAAATTTCTTGTGATTAGTTGTGTGTGCATAAGTGTACTAAATTATGTTTGTACTTGTTGAAGCCTGGACTCGTATTTATTTAGTATATAAAAATGGGTGGGGAAGACAAAGAAGAGTAAATGTGATAATTAAGTCTCCATGGGGAAATATGGAAAATTAATCATAGTCGTCAAACTGTTCACCTCTACTTTGTAATCATGAACTCCTATGCTGTCAATGCGCACAAAAGCGTTGCCAGTTTATATATAATGTATATATATGGAGGGGGGGGGGGTGGGGGTATGGGGGTATACCGTCATGTGATGCCAAGAGCTCACAATGAGTGTTGGTTTTTGTATAATTCATAATTGTCTCTACCCTTCTTCTTGCATGTATATATATTGGTTTTGTTACTAAATCTATCACTAATTTCATTATTATTTTGACAAAAAGATGATGCATGTTTGTTTTCTTAATTATTATCCTTGTAAATAAAGTATACTAGCTAGCTGATTTTCACATCCGTACGTTACCGAAGAGATCCAACATAGTAAATTAGTAATGGTAGTCACTTCGTCCTAAAAACGTATCGTTTTAAATAGAGTTTGAGTTATAATAAACTAAAAAACACCTAAACATTAACAAAAGCAAAGGCATAAACTAAAATGTTAATGAAACAAAACTTAAAGGACTTAGGGTGTTTAAACAAAACATGAGGGACTATTTCTGTAATCTATATAATTCAAATGATTTATGTGAAAAAAACCTTAAAGAAAAGTTTGGTGACAAAATTAATAAGAATAAAATTTTACTAACCTTAAAAATTTAAGTTAAGTGGCAAAACGAAAGTATATCATTCCTAGAGTTACTTTTTAAATAAGTTACATAATCACATAAAAATGACTACATGTATTTTGCCTTTTTGTTTGTACATTTTATTTTTAAAGTTATGTCCTGCTTGCGGTATCACATATAATGTACATATGTGTGGGCGTTCAGGGGGAAAAAGTGAAATTGCAATAATTTTAACGTTATTTTACTAATTTCGTGAAAATAACGTTAAAAGCAGCGGACGACTAATTATGCATCATGTAGTGGCGTTGACAGCTGACAGATAAGGGGGTACATGCACAAATTGGCATTTGTCCTGATTGTTGAGTGTTATGTGGCTTATGTCCAAGGCTTGATACAAAACTACTATCGAGTTGGGGGTTTCACTGAAAGCAGCCTCTTTATCCCTAATGGGTAGAGGAAAGATTGTCTATATCTTACTAACCTGATACCCTACATAGCTTTGCTATTACTGAAATTTACTAAGTATGAGGATGATGTTTTATTTTTAAAGCGAACAACTATAAACTAGGTTTAGTTGTGTGTGTATATATAGATGTTTATACATTTTGTTTTTAAAGCGAACAACTATAAACTAGGTTTAGTTGTGTGTGTATATAGAGAGAGATAAAGATATTCAAGTTTCGGTACAAATGAGCTAGGGTGAGGATCAAATAGGAAGTTTATTTTTGCTAGGAAGTATAGGAAGTCATCTTAGCCGTTCATCTATAATTTTTAAATTTAGAAGGCGGGGGTATTTTTGTCATTTTACCCTTTATTATCGTTCTAATATTATACCTGATACTGTTGCCTCTACTTTCAGTTGGATAACAGAATTTGCGATTTCAAAACCCTAAATCGAAACGATCGTAAATTCAACCTTTTTTTCAAGCATTAAACTAGTTTCGAACGAGAGTTCGAGATCATTAATGGATTTCGCAGATTTTGTTGGTAAGTTTACCGTCAATTCTACCTTTAATCATAGCAGACTCTGTTATTTTGCCCAAATTTATTCAATTACGTTCTGTAATTGGTTTTTTTCTTTTAATTTATTGATTTTTGATATGATAAACTACTAATGTTGAATAATTTGAACAGTAACTTGTTCATTTTAATCATTGTTCTATTGAAAACTAAATGTTTACAAGTCGTTGCGTTTTACTGAACTTGTTGCTTTTTATGTTTCTTAAATTCTTTATTGATAGAAATCACGAAATCACATGTTCGAATTAACACTTTCAACATGATAATAAAGTTTTATTAACATCTATTGCGTTTTATTTAGTTTTTTTTAATTTTTTTATTTATTAAACAACTATTGCGTTTTATGTTTTACCTAACGAATTAATTTTCTATTTGAAGTTTATAAATATGTATTTTTATTCAGTTGTAGTTTTTTAATTAAAATTTGTTGATTATATGAGAAGTATTGCGTTTTATAGTTATTTATTGAACGTTTCAGATTTCAATTCAAAATGGGAAGAACGTGTGTGCTTACATAGTGGAAGAAAGTTTTACAAACCTAAAGTCAGTGAATCCATTAGACCTTCTGTTGGAATGCGTTTTAAATCTTTTGATGAGGCTTTTGCTTTTTATCAGAGATATGCACTTGCTTCTGGTTTTTCTGCAAGAAAAAATACCTCTTGGAAAAGTGGTGGAAATTGTAAAAATTAGGTATATTGTGTGTTCAAAAGAAGGATTTAATGTTAGCAAAGCAATAGACTATGGTTCTGTTGGTGAAAATAGTAAAAAGATTGTTAGACGTAATAGAGGTTCAAAAAGAGTTGGATGTAATGCTCATTTGAAATTGATTTTAGAAGATAATAATATGTTTAAAATCTACATTTTTGAAGAAGAACATAATCATCTTTTTGTTGATGATGAAGATGTTCATTTCCTGCTTGCAGCCAGAAGTGTTGATTATGTTAAAGAAAGTTTTATATCTGGGTTGTCTGCAATCAATGTTGGCCCTGTTAGAGCATTCAATATTATGAAAACTATGTACGGTGGTTTTGGTCAAGTTGGTGCTACTAAAGTTGATTGTAAGAACTATAGAAGAGATTTGAATCTTTACATTGGTGAGTATGATGCATAAATGGTAGTTAGACGTCTTATTAGGAAGAAAGAATCTACTCCTGGGCATACATGTGATTATGTTATTAGTGAAGATAATAGATTGAAAGGGTTTTTTTTGGGCTGATGAGCATTCAAAAAAAATTATGCCGTATTTAGTGATATAGTAGGTTTTGATGCTACTTACAAATCCAACAAGTAAGCTTTTTTTTAACTTATTGCATTTTATATCAATTTTTTTAATGATTTCTAATGCACTACCTATTTTTTTTGTAGATATGATTTGGTTTTTGTACCATTTACTGGATTTGATAATCATTTTAGGAATGTTACATTTGGTGGTGCATTACTTGGTTCTGAAACTGCAGATTCTTATCGTTGGCTTTTAAGTTCTTTTGTTAATGCTTTTGGAAATGAGCCTAAAGTTGTTGTTACTGATCAAGATGCTACAATAAAGAGAGCTATTATCGATGTTCTTCCAAGAACTAGGCATAGGCTATGTATGTGGCATATATGGGAGAAATTGAAGACAAAGGTATTACATTGCGTTTTATGAAGAATCCTTTTTAATTCAAATGCATATTATTGCGTTATAGTATATTATCTAATAATATACAAATTTTATAAATTAAAGTATTATACAAACTACATTCCAGACCCAGTTTTACATAATGCGTTTATCTTTTTTTTTATTAAATTATTTTATTGCTTTTTATTCAGGTTGGTCCTGTTTTGTCATCTAACATTGACTTTAATACAAGAATGACTCATGTAGTTTGGAATGATAATATTATTCCAGAAGATTTTGAAAGCGAGTGGCATTCAATAATGTCTACATTTGGATTAGAAAATCATGAATGGTTAAAGACTATGTATGATTTTCGATTTGATTGGATACCCTCTTATTACCTGGAGAGAATTTGGCTGGTCTTATGCGTACTACATCTAGATGTGAAAGTGAGAATTACTTTTTTGGACAGTTTTGTAATCCAAGGTGTACCCTTGTTGAATTTTTCACTCATTTTGAAACCGCAATGGAATTTCAAAGGCATGAACATAGGAGAAATGATCATGATACCAGGTATATTCAGTCTAAGATTTGGAGTGACTTCATATTAGAGAAACAAGCTTCGGAAATATATACCAAAACAATTTTTGAAGATGTTCAGAAGGAAATTGATGGTGCCATTACAAAATGTATGTCAAAGATTCATGATATAGTTTGTGATGTTCAACTTTTTCAGATAAAGGATTTTAATCAGCCATGCACTTCGTTATTCAATGTATAATATAAAATAATATTGCGTTTTATGTATTAAGTAAAATTATTTATTTATTAAAACTTTTAAAAGTAACTTAATTTTATCACTATGTTTATTGCGTTTTATCATTATTAAATCTCTGTTATTATATTTGAGACAATTTATTGCGTTTTATATTACATCTCTGTCATTTTATATATTTTTTTATTATCTTATTACAGGTTAAATATAGTATACAAGAAGATGGTATAAATGTATGTTGTACATGCAAACGGTTTGAACAATTTGGAGTACTGTGCCGCCATATCTTTTATGTTCTAAGGTTTGATAATATTAATGAGTTTCCAAGAAGATATGTTCTCAGAAGATGGATGAGAGAGGTTGTTTCAAACAGATCAATTGACTGTAATATTCGGTTTGATGAGATTGGTAGGAGTAGTAAAATTGATAGAGTTTTTAGAGAAATCATTGTAGCAAATGAATATGTTGTTAATAGGTTGGTTGGTGATTTAGATGAATTGTGTCGGTACAGAGAATATATCAAAATTTATAAGGATAAAGCAGATGAGGTTATGGTTGTTGTGCCACCGCCTAGTCGTAAAGATAGGTTTGCTGATATTGGTGGTAATATTGAAAATTCCAATTCTATGATTCGTGTTCCGATCAAAACAAGGACAAAAGGATGTGGTGTACAGAAAAGGTTAAAGACTAATCGTGAAATTGCAATTCAGAAATCCTCAAAGATCCAGAAGTCGTGTCGTGTATGTGGTGGTAAAGGACATAACAGTCGAACATGTAAGGAGATTAAAACAATGTAACTTTCCATCGTTTGTTTTTTTTCTTTTTTAATAAATTTTGTATTGAAAAATCCAAATTCTAATAAAGCAGGTCTTGTTTTTATATTGCATTTTATTATACCTTCAATTATTTTCAGCTTATTTTGTACTATTGCGTTTTAGGTATGAATCAATATTTTGAAATGTTTCCTTATGAACAATGCTTAGTATTTATTCGCGTTTTATTATACCTTCAATTATTTAAGCTTAACTATTGCGTTTTAGGTATGAATCAATACTTTAAATGATCCTTAGAACAATGCATAGTATTTATTGCGTTTTATAAAAAGCAAAAGATTATTTAAACATTATATTTTATAGATGAGATGATAAAATTTACATGAAAGATGATGAACATAACAACCACCAACACCTGTTCACCATCCATACAAACCTCAAAATTACTGTTATCATCTATAGTACCATACTACCACCATTAGCATTCAACAACGAAATAAAAACACAAATAAAAACAACAACCACAGAAAGATAAATTACCAAACCACAGTTACTGGAAATCAACAATCAACATTATGGATCAAAGTTGGTCTCTTCTTCAGATGAAATCCTAAGCTTCCATCTGAGATTTCTTCATCACTATCAGATTGAGTCCCTAGTTCCACCTGTGAAATCATTGCACTCTGAAGTCTCTCTGCAAATTTGCTTCCAGAGTTGTTGATGATTGGAATGTCAGATAATTGCTTTATTAAGATTAAATCATCACAGGAAGATATGTCTTTGGGGTTGAATAGATCAACTTTTCCATCATCCCAAGTTACTGCAACCTTGAAACTGTCATCAATGAACTCCCAAGATGTAACTTTTAGATCTTCAATCACCATTTCATTTCGATTTCCATCCCTTTTGTTCAGAATTTTGAATAGTTGTTTTGTTTCTTCTCTGTAACATGCTGGTGGTATTCCTAGCTCATTCATTTTTCTCAATACATTTTCGTTGCAGTTTTCTAGTACTGATGCTATGGAATGATATCTTATTTTGTGGCCATCAAGATATTGTAGTATGAAATTTCCTCTTTGAAACCACCAAACTGACAATTCTTGATTAGCCATTTGTGTGTTTGTGTTGGGGTTTTTTGTATGTGAAGGCTGTGAATATAATTTAGGGTTTCTGGTTCTTATATAATGGATATTAAATGTGGTGGTTGTAGTAGTAGGTAGTAGTAGTAATGAGGTAGTTACCTTATTGAATAAAACAAGTAGTAATGATATTTATTTCTTTTATCAGGAATCTATAAGGCATTTTTAATTTTCATTGATAACAATCATTTTTTTTGTAACTACATTGTTGTTTTGTCTTTCTTATTGTGTTTTATTTTTAAATTACTTTTTTTATTAGTTTTTTTTATTTTTTATAGGGATAAAAAAATAATCATTATGTTTTATAATTATTTATTAATTTTGTATAATCATTTCATTTTATTAGTTAGCACATGAATACATAACAGACATTCCATTGCGTTTTATAACAACAAAGTATAAGACAAGGTTGTATTATAAACAAAAGATTGCGTTTTAAAATAACAAGCTATATCATCAAATATTAATAACAAGATAATATATTGCGTTATATTGTAACAAAGTATTAGAACATCAAGTTTATAAACCAGCACTGGCAAGCCTGCTCTTAATCCTTTCTAAACTAGTGTCATAGTCTATTTTTTAAGTTGTGACTGAGGCTGCAATACTTCTTTGAATCTTCAATAATATAATCTCTGCATTCATTTAGATTGTGCAATAGTATCTTTGCGAAATACTTTCGCCTTAAATCCTCGAGTTGTGCAGTCTGTTTGTTCACAAGTCCCCTTAGTTTCTTGATATTTTCTTGGGTTTCATCATATTCTTTGTTAAATCCACAGTTCCATTTATCCACACTTTCACCCTCATAACTTTCCATATGACGCATACAGAATATACCACAGTCGATTGAGTTATCCTTTGTTCTCCAACTCATCTCCATTCTTTTAGCTCTTATGTTCTTCAAATTATTTGCTTTTGGATGTTTAACTGATTTAAGATAAGCAACCAAAGTATTCCTCTGCAGAAAAATAAATTAAATTTCAGGTTAATAAACATTAGTTTGCTTATATTGCGTTTTAAAAGCATAACTTATTGTTTTTAGAGGCACATTGCCATATTTCTCAGAACTTAAGACATCTGCTGCACTGTTGTCAATGATATTTATTTCTTGATCGTAAAGATTGAAAGACATCACATAGAAATGCTCTCGATAGAGTATTGGCACAAAGATAAGATCAAAATCATCGATGCTTTTTATTTTTGAACCTTTTAGAATTTTTGTCATATTCTCTGTGAACTTTCTAACATTTCTTTTGCAGTTTTATCCAATGTGTAAGCCTGCATTAAAATAAACAAATTAAAACTTTATTGCGTTTTAGATAAATTATATCAACAAACATTAGTATTAAAGTTATTGCATTTTATACATCAATATTTAGATTATATGAACCACCAAAATATATAATAACTTCATACAAAACGAAGAACAAAATAAAACAAAGTAATTGCGTTTTAGAGATCTTACCAACATCTAAATTTTACAGGAAAAATCTTGCTTTTAATTTGTCTTTTGACCTTCTTTTTTCTTCTTCGTTCAAGATATAAGCCCAAGAATTTATTACTTCTCTTGTAATGTATAATCCTGGTCTCATTGTTTCGACAGCCCATCTTGGCAAAGATACATGATTGGTTATCAAAAAGAGAGTGTCCCTGCAAAAAAAATTATAACAATTGAATTATATATGATTTTTCTTTTGTGTTTGACTTTTTAAATATAAAAAATTTCGTACATCATGTCGCCTACTGCATGGAATGCATATCCAGATATGTTGTTTTCAATCTTTGTTCTACCATCATTCATTTCTACTTTTCTTTGATCGTATGGTGAACATAACGCTTCGCCTACATTTTTTTGACGTTCTGGTCGCACTATCTTTGTAATTATCTCTTCTGTTTTATTGATTTCCGTCGTTTGTTCTTTTTCATCAATTGATTTTGCTGGTGTTTCATAAATTTTTTCTTCTGGGTTGAGGAATGATGTGCTTCCAATAACATCATTGACTTCCTTTTCAGTCACATTCTCATCAATTCTATCAAGCATTGTTTGTATTCCTGTAATTTGAATACTTGTTTCAACTTCTTTGCTTGATGCATCCTTTTGATTTGCATTCTCATCCACTGCTGTTTCTATCTCATTTGAAATTTGAGAAATTTTCAAATCAAATGATGGTCTCTCATAATTTTCAATTGATTTTTGTTTTGATATTCTCTCTGCTTCATCTGCTTTCTGTATCATCTCCCTAATGATTAATGGAGTTTCTTCACTAAATGGTGATGTTTCATTGCGTTTTTCAATACTTGACGAATTCTCCTTTGTTTTTTCAGGACATGAGCTTTGGACCACAACTGTAGTATCTTCATTGCGTTTTGCAGATGATGTAGGATTCAGCATATCTTGTTCTCTTTCTTCATTTTGGCTTTCGTTTAAATTTAAGTAGTATGATGGTGTTTGTTGATCACTTTGAGTTTCAATCATTCTTGAATCAGAGGTAACTTGGTTACGCTTTTGAGCTACGTTGTTCAATTTCTCCATTAATAATGACCATTCATTAACTTTGTTATGAACAATTTCACTGTTTGGATATTGTTCAATAACGTCATCTATATATGATTGGATTGTTTTGAATGATTCTTCGAAGCTTTTGAAATGATCATCTAAGGTTGACACAATATGCTGCTCATTTCGTTTTTCACCTTCTTCGCTTATTAGAATTTCATCACCACTTCTTGTTGAATTCATTTCAGAAAGACCTTTTGTTGTTTCAATATGCATTTGTGATGGTATGAAATTACGCAACCGACATTGACTGTCAACCCACAGTTTTTCTTTATTTCCCTCTGAAGGTTTTTCGAAGAAACGTCCCCATGATCCTTCACTTTCTGTTGGTTCTTTTTCATTTTCATTGGGGTTATGTTGGGTTTTTTTTACTATCTTCAAGTGCAATCCAATTAACAGGAGCAGTTAGTAAGATGTTTCTTCTTCTGCTTCACCAAACTCTGTTTGGCTGTTTCGGTTGCGTTCATTCTGTTCATCATCATCATCATCAACATCATTGTTTTCTTCATCATCACAAACAGCAGCAGCATTTAGTAAGAGGTTTTGTTCTTCTGCTTCAACAAACTCTGGTTGGCTGTTTTGATTAGTTCATTCTGTTCATCATCATCATCATCATCATCATCATCATTGTTTTCTTCAGCATCAATAATTTCTTCATTTTCATTTTCGGATTCAGATGGATAAACATAATATTCCATTTCCTCTTCTGCTTCCTCTTCTTTCTTCTTTGATTTTTTCTTCGCCACATTTTTCTGTTTTACAAGTACCCTACCTTCATTTTGTGCAGCGATTTCTAATTCATATTCAAATTCTTGTAAAGTTGTAGAGTTAACCATATCCAAAGAGAATTCTTCTTCATTATCCACAAATCCTTGTTTTTTGTAAGCATATAGAATCTGTATAAATCATTGCGTTTTATAAAGATATTATTCACCCCTTATTCAACTTTTATCTTATGGGCATTAAGTAATTATTGCGTGTTAGGAAGTAAAGATATCATTAAAATTGACTATATATTGCGTTTTATAATATAAAGATAGATAACAAATAACAATGACTATATATTGCGTTTTATGAGATAAAGTATTTAGGATTTAACAAAAACTAAAATCCTTGTTTTTTGTAAGCATAGAGAATCTGTATAAATCATTGCGTTTTATAAAGATATTATTCACCCATTATTCAACTTTTATATTATGGGATTAAGTAATTATTGCGTGTTAGGAAGTAAAGATATGATTAAAAATGACTATATATTGCGTTTTATGATAAAATTAAGATCAGATTTCATACCGCTAGCATTGCAATAGGTCCACAGAAGGTCTTGTCACCTCCAGGCCATCGTTTTCTTGAACGTCGTAAACAATTCAGCATATATTCACACCAACTAAAATCTTGGACATTTATATTACTTTTCATTGAAGGCAAAAACCTTGGTTTACATTACTGCTTTGCATTGCCTCTGCCATGACGGTACAAAATATAACCAAGAAGTTCAGTTTGAACATTCTTCCAAGCTCATTTCTAGTCAATAAAATTTTAATCAGATTCCCAATTTACAATTTCTTCAGAAGTTGCTTACTGAATTGCCCCCGCCAGAACCTTATTATAAGGTCTGTATCTTTGGGCCTCTTTTTTTCCTCAATCTTTATTTTGCCATTTGGTATTTGAAATACCTTTTGAATCAAATCAGCAGTTATCTTAATCTTTTCTTCTCCAGTATTTATCATATCATTTTCAGCATCATAGTTATTCACAAGCTAATATCCAAATTTCCAAGGAACTGAATGCAAGTTCATGGATAGTGCACTGCCAAAGCCTATTTCTCTCACAATTTTCTTTTGATCTTTTGACAAAGTATTGATATACGTTGGGAGATTATTGACTGCACATCTTATGGTGATTTTACTTCCATCGTATTCGTAATATGGTTGTTCTGGGGCTTTGTCTATCTTCAATGATCTCCTTGTTTTCACTCTTGGTGGGGGATCAACAAAATCATCATCTGATATATACAAGTGTAGGGTATTAAAACTACAAATATTTTGATTATGAAATAATGTTTTTCTGTGATTTATGTTACCAGAATTTATTTCTTGTTCTTCAGAATTATGCAGAACTATAGCTCTCTCAGTATTTTCTTCTTCTGAAGTTTCAATCACCACTTCTGAAGTTATTAGGTAACAGTTTAATATAAAACGCAATTGTTAACAATTTTAAGGGAAAATCTAGGGTAGCTCAATGTTTTAATATAAAACGCAATACTTAACAGCAACACTTACAAAAATTATAACAATTATAACACACTTGAAATGATTAGGTTACAGTTTAATATAAAACGCAATTGTTAACAATTTTAAGATAAAAAGTAGGGGTAGCTCAATGTTTTAATATAAAAGGCAATATTTAATAGCAACACTTACTATGCACTGCATATACAATAGGTAACAACAGTTGTAAATTAAAACATAATGGTTAACAGTTGCAATAGTTAGTAGTAGGCTATTTCTAATTCATAAAATGTAACATGAATATAGTTTAAAGTTTAAAAAGCATAAATATATACCATTATCAGAAATCTCTTTTCGTTTTCTACCAGTGTGTTCTCTCGTTGTTGATTTTTCTGTATTTTTTGGTTGTTGATCGTTGTTTTCTTCATCTGAAGTTTGTCGTTGCTTTTTTGATGATTTAGGGTTTTGCGATAGGTATTTCTTATCAGTAATTCGAAGGTAAACCTTCAAATTATCTCTCGAAGATGCCATGAACTTCAATGGATTTTGATTATCACTAATTTCAATCTGTGTGTGTGTTTTTTTCAATCGGATGTAAAACGTAATGAACTTCTTCACAAGGTTTCTCTGTAGATTCAAAGCGGTTGTAGTTGGAATTTGACGATAATACCCTTCAAAGCCCGGACCGCGTGTTTAAATGAGAGTTTTTTATTAAATTTTAATCTTGGCCGTTGATAGTGCAATTTGACGGACGAGATTACTTCCTATCCTTCCTAGTGATAAAAACTTTCTATTGTATCCTGACCCAAAATGAGTTAAACATCAAAGCGTACAAATTGAATGAAACTAACAAGTCTCACAATGGCAAAATGGTAAATATTGTCAACTTTTTATAACTAAAATAATTATTATAGAGTAAAGTTCTATTTTGCTCCCTGTGGTTTGGTTCATATATCTATTTTGCTCCAATAGTTTCAATTTGATTTTTTGCTCCTTGTGGTTTCTTAATTATTTCAATCTTTTCCCTTACACTCACACCCTTAAAATTAATTTTGAGTAAAGTTCTATTTTGCTCCCTGTGATTTGGTCCAGATATCTATTTTGCTCCAATAGTTTCAATTTGATTTTTTTGCACCTTAAAATTATTGTTTTATAAGGGCAAACAAGTCTTTTGCGTAGGGTGTATTGTGAAGGTTTAAATTACTTAATTATATTAGTTAATTTTTCATAAACTCTAATTACATATACAATTTGTATACGTAAAGACGGAGTTAACCCATTTACCTTAATCTAACCTATTAAAATTTGCAAATTTAAGTATGTAAATCTTTTTATACACATATTTAGTGCAAAGTATCCCGTTAAATATATTTTTATGGTAAATGAGTACCCATTTCCCTTTTCACATATGCAGGTTTAAATATGTAAATCTTTTTTATATAATTTTTATGTGACAAATCTATTTGATACAAATTTATATGGCAATGTGTAGTTCGTACTATCTGAAAAGGTGACATGTACTTAAGAAAATATTTTTCACATTATAAAATCTAATAACAAATAACAGTTAATATTATACATTAACATACAATAATTAATGTGTTTTGGTGTATATGGTTTTATTTATTCATATATGAAGTTTTGGATAAAACAATCATATACACCAAAAAACACATTAGTTATTGTATGTTAATCCATAATATTAACTGTTATTTGTTATTAGATTTTATAATATGAAAAATATTTTTTAGAGTACATATCACATTTTCAGCTAGTACCAACTACATATTGTCATACAAAATTGTATCAAATGGATTTGTCATATAAAAGGTTTACATATTTAAACTTGCATATCTTAAAAGGAAATGAGATAAAGGAAAAGGGGTACTCATTTACCATAAAAATCTATTTAAAAGGATACTGTGCACTAAATATGCGTATAAAAACATTTACATACATAAATTTGCATATTTTAATTAGAGTTTATGAAAAAATGAACTAATATAATTAAGTTATTTAAACCGACACCATACACCCTAAGCAAAAGACTTGTTTGCCCTTAATAAAAAACAATTTTAAGTTGCAAAAAAATCAAATTGAAACTATTGGAGTAAAATAGATATTTTGACCAAACCATAGGGAGCAAAATATAACTTTAAACTCAAAAATTAATTTTAAGGGTGTAAAGTGTAAGGGAAAAAATTGAACCAATTAAGAAACCATAAGGAGCAAAAAAAATCAAATTGAAACTATTGGAGCAAAATAGATCTCTGGACCAAACCACAGGGACCAAAATGACAGTTTAATCTTATTATAATTACTCTAGCTTTAGGGTTGGTGGGGTATAGTTATTGTAAAAAGGGTGTGTTTTGTGATAAGTGTAAGAAGAAATCTATACCCTTTGATTTATAATCTAATGGTTGAGATTATAATGGCAAAATTGTAAATAATGTTTACCACTAAAATAATTAATTTTATATATTAAGGGTATGGAGGTAAATTTAACATTTTAAAATTCAAAACTCACATCCAATGCACATGCAAATTCCCCCAGTATTTTTTAAACGTCAATAACTTTTTTACGTAACTTTTTTTTAAATTACACCATATTAACGAGTGTTTTTTATCTTTAATATGAGTACCATATTGCTATACTTATATATAGCAAAAAAATTACGTTTCGATCGGATGCTTTAGTCCATGATGTTTTGTCTATTGTTTTAATTTTATATTGATTCAAGGCGTTGTGTTTTACAATAAAACACCATTAACGTATAAAAGACACCATTACATTGCAAATACCATTTAATTCAGCAAACTACTTTCATTAAAACACCATGAAAGTATATAAGACACCATAACATTGCAAATACCATTGAATTCAACAAAGTACCATTTTCTTATACAAAAATACCATAGAAAACAAGATACCCTACAAGTATACAAAGACACTATTCCATTAGCAATAAAAAATATCACTAAATTTAACGAGCCACTTTTTCCTTTACAAGACACCATAATCTGTTTGAAATTCATAAAATAAAACACCATAGAAAACAAGCTTAAAAGATTTAATGTAAATGGTATTCGTAATGTTATGGTGTTTATATACGTTCATGGTGTTTTACTGTAAAATACGCCTTAAATCACTAAACAATTAGAACGACATAAACAAAACACCATGGACTAAAACACATGATCGAAACGTAATTTTTTACTCTATATAAGTATAGCAATATGGTACTCATATTAAAGATAAAAAACACTCGTTATTATGGTGTAATTGTTTTTTTAAAGACATGTTACGTATAAAAAGTTATTGACGTTTAAAAAATACGGGGGAACTTGCATGTGCATTACATGTGAGGTTTTTTATTTTATCTTTAATTAAGTTTTTTTATTAAATTACTTAATTGCCCTTATCCTAATAAATTAAATCATGACATGTGTCTTTGTCATGTTCTTTCTTATCTTCTCACAAATTCCATTCTTTTGCAGGATCCTAAACCATGGTTGGTGATAATTACTTTAGCTATAAGTATCGTAATTGCTCTAGTTATACAAACAATTACTCTACATATAATTATAATAATTACTGTACTTATAACCAAAGTAATTATTTTGTATAATTAAAGTAATTGTTTGTACAATAACACTAATTGTGAAATGACATATTTTGAATTTGATAAAATTTTGCGTATATATTCATATAACTAGAGTAATTATTTAATCATAACTAAAGTGTCTATCTAATCACTTATTTTGAATATACTGAAGTTTTGTGTATGTATTTGTATAACTAGCATAATTATTCAAATAAGTAAAGTAATTATTTAATCATAATTAGAGTAATTTTGAATGGCTTATTTGAACCTAATGAAGTTTTGTGTATGTATTTATATAACTAGAGTAGTTATTTGTATAACTAGAGTAATGATGTAACTGGATATAGTTTGAGTAATTGTGTAACTAGATATACCTAGAATAATAGGTTAGCTCATTTCAACATCCTCTTTTGTTTACAACTTTGCCACCACGTCACTATATATACCCAAGGTTGGATGACTCGCTAGTCGGCCGGTGAGGTGGAGACTAGCGACTACTCGGGATTAATCGTGATTAACCGGATCAGGTTTTTTATATTGTAACGCCCCAAAATCCATGTTTTTATAAACATGCTAATTACTAGATTTATGTTTTGAAATAACTTAACTAAGTTGTTTAACTTAGTTAACATAAAAGAATAAATAGAAAGAATGAAGGGAAAGTACAAGGGTCAAACATGACATCTTTGAAAGTTTATAAAATGGTCAACAAAAAGAAAGTGGGGGTCAAAATTCTGCATTTTATGTGTGTGAAGGGTGTGTGTTTGTGTGCGTGGAACATCAGGAGAAACACAAAGGGAGCCAAAACCCTTGTTCATAAAGAATCACAAAATTGGTGATGAATTTAGGATCCAATCTTATGAATGAATGAAGAATTATCATCATCTCAACCTTACAAACATGTGGTGAGTTGTAATTTGAGATTTGATGATCTTGTATGAAGTGGGTTTATGTTTAATCCACGAAATTGAATGAAATTGATCATGTATATGTGTTAGAATCACCATATAGAATATGAATTATGCATGATTTTGATTAATTTGATGTTTTGGGGTGAAACCCATTTGTTATGGTGAAGATGGTGACATTGATATAACATCCATGTCCAATTCTTGTTTAATGTTGATGTATTATGTTGTGTATGATGGATCCTTGTTAGATGAATTGAAAGAAATGTGGTGTTTGATATGTTTGATGTATATGTATGAATGATACTTGTTAATTATTAAGAAGATTTGATGAATTATGTATGATCTTGGAAGATTAGGCATAAATTAGTTGTGCATTGTGCATTAAATAGTGTACGCACACCAAGTGTTTGATGAAATGCCTAGTATAGGTTAGAATGTAAAATTATATGCTATACAAGGAATGAACATTAGTAGGATGTGGAAATGACATGATTATTGATAAGTAAACTTGGTAAATGCTACGTAGAAGGATTTCATGAGAAAGTGTTAGTTGTAGAATTATAAGAATCACTAGTATGGAGAAAATTGAATATGATGGTGTATGCATATAACTAGGAGATATTGTGATTAAATACGTATTGTATCATGAGTATGAAATGGATATAGTGTCAATTGTATGGTCTACTATGATGACACGGATGTATGAGGTTGAGTCGAAAGTTCATATGATAAACAGTTGACTTCTTAGAATCAACCGCGATAAGAATCATGGTTAGACTTGTTGTCACAATTGTAAGATTATAGAAATTCATATGGTACGTGTTATATTAATATGTGTTATATGTGATAACATGATGAATTATATGAATGTGAAAAGATGTGAAATTGGGTATATGCCTTATACTTGTTCGAATTGACTAATGAAAGTCAAATGTGAGATATGCATTTGATATGATTGTTAATATGTACAATCATGTATGCTAACAAATATGTAAATGCGATGACGTGAAAGTATAGGGATTATGTCGAGATGGACTCAAGCACAAAAGGCTAACGGGTCAAGTGGAGGCAAGGAAGCGGATATGAACACGGACGCATAAGGTAAGTAAACCTCGTATTGACTTCTTATATTATATTTGATGTTTGATATGATTTATTATAAGGAATCATGTAAGAAAGAATAGGTAATGGTAAGCACCAAAGGTAGATATTATTGTTGTGTGTCAAATGTAGTTGACCATGTCGAAGATAGTATGGTAGAAGCAAATGGGTCAAATAACCGGAAGTATTGTATAAGATGTTGATATGTTGATTTTGGACATTTGAGTATGGTGATTAGTGTGGATTTGAGTTTTGTGTATGTTGGGAGTCTTGTAGGAATGTATTAGCACGTTACAGAACGTTATGGGTCAGTTCGGGTTGGATCGGCACTCGGAAACGGGTTGTATAAGCTGAAACAAGGAATAACAACGTCGACAATACAGAGGGGCGTCGCCGACGGCCTCCCTAGGCGTCGCCGACGCTGTCCCCTTTCCCCGACGCACTAATCAATTGTCTACGCGAATGAGCACCCGATGCAACTGTCCAGGAGGCGTCGCCGACACCATAGTAGGGCGTCGTCGACGCCCCTCATAAACCTGAAATGTTGTTTTTTGTTATTTATTTGCACCACAAGTTCCGTACTTCCTAAAACCTGTCCCGTAACCCTTAATGATCCCCGAAAGGAGAAAATAATTAATAGATGTGAACTTAATTGAGTTGTGAATAAGCTTGTTGAGGATGAAATAAATATGTAAGCATGTATGTGTATGGCTTACTTACATGCTGGTGGTGGAACCCATAGGTAAGCATGAATAGAAATAAGCACACGCATAGGTTTGTATGTATGAGGCTTATAAGTATAGTTGATTGTGACGGAGAATTGCTAGTATGAATATACGAAAATGTAAGTTGTACATAAGAGCTTGGATATGGAAGTATGTTTGTTTGTATGTATGTATATATGTACATATTAATGTGAGTATGTATTTATGTATGTATGCATGTATGAATGTATGTGTGAATGTATGTATGTATGTATGTATGTATGTGTGTGTGTGTATGAATGGCTTCAATACGTTTGAGTATTAACAATACTAATCATGTGCCTTGAGATGAAATGAAAGTGTAGGTACGTTATTGTTGGTCTTAAGAAGATTTGACATTGGGATGCAAGATTTTATCCGAAATATAATCGAGATGATTAGCATAAGTAGAAAGAATGTGGCGTGGTCGTTTAATTCTGTATGTTGACATTATGTGTAATGTCACCAAATATTCATGATGTGTTTGTATGTGGTGATTGTAGGGTGTACGGAATTAATCATCACTATGGAGTGTAAGCGATGGATGATCGAGTCAAAGTATGTGGTTTGTACAGGGGCAAGTTCATATAGTTTATAAACGCAGATTATGTTTTATCTTTTAAATAAGGATGAAGGATACAATGATTGTAAAAGGGATTATTCCAATGGTTTTTAGTATGTTTAAATATTATAAGGAGAGAAATTTTATGGTTCGCATTTTCCGCTGCAACTTTTTGAATCAAAAGAATTTAGGGTCTTACAAGTTGGTATCAGAGCCCTGATTTGAGTGAAACTAAGTACGAGAAGGTAAGTACTTGAACTCAAACCCGCGTGCTCTTGTGAATTGGAACCCGTACAATCCAGGACTCGATCAAGATCCAAAGGTAGAAGTGAATGCTGTAACATCCGTAAAAAAAAACGGATTTTACCAAACCCGCTCCGTTTATTAACCGAACAATCAGTTAAAAATTTCGTTGCATATTTAATGCCCAAAATAATTTTAAACGATACATAATTAATTATTATATTGGAATAAATAATTTGTTTTTGAAAAATTTTAAAAATAATGAAATAAAAATATAATGCTGCTGCCGGGTTTCGAACCCGGGTCAGCCAGCGAGTCAACAACAACTTAACACTCAACTCTCCAACCACTGCGCCACTTGTATTTCTTGTTAATTATTGGAGTCAATTAATTCATATCATGAATTTCAAATTCAAAAACCGGCGCACCTAATTGCAGTCGTCGGAAATCCCGACTAACTCGCCAAGAATTGACGGTTACTTCCGTTTTAACGTAAACTTTAATCTCATCATCGGTTATAACCGACGCCTGAGTCCGCGACACAAGTTATAACCGCCGGAGAGTTTCTAACCGACGAATCAAGTCGGAAATCGGACCAAATTCATCGATGACCTGCCTTATAAATACCCCCTCGAACCTCTGCAAGCTTTTTCGCTCAAAACCGCACCCTTTCTCGGCGAAAATTTACTCGCCGGAAAATACCTGCAAATCGCCGGAAAACCGGGTTTTTCACTTCTGAGCCTTACTGAACCCCCAGAGCTTATACCGAAGTCACCCACATCCATTTCAAGCTTACTGAAGACTCTCTGCCGCAGGACACACGTCGCCGGAAGTTTCTGCTGTCACCGGAGTTTCGCCGGAGAAACAGAGGAGTCCAGTCGGTATACCTTACGCTTAAATCTTTCATTCTTTTTATATATCTCACCTGTAATTAACCTCAAAACACTAAAGAACATGATTAAAACATCGAACCAGTCGGACTTCCGATTCTGGTTAAATTCAACGAAGAAGACGAAGTTACAGTTGTGTATATGTATAATTAAAATCAAGTTATAACTCGGGTTAGACACACAGTCCAGTGGTGGACTGTGTGCACATTAAACACGTAAACGTCTCGAGTTCGAATCTTGTCCCACGCATGCTTGCCTTAATAAAAATGTCTTTTTTTGTTAACCGAACCGGAGTCACCGCTGTTACATGTTAAGTTTAATAATAACCGGAATAATAACCAAGTTAGACACACAGTCCAGTGGTGGACTGTGTGAATGTTTAATCACACGTAAAGAGTTGAATCCGGACTACCGCACCGGTCCGGACAATTACCCAACCTTTTTAAATAAGGCAGAACTGAAATTATTTAATTGTATATAAGTATAATGAAAATCAGGTTATATAACAAGTTAAACACACAGTCCAGCGGTGGACTGTGTGTTAACCTAAACCACAGGTCCCGGGTTCGAGACCTGTGGAGCGCACCGACTTGTTAGATTTAAATCGTTTTTAAAAATAAATGATTTTAGTTTAATCTAATTAGTATATAAATATAATTAAAAACAGAAATATTTCGGGTTAAACACGTAGCTCAGTTGGTAGAGCTGCGTGCACGCGAACGGGAGGTCTCGGGTTCGAGCCTCACCCAGCGCACACATATACGCATACGAACCGGTCAACAGTCAAAGTCAAGTCAACGGTCAACGGTACGTCAAAAGTCAACATTTTTTTATTATTTTTATTTAATTATTTTATTAAAAATCAATTAAAAATACTTAAAAATAACATTTTTAAGGTTAGAAAATAGCCTTAAACTCACAAAAATACACCCAACAATCCTACTAAAATGGATTAATAAAATCCGTTTACTTACCGAAACATTATGCCATTATCTAGGTTAATTTCACTCGTGGTTAAAACCACTTCGCGTGCATTCAACATCATCAACCGAACGCACCCACTGTGAGTGAATCTTACAACTTCCCCTTTTTAATTACACGTTTTGGGGTGTGTCATGTGTCACAAAATAATTAACTCGTTTATTTAAACTTGTGCCATACCATATTGTGATCTAAACTTAGATTGTTTATATTGTTGTGGTTATGTATTTCATTTTGTTAACTTATATGAAAGTCATTCATCAAGCCCATCAGTTCCTCGTGTGAGACGAGTTGAGCAACACGTGCCTCAAAACAAATCCATTATTGTTCATGTGTGTATTATTGAGTTTATATTGTTTGTAGTTATGCATTTCATATTGTCAAGTTTATGCAATTCATTCATTAGGCCCATCAGTTCCTCGTGAGAGACGAGTTGAGCACGCGTGCCTCTAAACGATCCATTATTGTTCATGTGTGTATTGTTTAATATTAAATTGATTGGTGAATAAGTTTACATCTATTTTTACTCATGTGTGGTTGTGCACTCTATTTTATAATCAATTAAATAAACTTGTTCAAATGTTTTTCCATAGGATTCACTCGCCAACTTTTTGTTGATCCAAAAACCCTTTTTACACATGATACAGGTGAACAGGATGAAGCAAGGAAAACATAGGAAATGCCTTAGAAGAAAACAATGAAGCCTAGATTGATATTTAGGACATGATGTAATATTGATTGTAATTTTCCATTAAAGTGTATTAATGAATATGAAACGTTAAAATAAATGTCATGAGCTTTGATGATAACCCAATCATACCCCGATCACCTTTCCGCTGCGGGTCGGGGTGTGACAGATTGGTATCAGAGCCATGACTATAGGGATATAGGATAGGTTATTAGACCCTTAGAGCCTATACTATAGTCTGCCTAAATTTTAATTGATTAGGTGGTTACATACAAACTTATGATATTTATTTGTTTCGTATTTGTTTATATTTACAGTCAAACATACATACTTACATACACATTCATTATACATATTTCAATGTTCATATATTCAAATCATTCTCATACTCTCATTATTCAAAGATTTTGTTGCAATTTTCAAATCTCATCAAAGTAAGTTCTGCGACGGGCATGTAGTAACTGGAAGGGTACAAGTACCGGTAGTCGGAACGTCCTGTCTAGGTTGGCATTCGTATAAATCCAATATAACGGACTAGTTTGCCTACCTGGGGACTAACGATGAGAGTACGAAGGACCTATTAGGCCAAAGCATGTCACAACAAACGTCGTTCGAACTAACCCCACTTTGAGGTGTCACCGTGTCTACACCTGGACACATTCCGAATATCACACGTTATATACATATTTCTCGATTTTATCCGGGTTTTAGTGTACGTAACCAGGCTAACACATGCGAACCATATGAAAAACCCGGTATTCATGGGGGCCCACATGATTACGAAGGTGAAGTATGGCGGCATGTAGGGCCTAATGACGAGCAAAGCCCAAGACATCCTATGGATGTAGTAGATTTATTTTTCTATATTTATTTTATGAATGTTCATTCCTAATGCGACCCATGAACCCAAAAACATCCAACTCATACTCTTGACATGTATTCCTTGTAGATGTCTTCTAACCACGCCCGTAGGAAGATGAGAGCAGGAAAAGCCCGCGAACGCATGGCTGCCCTAATCGCTCTACAAATGGCTGCCGTAATACCCAACATTGTAATCCAAGTCCAACAAGCACTTACCGCTAATACTGTCAATCAAGAAGATCAACACGTTATTAACCCTCCCCCAAATACCACTAAATGCACCTACAAGCATTTCAAATCATGCGACCCTCCAAAATACAAAGGGACTGAAGGCGTCACCGCTCTCCTCCATTGGTTTGAAGAAATGGAGAACACTTTTCTAAATTGCGATTGCCCCGATGATCGCAAAGTGCGATATGCTACCGGTCGTTTATATGGAATAGCACTTACTTGGTGGAATACAGAGAAGGCCAAACGAGGTGTTGAAGATGCTATGACTTTAACTTGGAATGAATTGAAGGAAATCATGACCAGACGATTTTGCCAAGGAGCGAAATCAAGAAATTAGAAGATGAATTTTATTCGTTGAAGCAAAAGGAAGGAGACCACACCACATACAACAAAAGATTCCTCGAGTTACATCAAATGGTTCCCAACATGTTCACTCCCCTCTACCGTTTGATCGAGCACTACATTCGTGGTCTTCCGTCAAAGATTCAAGACTCTGTAATAAGTACCACGCCTGCAACTTTGGAAGCAGCAATGGAGCTAGCAACAGCGCTCACCGAGAACCGAATCCGGAACAAAGGCTTCAAGGAGGAGAAGAAGAAGGATAAAGCATCGACTGAAACCTCCGACTACACCCAAACCGAATCCCCTTCTCAACCCAATTCTAAGAGAAAAAGAGACGGAAAACTTTTCGCTGCTATCCAACGAAATCAACCAATTTCACACGCCATACCCATCCAAGCTATCCCAATCACTCAAGTGGCACCCAACTCAACTTACCCAAATAAGAAACCATACCTTGGACCTCACCCTCGATGTAACACCTGTTTTTATCACCATCCCCTTACCTTACCTTGTCGACTGTGTGCAACTTGTGGACGCTATGGTCATTTGAGCAAGGTTTGCCGCACCTTTCAAAACCAAATCTCTCCCCCTACTCAAAACATGATCCAAACCTATCAACAACCCCAATACCCCATGTTCCCATATGTTCAAGCTTGTTTCAATTGTGGCGAACCTACCCACTTTAGAAACACGTGCCCTCGATTGGTTAACATCATCAACGCTCAAGCTCAATCAAATCCAGTTAACCAAGTAAACCAAGGAAACCCAACCGCTAGGCCACCAGCAAGAGGAAGAGTCTTCAACATCAACGCCAATCCTGTCGAAGATAATGACGGCCCAAACGAAGATACCCAACTAGTCCTCTTCACCGAAAATCCAGATTCAACCTCCAATCGTTTAGTTTTATGTTTTTCTTTATGTTTTAGAATCACATAGAACCAATCATAACTTAAGGATAAAGCCAATGAAACTTGACAAGAATATGGTGGATACGCCGCTGGTACTTCCTATATATAAGTATTCTTGTCAAAGGATCAGAAGCATTATCTGGCGGTTATGAGAGATTCCATGTGTAAACTGTTTGAGTAATTATTGTTTATTATTTTCAGTACATGCAATTTCATAGGCCGCCGCTCCCCATTACATTATGAGCGTTGAGCATGTTCCCTATTTCATTATGAGCATGAACCCGGCATGCCCACATGCGATCGGCTCCGTTTCATTGAGCCTTGATCGCACGGACATTTTTCATTTTCAGTACATGCAATACGATCGGCTCCGTTTGATTGAGCCTTGATCGCACAGACATTTTTCATTATCAGTATCTTGTGATTGTTGTGTTTGTTGTAGAGTCACATAGAACTAATCATAACTTGCGGATAAAGTCAATGAAAATTTGACGAGAATATGGTGGATACGCCGTGGTACTTCCTATATATAAGTATTCTTGTCAAAGGATCGGAGGCATTATCAGGCGGTTATGAGAGGTTCCATGTATAAACTGTTGTGTGATTATTGTTTAGATTATATTTATTATTTTCAGTAATGCAATACGATCGGCTCCGTTTGATTGAGCCTTGATCGCACAACATTTCATTTCATAATGCAATACGATCGCTCTGATGAGTTTGATCGCCATACTTTCATTTCGACTGTGTTTGTTGTATTGGTTGTAGAGTCACATAGGACTAACCATAATTCACTGATAAAACCAATGAAAATTTGACGAGAATATGGTGGATACACCGCTGGTACTTCCTATATATAAGTATTCTTGTCAAAGGATCAGAGGCATTGTCAGGCGGTTATGAGAAGTTCTATGTAGGATTTAGTAGTTTCTTGGTAACAAATCATAACTTGCGGATAAAACCAACGAAAATTTGACAAGAATATGGTGGATACGCCGCTGGTACTTCCTATATATAAGTATTCTTGCCAAAGGATCAGAGGCATTATCAGGCGGTTATGAGAAGTTCCATGTAGGATTTAGTATTGTCTTGGTTGAAATTTGTGTTACATTTATATCATCTCGCTATTTAAAGAAATTGGATTGTGTTCCATTTCTACATAAACTAACCTCTCCATCATAATAAACGAGAGATGAACTGTCACCATTCAAACATATGTGCTATCAGAATGTGGATTCAAATATTGGTTGTTGTGTTATTTATGTTCTAGAGTTACATCATAGGACCAATCATAACTTACTGATAAAACCAATGAAAATTTGACAAGAATATGGTGGATACGCCGCTGGTACTTTCTATATATAAGTATTCTTGTCAAAGGACCAGAGGCATTGTCAGACGGTTATGAGAAGTTCTATGTAGGATTTAGTAATTTCTTGGTACATTAGTTGTTGTGTTTATTTATGTTCTATAGTCATAGAACCAATCATAACTTACTGATAAAACCAATGAGAATTTGACAAGAATATGGTGGATACGCCGCTGGTACTTCCTATATATAAGTATTCTTGTCAAAGGATCAGAGGTATTGTTAGATGGTTATGAGAAGTTCCATGTAGGTTGTAGTATTAGAAGTTTTGCTTTAGGATATAACCATATCCTTCCAAACATATCAAAACTCTTGCGCATGATATCACATTTAGCGAATCAACTCTGCTTATCAATATTTTACCGTAGGCAACAAAAAGCGATTCCTGTAACAGGGTACTTAACCCTTACAAGGGACGTTACCGCCTCAGACAAAAATTTAAACTCTTACTCTTCTTCTAAGTATGTAACTGTCAAACTAAACATCATCATTCTTTTAGTCAAATATATCACTACTTAAATTTCGGGACGAAATTTATAAAAAGCAGGGGATACTGTAACATCCGTCAAAAAAACGGATATTACCAAACCCGCTCCGTTTATTAACCGAACAATCAGTTAAAAATTTCGTTGCATATTTAATGCCCAAAATAATTTTAAACGATACATAATTAATTATTATATTGGAATAAATAATTTGTTTTTGAAAAATTGTTAAAAATAATGAAATAAAAATATAATGCTGCTGCCGGGTTTCGAACCCGGGTCAGCCAGCGAGTCAACAACAACTTAACACTCAACTCTCCAACCACTGCGCCACTTGTATTTCTTGTTAATTATTGGAGTCAATTAATTCATATCATGAATTTCAAATTCAAAAACCGGCGCACCTAATTGCAGTCGTCGGAAATCCCGACTAACTCGCCAAGAATTGACGGTTACTTCCGTTTTAACGTAAACTTTAATCTCATCATCGGTTATAACCGACGCCTGAGTCCGCGACACAACTTATAACCGCCGGAGAGTTTCTAACCGACGAATCAAGTCGGAAATCGGACCAAATTCATCGATGACCTGCCTTATAAATACCCCCTCGAACCTCTGCAAGCTTTTTCGCTCAAAACCGCACCCTTTCTCGACGAAAATTTACTCGCCGGAAAATACCTGCAAATCGCCGGAAAACCGGGTTTTTCACTTCTGAGCCTTACTGAACCCCCAGAGCTTATACCGAAGTCACCCACATCCATTTCAAGCTTACTGAAGACTCTCTGCCAGCAGGACACACGTCGCCGGAAGTTTCTGCTGTCACCGGAGTTTCGCCGGAGAAACAGAGGAGTCCAGTCGGTATACCTTACGCTTAAATCTTTCATTCTTTTTATATATCTCACCTGTAATTAACCTCAAAACACTAAAGAACATGATTAAAACATCGAACCAGTCGGACTTCCGATTCTGGTTAAATTCAACGAAGAAGACGAAGTTACAGTTGTGTATATGTGTAATTAAAATCAAGTTATAACTCGGGTTAGACACACAGTCCAGTGGTGGACTGTGTGCACATTAAACACGTAAACGTCTCGAGTTCGAATCTTGTCCCACGCATGCTTGCCTTAATAAAAATGTCTTTTTTTGTTAACCGAACCGGAGTCACCGCTGTTACATGTTAAGTTTAATAATAACCGGAATAATAACCAAGTTAGACACACAGTCCAGTGGTGGACTGTGTGAATGTTTAATCACACGTAACGAGTTCGAATCCGGACTACCGCACCGGTCCGGACAATTACCCAACCTTTTTAAATAAGGCAGAACTGAAATTATTTAATTGTATATAAGTATAATGAAAATCAGGTTATATAACAAGTTAAACACACAGTCCAGCGGTGGACTGTGTGTTAACCTAAACCACAGGTCCCGGGTTCGAGACCTGTGGAGCGCACCGACTCGTTAGATTTAAATCGTTTTTAAAAGTAAAAGATTTTCAGTTTAATCTAATTAGTATATAAATATAATTAAAAACAGAAATATTTCGGGTTGGACACGTAGCTCAGTTGGTAGAGCTGCGTGCACGCGAACGGGAGGTCTCGGGTTCGAGCCTCACCCAGCGCACACATATACGCATACGAACCGGTCAACAGTCAAAGTCAACGGTCAACGGTCAAAAGTCAACATTTTTTTATTATTTTTATTTATTTATTTTAATTAAAAATCAATTAAAAATACTTAAAAATAACATTTTTAAGGTTAGAAAATAGCCTTAAACTCACAAAAATACACCCAACAATCCTACTAAAATGGATTAATAAAATCCGTTTACTTACCGAAACATTATGCCATTATCTAGGTTAATTTCACTCGTGGTTAAAACCACTTCGCGTGCATTCAACATCATCAACCGAACGCACCCATGTGAGTGAATCTTACAACTTCCCCTTTTTTAATTACACGTTTTGGGGTGTGTCATGTGTCACAAAATAATTAACTCTTTATTTAAACTTGTGCCATACCATATTGTGATCTAAACTTAGATTGTTTATATTGTTGTGGTTATGTATTTCATTTTGTTAACTTATATGAAAGTCATTCATCAAGCCCATCAGTTCCTCGTGTGAGACGAGTTGAGCAACACGTGCCTCAAAACAAATCCATTATTGTTCATGTGTGTATTATTGAGTTTATATTGTTTGTAGTTATGCATTTCATATTGTCAAGTTTATGCAATTCATTCATTAGGCCCATCAGTTCCTCGTGAGAGACGAGTTGAGCACGCATGCCTCTAAACGATCCATTATTGTTCATGTGTGTATTGTTTAATATTAAATTGATTGGTGAATAAGTTTACATCTATTTTTACTCATGTGTGGTTGTGCACTCTATTTTATAATCAATTAAATAAACTTGTTCAAATGTTTTTCCATAGGATTCACTCGCCAACTTTTTGTTGATCCAAAAACCCTTTTTACACATGATACAGGTGAACAGGATGAAGCAAGGAAAACATAGGAAATGCCTTAGAAGAAAACAATGAAGCCTAGATTGATATTTAGGACATGATGTAATATTGATTGTAATTTTCCATTAAAGTGTATTAATGAATATGAAACGTTAAAATAAATGTCATGAGCTTTGATGATAACCCAATCATGCCCCGATCACCTTTTCCGCTGCGGGTCGGGGTGTGACAAATGCAAGCATGCACTTATGTATTTATATAAAGAAGCTAACAATATTGTATGTGCAAGGTAAGCTTAAGTGTTTGAAGAAGATGATCCGAGAATGCGGTCTAGTGTGAATACCAAAGCATGCAATTAGACACATGGACCCCAGGTACACAATAATAAATATATGGGTACCGGTGTTAAAAGAAAAAGGAAAGATCTCCTTGGGGAGGGTAAATATTAAACGAAAGACAATGATAAAGTTTTAGAGATGTTGCACGAACTGAAACCCACTTCTTCGGATATAAGGTGATGATTACATGAAGGCACGGAATTAGTATGTGGATTGCGCGCCTGGCCGGTACGCAAGAAGCATATGACATTCGTGAGACCATGATAATCATCACAGGTATGTCTGGAAGAATTGAGAAGTAAGTGGTTGTATGTTGAAAAGAACGACAAGATTCCCAAGTAACTTGGGAGAATTTTATGTTGAATGAAAATTTTGGAAGGAAGGGTATGTATCCGTTAGTAAAGACCAACAAAGTAGAATAAATGTTGAATCGCTAATATTGTTATATTCAGTTTCACTTGAAGTAATGCTTATTGTTATAACTTTGATTATAATAATACAAGTTAATTGAAGTATGCTTATTGTTATAACTGGATGATGAAATAAACATGATAGTTTTAAAATCCAAATGGTTAAACATGAAATGAATGAAAGTATGAATAATAGGTTTGAATCCACTAAATGGGTTCAAACATAAAAGAATGAAAAGAATAAATGAAAGGTTTGAACCACGAGACGGACTCAAACTTAAAAGAATGAAAAGTATGAAAAAAAAGTTTGAACCCGTAAGTAAGTACGGGTCAAACCAGTAAGAATTAAAAGTATAAAAAGGAAAGGTTTGAATCCGTGAGACGGATTCTAAAAAAAAGGAAAGAATGTTTTGAGAAAAATGCTAAACTGATGAAATGACGTTTTGTAAGTATGATCGAACTGAAGATAATTACAAACTACACTTTGATATATCTATTATATATATATACACATATAGATATACATACACATTTATAGTAAGAATAAGTAGCGGTTCGACCTTGAAAAGTCGAACTGCAGAAATGGCAAATAATTTTACAAAACTGTGAGAGGACTGCGTAAGAAAAGAAATGTGCAATGTAGTATATCAAGTAAGTCAAGGGTTTTGAAGGAATATATATGAAACTAATGTCAAATATAATGAATATCTGGTTGAGAATAAGATATTAAAGGTCATGTATGGACCCGTTATAAACGGGTCAAACAAATGAAAATGATATATTAAAGAATGGTCACGCATTGACCAGTTACGAGCGGGCCAAACGAACAAATTTATTTAAGAAAATCCGGAAGGGACTAATATGTATACAAGATAATTTGATAAATGTCATGATTGATGGAATTTGAATGAAGGTGCTAATCTTTAATTTTATATGTGAGGATGATAGAACTCTTGAGGTGACGAAACCAATAGAGTTAGTGAAAGGATGCTCGCGATTCGGAACTGGTCATAAAAATGAATGAAACTCGTCCGGATATGGTATGGACTCGTGACGAAGTGGACCGATCTGTTTTTGCGAATTTTAGTATTGCGCCAAAGTAGCAAGGTTAGTCAATTATTTAATATGTGAACGTAGATATAAAGATATGGGTTGAATAAGCACTTCTGTACAAACTAATGGTAGCACAAATGTGACATGGTAAGAAATACTTGACCTTTAGAGGTCAATTAAATATTAAATTTCAACTCAGACTTAATGTGGATGAACAGTGTGAACGTTAGTGTTTGATAAGTAATTTGTGAAACAATCTAACTAGCAATTACAATGATACTAATGGAATGGCCCAGAATATAAGCTAAGAATGTATTAGGCACGTGTAACTATAACAAACATATAATGACTCTTAACACTTGAGTTAAGTATGGAAAAGTATGTATAAAATAGTAGTTATGTCGCGTTAAAAATGTGACTTTAGAAGTCAACACAGGAATGACTTAGGCTCAGACTTGAGTCATGGAAAGGAACATAAGACCCTAGAACGAAGATTCTGGATCATGATTTATTATCCAGAAAGTTACTTTACAAGGGTATACTTAGTGATTATACATGTAGTGACAATAGAATGATGCTTAACCTTCTAGCAAGTACAAATTATGAGAATAAATAATAGTTATGTAGTAATGGTGATAACCCTGAATGAGTATTGACAACATGCATGTGTACATGGTCTAAATTAACATGTGTTAATAAAAGTAATTAGAAAGAATGCTAATAGTAGAATACCGAGGTGAACCCACGATAAGTACTCATGTGACTAACGCTTGAATGGGACATCATGTATGATATACGAGTAAGATGGAATTAATCGTTTCACTACGATTAGAAAATATATGAAAGTCTTATGCTTAACTGGAGAAATTAGAGCTAAAACTTGCGATTATGTTGCTCATGAATAAAGCCTTTTTATATAAACATTAGTGAACTTATACTATGGTATTCATCTCGAATTTATTCAAAGAATGTATTGGTAGTACTAAGGATTGCTAGGAATTAGCATTATCAAAGATGTGAAACCCTAAGGTATACACTCTATGAGTGCGTTCTTAATATGCAAATGAATGAATAATTTTAACCAAGAAGAAAATGGTAGTTATTGTTTAGAGTTAATGAACAAGGTTTCGAGGACGAAACCTCTTTTAAGGTGGGTAGAGTAACCCCAAAATCCATGTTTTTATAAACATGATAATTACTAGATTTATGTTTTGAAATAACTTAACTAAGTTGTTTAACTTAGTTAACATAAAAGAATTAATAGAAAGAATGAAGGGAAAGTACAAGGGTCAAACATGACATCTTTGAAAGTTTATAAAATGGTCAACAAAAAGAAAGTGGGGGTCAAAATTCTGCATTTTATGTGTGTGAAGGGTGTGTGTTTGTGTGCGTGGAACATCAGGAGAAACACAAAGGGAGCCAAAACCCTTGTTCATAAAGAATCACCAAATTGGTGATGAATTTAGGATCCAATCTTATGCATTGTAACACCTCGTAAAAACCGGTCTTGTAAAATTCCGACACGTATCCCGCTGATCCTCGAATGCCGCATGCTTAACGAGAGGGACTAAACTTGCCAACATGTTAAATTATAACCTCTGAACGGCAAGCCATGAAGTCGAGGGACCAAAAGTGCAAAAATGCAAAATTTTCAAGTTCTGGGAGGGGTTAGGGACCGCAAGTCCTTTTCGGTTACGGTCCATAACCACCTTTGAATTACGCGTGCCAGAAGATCCTTACAGACCGCAAAGCAGAGGCCTTACGGTCCGCAAGTGGTCGCCAACGAGTGATTTCTTGGCAGTCTCATGTTCTGCCACCTTGTGCGCAATGCCACCCATTCCCCTGCTCTTTACACATCCCAAAACACTTGTTAAACTCTCATGGCACCTAATAACACCTGGCATTACCTGAGTCTTGATCCTTGGGTATAAATAGGAATGAACTTCAACTCCATTCCTTGCTCATTCTTACACAATCTTCTCTACTTCTCTTCTGGAGGTTCCTGACCATAAAGGGACTTCCTAATAAAGTTATTTTCGTGCTAGGACCTTGTATAAGTGTTCCTATCCCTCCTTGTTCAGTTTCATTAGGCTTTGAACCAAAGTCAAAGCGTTGATGTAAAAACGCTTTGACTTTCGGCTAAGACCATTACGGTCCAGCCCACGCTCGTAACGAATGTGGCTATGTAATTGTAATTAGGTAGGTGTTAAACCCTCAAGAGGGCACCTCCTGATTACCACGTTTGCTTGGTCAATTGATGGGTCAAAGTTATATTAATAAAAAGTCAAAGGGTCAGTTTTGAAGAAAATTCATATCTAGCAATGTAGGTGCTATAAAATCAGTTTCAACACTTTAATAACTTGGTAATAAGTATTAGAACATGTGTAAACGTGTTCGGCCCGTCAAGTCCAGGTTTAAGGTCGGTTCGCAACCGAAAGTCGCAAAAGCTGACTTTCATTGTTCTGGCCCGATTTAGCAACCTTTGCTACTGAAATTAGGTTGCCTTGTGACCATGATATATTGTACTATAACCTCTGGTGTTATATGACATGGTTGCTTAGTAATTCGAGTATTTATGCAAGCTTCCACATAATATGCCGAATTTTGCTAAAAGGTCCCTAAGAGCTTAAAAACAAGTTAAACCATACATGAGCATAAAAATGAGTTATAAACTGATGTAATAAGTTATTGAACTTACGTTGAGGCCAATTTTCCAAGAAATGGTTATTTCGCATAGTTTACGCATTTTGCGACCAAATTACCTTTTAACACATAAATGACATTAAAACATAACTTTGGCTTCAAAACTCTTTACATACTGATGTAATATCATAATTAGGATTATTTGGGATGTCAATTCAGATTATAACTTGGGTTTATATACAAGTCCATGTATTAAGTCCTTAAATGACGATATTGTCCTTTTCGGCACCAAAAAGGAGTTTTAACCATTTTTAATGAACAAAACCTATTATCTACTTATGTATAACATTATACAACATATTTTCATCATACAAATCTGTTCATAACATCAGCTTCACTCAGACACCATTTAAATCGTCATTTAGCGACTTAATCGCCGTTTCGACGCATAGTATGGTTAAAAACCATATTAAATCATCAAGACTTGATACCTACTGATTTCAAAAACTTATTTCAACATATTCACACTAGGTACATAATCTTAACTCATATTCCCAAATAATTTGTCATGTGATGTGTGAAATGACCAAAACACTCTTTCGAGGCATAGTTTGGTCTTAAACTCTAAAACCACACATATACTTGATATCCTAATGATATAACATCATAGTTAAACTATTTTACAGTAAGTTTATAACCATTATATCAGCTTGCTCATGAAGTCTTTTTATAAGCCGTAAAATGACCAAAATGCCCTTTTAAGGCATAAATGGATTTTAAAACCATAACGGACCAACGTGTTAATAACTCACTGATGTTACAACATATTTAAAGTTAAATGGCATATGGAACTTGTATAGGACTCACCCGGTTACCCGATTTCGCTTATATGCGTATGGTTCGGCCTACGTAACTAGTTTACGTAATTTAACCAAAATGGGTTTAACCTTATCATTTTATCTTCAAAATCCAGAATGTAACATGTTCACCCATATTAAACGAATCTTCGTACTTGTCGGGTTTAAACTACATTCTATTCCAGTCATCGCTTAATCTAGCGTTTAGTACCGTTATTATCTTTAAGCTACCTGATTCGAGTCTACAAAGTAGATAGGACCCGTTAGCATTCTAATTGGTTATAAACACAATCATTTCCAGACTAAGAGCCTCCCGGTAGATTGCCATCTATGCTTACTTTTTGAATATTCGGCTGAGTTACTTATCTTATTTGAAGAATTTGCTCAGGTAAATAGTTTTAACTTATTTTCCCATACGGCTTGGGATACGGTATAATAATACCGCTTGGTCAGGTATGGGATCATGTTATCGGATTGTGATTTACTAAATCCTTATAACCCGTTTTATTATGTATTGTTTGATAACTTGAACATTGGGGGTTAATTCGACCATGTCTAGGATATCCTTGGCTCATTTAAGTTACTAATGGCCACGACCTTAAGCGCGGGGTATAGGAATACACCCGACAGACGCTAATGCTAATAAAATATTGAATACCACTGGTGGATTATTTAAGTGGCGTGTCGGTTAATCAGGTTATCGGTTTCTACACAGGACCCCATATGTATTGACAAACATGTAAAACTATAAACAATGTCATTTTGAACTATCCCAAGTTATTTATAAAACGTGCCAAGTGCACCAAAAATCATCTTAAATAAATGTTTTCAAAAAGGAGTCGGTTATCAGTATTTACCAGTGAAAACTGACGTATTTTCAAAAGACCAAGTTACGGGTGGCAACACGCAATAGATCAGGAGCTGCGCTATAGTGACAATAAAGGAATTTGCAAGTCTCCAGGTTGCTTAAAGTCTGTCGAACAATACTTTGTATATTTTATTCGATGCGCTTGTGGATCTTTTCATTATAAGCATTGTAATTTATTTTGAACTTTGGACATTCGGTTTGTAATAGTAATTTAAATCCAAGACTTCCGCTGTGCATGTGTTTATTTGGTTATGATGTTATCAACTACGTCACGATATTCACCAACCGGGCCCACCGGGTTACACGTGGTAATCAGGGTGTGACAGGTTGGTATCAGAGCCAACGTTCGAGTGAATTAAACACTAGCCTTTTGTGTTTAATCTCGAAAATACACAATAGCACATTCCTTAGACTTCCAAGTCTAGGCTTTGACCTAAGAGTACTCATTTCATTATTAAGTTATTATTTTTGTATTGCTTTATTTTAACTCGTTGTTAAGCAGGAAATATGCCGCCAAAATTCAGATGCGGAGGCAAGGGCAAAGGACCCATGAGGGGCGGACCCTTTATGACTGGACTATCTTTTAGACCACCATTCCGACCCTCTCTAGCTGGAGCAGCTAATCTGCCGGAGCATAACCCTTACGAAGGATCCGGAGATTCTTCATCCCCTTTCGAACCATATAGACATTCGATTTCACACGAATATTCTCCACCTCAATCACATTCCCAACATTCCTACCATTCTCAGTATTCTCACCACTCCCACCAATCACACCATTCCCATTCTCACCAAGAATACTTTAACTTTAACTTTGACAACCCTGTTAACCAACCCTCACCTGAAACCCCTCTAGTTGACTCACCAACGCATTGGAGGAAGATTCTGATCCGGAGGAATTTCCACAAACCGGATCGTATGGTCATCCGATCGAGCTGTCTGGTGGCTCAAACTCCTTGGTAGGGTTTCCGTTTCGAGGTCCTGATGACTATGAACAAAGATGGGCTCAGTACGTGTTCGTCAATACACCCTCTCACCACAGCACTCCCCAACACCATACCCCATCACCACATCCTCAAGCCGAGGAAGTAGAAATGCAACAGGTGGACCAACCTCAACCACCACCTGAGTCATCATCACGCCGAAGGCGTGGGGCACGCATGTCGGTGTGTGCTGGTCAGAGGTCGGGTTCGCTACCACCTTTGCCACCATCATACCCAGTCATCCCGGAGGACCCGCAAATGGGTGGGCCCTCGAACACATCGCCAGTGGTGGAACCCCCACCAACTGTTTAACCTCAACCTCAACCATCACTACCACCACCGGATTTTGCTAACCCAATACCTGCTTACATAACCGTCAGGGTTTAACTCTGTTGACCCTCCTGGTTTGTATAACTACATCCACCATGGGCTGGAACAGGATCCTTATTATGACGCAGTTATTCATAATAACCTCTATCATTCTTCTTACCCTAATTACCCACCTCCTTATGCCACTACCGGGTACCCACCTTATGGATATCCATATCCAGTTGCGCCTCAGCCGCAACCACCTCCACCTCAGCCTCAACCCCAACCACAAGCACAACTCGAGGCCATTAATGAGGCCTTAGATCAGGTTAGGGAAATGCGGCAACAAGTTAAGAAGTCGGAGAAGAAAACGACCAAATTTATCAAGAAACTTTATAAAGCCGTAAAAGGGAGAAAGGATGAGTAGTTTTTGTTTCAATTATGTAATTTAAATTCCAAAAAGTCTATGCGTGGACAATGTTATTTCTATTAAGCCCCTGCGTGGGTATGTTTTTCTTGTAATAAGTCCATGCGCGGACAAGATTTTTGTATTGAGACCTCTTTAGAGGAAAAATATGTAATCCTTATCGTTTTAAGTGAAATTTTGGAATTCTGCTTTAAAGTACATTCTTGTTACTTCCTTTGTTCATTCGAGCGTCTCGATTTTAATTCGATTTTCTCCCTCCGCTATAAATTCCAAAAGACCTTCTTGATGGTTTACACATGCCAAGTGATTATGTCACGTTAATTGGCAAAATAGATGGTAGTTAAGATGGAATAATCTTCTACCATGATAGTTAAGGAAGATTATCCCTTCTATCGAGAGGTAGTAACCATGCTTAAACTTCCAAACCTCTATGGTCAATGCGATCATGGCTAACCTGTTAAACCATTTTAAGACGTCATTCTATGTTAATATTCAAGTAATATTAACACTCTTGGCAGTGCGACGTGAGGAACCACACCAGCCATCAAAATAGTTGAACTTCGATTCAAATATTATAAGTCTAAACGATCATTGTGGTCAAGATTAACGTCATTATTATGATGATAAGCGTTCTAACACCCATTAGAGGTGTAATACCCACGGGTTATATTATAACATCCATTAGTGATGTAATGCCCACAAGTCATCTGTGTTCTATGTCCATTAGTGACAATAACAGTTATAGTCCCTGACTCTCTGTTCAAATCTTATTAGTCTACGTGACAAAGGCTCTTGTGCCATCTCTTTCGTCCTTGTGACAAGCTCTCGAGTAAACCTTATGAAAAAATGATAGACGCGACGTTATGATCCGCTATCAAGAATTTTCTGGACTACGTCCAAAATCCTAAAATACCTGTGATGGTCCTTTTGAGGCCTAGGTTATATACTCTTAGTTTTGTTAAAAAGTTTGGATGGTTTAACCATACCATGACTAACATATGAATGACCCATTTCGGTATATAGCACATAGAATCTAAGATGGCAAATTCTGACGGCTCAAGCAGTAATCACAACAATGACAACCGAAATAAAGCAAATATAGTCATCAACGAGGACGACTTCTAGGCTCGCATTGAGGCAGCCATGGGTAAGGCTATGGAAAAAGCCTTCGAAAAATTTAATAGGACGAGTGCCTCGCATTCTATGACTGTATCCAAACCGCCCTCAAAACCTCCTACCTCTAATAAAAAGGAGAGTTCATAGCACCCCTCAAATATGAGGGACGAGTCTAAAAAGCAAGAGATCCGGGATAAGACTAATACATCCAAATATGGATGCTCATACAAATACTTCGTCACATGCAAGCCACAAGATTTTAATTGGGAAAAGGGAGCCATTGAGACCCTGAGATGGCTTGATGAGATTGAAACAATAGTTGATATCAGTGGCTGCGCTGATAAAGATATCGTGAAGTTTGTATCACAGTCAGTTAAGGGTAGCGCCCTAATATGGTGGAAGGCTTTAATGCAATCCTCAGGAAAAGTCCACCTATATAACTTGGGATGGTCCCAATTCGTGGACCTTGTTAAGGACATATACTGCCCACCGCATGAGGTGGAAAAGATAGAGATGGATTTTCTGGCTCTAATGATGAAAAAACTCGATTGTTGGAAGTTTGTTACCGACTTCGATTCATACTCTCGGCTAGTACCTTATCTGGTCACGGCAGAACCTAAGCGCATTGCACGCTTCATTAATGCTTTAGCTCCAGAGGTCAGGAGCTTAGTTAAGGCTATTCAGCCTAGCACATACAAATCTGCCGTTGAGCTACTCTGTCTCTAACTCAAGACTATATGAGGAGAGTGGCGGCTCGAAAGGAAGCAGAGAGAAAAAGGAAAATGGAGGATGACAACTCCTAGAGGTTCAAAAAGAAAGGAAAGTTTGGATCCCACAAGAACCAGAGTAGTCCTGGGGATAAGCCTGAATGTAAAATCTGCAAGAAACAACACGGTGGACAGTGTCGGTTTGATCCACAAGCGATACCTTGTGGTATTTGTAAAAAGATGGGACACAAAACCCTGGATTGCATGGATATCAAGGATGCGACTTGCTTCAAATGTGGTGAGAAAGGCCACATAAAGACTAAATGCTCCAAGAGTGCAAAAGATGAAAATGCAAAATCTAGTGGAGCTAAGAAAACCAATGCTCGAGCCTTTCAGATGAGTGCTCGAGAAGCTGCCAATGACAACAACGTCATAACAGGTACTTTCCTCATCAACGACACTTTTGCTAGAGTTCTATTTGATTCGGGAGCTGATAAGTCGTTTGTTGACCATAAGTTTAGCAAACAATTAAACTTGCCCGTAAGAACTCTCGACATATCATATGAGGTAGAACTTGCTGACGGAACCATTGAAACCACTTCTTCAATTCTGGATGGATGTTTTATATCCATCAAGAATCATTTGATTCCTATCTCTCTTCTGCCAATGAAATTGACAGGGTTCGATATAGTCTTAGGCATGGATTGGTTATCCCATAACCAAGCCCGCATTGCCTGTGATAAGAAACTAATCGAGATCAAAACCTCATCCGGAGAAATGCTCACCATATACGGAGATATACACTACGGGTTGCCAGAACAAGTTGCCATGCTTAAGGCCTCCCGATGTATGAAGAGAGGTTGTGTCATTTATATGGCGCAAGTAACCGTTGATGAACCTAAGCCAAAGATTGAAGACATACCCATTATTTCGGATTACCTAGATGTCTTCCCTGAGGAATTACCCAGTTTACCCCCTAATAGACAAGTGGAGTTTAGGATTGACATCTTGCCTGGATCTGCACCTATTGCAAGAGCGCCTTATCATTTAGCCCCAACAGAAATGAAAGAACTGAGAACCCAACTAGATGAACTTTTAGAAAAAGGCTTTATTCAGCCTAGTTCATCACCATGGGGAGCTCCGATCTTATTCGTTAAAGAAGGATGGTCCAACGCGTATGTGCATTGATTACCGTGAGCTTAACAAAATAACGATCAAGAATCAATACCCTTTACCCAGGATCGACGATATATTCGATCAACTTCAAGGAGCAAGTTACTTTTCGAAGATAGATTTAAGATCAGGATATCATCAGTTGAAGGTTAGGAGTGAAGACATTCCCAAGACCGCATTCAGAACACGATATGGACATTATGAATTCCTAGTGATGCCTTTTGGGCTTACCAATGCACCCGCAGCATTCATGGACCTCATGAATAGGGTCTGCAAGCCTTACTTAGATAAGTTTGTCATAGTCTTCATTGACGACATACTTATCTATTCTCGTAATCAATCCGATCACGAGAAACATCTTAGGTGCATTCTGGAATTGCTACAAAAAGAAAAGTTGTATGCTAAATTCTCCAAATGCGAATTCTGGCTTCGCGAGGTCCAATTCCTCGGACATGTAGCAAGTAAGTGTGGTATCCAAGTGGATCCCGCTAAGATTGAAGCTATCATGAATTGGGAAGCACCAAGGATCCCTTCTGAAGTACGCAGTTTCCTAGGACTGGCTGGTTACTATAGAAGGTTTATTGAGAATTTCTCCAGGATAGCCAATCCCCTGACTGCTCTGACTCGCAAGATTATCAAGTTTGATTGGGGACCAAAGCAACAAGAGTCTTTTAAGACCTTGAAACATAAATTAAGCAATGCTCCAGTATTAACTTTTCCGGAAGGCATTGAAGAATTTGTAGTGTACTGCGATGCGTCGCACACAGGCATGGTTTATGTGCTTATGCAAAGAGGCAAGTGATTTCCTATGCATCGCGACAGCTAAAGGTGCATGAAAAGAACTACACCAACCATGATTTGGAATTGGGTGCCGTGGTATTTGCACTTAAGTTGCGAGGCATTACCTATATGGAACAAAGTGTATCATATACACTGACCACAAAAGCCTACAACATCTGTTTAATCAGAGGGACTTAAACATGCGACAACGCCGTTGGATGGAAACCCTTAATGATTATGATTGTTGATGCGTGGGTGTATACCGGCATTTGTTTTGGTTTAAGTTAATGTTTTTACGTAACTTTTAATTCCGAATAGCCTACTTTTAATTAGAATTGTGTTTTACAGGTCTAATGACGTTTAAGGAGCTAATTGAAAGCAAACTGAGCATTGGAACGCGAACAGGATCAACCGGAATCAAGAAACGAAGAAATCAGAATACAAGGTTTAGAGTACCCATTGCCGACGCTACTATGGACCGTCGGCGACGCCTCATAGAATCCTCCTGTCTCGTACTTTGTGCCGTAGACAGCAGCATAAGCCATCGCCAAAAAAGTGAACAACCATAGGGCGTCGTCGACGCCACTCCTGGCGGTCGGCGACGGGCTTCCCAAAGTTGCATCACAAATTTTATGTTTTTGTCTTTTGGGGACTGGTTTAAACATGGTTTTTGACCAATTTCGGGGAGTTACGAGCTATTTGAGTTGCAAAACCTCTTGAAGCCAAGAATCATCATACACATCATTCCGAATCCATCCATTCCATCCGTCATCAACCGAATCAATCATCATCATCATCCTAACCCTAACCTACCATCATCTCTTCTATCATTCATCCACACACTTCATCCATACAAACCCTAATCATCATCTTCATCACTTTCAAGGCTTCAAGATGTCCAAGTTCAAGCTTTCATTCCTTGTTGATTGTATTTCGTTCACCATGAGCGGCTAATTCCCGGAGGTTTCACCCCGGTGTTGGTTTTTGTAAGTCTAGGGTTCAACATTGTTATTGGTTTGATTTGTGACAACTTGCTATTTGATTTTGAAGCTTATGACAATTATCTTGCATTTGTATTGAATTCATAAATTGTCGAGTGAAGATTAAATTTGACTTTATGAAATGCTTATGTGCATTTATGCCTTGTCTAGGTTAGGATTTACATGTTCTTGGTAATGAAGTGCATCTGTGTCCGTTATTTGTAACGTTGATAGCTATTGGCACCTAAGCCTCATGACACTAAATTCGTTAATCACTTTTGCAATTGAATCAAATCTAAAACGTGTAGAAACCCTAGGAGTGCAATTACTGAACCGGGTGTGAACCTTGTTTACTCACATTTGTTTTACAATCACATTTACTTTTGTTGCAATCATTCTCAATTTCTAGTTGTTACTTAATTCAATCAAAACTTGTCGGCTCGTTCCGACATCACTTTCAAACAAACAAATTAATAAATTCATTAGCAAGCTTCATAAAGTGACACTTTTATATAAAATCAATCTTGTCCGTACGCAAACCTTAGACTCTTCGTGGATCGACCCCGTGCTACCACTAACCCATAGTTAAGGATAAATTAGGTTTATAAATATTATCTTTGACCGAGGCACGACACCTCGATCAAATTTTGCCTCCATGATCGCCTCCAACCGGCTTGCTAAATTCCTTCTTGCCACTCGCTCGATTTCTGGTTCGTAAAACCTTTTGGTGACGTTGGCCCGGAATTCCATGTACGCATGCACTACCTGTAACCTGCACAAGTAACACCCCCGCGTAACACAAAAATCAAATAAACTGAAAGAAGCAAGCAATTACATAGATAATCACGAAATCAAAAAAAATTCAAACGCAAAGCGCACTAACTCCCCGGAAACGGCGCCAAAATTTGATCGAGGTGTCGCGCCTCGGTCAAAGATAATATTTATAAACCCGATTTATCCTTAACTATGAGTTAGTGGTAGCACGGGGTCGATCCATGAAGAGTCTATGATTTGCGTACGGACAAGATTGATTTTAAATAAAAGTGTCACTTTATGAAGCTTGCTAACGGAATTTATTAATTTGTTTGGGATGTCGCAACGTACCGACAAGTTTTGATTGAATTGAGTAACAACTAGAAATTGAGAATGATTGCAACAAAAGTAAATGTGATTGTAAAATAAATGTGAGTATACAAGGTTCACACCCGGTTCAGTAATTGTACTCCTAGTGTTTCTACACGTTTTAGATTTGATTCAACTGCAAAAGTGATTAACGAATTTAGTGTCACGAGGCTTAGGTGCCAATAGCTATCAACGTTACAAATAACGGACAAAGATGCACTTCATTACCAAGAACATGTAAATCCTAACCTAGACAAGGCATAAATGCACATTAACATTTCATAAAGTCAAATTTAATCTTCACTCGACAATTTATGAATTCAATACAAATGCAAGACAATTGTCGTAAGCTTCAATATCAAATAGCAAGTTGTCACAAATCAAACCAATAACAATGTTGAATCCTAGACTTACAAAAATCTACACCGGGGTGAAACCTCTGGAAATTAGCCACTCATGGTGAACGGAATACAATCAACAAGGAATGAAAGCTTGAACTTGGACATCTTGAAGCCTTGAAAGTGATAAAGATGATTATGGTTTGGTATGGATGAAGTGTGTGGATAAATGATAGAAGAGATGATGGTAGGTTAGGGTTAGGATGATGATGATGATGATTGATTCGGTTGATGATGGATGGAATGGATGGATTCGGATTGATGTGTATGATGACTCCTGGCTCCAAGAGGTGTTTCCAACTCAAATAACTCGTAACTCCCCGAAATAGGTCAAAAACCATGTTTAAACCGTCCCCAAAAGACAAAAACATAAAATTCGCGATGCAGCTTTAGGAAGCCCGTCGCCGACGGCCAGGAGTGGCGTCAGCGACACCCTATGGTTGTTCACTTTTTTTGGCAACGGCTTATCCTGTTGTCTACGGCACAAAGTACGCGACGGGAGAGATTATACGGGGCGTCGACGACGGTCCATAGTAGCGTCGCCGACGGGTCCTCTAAACCTTGTTTTCTGATTTCTTCGTTTCTTGATTCCGGTTGATCCTGTTCGCATTCCAGTGCTTCATTTGGCTTCCAATTAGCTCCTTAAACTTCATTAGACCTATAAAACACAATTCTAAAAAAGTAGGCTATTCGGAATTAAAAGTTACGTAAAAACATTAACTTAAACCAAAACAAACGCCGGTTTACACCCACGCATCAATTGTGAAATCCGATACCATCCCGGCAAAGCAAATATGGTCGCTGATGCGCTTAGTTGCAAAGAAAGGATTAAACCCTTGAGGATTAACGCCAAAAGCATTGAAGTCAGAAATAGTTTGAACAAAAGGCTTCTTGATGCGCAGAAGCAAGCCTTGAGGGAGGCTAATATTGCCAATGAGGGATTAGGCGGAACTGTTGAACAGTTAACACCTGGTGATGATGGAATCCTAAGATCCAATGGGCGAATTTGGGTTCCAGTCTTTGGAGGACTTAGAGAATTGATCCTCCAGAAAGCACATAGTTCCAAGTACTCCCCGTTCACCCAGGAGGTGACAAGATGTACCAAGAGTTGAAGTCTAACTACTGGTGGATGGGTTTGAAGAAATCCATGGCCACTCATGTATCAAGGTGCCTGACGTGTTCACAAGTGAAAGCCAAACACCAAAAACCGTTAGGACTCCTACAATAATTGGAGATTCCCACCTGCAAATGGGTACTAATAACCATGGATTTCATAACCAAGATACCCAAGACTAAAAGAGGAACCGACACCATTTGGGTCATCGTCAATAGACTGATTAAGTCAGCACACTTCTTACCAATAAAGGAAACTTCTAGTTCGGACAAATTGGCAAAGATGTATGTGGACAAAATTGTGTCTTTACACGGAGTGCCGGCGTCTATCGTATCCGATAGAGATACAAGATACACCTATCATTTTTGGAAAAGCTTCCAGCAGTCGTTAGGCACCCGTCTGAACTTTAGTACGGCTTATCATCCGTAGACTGACGGACAAAGTGAGCGAACTATTCAAACGCTTGAGGATATGCTTCGAGCATGTGTGATTGATTTAGGTGGTAGTTGGGACGATCACCTACCTTTGATTGAATTCTCCTATAACAATAGTTATCATACGAGCATTAAAGCCGCACCTTTTGAGGCCTTATATGGGAGAAAATGTCGAACACCTATTTGTTGGGCCGAAGTTGGGGAAGCCCAACTAATAGGCCAGAGATCGTTCTAGAAACAATGGAAAAAGTTGGACAAATCCTTGACTGCTTAAAAGCTGCACGAGATCGACAGAAAAGTTACGCTGACAAGAGACGCAAACCTTTGAAGTTCCAAGTAGGGGACAAGGTTATGCTAAAGGTATCACCTTGGAAAGGTGTAATTCGTTTTGGTAAAAAGGGTAAGCTAAGCCCAAGATATATAGGTCCATTCGAAATCATCGAATGTATCAGTTCAGTGGCTTACAAGCTTAAGCTACCCGAAAAGTTGAGTGGAATACATAAAGTGTTTCACATTTCCAACCTATGAAATGCCTAGCGGATGAGTCGCTAGCAATGCCTCACGAAGACGTTCAGATTGATGAAAACCTGCGTTTCATGGAAAAACCAATTGCAATCAAAGATCGTCAAGTTAAGAAGCTCCGTAGAAAGCACGTGCCTATTGTGAAGGTTAAATGGGATGCCCACCGAGCCCCCGAGTACACTTGGGAGGTTGAGTCTTCTATGCGACAAAAGTACCCCTATCTTTTTAATTAAATCTCGAGGTCGAGATTTCTTTTAAGGTGGTGAGGATGTAACACCTCGTAAAAACCCATCCTGTAAAATTCCGACACGTGTCCCGCTGATCCTTGAATGCCCGCATACTAACGAGAGGGACTAAACTTGCCAACATGTTAAATTATAACCTCTGAACGGCAAGCCATGAAGTCGAGGGACCAAAAGGGCAAAAATGCAAATTTTTCAAGTTCTGGGAGGCGGTTACGGACCGCAAGTCCTTTTCGGTTACGGTCCGGAACCACCTTTGAATTACGCGTGCCAGAAGATCCTTACGGACCGTAAGGCAGAGGACTTACGGTCCGCAAGTGGTCGCCAGCGAGTGATTTCTTGGTAGCCTCCTGTTCTGCCACCTTGTGCGCAATGCCACCCATTCCCCTGCTCTTTACACATCCCAAAACACTTGTTTAACTCTCATGGCACCTGCTAACACCTGGCATTACCCGAGTCTTGATCCTTGGGTATAAATAGGAATGAACTTCAACTCCATTCCTTACTCATTCTTACACAATCTTCTCTACTTCTCTTCTGGAGGTTCCTGACCATAAAGGGACTTCCTAATAAAGTTATTTTTGTGCTAGGACCTTGTATAAGTGTTCCTATCCCTCCTTGTTCAGTTTCATTAAGCTTTGAGCCAAAGTCAAAGCGTTGATGTAAAAACGCTTTGACTTTCGGCTAAGACCATTACGGTCCAGCCCACGCTCCTAACGAATGTGGCTATGTGATTGTAATTAGGTAGGTGTTAAACCCTCAAGAGGGCACCTCCTGATTACCACGTTTGCTTGGTCAATTGATGGTTATATTAATAAAAAGTCAAACGGGTCAGTTTTGAAGAAAATTCATATCTAGCAATGTAGGTGCTATAAAATCAGTTTCACACTTTAATAACTCGCTAATGAGTATTAGAACATGTGTAAACGTGTTCGGCCCGTCAAGTCCAGGTTTAAGGTCGGTTCGCAACCGAAAGTCTCAAAAGCTGACTTTTGCTTTGCTTTCAGTTCTGGCCCGATTTAGCAACCTTTGCTACTGAAATTAGTTTTCCTTGTGACCATGATATATTGTACTATAACCTCTGGTGTTATATGACATGGTTGCTTAGTAATCCGAGTATTTATGCAAGCTTCCACATAATATGCCGAATTTTGCTAAAAGGTCCCTAAGAGCTTAAAAACAAGTTAAACCATACATGAGCATAAAAATGATTTATAAACTGATGTACTAAGTTATTGAACTTACGTTGAGGCCAATTTTCCAAGAAATGGTTATTTCGCATAGTTTACGCATTTTGCGACCAAATTACCTTTAACACATAAATGGCATTAAAACATAACTTTGGCTTCAAAACTCTTTACATACTGATGTAATATCATAATTAGGATTATTTGGGATGTCAATTCAGATTATAACTTGGGTTTATATACAAGTCCATGTATTAAGTCCTTAAATGACGATATTGCCCTTTTCGGCACCAAAAAGGAGTTTTAACCATTTTTAATGAACAAAACCTATTATCTACTTATGTATTACATTATACAACATAATTTCATCATACAAATCTGTTCATAACATCAGCTTCACTCAGACACCATTTAAATCGTCATTTAGCGACTTAATCGCCGTTTCGGCGCATAGTATGGTTTAAAACCATATTAAAGCATCAAGACTTGATACCTACTGATTTCAAAACTTATTTTCTACATATTCACCGTAGGTACATAATCTAAACTTAGATTTCCAAATAATTTGTCATGTGATGTGTGAAATGACCAAAATACCCTTTCGAGGCATAGTTTGGTCTTAAACTCTAAAACCACACATATACTTGATATCCTACTGATATAACATCATAGTTAAACTATTTTTACAGTAAGTTTATAACCATTATATCAGTTTGCTCATGAAGTCTTTTTATAAGCCGTAAAATGACCAAAATGCCTTTTAAGGCATAAATGGATTTTAAAACCATAACGGACCAACGTGTTGATAACTCACTGATGTTACATATTTAAAGTAAAATGGCATATGGAACTTGTATAGGACTCACCCGGCTACCCGATTTCGCTTATATGCGTACGATTCGGCCTACGTAACTAGTTTACGTAATTTAACCAAAACGGGTTTAACATTATCATTTTATCTTCAAAATCCAGAATGTAACAGGTTTATCCATATTAAACGAGTCTTCGTACTTGTCGGGTTTAAACTACATTCTATTCCGGTCATCGCTTAATCTAGCATTTAGTACCGTTATTATCTTTAAGCTACCCGGTTCGAGTCTACACAGTAGATAGGACCCGTTTGCATTCTAATTGGTTATAAACACAATCATCTCCAGACTAAGAGCCTCCCAGTAGATTGCCATCTAAGCTTACTGTCATACCCCGACCCGCAGCAGAATAAAAGTCGGGGCATGATTGGGTTATCACCAAAGCTCATGATATTTACTAATGAGTTTCATATTTATTAAATTCAAATTAAATTCAAGTATCCAACACATAATTTCATACAAACTCAAATAATAAACCAAACGATTGTTCCAACAAAATAACTTGATTATTCTTCTAAGGCCATACTAGGTGTTTCTTTCCTCAACTTGATCACCTGTATCATGCGTAAAACAGAAAAATTTGGATCAACAAAAGTTGGCGAGTGAACCTTGATAAAACATTAAATAATTGAATTACATTGTTGTGAAGTAAAAATTGTGCATGAATCATACGTGAGCAATTGTATATATGTAACAAATCACAAACCACATTGAATGAATATATGACATGAATGATGATGTATTTGAGATCAAGGCTCAATCAAACGGAGCCGATCTAATGAGGCACCTGATGCTCAACCCGTATCCCACGAGAAACTGATGGGCCTAATGTAATGATTGCACTGAAATGATAAAATGTATCCACACATAAACCACATAACGAACAATACACATTTGATCACGAAATGATATTAGCCCAAGTGTTAAATATAATAAAGAAATCGTACGACACATGATACACCCCAAAACGTGATTAAAATGGGGAATTTGTAGAGATTCCCTCACCGTGGGTGCGTATTCTTGAGTGGAAATGAGAGCGCACGAGTTACGGATTTAACCGACGAAGAGGTACTAACCTAAAATAATAACGCGATAATTCGATAAATAAATAAACTAATATTTTGGTAAAAACCTTTGTTTAGATTTTTAAGTTAATCGTATTATTTTTATTGATATAATTAAGCCCTTTGAAAGTTTACGTTTTTAAGCATTTTTAATTGATTTTAATATAAATTCATTGGATTAAAACAAAAGAAATAATAAAAATAAATTAATATAAAAAAATTGTCAGTCTGAAAGCCTTGTCAGACCGGTTCAATTGAGGGTGTAAGCATGCGTGTGTTGAGACTCGAACCCGTGACCTCTCGGTTGCGTGCACGCAGCTCTTCCAACTGAGCTACGTGTCTAACCCGAAAGAATCCGGATTTTAATTATATTAATACACTCTTTAAGCCATTTCATAAATTAATTTATATTAAAAAGATTTAACCGCGTTGAACCGGCGTATACCAAGGGTCTCGAACCCGCGACCTCTTGTGCAATACGCACCCAGCCCAACCGGTTGGGCTGGGTGTCTAACCCAACATGATTTGGTTTTTAATTATCTTTATGCACACATTAGCTTAGTACAGAAAGGTTATTTTAAAAAGTTTTAAAATGGTCAGATCGGCGGGTATGCTCAGATTCGAACCGGCGACCTTGTGCTTGATTTGCACCCGGCCCAACCAGTTGAAATAATATATATATATATATAGTCACAGCACATCATCTTCTTCGTTTGAAACTTTTACCCGGAAACCGCCCCTTGATTCCAGTTTAATTATTCAAAATTCTCATATCTATAATTACTGAACTAGCATATAAGTTGAATTAGAAGGGGAAGGGTTACCGATCGGCTGTTTTTTTTTCCGGCGAGGTGAGTTCGGCGGCCGACTGACGAAACTAAGAGGATACTTTGAGCGGCAATAACTTGCGTGTAGAGAGGGAAGAATTGAACGAGTTCGAGAGTGAGATGGTGATAGGTATTTATAGATGATCGAAGGTGGGTTTGGTTTCGGTTATTTTGGAAAATAATTAGGGTGATTGGTAGATGACAGCCATTAAGATTTGGGTTTACCAAAGATGTCCCCGACAGTTGTCGGAAAAATCAAAAAGGAAATGCGCGTGAACTGATTTTCGGTTCAAGTTGCAGGTTTTCCCGCCCAGTTGTATGAATATATGTATAATGATATGCGAAGTCTGATACAACGTGTGTGTGTAGCCTAGTGGTGCTTGCGGTGTGTGCTTACCCGGGGTACCCGGGTTCGATCCCGGTTCGCCTTCTTTTTAAGCCCTTCTTTTTAAGTGAGATAGTGATAGGTATTTATAGATGATCGAAGGTGGGTTTGGTTTCGGTTATTTTGGAAACTAATTAGGGTGATTGGTAGATGACAGCCATTAAGATTTGGGTTTACCAAAGATATCCCCGACAGTTGTCGAAAAAATCAAAAAGGAAATGCGCGTGAACTGATTTTCGGTTCAAGTTGCAGGTTTTCCCGCCCAGTTGTATGAATATATGTATAATGATATGCGAAGTCTGATACAACGTGTGTGTGTAGCCTAGTGGTGCTTGCGGTGTGTGCTTACCCGGGGTACCCGGGTTCGATCCCGGTTCGCCCTTCTTTTTAAGCTGTTTATCTATTTTAAGTTAAATTATTTACTAATTATAAATATTTACCATTTAATTGATTATTTATTTTATTTTATTAGGATTATTTTGAATCTTTGTATATATATGTAAAAAAATTTAATATATAAAAATGTTAAAAACATCAATAAAAAATAAACATACTTAGATTAATAATTTGGAGCGGGTTTTCGAAACTCGATTTACACGGATGTTACAGTATCCCCTACTTTTAGAAATTTCATCCCGTAATTTAAGTAGTGGTTGCAACTGGAAAGAGATGCAGGTATTTCTCGCGCATTGAGTCTTCACTTTCCCAAGTAAATTCGGGCCGTCGTCTTGACTCCCAACGCACCCTGACGATTGGAATACGACTTCGCCTTAAACGCTTCTCATTAAAATCCATGATTTCCAATGGTCTTTCAACGAAGTGCATTGATTCATCGACTTGAATATCTTCCAGAGGGATATGGAGGTTTTCGTCGGCGAGGCACTTTTTCAAGTTTAATACGTGGAACGTGAGGTGAATTCTGTTAAGCTCTTCTAGTAGGTCAAGCTTGTAAGCTACAGGACCTACTCATTCGAGTATCTTGAAAGGTCATACGTAGCGCGGTGCTAGCTTGCCCTTCTGGGCAAAACGAACCACTCCCTTCCACGGTGATACTTCAAAAGTACTTGATCACCAACGCCAAACTCCAAGGGCTTTCATCGTTTGTCAGCATAACTCTTTTGACGACTTTGAGCCGCTAGAAGATTGTTTCAAATTTGAATAATTTTGTCGGTTGTTTCTTGAATCAACTCAGGTCCGGTGATCTGCACTTCCCCAATTTCGTGCCAACAGACTAGAGATCGGCATTTACGACCATATAAAGCTTCGAAAGGAGCCATGCCGATACTTGAATGATAGATATTGTTGTACGAAAACTCGACTAACGGTAGATGAGCGTCCCAATTCCCTTTGAAGTCTATGACCCATGCTCGAAGAATGTCTTCAATGGTTTGATGGTGCGCTCAGATTGACCATCAGTCTGAGGGTGAAAGGCGGTGCTGAGGTCTAAACGTGTACCCAAAGCAGTTTGTACGGCTCGCCATGTTCGTGAAGTGAAACGACCATCACGGTATGAAATGATGCTTATTGGTACACCATGACGGCTTACAATTTCGCTGATGTAGATACGAGCTAACTTCTCGTTCTTGAAGTCCTCGCGAATCAGAATGAAGTGAGCTGATTTTGTAAGACGATCAATGATTACCCATATGGTGTCATACCCACTGGTGGTGCGAGGTAACCCAGTAATAAAGTCCATGGTTATGTTTTCCCACTTCCATACAGGTATTTCGGGTTGGATTAGGAGTCCTAAAGGTCTTTGATGTTCAGCTTTCACTTTGGAACATGTAAGGCAGTTGGAAACAAAAACAGTTATATCCTTCTTCATGCCAGGCCACCAGTAGGTGTATCATAAATCTTGATACATCTTATTGGCTCCTGGATGTACAGAGTATCGTGTTTTGTGTGCCTCATTCATGAGGAAATCACGAAGGTTGTCACGATTGGGAATCCAAATACGGTTTAAATAGTATAGAATACCATCGGATTTGGTTTCGATTTTGAGTTCAGCTCCACATGACAGCTTATCGCGTACGTCATTTTCCGTTACAGAGATATGTTGAGCTGCCCGTATTCGATCTTTGATATCGGTTACAATTTGCGAACATAGAAGATGAATAGAGTTCGCATAACCCTTTCGGCTGAGCGCATCAGCCACCACGTTTGCCTTGCCAGGATGATACCGAATCTCACAGTCGTAACCGTTGAGAAGTTCGACCCATCTTCGTTGCCTCATATTCAACTATTTTTTATTGAATATATTTTGGAGACTCTTGTGGTCAGTGTATATTTCACACTTGGTACCGTAGAGATAATGTCTCCATATCTTGAGAGCGAACACGACAGCTCCAAGTTCCAGGTCGTGGGTGGTGTAATTCTTCTCATGTACTTTAAGTTGCCTAGAGGCATAGGCTATCACCTTTCCTCTTTGCATTAGTACACAGCCCAAACCTTGCCCTGATGCGTCGCAATAAACCACAAAGTCATTGCAAACCTCAGGGAGTGTAAGGATAGGTGTGTCACAAAGCTTTTGTATCAAAGTTTGGAAGGCCTCCTCTTGCTTGGGTCCCCAATGAAAGGTTTTCCCTTGTGAGCCAAGGTCATGAGCCGAACGGCGATACGAGAGAAATTGGCAATGAAGCGTCGATAATAACCAGCCAAGCCAAGAAATGACCTAACTTCGGTAGGGGTACGTGGCGTTTTCCATTCTTGTACTGCCTTGATTTTCGAAGGATCAACATGAATCCCTTTGTCATTGATAACGTGACCAAGAAATTATACATCTCTTAACCAGAATTCGCATTTTAAGAACTTAACGTAAAGCTTTTCAGTCCTTAAGAGTGTAAGAATGAGTCAAAGATGTCGCTCATGATCGGATTTTGACTTGGAGTAGATAAGAATATCGTCGATGAAGACTATGACGAAACGGTCGAGATAGGGTTTGCATACCCTATTTATCAAATCCATAAAGACAGCGGGGGCGTTGGTTAATCCGAAAGGCATAACCATGAACTCGTAATGACCATAACGAGTTCGAAAGGCAGTTTTTGGAATATCTTCTTCGCGCACCCTAAGCTGATGATAACCAGAACGAAGGTCGATTTTGGAAAAACAGGTGGCGCCTTGAAGTTGATCTAGCAGGTCATCAATACGAGGCAAAGGATAGCGATTCTTAACGGTCAACTTGTTGAGTTCTCTATAGTCAATGCACATGCAAAACATTCCATCTTCTTCTTCACAAAAAGAACTGGTGCACCCCAAGGCGACGAGCTATGACGTATGAATCCTTTGTCAGTCAGCTCTTGCAGCTGACTGGCCAACTCTTGCATTTTGGATGGGGCTACCCTATAAGGAGTTTTTGCGACTGGTGTAGCGCCAGGCACAAGATCGATTCGAAATTCGACTTCTCGCACAGGAGGAAGTCCTGAAACGTCGTCGGGAAAAACTTGCGGGAATTCTTTCACGATTGGGATATCTTCGAGCTTCCTTTCTTTGCCTTCCTTCTTGACGATGTGGGCTAGAAATGCAACGTAATCCTTGCGAAGATATCTTCGAGCTTGAAGGCAGGACATCAGTTTGAGCCCTTTCGAAAGAGTTTCTCCAAAGATACGTAGAGTCCGACCATTGACGAGATGAATACGAATGAACTTTTCATGGCACACCACTTCGGCGTGATGCTGGCTGAGCCAGTCCATACCGATGATAACATCAAAACTTCCCAATTTCATAGGAATGAGGTCAATCGAGAAGTTGTGATCATTTAGGGTAAGAGTGCAATTACGTATGATAAAATTTAACGAAATGGGTTCTCCGTCAGCAACTTCCACCGTGAGAGATTTAGCGAAACTAACACGAGGTAGATCGAGAATAGATTCAAATTCTAAGGATACAAAGCTCTTATCCGCACCAGTATCGAATAATATGGATGCATAACTACCATTTACGAGAAACGTACCGTTGACCACATTGTTGCCCTTGCTTGGTTTGCGTTGATATTGAAAGGTCTTCCTCTAGCAGGTGGAGGAGCTTGGTTAGCTTGGTTCACCGGGTTTGCTTGAGCTTGGGCATTGATGATGTTTACCAGGCGTGGGCAAGTATTCTGAAGTGATTTGGGTCGCCACAATTAAAATAGGCTCTTATGGGTTGGTAGTAAGATTGGGCTGTGGATTGTGCAGGTGGTAGAAGAAGTAAGGGTTGTTGGGCTTGGCCCACCATTTGATTTTGGGTTTGGGTTGGAGGCTGATTGCGGTTTGATCGCTGAAGGGTACGGTAGGTTTGGATAGTGTAACCTGCACGGCCACAACTAGTGCAGTACTGGCAAGGATTCTCAAGGGGATGGTGGTATTGACAGCAGTTACACTTTGGGTGTGGGCCAGTGTATGGCCTTTTGAATGGTGCGGCTGGAGGGGCAACTTGGGTGATTGGAGCAGCAGTGATGGGAGGGTTGGTTTGGGTGACAGCAAAGTTCTTGCCATTACGCTTCCTCTTACCAGCAAACTTCGAGGATGAACCTGAGTGGATTGGAATTGGGGTCTCAATGGGCGTTTTCTTTTTCTCATCTTTAAAATCGCCATTTCGAATGCGATTTTTAGTAAGTTCCGTTGCTAACTCCATTGCGGCTTCGAGTGTTGCAGGAGCAGTGCTTAAAACCGAATCTTGGATTTTCGAGGGGAGGCCTCCAATGTAGTGCTCGATTAAGTGGTATCATGGGGTGAACAGATTGGGAACCATCTGGTTCAATTCAAGAAACCTCTTGTTGTAGGCGGTGTGATCCCCCTCTTTTTGCTTTAAAGAATAGAATTCATCTTCAAGCTTTTTTATCTCGCTCCTAGGGCAGAAGCGTCTTGTCATTATTTCTCTCAATTCCTCCCATGATAAGGCCATGGCATCTTCCACACCTCGCTTGCTCTTTTCCGTGTTCCACCAGGTAAGGGCCACCCCAAAGAAACGTCTGGTAGCATAACGTACCTTGCGATCCTCAGGACAGTCGCAATTGAGAAAGGTGTTTTCCATCTCCTCAAACCAATGGAGGAGAACGGTGACACCTTCAATCCCTTCATATTTTGGGGGATCGTAGGACTTGAAGTGTTTGTAGGTGCATTTAGTGGTTCTGGGAGGAGGGTTGGCGACGTTTTGGTCTTCTTGGTTCGGAGGATTGATGGGATTTGCGGTGAGAGCTTGTTGAACTGGTAGCATGATGTCAGGAAGTACTGCGGCCATTTGTTGAGCAATTTGCGTGTCCAAGCGTTCGCTCGACTTTCCTGACCTTCTACCTCCTCGTAAGTGTCTAGCAGACATCTACAGGAATATATGTAGGGAGATTGTGAGTTTGAGAATTTCCTAGGTGTCATGTGTCGTAAAAAGGAATGAAAACAACATTTATAAATAACTGAAAATAACTTAACTACATCCATTGGATGTTTTGGGCTTGCTTATGTTTGTGCCTCCAAATGTCTCCCATACCATTGCCTGTATAGTCATGTGGGCCCCCATGACTATTGAGCTTGGTAGGGTTCACATTGGTGTCGGCTGGTTAACACTCGCATCACCCGAATGAAAATCGTAAAACATGATTGCGAGATGTAAGGTCGGAGGGGGTCCAGGTGTAGACACAATGACAACTCAAAGTGGGGTTAGTTCACACGACGTTTGGTATAGCATGCTTTGGCCTAATAGGTCTTTCGTACTCTCATCGTTAGTCCCCAGGTAGGCAAACTGGTCCTTTATTTTGGATTTATACGAATGCCAAGCCTAGACAGGACGTGCCGACTACCGGTACTCGTACCATTCCAGTTACTACATGCACGTCGTGAAAACTCACTTTGATGTGATTTGAAAAATATGAAAACATTGCAAAAATCTTTGAAAAGAAAATATGGAAATTGTGAAATCGTGAGGTGCGTGCTTTCATGGATATGATATGTTATGAGGATATGAACTATGATGAGCATTGCATATTAACATGTACTTGTGAGAGTGCTTGCATAACATTGTGTGTGAAAATAAACATGAAACATATAAACATCATGAATTTTGCATGTAACACATAAACAATTAAAATCTAATCAACTATAGTATAGGCTCTAAGGGTCTAATAACCTACCCTATATCCCTATAGTCACAAGCTCTGATACCAATTGTCATACCCCGACCCGCAGCGGAATAAAAGTCAGGGCATGATTGGGTTATCACCAAAGCTCGTGATATTTACTAATGAGTTTAATATTTATTAAATTCAAATTAAATTCAAGTATCCAACACATAATTTCATACAAACTCAAATAATAAACCAAACGATTGTTCCAACAAAATAACTTGATTATTCTTCTAAGGCCATACTAGGTGTTTCTTTCCTCAACTTGATCACCTGTATCATGCGTAAAACAGAAAAATTTGGATCAACAAAAGTTGGCGAGTGAACCTTGATAAAACATTAAATAATTGAATTACATTGTTGTGAAGTAAAAATTGTGCATGAATCATACGTGAGCAATTGTATATATGTAACAAAATCACAAACCACATTGAATGAATATATGACATGAATGATGATGTATTTGAGATCAAGGCTCAATCAAACGGAGCCGATCAAATGAGGCACCTGATGCTCAACCCGTATCCTACGAGGAACTGATGGGCCTAATGTAATGATTGCACTGAAATGATAAAGTGTATCCACACATAAACCACATAACGAACAATACATATTTGATCACAAAATGATATTAGCCCAAGTGTTAAATATAATAAAGAAATCGTACGACACATGATACACCCCAAAACATGATTAAAATGGGGAATTTGTAGAGATTCACTCACCATGGGTGCGTATTCTTAAGTGGAAATGAGAGCGCACGAGTTGCGGATTTAACCGGCGAAGAGGTACTAACCTAAAATAATAACACGATAATTTGATAAATAAATAAACTAATATTTTGGTAAAAACCTTTGTTTAGATTTTTAAGTTAATCTTATTATTTTTATTGATATAATTAAGGCCTTTGAAATTTTACATTTTAAGCATTTTTAATTGATTTTAATATAAATTCATTGGATTAAAACAAAAGAAATAATAAAAATAAATTAATATAAAAAAATTGTCAGTCTGACAGCCTTGTCAGACCGGTTCGATTGAGGGTGTAAGCATGCGTGTGTTGAGACTCGAACCGGTGACCTCTCGGTTGCGTGCACGCAGCTCTTCCAACTGAGCTACGTGTCTAACCCGAAAGAATCCGGATTTTAATTATATTAATACACTCTTTAAGCCATTTCATAAATTAATTTATATTAAAAAGATTTAACCGCGTTGAACCGGCGTGTACCAAGGGTCTCGAACCCGCGACCTCTTGTGCAATACGCACCCAGCTCAACCGGTTGGGCTGTTTGTCTAACCCAACATGATTTGGTTTTTAATTATCTTTATGCACACATTAGCTTAGTACAGAAAGGTTATTTTAAAAAGTTTTAAAATGGTCAGATCGGCGGGTATGCTCAGATTCGAACCGGCGACCTTGTGCTTGATTTGCACCCGGCCCAACCAGTTGGGCTGGGTGCCTAACCCGACTGAGTTCTTAATTATAACATGTATATATATATATAGTCACAGCACATCATCTTCTTCGTTTGAAACTTTTGCCCGGAAACCGCCCCTTGATTCCAGTTTAATTATTCAAAATTCTCATATCTATAATTACTGAACTAGCATATAAGTTGAATTAGAAGGGGAAGGGTTACTGATCGGCAGCGAGTGTTTTTTTTTTTCCGGCGAGGTGAGTCCGGCGGCCGACTGACGAAACAGAGAGGATACTTTGAGCGGCGACAACTTGCGTGTAGAGAGGGAAGAATTGAACGAGTTCGAGAGTGAGATGGTGATAGGTATTTATAGATGATCGAAGGTGGGTTTGGTTTCGGTTATTTTGGAAACTAATTAGGGTGATTGGTAGATGACAGCCATTAAGATTTGGGTTTACCAAAGATATCCCCGACAGTTGTCGGAAAAATAAAAAAGGAAATGCGCGTGAACTGATTTTCGGTTCAAGTTGCAGGTTTTCCCGCCCAGTTGTATGAATATATGTAAAATGATATGCGAAGTCTGATACAACGTGTGCGCGTAGCCTAGTGGTGCTTGCGGTGTGTGCTTACCCGGGGTACCCGGGTTCGATCCCGGTTCGCCCTTCTTTTTAAGCTGTTTATCTCTTTTAAGTTAAATTATTTACTAATTATAAATATTTAGCATTTAATTGATTATTTATTTTATTTTATTAGGATTATTTGAATCTTTGTATATATATGTAAAAAATTTTAATATATAAAAATGTTAAAAACATCAATAAAAAATAAAGACACTTAGATTAATAATTTGGGGCGGGTTTTTGAAACCCGATTTACACGGATGTTACACTTACTTTTTGAATATTCGGCTGAGTTACTTATCTTATTTGAAGAATTTGCTTAGGTAAATACTTTTAACTTATTTTCCCTATACGGGCTTGGGATACGGTATAATAATACCGCTTGGTCGGGTATGGGATCATGTTATCGGATTGCGATTTACTAAATCCTTATAACCCGTTTTATTATGTATTGTTTGATAACTTAAACATTGGGGGTTAATTCGACCATGTCTGGGATATCCTTAGCTCATTTAAGTTACTAATGGCCACGACCTTAAGCGCGGGGTGTAGGCATACACCCGACAGACGCTAATGCTAATAAAATATTGAATCCCACTGGTGGATTATTTAAGTGGCGTGTCGGTTAATCAGGTTATTCGGTTTCTGCACCGGACCCCATATGTATTGACAAACATGTAAAACTGTAAACAAGGTCATTTTGAACTATCCTAAGTTATTTATAAAACGTGCCAAGTGCACCAAAAATCATCTTAAATAAATGTTTTCAAAAAGGAGTCGGGTATTAGTATTTACCAGTGAAAACTGAAGTATTTTCAAAAGACCAAGTTACGGGTGGCAACACGCAATAGATCGGGAGTTGCGCTATAGTGACAACAGAGGAATTTGCAAGTCTCTAGGTTGCTTAAAGTCTGTTGAACAATACTTTGTATATTTTATTCGATCCGCCTGTGGATCTTTCATTACAAGCCTTATAATTTATTTTGAACTTTGGACATTCGGTTTGTAATAGTAATTTAAATCCAAGACTTCCGCTGTGCATGTGTTTATTTGGTTATGATGTTATCAACTACGTCACGATATTCCCCAACCGGGCCCACCGGGTTACACGTGGTAATCGGGGTGTGACATGCATGAATGAAGAATTATCATCATCTCAACCTTACAAACATGTGGTGAGTTGTAATTTGAGATTTGATGATCTTGTATGAAGTGGGTTTATGTTTAATCCACGAAATTGAATGAAATTGATCATGTATATGTGTTAGAATCACCTTATAGAACATGAATTATGCATGCTTTTGATTAATTTGATGTTTTGAGGTGAAACCCATTTGTTATGGTGAAGATGGTGACATTGATATAACATCCATGTCCAATTCTTGTTTAATGTTGATGCATTATGTTGTGTATGATGGATCCTTGTTAGATGAATTGAAAGAAATGTGGTGTTTGATATGTTTGATGTATATGTATGAATGATACTTGTTAATTATTAAGAAGATTTGATGAATTATGTATGAGCTTGGAAGATTAGGCATAAATTAGTTGTACATTGTGCATTAAATGGTGTACTCGCACCAAGTGTTTGATGAAATGGCTAGTATAGGTTAGAATGTAAAATTATATGCTATACAAGGAATGAACATTAGGTAATGACATGATTAATGATAAGTAAACTTGGTAAATGCTATGTAGAAGGATTTCATGAGAAGGTGTTAGTTGTAGAATTATAAGAATCACTAGTATGGAGGAAATTGAATATGATGGTGTATGCATATAACTAGGAGATATTGTGATTAAATACGTATTGTATCATGAGTATGAAATGGATATAGTGTCAACTGTATGGTCTACTATGATGACACGGATGTATGAGGTTGAGTCAAAAGTTCATATGATAAACCGTTGACTTCTTAGAATCAATCGCGATAAGAATCATGGTTAGACTTGTTGTCACAATTGTAAGATTATAGAAATTCATATGGTACGTGTTATATTAATATGTGTTATATGTGATAACATGATGAATTATATGAAAGTGAAAAGATGTGAAATTGGGTATATGCCTTATACTTGTTCTAATTGACTAATGAAAGTCAAATGTGAGATATGCGTTTGATATGATTGTTAATATGTACAATCATGTATGCTAACAAAGATGTAAATGCGATGACGTGAAAGTATAGGGATCATGTCGAGATGGACTCAAGCACAAAAGGCTAACGGGTCAAGTGGAGGCAAGGAAGCGGATATGAACATGGACGCATAAGGTAAGTGAATCTCGTATTCACTTCTTATATTATATTTGATGTTTGATATGATTTATTATAAGGAATCATGTAGAAAGAATAGGTAATGGTAAGCACCAAAGGTAGATATTATTGTTGTGTGTCAAATGTAGTTAACCATGTCAAAGATAGTATGGTAGAAGCAAATGGGTCAAATAACCAGAAGTAATGTAATAAGATGTTGATATGTTGATTTTGGACATTTGAGTATGGTGATTAGTGTGGATTTGAGTTGTGTGTATGTGGGGAGTCTTATAGGAATGCATTAGCACGTTACAGAACGTTATGGGTCAGTTCGGGTTGGATCGGCACTCGGAAACGAGTTGTATAAGCTGAAACAAGGAATAACAGCGTTGACAATACAGAGGGGGCGTCGCTGATGGCCTCCCTAGGCGTCTCCAACGCTGTCCCCGTTCCCCAACGCGCTAATCAACTGTCTACGCGAATGAGCACCCGACTCAACTATCCAGGAGGCGTCGCCGACGCCCCTCATAAACCTGAAATGCTGTTTTTGTTATTTATTTGCACCACAAGTTCCGTACTTCCTAAAACCTATCCCGTAACCCTTAATGAGCCCCGAAATGAGAAAATAATTAATAGGGAGTTATGTGAACTTAATTGAGTTGTGAATAAGCTTGTTGAGGACGAATAAAATATGTAAGCATGTATGTGTATAGCTTACTTACATGCTAGTGGTGGAACCCATAGGTAAGCATGAATAGAAATAAGCACACGCATAGGTTTGTATGTATGAGGCTTATAAGTATAGTTGATTGTGACGGAGAATTGCTAGTATAAATATACGAAAATGTAAGTTGTACATAAGAGCTTGGATATGGAAGTATGTTTGTTTGTTTGTATGTATGTATGTATGTATGTATGTATGGCTTCAATACGTTTGAGTATTAACAATACTAATCATGTGCCTTGAGATGATATAAAAGTGTAGGTACGCTATTGTTGGTCTTAAGAAGATTTGACATTGGGATGCAAGATTTTATCTGGAAATATAATCGAGATGATTAGCATAAGTAGAAAGAATGTGGCGTGGTCGTTTAATTACGTATGTTGACATTATGTATAATGTCACCAAATATTCATGATGTGTTTGTATGTGGTGATTGCAGGGTGTACGGAATTAATCATCACTATGGAGTGTAAGCGGTGGATGATCGAGTCAAAGTACGTGGTTTGTATGGGGGCAAGTTCATATAGTCTATAAACGCAGATTATGTTTTATCTTTTAAATAAGGATGAAGGATACAATGATTGTAAAAGGGATTATTCCAATGGTTTTTAGTATGTTTAAATATTATAAAGAGAGAATTTTTATGGTTCGCATTTTCCGCTGCATCTTTTTGAATCAAAACGAATTTAGGGTCTTACACATATCTAATTTTCAGTCTTATGTATACATATACATATTTTTATAGGTAAATATTTCAAGTAGCTAGGTTTTAACTTTTACCCAACTCATTTTTTAAGTATACAAGATTAGTTATTGGAATTCACATGTTTTGGTTGGAAACTGGCCGGAATTTAGAGGTTTTCGCCGGAATATAAAGGTTTTTTGCCGGAATCACCGATTTCTGACTGGCCGACTTGGCCCGACTAGGTCCGACTAGCGATATGTGACTGATTAACGAAAAATTACTCAGTTACTGGCCGACTAGCGATTAATCACCGACTAGTCGCATTTTTTACAACAATGTATATATCTGAGTTTTTACTGGATTTTAAAACTCAAGTGGGTTTTCTTGATATACCTCCTAATATGTGTAAAACCTAAAATATCTTTATAAATGGAGCATGTTTTTACTGTTTTCTTATATTAATCTTGGAAATAAGTCGTTATTGTTTACTTTTGATTTTCAGCGTAAAAAAGGCATAAACCGACAAATATAAGCGTATTCATGGCGAAAAGACAAGACTTACAAGAAACTAGAGGAGTATACGCCCCCGTGCTTGATCCCCTTAGAGATAGTAAAAACAAAAAAAACCCTCTAACATGGGGTCATGCCCGATCTAAGACGTCCTGGTGTCACACCTGCAGGAGAACAAGATAAAATAGACCACCACGCATGGGTCATACCTCCCTAACACGCCCCAGTGTCAAGCTTCACCAGAATAAGACAACATAGGCCACCATGTACAAGGTTGTGCTTCTTTGGCACGTCCCGTGTCATATCTTCAAAATATTTGGAAATCTTAACACAATGAGACCCACAAAGTATCTCATATGGTTCATGTCTATGTACGAACCTGATCAGAAAAGACAAAAGGAGTTCAAAAGACCATTCACACGGGGTTGTGTCCCACCTTAGAATCAGCCGATAAATAGAGTGTTTGGGGTACCCTTGTCCTCATCCTTTGGCACCAACTCTCTTACTCACCACCACTATCCATCACCATTTCAATATTGTATCGAGTTTGGTTTGTGTCGCAGCCTCCGACCCCTACCCAGGGAGTGGGGTCGCAAGGATCGCAGACAGGTGGTACCGGTGTTTATTAATTTGGCAGCGGAATTAAAACATCAGGATCATAGTTAGGAAATAAATTTCAGAGTTTCAAAACACCAAACATTAATAAATAGCATATGGGATAAAACCCATGTTTCCATTACAATACATTCGTAGGGGTAAACCCCAATTTATGAAAAACATAAACTCCTTTTTATTTAGGTAACTTTTATAGCCATTTTTCTAAGCATTCAGTGCTCTCCAGCTGGCTTCTACTAGCTTCACATTAAGTTACCTGAAACGCGTTTTAAAAACATTTTATCAGCAAGAAATACTGGCGAATGCATCTCAGTTTCATCAAAACAAGTGTTTATACTTTACAGTTATTGAGAGCGTCAACGATTACAATGTTTATATCTACACAATTACTCATTCAGTACTGTCAACACCTGACTTGTGGGTCATATTACTTTGGGTCATGTCACCCAACAGTAACGCTTCATGTCACACTCCTGCGACTGTGGACTAGTAATGTATACAAAACCCCAACATACCGACAGTAATTGTAGAATACATATACTCAATTACTGTTAAGCATAATTAAAACATTTGAGGTTTTGGTAACACATTTTGACTCACAAAAAGATTTACAAAAAGAGAATGTACTCGCCTTGGAAACTTAGGTATTCCTACAGGCTTCCTTGTAACAATACCTGATTACTTCCTGGAATTTCTATTTAAAACATACAATGCACATGTGTTAGTAAATTAACCCAAGTCACTTTAGCCATACAACACGAGACAAAACCCCAACGAATCTTAGTCAGGCAGGGCCTTGACATGCGTCGGTGGGTCCTAAATCAATCGGGTAGGATGCCCATACAGCACGAGATAAAACCCTAACGAGCTTAGTCTGGCAGAGCCTTGACATGCATTGGTGGGTTCTAAATCGGGTAGGGTAACGAATTAGTGATCGGGGGTTAAGATACTTACAGCGGGCAGCGCTTCGCAGGTTTAGGGATTTAGGGGGTGTTGTTTAAGAAAACGGTGATTCAGAGAGTATACGATCGAATTTTTCGTTCGATTTTGAGCAGAGACTTCATTCCCACGCTGCTCTATTTATACCCGAAATTGGCTTCTCCCGCGCGTTGCGCGGGATTCCAGGACCTCTCTCACGTGGCGCCAGAGACAACCCCCAGGGCTAGGCTAGCCTTCTCACAAGTGTAGGGTTGCCACATGGCGCGAAACGGTGACACGTCACCTGGACGTCTCCCGCGCGTCGGGACAGAGACAGGGGTCTCTGGCGCGTGGGCTGCCCAGGTGAGCCTGTCTCGTTTTACGGGCCGAGTCTTGATTTGCGTGTCCGGTTCTTCGTTTTGGTTCGGTTTGGGGTGTTTTGGAGAATTATTACAGTTTGTCTTAGGATCTAAGATTATAAAAACTTATATTTGTAACAATTCAATCTTGTTGGTTAACATGTTCATTATTATAGCCATTATTGGTTAAAGTTCTTGCATCACTTGGTAATGACAGACCTTTAATGTCTTTCTAGTTTCTTACTTTTTGATTTTTCATTTAGTGTGTGTTAATGACTTTGTTATATTAAAAGTGAACTTTGATTCATTCATTACTTTGTATTTGTTGATTCAAACATGCATGCATTTACGTTTTTATAAATACATGTTAACTACTTGGAGGGGGTAGAAATGTGGTTTGGGCTAAGTTCTTGCCTTGCACGGAGTGGTGGTATACTCGATGTGCAAGGACTTGGTTTTTCATGTTCCTACTACCCGCGAGGAGATAGCACCAAATCGAGGAAGTCATAGTAGATAATGTGTAACGATACCGATACCGACTACTGAGAGATTAACATAGACCATTGTGACACCCTAGGCAAATCCCACATCGGTCGTGTCCAAGAGAGATCTTGGCTCATTAGGAATGTCCTGTCTCTTAACATCACCAACGCGTTTTGGGCTTAATGCTAGTAGATGAGAGGAGAACTACACAGTTAAGCGTGCTCAGGTGGGAGTAGTACTAGGATGGGTGACCTCCTGGGAAGTCTCCACCAGGGCAACAAAAAACAAAGCCGTGAGTTCCTGGATGGGCAACCCATCGGGGGCAAAGCGGACAATATTGGTGGTGAGAGGGGCCCGATGTTACAAAATGGTATCAGAGCCACTCCTGAGCCGTTCGGGATGGTAGGGCAAACCTCATCGAGGACGTTGAGTCCCTAAGGGGGTGATTGTAATGATACCGATATCGACTACTGAGAGATTAACATAGACCATTGTGACACCTTAGGCAAATCCCATATCAGCCGTGGCCAGGAGAGATCTTGGTTCATAAGGAATGTCCTGCCTCTTAACATCACCCACGCGTTTTGGGCTTAATGCTAGTGGATGGGAGGAGAACTCCACAGTTAAGCGTGCTCAGGTGGGAGTAGTACTAGGATGGGTGACCTCCTGGGAAGTCTCCACCGCGGCAACCAAAAACAAAGCCGTGAGTTCCTGGATGGGCAACCTATCGGGGGCAAAGCGGACAATATTGGTGGTGAGAAGGGCCCGATGTTACATAATGGGTCTAATCCCTTATAAGCAAACCTTATACGTGTTTAAACTATGGAAATGAACACTAGAACAGAACGGTAATGATAAATCATGTGATAAGTTACGTATGATATGATATAAACCATGGTTTCAAAAGTCGCTAGGCACTCCCTAGTCAGATTTGGGAGTACTAGGGATGTACACGGCCTAGGCGGAGATTACTCGGGGTGTAATTGGCCTATGCAAACAATACTCAGGCCTCAACAACCTACCTTGTAGCGAGTACTCGAAGCCTAGACGGGACTTGTACAAGCATGATATAAACTATGTGCACGTATTTAATAGTAGATGTATCATATTGAATGCCACTTATATTATAGTAGTCACACATGTCAGATTATATAGATAGTATCATGTTACAAAATGATATATCTTAAATTTATTGTTGCTTGCTAAACTAGAACTCACATAGCGTATCTGACTTTTTGTATACATATCAACGTTGTGTAGATAAGCGGTTATTGGTTGGATGGCGTGGCTCTGAAAGCTATCTGGCATAGGATTGGCATCCAGAAGTCTTTATTGAAACAATGTTCGATGTAATAGACTATGCTTCCTTTTGTATGACAATTACGTTTCGTATGTTTTCCGCTGTGACGATCGAATGAAATTCTCAGATTAATGACTATGTCTCGATGAGTAAATCCAACATATGAGATCCATCAGTTTGAGACGTATCGATTTGTTAAGCTAGTGTAAGTTTTCTAATATATCATCTTGTAATTAAAAAATTTCAAGATTTTATTTGCTTAAACGGGTCATGAGTTGATTCGGGTTACCATACAATCTTAACTCAAGTTGTAAACGAACCGAACGTTCAGCGAACAATTCGTGAACCGTTCGGCGAAAAGTTCATTTATGTTCGTTCGATTAGCTTAACGAACGAGCACGAACAAAAAATTTCGTTTGTTTAGCTTATCGAACGAACACGAACACAGGCCTTGTTCGTTCGACTGCGTTCGTAAACGTTTGGTAATATGTTCGGTTACGTTCGTATTCGTTTGATTATAATAAAATAATAAATAATAAACCTTTTATCTAAATATACTGAAAACTTGAAACTCTATTTTTTCTAAGTTATCTAAATTTTAGACATTCTAAGACATCTTTTGGGATGATTATGTCTAAGTTAATTAAACTTGATTCATCGTTTGGTAGTGTAGTAGACTTCTTGTGTTTTAGTTAATCATTTGATGGTTGTATTTAACTACTTATATCCAATGTTTAAGGATAACAATGTTTTTATTTTTTATTTTCAAATTAAATGTTCGTTTGCGTTTGTTTTTATTTGCTTGCGTTCATTTGTGTTTGAGACCAGTGTTCACGAACTGTTTGTGAACAACTGAATTTTCTTAACGAACGAACACGAACATAAACTTATGTTCGCTATGCGTTCGTGAACAATTCGCGAACATGTTAATTTCCTTAACAAACGAACACGAACATAGCCTTGTTCGTGTTTGTTCGGTTCATTTACTGCCTTAATCTTAATTTATGGTGAATGCCTTATATTACTAAAACGTGCTACTTTAAGAGATGTTTTTGAGTTAATTGCCCGGATGGTCCCTGTGATTTCACGTTTTTTCACGTTTGGTCCTCACTTTTTGGGAATAGCATATATGCTCCCTATGGTTTGTTATTTTGTTACTCGGATAGTCCCTAGAGTAAATGTCCGGGGACTATCCGAGTAACAAAATAACAAACCATAGGGAGCATACCTGCTATTTCCGAACTAACTGACTCAGGGGACTATCCGAGTAACAAAATATTAAACCATAGGGAGCATACCTGCTATTTTCAAAAGGTAGGGACTAAACGTGAAAAAAACATGAAACCACAGGAACCATCCAAGCACGATGCTTTTCAATACATATTTTTATATTAATTTAGTCATAAGACGAGATTTAGAATAAAGTAATGTTGGTAGAAGCATTAAAGCATCCATAAATCCGTATAATATCTTTGAAATTAACGTTTGTTTCTTGGTAGCTTCCTAATAATCATGGCATGTGAAACAAGCATGTGCACGTGCTATCGTGGTCTGAGTCATGTGTTTCCTAAAATGGCATGGAGTTTCCTTTTTCATGACTAAACATAGCATAATCATGTATTTGGTCAATAGCTTAAGATGGCTTTTTTCATTAACACTGCAGGGTGTGGGCGGGGCTTGGTGGCGTGGCTAGCCAGGCAACGCCGCTGTTGCTACATCGTGCTAGCGTGGCCAACGGCGTTGTCCCGCTAGCGTTGTTATGAGGCCTGGCTTGAGGCGGTCTTGGCTGAGGATGTGGTTGGCTCGATAGATCCGTTGGAGGTAGTCGTTACCCCAATGCTAGTTCCAAAAACCCACGCCACGCCACCCCAAATAACCACGCCAGCCAATCTCCCCGGTGGAGCCCACTTAAGCCACATGTCAACCCAAGCCCCTAACCAAAGTCTCATCACACCCCATAGTCTAATGCATATTTTAAGTATATTTAACATAGTTTTTACAAAAATTGTTATTGTATAGGGGGTGCATTCTACAGTTTCTCACTTGTTTACTAACTAGGTTATGGTTAGATCGACTAGTGGCGGATCTTGCCCATTGAACGTCCCAGGGCCGAAAGACATGGGCACTAAAAATGCCCTGGCGAGTATATATAAAAAAATTCGATCGAAATACGGAAAATTAGCACTACGGCCGAAAAACTCACGGGCCTTCTAAGAACGACCCCTGAGATCGACTACGTTAGTGCACACCCTGGCCAATTCTACTCTGATGGAAAATTCGATCGTAATTACTCAACTATATAAAGACTGTCTTATTCGTGTTCAATCTATTGTGCATAAAGGCTTTATTCCATGCATATGTGTGACTTTGATGTGATCCTTGAGATGAATTGGTTAAATCGTCATTGTGTGACTATTGATTGTTATTCTAAGCGTGTCATTTTTGGTGATCTTCTTCATCCTAGTTTTGTTTATCAGGGGATCCAACCCCATAAATCTCTTAAGATTTTTTTGCGCTTTAGGCTTGTAAGATGATCTCGCATGGTTGTGTTAGATTCTTAGCTTCGTTTGATTAAAAAGAGCATAGTTTTATAAAAATACATAGAAACCAAAAGGATAACATCTTAAACAGCCTCGTAAATTCCTTTCCATAATTGTTGTCAGGGTTCATTTCTTTACCAACAACTTTTAGCAAAACATTAAAGTCACTAGTAAAGAAAGAAATCTTGACAACATAATAGGATTATGAAAAATGTATTTACGTGATAATTCAAGGTATTTTCTCTTTACCCAAACTACGGTAATATACATAACATATAAATAATATAAATAATGGTGGTGTTTCACTCCACACCTTATGTACAAGGTATCTTGGTTTGGAATGCATGCGTCTACAAAGTGTTTTTTAGGTTTAACATATATTTAAAAAGAATGGGCACCTATCTAGGGCTGTAAACGAACTGAACGAACACGAACAAGGTCTTGTTAGTGTTTGTTCGTTAAGGAAATAAATATGTTCACGAACGGTTCATGAACACTTACCAAACGAGATTTATGTTCGTGTTCGTTCATTAAGAAAATGAGCATGTTCAAGAACGGTTCACGAACACAAACGAACCCAAATAAATTTGACGAACGCGACGAAGGATAAAGGTGGATGGTCCAGAGAGTAGCACTAGAACTTGAATCCCTTATTGTGGAACGAAGATCGATCGTATCCGTCGATGTAAATAATGAGAAAGACATGAGAAATGGTGCAAAAACATCGTCGTTTTTGTTTTCCAAATAACTCAACACCACTTTTGTTTTCCGGCCAAGGTTCACCATCATCAAATCAGGCGACATTTGAGGTAATTTTAATGCATTCCGATCAAAAACCCCATGGTTGGGATGTTAATATATGAAAATCGAAAGCGTTTTTTTGATTTATGGTAAAGGGTGTGAACTAGGGTTCTTGTTGGGGAAGAATGTGACGGAGATTGTGGCGCGCGCTCGATTGAACTCGAGGCCTTGCGGGTTAGATGCGCCTTCCCCCTTAACGAATTACCGAAGTCTATAAATATTGACAGATAGTCGGCCCTTTAAAGCACACATGTGTAGTGTTCTACCTACTTGAAAGTTTACTATATCATTAAATTACGCCTTTGTTAACCTACTAACACACCAAAGAACCCGACTATATCGTAAAAGGTATGCCTTTGTTAGCCTACCGTACTGCTTACACACGAAAGAACAACCCGCTCAGTTTAACCACACGAAAGGATGTACCAACGGATTACAAAATCAGAAGCTTACAGAGTAACAAATACATTAAACATTGATTGAGTGATGAAGACATATTCGATTGGATAACAAAACACACACACACAAAAAAAAACCCAACTTAATCTAACTGTTAGATATTTCAGTGTTTAGAGATTAGTTGGTTGTTAGCTTAGCATATTCTTTGTTAAGTTGTGTTAATGTTATGTCTAATATCATTTATTGTCATGATAGGTTATAACCCCGTGTATTACACGGTTGTATAAATATAATTTTATATATTAAAAAGTTATATATATATATATAAGAACCATGTGTATTGTACAGGTTGAATTAATGTAATTTTATATACCAAATAATAAAAAATTATATCTTTAAAACCACGTATTTTCTATATATCCCAATTTGATTTATCAAACTCCTCTTTATCCAAATTTTATTTTTAAATAAACATATAACCTGTTTGATTTAAGATATAAAGGAAAAACTTAATCCACCTTTATCATCATTCTTTTAGGAAGTTTAATTGTATTAGTTATGAAATTCTTTGATAATCTGATTTCAAGATTTTAAAATCTAAATGATTAAAAGTAAATATATAATAAAACACATATAGTAATTAATGTTTAGCTTTTGAAATTTTTAAAAAGATTGAGCACATGTAAATGGGAGGCACATTGTCATCACTTATATGCTCGTAGAGTTTAATGGTTTAGGATAAATATTTTGAGACTAAAATATATTTATATCTGTTATCGATTATATTTTATTAGTGTTTCTATAACTTGTATTTATATTTAAATGTTGTTATACGCAAATATTATATTTTTTTAATTATAACTATTAATATACATATGACAATTTTTTTTATTAACATCATTATTAGCAGTGTTACTTGTATTATTATGTTCTAATTATAATTGCTACCATTAATATCTTTTTATTATAATTATTATTTGTATAGATAAATAATAATTATCTAAAATAAATAGAAAAGATTAAACTAAATAATATTTCGTAGAAGATTAACTATAATTAACTAAAAGAGATTAAACTAAATAATAATTATCCATAAGAGTACATTACCTAATACGATGACAAGTGTTCCAAACATGTTTTCTTTTACTATATACTTAGATAGATATAGAAGATATAGACTTTAATTAATTTTTAACCATCATTAATATCTAGATGCGATATATTTTGGGCCTACCCATTACCAATGGTTTGGGCTTTTACTAGCCAACAATTAATTATTAATCAAATACAAATATACTTGGGGCCAGCCCATTACTTAGCCGAATTGGACAATATAGAAACTACAATGACAAACCAGGTTGTTCACCCGGATCCGGTTACGGAACCGGTTTCGGTTTCTCGTTTTAAGGGTTCAAAGCGGTTTTTGCTATAACTGGTTCGGTTCCGGTTATTTGACCAAAAGAACATACCCTAGTGCCCGGTTCCGGTTCTTAAGAAACCAGGTATTAAAATACCCTATTTTCGGGTTTTTTAATACCCTATTTCCAAATATTTAAGTTCTATATTTCATATTTTTTTAATACTCTATTGCGTTTTTATCACCTATTTTCTTGTATTTTTTGTTTATCATTATTAAATACGCATTGTATAATTTAAGAAAATTAAAATAAATGCACTAACATAAATTTAAAAGAAAGATATTAGAATCATATATTGAGTATAGTCGGGTACAACCGGTTTTGATAACAGCTCTTGTCCGGTTTCGGGTATTAATCGAGTATTGATCGGTTCCGGTTCCAGGTACTGAGATCAAAATGCAAACCCTATCTACACCCTACGGGTAGGGTCGGTTCCGGTTTCGGGTATAGAACACCCAGGTATTAAAAAACGGTTCCGGTTTTTTTTACTGGGTCCAGTTCCGGGTACAATTTTTTTGTGCAAGTCTAAACCTTCCTAACAACAATTTAACACAACTAATATCCAAACAAAAAACGGCCTTTAGCTTAATCCCGCACAACCTACGCCAAATTATTAGTTTTGACCCATTACCCAACCACAAAACCGACCAATGTCAATGACCCGACCCGGTAAAATCCAGACCGACAACTTACAACACCAGTGAAAAAAGCCCGGGTCATCAAAACTCGCACAACATAATGAGTTCAACAAAGCCTTAAACTCTAGCTAAGTCGAATATAGATTTTGCAAACCAATACATATATTAAGCACGAACACGAATCCCATTAATCAAACAAGTCCACATTTCTGCCATCAGATGGCTTTTTCTTTCAAGACATCCATAAACCCATTAAAATGCCATTTTTGATTCAATTAAACTGTCACAACATTCTTAAAGATCCCTAGAACCAAGTACCTTCCGGGGGTTGAACAAGCTTGCGGTTATGTGGCGATGCCATCTCTTTCTTCAACCGAACAAGTATATCTTCCATTGTGTACTCTCTTTGCCAGTTGCCCAGTATCCCAAACTTCTTTGGGTCCACCTGTGAATAAAAAATGCAATCTTTTTAGCAAAAAAAAAAACGAAATCGTGATAACATCTAAGTTCGAGGGGGTGTTTGAATGTGCGTCTTGAAAGTAATTTTCTGTTTTAAATAAACAGAAGTAATGGTGTCAATGTATCGGGTTGCGGAGTGGACCATTAAATCAGAATATTTATACATGTCGAAGACATCAACCATAACCCGAACACTTAAAATCGTGTGACCCTAATACAGCCCCATTAATCAAACAGATTGAATCATTGAATAGATCAACATGAACACGACCTGTTTATTTGAGACAAGATATTAAAGAAAGTAATACGCAGAATCAGATAAGCAGTTGCACTAAAACGGGTCGCAATGAACCACTGGGTGTCAGCCCAGTGGCCACCGGCCCCCACTTTAAACCGGCCCGAGGACACTCGAGGTCACGGGTTCGAAACATGTTTCAGCCCCTCGGGTTGGCAGGGGTTTCACCACCAGGCAGCGTTGCCGGGTCGCTAGCTTGGTAAGGGGGTCCCTTCCGCGGTCAGGGGTACCGTGCATCTACCCTTTTTTAAAACGGGTCGCAAGAGATGCTGGAAGTGTATGACAAAATATAATGTTGCAGATAATGTGAAACAAATCTGCCTCATAAATAATCATATAAACAGAAGTAGAATCTGTTTATCCAAACGTTTAAATTTTATTCTAGTGACAACATGTCAACGAGCTACATTCAAGCAAACTAATATAGATAAAGCCAAAATGATTTACAGTTATAATGCAAGATGATTGAACAGTAATGATTTTTACCACTCCGGTTTCATGGTTGACACAAGTCATGTTGACCCGAGAATGAAAACGAACAGTAGGTGGCTTTTCTGGGTAATCCTTGTCACAAAATAGCTTCAACTGGTAGATGCGGCCCTCATGTACAGACTAAAAACCCACAAAATTACACATTATTTCATATACTGAATAACACATACATGATCTCAAATCTCAAGTTCGAAATCTGAATCACGATTTTCACAAACTGAAGCAACAACACCAAGGGTGTGCAATAACCAGCCCAGACCAACAAAACCGAATCAAATGTGACCAAACCGGTACTGGTTAGTTACATTCGCTTCAGTTCTTGGCTTGGTTTTAAAATGCGCGCATAATGCGTGATGTGCACGATGCGCTGATGAGATCGCATCAGGTGATGCGATGCGCTGCGATTACATGATGCAAGGATGATGCGCCCTAAATCACATAATGCGCTCCTGATGCGCACAATCGCACATTTTTTGGAAATCAACCACTATAGAGTAAAAGTGTACAATGAGCTTCTAGAATGTGCTTAACAAGCTTGTACAATGATCTGATGAAGTTGTTCAATGAGTTCCTACATAGATTACTTGTACCTTTTGCATAGACTACTTGGACACTTAAGAGTTCAAGGCTTATTTATGTTGTATTTATTTATTTTAATCTCCAAATTTATAGTGTTTAAAGTTATCAAGCTAAAATATTATCTATAAATACTTTTTTAAATAACAAACGCCTCACATACGTGATGCGCACGCATCATGCATTGTGCATCAGGTTCAGGGATCAAAACGCATCAGAGCACATCGCGCATTTCAAAACCAAGGTTCTTGGTTCTTGAAATTTTAAAGATCATACATTGTGAGGGCCAATGATGGTTCCGGTCCAAGACCGCATGTAAATGTCATCACCATCATCCATTCCATAACTCACAGTGCCATCTCCGATCCCCTTTTCTCCACGCTCAAGCTCCTCAAGCAACCTGAAATTTCTAGGCACTGCAAGAAACTTCAAAACATTAAACCAACTCTTCACACTCCATTAAAAAAGATAATAATAATAATAATAATAATAATAATAATAATAATAATAATAGTAATAATAATAATAATAATAATAATAATAATAATAATTAAAAAAACATTATTCAGTTTCAATTCATTATAAATTACCCAAGATCCAAGAAACTGTTCTAATTACTGAATCATAGAACCTTCTATCAATAATCATAAAAAAAATTAAAAAAAAATCAACAAAATTTCAACCATTTTCATTGCTTCAGATTGCATTATTCAGTATTTATCTTCAAATTTAAATCTGAAATTCATATTAATAACAACCTATTCATGATCTATCAATATTACAGTAAGTAAACCTAATTCACCTAGGGTGAACTAAATTCAAATCACTATTTTAACTTTCCTAATTAAAAACACAATTAAAGAATCAATCTGCAAGCTCGCTACAGCAATCGAGAATCTCAGCATCATATCGATCAAATTTTACCGTGTAATAATAAGCAAAATTTGGGAAAACCCTAAAAATCGAAATCGAAACCCTAAAAGTTGAAATCGAGATTGAAATTGAGGATATGTTAGGTCAGTAAGAGGTTACCTACAACACTCGATCCACCTGAGCCAAGCGTCATGGATTGATTATGCAAAAGTTTGAAGATAATCGATTTGATTTTAGAGAGAGAGAAGAGAGAGAAAGTTGAAAGAGATGAGCGGGGAATAAAGAAGAAAAAATAGGGTTTCTGTCGTAAAAGTTTTATTCTGTATTGCGTACGCTAAATTTAGGGATCAATTACGCGTATTTATCTATTTTTACTCGCGTATCAGACTAAGAATACGTATTTATTTATTTTTACTCGTGTAACAGACTAAGAATACGCGTATTTATTTTACTTGAGTGTTAGACTGAAAATACGTGTATATCATACTAAAATATATGTATTTCAGTTTGCATTGTAATGGTACAGTTTTTTATATAATCTATTTTATTAAGGTTTGGTTCATTTTGGAGCACTTTGGGGTAGGGCTGTTCAAACTGCTCGGCGCTTGAAGATCGTTTGACGATCATTCGAAAAAGTTCGGAAATTTGCTCGTTCGATTCCTTGCTCCGTTAAAACTAACTAATATTTATTTTGAGTGCTTTGAGTAAAGAAACTTTTGGTTCATGACATTATACTTACTCATTGGTGGGTAATTTTAAAGTTTAGTAAAAATACGTTGTTTGATGTGGGTGGGGGGGGGGGGGGGGGGGGCACCGGCTTCTGTTTTTCGTTATTGGCGAATTTAAAAGAATAGAGTATGAATTACAAACTTGGTACATATGATAAAATTTATTTATTTGACCTTTTTCTATAAAGTCACCAGCATTTTAGTTTTATAAAATGTATAGGTTGAAGTAGATTTTGTTTTTATAAAACTGATGTAACACCCTTGCCCATCGTTATCACCAATATTGTCCGCTTTGCCCCCGATGTGTGGCCTATCCAGGAACTCACGGCTTTGTTTTTGGTTGCCCTGGTGGAGACTTCCCAGGAGGTCACCTATCCTAGTACTACTCCCACTTGAGCACGCTTAACTGTGGAGTTCTCATCTCATCCACTAGCATTAAGCCTAAAACGCGTTGGTGATTTTAGAGATAGAGCATTAGTTATGAACCAGGAATCTCTCCTGTCCACGGACGATGTTGGGAGGTATGCCATTAGGTGTAATAATCACCCCCCTAAGGGACTCATCGTCCTCGATGAGGTTTTGCCCCAACATGTAGGAGGTTGCAATTATCCTCGATGAGGTTTTTTGCCCCATATTTGGGAGGTTGCCATTATGTGTTACAATCACCCCACCTAAGGGACTCATCGTCCTCGATGAGGTTTTGCCCCAACATCCCGAACGACACAGGAGTGGCTCTGATACCACTCTGTAACCCCTGCCCCTCGTTATCACCAATATTGTCCGTTTTGCCCCCGATGTGTGGCCCATCCAGGAACTCACGGCTTTGTTTTTTGTTGCCCTGGTGGAGACTTCCCAGGAGGTCACCCATCCTAGTACTACTCCCACTTGAGCACGCTTAACTGTGGAGTTCTCCTCTCATCCACTAGCATTAAGCCTAAAACGCGTTGGTGATTTTTAAGGTAGGGCATTACTTATGAACCAGGAATTTCTCATGTCCATGGACGATGTTGGGAGGTATGCCATTAGGTGTAATAATCACCCCCCTAAGGGACTCATCGTCCTCAATGAGGTTTTGCCCCAACATGTAGGAGTTTGTCATTATCATCGATTAGGTTTTTGCCCCACATTTGAGAGGTTGCCATTAGGTGTTACAACTGATCTATATAAAAAAACTCAAAATTAATTTATGTCTTTATTTATAAAATTTAAAATATCATTCACCTTAATAGAAAAATTAACCGAGTAAATTGCCAAAAGAGTTTGAGTAAATTGCTAGAATATTTTATTTCTTCCAATATATTTCCTAGGTTCTCAATACATTTAAAAAAATATATAAAACTGATCTATATAAAAAACTGAAAATTAATTTTTGTCTTGATTTATAAAATTTACAAGATCCTTCACCTTAATAGAAAAAATTACCGAGTTAGTGGTTGGATGAAAATTTATAAAAATTATGTGACAAAACTATTAAATTTTTTTTTATAAAACTGCATGTATATTTTGTTTTATGTATATGTGACAAAATTAATTAAATAAAAGAAATTAAAAAGTGTTTGAGTAAATTGCCAATATCCTTCAACTTAACAGAAAAAAAAAGTAAACTAAGTTAGTGGTTTAAATGAAAATGGCACAAAATTCAAAGGTGAAGGCTGTTTGGCACAAAAAAAAAAACCATTTTGGATGAAAGTGGCAAACATGCCTAAACCTTAGGGATGATTTTGGTAATTTATTTTTTTTTTTAAATATTGTAAGTTGGCAAATCAATCTTAGAATTTTAAATTATACAACTTTTGTACTTTTTTAGCTAATATAATTTCCATAATATAAATTAGCAACATATTGGTGCATTATGTGGTTGTACCCCGAACATGAGGAGTTTCTAAAAAAAAAACTGTGATTTTTCACTTCTAACCCAAATGTTTTCATCTTTTGTATTTTAACACTTTTAATTTGTTTACTTTTAACCCAAAACTTAGCATCATTTGTAATTTAACCCAAAACTTTTTTATTTACAACTTTGGTCCCCTATACTTTTTATCTTTCGCAAGTTTTTCGTTTTACGTTTTGGTCTAAATTTTGCGAGTTAATACGTTGCAACGTGCGTGTGTGGTTCAACGTTTTTGGTCTATTTTTCACGTTTGACTGGTTTGTCGCAACGTGTCTATTTTCCCCATGTGGCAAGTTCGCCGCAACGGGCGGATCCTATATCGACTTAGTTATTATTTTCTACGTTATTTTGCGAGTTAACACGGCGTAACGTGCGTGTGTGGTTCAACGTTTTTACGTCTATTTTTCTATTTAACAAGTTCATCGTAACGCGTGGAGTCCAAAATCGACATAGTTATTTTTTATATGTTATATGTTTCAGTCTTATTTCTTCGCATTAACACGCCACAACTTCCGTTTTGGTGTTCGTTACCGGTGGTGTGGCATTGATGTTATTTGACATAGTTTTAGGCCTCCGCCGCAACGCGGGGTGCTTAATTCTAGTTATAAGTATAATGTAATGTCTCGGGTTTTGAAAACATTTCCAAATGAGGTTAACCAATTGTTTGGTTATAGGTCAAAACTAAACCTAATACCAAAGTGTTAACCAATTGTGTTTAGAATTTTTTTTTAAAAAACGATGACTGTATATTCAAATATAGGAACGTAGCCGGCCAGAAGCTGGGAGTCTCAAGTACACAACCTTAAACAATTACATACTAACATTGAAACCACGCCATTTACACTAATTTAAACTAAAGACGATGACCTATTCTTGATCCACAAAACATGTCCTTTTTGATAAATTCTACCACTTTGCAAACGCTAACCAACCCTTATTGAAGACCTTCTCATTCCTCATCTTCCAAATACTCCACATAGTCGTATACCACACAACTTGAATAACCTTCTTCCAACTTGAGGAGCCCTTTTATCCTTAATGTATCCAAAATTTCTTGACATGACCCAACATTAACAGAAATGAATTTTGACCCATACAAAAGTTTCCCACCAAATGGCTTGAGAAACCACACAAGAAACCAAACAAGGTGGTCACAAGATTCATTAGCATTTGTTTTTAGAATTAATAGTTTGTTTTTTCAGTAATAAAATAAGTTTTAATCTAAATAAAAATACTAAGTCTCATAATTTCAAGGAAGAATGATGAAATAATTAGATTAGATTATTAACAATTTATAGCTGATGAATAGTAAAATATCCAATAGAATTAAGAATTTGGTCGCATGTCTTACGCATTATCTACCATGTAGGCCAGATTTAAAACCAAAGTAAACCAACATAGTTGGTCTTCTTCTCTCCCACTTACACTAGCCACTTGGGTTCGAGTCCCGCGTTAGGCGACTTTTACTACTGCTAGTGCTGCTGCTACTACTACTACTCTACTACTTTGCTACCAATACTGCCGCAACCACTACCGTTGACGTCGTCGCTACTAATTCTTCTACTAGTAGTACTGATGCTACTACTACTGCTCCTACTCCTCGCGTATGACCTAACGAAATTTGCTTCGTAATCGATTCATTGGCGTTATAATTTTCTTTATTATAAGGTAATCACGACCCATGGGGTTGGAACTTGAAAATCATATAGATAGATATGCATTAAATCACTACCCAACCTTGGCGTTATAATTTTCTTTATTTGAAGGTAATCACGACCTTTGGAGTTGGAATTTGGAAATCATATAGATAGATATGCATTAAATCACTACCCAACCTAGTTGACCTTAGTATCTATGTATGTGTGTGTATGTATGTACGTATAACCATCTCTATCTATAGTACCATCATGTGATTGGTTTAGAGTTGTGATGTATTAATAAGTGCATGTCATATGGGATCTACTAACTTCACTTCTTATATTTTACTTTTTACGTTTTACCGAATTGTTTTATATTTATTTGTCGATTTTAGTAAAATTACAAATTAGTAGCTGGGTGGGGTGTCAGGGGCTTCATTTGTAAACACAACCCCCCCCTGCATTTTTTTTGGGTTATATATTGGTTTCTTAAACCAATAGCAATTATATGGGCCACATGCTTATAGGCATAAATTAGCCGAAACCGTAGACCAAATACATGTTAACTAATTAGACTTCTTTTACTGATTTATAAAGTGTTCTTTTTAACACTTTTTTCCTAGATTTGAAAAGGTTAATATTTTTCGCGATTTAACGCATCACAGAATACCATTCGATATTTCGATGTAGTTTTTTTTATTGATGTAAAACACATATTTATATACTCTTGATCATATTTCTTTTAGTTGCTATATCGAGTGCCACTATCATACCAAACCAAACTTATTGTGACCGGAAGCCTGGTGCGTAGCATGGTTATTTTTACTAGTATATGTATATGTATATGTAGATGTATCTGATGTATGTATGTATTGAAATAAAAGGTTGCCACCAAGAAACCAAGACTGGTTTTGGTATTCTTGTAAAATGAAAGGAGTGGATATTTTTCAACATATATTAAATTGTATTTCAAAATCAAATTTGTTACTAACGGAATGTGACACATATAGATTCCTACTTTTGACTATATTAAATTCAAACTATGCATTAACTAGATTTGCTTTATACTCAAATTGAATAAAAGGAGGCTTAAATGTCTAAGATAAAAAATACTTAAAAATAGAAGATACAATAATCTATTTATAAGATAGATTTTGATGTAAATGGTAACGTTATCTTAGAAAGTGTCATGAATCTACGAATGGTATAAAGATACATGTATCACAAAATATTATACAATGCAGAAGAAAAAAGACATAATGAATTGCAAAAAAATACAATAATAATAAAAAAAAACAATGTCAAAAAAAAAAATTTAAAAACACACAATGATCAAAACAAAAATTTTAAAATCTAAAAGCTAAAAATCCAACAACGAAAACATAAAATCTAAGATTGTAGAATTCGACAAGATAGTTCCAATGCGCTAGAATAAGTTCAATTAGAGTTTGTAATAGATATTATCACCTTATGTTACTTTTTATGTTTTTTTTACAAATAAAGTTATATTTTGTTTCATACATGCGATTACAGTACGTATGATCAATATAATTCAAGGACTTTCGTAAACTTTTTCACTTAATTATAAAACATTTCGGTTCATCCTCAAAATTATATATGTGAACTGTTTTCTTTGACCTTTTGTATTCATATTTATTGGTCAAACAGTTGACCGTTGATTAGTCAAATACCATAGAATAGTACTTGTGGTCTTAAACGGAAAACAAATTAGCCCAACTAACATTAAATTCCACTAGACCAAGAGTAGAACTATTTATATAAACTTGAGTAATTAGGTATTACTATTATGTAGTATATTTTAAAAGAAAATGCCCATTTTTATGTTTCTTTATCTTGTGCTTCATTTGGTTTTTTTTCTTTTTTTTAAAGACCGCATTTTATGATAATAGAAATATACTATAAAACCCAAAAAAAATATAGAACAAAAATAGAAAAGATACCCCCCTCCCCCACCCATTGGTTAAACCACCAACATTTGTACGTTGGTTCGGTTACGAGCTAATGATCTAAACATAAATAGAACGTTCGGCTTTAAGCCAACCATACAAACATTTAATGATTACCTTCTTTTATAGGCCGACGAATTTTCAATTCTGACCCGTTTGATTGGACCAGTAAACCGTTGTTGTCAGTTTTTACAAAAAATATTCAACAAATCACTTTTTACTAAAGAAATAAAGTAAAAACCATAAATATAAAATTTTCATTCAAACACCATCTTTCATTACAAGAAAATTACACAATAGTGCAAGTTAACATTACATTACCTATCAAAAAAAAATTAAAAAACAAAAAAATAGAATAAAAACATAATTTTCCTAACTCTAGAATTCTAGAACATTCAAACTAACTTAACTAATTTCTCATCTTCTTAATGGGTTTGTTGTCAAACACAACATCAAGAAGAACAGTGCTCTTACATTTAGGACACTTTGGGTACTCTCCAGCCAGCATAACATACATCAAACACCTTGGGCACCCAACCAACATCATCGACGTCGTCTCCGGGCTGCTTGAGTACCTTAGCTCCCCACTCTCATCCTCATCTTGCTCCATTGACACACATGAGTTGGTTGGGGAAACAGACCGGTTTGGTGATTCAGTCACAGGCCAACGAGTTCTCGGTGGAGACAAGTTGAGTTTCAGCTCTAGCTTCACTCCATCACTTCTTCTGCTCATTTTTCTAGCTTAATTATTCTTGACCCTTTCAACTTCCTGAACATAACACATGAAATATGTTAAAAAAAAAGGTTACACTTTGATTAAAATATATATATATGATCATGATAACCCAAGATCATATAACACATGTGTTACCTTAAATTTGATAGCTTCTGTCAGGTGGTTAGCAATACCAGAAGTGAGTTGGGTTTGATGTTTGCAGGGTTGTGAGGCCATTTATAGGAGCAGAATGGGGGGGGGGGGGGGGGGGGGGGGGTATGTAAGATGTAAATAGGGGCGGATAAGTAATAAATGATGAAAAAGATACCAAGAAGGGTATATAGTAAAGGAAATAAATTCTTCATTTTTAAGGCATTTGTCATTCATTTAATAATTCTTGGTGTGTAATTATAACTTTCATGTGTCAAATTAATTTCTAGTAGGCTTAACTTTTGGTACTAGTGATGAAGTATTTGGTTTTGCTTCTAGATGAACCGAATACAAGTATGAATTGAGCCACATGTGGCAAGTGGAGTCAATATTAAAAAAATAAAAATTGAATTGACTACCTAAATACCAACCAAATTGACTTTCTAAATAAATTAATTAAAGAGTTAACTGTCATTTATGTCTCTGTAGTTCGTCTACTTTTGCTATTTCAAACAAAGTTTTAAAATTGTATCATTTTCCTTCTTAACATTCTCGAAACGTGGCATCTCAGTCCAAAAATTAACCCCAGCTAAAAAAGCTTTTAACTCAGTTAACTCAGAGACGAAAATGGTATTTTACTCTAGATTTTTTAAGCTTTTTCTTTAATTATTATTATTATTATTATTATTATTATTATTATTATTATTATTATTATTATTATTATTATTATAGTAGGGGGCCATATCGCACTCCGTGCAGTCTCACTAGTTGCATTATCAATCACTTCTTCATGCCACTTCACACGATACTCAGTGGTCTTCATGTTAGGAAATCCATACTTTACTTCACGATCTAAACGTCTGTAGAAACTACATCCTCTTTGATCACCATCAAGATTGATAAATAGAGCATTATTCAAATATCATAAATCAACTAGTGTCCACGATTCAAAATCAGATTGTATAATAACAATGATACAAAGAAGATTTTAAAAAATAAAAAAATCTACAGTAAAATGCCATTTTCGTCCCTGACTAACTAAATCTTTTAACTGTGATTAGTTTTCCGGACTGAAATAACACGATTTGAGAATGTCAGGGAGGAAAATGGTATGAATTTGAAATTTGGTTTGAAATAGAAAAAGTGGACAAACCATAAGGACGTAAATGACACTTAACTCTTACCTAAATTACAAATACACACACTTTCACATTATAAAATATAAATAAAAAATTATTAAAATCGAGGAAAAACCATATGTATGATCCTGGTGATGGAATTAGGTCTAACAATTGGGACAAACAACCTATAGAAAATGTTGATAAAAGCACGACTCCACTCAATTTGATCGTGTAAAGAAAGTGGATCAACATGATTCAAGAGGAGAAAGAATGGAAAATTGAGCAAAATATTATTGTAGACGGGCAAGATGAATGATGATTCAATGGTTGCTTCATTGCTTGACGAGGTTCGATTAATCTTCTCTACTTTCTTCGTTGGGCGATTGGTTAGAATTGCAAAACAAAAGGGGCTAATCCCCCCCCCCCAAAAAAAAAAAAAAAAAAAAAAACCCACCGAACGACATAAAGAGAGTAATTGAATTCTATATTGTACGACCACCTATCGCATGTCTGTTTTCCTATAACATCGAAATCTTACAGAATCTTGAAAACTAAAACAGAAAATACCAAACGTTATTTAACTACTAACGGTTATAATAAAAACCTAACTTTTTGTCACCAAGAATCCCTATCATTAGCTATAGCTACCAATAAACATGGATGCTAGTACAATGTACAACTATTTATGCCAAACGTACAACCATTTACAACCACATCCTTTGGCATCAAGCATTAATTTATAGCTACCAACAAACATGCTCATATTAAAGCTCTAGCTAATTGCTTTAAATCCAAAACTAAATTCCTAACGATCCCAACCACATTCTATTAAACATTCAATTTCAATTATATATGATAGGCATGGAGTTATTAAATTTATACTGTTTTTTTTATAATTTTAAATTAATATCTATCCTTTTACTGTAATATATTAGTTTTTTTTTCATTCATTTAACTAAGAGAAATGTAAATTATAAAATTAAATTTATATAAAAAAATTTAATGGTGATTCGATAACATGTTACGGGTGATATTTTTTATTACGTTTTTTTTAAAACCGCACATTCATAAAGAAAAAAGACTAACAAGCCACTAGCACATCACTACAACAACAAAGGAAATAAACATTATCATGTTACAAACTTTTTTTTATTTAGACCAGTCAAGGGAAACCGATTTAGCTCCTTGGGAAATTCATAAATAACCTAAGGGTATACGGGGTAGTCGCGGCAAGGGATGCGGCAAGTCCCTTTGCCACTCGGCTACACCAGCGCCACACTGTTTTGCCGCGGGGGGGGGGGGGTAATGATATCGGGGAATGGTTGCCGCTTGGGGGAAACAAAAATTTGACCGTTGAAGTTGCCTCTAAACGGCTTTATAGCCATTATTTAATAAAAAAGGTTTTTTTTTATAAATCTTTTATAACCCACACTCATTTTAAACAAATCACACCAACTCACATCTGTCCAACCCCGACCCGCAGCGGAAAAGGTGATCGGGCATGATTGGGTTTTCATCAAAGCTCATGACATTATATATAATGTTTCATATTTATTATTACAATTTTAAAGAAGATCATACAATCAAATCATACAAGTACAATATGTTCTATACATCTTTCTAGACTTCATTATTTTTCTTCTAAGGCACTTTCCTATGTGTTCCTTGCTTCATCCTGTCCACCTGTATTATGTGTAAAAATTGTTTTTGGATCAACAAAAGTTGGCGAGTGAATCCTATGAAACATTTAAACGTGTTTATTGAATTGATTATAAAATAAAGTGCATAACCACATATGAGTAAATGTAGATGAAATTTATTCACAAAACACATAATATTAAATATTGCACCACATACAACAATTGATTGTTTTGAGGCACGCGTTGTTCAACGTCTCCCACGAGGAACTGATGGGCCTAATGAATGAGTTTTGAGGCACGCGTTGTTCTACGAACTGATGGGCCTAAAGAATGAGTTTTAAGGCACGCTTGTTAACTCGTCTCCCACGAGGAACTGATGGGCCTAACAAATAATTTGCATACAACTTGACAAATGTAATACATAACAACAAACAATATTACATTCTAAGTTTAGATCATAATATGGTTTAGCACGAGTTTGAATAAGCGAATTAGTTTAAGCGACACATGATACACCCCAAAACATGAATAAAAGGGGAATTTGTAAGAATTCACTCACAGGGGGTGCGTTTCTTGGATTGATGATGAATGCGCACGAATTCGGATTTAATCGGCAAGGGAACTAACCTAAATAATAACATAATAGTTCGATAAATAAATAAACTTTTATTTGAGATTAATATTTTTAATTAGTATTCTTAATGGGATTGTGTTAGTGTTTATTTTTGTGAGTTCAAGGAAATTTTCTAACTTTAAAAATATTATTTTAAGTATTTTTAATTGATTTTTAAATAAAATAAATAAATAAAAGAAAATAAAAATTTTTGACTTTTTGACCAGTTGACCGTTTGACCAGTTGACCGTTGACTTTGAGTGTTGACCGGTTTCGGTCGTGTGTATGTATGCGCTGGGTGAGGCTCGAACCCGAGACCTCCGTACGCGTGCACGCAGCCCTACCAACTGAGCTACGTGTCTAACTCGAAATATTTCTGTTTTTAATTATATTTTTACACTATTTAGTTTAATCAGAATTTATTCATTTTAAAAAGGTATTAATTATATCGAACCGGTGCATTATAACAGGTCTCGAATCCGGGACCTGTGATTCAACGTTGCACACAGTCCACGCTGGACTGTGTGTCTACCTGGTTAATATTCTGGTTTTTATTATACTTAACATCTTTCAGTGAGTTAACCGGTTCGGTTTTAAAAAAGAGCATTTTTATTTCAGAGAGTGAGGTTGGGTCAGGGATCGAACTCGAGACGTGTGATAGTTGTTTGCACACAGTCCACCGCTGGACTGTGTGTCTAACCCGGTTATATATCTTGTTTTAATTATACTTATACATTAGTTCGACTTCATCTTCTTCATTCAAAAACACAGACAACGATTATTCAACTGTTCTTGTTATATTCGATTAACGAACTTATAAGTGATTGAAATGTGATGAAATAAATGTACCGAACAGATGTCTTTCTCAGAACTCCGGCTAGGATCGTCGGCTTTGTTTCGTGAACTCCGTCTGATCGGATAAATTAACAGTTTTGATCGGTTAGTTGTGAAATTGAATTACTAAACAATGATTATCAGAAGGTTTAGATGATTATACCGATTCACAGCGTGATTTTGGAAATTCCAATGATTTTCCGGCGAGTACAGAATATCCGGAAACGTCGTCTGGGATTGATTCTGGGTGATTGATTGATGTTAGTAATAGTCTAACAATGGATTGAAACCGAAAGAGTCGAGATATTTACCGTTTTGATGTGAGTCTCGGTTTTCCGGCGAAAGTCCGGTGATTGCAGATTATCTCCGGCGAGTGAAATTGATTCGAGAAATGGTACGATTTTGAGCGAAATGATTACCAGAGGCTTGGGTGTGCATTTATAGGGAAGAATCGCGATGAATTGGGTCTGATTTCAGTCTTGATTCGTTGGTCAGCTTTTCTCCGGCGGTTATGACTGATGTCGCGGGATTAGGCATCGGTTATAACCGACGTTGATGTTAATACATCCGTTAAGTCAATAGAAACCGTCAATGATTGCCGATATCGTCGGGATTTCCGGCAAGAGTGATTTGGGCGCGCTGAGTGACTGAATTCGACTTCGAGTTTTATTATAAATGTTATTTGTTTCACTGGATAGCACAAGTGAGTCAAGTGGCGGAGTGGTTAAATGTTTGTGTGTTAAGACTTCCGGCTGACCCGGGTTCGAAACCCGGCAGCCGGTTTTCTTTTTTATTTATTTTATTTTCACTTTTTAATAATTATAGTTTTTAAATTCTAAATTGTTTATTAATTATGTATTGTTTAAAATTAAAATAACTCATAAATACGCAACGAAAATTTTAACTGGATGTTCGGTTAATAAACGAAGCGGGTTTGGTTAACCCGGTTTTTTACGGATGTTACAACATCCGCATTTCTTCAAATTTATATCTCTACCTCTATTTTATTTAAAAATGATGGAAGAAATATCTATTTTATTCATACCCGATAGCAGTGATTATTCCGATGGTAGCATAAGTTTTTTTCCAAAAAACTCATCGATATAGCCGAATTACAAGACACGGGCACATCTAGCCGAAGATGAAGATACGCATTGGAGACTAAAACATGATCTCGTTGAGCATCTCGGAAGAATGGATTTACCCCACCTATTGGTGGAATCCGACGAAGAGTAGTTAATTTAGTTAGTTATTTAATTAATGTATTTTTTAATTTAATGTAATGGTTTTATTTAATTTATTGTACTTTTATTAATTAAGTTTTTTTTTAAATAGTTTGCCTAATCTAATTTTAGGCATGCACCCCTTATGTTTTTAGACAATAGGCAAGAATGAGAGGGGAAATGACGTGGCACAATATGATTGGATGAGGGGAAAGTTTGCCTAATATAGTAATATCATTAGGCATGCACCCCTTAGATCCTAATGCCCTAATCTCACCAAGGATTTTACCGATGTTTACCGGCTAACACTTAAAAATATGTTTATTTCAAGCTCGCGATAACACAAATACCCAATCACGATCAAGGTCTAGTCAATTTTTTCTTCCAATCGTTCCCTTGGACATGCTTGTGCAGCTCGAAGATGTCGTGTAGTGAGAAAGCAAAGATACGGGGAGTCCTTTAAGGTATGGGGCATTACGTGATATGAAATGTTTAAAATTATTAATATATAAAGGGTCGATTAAGATTGTATTTTGTTGATAAATAGTACATGCTCGTGCGCATTGCTGCGCTAAATCACTAAAAAAGTTATAAGTTTGAAACACTACAAAGTTGTGCGTTGTGACGGCGACCCTGGCTTGGTTAAGCGGATAAAGAGAAACATATGAAGTTGCGGCGGCTTGACTCCAAAAATGAAAACATGAGAAAAAAACATGGAAAAAAACATGTCACAACGGTACGAATAAGTATATGGCAAAAGGTTTATTCGAAATGTATAGAACGATACACAAAAGAAAATTATATGGAAAAGTAAAGAAAACATACCATGTTGTAAGGGTTGTTCGAATGTGTTAAGAAAAAAAACTAATTTAAAATAAACCAAATAAAGTCGCATAAAGTTAAAAAGATTAAACCCAATATATTACAAAACAATTTTAAAAAATCAATTTTATAAAATAAAGTTGAATTGTTATAATAATATAATATAATACATCATTGGAAAATCAAAAAAATGTTACTATATAGAAAATATTAAAATTGAAATACATGACATTATACAGAATTGTATATACACATTTAATGGGTGAGGTAATGTCCTAATTACTTTTATTTTCTGAAAACAAAAAAAAATTACACAAAATTCTAAATTTAATTGTAGGCCAAGCAATAGAATATGAAACACTATTCACAATTGTAAATGTTGTATTTACAATACAATTGATTATTGAAGATAATTAAATATATTATTATTAGTACATAGATACATAATTTTTTTTATTTCTCACTATATATACTAAACATAATATCATTTTATTTAACTAAATCTTATACCAATTACAATGTTTACAACATGATATTTATTAGTTTTAGTTATTTATTCTATTAATCATTTATTTATATATCTGCTTATTTATCTGTTTATTTAGTTGTTATAATACCTCAACTGTCAGTTTAGATTTCAATAATGTTATTAGCCACCATAACCTAATAAAGATAGCAATATGTAGACTATAATCTCAAACACATGTTGACTATAAGTTTTTTTAGTTAGCAAACTTAATGCACAAATTAACTACCAACTACTAATATAATTGCATACATTAACAATACATTTTTGCGAGCACCAACTTTTAGCATGTATTCAAGTATTCAACTTGAACAAGAAATCCAGCGATATTAAACCCAAAGTTGTATTAGTTAATAGAGAACCGCAGCCTAGTGGTGAGCAGAAAACCGAAATAACGGATAAAAAACCGACGGTTTGGTTTTCGGATTTTTAATAACTGAGAATTTTGGTTCGGTTTTCGGATAACCATTTTCAATAACTGAAAAATATCCGAACCGAATCGATATGTAATAATAGTAGACCAAATCCATATATTTTTATGTATAGATTTAAGTTCTTTAAGCGTTTAACCCATGTTAGTAAGAATTATTAATTTTATTTTTGATTGTTAAATATTTCTAATAAGAAAATTAACATGTTTATTTATCATTGCAATGATTTATCAATTGCTTACAAAAAATAAGAAAATTTAACATAAGTATTAAATGATTTTCAAAGTATTATAAAATAAGCATCCTAATAAAAACTTTGGTGGGACATTAAATTAATTAAAATGTTAGGTTTATGTGAACAACATTAATTAAAGTGACTAAATATATTAACTTCAATGTAAAAATTTAAGAAAAATTCTTAAACTTTGAATTATACTTTTTATTTTTGAATCTTACGTAATTTGTTTCGAAAACTGAACCAAACCGTTGCTAAAACCGAAAAAACAGAAATCGAGCGGTTTTCAAAAACCGAAAACCGAACTTTCGGTTACAGTTTCAATTTTACCCAAAAACGAACCAAACTGAATCGTGCACATCCCGCAGCAACCTGTAAAAACTGTAAAAAAAGGATTATGCCAAGAAAGTTGGGGAAAATGTGTATCCACGAATTAAATTATACACGTTCACTATAAACAAAGTTTATATAAACACTTGTAGATATTAATCTTACCATAAATAAGAAGGAAATTATCTGTTTTAGATTTTTTTATATAAATTTATTATACATAATAAATGTGTCACACACCCTGTAACTTTGGAAAGCAAATGCTCCTATCTTTTCAAGTATTCACTGTGCAAAACAAAAAAGTGGCAAAGTTACTGGCATCTAATAATAGAGGTAGTTGTTTCATATTTCATTTTTTTATAATGGATAAAAAAGGGTTGTTGTAAACATTAAATTGTAGTTATACTTTGTTTTCGTTGTTCTAGAACGAGTGGATGCCTTGCCCGTGTTGCGGGACGTACGCCAAATATTTATCAACTAATTAAAAAAAATACTATAATAGATTCGCTGGGAAAGAAAAGACAAAAAACAAAAACAATGACAAAACTGTAATTTGTCAGGTCAATAAGTTGAAAGTTGGAAGTGCTGGTGTACAAATCGAAAGTTGGGAGTGTTATCAGCTACTTAGTGAAAATTTTAGTTATTTAAATCCGATATCCCAAAAATATATAACTAATTAGAAACTAAATTATGTTTGGTGTAGATTTGCAACCAAAAAGATGTCTGTTCATACCTTGTGTGAGCTGTTAAAAAAATAATATTAAGCACGAATAAACAATATATGAACCATGAATTAGTAAAAAAATCAACAAATTGGAAGAGCAAAATATCTTGGTGATTAAACATCATCAAACTATTATGGTTAATTGGGTTTTACTTAAGAATCAAAGAAGAAATCTAAATAAATAATGATACGAGTTAGGGCTCAAAAGACGTGGATTACACACTCGTTCAAGACTATTCTGATTTCAGACACTTATTATGAACCTTAAGAGTTACAAGGGTGAAGCTCCCATAGATCATGGGGTTCCAAGGGGGTGTCACTACCTTAGGAGGGTTCGGGGCAACACCAATGTGGTGTCCAAGAAGCATAGCGGAGGGGGTCACGTATTAGTAGTAGGGGTGTGAATTTCTGACACGACACGAACCTAACACGAAATTCCGGGTTTAGGTTTAGTCTAAACGGGTTCGGGTCAATTTCAGGTTGAACCCGCAAACCCGTTTAGGTTAACAGGTCGGGTTCTGGGTCAACCAGTTGGGTTGGCGGGTTGACCCGTTTAACACATTTATATTATATTATATTTTTTTACAATATATTTTATATCATAAATTAAATGAGGTACGTATTTTATGCCATAATTATAATTTAAAAAGAGATGTTAACATAAGATTTTATAATTTAAATATAATTGTGTTTATATATACTTTTGAATCTTTTAAGTAAATTTTAATTTTATATATTAATTTCAGAAAAAAAATAAAACAACTCGGGTTGAACGGGTCGTGTTCGGGTCAACCCACAAAACTTCGGGTCGTGTTCGGGTTCATATGTATGATACAATTTTCGGGTTCGGATCGGGTCGAACCCGCCAACACGACCCGTTTAGCACCCCTAATTAGTAGTAAGTTGCGATTGGATATGCGTTGCAAATAAGACCAGCAACAACTTGTCTCATCAGTGGCAAGTAGGCCAACCGGAAAGATTAATAGTACTTGAGTTACGTCTAATCGGGTCATCCTTCTAATATAACTGAAAAACTGTTGACAACTATAAGTGTTTGGTACGATGTTTTAATCGCCAACCACTATCCATAACCTTTGATGCTTCGCATAGCATAAAACTATAAGGAAAATATAAATATTTGGTACGATGTTTTCATAACATAAATAAATATTTGTTATTGTTTTTCTTTGTGAATAATCTCATTGAAATTTCGAGAGCACCATCGAAATTTTGAAACTTACAAATAATTGAAAGATTAGTCCAATCATAGATGTTAATCGTTTCAAACCGGTGGTAAAATGTTCAAAAGTATTCGGTCAAGAGTGTTTATGCAGCTGATTTGATTTTCTACCTAAAGAGACCAAAAAAGCCCATGGCTTCATAGCCTAGTGGCATCTTGGGTGGGATAAAGTTTTGAGATTAATAGGTTTTGGGTTCGATTCTCACAAGGGTGTTTTCCCATATTTATTGGATTTGCTCCTAAATTTATGTAAAGACATTATGCCAACTGGAGATTGATATAATCGGATGGTTTTTTCTGGTGACATGATGATACTCTAGTGGTCCATCAGTGATCTAAAATTGTCGTTTAAAAAAAGAGACAAAAAAAAAAAAAACCACACAAGAATAAAGTTCTTAAATGCAACATGCAGCCATTTCTCCTCTGTTTCTAAAAGAACAAATAAAGTAAAAAGTAACGGATAATGTCCACATATGAATTAGTCAATCCAATCTAGCGGTGGTAATGGAGAGAGCAATTTAATTAAGAATATAAGGTTAATGTCCAATGAATTTTAGGGTAATGTTACTGGTTTGGGTAAAGAATTTAAAATTCGATTAGTATACGTTTGTTCTAAAACCAGTCTAAATCTCGACGGTTTTATCGAGGTAATGGGTATATGTGGTTCGCGTAAACCAGTGTTAATTAAAAAAGTTACCGTTGAGTTACCGACCAAAACGTCATGATAGAAAAAACCGTAATTTAGGTTTATGCGAAATAAATACCATGATATATGACCGAATAGACCGGAGTGCGTTCATGAATAGTAGATTTTGAATAAATTCAATGAAGGAAATCACATAGTGATGATGTTTACTAGGAAACTAGCAATTATACAATGAAAACGACACTAATAAGAGCTTGAATCAGATTCAGACTTTTATGTGATTATGAAAGTAATTCGCTTATTTAGAAGGTAGGGAGATGCGTACCAAATCATGTTTATTCATGAATAAAGCTTTTCCAAGATCTCAAAATTATTCATGTTTAGTATCACTTTGAATTACTTAGTAAAAAAGATAAGAATAGGAAGGGTTAGTAGAGATAAGAAAGGTTCGGGGACGAAACCTTCTATAAGGGTAGACTGTGAAGTCCAAAACTCGAATGTTTATATTCGCATATGTTTTCATATGATATAACATGAAATAGATGACGAGGCTTTTACTAGTTAAATTATTAGTAAACAAGTAAGGATGAATTAGTGACAATTGTGAGGATGTGACAAACTAGAGGACTAAACTTAGAAAATTGAGTTGAAGTTGATAAAAAAAGAAAGTTCAGGAGTTTGTGTGTATGTTATGTGTGTGTCGACTCTACATGAGAGAAGAAGAGAAGGATGCTCAACTTGATGCATTTTGTTTAAATTAAAAGGGAAATTCAGCTCAAATCTAATTTTGTGTAGAAGTTAATTTGATGATTTGTGTGAAGTGGTTTATGATCAATCCACGAATTTGTATTAAATTAAGCATGAATATGTGTTAGAATCACCATACGGAACATGTGTTATGTAATTTTTTGATTAATTAGGTGTTTGGAGGTGAAACCCTCCTTTGGTGGTGAAGATGGCGACATGGGTGTTTCACCCATGTCAAATCTTTGATCAATTCTTGATATACTATGTTGAATATGATGCATACTTGTTATGTAGTTTGAGTATGGTATGGAATTTGTTTGATGTTTACTTGTGTAATGAATGAAAGTGATAAGTAATGAGAAGAGTATGAAATATTTGTACAATATGCTTAGAAACTAGTACGCACACTAAGTGTTTGATGAAATATCTAAATGGCAATGATATGTGAAATTGTATGCAAGTAATAGGTAATTATATATATAATGTAATTATGATCTATTTGATAGTAAAATATCATGAGGAATACGTTCTTGATGAATTTCATGTGAGAACGTAGTTAATGTGTGATTGAGTAGAAGTATGTTTTAGGAATTTGCGCCAAATGCTTAAGTGATGAAATACACACCATGCGAATTGTGATTAAGAAGTAAATGTGAATCATTTGAGAATCCTAGAAAAGGGTAAATTTGGAATGATGTCGGATTAGCTAAGTACGAGTTATAGTGTTAGTTACGAAGATGTAAAAATGCTAGTGTGGATGGATGGATGGATCATGTATGCGTATATGTATGTAAATTGGTGATCATGTAGTTGAATATGTCATACAATATGAGTATTAAATGCGTGTAATACCATGGTCTACCATATTAAGAGGAATTCATGTTCATAGGTTGAGAGTGTGTAAGTAAGATAGTTGACTTTCTGTGTAACAGCCCAGCGTAACCATATCATGATATTGTCCGCTTTGGCAGCCAGCACGCCCTCAGCGCCCGCCCCTCACGACTTTAAAACGCGTCATGATGGTGAAGGTATCCAGCCCCTTATAAGGAAGCCGTTGTTCCCTTTCACAACCGATGTGGGATATCACATTCTGAAAGTCAACAATCTATAAAAATCATGGATAGGCTTTCAGACACAATTGTAAGTATAGAAATCATGTGTTATGTACTAGATGATTTATTTGTTATATATGATGATAATTGAATTGCGTGGATTTGGAACAAGGTGACTATTCGTATGTGACTTATGTATGCGGTGATTGACTAATGAAGGTCAAGCAATGTATGAATGGACAGAAATGAATATTTGTATGTATGATCATATATACTAACCATGTTATGAACGTGATGACATGTAAGGACGAGAATCTTGTCAAGTGACTCAAGCGCGAATGGCTAACGGGTTAAAGGAGGCAAGGTAATAAGCATGATTTACGACGCTTAAGGTAAGTGAATTCCGAAACTCACTTCTTAGTATATAAATGAAGTTTGATGTATGAATGTTAGGAGTCATGTAGGAATGGTTGTGAAATGTAAGTAAATGTGTAAGGAATGTTGTAGTAGGTTGATTATAGTTCAAAAGTAACGGAAAATGTTTGGTGAGATCAAACAGGTCAAAACATGGAGAGTAACATGGTTAGATGTAGTAGTTAGTTTGATCTTATGGTTTAGTGTTAAAAGGATATGGGGAACGGGTTAGGATAGGTACGAAATGAATTGGGAATTTGAATAATGATTATTTCACGTATTAGAACTCCTGGGACACACGGTGAGCGAGTAGAAAGAACAAACCAAGAAATTCAGCGTCGGCTCAGCAGGCCTGGTCGTAAGGTACGACACATTGCCGTAGCTTACGGCAAGTACCTGCTGTTTTCAAATGGTTGCCTGGCCATAAGCTACGGCAACCCAGCCGTAGCTTATGGTGGGTTTCGCTCACTGATTCCTTTTCATGTCCGGTTAATCCCTAGTTCCACCTCGGTATACCGTAAGGTGTTCGAAAGGCTCCTTGTACTCCATTAGACTTGTATAACGCGTGTCCATGTAAAAGTATAAATTTAATGGATTTAAATCCGAACGAAAACACGCATCAAGGTGCGAAAGAGAATGTAAATGGTAGATGGGTACGCCTTGGGAAACGAATAATGATCGTGGATTCATATGTGTGGGTTGTATATAGTTATGTGATTAAAACTTGAATGAACAAGCGAGATTGAATATGTTTATATATGTGTTTGAATGAACTGGATTATGTACAATGATGAGTATTTGGATTTATGGTAGATATATGTAGGATGAATTCGTATGTGTATTGTAGTCCAATAAAAGTCTACCAACGGTAGGTGCTTCTGTAAAGACATTGTGTTTCAATATGTTGAGATTTCGGGATCGATAACCGTGTTATTATTATTGAGAACGCAATGAAAAGTGTAGGTATGATAACGTTGTGACCAAGTGAGTCGATGCCGGAAAGTAATAGTTTAGAAGGATGATCGAACGAGATATTTTGCGTTGTTAGAATGAAATATGGTCTTTTAGCCAAATATTTATAATATATGTATGATGTTGCCATTTAATAATGTGTCGGTTGTTTATGGTGACCGCAGGTTACACGAATCATTATTATTTATCCCAAAGGAGAAATAGGCGAAGTTCGAGTTATAGAACGGGAATTGTACGGGAGAGTGGTCACTTGTTGTATTCACATGATATATTTGGTACATTAATTAAAGATGAATGATATATTTATTTTAAATGACTCGTTTTAAATGGCCTTAAAGTATGTTAGAACATTTAACAAGGAAGGAATTTTAATAGTTCGTATTTTTCGCTACGTCTTTCCAGTTTAAACGTGTTAGGTGTAATAGATCAGAGTGAGTCTGGCCATTGCATGTAGGGGTGTTCAAAAAACTCGTGGCTCGCAGCTCGATCGAAAAAAGTCCGAAAAAGCCCGAAAAAAGCTTGGCTCGAAATTAGCTTGGTTGTAAACAAGCCAGCTCGGCTCGGTTTGTAAACGAGCTGAGCTCGAGCTTGACCTGGCTCGACTAGTAAGCTAGCTCGATAAGGTTTACATCCTTCATTTTTTTATCCCACATCGCTTAGAAGACAAAAACTAAGGGAGTATCTCCCGTATAAAAGAATGTAAAGACAATGTACAAAGTGAGCTAACTATTTATACTTGCATATTTAGGTATGTGGTTAAATTAAATTGCAATTATGACCCTTAGTTTATGAAGAGATTCATTTTTAAGGCTTTTTAAGTAGTAAATTTTGCGGTTCTTTGTTAGTTCGAACTAGATCGAGCTGATCCGAGCTAGCTTGAATTTTAATCGAGTCGAGCTCGAGCCTCAAATCTCAGCTCGATTTGAAATTCGAGCTCGAGCCGAGCCAGCCCGAATTGAGTTCGAGCCGAGCTCGTACTCGATTCAACTCGGCTCATTTACAATCCTAATCGCAAGCATAGGTCGTCAAAGAGGCGGTGGTAATCCGTCGGTCTTAGAGAGAGAGAGAGAGAGTGGAAACTTCCTGGTGAGTCAAAACCCACTAAAACCACCACTTAAATACCCGCTAAAAACAACTCACAAAGTTAAAGTTAAAAACCTAAGATGCACACTAAAGCCTTAACGTGTAAGGTACAACCAGTAGAAGCATAAATATGTTGGAAACTGATAATATATAAATGTTTGACAATAGATTTTAAGTAAATCTAATATTTTATAGAATAGTAACTTCTTTGTCTTGTAGTGGTTTCGCCTTTTCTAATTTTGTTTTTTTTGGCTAATCTTGATGGGGTGAACCGGATAATATCGTTATAGGTATTCATTTCTATGGTTTTCGTTGGACGTAAATCATGTGTCAAAATCTTCTTGATTGTTATACTGAGTGCTAATATCGTACCAGTGCTGTAATTAAACAAACCAATGTCGAGTGAAAGCCCACTAATTTTTTTTGTTTTTTAAGATCCCAGATATATCCTAGCTATATAAAAACGTGTTGGCATTTGGATTTAATTTTCCTTGAATTGCTATAGCGAGTGCCGGTATTGTAACGAACCAAACCGTTAACGACCGAGTTCTAGTACCGTTACATCCCGAACTAATACCGACCAAATTCTCGCCGCAAAGCACAAGGAAATACCACTAGTTACAACTTAATAAATTTAGTTGCCAGTCAACAAAAATATATGTTGAAGACGTTTAATACATAATTATTTTAAGAATACATAATTTATTGAAGTAAGAGTTAAAGATAGTTTGATTTCTTTTGTAGACAAATAGACATTCAAAAAATAAAGAGAGTGGTAAAAAAGTTATAAGTTAATAAACACTTCTAACAAAAAACACTTTTGGAATTAAATAAGTAATCCCAAGCGCTCTCGAATTCTTAGACTTCCGACCAATGTTTATTACACTATTATTATGTGTCAAATCATCACAATGGAATATAAACGGAATGAATTTGCGAGGTATGTTAGGTTTTGTAAGACCACTCGTAACCTCCTCACGCCCTGTGAGGTGGCATTTCTCCGGCGTGAAGTGACGATTCACCGCCCTTCACCACCAAAGGGAAAGTAAGGATCAGTTGTTTAGGTTTGATTTTCCGGCTGGCGTGGTCGGATTTTTGGCCGACGAACTTCCAATCGGGAGTGTGAAGAAGACAAGGCAACAAGGATTTTCGTAAGGAGTTTTAAGTTGAATTATAACCTAAATTTATAAATTCTACTTTCTTTAGTTGTTTTAAATGTTATTTTTTTGGTTCTTTTTACATTAATTAATTTCATTTACTTTTATTGTTTTAATTTAGTTTATATTAAAAATAAAAAATAGATAAATGGGTTAAAAAAATGATTGGGGGAGTGAAAACTAGCAAAACCATTAACATGGTGTCATGAAAAAAAAGTAAGTGAAAATGGTATGATGAAATGTTAATATGACAAATATATATGACGTAACAATGAAAAAAACAACCATATCACTATTAATGCACATGCACATGTACTAACTCAAATATATGGCCCACTTCTAGTAGCCTCCTGATTGAAGTTTTAAGAATCCAAAATGCATTTCGTTCGACCATCTTTTATGCTTGGTAAAATGCTATAAACGAATGTGATTCCAAATTGGCGATTTCTCTCTCTCTCTCCCCCTCTTGCCTCTTTAGAAATCAATCCTCCTTGGGTCACTGGCTACTATCATGGTGTTTTTCTTGCCAAAACAATCCAAAACATAATGCCTATATGTCAATTCTTATGACTTTTTACACTTCTCACGAAAAATATTTTTTTTACAAGATCCTAAGACAATATATATATATTATTTATGTAGACGCATTAAAGTAACGGGCAACTTGTAACACTAACACTAGTGAAAGAAGCTAAAAGTTGAAAACTAAAAACTGTTAAACTCATTAACTACTCTATGCTAAACTTCTATAACTTGCCTCGTTAAGTGGAACGTTCACAACGACATGAACCTTGGACCAAAGAGTAGAGACAAAGCTTGAGATGCTTGTAAGAGAATAAACTCAAGTCATTTGATGAAGTGCTTTTTTTTTGTATGCTTGATAGGTTTAGAGAAGAATATGTTTATAGAGAAGAAGAAAGGGGATGAAACAAAACAAAATATGAATTTAATTTTTTATACAGTGTACTTGGTCTTTGAGTATTAGAAAAGAACAAAAAGTATGTAGAGACTTTAACTCTAATGGTTTTGCCATTTAGACCCAATCCCACACCCTATTATAGAAAATATTAATGATACAAATAACAACAACAACAATCTATTGCAAGATTATGCATAAATGTCGCACCGTTGAAGGGAACACATATGCGATGACCTTGAACAGGGGTGAGCATAGTTTGACCATAACTAGAACTAACCGACAATCGTCCAGAACCATAACCAAAATCCGACTTTAACCGTGGTTTTGGAAGTGCCATGCCTTTAACTGAGCCATTCGGTTATGGTTATGGCAATGGTATGGAAGTACCAAGCCATTAACCAACCGAACAACATTTTATTCCATCTTCACTTTTCCCGAATATACACAATTACAAATACATATATACACACCTCCATATATTTCTATATACATATATACACATGCATATAGAGATGGATCAAATACAATTAGATCTTTGAACGGCAACTAAACCATTTATAACAAATCAAACCAAACTATAGTCAATTTTTTTGAACGGCAACTAAAATCATTTAATGTTTTGAAACCAAAAAACGTGGCCGATTAATACTTTGAATGGTCAAATCAAGAAAAGGGGGCCATGACAAGCAATTTGCAACTCTTATTTTCAGATAGTAATGATGTGCCAAATTTGCAAAAACATATGATACTTTTCGATGAAAATGTGTACGAGGCCTTGATGTGTGACACAATGCTGTCTTTTCAATATTGTCGCTGAGTTTCATGTTAAAAAATTCTGATATTAAATGCACATAGCAACAGTGGCGGATCCAGGATTTTTTCCAGTGGGTTTATTGTTTTTAGATGCTCCAATTTCATATAACCGAACGTAAAAAATTCGGGCCGGTTCGACGGTTCGGGTCGGGTAATTTCATATAACCGGACATAAAAAATTCTGAGTTGGTGCAATTAAGTGGTGGTTCTTAAATGTGGGATTATCCTGACGTATGTTTAGGAGAATCAAGTTCTGAGCTTTCTTGAATTTTTTTAATCATGAATGACTTTAACAATCATCAAGAATATGAATTAAACAATAGTTTCCTCTGTTTCTACCACTATTTGTTTCAATTGTACATGATCTTTGTGTTGAGGTAACTGAATAAGAATTCTGTGGCAACCTGAAAGAACAAAGCTTACAATACTAATAATCCATTTGCCATGAAGTTTATAAGATACAGACCTAATTCGAGAAGCAAAAATCCAAAAAACAAAAAAAAATAGATGTCTAAATTATGTAAAAGTTGGAACTCATTATGGTTCTAGATGGATGTGGGGGGTAGTTTAAAAAAACCCCATAAAACAAGCCCCAAACAAGATTCAAACTTGAATGTCATGTCTAGAAGGGGAAACCTTACCCATTACGCCACCCAACAGTTTTCATAATGGGTTCATCCTAAATGTTATTTATGGGTTCATCCCTTATTATTTAATAGCATTTCTATTAACAATTTAAAACCGAGTGGGTTATGTGAACCGTTGAACCCACCCTAAATCCACCCCTGCATAGCAATGAGGGGAAGAACTACTATAAAAATATGAAGTTACCTCTGGGTTAAACCGGTCCGAGTTGTGAGCCATCTCGTGGAAGGAGGAATAGTGTAATTTTGATTTATTATTAGAGTTTAGTAATGTTTTGATTATGTATTTGTACTTGGGTGTGGCTAACGTTTCGTTTTTGTTAGCCGTTAAAAAATAATATTAATTTGATTGAACAATATAATATTAATATACACAAGAAGGCTTGTTTAGAGAATCAGACAAGGTCGCTAAACATGAGAAGGCTTGTTTAGAGAATCAACATGTGTTTATTTCATTCGCTTTTGATATATTTGGTTCCCTAGCCCCAGAGGCCGTGGAATTCCTAAACAGGGTCCAAGGGGGTGTGAATAGTAATCTCTCAACCTTTAAGAGTCGTTTCGTCTTTAGTAGGAGCGGTTTTGCAATTCAAAAGTGGGTTGCGGCGCAACTTGTTACCTATTTACCGGCCACTTGTTTGTAATTTGTTACTTTGGCCTTTTAATGAAAATCCTTATTTTCTTTATATAATATAACAAGAAAGTAGGCACAAAGCATACAATAGAGTGCGATCGAGGAAAGAGCATACAATAGAGTGCGATCGAGGAAGGGGCATTGGCACACACGTGATGTAATATTTCCAAGGACCCAAAAAATGTTTGATTCTTTTACACTACATACAGATTTATTTTTAAACTAAAAAGAATCTAACTATTATTTATTTTCCCAACAAATGTAAGTAATGCATGAGCAAGAGATAGTTTTTGAAACCGCATTATAGAGTGATTTCATGTGTTATGCAACAAGAAACATACCAACAAGTCCATTCCGTTAGCTCGAGGTATAGAAACATGAACACGAAGGTATCATGGTTTGCTGGTTATTGTGACAATGTATACCTCCATCGACCTAGTCGGATAAGTGGTTATGTTGTTTTCACGACGAATTTTACAAAATACGCGTCAAAAGATAAAGGTCCTTCTCTGCACATACGAGTGTGGGAATTTTTGAGGAAGGGTTCGAAGTGGGCATTAGTGCCGAACGAGATAGCAATGGAAAAATGTCTAAAACGTCCGAGTCAGGGGAATATAGATAGTGTCGATGGTTCGGATGCGCATTGCTACATTAATATTAATGATGATCCCGAGTTCGATGAGAATGTACCAATTCAAGCACTGTATCTCCCCATCGAGAGGGACAAAAGCAAAAGAAACGACATCATGGTCAAAAAGCCAATCTCCTCAAGAATCCAAAATAGATAAGTTAATGAGTAAGTTCTTCAAATTTCACGATTTACAAGCGAAAAGGTTTCGGTTGAAACAAGAACAAAGCCAAGAAGTGGCCGAGAGGGAAACAAAGAGGCTTCATATGGATACATAAGCATCCGAGAGGGAAGAATTCAAAATATTCACTACTAACATCGACAATCTTCCGACTAGAGAATGAGAAGCGGTGGCAAAGATGAAGGAAAAAATTGCAAAAAAAATAATTTTTAGTTTTGTTTTAAATTATGTAGCTTTTCTTTTAAGTATGCAGTTTTTTTCTAAATAATGAAAAGTTTTATTTTATTTCTTAAACGTTTAACAAAATCCAAATAAATTATTATTATTATTTTTGAACGGCAAATTTGGATCACTGACGGACCACTGGAGTATCATTATGACATAAGCGGAACCAACCGATCATATCCATCTCCAATAGGCATAATACCTATACACCAATTCAGGAGGAAACCCAATAATATGAGAAAATCTCTCTTGTGAGAATCGAACCCAGGACCTATTGGTCAATGAAGTCTTATCTCACCAAAGACCTATTGGTCCCAAATAAATTAATTGTTTAATAAAATAAAGAAAAATGAGGTGATAATCATAAGATGGCTTTGAGAATGGATGAGATGGGAATCTGACGCTAAAATAACACTCAATGGTGAAGGAGAAATGGATGACCATAATGACATTAAATAGTTTTTCTCTCATCTTATTTATTATTATTTTTGACTAATTAATTAGTTATAAATACTATCATCTTTCACACTAAAATTGCAGCTAATACATATCAAAATTTATCCTACATATATTGAAGAGTAAACTGCCATTTTGGTCCCTGATGGTTTGGCCAGTTTTGCCACTTTAGTCCAAATTTCAAACCTTTTGCCATTTTGGTCCCTGTGGTTTCGTTTTTTTTCCATTTTGGTCCAAAAGTTAAATTTGGCCAGATTTATAGAAGAAAAATCTGGTTTTTTTGTCCTTTTCTGAAAGGGTAATTTGGTCATTTTAAGCATCAAAACACCTCTCTCTCTATAAAAGTCTCTGCACTCTCTCTCTAAAACACACCTCTGACTCTCTCTCTTCTCTCTCTCTCTCGCTTCTCTCTCTATAACACCACCGCCACAACACCCCCACCACCGGACCACCACCACTGTGAATTCCACCACCGCCAGCGACCAACCAGTGCCACCTAACCAACACACGACCACCACCTTGCACCAGCTCCACCGAACGACCGCCACCTGTTGAAACCCTAGGCAGCCGTCACCTCTCGAATCGAACAGAAATGTGCTGCTATTATTTCAAATTGATAAAGGACTTCTGTTCTATGAATTGAAACAAGTCAAAAGCATACAAAAATGGTACTGATTGTGTGGAGAATGGTAGGAAAAAGACGAGGTCAGAGTCCATCGTTTTCCGGCGAAGTTTGCTTAATCACAGGAGTGATTTTAGTGGTAAGCTTAAGGGTTTACTTCAGATCTGTAATCTGAATCTTTGGTTGTCCCCATCATCTGTAGATCCTCGTTCCTGAATCTTAATCATGATGGTGGTGTTTTGATTTAGAGAGAGAAAGGGAGGGAGTTTAAAGGGAGGGTGGTGACAGATTTGATGGTGTGGCGGTAGATCTGACGACAGTTATGATAGATCTGACAGTAGTGGTGGTTAGAGGCGATAACTCTGCCGGTAGTGGTTGTAAAAAAGGGTGGATGTGGATGGCATGTTTAGAGAGAGAGGGGTGGCGATGGTGGCTGTGGTGGTGGGCCGGTGGGAGTTTGTTGAAGAGAGAGTTGATTGAGACTGAGATGGTGAAGTAGAACCAAAAGGTTTGTGTTTGGGAGAGTTTGGTGTGTCTGGTTGTTCTGTTTTGATCGCCATTGATGTGGGTTTGAATGTGCAATGGGATGAAGATGAGAGAGAGAGAGAGAAGAGAGAGACAGAGGGGGTGTTAGAGAGAGGGGTACACAGTTTTGAGAAATTTATATATTATATATATATATATATATATATATTATATATATTAATGCTTAAAATGACCAAATTACCCTTTCAGAAAAAGACAAAAAACCATGTTTTTCTTCTAGAAATCTAGCCAAATTTAACTTTTGGACCAAAATGGCAAAAAACGAAACCACAGGGACCAAAATGGCAAAAGATTTGAAATTTGGACTAAAGTGGCAAAACTGACCAAATCTCAAGGACCAAAATGACAGTTTACTCTATATTGAAATTTATCCTACATAACTCATAATTTATCCTACATATCTCCTCATTTATCATACACTTTAAATTAATTTTATTTTCTTCTTTGAAAAAATATATTTTTTTGAAAATAAGTTACATATTAAATGTAGTTAGTTATTAAAAAAGAAGACTACCGATTAATAATCTATTTAGGTTTACCAATATACCCTTACAATAATATTAAATAAAAAAATTAAATAAAGTAAAATGTAACATTTTTATTCGTTAAAATTTCTTCTTTTTTATTGAAACAAAAAAATTATTCTCATTTAAACCCTTAAGTATATAGCCTAAGGGGGCAATGATGCCTCACTCAAAGGGATAGATGGAGTAGGGATGAGCATTTGGTACCGGATACCGGTACCGTACCGATACCGAACCGTACCGAGTATATTCGGTACCGGTTCCTTGTTTTTCGGTACCGGTACCAGTATTTATGGATAAAACACCGGTAAATACCGGTACCTATACCGCACCGGTGTATTCGGTACTGAATGGGTACCGTGCTCATCCCTGGACGGGGCATCATTCAAGGGGGGTCAAGTGATGAGGCGGCTTCATTGTTAACAATAGTTCTCATAAGCGTTCATAAGATTGATGGGTGTGGTTCACTAGTGAACATTTATTAGCATCGTTCACCTTAGCATCACGTTAGGCGTCGTTAGCTTCTCTTTCCATCATTTCTCTCTTTCACTATCCATGGATGTGGTTCACTATCCCCTTATCTTTTATTTTATTAGTTATATACACTTAAATTGTTATTCATGACTCAAGGCCTTCATGGAGATCTTCATACCCTTCAGTAGGGGATGTTCCACTAGTACCCATCAAGCCATCTCAGCTATACAATTCTCTTTCACGATCCATACCCTTTGGCCTAAATGGCAACATTAAATAATAATAATAATAATAATAATAATAATAATAATATAATAATAATAATAATAATAATAATCCATACCCTTTGGCCTAAATGGCAACATTAAATAATAATAATAATAAAATAATAATAATAATAATAATAATAATAATAATAAAGATCCAAACATCTTTCAATTTGTACATCATCACATTTTACATTTACTTTTTTAACTAAATTTTAGATTGTAATAAACTATTTACTTTTTCAAAAGGATGTCAACCTTAAAAATAAATAAATAAATAAATAATAATAATAACAACAACAACAATAATAATAATAATAATAATAATCATCTTTAAATAGATTATGTAAAAATGCCACATCGTTGAAAGAAACATGTCATTTAAATAAGACACAAATGCTCGATGACTTTGGGTACGGAAGTAGTTAAGCGGCTTTAGTTACCAAAAAAATGCTCTTATGTTTTTAATGAGGTTCTTCTAACAGTTGTGCCATTATTATCATATTCATAATTTTATTTACTTTTATGGAAGATGATCAAATAGGAAGTATGTTTTGGGTAGGAAGGATAGCAAGTAATCTTAGCCGTCCATTTGGAAAGTAAAAATACAAGTGGGAATGGTATTTTAGTCAATATTCTTTTATGTATTCTTTCTATTTCCATTCTCTGTATTTTCAAAACACAGATGTTCAAAACCCACCATCTTCAACATTTCATTCATTTTCTCTCTCTAGAATTATACATCACGATGCAATTTTTCTTCATCAGTGAATGGTTCGAACACTCAATCAACGTGTTCTTCGATTTCTTTGAAGAAAACCCAATTTATGTTTCTATGATTTCTCGTTTTTTTTTCAATTTAACATGATGCGATGAAACATGAGATTTCTGTTAAAACAGGTACTCATTTTCCCGATTTTTTCAAACATTTTTGAATTCATAGTGAAGATATTTCTTATTATACTCTTTCTCTTGATGTATTCATGCGTTTAGGCAACATCATTAGTTACAATTTCATGGAGAAATCATTAATAAAAAGTTGCACACCAGGTGTTTGACAAAATGTCTCAAAGAAAAATTGCAAAATACCTTTCAGTTTAGACTTTCATTTAAAATTGTGTTTTACAAAAGAATGAAAAAACACACTTTTTGGGTGTTTTTTGGTCCATTGCGTTTTACAAAATAATGAAAAAAACACAAGTTTTTATCCATTGCGTTTTACAAAAGAATGAAAAACACACTTTTTGGTTGCTTTTTGTCCATTGCGTTTTACAAAATAATGAAAAACACACTTTTTGGGTGTTTTTTGTCCATTGCGTGTTACAAAATAATGAAAAAAACTGTTTTTTATCCATTGCGTTTTACAAAAGAATGGAAAAACACACTTTTTGCGTGTTTTTTGTCCATTGCGTTTTACAAAATAATTGAAAAAAAACTGTGTTTTATCCATTGCGTTTTTACAATGAAAAAACACATTTTTTGGGTTTTTTTGTCCATTGCGTTTTACAAAATAATGGAAAAAAAACTGTTTTTTATCCATTGCGTTTTACAAAAGAATGAAAAAAACACACTTTTTGGGTGTTTTTTGTCCATCGCGTTTTACAAAATAATGAAAAAAACAATTTTTTATCCATTGCGTTTTACAAAAAAATGAAAAACGCACTTTTTGGGTGTTTTATTTCGTTTTACAAAATAATGAAAAAACACAGTTTTTTGTCCATTGCGTTTGACAAAAGACACTTTTCTTATGTGATTCTAGTCCATTGCGTTTTAGAAAGTATACTTTCTTTTATATTTTTAGTCAATTGCGTTTTGGAAATAAACTTTGTTGTGTTTAATTCATTGCTTTTTAGAAAAAAAAAAACAATTTATTTTATGTTTTTTAGTCCATTGTGTTTTTTGATGGTTTATTGAACTTGAAATAAAACTATATGATAATAATGTTGGAAATTAAGTGTGTTTGAATGAATTTCCCAAAATGGTAAACCACTTGTCTCACATTGGTGTGGAGACAAAGTTTAAGGTTATTTATAAGGTGAAACTTTGCCTAACCAACATAACTTTATGGCATGTTTTACCATAAGTCTTACGCGAGGGTGCGCAGGGCGGGGGGGGGGGGGGCAGCAAATTGGAAGCAAAATTTAGTCGAACTCGTGTGCACCCGCACGAACGCAGTTTCGAAAACCCAGGACCGCGTGTTGCTGGTTTTTGCGCTCGGAAAAAACGAATGCTGCTGTGTTTTTTTAACTGTCCAGTCATTGCGTTTTTAATACTGTTTAACCTGCGTTTTTGCATAATTGTTGCTGCGTTTTTAATACTGTCCAGCCATTGCGCGTTTTTTTAACTGCCTAGCCATTTGGACCAAGATTCAAGTGGTGACGCAGTTTCAGTCAATAAGTCATCGATGTGTTAGAACATGGTTTAAATTCGGTCCAGCACCTCAATGCAGGGTTGTGTCTTCGGTCGAAAGTTTACAGGCTGCGGCCTTACGTGAGGGTTTTATCCAGTTCGGAGGCGAGTGTATCCTGATGAAGTGAATTTCGCCAGTAATCCATTTGGAATATTGGTTGGTCGTTCAAAAAAATATCGGTCCAACACCCCCAAAAGAAAAGAAACAGTTTATGCAATATGAACTCGCGGGAACGAAAAAGTATTTAGATGAGTGAACTCTACCGCTTAAGTCGTTGAGGATGAAAAGGAGAACATGCTTTGGTGGATGACAAGAAGAACAAGAATGCAGGAGGCGTCATTTGAATCTTGGTGTATGTTGTATCTTAGCAGCTTATTGTTGAGATTAGGGCTGGCATATCGTGTATACACAACACAATAAGACACGAAACATTATACACGAACACGGCATGATAACTTATTTTGTCATTTTTTCAAACACGAACACAATTTATTTTTGAACAGGTTAACATGAAAAATACCCGTTACAACCTGTTTATCGGAACACTATAATAATCACATGTTTAGGAACCAGGTATACACGAAAAATGCTTGTTAAGACCTGTTCAACAAGTATTTATATAATGAAATCAAGTAAAAAACAACATAGAAGAGCAATCAAAATGTCGTTACCAACAAATTACATATACGGGCACTTAACACATTATCCAGTATCCTATTTTTTAGTTAATAAAGAATCTTGACATGTATTAAAGGGTACGTAACATTTAAACATGTATTTTACTTGTTTAGACACGACAATTAACAAGTTCTGTTGTGTCTACCTGTTTAGTACACAAAACCTGTTAAGGTCATATACGAAATCTGTTAAGATCGTGTATGTTCGTGTCTAAAATTATCAACCCTAGTTAAGATAGATTGGTTTTGGTGGTAATAAAATTGCTTCTTGTGGTTATTAAAAAAAAGATTAATACTTTGAATGGTCAAATAAAGAAAAGGGGCCATGGCAAGCAATTTGCAACTCATCATTTCCACTATATTAATGATGTGCCAAATTTGCACGAACATATGATACTATCCGGATGAAAATGTATATTTGGCCTTGTCTCGTGTCTACAATTTAAGTTTCATGTGTGATACAATGTTGTCTTTTCAATATTGTCGCCGAATCTTATGAGAAACAATGTTCGTGTGAATAAATTCAAATACTAAATGCACATTAATAATGAGGCAATAACTACCATAAAATAAAAAAGTTTTATCTATTAATATAATCTGACTTTTAATAGAAACAGTATAATATTACATAGTGGGAATGCCCGTGCGTTGCCACAGGTATTTATGTGTTTGGCCGCACATTGCGCGACGTATTCCACATATTTTACCCATCATACGGAGCTATAAACTTGAGGTTCCAAGTGAGTGGTTCAAAGTGGGTTCAACTTAAAAGTTTGATTCCAAGAGCACATAGATTTTTTAATAAAATCGACTTTTCCATCTCAAACTATTTATGCAACTGATATAGTCACAAGAGAACAAGTATATGATACAGGTACACCATCTCAATGCACTTGTTACAAATCATTATATCATCACGTGTTATGGATTTGATAATTTCCACTCCAATCGTTGCAACCTTTGGATAACAAGACATAGAAATTACTCAAACTTCTTAATCAAAGACATGTAATTCAGCATCTTCTCGATAGCTTCATCATCGTGTCCCCACCCCCCCTCGACTTAAAAAACATTACAACTTTCAACAGATCCATAATAACACCCGATTCCTCGAATTACAAATGCTAAGAAACAAACCTGAACAGGTGTATTGATTGCAGCCCGTTCAATGTGGCCTTTATGTGATGGAGTGGCATTTTTTTTGTGGACATGAAAGTGCGGGCCCGACCCAACAGTGTGTCAGTGTATATACACATCCAATGCCATCTAAGCACTTCTTATCTGCCCCAATACCATCTATTAACTGTTTCTTTTGCTTCATTTACCAGAGCCTACAATCATGTAAACGAAATAGATAAATACTAACAAGAATAATTTATCTTCAAATCGATCAAATTACACGCTATAAGCATAGTCAGGAGTGCACTGCAATAATTAACTGATGTCATGACCGCTGACTCATGCAACAAAACAGTACACGATTTTTGTTGAATTTAGAAAATCAACATATAAAGAGGTGCTGTATGTTACCGTTAGCCGAGCAACTTCTCCCAATTGCATTCCCAAAACACCTTCATCCCAACCAGCATTGATAAAGGCAAGTCAAACATATGAAATCTGAAAAAAAGAACCATGTCAGATATCGGGGTATTATAAAAAAAAAACAAAAGCACATATATTTGTATACTTTGCCAGGTCATCTTGTTTAATATTAAATCGACAATCTTTATAAAAACAAGAGATAAATAGAACTTTGATCATGAACTCAGCATTGATTTCTTGCATACAAAACGACATCTAAAAGCATCTTAATTACTGTCGGAGACTAAAGACAAAACAACAAAACAAGCTTATTTACAACCAGGGACTCCTGCGCCTCTCTCACCTATTTTACATAGACCTTTGTTTAAGCAAACATTTCATAATTTCTTCATTTGTTTAACTATTTTTACATACCAGTCTCCTACAGCCATTACTTTAACCAACTTTGGCCCAAAATTACATGATCGCCTTGTGCATCAGGCGCACCTTTTTAAACCAAGACTGCACATGAACTCAAAAATCCATATACTGGTTTACGTAACTGAAACATGACTATAGAATCATCCAATATAATATCACATCAAAAGTGGAAGAAAATATCAAAAAACTATCACCAGACTGAAAATTTATCGACTTCTTACAACCGCAAACATCAAATGTTTGTAAAAAGCTACTTATCTCGTTTTATTTCACATCAAAATCATCAATCTTTCTTCGTTCAAGACACTCCTCAGTTCTAAACAAAATTTTGAATTAGAAATAACATGATTATTTAGGATTAAAAAACAAAATTAGACAAGTATGTAAGGGTTGTTAAGATCATCCCATACCTGATCATGTAGGTTTTATAATGAATGTGTTGTTGTTCGTTCCTTAGTCGACTACCCAAGGCTTGGTTTGAAATTTGATTGGGGTGATGGGTTGATGCATGATGGGCCAATTAGTATCACTAATAATGAAGAGATAAATCCAAACGGACCAACGCAAATGAACAAAGCCACATGAACATAAACGAAAGCAAATGAACAAACCCACATGAAAATAAACGAACGTAAATGAACGAACCTTCACGAATGGACGACTGTGCGTTCATTTTCTTTAATGAACAAAATGTTCTGCTCATGTTCGTCTTTTTATTATATAAAAGAACTTCCCGTCGAACGGGTCACAAACAGTTCAATGAGCGTTCGGTTTATTTATAGGCTATATCACCATGACATGTATGATGTAGAAGTTTAGATAATACCCCATCATTCGCCAAAATGAACATGTTTGATATTGGTTGTTTGTATCACATGGAAATATTTAACAAAGAAGACACCAAAAGCTCTTGAAAGGGGCAGCACTGGTCCTTCCCGTTACTCGGCATTCGAAACACGAAATCAGGACACTCCTCGCTCAAAACTATACCGTAAACAGGGATGTGCAAGCATCAAACTTCAAAAACCCTGCAATCAGAATAGCCCTTACATACATATAGCTACTAAATCGACAATAAGAAAAGAGTTGACTTACTCTCTAAGAGACTTTTGGTGCAAAATAAGGCCCAAGTTAAGACCATCCATCCCTAAACAAAATCACCAAATTTAATTAACAGTTATGCTATCACCGTTACTTTTTGCTTCCTAAACATACATAAAAGTTAAAATCATCGCCATTTATTTCGTTATTAGCTTTGTTGTAAGCAACACCAAGTGTTTCACCTTGATCAGTTCTAAAAAAAGATCTTGAATCCGAGAGATGAACAATGTGAAGTTGAGCTCCTTATGCAGCACCACCAATTCTAGTGTCTTTTGCTACCATTGGCAACTCATTAATGGCAGTTTTTTCCCTGGATGAAAAACATGTATTTGATCGTAAGTCCAACACAAGCACATGGTGGTTCACTCTTTTGTGAAATGAAAGGTATAATAAGAATGCAACTGATGGGCATTCAATAGCATTCACAATTATAATAAGAATCGATTAGGGTGAAGCAAATTGAAAGAACGATGGTTGATTCTGCATTCAAGATTTATGGCATTCAATACTTCACAATTATAATAAGAATAGATCAGGGCGAAGGGAAGTTGAAGAGATTAAACTGGTACTAATGGGGAAGCGGGTGCCGAAAATCCCTCCTTAAAGTTTTTGATAATGCACAACTTTAGCCCCTCTAAAATAGTTTGGCTCTCTTGTACATGTTGCTTCAAAATGTATATACAATGTAAAATTACTATAAGGGTAGAAAACCAGTTCTCTTAATAAGGTAGTATAGATATAGATATTCACGCGCCAAAAAAAAATAATAGGATCCGGTTTGTAGCAAAGAAACTTGGTCGGAAGTGGGAAACTTGGTTTAATATCGTTACATATAATAAGGTTTCTTACATACAACAAGGTTTTAATTATTAGTTTCTATGTAACAAACCGAGTGGTAAAAATTGGGTTTTGTGTAACATTTGGCTTCTCGTACAACATATTTCTTGTCCACTTTGCTCACTGATATAATTTGGTTGGTCGAGTGGAGAGTTCCTAATAAGTCATTCATGTGTACGCTTAACCATAAAGTTCTCCTCCTATCCACAATCATTTCGTCCAAAACGCATTGGGATATTTGATGTCAGATATTCCTTGACCATAAATGATATCAAGGAGTGGTTCCATGAAATGGTGTGATCGTGTCGAAGGTTAAAAAGTTGACACCTAGGTTGCTAAAAAGAATGAACGAAAATCAAGAATTGGCTACTACAAGGGCTAATGAAGTAAGAAGACTGAATATTATTATAACTTTTAGTTGGTTTTTCTTTGTTTTGTACTTAATAATCAGTATACCTACCAGTTTAGGTGTACTATGACTAATGTTATTTAGTTATTGTATTATGACTTCAAGTAGATAAATGAAAGACTTTTTAAAGTACCTCTGATTAATGAAAACATAGTGTACTCTTTAAGCATATAATGCAATCTTGAAACCAAATGTCTACATACATGAAAATACTTAATAACCAAGTGACCCATACACTAAACCTTGCATAAACCTAATGACTCGTAACAATGATTTACATAACCCAGACCTACATAAAGTGCAACATCATATAGTCACCAACATTATTTTCAATGGCAACCATCATTTGACCAGTTTGAGTCAGAATCATGCTCGTCTGCGTGTCAATTATGGTACTCAGGCTCCACCTCCTTTTCGAGACTGTTGTAAATCCAATCCTTTTCAATACATCAGGTTCATAATCATTGTATGGTTTACGGCTTCTTTTTCAAGATCTTTTACAACAGCAACATGTTTTGTTTCTTGCACAACTATGGTCACTTGTTCAACATGTTTTTTCCTGCACAACCTTATCAACTTGGTCACCACTTAGAAGATGGTAGCTCTTGATCTATTTGTTTGTTGGATAGATAACTCTTTGATCATAGAATGACATTTAAGATGGGAATTAAACAACACATATACTAGCCTAAAAAATTACCGTTAGACCCCTTTCTGACAAAACGTGCGTAAACCTACCAAATGACCATTTTACCCTTTCTAACTAAACCTGCATAAACCAAATGACCATTGACTGATTTACCTTTTTGACCCAACCTACATATCATTAAACCTACATGCTGGCGCATTTTAGCTATACTATGTCACACCCCGATTCCCACGTGTATTCCGGTGGGCCCGGTGGGGAGTATCGTGACGTACAGTTGATATCATCATAACCAAGTTATAACACAGAGTAACACAGCGGAAGGCTTGGAGTAAAATATAAACTATTACAAACCATAAAGTGTCTAGAGTTAGAAACATAAATATATACAGACAAGGTTTGTAATAAGATCCATAAGCGGATAGGATAACATACAAAATGAAAACAGACTCTACAGTTTCAACTCTAAGGTCGCAACTCCTTAATGTCAACGCCCCGCAGCTTCCGGCCTATTGCGTACTTGTACCTGTATTTTAATCTTTGAAAATACGCTAGTTTACACTGGTAAATACTGTCAACCGACTCATTTTGATAACCCTTTCGAAAATGATTTTAGGTGCATTAGCACATTTTGTAAAATAACTTGGGACAGTACAAATGACCTTGTATATAGATTTACATGTCAGGCTTTTACATACGGGGCCCAGTACAGAAACCAAGACAAGATCGACATACACACCACTCTGAACTTTCACAAAGAAAGCAGTTAGCAATTACCCAGTGTATGACTACACACCATGCTTTAGTCGTGGCCACTAACACTTTAGTGAGCCAAGGATATCCCGGACACGGTCAAGCCCACCCCCAATGTTTGAGTTTCAAACAAAACAGATCAAAAACCGATGCAATTTTAGTTAATTATCACAACTGGATAAAACATAATTTCCATACCCGACCAAGCGGTAATAATTTACCGTATCCCAAGCCCGTATAGGGAAAATAGGTTAAGAGTATTTACCTGAAGTTAAGTCTTCGTGAAGTCCAAAACTCAGCCGTAGATAAAAGCAAGTACAGGCACAATTTACCGGAAGGCGTTTAGTCTGGGAATGATGGTAATTATTAACCAATATTAGAATGCTAACGGTCCTTAGTTAAGTCTTAGACTTGAACCGGTTAGTCTTACGCTAAAACAATGCGGTACGATAAGCTAGATTAAGCGGTGACCGGAATAGGATGTTAGTTGGACCCGATATATAAACTTGTCTAATATGGGTAAACCAACAACATTCTGGATTTTGGTAGAGAAATGACAAAGTTAAACCCGTTTCGGTTTAAGTACGTAAATTAGCTACGTAAGCTTAACCAGACGCACATAGGCGAAACCGGGTAACCGAGAGAGTCATATACAAGTTCCATATAAATATATGCTTAAAATATGTTGTAAAGTCAGTAGCTTTGCAAAAGATAGGCCCGGGGTATATTTAAAACCGAATTGTGCCTTACAAGGGCATTTTGGTCATTTTAGTGTTTATAAAAGATGTTTAAAATGAATCTGATGTCAAGGTTGCTAAAATTCTGTAAAATTACTTATTTTATGATGTTATAACAGTAGGATATCAAATATATATGTGTTTGACGATTTTGAAATAATCTATGTCCCGTAAGGGCATTTTAGTAATTTCACACATAGCTTTGAAGTTAAAATTGGGATTACGAGTTTGGGACTTGTACTTACTGTTAAGATGTTGAAAATAAGTTTATAAATCAGTAGGTATCAAGTCTTAGCTCATAGTTATGGTTTTAAACCATACTATGCGCCGAAAAGGCGTAAAAGTCGCTAATATGCCGTTTAAAACGATTTTAAGTTAAACAGAAGTTATGACCTGTTTAATATACCAATAACATGTCATTTAACTTATTACATCAGTAGGTTTAAGTTTTGGTCATAAAAAGATTGATTAAAATAATTTTGCGTGAATAAGGGTAATTTAGTCATTTATCGGGAATTAACGAATCTTAAGCCTTCATTCAGGTTATAATCTGAATGAACATCCCAAATGGTCCTACGTATCATATTACATCAGTAAATATATCATCTTGATTATAAAATCATGTTAAGTGTTTCTAAAAGGCCGAAAAGGGCATTTTAGTTATTTTAATGCCTTAAACGCATCTTTTGTGAAAACTTAGATTATAATCAGATTCTTGACATCAACATAATCAAATTATGTTTACAAATCAGTTTATGTTATATGTTTACATGCATGGGTGTTTAAAATCATGATTTGCACAAAGAGGACCTTTTTGCAAAGTTTATGTAATTTTAGCGGAACTTGTATGTAAACTCAGATTTCTAATGAATCGAGTAACGAAACTTTAGGAGGTCATCCGATACTTAAATATGGTCTTAAAGTAACATAAAGTCAGTAGCCAAAATGGCTAAATCGGGTCAGAAGCGAAAGTCAAATATAGCAACTTTTGGTTGCAAACCGACCCTAGACCAAAACTTGACGAGCCAAATCAGTTGGTATAAGTTCTAATACTTATTTTTAGGTTATAAGTGCATCAAAACATATTTTTTAACATATGGATCATTAGTTATGAATCTTTACAAATCTGGACAGTTTGACTTTTGTTGACTTTTAGTTTGACTCGTCAATTGGTCAATAATTCATGGTAATCAGGAGGTGCCCTTTTAAGGGATTAACACCTACATCATTACAATCACGTAGCCACTTTCGTTATGCACAATGACTAGGTAATCACGGATTTTGATCAAATTCAAGGCGTATTTACGTCAAGACTTTGACATTGGCTTAAACCTAATAAAAAGGACTTATCACGAATTGAAACACTTACACAATGCTCAAAGGATGCTAAGAACAGAAGGGAGTGCTTCAAGATGGCCAGGAGTTCCTCTAGATGAATTTGATGAGTTAAAGTTGCATGAAGGTTGTTGCAACTCACCAAGGAGTCATCTTAAGACATTTGGAGGATTCCAGGAGGATTGCCAGGTGTTGGGGGAAGTAAACAAGTGTCCTTGGTCGTGTCAAGCATGCAAGAAAAGGTGGCAAGGCCACAAGAGGTGGCAGAACTGAGTTCTGCCACATTTCTGCTCGCTTGCAGGTCCTTGCGGACCGTATGTGTTAGGTCTTACGATCTGTAAGGACCTTAGGCACTCATAGTTTCAGTTGGCCTTGTGGACCGTATGTCTAGAGCCTTGCGGTCCGTAAGGGGTCTTCAGAACATAAAAATTTCAAAATTTTATTTAGGCCCCCCCAACTAATTTTTATATAATAAAGTACAGATATTATTATCGTTTCAACGACTTCCGTCCCTCCCAATTTACCATACGGTACACGAGGATTACCGGGACACGTGTCAGAACTTTATTGGACGTAAAAACACGAGGTGTTACATCCTCACTGTAACATCCGTTGAAAAACGGGTTTCCAAACCCGCTTCGTTTGTAATCGAATATCAAGTTATAAAAATTTCGTTGCGTATTTATGACTTATTTTAATTTTAAACGATACATAATTAATAAACAATTTAGAATTTATAAACTATAATTGATAAAAAGTGAAAATAAAATAAATAAAAAAAGAAACCGGCTGCCGGGTTTCGAACCCGGGTCAGCCGGATGAAATCTCAAGACCTAACTCACACCCACTTAACCACTCCGCCACTTGACCCATTTGTGTTATATAATGAAACAAATAACATTTATAATAAAACTCGAATTCAAACCCAGTGAATCAGCGCGCCTATTTCGGAGTCGCCGGAAATCCCGACGACTTCGCCAATCATTGACGGTTTCTATTGACTTAACGGATGTATTAATCTCAACGTCGGTTATAACCGATGTTTATTCCCGCGACATCAGTCATAACCGTCGGAGAAAAGCTGACCAACGAATCAAGACAGAAATCGGACCAAATTCATCGAAATTCTTTCCTATAAATACACACCCAAGTCTTTGGAAATCATTTCGCTCAAAATCGCACCATTTCTCGAATCAATTTCACTCGCCGGAAACATTCTGCCATCACCGGACTTTCGCCGGAAAACCGAGACTCACATCAACACGGTAAATTTCTCCCGTATTGCTGTACCACTCACGGCTTTGACACATAAGGGAAAACCCTTCATATGGGGACCTAAACAAGAAGAAGCCTTCCAAACCCTTAAGCAAAAGCTTTGTGACGCACCTATCCTCACACTCCCGAAGGTTGCGATGACTTTGTAGTATATTGCGACGCATCAGGGCAAGGGCTAGGCTGTGTATTAATGCAAAGAGGAAAAGTGATAGCCTACGCTTCTAGACAACTCAAAATTCATAAGAAGAACTACACTACCCATGACCTGGAACTTGGAGCCGTTGTGTTCGCTCTTAAGATATGGAGACATTACCTCTATGGTACCAAGTGTGAAATATACACTGACCACAAGAGCCTCCAACATATCTTTAACCAAAAGGAGTTGAATATGAGGCAACGAAGATGGGTCGAACTTCTTAATGACTACGACTGTGAAATTCGGTATCATCCTGGCAAGGTAAATGTGGTGGCCGATGCACTCAGTCGAAAGGGTTATGCGAACTCCATTCGTCTTCTATGTTCGCAAATCATAACCGACATCAAAGATCAAATCCGAGAAGCTCAACATGTTTCTATAACAGAAAACGACATACGCAATGAGCTATCTTGTGGAGCAGAACTTAAACTCGAAACAAAATCCGACGGTATTCTGTATTATCTAGATCGCATATGGATTCCCAATCACAATAACCTTCGCGATTTCCTTATGAAAGAGGCGCACAAAACACGATACTCTGTACACCCAGGAGCCGACAAGATGTATCAAGACCTTCGATACACCTACTGGTGGCCTGGCATGAAAAAGGATATTGCTGTTTTTGTTTCCAAGTGTCTTACCTGTTCTAAAGTAAAAGCTGAACATCAAAGACCCTCAGGACTTCTAGTCCAACCTGAAATACCTGTATGGAAGTGGGAAAACATAACCATGGACTTCATTACCGGGTTACCTCGCACTTCTGGTGGGTATGACACTATATGGGTAATCATTGATCGTCTTACAAAATCAGCTCACTTCATTCCGATTCGCGGGGACTTCAAGAATGAGAAGTTAACTCGTATCTACATCAGCGAAATCGTAAGCCATCATGGTGTACCGTTAAGCATTATTTCAGATCGTGATGGTCGTTTCACTTCACGAACATGGCAAGCCGTACAAGTCACTTTGGGTACACGATTAGACCTCAGTACCGCTTATCATCCTCAAACTGATGGACAACCTCAACGCACCATTCAAATTCTTGAAGACATGCTTCGAGCATGTGTCATAGACTTCAAAGGGAATTGGGACGCTCATCTACCATTAGTTGAATTTTCGTACAACAACAGCTATCATTCAAGTATCGGCATGGCACCTTTCGAAGCTTTGTATGGTCGTAAGTGCCGATCTCCAGTATGTTGGCACGAAATTGGAGAAGCTCAAATCACCGGTCCAGAATTAATCCAAGAAACAACAGACAAGATCCATCAAATTCGAAACAATCTTCTAGCAGCACAAAGTCGTCAAAAGAGTTATGCAGACAAACAACGAAAGCCCTTGGAGTTTAACGTTGGTGATCAAGTACTTTTAAAAGTATTACCGTAGAAGGGTGTGGTTCGTTTTGGCCAAAAAGGCAAGCTAGCACCACGCTAGGTAGGACCTTTCAAGATACTCGAAAGAGTAGGACCTGTAGCATACAAGCTTGACCTACCAGAAGAACTCAGCAGAATTCATCCCACATTCCACTTATCGAACTTGAAGAAGTGCCTCGCTGATGAAAATCTCCATATTCCTCTAGAAGACATTCAACTCGATGAATCTATGCATTTCATTGAAAGACCAGTAGAAATTATGGACTTCGGAGAGAAACGTTTAAGACGAAGCCGCATTCCAATTGTCAGGGTACGCTGGGAGTCGAAACGAGGACCTGAGTTTACTTGGGAACGTGAAGACTCAATGCGCGAGAAATACCCACATCTTTTTCCTGTTACCACTACTACTTAAATTTCGGGACGAAATTTCTAAAAGTAGGGAATACTGTAACATCCGTCGAAAAACGGGTTTCCAAACCCGCTTCGTTTGTAACCGAATATCAAGTTATAAAAATTTCGTTGCGTATTTATGACTTATTTTAATTTTAAACGATACATAATTAATAAACAATTTAGAATTTATAAACTATAATTGATAAAAAGTGAAAATAAAATAAATAAAAAAAGAAACCGGCTGCCGGGTTTCGAACCCGGGTCAGCCGGATGAAATCTCAAGACCTAACTCACACCCACTTAACCACTCCGCCACTTGACCCATTTGTGTTATATAATGAAACAAATAACATTTATAATAAAACTCGAATTCAAACCCAGTGAATCGGGCGCGCCTATTTTGCAGTCGCCGGAAATCCCGACGACTTCGCAATCATTGACGGTTTCTATTGACTTAACGGATGTATTAATCTCAACGTCGGTTATAACCGATGTCTATTCCCACGACATCAGTCATAACCGCCGGAGAAAAGCTGACCAACGAATCAAGACAGAAATCGGACCAAATTCATCGAAATTCTTTCCTATAAATACACACCCAAGTCTCTGGAAATCATTTCGCTCAAAATCGCACCATTTCTTGAATCAATTTCACTCGCCGGAAACATTCTGCCATCACCGGACTTTCGTCGGAAAACCGAGACTCACATCAACACGGTAAATACCTCGACTCTTTCTGTTTCAATCCATTGTTAGACTATTACGAACATCAATCCATCACCCAGAATCAATCCTAGACGACGTTGCCGAATATTCTGCTTTCGCCGGAAAACTTCTGGAATTTCCAGAATCACGCTGTGAATCGGTATAATCACCTAAACCTTCTGTTAATCATTGTTTAGTAACTCAATTTTAAATCTAATCAATCAAAACTGTTAATCGATCCGAACAGACAGAGTTCACAAAACAGAGCCGACGATCCTTGCCGGAGTTCTGAGAAAGACATCTGTTCGGTACATTCATTTCCAAAACTCTCTCTATTTCATCGCACTACAATCGCTTATAAAGTTCGTTAGTTGAATTTAACAAGAAATAGTTGAATAATCGTTGTCTGTGTTTTGAACGAAGAAGATGAATTCGAACTAATGTATAAGTGAAATTAAAACAAGATAATAAACCGGGTTAGACACACAGTCCAGCGGTGGACTGTGTGCAAACACACAGTCCAGCGGTGGACTGTGTGCAAACACACAGCAAACGTCTCGAGTTCGATCCCTATCACGACCCTATCCTCGGAAATAAAAATGTTTTAAAAAAAAAAAACGAACCGGGTTAACTCACTATAAGATGTTAAGTATAATAAAAATCAGTATATTAACCAGGTTAGACACACAGTCCAGCGGTGGACTGTGTGCAACACTAAACCACAGGTCCCGGGTTCGAGACCTGTTGACGGCACCGGTTCGATATAATTAAAATCTTTTTAAAATAAATGAATTCTGATTAAATTAAATAGTGTATAAATATAACTAAAAACAGAAATATTTCGGGTTAGACACGTAGCTTAGTTGGTAGAGCTGCGTGCACGCGTACGAGAGGTCACGGGTTCGAGTCTCACCCAGCGCATACCTACACAAGACCAAACCGGTCAACAGTCAAAGTCAACGGTCAACGGTCAACCAAAAACATTTTTTTTATATTTTTATTTATTTATTTAAATTAAAAATCAATTAAAAATACTTAAAAATAACATTTTTAAAGTTAGAAAGAGACCTTAAACTCACAAAAATAAACCTAAAAATTCAATTAAAGTTTGTTAATAAAATCCACTTATTTACCGTACCTTTTCGTTATTATCTAGGTTAGTTATTCCTCGTCGATCAACTCTCTAAACTCGTGCGCATCCATCATCATCAAGAGAACGCACCCAATGTGAGTGAATCTCTACCAAATCCCCGTTTTAATCACATTTTGGGGTGTATCATGTGTCGCTATTCATTTATTTCAATTAAACACTTGTGCATCCATCATATTCATGATCAAATGTGTTGCCAATATATATCAATTGTTTGTGTGATTAATGTTTAGATTAAATTTATCATTTTCAGTACATACATTATCATAGGCCGCCGCTCCCCATTACCTATGAGCGTGAGCTGTTCCCCATTACCTATGAGCGTGAACGAGGCGTTGCCAACATACGATCGGCTCCGTTTGATTGAGCCTTGATCGCACATACATCATCATAGGCCGTCCGTTCCCCATTACCTATGAGCGTGAACGAGACGTTGCCAACATATACATTGTCATTCATATCATATACTCATGCAAGGTGGTTTGTGATTGTTTGTTTGCATACGTTTGTTCATATATGATTATTGCACAATTTTTCCATATTAATTACAACAAGAAATCAAAAATAAATGTTTTCTAATAAGGTTCACTCGCCAACTATTGTTGACCCAAAACCCCCCATTTTTACACATGATACAGGTGATCAAGTTGAAGCAAGAAACATATAGGACGGCCTAGAAGAATAAAACAGTTTAGATGTTGGATTGTTTATTTAATTTTTCCTTTCCTTTTATTGTATGAATTTGACTTGAACATTTGAGATGTAATTTGAATTTAATAAATATGAAACATATTAGTAAACATCATGAGCTTTGGTGATAACCCAATTATGCCCCGACTCTTATTCCGCTGCGGGTCGGGGTGTGACACTCACCCCCTTAAAATTAATCTCGACCTCGAGATTTTAATTAAACAAGTATGGGTACTTCTGTCGCATAACAGACTCAACCTCCCATGTATACTCAGGACCTCGAAGAGCATCCCATTTGACTTTCACGATTAGCACGTGCTTCTTGCAAAGCTTCTTTACTTGTCGATCTTCAATCGTTATGGGTTTCTCAATGAAACTCAGGTTTTTATCGATTTGCACGTCTTCATGTGGCATGGCAAACGATTCATCTGCTAGACACTTTTTCAAATTGGAGATGTGGAATACATCATGGATTCCATTGAGCTTTTCCGGCAACTTCAACTTATATGCCACAGATCCAATACGTTCAATGATTTCGAACGGTCCTTTGTATCTTGGGCTTAACTTTCCCTTCTTTCCAACGCGCATAACGCCTTTCCAAGGCGACACCTTTAATAAAACCTTGTCCCCTACCTGGAACTGAAGAGGTTTACGCCTCTTATCCGCATAACTCTTCTGCCGATCTCTGGCAGCCTTGAGATGGTCACGAATTTGTAAAATCTTGTCTGTCATTTCCAGGATAATCTCCGGTCCTGTTAGTTGGGCTTCTCCAACTTCTGCCTAGCAAACGGGTGTCCTACACTTTCTCCTGTAAAGAGCTTCAAACGGGGCAGCTTGAATACTTGCATGATAGCTGTTATTGTAGGAGAACTCGACTAGAGGTAAGTGTTTGTCCCAACTTCCTCCTAAATCGATTACAAACGCGCGCATCATATCTTCCAATGTTTGTGTAGTATGTTCACTTTGTCCATCTGTCTGCGGGTGGTATGCCGTACTAAAGTTCAAACGTGTGCCCAAGGCTTGCTGAAAGCTCTTCCAAAAGTGAGAAGTATACATGGTGTCTCTCTCGGACACAATGGATACCGGCACACCGTGTAAGGATATAATCTCATCCATATACAATTTTGCCAGCTCATCCGAACTGTAAGTTTCCTTAATGGGCAAAAAGTGTGCCGACTTAGTCAACCTATCCACAATTACCCATATCGCGTCATTTCCATGATTTGTCTTTGGTAATTTGGTGATGAAATCCATAGTTACGCATTTCCATTTCCACATGGGAATTTCCAGCGACTGCAGTAGTCCTGATGGTTTTTGATGCTCGGCCTTAACTTGCGAACACGTCAAACATTTAGCTACATACGTAGCTATAGATTTCTTTATCCCGGTCCACCAATAGTTGGGCCTCAAATCTTTGTACATTTTATCACTACCTGGGTGAACAGAGTATTTAGAACTAGGCGCTTCTTGGAGAATTAAATCCCGGAGTCCTCCAAATACTAGAATCCAAATTCGTCCACATTATCTAAGGATTCCTTCATTTCTTGGTGTGAGTTGGTCCACAACTTTTCCCAATTCCTCATTTGGAAGATTTGCCTCTAATAAGGCTTGTTTCTGCGCATCCAAAATCTTTTCATTTAAGTTGTTCCTTATTTCCATTCTTTTGGCGTTAACCCGAATGGGTTTAACCCTTTCCTTGCGACTTAAGGCATCGGCAACAACATTTGCCTTGCCTGGGTGATAATGAATTTCACAATCATAATCGTTAAGCGTTTCCATCCATTGTCGTTGTCGCATGTTTAAGTCTTTCTGATTGAACAGGTGTTGGAGACTTTTATGATCAGTGTATATAATACACTTCATCCCATACATATAATGTCTCCATAACTTGAGCGCAAACACCACAACACCTAACTCCAAATCGTGCGTGGTGTAGTTTCTTTCGTGAACCTCTAACTATCTTGATGCATAAGCGATTACCTTACCTCTCTGCATAAGCACACAACCCATCCCTGTTTGTGATGTGTCACAATAAACCACAAAATCTTCTATTCCTTCAGGTAAGGTTAACACAGGTGCACTACTCAGTTTCTGCTTCAAAACTTCAAAAGCTTCCTGTTGTTTTGGACCCCAATTGAACTGAACATCCTTGCGAGTCAAAGTAGTTAGTGGGGTAGCTATTCTGGAGAAATTCTCAATAATCTCCTGTAATAACCTGCTAATCCCAGAAAGCTACGTATCTCTGATGGGGTCTTAGGAGCTTGCCAATTCATAACAGCCTCGACGTTAGCGGGGTCTACTTGAATTCCACGTTCACTGATAACGTGTCCTAAGAACTGAACTTCACGCAACCGAGACTCGCACTTTGAAAAATTTACGTAGAGTTTCTCTTGTCTTAATAATTCCAGAATACATCTCAAATGTTTCTCGTGGTCAGCACGACTGCGAGAATAGATAAGTATGTTGTCTATGAAAACAATGTCAAACTTATCCGAGTACGGTTTGCAAACCCTATTCATTAAATCCATAAATGCCGCAGGTGCATTCGTGAGCCCGAAAGGCATTATTAGAAACTCGTAGTGTCCATACCTTGTTCTAAATATTGTCTTCGGTACATCTTCTGTATGAACCTTGAGTTGATGATATCCAGATCAAATCAATCTTTGAAAAGTAGCTTGCTCCCTGAAGTTGATCAAATAAATCATCGATCCTGGGTAATGGATAGCGATTCTTGATGGTTAACTTGTTTAGTTCACGGTAGTCGATGCACATCCGCATTGATCCATCCTTTTTCTTTACAAATAAGATTGGAGCTCTCCAAGGTGAAGAACTAGGTTGAATAAAACCCTTTTCCAGTAATTCATCTAGCTGGGTTCGTAATTCCTTCATTTCTGTAGGTGCCAATCGGTATGGAGCTTTTGCAACATAAGCGGCTCCTGGTATGATGTCGATTCTGAACTCTACCTGTCTGTCTGGAGGCAGACCAGGTAAGTCTTCGGGGAAAACATCTATAAATTCAGAGATAACGGGCAGGTCTTCAATCTTTGGCTTTGGCTCGTTAATGGTCACTTGTGCCATATAAATGACACAACCTTTCTTCAAACACTTTGATGCTTTGAGCAACGATGCTTTTTCCAACAATCCATAATACCAGTCTCCTTTATAGTGAGTGCATCTCCAGTTGGGGTTTTGATCTCGATGAGTTTCTTGTTACAGGCTATATGGGCTTGGTTACTAGACAACCAATCCATACCAAGAACTCGATCGAATCACACCAATTTCATTGGCAGAAGTGAAACAGGAATGGAATGATCCTTGATGAATATGGAGCATCCATCTTCGTAGAAGCGGTCTCAATCGTTCGATCAGCGAGTTCTACGTAATAGGTTACGTCTAGAGTTCTTACAGGCAAGTTTTATAAGGCACTCAACTTATGATCTACAAAAGATTTATCGGCTCCTGAATCAAAAAGAACTCTTGCATAAACATCATTTATAAGGAACGTACCTGTTATCACATTGTCGTCATTCACGGCCTCCTTAGCCTTCATCTAGAAAGCACGAGCCTTCCTTTCTTCGACCCATCATACTTAACAACGTCATCTTTCTTATACTTAGGGCAGTTGGGTTTGATGTGCCCTTTCTCACCACAATTGTAACAAGTGTCTTCTTTCAAATGTTTACAATTTGGGGCCTTGTGCCCCATCTTCTTACAGATACCACAGGGTTTGGACTGAGAGTCATCTCGACATGATCCAAAGTGTCGTCGGTTGCACTTCTTGCATTTTGGCCTGTCATCTGACCTTTGCTGAAACCGATTTGACCCAAACCTTCGATTTGTTCGACCGATGACTTCGTCATCCTCTCTTTTTCTCTTTCCCTCTGATTCAGACTTGATGGATTGCCGCCTCCTCAAGTCTTGAGTGAGTGTCCAAGTTAGTTCTGCTGCAGATCTGAAAGTTTCGGGCCTTGAAGCCATACATTCCCCTTGATCTCTGGTTCCAATCCACCAATAAAACGTGCGATGCGTTTGGGTTCGGGGGTAATCAGGTAAGGCACCAATCTCGACATGGAGTTGTAATGAGACAAATATTTCCTGCAATCTAAATTCTTCATCTGTAAACCCAGAAAAATCTGTTTCAGTCTTTTCCACCTCGTGAGGTGCACAGTAAGTTTCCTTTATCAGTTCAACAAATTTTTCCCAGCTAAATTATACAAATGAACTTTCCCAGATGATTGAATCATTGACTTCCACCATAACAGAGCATCACCCTTGAATGATTGTGCAACATACTTCACCACATCCTTTTCCGCACATCCGCTAACCTCTACCACTGTCTCAGTCTCGTCCAACCATCTCAGAGTTTCCACTGCTCCTTTCTCTCCAGTAAAATCTCGCGGTTTGCAAGACACAAAATACTTATACGAGTAACCATCCTTTAAACACTTAGTCTTTTTCTGATATTCCTCTCTCTTTCTCCTCACATTCGAGGAGTGTTTCGAGTATTCCTTCTTTCCGAAGAAGTTTTGAGTGTTGTTTGGTGGTATGCTGGAGGAGTGCTTGGACGAGTGTTTAGAATGTGAAGCACTTGATTCTAATGGCTTATCAGCACGATCCTTTATTGCCTTTTCAATTTACGTGGCAATGAGTGCTTGAAGATCTCCTTTGGTTATAACGATGTTCTCATTTGCGTCATCCTCTTTTCTTTGACTATTCACTTCGTTAGAATCCGCCATCTTGCTTGATGAAACAATAATATTAATAATATAATTTAAATTAGTCATACATCCTTGATGACTCGCAACGTATGGTATAGTATAATAAAGCTATACGAACTTGTCAATTTTTTGGGGGGTGTTTAAGTATGGCACAAAGGCCTGTCACAAAGGACAAAAGAATAACGTCAAGGGCTTGCCGCAATGTCTTGGTTTACAAAATGCCAAGATCACAAAAGAATCATGAAGTTTCGAGTTTCGAACGTAGTTTTACTACCTCGAGACAAGGAGTCGTAGACTACAGCTGTCGTTTGTCGCTAATGGACATAAATATAGCTCGTAAGTATCACACCTCTAATGGGTGTTAAGTAAAATGATCATCATACTGATGGTTGATCAGGATCAAAATAGATCATGTAGGTTTGGACGTAGTCCATTACCTAGACGGCTCGTGTGGTTCCTCGGGTCACACTTACCAGGAGGTTAATATCTTGAATATATTAACATTTAGAATAAGCTCTTAAAATGATTTAAATAACCAGTCCAGATCAGGTAGACTAGGCAGGTTTAGAACGTAGTTCACCACCTCTGGATAGAAGGGAAAATCTCAACCTTAACTATCATGGTAGAAAACCATATAACTACCGTTTTGCCAATTCGTGTGACCTAATCACTTGGCGGGCGTAAATCATCAAGAGGATCTTTTGGAAATATTTCGCAAATCATAAATTTCGAATTAAAATCGAGACGATCGCTTGAACAACTTAGTGAAAGGAAATACATAATTAAAATTCAAAATTCCATTAATAATAATATAATGCGATACAATAGTGTCCATAAATAGGACTTTAATAAAGGAAAAGTTGTCCTAGCAGGGACTATACTTGAAATAATTAAAATGTCCACGCAGGGACTAAATAAGACTTGTCCACGCAGGGACTTAATTTAAAATAACAAAATACAAAAATAGTTATGAATTTAATCCTTTTTCCCTCTTAGCTTCTTTACTAGCCTTTTTAACAGCTTGCTATTCTTCTTATTGTCTTTGGCTGTTTGCTCCTAAAGTTCCTTGACCTTTTCTATTGCTTCAGTAAGAACTTCCATTGTTGATGGTGGCTGCTGCGGTTGCGTTTGAGGTTGGGGTTGAGGTGGTACAACTGGATGTTGATACCCATAATAGGGATATCCGCCTGGTTGATAGGGATAGGGGTTAGGATAGTGAGCATTCATGGCCATTTCTAGATACGGGTCATGAAGAGGTGCATTTTTACTGTGGCTATGCTCCGGCCAGGTAGAAGGCTCAAATATGTTATACCCAAATGGGTTTGAATAAGAAGGGATAGGGTTATCAAAACCCGATGGTGGTAGTGGTGGTAGTAGTGACGGCTCACCTATAGGAAATGGTGGTTGAGGCTTAGGCTCAACAGTTGGTTGTGGTTGGTTCTCCATAAAAGGTGAAGTATGTGAGGATCCACCCATTTGTGGGTCCTCGGGAATAATAGGGTAAGGGTTAGGTGAGAGTGACCCTACTCTCGGTTCTAGGCACACTGACATGCGCCCCCCACATCTTCTTGGAGGTGGAGGTGGTAGTGGCTGCTCTACCGGTGGTTCTTGTGGTGGAGTGTGGAAGGATGGGGTATCATGAACTGAAGGAGTATTGTAGAAAATGTATTGTCCCCACCTCTCTTCGTAGCTATCAGTGTAATGATGTGGGGTTCCAGTGTATGAATTAGAACCGCTGGATATGTCGATGGGGTGACCCATCGATCCTGTTACTGGCATTTTGGGGTCGGAATCTTCCTCCATTGGTTCCGGAGAATCCTTTGGGGGAGTTACCGAAAGTGAACGAAGTTGAATATCGGAGTTATAATTCCAATGAGAAGAATGGGAATGTGAATGGTGGGTTGATGGCTATGGTACGAATGTTGCGAATGATGGGAGTTCGGCGGTGGTGAGTATTCATGAGGTATGTTAGGGTATGGTTCCCATGGTGACGAGGAATCGTCCGATCCTTCGTAAGGGTTATATACGGGGGCGTTAGAAGGCCCTTGCTTCGAGGATCCACTCCTCATTAACCCCTTTCCTTTTGCTCCTCTAAAAAATTTAGGCGGTATTGTCCTGCTTAAAAAATAAGTCAAAACACAAAACAAGGCAAAATAATATCAAATAAGGTAATGAGTAATCCTAGGTCATAGCCTAGACTCGAGAGTCTGAGGAATGTGTTACTGTGTCGTTTGAGATCAAACACTAAAGACTAGCATTGAATTCCCTCAAACGTTGGCTTTGATACCAACCTGTCACACCGCGATTTCCACGTGTATTCCGGTGGGCCCGGTGGGGAGTATCGTGACGTACAATTGATATCATCATAACCAAGTTACAACACAGAGTAACACAGCGGAAGGCTTGGAGTAAAATATAAACTATTACAAACCATAAAGTGTCCAGAGTTCGAAACATAAATATATACAGACAAGGTTTGTAATAAGATCCATAAGCGAATTGGATAACATACAAAATGAAAACAAACTCTACAGTTTCAACTCTAAGGTCGCAACTCCTTAATGTCAACGCCCCGCAGCTTCCGGCCTATTGCGTACTTGTAACTGTATTTTAATCTTTGAAAATACGTCTGTTTACACTGGTAAATACTGTCAACTGACTCATTTTGAAAACCCTTTCGAAAATGATTTTAGGTGCATTAGCACATTTTGTAAAATAACTTGGGACAATACAAATGACCTTGTATATAGATTTACATGTCAGACTTTTACATATGGGGCCCAGTACAGAAACAGAGACATGATCGACAGACACACCACTATGAACTTTCACAAAGAAAGCAGTTAGCAATTACCTAGTGTATGCCTACACGCCATGCTTTAGTCGTGGCCATTAACACTTTAGTGAGCCAAGGATATCCCAGAAACGGTCAAGCCTACCCCTAATGTTTGAGTTTCAGACAAAACAGATCAAAACCGATGCAACTTTAGTTAATTATCACAACTGGATAAAACATAATTTCCATACCCGACCAAGCGGTAATAATTTACCGTATCCCAAGCCCGAATAGGGAAAATAGGTTAAGAGTATTTACCTGAAGTTAAGTCTTCGTGAAGTCCAAAACTTAGCCGTAGATGTCACACCCCGACCCGCAACGGAAATAAGAGTCGGGGCATAATTGGGTTATCACCAAAGCACATGACATTTACTATTATGTTTCATAATTAATGAAGTCAAAGTTACATTTTCAAACATCCAAACATGTTCATTCAATACAAGGGAAAATAACCAAACATAACAATCCAAATACTAAATCGTTTTATTCTTCTAATCCAGGTCCTATGTGTTCCTAGCTACTGCTGGTTCACCTGTATCATGTGTAAAATGGGAGGTTTTGGGTCAACATAAGTTGGCGAGTGAACCTTATTAGATAAACATTTGATAATGATTTTGTGGTTAGTTTATCAATAAAATATTGTGCATAATCATAAAAGAGCAAATGTAAGTAATCAAGCATTGGCAAATAGCAGTTACAATTATAACATACAATAACACTTGATAGCATACATGAGCATACCAATATCATAAGATAACTAACATAAATGAACTGTGCGATCAAGGCTCAATCAAACGGAGCCGATCGTATTGCATGAACTGGAAATGTAAATTGAACTGTGCGCTCAAGGCTCAATCAAACGGAGCCGAGCGTATTGCATGAACTGGAAATGTAAATTGAACTGTGCGCTCAAGGCTCAATCAAACGGAGCCGAGCGTATTGCATGAACTGGAAATGTAAATTGAACTGTGAGCTCAAGGCTCAATCAAACGGAGCCGAGCGTATTGCATGTATTGAAATGTAAAATGAAATGACCGATCAAGGCTCAATCAAACGGAGCCGATCGTGCGGGCACGCCACAGATCAACCGCATAATAAAATGGGGATCAAGCTCAACCTCATGGATGGGGAGCTGCGGCCTCGGCAAATGCATGTACTGAAATAATAATTTGCATCCAATAATAACTACTTAACAGCAACAAACTAATACACATGTCATGATATGATGTATGCACAATAGTTTCGTTATAATATGTAAATAAACAAAGACACATGATACACCCCAAAAACGTGATTAAAACGGGGAATTTGAAAGGTTCACTCACATTGGGTGCGTTGAATTTGAGATGGTGAGATGCGCACGATTTAGATGAGCGAGTCGACGAGGAATACTAACCTAAATAATAATGGAAAAATATATTAAGTGGATGGATGTTAGTAAGGATTTTAATGAAATTTTTTAGATATATTTTTATGAGTTTATGGCTATTTTCTATCTTTAAAAATGTTATTTTTAAGTATTTTTAATTGATTTTTAAATTAAATTAAATAAATAAATATATAAAAAAAATATTATTTTTTTCACTGTTGACCGTTGACCGTTGACCGGTTCGGTCAGCGGTAAATTCCTGCGCCGGGCGGGATTCGAACCGGCGACCTTCCGTTCACGTGCACGTAGCTCTACCAACTGAGCTACGTGACTAACCCGTTATAAACTCAGTTTTAATTATATTTATATGCTTATTTGAATTAACCGAAAATTCCTTTATTTACAAAAACGTTTTAATTCAACTGGACCGGTGCTCGTGACATGATTCGAACGCGCGACGTGAAGTTCATTTTGCACACAGTCCACCGCTGGACTGTGTGTCTAACCCGGTTATATTCTTGATTTATATTATACTTAACAACTACCTGTTTTAACCCGGGTTAGTTCATGATTAAAAAGGAATGTTATTACACAAAGCGTGCGCGTAGCAAGGACCGAACTCGGGACGTGTATATGAAATTTGCACACAGTCCACCGCTGGACTGTGTGTCTAACCCGTTTAAAATACCGATTTTAATTATACTTATGTTCTGATAGAACTTCATCTTCTTCATCAGATTACACGGACAGCATAAATCGACTGGTTAGGATTGATTTGTGATTTACAAAGTTTTTAGACATTAACAGTAATTCAAGAGTAAGGAATGGAGAGAGTTTAAAGAACAGAATTTACCGATTGATGATATTCACAGAAATCCGGCGGAGGTTCATCGGTACTGGAAATGAACTCCGACTGTTGAACCAATTAACAGCGTTGATCGATTATTCATAAAGTTGAGTCACCTAAACAAGGTTTAAAAGAAGTGTAGGATATCTTACCAGTTCACAGCGGGATTCCGGCAGTCTCAGGAACTTTCCGGCAAAGGTAAGATTTCCGATAAACGTTGGCTAGAGTCGATTCTGGTGATAGAGTTGTGTTAGAGACTGATTAATCACATGTTTTAAATTGAAAGAGTCGGAGGAATTACCGTGAGAATGTGAGTCCCGGTTTTCCGGTGACTTGCAGAAAAATTCCGGCGAACAGATTCAGAAGATCTTATGGTTCAGGAATGCGACGAAAATGAAATTGGATATTGTTGTGATAGTTCTGAATCGTGTGAATGATCTGGAGCTCGAAATAAATCAGAACTTGATGAAATTTTCGGTTTCAAAAGCCGAAATGATAAAGCTTAATGTTCAATCAATTCTGACTTAATTAGAAACCGTCGCATATCGGTTATAACTGAAATTGTGAGGTAAACAATCGATTGGACGATTGGTCTACCGATTACCGGTTTTCAGTTGGTAATATTGATTAAACTGAGTTTGTGTATAAGTTTCTTTTGTTTTCATATAGTTAACAGAAAATACATTGTGGCAGAGCGGTTTGGGGAATGGATGTTAAGTCTTGGCGACTCAGCTGACCCGGGTTCGAGTCCCGGCAGCTTCACTATTTTTTTTATTTGTTTTATTTTAACTTTTTATCAAATATGATTTTTATAGTTTAGTTCATTTATTAATTATGTAACGTTTTAACTCAAAATAACCATAATTAATGCACTTCCATAACTTGGCACTTGATTACAAAACGGAGCGGGTTTTGGAGACCCGATTTTTACAAATGTTACAGTAGATCAAAGCAAGTACAGGCACAATTTACCGGAAGGCGTTTATTTTGGGAATTATGGTAATTATTAACCAATATTAGAATGCTAACGGGTCCTTAGTTAAGTCTTAGACTTGAACCGGTTAGTCTTTCGCTAAAACAATGCGGTACGATACGCTAGATTAAGCGGTTACCGGAATAGGATGTTAGTTGGACACGACAAGTATATAAACTTGTCTAATATGGGTAAACCAACAACATTCTGGATTTTGGTAGAGAAATGATAAATTTAAACCCATTTCGGTTTAAGTACGTAAATTAGCTACGTAAGCTTAACCAGACGCACATAGGCGAAACCAGGTAACCGAGAAAGTCATATACAAGTTCCATATAAATATATGTTTAAAATATATGTAAAATCAGTAGCTTTGTAAAAGATAGGCCCGGGGTATATTTAAAACCGAATTGTGCCTTACAAGGGCATTTTGGTCATTTTAGTGTTTATAAAAGATGTTTAAAATGAATCTGATGTCAAGGTTGTTAATATTCTGTAAAAATACTTTTTTTATGATGTTATAACAGTAGGATATCAAATATATGTGTGTTTGACGATTTTGAAATAATCTGTCCCGTAAGAGCATTTTAGTAATTTCACACATAGCTTTGAAGTTAAAATTGGGATTATGAGCTCGGGACTTGTACTTACTGTCAAGATGTTGAAAATAAGTTTATAAATCAGTAGGTATCAAGTCTTAGCTCATAGTTATGGTTTTAAACCATATTATACGCCGAAAAGGCGTAAAAGTCGCCAATATGCCGTTTAAATCGATTTTTAAGTTAAACAGAAGTTATGACCTGTTTTATATACCAAATACATGTCATTTAACTTATTACATCAGTAGGTTTAAGTTTTGGTCATAAAAAGATTGATTAAAATCATTTTGCGTGAATAAGGGTAATTTAGTCATTTATCGGGAATTAACGAATCTTAAGCCTTCATTCAGGTTATAGTCTGAATGAACATCCCAAATGGTCCCACTTATCATATTACATCAGTAAATATATCATCTTGATCATAAAATCATGTTAAGTGTTTCTAAAAGGCCGAAAAGGGCATTTTAGTCATTTTAATGCCTTAAACGCATCTTTTTGTGAAAACTTAGATTATAATCAGATTCTTGACATCAACATAATCAAATTATGTTTACAAATCAGTTTATGTTTTATATTTACATGCATGGTGTTTAAAATCATGATTTGCACAAAGAGGACCTTTTTGCAAAGTTTATGTAATTTTAGCGGAACTTGTATGTAAACTCAGATTTCTAATGAATCGAGTAACGAAACTTTAGGAGGTCATCCGATACTTAAATATGGTCTTAAAGTGACATAAAGTCAGTAGCCAAAATGGCTAAATCGGGTCAGAAGTGGAAGTCAAAGGAAAAGTTAAATATAGCGACTTTTGGTTGAAACCGACCCTAGATCAAAACTTGACGAGCCAAATCAGTTGGTATAAGTTATAATATTTATTTTTAGGTTAAAAGTGCATCAAAACATATTTTATAACATCTGTATCCTTAGTTATGAGTTTTTACAAATCTGGACAGTTTGACTTTTGTTGACTTTTAGTTTGACTCATCAATTGGTCAAGAATTCGTGATAATCAGGAGGTGCCCTTTTAAGGGATTAACACCTACATCATTACAATCACGTAGCCACTTTCGTTACGCACAATGACTAGGTAATCACGGATTTAGATCAAAGTCAAGGCGTATTTACGTCAAGACTTTGACATTGGATTAAAACCTAATAAAAAGGACTTATCACGAATTGAAACACTTACACAATGCTCAAAGGATGCTAAGAACAGAAGGGAGTGCTTCAAGAAGGCCAGGAATTCCTCTAGATGAATTTGATGAGTTAAAGTTGCATGAAGGTTGTTGTAACTCACCAAGGAGTCATCTTAAAACCTTTGGAGGATTCCAGGAGGATTGCCAGGTGTTGGGGGAAGTAAACAAGTGTCCTTGGTCGTGTCAAGCATGCAAGAAAAGGTGGCAAGGCGACAAGATGTGGCAGAACTGAGTTCTGACACATTTCTGCTCGCTGGCAGGTCCTTGCGGACCGTATGGGTTAGGTCTTACGGTCCGTAAGGACCTTAGGCACCCATAGTTTCAGTTGGCCTTGTGGACCGTATGTCTAGAGCCTTGCCGTCCGCAAGGGGTCTTCAGAACATAAAAATTTCAAAATTTATTTAGGTCCCCCAACTAATTTTATATAATAAAGTAAAGATATTATTATCGTTTCAACGACTTCGGTCCCTCCCAATTTACCATACGGTTCACGAGGATTACCGGGACACGTGTCGGAACTTTATTGGACGTAAAAACACGAGGTGTTACACACTATGCATACTGATTTGAGTTACAACCTGCGTACCATTCCATTGACTGATTTACCATAAACCAAATGCAAGACCCATTTGAGCAACAACCATTAAACCTGCATGCCAACCCATTTGACTATAAACCAAATGCAAGACCTCTTTGACCCTAAATCAAATGCAATATAACATTAATACACCTAAGGTTGCATACATTGTTCACTTAAGTTAGGTCAAAATACATATTGTTCAAATTTAAATAAAAAACTAAACCACACACTTCAACCGTTACATAACCTTGTTTAGTAACATAATACTGAACTATAAAATCAAAAGACAGCATACAAAGCACAACTTGAACTTCACTAATTTCTTATCAATCTCGACTTGGTTGTGGAGCACACTGTCATGCAACCAGTGACTGAACTTGACCAGTGCAACTTATACGATTGTGACCCTCGTGTTCACATTTTCCACATGTTGTAGTACCTCCCTTTCTTTTCATTTTCCCTTGCTTATAACAACTTATTCTTGATCAATAGCTGACTTTCTCTTCATCTTCTTGGGCCTACCAACTTTCTTATGATTGTAAGGACCATCAATGTGGTTGAGCATGAAGATGGTCTCCAAATATCTTTACCATTTATTCCCTCAAAAGTGTTCATGTACACTTTCTTCTAGGTATCCAACCAATAAACTTCACTAACCCATCTTTCTGGTATTCCAACATCATAACCATGTTGTGCCATGTGCCATAACACTGCAACATTATGTTTGCTGGGCATGGCAGTTAACTTTCATCTTCTACAAGTATATGTCTTAGCCTCAATACTAACCACACGTTGGTCTGACCTAGGCATACTCACCTAACAACCATAAATTCAGACATAATTATTCAAGAAACTACATATATGTGCACGAAACAAATGCAACAACAAGTGGAAGTGAAACACTATTTCACAGGGTTATCCTAATGTTTTAGCCATATCTACCAACATTCTAGACCAAAATCTTTAGTGGAAGCGATATATATGTAGTCACACTTACCTACATACTTTCTATCAGGAGAGTTGATAAATTCACCACCATGGAACATTTTCATAATAAACAATGTGTCATCGATGGCTACAATGAAATGAAAACACAAAATCTGAAACAAATTTGCACAAACAACCAGAAATAGAATTGATAAAAACACTTACTAGTCAACTTCGAGTGGGTTGAAATCAACAATGTTATGCACACATTGCAACAATTACCTTGAAAATCTACTTGTTCGAGACGAATTGTTAGATTGCGATGATATTGGATGGCCGATTCAATCGTTGATAGGGCTTTATGTTCGATTATGTTAAACGATGATGCGAACAATTGCTTTAAACGTTTTAAGAGACGAAAATACCCCTCACATGAGGAGCATGTGAGGGGGAACTAACGGTTCTATGGACGACCGTTAGACGAAGGGACGATATCTGGTGATGTTTGATGTGAACTGAAACTATTAACTAGGGCGGTGTACTAAAACTGTTAACCAGGGCAAAACCTAAGGGATGGAATTTGCAATATACTCTAATAATATTTTGATATGGATTCCTTAGATTATAGACTGAAAGAATATTAAACAGATAAAAAAATATATTTTATAGACTCTTGATTGTGTTTTAACTTATACCCATTGGTAACATATTAATTACATAGGATCTTGTTTTTACAAATACCTTTGTGTAATAGCTTGTTTTGTTTAGTATAATAGCTTACTTTGTAAACAGTAAACAACTCGTCTTTGTCCAAGTTTGAACCTGAGACTTTCTTTCTAAGGGATGTCTGTCTCTACCAAATAAACTAGTCCAACATGACTTTTAGACTAAATAAAAGACGTCCATTCTCATCTTACTTTTTTTTAATCCTTTTAAAACCTGTAGTCTCCCATTTGTTAATATATATCAAACTAAAAAAATTGTTAGCCACAAGAAGATGTTGAGCTTGAGTCTAGCTAATGACAACTCTACATTTTGTTTTTTGATACGAAAATTAAGCATAGGCCACTTTTCAATTAAAGATTCTTTTTACCGAAATAAGAAATTCCCTAGCCAAAATGAAACCATAATGATGTTTAATGCACTTCCATAGATGATGTAACAACTTCAGTTTTCGTTGTTATTTATTTCTGTTTATTTTGTTTATCTCAATCGTCTTGTACTCCGAGATTTGTATTATGAAAAGTTTATGTTAATGGAATTCTGATTTGTCACATCCATATCGCATTTAAATCGCTTATTAATCGCTCATTCAACGCAATCGCAACTAATTATGCTACTATATGAGCCGAGTGCGTTATTGTTTGATGAGCACTTATGCCATCGCATCACTTATCTCATCGCATCGCTAAACGCAGTTAATTATGTGGAATTATGTTTTATGTGTGTTATATTTATTTATGTTATGGTTGTTATCTCTAAAACGCTCGCACGCTCACACTAACTCGCTCTCTCTCAAATCAATGATAATACCATGCTTAACGCATCGCTAAACGCTTAATATGACTACCTAATACGAACCGAATCTCCGAACGAACTCGTAACGCGAATTAATCAAACAAAACTTGGCCACTAGGTCAAGTTAGGCCGAACTTGTGCATCACAAGTTCGCCTGAACTTGTCTAGTGCACCTAACTCATTAATAACCAACAAGTCCGCCCAGACTTGCATATAAAACTCTTCAAAACTGACAAGTCCGGTTGGACTTGTCTGGAAACTCACCAGAACATACAAGTTCGCCCGAACTTGCTGTCTGATGACTCATTTCACCTCCACCTATAAATACCCAGCTCCTCTTCTCATTTGAACTTGCTGCAAGTTCGCTCGGAGCTCCCCAAAACCGAAACCTTTTGTGTTCTAAGTAAGATTCAACCCGTTTTCAACTACAACAACGTTCTACAACGTTTTACAACGATTTTGCACAAGGCTTTGCCTTCGTTTTTCATCAAACCTGTTCTGTTTACGAAAATCTTCATCTTTTATACAAAACTTCTGTTTTTCACTGATCTGAGTAAAACCTTTTAAACATTGATTTTTACACCATATTCGGACTAAATGACGTACGTTTCGTTCACTTTGAAGTGGAACTAGGCGTTGTCACGCTATATCTTAGATCCGGAAGCACAAGGACGAAAACGTCACTTTGCACAAACTGGACTAAAATCGTTCGAACCTTCAAGTTCGCCTGGATTAGTCCGAGTTTCTGTTAAATGGCTAAAACTCGCTCAAAAAGACCTCTTCAGCCTTGGTTTTGCTCAGTAGCCTAAGGTTGGAGGGATGGACACTCGATTTCCTCAACAAACGACGCGAAAACGCACGATTTGGATGCCAAAATAGTCAAGTTCGCTCGGATTACATCAAGTTCGCTTGAACTTGTCACCAAAATGGTGACCAAGTTCGCCCGAACTTGACCAGCACTTCAACAAATACTACAAGTTCGCCCGAACTTGCACTGATTTCCAAGGGAATCAGACAAGTTCGCCCGAACTTGTATCCTCCCTCAACAAAAGTGACAAGTTCGCTCGAACTTGTCTGTTTCCTAGGAAACCGGACAAGTTCGCCTGAATTTGTTCACTCAGTAAGTCCAGTTATACAAGTTCGCCCGAACTTGTACTCCCAACTACAAGTTCGCCCGAACTTCTCTACTGTTTCTCTCAACCGTTAACCGTTTCAGCAATTCGGAAGACTCATGCACTTCTGTTCGCTTGCAGACTGATCCGCCTAGTGTCGCGCCCTGATGTTTCCGCCATCGGTTGGGGTGTGACAGATTGGTATCAGAGCCATAACTATAGAGAAATTAGGTAGAATTGCCATGTTTTCCTTAGACTATAGTTAGGATACCAAATCAGACCGCTACGCATCGATTAACGCCGAAAACTCATGCGAACAGACAAGTTCGCCCGAACTTGGGGTGACAAGTTCGCTCGAAATTGATCAAGTTCGCCCGGACTTGACCAAGTTCGCTCAAACTTGCCTGTCCCTTCAACATCAAAACAAGTTCGCTTGATAACGATCAAGTTCGCCCGAACTTGACATCAGACAGATGCCAAGTTCGCCCAAACTTGACCAGAATCCTTCGGCACGAACTTCTAAACATTGCTTTTCCTAAAGCAACCACAATACACGCTGAAGAACTCTCGTATCACACAAAACGAGTGGTCAAGTAGAGAATAGGTGTGAAAACTAAGAACTCTCGATGAGATCATTCACTCCACGCACTCTCTCTCGCACTAGATACCTTCGTTGAGTTAGAGTGATATCGAAACCTTGACGGAAATCTCCATATCTATCTAGTGGAACTCCAGACTTGATCGGTGAGCATAACCACAACTAGGAATTATGTTGTTAAGTTAGGGGTGAAACCCGCATCTTAATAACTAGTTCCATTCCTCGATTTTCAATCTCACCAAAGTCTCTGTAACATTTGTCAAAAACGGGTTTTCCAAACCCGCTTCGTTTGTAATCGAATATCAAGTTATAAATTTCTCGTTGCGTATTTATGTTTATTTTAATTTTAAACGATGCATAATTAATTAACAAATTAGAATTTAAAAACTATAATTAATAAAAAGTGAAAAGAAAATAAATAAAAAAAAGAAAACCGGCTGCCGGGATTCGAATCCGGGTCAGCCGGGTGAGTCTAAAGACTTAACACGCACACATATAACCACTCCGCCACTTGATGTTTTCTGTGAGTTCTAGGAAACAATTAAATGATAACTTTACTCAGGAATCAACCGGTTTACGCCAACTGTAACCGTAATCGGCTTCGAAACGTCCAAAACGTTTGAGTGATCGCGATTTTCTGATGATAACCGATACACCGACATTTTTTAATCAATTCAGTCATGAATGGACTTGAATTCATGTGATGTTCGGTTTTTATAACCGAAAACATTCACTTCTGGAATTACTTCAACAAAAGCTTCATTTCGCGACTCAATTACATTCCCAGAACTTCTATTCTCACGTTTACTCTAGTTTCTGATCGTCGGAATTGCTTTTTGAACTCGCCGGATTTTCGCTGGAAAACCGTGTCTTCCTTCAAATCAGTAAGTTTCTCAATTCTTTCATCGTCTATCAGTTGTTAAGCTTTTTCTAACTCAAACCCTTCAATCAGAATCAGTTTCAGACGATGATATCGGATAATTAACTCTCGCCGGAAAACTTCTGAAAGTTCCCAATTGTCGCTGTGAAACGGTATAGCCTTTTAAACCTTCTGGTAATTCTTGTTCAGTGCTTCAATTCCGCATCTAGCTAATCAAAATTGTTAATTGGTCCGCTCAGACAAAGTCCATAAAAACAGAGCCGACGACTTCGCCGGAATCCTGAGAAAGATCAATTCCCCGGTATGTTTACTTCCAAAATCTTCTCTGCCATTTCATTTTAGTCATTTGAATGTTCTTCAATCGAATTAAACAAGAAACAGTAGGGTAATCCTAGTCTGTGATATTGTAACGAAGAAGATGAAGTTAGGTTGTTTATAAGTTTAATATAAATTGGATATTATCTCGGGTTAGACACACAGTCCAGCGGTGGACTGTGTGCGCACATATATCACACGCCACGAGTTCGATCCTTGACACCGTCGTATGCTCTGTAATAAAAATGTTTTCCTTTTTAACTGAACCGGATTAACTCACTGAAGATGTTAAGTATAATAAAAATCGGTATATTAACCAGGTTAGACACACAGTCCAGCGGTGGACTGTGTGCAACACTAACCCACAGGTCCCGGGTTCGAGACCTGTTGCACACTCCGGTTCGACGATTAAAACCCTTTTTGAAAATAAAAGAATTTTGAATAAACTAAAACAGTATATAAATATAATTAAAAACAGAATTATTTCGGGTTAGACACGTAGCTCAGTTGGTAGAGCTGCGTGCACGCGTACGGGAGGTCTCGGGTTCGAGCCTTACCCGGCGCACACTTACACTTTAACGAACCGGTCAAACAGTCAACAGTCCCGGTCAACGGTCAATGGTCAACGCAAAAGTCAACATTTTTTTTATTTTATTTTTTTTATTTCTATTTATTTATTTAATTTAAAAATCAATTAAAAAATACTTAAAAATAATGTTTTTAAAGATAGAAAATAGCCTTAAACTCACAAAAATATATCTAGAAATCTTATTAAAATTATTAATAAAATCCACTCATTTACCATACTTACCGTTATTATTTAGGTTAGTTAATTCTCGTCGATCAATCCTCCAAACTCGTGCGCATTTCATCGTCTTCAACCGAACGCACCCAATGTGAGTTAATCTCTACAAATTCCCCGTTTTAATCACGTTTTTGGGGTGTATCATGTGTCTTACCATCTATTATATTTAAATCATTGTGCATCCATCATATCCATGATCAAATGTGTATTCAACATGTATCAACTGTTTGTGTGGTTATTGTTTAGATTAAATTATCATTTTCAGTACATACTTTATCATAGGCCGCCGCTCCCCATTACATTATGAGCGTTGAGCTGTTCCCATTACATTATGAGCGTGAACCAGGCGTTGCCAACATACGATCGGCTCCGTTTGATTGAGCCTTGATCGCACAGACATTTATCATAGGCCGTCCGTTCACCATTACATTATGAGCGTGAACGTGACGTTGCCAACATATACAATTTCATTCATGTTATATATTCATGCAAGTTGGTTTGTTATTGTATGTTATTGGTTGTTATTGTTATTGTTATTGTATGATTTAATTACATTTGCTCACATATGATTATTGCACAGTTTTTCATGATAAAGATAACAAGAAATCAATAATAAATGTTTTTCTAACAAGGTTCACTCGCCAACTTATGTTGACCCAAAAAACCCCATTTTTACACATGATACAGGTGATCCAGCTGCAGCAAGAAACACATAGGATTGGCTTAGAAGAATAAACTGGTTTAGATCTTGGATTGCTTAGTTGATTATTTTTCTTTGTATTTGTATGAACATGTTTGGAATATTGAGGATGTAATTTTGAATTTAATAAATATGAAACATATTAGTAAATATCATGGCTTTGGTGATAACCCAATTATGCCCCGACTCTTATTCCGCTGCGGGTCGGGGTGTGACAGTCTCGATTATTTCGATGACTCGGAACACAACGTAACTGGAAGATTTAATGCCGTTAACCATTGTACGGCGAGAGCATTTCTCAATTAGGCCAAAACGTGTGTCTGAACTCAGAGAATCTTCGAATCACTTTGGGTAGTCGCTGTCTCAAAACCCAGGACGCTCCCAATTGATTTAAGCCTAAAATCATCGATTTTACGCATCATCGAGTTTATTTATTATTTCTGCGTTTGAATTTATGGATTTTACGCTTATACGATTTCTCGCTTTATCGATTTCTCAATTTATTGCTTTTACGCTCCATCGATATATGCACAACTCGCACAACTCTCGAGATCTAAAACGCTAATTAATTCTCCAACCAAACTAATCGCTCAACTCGCTTACGCTCATGAGGACATACGTGTAACTCATACGCAGCTCGACTCACTATTTACGCTATTATATCGCATCTCGTACGTGCTACGCTTGGTTTAGTTGAAGATGAATACGTGCAAAAATATATGCTTATGTGATTATGTGCTTGAGTGATTACGTTCTTATGTGCTTATGTGCTTACGTGCTTACGTGGATACGTGCCTAAGTGTTCTGTGCTTTAACAGTATGATAATAATAATAAACTTTTGAACATGAACCTATCATAATCAAATCTCACCCAATCGAATCCTTCAATGTAGATGTCTTCTATGGGATTGCCCACCAGAAGGAACCAACAATGCAGCCAAGCTGACAAGCGCATTGCATCGCTAGTGGCCAAGGAAATGGCCAAAGTGATCACTCAAATCGTCAGTGAGATCCAAGCTGCCAGCAGCAACACTTCCGTGGACTCGAAAGTCGACCGGCCCAAGACTTCTTTCAGCTTTAAGCAGTTCAAAGCTTGTGGACCCCTTACTTTTACTGGCACCGAAGGACCAAGTGCCATGTTCCACTGGTTTGATTCTATCTGTAACAACTCTCCAAAACACCCCAAAGCTGAGCCGAAACGGAAAACCGAACACGCGATTCGAGACTCGGCACGCAACACGGAGCTGGCTCACCTAGGCATCCCAGGCGCCACGCGCCAGAGACCATGGTCTCTGTCGCGACGCGCGGGAGACGTCCAGGTGACGTGTCACCATCTCCTTCCATGTGGCAAGCCTATACCCGTTACGAGGCTGACCTAGCCCTAGCTAGGCACCTCAGGCGCCACGCGAGAGCAGACCCAGATTCTCGCGCGACGCGCGGGAGAAGTCAAACTGGCCTATATAAGGCCAGGCCTGGGATTGTTTTTTTGCTCAGTTTCGATCGGAAAAATCGAACGTATACTCCCTCTACTCTCTATTTCTGTCAGAACCCCCTCCCCCTTAAACCCCTAAACCTGCGAAGCGCTGCCCGCTGTAAGTATCTTAACCCCCGATCACTAATTCGTTACCCTACCTGAGTTAGAACCCGCCAACGCATGGCAATGCTCTGCTCGACTAAGTACGTTGTGGTTCTATCTTGTGTTGTATGGTTATCCTACCCGATTGATTTAGGACCCACCGACGCATGTCAAGGCCCCGCCTGACTAAGCACGCCAGGGTTCTGTCTCGGTTGTATGGCTAAAAGTGACCTGGGTTAATTTACTAACGCATGTGCATTGTATGTTTTAAATAGAAATTCCAGGAAGTAATCAAGAATTTTCACCAGGAACTCCGTAGGAATACCTAAGTTTTCAAAGTGAGTACATTCTCTTTTTGTAAACCTTTTTGTGAGTCAAAATGTTATAATTATGCTTAATAGTGATTAAGTATATGTATTCTACAATTACCGTTGGTATGTTGGGGTTTTGTATACGAAATTTGAATCTGTTACCGTTGGACAAGTGGATTTTTGCCAATGGGTAACATGACCCACAAGTCAGGAGTGACAATACCGATTGGGTAATGCTGTAGATATAAACATTGTAAATGCGGATGCTCTCAATAACTGTAAAGCTATAAAACTAGTTTTGATTATACTGGGATGTATTCACCAGTATTTCTTGCTGATAAAATATTTTTAAAACGCGTTTCAGGTAACTTAATGTGAAGCTAACAGAAGCCAGCTGGAGAGCACTGAAGGCTTAGAAAAGTGAGAAATAAAAGTTACCTAAATAAACGGAGTTTATGTTTTCCATAAGTCAGGGTTTATCCCTACAAATGTATTGTAATTGAAACTTGGGTTTTATCCCATTTTGTGTAATATAAAAGTTTGGTGTTTTGAAACTCTGATAAATTATTTCCTAACTACGATCATGATGTTGTAATTCCGCTGCCAAATAAATAAACACCGGTACCACCCGCTCTGTGTCTCGTGGCTCCCGCTCCCGGGGTAGGGGTCGGGGGTTGCGACACTATCGAGGTCACGTTTCGCCAGAGTGGGTGTCCCGAACCCCTTCGTACTATTAACGCACCGGCTTTTTCCAGTCCAGCACTCTCGACTAGTGGACCGCGGAGTATAATAGGAGGGGAAATGATGAAACCTACGGACTCACCTGGGAAGAACTTAGGGAGCTTATGATCAAAGAATTTTGTCCCCCCTACAAAATCCAGAAGTTAGAGAATGAGTTTTGGGGAATTAAGGAAGACGGACCCGGCAATGCTCGTTCAACGGCCCGATTCAAACAGTTGAGCATTATCTGTCCTGGTCAAGTGGACATGACCGAGAAAGCAATCAAGAAGTACCTAACGCTCTGCCGATTGCGTCGCTGACTTCGTTTAAGCAGCATGCCCTGCTACTATCGAGGAGACCTACCAGCTAGCCGCAGAGATCAATGACAAACAGGTTCAGTCTGGTTATTTCAAGAACAGCATGGTCGCAAGCTAAGCCATAACCGGAACAGCAGGTCCTACCGATCAGTCTCGAGAGTCAAAGACTAGCCGCCAAGGTCGTAAAAGGGAAAACCAGAGCAAGAACTTTGACCTTACCGCTCCGCAAAACCCTCAGCCACTGCAGTCTGCCGCACCAAACGCACCGCCGGCAAAGCGTGCGTATACTGGCCCACATCCTTTGTGCTCAAAGTGCACCTATCATCATGCAGTTGGAGGCGACTGTCGTTTCTGCACCAACTGCAACATCTACGGCCACTTTACTGTCAGTTGCCGTCCAGGCCCTCGCCAGCTATCTCCTCAGGCCCCCGCAGCACCAGCTCTACCAGCTCCCCCTCGCACTCCTCAGACGAATCAGCAGCAGTACCAGCAGCAAGCGCCAGCCCCAAAGGCCCGTTCTTGCTACACATGTGGGGACCCAAACCACTTTAGCAATGTCTGCCCCAGGGCTGTGAAACAAGAGCCTCAGCCTCAACAGCAGCCTCAGCCTCAACAGCAGCCACCAACACATCCTCAGCAGCAACAACACGCTGCTCGTGGACGACCCTTTAACCTGAATCACCGCCAGGCTGAGAACGACAACAATGTTGTCAACGGTATGTTCCTTGTGAATGGTATTTATGCTTCATGTTTATTTGATACTGGTGTCGATAATTGTTTCGTATCGTTAGAATTCGAAAAGGTTTTAAAATGTAAACGCGTTAAACTCCCAAAGACTTTCGATGTGGAAGTCCCACCGGAAAAACCGTCACTGTCACCTCTGTCCTACGTGGTTGTACCCTCAATCTCAACAACCATGTCTTCTCGATCAATCTCATACCTATGCAATAGGTAGCTTCGATATCATAGTAGGCATGGATTTTCTTCGTGAAAATCATGGTGAAGTTGTATGCTTCAATAAGATGATTTGCTTCCCTCTATTAAATGGTGATTAACTCCATGTATGGTGAAACTCCCTCAAAAAAGTTGATGCTTTTGTCATGTACTAGAGCACACAAATGTTTACGGAAGCAATGCGTTGCTTTTCTAGCCCATATCCTGAACCCGGAGAAAAAGAAGAAAACTTTTAAAGGCGTTCCCGTTGTTTGTGAATTTCCCAAAGTCTTTCCCGACGATTTACCCGGTTTACCCCCAACTCGAGATGTTGAATTCCGTATCGATTTGATTCCCGTGCTACTCCCGTTGCAAAAGCTCCTTATCGTCTCGCACCATCCGAAATGCGCGAGCTATCAAGCCAACTTCAAGAGCTTCTTGATAAAGGTTTCATACGCCCGAGCACTTCGCCTTGGGGCGCACCCATTCTTTTCGTGAAAAAGAAAGATGGGACGTTCCGAATGTGCATCGATTATCATGAACTTAACAAACTCATGGTAAAGAACCGTTATCCTCTTCCTCGAATCGATGACTTATTTGATCAACTTCAAGGTGCTACTTGGTTTTCCAAGATCAATTACGTTCTGGCTATCATCAGTTACGAGTGTTGGAAGAAGACATTTCGAAAACCGCCTTTCGAACCCGTTATGGCCATTTCAAATTAGTGGTCATGCCTTTTCGCCTTACCAATGCACCCGCGGTTTTAATGGATTTGATGAACCGTGTGCATAAAGCTTTCTTAGATCGTTTCAACATTGTGTTTATCGATGACATCCTTCTCTATTCGAAGTCGAGAGACGACCACGCGCGCCATCTCCCTTTAGTCCTCGAACTTCTCCAAGGCAATCATCTTTATGCTAAGTTCTCAAAATGTGAATTCTGGCTCGAAGAAGTCCAATTTCTCGGCCACATCTTTAATAGTCAAGGAATTCACGTCGACCCTGCAAAGATTGAAGCTGTCAAGAGGTGGATTACGCCAAAGAATGCTTCTGAGATCCATTCATTTCTTGAATTGGCGGGTTACTACCGTCGATTCATCGCCGACTTTTCGAAAATTGCTGTTCCGCTTACCGCCTTAACCCATAAAGACAAACCTTTTGTTTGGGATGCCAAACAAGAGGAAGCCTTCCACACTCTCAAGCATATGCTATGCAATGCTCCTGTACTCGCTCTTCCCGATGGAAATGACGATTTCGCTGTTTACTACGATGCCTCTAATCTTGGTCTTGGTTGTGTTCTCATGCAACGAGACAAGGTTATCGCGTATGCATCTCGACAACTCAAGGTCCACGAGAAGAACTACACAACCCATGATCTCGAACTAGGTGCAGTTGTTTTTGCATTGAAGATATGGCGACACTACCTTTACGGTACTAAGTGTACGGTCGTCACCGACCATAAGAGCTTACAACATAACTTCAATCAAAAGGAACTGAATATGCGCCAAACCGATGGGTTGAACTTCTCAACGACTACGATTGTGAGATACGCTACCATCCCGGCAAAGCAAACGTCGTCGCCGATGCTCTAAGTCGACGAAGCTATGTGTATAATGTTCGTGACTCTCAAGCTTTGAATGATCTCGAAATCATGATTCGCTCCACTCAATTCGCTTGTTTTAACGGGAATACCTTAGAGGAAGAAATGAAATGTGGTGCCGAAACTCAGCTCGTTGTTAAACCTAACGGTATTTATTATTATCTCGATCACATTTGGATTCCCAGCCGTGATAACCTTCGTGAACTGCTAATGACCGAAGCTCATAAATCTCGATACTCCTTTCATCCTGGAGCCAACAAGATGTACCAGGACCTTCGTCCTAAGTACTGGTGGCCGGGCATGAAAAAGGATATCGTCGTGTACGTTTCAAAGTGCTTAACCTGCTCGAAGGTTAAAGCCGAACATCAAAGGCCCTCTGGCTTACTGGAACAACCTGAAATTCCGATATGGAAGTGGGAGAGTATAGCTATGGACTTTTTTACGAAACTTCCTCGCACGTCCTCTGGTCATGATAGCATTTGGGTTATCGTTGATCGTCTTACCAAATCTGTGCACTTCATTGCTATACGAGAAGACTTTAAGGTCGAACGATTAGCCCGAATCTACACCGACAAAGTCATTTGTCGACACAGGATGCCTCGTGACATCATTTCTGACCACGACGGTCGCTTTACCTCACGTCTCTGGGAGACTTTTCAATCCGCTCTCGGTACTACTCTCAATTTCGGTACCGCTTTCCATCCTCAAACCGACGGTCAGACCGAGCGCACGATTCGTACCCTCGAAGACATGCTTCGTGCGTGCATCATAGATTTTGGTGGTAATTGGGATACGCATTTACCTTTAATTGAATTCTCGTACAATAATAGTTATCACACCAGCATTCAAATGGCTCCTTTTGAGGCACTGTATGTCACACCCCGACCCGCAGCGGAAAAGGTGACCGGGGCATGATTGGGTTATCATCAAAGCTCATGACATTTATTATACGTTTCATATTCATTAAATACAATTTAATAGGAAATTTACAACTATAATTACATCATGACCTAACATCAATCTAAGCTTCTTTGTTTTCTTCTAAGGCATTTCCTATGTTTTCCTTGCTTCATCCTGTTCACCTGTATCATGTGTAAAAAGGTTTTTGGATCAACAAAAAGTTGGCGAGTGAATCCTATGGAAAACATTTGAACAAGTTTATTTAATTTATTATGAAATGAGTGCACAACCACACATGAGTAAAAATAGATGTAAACTTATTCAACAATCATTAGATATTAAATAAAGCACACATGAACAATAATGGAACGTTTAGAGGCACGCGTTGCTCTACTCGTCTCTCACGAGGAACTGATGGGCCTAATGAATGAATTGCATAAACATGATAATATGAAAGACATAATTACAAACAATATAAACTCAATGATACACACATGAACAATAATGGATTGGTTTTGAGGCACGCGTTGTTCAACTCGTCTCCCACGAGGAACTGATGGGCTTAATGAATGAATTTCATATAATTTGACAAAATGAAATAAGTAATCACAACAATATAAACAATCTAAGTTTAGATCACGATATGGTATGGCACAAGTTTAAATAAACGAGTTAATTATTTTGTGACACATGACACACCCCAAAACGTGTAATTAAAAAGGGGAGTTGTAAGATTCACTCACAGTGGGTGCGTTCGGTTGATGTTGTTGAATGCACGCGAAGTGGTTTTAACCACGAGTGAAATTAACCTAGATAAATAGCATTATGGTTCGGTAAGTAAACGGATTTTATTGATCCATTTTAGTAGGATTGTTGGGTGTATTTTTGTGAGTTTAAGGCTATTTTCTAACCTTAAAAATGTTATTTTTAAGTATTTTTAATTGATTTTTAATTAAAATAAATAATAAAAAAATAAAAAAAAGTTGACTTTTTTGACCGTTGACCGTTGACTTTGACCGGTTCGAATGCGAGTATATGTGCGCTGAGTGAGGCTCGAACCCGAGACCTCCCGTACGTGTGCACGCAGCTCTACCAACTGAGCTACGTGTCTAACCCGAAATATTTCTGTTTTTAATTATATTTATATATTAATTAGATTAAATTGAAAATCATTTATTTTTAAAAATGATTTAACTGAATCGGACCGGTGCGCTCCACAGGTCTCGAACCCGGGACCTGTGGGTTGCGTTAACACACAGTCCACCGCTGGACTGTGTGTTTAACATGTTATATAAACCGATTTTTATTATACTTAAATACAAACTAAGTATTTTCATTTCTGACTTATTTAAAAAGGTAAATAATTGTCCGAGTCGGTGTAGTGAACCGGACTCGAACTCGTGTCCTGTGATTAAACATACACGTTTCGGCGATGAGCAGAAGATTTCCGGCGAGTGAGTTTTCGCCGAGAAAGGGTGCGGTTTTGAGCGAAAATGTTTGCAGAGGTTCGAGGGGGTATTTATAAGGCAGGTTATCGATGAACTTGGTCCGATTTCCGACTTGATTCGTCGGTTATAATTTCTCCGGCGGTTATAGTTGGTGTCGCGGACTCAGGCGTCGGTTATAACAGATGTGTGTTTAAAGTTTACGTTATAACTGAAGGAATCGTTAAATTATTGGCGAGATCGCCGGGATTTCTGACGACTGCATTTGGGCGCCGGTTTTGAATTCGGAAAGAGATGTTATGAATTAATTGATCTTAATAATTAACAAAAGATACAAGTGGCGCAGTGGTTTAAGTGTTGAGTGTTAAGTCTTTGTTTGACCCGGCGACTGACCCGGGTTCGAAACCCGGCAGAAACAAAATATTTTTATTTTCTTATTTTTAACAGTTTTTCAAAAACTAATTATATATTCCATATAATAATTAATTATGTATCGTTTAAAATTATTTTGGGCATTAAATTCGCAACGAAATTTTTAACTGATTGTTCGGTTAATAAACGGAGCGGGTTTGGTAAAATCCGTTTTTGACGGATGTTACACTGTATGGAAGAAAATGTCGATCGCCTATTGTGTCACACCCCGACCCGCAGCGGAATAAGAGTCGGGGCATAATTGAGTTATCACCAAAGCTCATGATATTTACTAATGTGTTTCATATTTATTTAAGTAAAAATTACATCCTCAATAATCCAAACATGTTCATATAAATACAAAGAAAAATAATCAACTAAACAATCCAAGCTCTAAACCAGTTTATTCTTCTAAGCCAATCCTATGTGTTTCTTGTTGCGGCTGGATCACCTGTATCATGTGTAAAAATAGGGGTTTTTGGGTCAACATAAGTTGGCGAGTGAACCTTGTTAGATAAACATTTATTATTGATTTCTTGTTATCTTTATCATGGAAAAAATGTGCAATAGTCATATGTGAGCAAATGTAAATAATCAAATAATAACAATAACAACCACAAACAATAGCATACAATAACATATCAACTTGCACAAATATATAACATGAATGAAACTGTATATGTTGGCAACGTCACGTTCACGCTCATAATGTAATGGGGAACGGACGGCCTATGATGAATGTCTGTGCGATCAAGGCTCAATCAAACGGAGCCGATCGTATGTTGGCAACGCCCGGTTCACGCTCATAATGTAATGGGGAACAGCTCAACGCTCATAATGTAATGGGGAGCGGCGGCCTATGATAATGTATGTACTGAAAATGATAAATTAAATCTAAACAATAACCACACAAACAGTTGATACAAGTTGAATACACATTTGTTCGTGGATATGATGTATGCACAATGTTTTAAATATAATAAATGGTAAGACACATGATACACCCCAAAAACGTGATTAAAACGGGGAATTTGTAGAGATTCACTCACATTGGGTGCGTTCGGTTGAAGATGATGAAATGCGCACGAGTTTGGAGAATTGATCGACGAGACTTAACTAACCTAAATAATAATGGGAAATATGGTAAATGAATGGATTTTATTAATAATTTTAGTAAGATTTTTTATATATATTTTTGTGAGTTTAAGGCTATTATCTATCTTTAAAAACATTATTTTTAAGTATTTTTAATTGATTTTTAAACTAAATAAATAAATAAAAATATAAAAAAAAATGTTGACTTTTGCGTTGACCATTGACCGTTGACCGGGACTGTTGACCGTTTGACCGGTTTGCTAAAGTGTAAGTGTACGCCGGGTAAGGCTCGAACCCGAGACCTCCCGTACGCGTGCACGCAGCTCTACCAACTGAGCTACGTGTCTAACCCAATTCTGTTTTTAATTATATTTATATACTATTTTAGTTTATTCAAAATTCTTTTATTTTTTAAAAAGGGTTTTAATCATCAAACCGGAGTGTGCAACAGGTCTCGAACCCGGGACCTGTGGGTTAGTGTTGCACACAGTCCACCGCTGGACTGTGTGTCTAACCTGGTTAATATACCGATTTTTATTACACTTAACAACTTCAGTGAGTTAATCCGGTTCAGTTAGAAAAAGAAAACATCTTTATTACAGAGCATACGTGTGTGTCAAGGATCGAACTCGCGGCGTGTGATATATGTGCGCACACAGTCCACCGCTGGACTGTGTGTCTAACCCGAGATAATATCCAATTTATATAAAACTTATAAACAACCTAACTTCGTCTTCTTCGTTACAAAATCACAGACTACGATTACTCTACTGTTTCTTGTTTAATTCGATTGACAAACATTCAAACGACTAAAATGAAATGGCAGAGAAGATTTTGGAAATAAACATACCGGAGAAACGATCTATCTCAGAATTCCGCGAAGTCGTCGGCTCTGTTTTTACGGATTTCATCTGAGCGGACAGATTAACAATTTTGATTAGCTAGATGCGGAATTGAAGCACTTAACAAGAATTACCAGAAGGTTTAAAAGGCTATACCGTTTCACAACGAGAATTGGGAACTTTCAGAAGTTTTCCGGCGAAAGTTAATTATCCGATATCGTCGTCTGAAACTGATTCTGATTGAAGGGTTTGAGTTAGCAAAAGCTTAACAACTGATAGACGATGAAAGAATTGAGAGACTTACTGATTTTATGGAAAACACGGTTTTCCGGCGAAAGTCCGGCGAGTTCAAAAAGCTTATCCGACGAATTGAAAGTAGAGCGAAAGTGAAATTGAAGGTTCTGCGGATGAGTTTGAGTCCCGAGAGGGGCTATGGTTGGAGTAATTCAGGAAGTGCAGATTTTCGGTTATTAAAACCGATCACCACATGAATTCAAGTCCATTCAAGACTAAATTGATTGAAGGTGTCGGTGTATCGGTTATTTTCAGAAAACCGTGAACACTCAAACGTTTTTGGACGTTTGGAAACCGATTACGATTACAGTTGGCGTAAACCGGTTGATTCATGGTTGAACATAAGATTTAATTGATTCCTAGAACTAACAGAAAACATCAAGTGGCGGAGTGGTTAAAAGTGTGCGTGTTAAGTCGTTGAGCCTTTCCGGCTGACCCGGGTTCGAGTCCCGGCAGCCTGTTTTTCATTTTATTTATTTTATTTTTACTTTTTATCAATTATAGCTTTTATATTCTAGTTTGTTTATTAATTATGCATCGTTCAAAATTAAAATCAACATAAATACGCAACGAAACATTTATAACTTGATATTCGATTACAAACGAAGCGGGTTTGGAAAACCCGTTTTTGACAAATGTTACATATTGCATGGCACGAGATCGGAGAAGCACAAATCATCGGTCCCGAGCTGATTCAAGAAACGACGGACAAGATCCTCCAGATCAGATACAATCTCTTGAAAGCTCGAAGTCGTCAAAAGTGTTATGCCGCTAAACGCCGCAAGCCCTTGCAATTCGAAGTGGGAGATCACATGCTCTTAAAGGTTGCACCTTGGAAAGGAGTGATCCGCTTCGGGAAGAAAGGAAAGCTAGCGCCACGATACGTAGGTCCTTTTAAGATTCTGGAAAGGATCGGCAAAGTGGCCTATCGACTCGAACTACCGGCAGAACTTAATAATGTCCATCCGACTTTCCACGTGTCTAACCTCAAGAAATGCCTAGCTGAAGAAAATCTCCACGTCCCCCTCGAGGACTTGCAACTAAACGAGACTCTCCATTTCGTGGAAAAGCCTGTCGAAATCATGGACCAGAAATCAATAAATTACGGCGCTCTCGCATACCTATCGTAAAGGTTCGATGGGAAGGCAAACGCGGTGCCGACTTCACTTGGGAATTGGAAAGTGACATGAAGGCTAAATATCTGCATCTCTTTGTTATGGCCACTACTTAAATTTCGGGACGAAATTTCCTTAAGTAGGGGAGACTGTAGCAACTCCAATTTTCGTTGTTATTTATTTCTGTTTATTTTGTTTATCTCAATCATCTTGTACTCCGAGATTTGTATTATGAAAATTTTATGTTAATGGAATTATGATTTGTCACATCCATATCGCATTTAAATTGCTTATTAATCGCTAATTCAACGCAATCGCAACTAATTATGCTACTATATGAGCCGGGTGCGTTATTGTTTGATAAACACTTGTGCCATCGCATCGCTTATCTCATCGCTCGCTAAACGCAGTTAATTATGTGGAATTATGTTTTATGTGTGTTATATTTATTTATGTTATGGTTGTTATTCCTAAAACGCTCACACGCTCACGCTAACTCAAAAATCAATGATAATACCACGCTTAACACAACGCTAAACCGCTTAATATGACTACCTAATACGAACCAAATCGCCAAACGAACTCGTAACGCGAATTAATCGAACAAAACTTGGCCACTAGGTCAAGTTCGGCCGAACATGTGCATCACAAGTTCGCCCGAACTTGTGCATCACAAGTTCGCCCGAACTTGTGCATCACAAGTTCGCCTGAACTTGTCTAGTGCACCTAACTCATTAATAACCAGCAAGTCCGCCCGGACTTGCATATAAAACTCTTCAAAACTGACAAGTCTGCCCGGACTTGTCTGGAAACTCACCAGAACATACAAGTTCGCTCGAACTTGTAGCAAGTTCACCCGAACTTGCTGTCTGATCACTCATTTCACCTCCACCTATAAATACCCAGCTCCTCTTCTCATTTGAACTTGCTGCAAGTTCACTCGGAGTTCCCCAAAACTGAAACCTTTTGTGCTCTAAGTAAGATTCAACCCGTTTTCAACTACAACAACGTTCTACAACGTTTTACAACGATTTTGCACAAGGCTTTGCCTTCGTTTTTCATCGAACCTCTTCTGTTTATGAAAATTTTCATCTTTTTATACAAAACTTCTGTTTTTCACTCAGATCCATGGTTAGATCTGAGTAAAACCTTTTAAACATTGATTTTTACACCATATTCGGACTAAATGACGTATGTTTCGTTCACTTTGAAGTGGAACGAGGCGTTGTCACGCTAGATCTCAGATCCGGAAGCACAAGGACGAAAACGTCACTTTGCACAAACTGGACTAAACCGTTCGAACCTTCAAGTTCGCCCGGATTAGTCTGAGTTTCTGTAAAATGGCTAAAACTTGTTCCAAAAGACCTTTCAGCCTTGGTTTTGCTCAGTAGCCTAAGGTTGGATGGATGGACACTCGATTTCCTCAGCAAACGACGCGAAAATGCACGATTTGGATGCCAAAACAGTCAAGTTCGCTCGGATTACATCATGTTCGCTCGAACTTGACCAGCACTTCAACAAATACTACAAGTTCGCCCGAACTTGTACTGATTTCCAAGGAAATCAGATAAGTTCACCCGAACTTGTATCCTCCCTCAACAAAAGGGACAAGTTCGCTCGAACTTGTCTGTTTCCTAAGAAACCAGACAAGTCCGCCTGAACTTGTTCACTCAGTAAGTCCAGTTATACAAGTTCGCTCGAACTTGTACTCCCAAGTACAAGTTCGCCCGAACTTGACTACTGTTTCTCTCAACCGTTAACCGTTTCAGCAATTTGGAAGACTGATGCACTTCTGTTCGCTTGCAGGCTGATCCGGCACTCTCCGCAACTCTTCTCAAATCCATCATCTCTCCCGAAACACACCAACTGTGAGTATACTTGAACCCTTTTACGCTTAAACGCACTTTTGGGTGTCACATATGTTCGTATATCAAAACACATCACACAACTCAAATGCTTATTTGACGTCCCGTTTATACATGACTTTACGTGAAATCTGCTGAACTTTATGTGTTACTTGATTGCTAGTACGCCACCCTTAACATGATAGTATACTAGAGGTTGACCCGCCACTCGGAGGCCTGGGGTTGTTAAGGCTCGCATTTTTATTTCGTATTTATTTTCTCTTTTAGGATGTGAACGCTTGTTCGCATGCCTCGATCAAACGCGGTTTGTTGGTTTGTTTGAATCTAAGTAGATACATAATTCACAACTGTTACGTATGACATGCGGTGTATGCTAAACGCTTTTATATCTATATTGTATGCAAAACTCGTATGCTCACCTTTACTTAATTGTATTGATGTTTTATTTTAACATATGTGGCAGGTTGAGGACTTTAACTTTGGATGCTTAGATTAGGTTTTGCTTAGTAAATCATGTAATAAAATCTAGGGAAGATCGAATCGGATGTTATGTTTAAGAGATTGTTCTCAGTTGTGTAATGATTGTTTGAGGATTATATGAGTTCGATAGTATGGGATGTTGAATGTTGATTATTGTCTTTAAATAATTGTTATGGAATCTCTTGATCAATCTGATTCACCTAGTGCCGCGCCCTGATGTTTCCGCCATCGGTTGGGGTGTGACAGATGATCAACCTGTTACGAACCCAAGAAGTGTTTTCAAGGGATCCGAGCAAGTGGTTTCACCAAACTTTTAAGGGTTGCGATCAGGATTTTACCTATAAAATACACTAAAACTTTTTTTAAGGGGAAAACCGCCCCCCTTAGGTCCAGTCCTGTGATCAACCTTTGCTATACATAACCTAATGTTGAGCATTGTCCTGTGATTCGAAATGTATAAGATTTAGATTAATCTCTACGAGTACGTATTCCGCACTTTCTAACCCGTACTATAACTGAACTAAAAACACATATTTTTATTATAAAATTATGCTTTTATATAGCAAAATAGTTGTTGAAACTATGATATAATGTATATATTAATATTTACCAAACATGGTTTTTGAGAGACTTTTCACCATTGTTGTCTTGTCAAAAAAATCTTAAGTTTTAATGTCATGTCTTATACTCAATTGTCACACCCCAACCGATGGCGGAAACATCGGGATGAGACAAACAAATTGCTCAAAACGTCATAATACTACTTTGCGACAATATTTAATAATTCAAAATTTCATTGATGCTAAATTTAGGTTACAATGGTTCAAAAAGGGAAAATACAACAAGTACCAAATGACAATACAACATGGAACAAAATACATTAAGTTAAAACTAGATGTGTATGTAATCCACCCTAACATGTTTCTTCAACGGCATCAACTTAGTTTCCTGCAACATATATATATATATATATATATATATATATATATATATATATATATATATATATATATATATATATCAATAAAGGTTGGCAAGCATACAAGTTTGTTACATAGCATAATAGTGATAAAATTGTCTCTTATCCAACATGGTAATCATGGCATATATTCGTTACGGCACACTAAACATGTGATTCTTATATGTCAATCCAAAGTCAAACGCAATCGTGTTTACCCAAATCATCGAAACAAAAGGGGTGTAATATAGTTTACTTAACAAAACCACAAGTTTGCGGGCGGTGCGTTAATCCTATAGCGCTATATTTGTTAAGGTAGGCTAGCAAAGTTAATGAGCATATAACACAAGTCTAACATAACATTCGATAATCAAGCATATGGATAAGTATCATGTTAATAACGGATAGAGTAAATTCTGTAAACGAGTTTTATAGTGATTTGTGATTTTGTACATGTTGCACCCAAAGTGTTTAAAATAGAAAATAGGATCGAGTATAATCACGGTTTTGCAAACATTTTCCTTTGTTATTACGTGAAGGTTGGTGAGGTTGGAGATGGAACACCGAGATTACTCTAGATGGGGTAAACGAAGGTGTGTGAGTTTTAGAATGATAATGGAGAACTTGGAAGCTGGAAAGTATAAGATGACAAAGTATATATACAAGAAAGTGGTCACCTAGATTTAGCACTCGTTTTTGACACTATGAGAACCCATAAGGGTTAGTATGATTTCATAGGTGTAAACCTATTAGAATCGTAACGAGGAACTAAACACTTCGGTGATTAAACTTAATAACTTGACGAATAACTAATTGGTTAACATCAAGGGTTTGGTTTTAGGTATTTTATATAGATTTTAATATAGATATAAGTCAAGTAGGAGGTAGGAGGATTAAACCATCCATTTAAGACCTCGATAGATTCATGTAAGTCATGCATGAGGTAGGAGGATCAAACCATCCATTTAAGACCTCTTTAGGTTTTACCACTACACATGTTGCCATAGGCAACAAGGAGGGTCATAAACATGTATAATAAGGAAATGAAATAGAACATAACTAATCTAAGAAACATCAAGTAATGGTGGACTTTCAAGTAGGATAGCCCAAGCTAACCTTAGTCACATAAACATCAAGCGTCAAGCTTGTTCATTACTTGATAGTAAAAACTTAAACAAAACAGAATGTTTGTGAAGATTAAACCTCTAATTTTGAATGTCTCAACCTTGTTTTTAAGCCCAACTAACCATTCAATTTGATTATGAGCATTAGGACATAGGTTTGAGATGAGAGAACTCAAGTTTAGTTAAGTTTAACAAAGTTTAAAATCAAAACAGAAAGTTCAGTCCACTTTGGAGCCTTTTTGGTGAAGTTCCAGGTCTGGATTTTCCATGGAAAACCTGTGGAATCATACCTAAGGTTGTTCCAAGTGATTAGAAAGAAGAATCAAAGAAAACGATTAAGAAATGAGGAAGTTATGCTCACTTTAATGAGTTGGTATGAATCTGCCAAGAACTTAGAATTTGTGGATGATTTGGAGTGTTTTGAGAGTGATTAGGTGTTTGGAAAGTGAAAATGAAAGAGTGGAGGCTCATATTTATAATAGGGGTGATTAGGGCTTGATTTAAATGAGTTAGGAGGTGATTGGTGGTGAAAAAGGTGGTTAAAAAGCAATAAATCACGTAACTGTCAACAGACCTGCATGGTCATGCGGATTCAGATGCATGGTCATGTGGATCACAACTTGCATGGTCATGCAATGTGAAGTGCATGGTCATGCGAAACTAAGCTTACATGGTCATGCAATGTCAAGTGCATAATCATGCGAAAGTGCAAAATTTCAAGAAACTTTCCAAATTTACAATTCGACCCCTAGAGTTTGATTATTCCATCATTTTGTGCTAGAAACTCGTTATTAAGCATGTTTTTGGGTATTTAAAGTGTAACAAAGTATAGTATAAGCGTATGCAAGTATAACTTGAGTATCAAGAATGTACGTATGATTGCATGCACATATAATAAGTATCAAATGTGTATATATGTTGAATTGTAAGCATAACAAGTGCGTATAAAAGATGAGTTTCATTACGATCAAAGTCTCAGATTACAAGGCTGAAATTGAAAGATGTACACTATACTAGATACAAGTTTCCATAAATAGAATTTCGAATACACTTTCTAAATAAGGAATGTTACAAAAAGCGAGACGTTATATCAATCTTGTAAAATAAGGTCTCAGAGGCCGAGTACTCCCCGAGCAATCGCTACAAGGTAGGTTGTCGAGGCCCGAATACTCTTCATCTAGGTAGAATACTTCCTGAGTACTCTCAACTCCTACTAAGGAGCGCCTAGCGACTTCTACGATGCTTATACTATAAAAATATACGTCTTTAACCTAATAGATTAATTTTCCAATGGTTTTTTTGGCCTCTTCTAACTTTTGGTCGTTAGTTTCTCTTAGAAATACTAAAAACATGTCTTCATTTATTTTAAAATACTAAAAACATGTCTTCGTTTATTTTATTTTATTCCGAAATTTCATTAAAAAGATTTCATAATTTTTTTTTAAAATGAAGTTGTATTCGAAATAGTGGTACGATTACGAACCGAGTCGGTACCAACCAAACAACATTATTACCAGTATCGGTGTTATCAAAACTAGTATCAATATTCGTTTTTATAGTTTTCAATCAATATAAAACTCTGCCACCTCGTGAAAGTGAAACGCACAAAAGAGCTTGCAAAACTGAAAAAATTTTCTTAAAGGAAAAGTTGAGGCCCAGCCCAGTTACACCCCAGTCAACTGGAAGGCCAGTTCAAGACCTTAGTTTATATCAAAATCAACTAAATCTTACCTTTGGTTTGCATTTGTTAATGGGCTATACGAAATCTTCAGTCACTCTTTCTATATGTATGCCAAAATTATGTTTCATTCATATTCATATAACACATATTTATGAACTCGAAAATAAATAAAAAAAACTAAAAATAGAGTGTTATTTTTCAAGGTTGGGTTAATTTACATTGTTTCAGTACTGTTCACGGTTGTAAAACGAGGCCTTGAAGGTTGACTACTCCCAGAGTACTCGCTACAAGGTAGAGTTGCCGAGGCCTGAGTACTCTTCGTCTAGGCTGAGTACTCCCCAACTACTCTTCGTCTAGGCCGAGTACTTCCCGAGTACTCTCAAATCCGATTAGGAATGGTCTAGCGATTTTTACGACCATGGTACTGTCACGTACTCTGTTATTGTATAGAAAACACAATTCAAGGACATAGTAGTTATTAAACAAAGGAATAATCATGTTTCTGTGATTGACCATAAAAAATAATATGAACTAAATGTTTATATATTTTCAAGCACCACAGACATGACTTCCAGGTTGGGATATTAGTCCTCTATGAGTCTATATTCTTCAGCTTATATCTTTCACCTTATGCTTCACTTCGTCACACTTTTGCCAGTTATATAGATTCTCATAAGCATTCACAAAGGTGTATAATTAGTTTTCAGTTGCCACATCAGCAAAACATGTCTTTGCTCCACAATGCACCATACTTCACAAAGACAAAAAAAAATCAGCGTTTGGCCTTTCCTAGATCAATCCAAACCAGTTTTAAAACCAATCTGATTTTGCCCAAAATTAGATTGGTTTTGTACAACTCTAATTTGCATAACACAAATAGTTTTAATTAAAACCCAATCACTACAACTTACAAGCGATATAAACCCGATATATTATATTATATTTTACACACTATATATTATATTATATTATAAACTTAGCGGCTACAATGATTTTTTTTACCTTTTGAGTTTCAAGTTAAACCTATACACTATAAATAATATATACCGTTAACCCAATATTTCATTCTTTCATTCCTTTTTTTACAAACACTAAATATGCCATACAACTTTTTTAAACGGACCGACCCGGTATCTACTAAATTTTATTTTTGAAAAAATAAATACATTTTCATTTAAATTTTATTAGAAGTCGGAACCCCTCGGAAGCTATAATAAATAATAATAAAACACAACTTTGTGGTCAGTGAACCCTATCGGTCACAACTGCAAGCGGCAGCGGTGGCGGTTGCTAGTTGGTAATCTACGGCGTATCGAGCAGCACACCACGTCATAGGTACCACGCCACCATATTTTCTTCTCTTTGTTACATTTTATTTCGTTTTTGGTTGTTTTACGCATTTATATTTTGCAGCTACATACCAGTCTTTATTTTTTTAGTACCCGGATTCCCTGCCGCAACGTGCGGTGGGGAAATCCTAGTTAATTATTATAATATAACTAGTGGAAATTCCCTCACGCAATGCATCGAGAAACATGTATGCATTACAACATTAAAAAGTTTACTACAATGGTATTATGCTTAATTACACAAAAGTTATCTCCCAAACGGATATTGACATGTGTTTTACATTAATTTAAAACCCTAGAAATGAATCCGACGATCGGTTGGCGTCGGTTCTTTTTGTCATGGTACTGGTACTCAGTGTAGTTTACAATCTGACTCGTATAGAAACCAAAAACCATATAAATAATATTGCTACGGGTACCAATGTTGTTCGTTAAATATTGGTTCGGTTCAGTACAGTACCGATACAATATCGATACTCAGTATAGTTTACTACACCAAAGAATATTTTATTTTGAATACAATCTCATTTTTTTATAGAATTTATATCAAGTTTGAAAAAAAATATTGAGTTAATTGTCTGGATAGTCCCTGTGGTTTACCATTTTTTCACCTTTACTCCCCAACTTTCTAAAATTACATGTTTGTTCCCTGTGGTTTGATCGTTTGTTACTCGGATAGTCCCCTGATTGGATGACGGTTAGTTTATTCAGTTAAGTTCATGTAATTTGACTAAATGCCTGGTTGGTCCCTGTGGTTTACGAAAATTGCAGACTTGGTCTCAATGGTTCACTAATTACAGAGTTGGTCCTAACAGTTGTTATTTTTGCACACGAGTGGTCCTTATTACTAACCTCTGTTAAATTTCTCAGTTAAATTAATGTTAAATGACCAAATTACCCTCAACAATTAAAAAAATAAAAGTAAAAATAAAAAACAAAAGGAGATTGACCCACCCCCATCATCTTCTTCATCCCCTCCCCCTCTCTCCCTCTTTGAAACACTATTAACCACTATCAGTCATCTTTGGGCCGCTACAACCATCACCTCCGAACTCCAACTTTCACCATTGTGAACCACCACAACCACCTCTCACCTCCACCACGTCAACCCACCACAACCGCCGTCATCCCACCTCCACCGTAGTCTCCTCCACAACCGCCGTTATCCCACCTTCACCGTCGTCAACCCACCACAACCACCTCGACCACTGTCTCCCCTCCAGCACCGAACACCCATCCTTTTATAAAAATGATTTATTACTTTTTCAAATTATTATTTTTTATTAGTAAGGGCAATTTAGTCAAATTACATGAACTTAACTGAATAAACTAACAGTCATCCACTCGGGAGACTATCCGAGTAACAAACAATCAAACCACAATGAACAAACATGTAATTTTAGAAAGTTGGGGACTAAAGGTGAAAAAATGGCAAACCACAGAGACTATCCGGGCAATTAACTCAAAAATATTAAACATTTGTTTCAGTCGAGTCGCGCTGTCGTACAACATAATCAACATGCATTTTTATGATGATTGAATAATTGTCATTAAAACTATTATCCAAGTCCAGATTTCTTAAAAAGCTTCAGATATTGACACTTTATTGACGGATTTATCCATTAAGGCTGATAGGCGTGATAATGTTCATCCACCTTAAAACATCCTCCACATCACCACCCCTTCCATAACTACCCTCCATCACCATCCAAGGGGGTATGGTAATGATCCTCTCCCAACGCCACCAAATTCACTAGCATTTTAGGTCAGTGGTAGCCGTGCCCGGTCTGCCCACGTTCTCAACACGCAAGGCCCGGTGAGGGGAGACGATCCTCCACATCCCTGCTGACACTCCAAGGCCCCTTCTCACGTACCCCACACCGGCTAGTCTAATAAAGGTATTTATTTTATAGTTAAACTAGGTTATAACCCCGTGTATTACACGGGTTGAGTAAATAAATTTTATATACTAAATAATAAAACAATATATCATTAAAAACCTCATTTATTGCACGAGTTGAACAAATGTAATTCTATATATTAAAAAAGGTATATCTATTGGAACCATATTTTACGGGTTGAATAAATGTAATTTTATATACCAAATAATAAAAAAGTTGTATATTTAAAATCACGTGTATTACACGGGGTGAATAAATGTAATATTGTTTACCAAATAATAAAAAAGTTATATCGTTAAAACCATCGTGTATTGCACGGCTTGAATAAATATGATTTTATATACCAAATAATAAAAAAAAATTAAAAACTAATGGATATACTCGGTACGTACCTAATAGATATGGTGATTGCGGAGATGATTATTATGGTCAAACATGTTATTCAAGAAGCAAATAAGAAACCATTTGAGTGATAAAATATAAATTATATTTAATAAAAACCGTAATAAATCTAATTTAAAAAAAACTATGACTTTGTTATTATTAGTAAAATCAATGATTTTATATTTGTAATTTTGTTTCGTATTATTTTATTAAAAAGTGCATATTATACACATAATTATATTGTGTCTTAGGTTATTGATGTCATTCAAAATGTTTTTCAATTTTATGTCTAACATTATATATACTATGGTAAAAGTTTAAAGTTTATTAGAGATAATTATATCATCGAAAAGAATAAGAGTAAATTTGTATATTACAAATAAGAAATAGGTATTTGTCATATGATATAGAAAATCAAATAAATATAATATTATAAATGTGAAGTATAATTAAATTTAAACTAAATAATAATTATCTATAGTTAATTAGAAGAGATTAAATAAAATAATATTTAGTAGAAGAGTTATCTATAATTAATTAAAAGAGATTAAACTAAAAATTAATTATCCATAAGATATTAAACTAAATAATATTAGTAGGAGGGTTATTTATAATTAATTAAAAGAATTTAAATTAAAATAATAATTATCTATAATATAAGACATTAAACTAAATAATAATTATCCATAAGATATTAAACTAAATAATATTTAGTAGGAAGGTTATTTATAATTAACTAAAAGAATTTAAATTAAAATAATAATTATCCATAAGAAATGACCTAATATGATGACAAGTATCTCATAAATAATTTCTTTTATTATATAGTATAGATGATAAATGGCTATCACAAGCGACTTGCAAGTGATATTTTTTTAACTTAAGATATGTCAAATTTGGCAAGTTTCTTGCTTACTTTTCTTGTAGTTAATACTTTGATACTATTCGAATGATAATATGTACGAGGCCTTCTCCTAACAGTTTAATTTTGATGTCGGATATACTATTTTGTCTTAGTAAAGGAACTTTCTGAAAAGCTATCTTCGTGTGAACAAATCTAGGTGTTTAATGCACATAAAAAATACTAAAACCAAAATGTTATTCCCCACAAATCACAATTGCCATTAACGCCTAAGTGTCACTCAAAATTAAATAGCAAAGAACAAGTTTATACGAAGTCTATTGATCCCCGTGTAGACGACAACGCAAAAATAATTCGCATGATAAAATTAAGAGTGAGTTGAATACCATTTTACTTCATATAGTTTGGATCATTTTGTCAGTTTAATCCAAAGGTTTTATTTTTCGTTTGTGGGTCCAAAAAGGTTTCACCGTTGCCATTTAAGTCCACGAGGTTAACTTCAACCATTTTTTTCTGTTAACGTGAAGGGTAATTCGGTCATTTTATATGGCCGAATTGCCTTTCTAGTTTACAGAATTACATATAAAATGAGAGAATCGTTTTTTTTTTTAACAGAAAAAATGGATGAAGTTAACCTTGTGGATTAAAAGGGCAATGATGAAACCTTTTTGGACCCACAAGGGAAAAATAAGACCTTTGGACTAAAATGTCAAAATGGCCTAAACCACAGGGACTAAAATGGCATTTAACTCAAACGAGATTATACATAGAAACGTCATTTCGTTCCTCATGTCGTTCTTGCATTCCAAAAATCAAGTTGAATGCGACGGTTTGAAATTAGAAACAAGGACACCCTAGATTAAAACCATGAAGTTGGCTCCCTCGTATTCTTAGGTGACACCCCAATTTTAATTATAAATTAGGTGACGCCTCAGTTTTAATGTATAAAGTTTTTATGCTGCATTTACTTTTTCACTTTTATGTATAACCTTTTCTATGCTTTAATACATAGCTATTTGTCACAATTTGTCAAATCACAGAAAATCATATGCATCTCATGCTTCACATGCCCACCCAATACGCTCTTACTTCTCGGCAAGAGGGGCAAACCCACAACCCACCATACCGCTAAACCAAATGCCGATTTGATATTGCCGAGAGTGGAGGGATGCAACACACCGAGGTGCCGAATGCTGTCGCAAGTCACCGAACTAGTTTTGCAGCCGCACTCAATCTGGCCTTATAGACTTTGTTTTTTTTTTGAACGGCTAAACTTGCACACCGTAGGTATTGAACACCTGACCTTCTACTACCCTATATTTTATCTAACTCACCAACACTACTAGACTATTCCCAAGTGAATCCTTATATAAACGCAAACTAGTATACTATAACCGTATAAAAGGGATAATATTAGTGTGCCTTTGTTGAAAAGGACTTAGCAACCATTGTTGAAAGCATAATAACAATATGATACGGATGTGATCATCACCAATAAATCTGTATGGACCCATTCTTCACATTCTTCACGCTCTATTGCAATCTGAAATAAATATTTCCATCCTATCTCATCCAAACTCATTTCAAGAATTTTTTTAGTTATTTAAATCATTATTAATAACTTTTAAGTAAATTAATTATTTGAGTACTCATATTTAGAACAAGAACGAATGTAATAACTCTCCAAAACTTTTATTATAACCAAGAAAATATAACTCAAATAACTTGATTATAATAACTCATAGGGGAAAAATCAAAATACAAATAAACTTAACATACAAAACATATAAACTGAAGGAAAAGACAAAAAAACGCGGTGACATTTTCGTAAATATCAGTAACTATCAAAATTATCCTACAAATGATCATGTAGAGTAATTTTGTTAGCATTTAGTTATGGGTTTAGTTTTATAGTTTTGTTTTTTTTTTTTTGGGGGGGGGGGGGGGAGGTTAGGTTTTTTTTTTGGGGGGGGGGGGGTGGGGGTTAGGTTTTTGGGGTTTTTTTTGTTAGGTATAGTTTCTTGATCATAATTACTCTACATGAATATTTTACAAAATTACTTTAAAAGATCAAAATTACTCTACAATATCATTTGTAGGGTAATTTTGATAGTTACTGATATTTACAAAAATGTCATCATGTTTTTTATATTTTCCTTCGGTTTGTATCTTTTGTATGTTAAGTTTTTTTGTACAATAACTTTTCCCATAACTCATAAACCATAACTCGGTTTATGTTTCTCTTGTCTCTTAATAATGTCTAACTCTAACATGATTTATATAAGAAACTTAACCAACTATGACCAACTTTTCAACATTAATCCCTCAAGTTCACCGACTTGTGACTTGAACTCCTTTGTCGCCCTTTTGCCCATTACCGACTTGTGATGAGTCGGGAATTTCCGCCAACAAATTCAACTATTATAAAGAATGTACAAAATAACATTATTAGCAAACAGCTGTGAATGTTTAAATATGTACATAATAATTGAATAATGTATAGTATAATAGTAACACTGAATTAATATTAAGCACTTTCGAAAGTTCAATGACTGTTCTATAATTAATACATCATACATAATAATGTTTGATATATGGTGTTCGATAGATATAATAAAAAACGCAAGTAGTTAAATAACATTCTTATATTACAATTTAAGTAATTTATACAAGTTTGATTAAGCAACCCTCAAATTACACAATAATGTTTGATACATAGTATTTGATAGATATAATTTAAAAAAAAAGCAAGTCATTAAATGGACACAAGATAAAGAAACCCTGAAACTGAATATTACAATAAAAGGCACTAATTGATGTACATATTAATATAACTTGTAAATTTCAGCTTTTATGTAATTTGTAAAAGCATTAACAATTTAACACTACATGTGATCTTAATTACAAATTACACACTATGAGATATTAATAATTTATACAGCGTATTATATTTATTATCATCGTTAAGAATAACTTTTCCTGATCATTTTATAAATAGAAACTAGAAAGAAGTAATACATTTATACACTGGAGCGCATAATAGAAGGGGCCGGGGGTGCCTGACCTCCTGAACTTTTCACTCAATAGTGTCCGGTAAGTAGTTTTCGTATAAATTTTTTTAGGTATATACGTTTCTAATCCCCCAGTTTTATAATTTTTTTAGGTATATACATTTTCGACTGTCATTCGAAAATCTCAAGTTTCGCAAATCTTTATACATGTCAATGAGTTCTTAATTAGTCAAGTATTTATAGCAAATCATTCAAACTTTCTTATTCAAACAAAAAATTGTAACAACGTACAAAGTTAACCACATATATTATAATGCATGGCATTCTTTACGTGATTATGTTTTCTTTACCTAGGGTTTCAAAAGTTTCTTTAATAATCCTAGTGTAAGTCGGATTTGTTGTACTATAACCTCCATCTACCACTAGATTAACTCCGGAGACAAACCTCGAAGCATCACTCGCTAAAAACACTGCCGCCTCCGCCACATCCTCAGCCTCAGGCACCACCCCCTTCAACACGGCAGACTGACTCAGAATATCATCCACCGCTGTCTTCTCCAACCCCATTGCATTAGTCAGAAATGGGGTTGAAACAGATCCAGGTGAAATACAGTTCACCCGGATCCCATGTTGCCCTAATTCAACACATAAGTTTTTCATCAACCCCACCACCGCGTGCTTTGACACCGTGTACGCATGTGGTGCCTCACCCGAAACCACCGAGGCACTACTTGAAGTGAACAAAATCACTCCACGTTTCGCGGGAATCATAACCCTAGCAGCATGTTTCGCCCCCAAAAACGATCCAAACACGTTGACATCGAAAACTCGTTTAAAGTTTTCGTTATCAGCGTTGACGATTGTGAACTCTATGTTCCCCGGGATGCCGACATTGTTGAACATGATGTCAAGCTTCCCGAACTCCGAAATGGCCGTGTCGACGACGTTTTTTACATCGGACTCCTGAGTAACGTCGCAGTGGACGTAAACAACGTCGTTGTTCGATTCAGAAGCAAGTTCCTTACAAAGAGAATGTCCTCTTTCATCTTGGACGTCGGCGATCAAGACTTTGGCGCCGTGTTTAGCGAACAATCTCACCGTGCTTTCGCCAAAGCCGCTAGCACCCCCGGTAACTATGGCGACTTTGCCTTCTAATCTGCATTATAATCACAAGAGTCTTGTTAGTTTTCAAGTTTATGTAAAGATTAAAATATGTTACAAATACCTATTTGGAATAAAACCATTCATCTTGCTTTTGTGGGCTAAGATGAATGAAAGATGGGAATTTAAAGGCCACAAGATCCAGAACAACCCATCAAATAGTTAATGCATGCTAGGATATTACCATTTTATTTATTATAACATTTCATGGGTATGTTCACGACGGACATCAAACTTCATTACAACATGTGCATCAAATTTATCTTTTGACATTATAGCTCGTGTATCTTTATATTAGTTATCCTATTTCACTTTAACTATGGTTATCTTTAGGGCCGGAAACGAACCGAACGTTCAACGATAGTTCGTTAACTGTTCGGCAAGAAGTTCGTTTATGTTCGTTCGATTAGCTTAACGAACGAACATGAACAAAAAAATTCGTTTGGTTAGCTTAGCGAATGAATACAGGTCTCGTTTGTTCGACTACGTTTGTGAAGGTTCGGTAATATGTTCGGTTACTTTCGTTCATGTTCGTTTGTTTATATTAAAAAATAATAAATAATAAACCTTTTGGACATTCTAAGACATTTTTTTAGATATTATGTATGAGTTAGTTAAACTTTGAATAATTATGTTTAAGTTGATTAATCGTTTGGAGGTTGTAGGAGACTTTTTGTGTTTTGATTTATCATTTGATAGTTGTATTTAACTACTTATGAAAGGCTATCAACAAGGGTGGCGTTATCGAGAAGAGGGGTTCCGGTACAACATTTGGAGTGCGTATTCTGCGACGAATATCCAGAGACATGTGACCATATTTTCACATCTTGCGGGTTGATTCAGATGGTTTGGGCTGCAGTTTTTCAGTGGAGTAGACTTCCATCTCAAATCATTTTCAACCTTCACGACATTCTGATGATCACTCGTTTGTCGGCGGCTCGGCCAAGAAGAAGAAAGCTTTTCATGTCATTGTACTCCTCGTTACATGAAGCATCTGAAGGCTAGGAACGATTATATGTTCAGGGGTCATCAAGCATCGGCTAGTAAGGTAATCGAAGAGGTTAAAATTATGAGTTTCCTCCGGATAAAATCAAGGGCCAAGGACCAAACGCTGACATAGGAAGATTGGTGCATATTTAATATATTTAGAGATAATGGTTGAAATTTTTTGGGTTGGGTTCGGCTAACTGTTAGCCTTTGTTTTTCTGTTTTGGGTGTATTTCTTTATGTTTTGGTACAACAAATGTAACTGGTGGATGTAAGTTTGGCGCTAACGCCTTGCTAGAAATCGAATAAAGTTTTTGTTGGCCGTTCAAAGAAAAAGGATAACAATGTTTTTATATTCATGTAATGTTCGTTTACGTTCGCTTTTATTTGCTTGCGTTCGTTGTGTTCGAGACCAGTGTTCACGAATTGTTCGTGAACAGTTGAATTTTCCTAACAAACAAACAGAAACATAAACTTACGTTCGATATACGTTCTTAAACAATTATTTTTCCGCTACACCTTCACCAGCTCCCCAATTAATTGAATGTGGGTGATTCTAACTATCACCGTCAGTGACAACAAAATTTAATCCTTATTGCCTTTATGGAAATGACATTGTATCATGCTTTTGTTGGACCGCTCTGTCACTTTAAAACCTTAATGATCAATAGATGCTCTTACATACTTTTGGGAAACAAGAAAAAATAGGATAAATATATTGAAATGTAAAACATTAATCTATGTTAAATTAAGAATTGGTGACTGTATATTACTATATTTGGACAAAAAGATATCACTCGCAAGTAGTGCTGCAAATGCATCGAATGTTTAGTGAACAAGTCATGAATTGTTTAATAGAAAGTTCGTTTGTATTAGTTTGTTTAATAAATGAATGAAGCCGAATAAGAAGTTTCGTTCGTTTAGTTAAATGAACGAACATGAATCGGGTCACGTTCGTTCATTTATGTTCGTGAACGTTCAATAATGCGTTCGTTTATTTTGTTTGTGTTCGATAGTTCATTAGTTTTTTCATTTTTATATTTATTTAAATACTTCAAAATACCCACTAATAAAATATTTAAGAAATATTAGTGAATTGTATATTATTTACATTTAATAAGTATTAGGTTAGTATATTATGGATGGATCTACGTAATGTCTTTTTTTTTTTTACAAAAGATGCCGATTTTATTCGAAATTTAATATATGTTCAATTGTGTTTGTTTATGTTCATTTATATTCATGAGCGTTCGTTCACGTTCATTTGTGTTCAGAAACATTCGTTTGTGTTCATTACCTAAAAGTCGCGAACGTACACAGTTGTACACGAACACATTCATTTCTTTAACGAACAAATGCAAACATAAAATCTCTATCCGTAAATGTCTCGATGAACAGTTGGTAGACATATTTATTTCCTTAACGAATAAACACAACCCACAATATACTCCATATAAGTCCATCAACCTTGGCATATATGATCAGTGACAATTTATTGTCACCGTTATGTTGATTAGTTTGACACTTTAATATCCCAGTTTTGTAGAACTATGCCAACAACCTATAAATGTTTTTGTTTCATTAAAAAGTTAGTTTTGACAATTTCATATCACAGACTCACAGTTATGTGGAACTATGCCAACAACCTATAAATGATTTTTTTTTTCATTTAATAAATTTGTTGACTAACTTGAGTTTGAAACTCATGTTGACAAGGGTTTGTGTTTAGTCTTCTTGTTTATTTAAAACCCTTTCTTATAATTTCTTATTTGTAATATATATGGGATAAGATTATTCACGGTTCGTTTATATGGTTAAAACATTTATAGCGGTTTTTCATTTCAGTAAATTAAAACGTGTCATGATTAAGTTAATTTGTTTAACCCGTTTTAATTAAACATGTGCCCTGTTACCCTTCATACGGCTCGTTTAACCTTTTTTATTCCAACATGTCAACGCCTTAAAAACGTATACGAATTAAATGTATCTAATTAATAATTTGTCAATTTGTTTACAACCTATCAACTCGATTGACTCATTAGATAAATCATCTGGATGGATCATCAATTGTGTTTGAGTTAGTGTTGATGTTTTTGACACACACATATGTCTAGGGAGAGAAAGAGATATAAGAGAGAGGTATACATAAAATAATAAGACTAAAAAGACACGTGTGAAACTAACCCATGTCAGCCATGGGCGGAGGTTACTTGTGGCCCGGGGGTTCCTTGGCCCCTACTGGTTTTCGTTCATGGTGTTAGTTTTATCGAAATTTTACGTCTTTTTGGAGTGTAAAATATTGAAGTTTTAAGAGTACGGCCCTTACTGATTTGGGTTTTGAAAGTCTAACCCTACTGAGTTTTCGTTCAAACTCCGCTACTGACCAACAGAATATGCTTCAACGGTTTAACCGGATATTAACACCCCTAGTCAGAAAAGCTATATCATAGCTCAATTTTATTGTGTTGACATTGGTGTAAAGTGATTGTGATAAGTTGTATCTTTGCTGGTACTGAGATGCAATTACTGTAGACAATATATATTGCTATGATATTCTACTATCACGATAATTTTCTTACCATGGTAGACAATAATTAATTTTTCATTCAAGTTACCAATCGACATCTAAATATTGTCTTAGCCAAACTGTTGTTTCTTTCCAAGCTACCAAATTAATCATGTTGATCAAGATAATTAACAATACAGATATTTACTTTTTAACATTATCATGAAACCAGGACACGACCTGTGTAATTTGACGCATTACATTTCAATCTTGCACATTAGATTTTAACCTGGCATGTCACCTTGGTGCAAGAGATGATCTTGGCGTAACAAATTTGGTATGACAGGTCACGTTGGCACAATGGGGGACATATGTCTTGTTGTGATTGGGCAAGTTAATTGGTAATTAAAAAGAGAAAGAGGGAGTCAAACGACTATTTTCATAAATTCAAAGTCAGATTATTTTGTTAAGGCAATTTGGATTTAAATAATCTGAACTAGCTGTTTTTGGCTAATAACTGTTTCAACTGAGTTTATCCCGATAATGGTCCCAACTTTTTCTTTTTGTTTGTGTAATCGTTCGTAGTTTAAAAACATAAGAAAGTCAAGGTTTTTTTTTCCAAATTAAAAACCGATGTTTTCAGACTTTTTTCCAAACTTACCTCGAAACAGTGTTCCAAACAACGTAAACGGTGCTTCAATTCTTGTGTTTAAACTTCCAAATAACAATAATAAGTCGTTTGGAGCATCATTTCAAGGTAAATTTAAATCAATCGACTCGTATCATTTTTCTGATCAAAAGCCCTAAAACACCGGTTTGTAATTCGAAAAAAAAAGTTAACCCCGTTAAGTTATTTTTAACGGTAGACCATTATACAAACAAAATGAAAAAGTTGGGATTATTATTGGCAAAAAACAGTCAGATCAGATTACTTAAATCCAATTTGCCTTTTGTTAATTATCTTGGTAAACATGGTTAATTTGGTGATAATCCTTTTAACTACATATATTACTAAAAAATATAGGAAACTAGAAATAGAGTAAAAGTTTAACTTGTTACATATGATAGTTGAATTATTGAGGACATAAATGCTATGATATGGTCCAATATGGGTGGTAGCAATGGTGGAAGAAGATATAAATGCCGACCATTCCGGGTCTAGAAAAAGGTGACCATCCCATGTTATCGCAATCCAAGAAAGACAACAAAGCAATCATATGCGTACTTGTGGGTTCACATTACTTTGAAGATGTAGGACAACACGAAGTGGCTAGGTCAATTCATAAAAAAATGTTACATTTTAAACGTTGTAAAATACTTTTTTAATGGCCAATGAAATTTATTGAACCAGGGAAAACCTTTACCTAGGGACAAAGCCCGTGAACATTCATCCGAAGGCACGACAATATGGTGAGGTAAAATCCGCTCAGTTCAAGGATCGAACTAGCAATCGCCGCCTACTCGGTTAGTCTCCCATCATTACCAGCTGCTGCCGAAACGAAATGGTGGGGGCAGAAATTAAACCTGGGTCACTTGGAACACCAAGTCTCTCCCTTACCACTCCACTAGTAGGTGAAAGCCACATGTTGCGGCGGGGTATTAAATTTGTAAGGCTCGGTTTTGACAATTTGTATAACATTGACGAAGCCGAAATTTTATAAAGTTATTATATAATGGTTACAAAACGAAACCTTGAATCAGACTTGATAACTTATACATCTAGGCTTCGATGATTTGTACACTATGACGCACAACTTGGTTTTGAATAAAATTTGTACCGAAATATAGATAAAAGAATAGTATATAAGACAAGAACAAAAAATATGAGTGGATCACGTGTCATAACATGGTTCGTTAAAAAAAACAAAGGCAAAACCTTATGATGTAAAGGGTAAGTTTAGAGGAGTCCAGTTGAAAAAACTAAGCTTAAAGTACTTGTACCAATTGCATCAAGCACTTGTACTTTTTAATTTAACAACATTAACAATTTGTATGTGACTATGTGAGTGTACAACCTACCATACAAATTAATAGATGTACTAATGTTTGGTGTGTTGGAGTTATAACTATGAATGAAAAATACGAAAACTATAAGAACCGATGTAAACATTTATATGTTAATACAAGTTATATAAAAACGTATAACTGTAAAATAGTTAAATTTTTCTCTTATTAGTTTTTTTTTTTTTGAACTTTCTATGCTCTTTTTTCTTGTAACAAGTTTTGCACATGTGTAAATCAGATCAGATAATTATAATAAAGCTAAATGTGGTAGATGTACATTCACACAACTAAAGTAGTTTTATATAGTTATTTTAGAATCTTAGCTAAATGGACAAGTATATAAATGTTGCAATCGATTCTTTGTAGTTTCACATTATTTATGGTCATGTATTATATAGGGTGGTGATAATTGTTATTTTAACTAAAACTTTAGGAGTTAGTTAGGGTGAGTTTAAATATATCTTTCCTCTCTTACTAGTTATACCCTTTTTGTGAGAAAAAAAGAGTGGTGGACCCTATCCGTAAGTATGTGAGAGGAGAGATACGTTTAGTAGCCCCCGTTACTCTCGTTAGTTATGGTTAGGAAAAGCGAAAAAGTATAGTCACTATTGTTGATTTTTATTTGGTTCACATGTTTTTGTAATTGTGGATAACTTTTAGGGATATTAGATTTAAATAACCCCAACTTTCATCAATTGGCTGATAACACTCCCAACTTTCGATTTGTACACCAGCACTCCCAACTTTCAACTTATTGGCCGATAACACTCCCTAACTAACTTCACCCTAACCCAGTTAGCTGATGTCAGCTGCAACATCATCAAAAATGCCACGTCACCTGCCACATCAGCTGCCATGTCATCGAAAATGCCATGTAGGCTGCCACATCACCTGTCATGTTATCAAAAATGCCACGCCAGCAAAAGGGGCCACATCAAATGTCACATCGGCAAAAACTAATTGGGTTAGGGTTCAGTTAGTTGAGGAGTGTTATCGGCCAATAAGTTGAAAGTTGGGAGTGGTGGTGTACAAATCAAAAGTTGGGAGTGTTATCGGCCAATTGGTGAAAGTTGGGGTTATTTAAATCCAATAATTTTTTATTGAACGGCAAGGAACGACGTGCCAATCATCGTGACACCGGGCGTTGTGGCCAAGGTCGACTACTCGACCGCCGCCAGCCCTTGGCTCTCCCAAATGCGTGGAAACCCGACCTCCCCGGCCCGAAGGCACGAAAAGTTGAATAATCGGCAAAACCTCGCCTCCCATCGAAGACGAACCGACGCCACCCGTATTCGCCCTTCACCTGGATGCCGTTGAAAATAATGGGAAAATGAGAGTCGAACCTGGGTCACAAGCAACACCAAGTCTTTCCCCCAACCGCTCCACCACTACCTCATTGGCACTTTTATGTGTAATTAATTTCTTAAAGTTATATAAAATAATCAAACATTATATTATCTTTAATTTGAGTATAACATTGGCAATTTATAAAAGTGTTGATACGCTATACATACAACGGTGCATCGAGACCTTTAATAAGGCGCGTAGGATGACGTGCCAGCCTAATGGCCTTTGACGCCAAATAAGCAGATAGAGGTAATCATAGAAAGCGATTAACCGGTTACCTAACCATAACCAAAAAAGTTAATTTAACCAAGGTTTGGTTTTTGTTAACCAAAACTTTGTTGGGAATCAGTGTATCAAAATAGTAGCGGAAGCAGTTTATATAATTTACCAAAAACCGATTATATATGTTTGATTTATTAATCCGATTAATAAAAATTCCCAATCAGGATCAAGGTTATACGCGTATAAACAAATAAAATAATAAACAACCATAGAGGGTTTTAGTAATCAACCTTTGACGACTACACCGGGATCGTAACACGCGGGTTACAACGAATCCTCACTAGTAGGAAGTTCACAACCGAGCACAAGATACCCAAAGGTAGAACCGGCCAAGAAGAAGGCGGCAACGGCGGCTAAACTTGAGAGGGAAGCTAGGGTTTTGTGTTTTATAAAAGTGTCTAGGGTTTGCACCTTAAGCATCCTTTTATAGTTACCAATCTTACATAAAAGCCCTTTAAGATTATACAATTATAATCCTCTTAATAATGATCTAATTAATATTAAGTCCCTCGGGTTTAAACTATTATTATTTCACAAATAATAATCCATCTACTCGTGAACATATACGATTCGTGTACCAACGTGTAACTCTTCGGATCGTACCAAGTTAGTTACGTTGACTTTAATTACGGTCGGACATACATATCTCCAACAATCTCCCACTTGGACGATTTAATTAAATGGGTCAACGTGTGCAGAGTTGGACGCCTAGCTGCATCGCACTGCTCCTAACATGGTATGACGCTTTACAGTCGTCAACTAGTTCTTTGAGTTCAAGTAACACTTTACTTAACCAAATATTGTAGCCCTGATAATTCTATCAATATGTCCCTTCTGTATAGGACATTCATTGATCATAATGCATGGATCATTCATTCTTATATAGTGATCAACTATTCTCTGTTCTCGACTTTAATTCAAACTGGTCTAACGAACTGCTTTTAGTCCGAGCGTGGCCACGCATTTATTCCAGTTTAAGTTAACGAGGGCGCCAGAGTGTCTAAACTTCTAATTGCATAGAATTCCATCAGCGTCATACAACTCCACTTAACCTTGGATTTTTCCCAACGCTACCTGGATTACTATCCATGTTTCAGGACAGTGTTAGATAACATCAAAGATTGTCCTTGATCAATGTAGATTAATATGTGCCTAAGGAAAAAGGACAGATTGAAGATATCAATATCAAAACATCTCATGACTTAGATCCATGGAGATCGTTTTGAAGCGCGTCACGTCCAATATCATTCCCTAGTGATATCTGTGAATTTTGATTCTCAAACCCTTGAGGTATTCATCTCATGAATACAATCATCTTAATTCAAAATAGTCTTACATTCAAATTCTTTCCCATGTAATTTGATCGACTACGGATTTTTAGAATACGCTTATTCAAGGATATAAACATACAAATAACGAACACAGTTACAAAATAATTAAACTTGCATTTAACCAATAAATCAAATAACTATTCAATGTAACTGTTGTAGTTCAAAATTAAAACACCAATACTAACTATAGATCATGCCCACTGTCTAGCAAATCTAAGCCCTATCTTTTCAGCATGCTCCTCACGTTTAGCTTAAGGTAAAGGCTTAGTAAAGGGGTCAGCCAGATTTAGATCCGTATGAACTTGGCTTATTACGATGTCTCCACGCTCTATTATCTTTCTAATATAGTGGAATTTCTGAGTATATGCCTTGTGGTTTGATGCGACCATGGTTCCTTTGCAAGAGCAATGGCACCAGTGTTGTCACACAGCATCTCGATCGGTTTCTCTATGCTAGGCACAACGTCGAGATCAGTAATGAACTTCTTTATCCAGGCAGCCTTTTTAGCAGCATCTGATGCAGCATTGTATTCTGATTTACAGGTGGATTGAGCAACCACACTTTGCTTCGGGCTCTTCCAAGTAACAGCCCCACCATTCAGAATGAAAACATATCCGGTCTGTGATCTTGAATCATCAAATCAGTCTGGAAACTTGCATCAGTATAACACTTAACTGACAGCTCCTCATCCAGTCCTCCATATGTTAAGAACATGTCCTTAGTCCTTCTTAAGTACTTAAGAATGTTCTTCACTGCAGCCCAGTGACTCTCTCCTGGATTCTGTTGATATCTACTCGTCATGCTAAGAGCATACGAAACATCAGGTCTAGTACCTAACATGGCGTACATGATAGAACCAATAGCAGAAGCGTATGGAACTCTTTCCATTTTCTTCTTTTCCTCTTCAGTCTTTGCACACTGCTCGCTATTAAGAATGGTTCCATGTGCCATGGGCAAGAGCCCCCTTTTTGAGTCTTGCATTGAGAAGCGTCGCATGACCTTATCAATATATGTGCTTTGACTTCAACCTAATAACCGCTTTGATCTATCTCTATAAATCTTTATTCCTAGAATATAAGTGGCTTCACCAAGATCTTGCATTGCGAAACATTTACCCAACCAAACCTTAACATCTTTCGCATAGGGACATTGTTTCCAATGATTAGTATGTCATCTACATACATAATGAGAAAAGTGATTTAGCTCCCACTAGATTTCTTGTAAACACACGGTTCATCTTCGTTTTTAATAAAACCAAACTCTTTGATTTTCTGATCAACACGGAGATTCCAGCTGTGAGATGCTTGCTTTAATCCATAGATGGATTTATTTAGCTTGCACACCTTATTAGGATTCTTTGGATCGACAAAACCTTCAGGTTGAACCATATAGACATCTTCAAGTAAGTGTCCATTAAGGAATGCAGTCTTGACATCCATTTTCCATATCTCATAGTCATAATACGCAGCAATGGCAAGTAGAATTCTAATAGACTTAAGCATGGCTATTTGCGAGAAAGTTTCCTCATAATCAATTCCTTGAGTTTGAGTGAACCCTTTCGCTACAAGCCTTGCTTTGTAGGTTTGAACATTTCCATCCATGTCGGTTTTCTTCTTGAAGATCCATTTGTTTCCTACAGTCCGACCTTCGGTAAGAAGATCAACCAAATCCCAAATTTGGTTATCATACATGGATTGCATCTCTGTATTCATGGCTTCCTGCCATTTCTTGGATTCTGAATCCAACATTGCAGCTTTGTAAGTAGCAGGTTCTGTCACACCCCGACCCGCAGCGGAAAAGGTGATCGGGGCATGATTGGGTTATCATCAAAGCTCATGACATTTATTATACGTTTCATATTCATTAAATACAATTTAATAGGAAATTTACAACTACAATTACATCATGACCTAACATCAATCTAAGCTTCTTTGTTTTCTTCTAAGGCATTTCCTATGTTTTCCTTGCTTCAACCTGTTCACCTGTATCATGTGTAAAAGGGTTTTTGGATCAACAAAAAGTTGGCGAGTGAATCCTATGGAAAACATTTGAACAAGTTTATTTAATTGATTATGAAATGAGTGCACAACCACACATGAGTAAAAATAGATGTAAACTTATTCAACAATCATTAGATATTAAATAAAGCACACATGAACAATAATGGAACGTTTAGAGGCACGCGTTGCTCTACTCGTCTCTCACGAGGAACTGATGGGCCTAATGAATGAATTGCATAAACATGATAATATGAAAGACATAACTACAAACAATATAAACTCAATGATACACACATGAACAATAATGGATTGGTTTTGAGGCACGCGTTGTTCAACTCGTCTCCCACGAGGAACTAATGGGCTTAATGAATGAATTTCATATAATTTGACAAAATGAAATAAGTAATCACAACAATATAAACAATCTAAGTTTAGATCACGATATGGTATGGCACAAGTTTAAATAAACGAGTTAATTATTTTGTGACACATGACACACCCCAAAACGTGTAATTAAAAAGGGGAGTTGTAAGATTCACTCACAGTGGGTGCGTTCGGTTGATGATGTTGAATGCACGCGAAGTGGTTTTAACCACGAGTGAAATTAACCTAGATAAATAGCATTATGGTTTGGTAAGTAAACGGATTTTATTAATCCATTTTAGTAGGATTGTTGGGTGTATTTTTGTGAGTTTTAGGCTATTTTCTAACCTTAAAAATGTTATTTTTAAGTATTTTTAATTGATTTTTAATTAAAATAAATAAATAAAAATAATAAAAAAATTTTGACTTTTTTGACCGTTGACCATTGACCGTTGACTGTTGACTTTGACCGGTTCGAATGCGAGTATATGTGCGCTGAGTGAGGCTCGAACCCCACACCTCCCGTACGCGTGCACGCAGCTCTACCAACTGAGCTACGTGTCTAACCCGAAATATATCTGTTTTTAATTATATTTATATACTAATTAGATTAAACCGAAAATCATTTATTTTTAAAAACGATTTAACTGAATCGGACCGGTGCGCTCCACAGGTCTCGAACCCGGGACCTGTGGGTTGAGTTAACACACATCACAGTCCACCGCTGGACTGTGTGTTTAACATGTTATATAAACCGATTTTATTATACTTAAATACAAACTAAGTATTTTCATTTCTGACTTATTTAAAAAAGTAGATAATTGTCCGAGTCGGTGCAGTAGACCGGACTCGAACTCGTGTCGTGTGATTTAAACATACACACAGTCCACCGCTGGACTGTGTGTCTATCTTGGTTATTATTCCGATTATTATTATACTTAACATATATATGAAATGAATCCGGTTCAGTTAACAAAAAATGACATTTTTATTAAGGCAGCGTGTGTGGGACAAGATTCGAACTCGAGACGTTAGTGTGATTATTGTGCACACAGTCCACCGCTGGACTGTGTGTCTAACCCGAGTTATAACTTGATTTTAATTATACTTATATGTTACCGAACTTCGTCTTCTTCGTCCGTTTTTAACCAGAATCGGAAATCCGACTGGTTCAATGTTTTAATCGGTTTCTTTAGCGTTCTTTAGTTAATTACAAGTGAGATATAATTAAAAAGAAAGAAAAATAGGCGTAAAGTATACCGACTGGACTCCTCTGTTTTTCTGGCAGCACTCCGGCGACTGCAACAGGTTCCGGCGACGTGTGTCTTGCAGCAGCGAGTCTTCAGAAAACTTGAAAAGGATGTGGGTGACTTCGGTATAAGCTCAGATGGTTTAGTAAGGCTCTGAAAAGGAGGGTTCGGTTTTCCGGCGATGAGCAGAAAATTTCCGGCGAGTGAGTTTTCGCCGAGAAAGGGTGCGGTTTTGAGCGAAAATGTTTGCAGAGGTTCGAGGGGGTATTTATAGTGCAGGTCGTCGATGAATTTGGTCCGATTTCCGACTTGATTCGTCGGTTATAATTTCTCCGGCGGTTATAACTTGTGTCGCGGACTCAGGCGTCGGTTATAACCGATGTGTGTTTAAAGTTTACGTTATAACTGAAGGAATCGTTAAATTATTGGCGAGATCGCCGGGATTTCCGAGGACTGCATTTGGGCGCCGGTTTTGAATTCGGAAAGTCATGTTATGAATTAAATGATTCTAACATTTAACAAGAAACATCAGTGGCACAGTGGTTTAAGTGTTAAGTCTGTGGAACCGTGACCCGGCGACTGACCCGGGTTCGAAACCCGGCAGGAACATATATTTTTTATTTTCATATTTTTAACAGTTTTTCAAAAACTAATTATATATTCCCATATAATAATTAATTATGTATCGTTTAAAATTATTCTGGGCATTAAAGTCGCAACGAAATTTTTAACTGATTGTTCGGTTAATAAACGGAGCGGGTTTGGTAAAATCCGTTTTTGACGGATGTTACAGTATCCCCTGCTTTTTAGAAATTTCGTCCCGAAATTTAAATAGTGATATATTTGACGAAAAGAATGATGGTGTTTAGTTTGACAGTTACATGCTTAGAAAAAGTAAAGTTTTAAGTTTTTGTTTGAGGCGGTAACGTTCCTTGCAAGGGTTAAGTACCCTATTACAGGAATCGCTTTTTGTTGCCTACTGTAAAAGTATGGATAAGCAGAATTGATTCGCTAAATATGATATCATGCATAAGAGTTTGGATATGTTTGGAAGGGTAAGGTTATATCCTAAGGCAAAACTTCTAATACTACAACCTACATGGAACATAAATAAACACAACAGTTAATATTTGAACATAAATAAACACAACAGCTAATATCAGTAAGTTATGATTGGTTCTATGACTATAGAACATAAATAAACACAACAGATACTATTTGAATCCACATTCTGATATCATATATGTTTGAATGGTGGCAGTTCCTCTCTCGTTTGTTATGATGGAGAGGTTAGTTTATGTAGAAATGGAACACAATCCAATTTCTTTAAATAGCAAGATGATATAAATGTAACACAAATTTCAACCAAGGCAATACTAAATCCTACATGGAACTTCTCATAACCGCCTGATAATGCCTCTGATCCTTTGGCAAGAATACTTATATATAGGAAGTACCAGCGGCGTATCCACCATATTCTTGCCAAATTTTCATTGGTTTTATCCACAAGTTATGATTAGTTCCCAAGAAACTACTAATTCCTACATAGAACTTCTCATAATCGTCTGACAATGCCTCTGATCCTTTGACAAGAATACTTATATATAGGAAGTACCAGCGGCGTATCCACCATATTCTCGTCAAATTTTCATTGGTTTTATTAGTGAATTATGATTAGTCCCATGTGACTCTACAACTAATACAACAAACTCATATAAATACTGAAAATGAAAAATGTCTGTGCGATCAAGGCTCAATCAAACGGAGCCGATCGTATTGCATGTACTGAAAATGAAATTGTCTGTGCGATCAAGGCTCAATCAAACGGAGCCGATCGTATTGCATGTACTGAAAATAATAAACTTAATCTACAAACAGCCTATACATGGAACCTCTCATAACCACCTAATAATGCCTCCGATCATTTGACAAGAATACTTATATATAGGAAGTACCAGCGGCGTATCCACCATATTCTTGTCAAATTTTCATTGACTTTATCCACAAGTTATGATTAGTTCTATGTGACTCTACTACAACACAAAAACCCACAAAATACTGATAATGAAAATGTCTGTGCGATCAAGGCTCAATCAAACGGAGCCGATCGTATTGCATGTACTGAAAATGAAAATGTCTGTGCGATCAAGGCTCAATCAAACGGAGCCGATCGTATTGCATGTACTGAAAATGAATAACTTAATCTAAACAACAATCACACAAACAGCCTATGCATGGAACCTCTCATAACCGCCTGATAATGCCTCCGATCATTTGACAAGAATACTTATATATAGGAAGTACCAGCGGCGTATCCACCATATTCTTGTCAAATTCTCATTGACTTTATCCGCAAGTTATGATTAGTTCTATGCGACTCTACAACAAACGCCACAACCACAAGATACTAATAATGAAAATGTCTGTGCGATCAAGGCTCAATCAAACGGAGCCGATCGTATTGCATGTACTGGAAATGAAAATGTGGGCACGCCAGGTTCAACCTCATAATGAAATGGGGAACATGCTCAACGCTCATAATGTAATAGGGAGCGGCGGCCTATGAAATTGCATGTACTGAAATAATAAACAATAATTACTCAACAGTCTACACATGGAACCTCTCATAACCGCCAGATAATGCTTCTGATCCTTTGACAAGAATACTTATATATAGGAAGTACCAGCGGCGTATCCACCGTATTCTCGTCAAAGTTTCATTGGCTTTATCCTTAAGTTATGTTTGGTTCTATGTGATAAAGAAAAACATAAAACTAAACGATAGGAGTTGAATCTGGATTTTCGGTGAAGAGGCCTAGCTGGGTATCTTCGCTTGGGCCGTCATTATCTTCGACAGGATTGGCGTTGATGTTGAAGACTCTTCCTCTTGCTGGTGGCCTAGCGGTTGGGTTTTCTTGGTTTACTTGGTTAACTGGGTTTGTTTGAGCTTGAGTGTTGATGACGTTAACCAATTGAGGGCATGTGTTTCTAAAGTGGGTAGGGTCGCCACAATTGAAACAAGCTCGAACATATGGGAACATGGGGTATTGGGGTTGTTGATAGGTTTGGTTCATGGTTTGAGTAGGGGGAGAGATTTGGTTTTGAAAGGTGCGGCAAACCTTGCTCAAATGACCATAGCGTCCACAAGTTGCACATAGTCGACAAGGTAAGGTAAGGGGATGGTGATAAAAACAGTTGTTGCATCGAGGGTGAGGTCCAAGATATGGTTTCTTATTTGGGTAAGTTGAGTTGGGTGCCACTTGAGTGATTGGGATAGCTTGGATGGGTATGGCGTGTGAAATTGGTTGATTTCGTTGGATAGCAGCGAAAAGTTGCCCGTCTCTTTTTCTCTTAGGATTGGGTTGAGAAGGGGATTCGGTTTGGGTGTAGTCGGAGGTTTCAGTCGAGGCTTTATCCTTCTTCTTCTCCTCCTTGAAGTCTTTGTTCCGGATTCGGTTCTCGGTGAGCGCTGTTGCTAGCTCCATTACTGCTTCCAAAGTTGCAGGCGAGGTACTTATTACAGAGTCTTGAATCTTTGACGGAAGACCACGAATGTAGTGCTTGATCAAACGGTAAAGGGGAGTGAACATGTTGGGAACCATTTGATGTAACTCGAGAAATCTTTTGTTGTATGTGGTGTGGTCTCCTTCCTTTTGCTTCAACGAATAAAATTCATCTTCTAATTTCTTGATTTCGCTCCTTGGGCAAAATCGTCTGGTCATGATTTCCTTCAATTCGTTCCAAGTTAAAGTCATAGCATCGTCGACGCCTCGTTTGGCTTTCTCTGTATTCCACCAAGTAAGTGCTATCCCATATAATCGACCGGTATCATATCGCACTTTGCGATCATCGGGGCAATCGCAATTTAGAAAGGTATTCTCCATTTCTTCAAACCAATGGAGGAGAGCGGTGACGCCTTCAGTCCCTTTGTATTTCGGAGGGTCGCATGATTTGAAATGCTTGTAGGTGCATTTAGTGGTATTTGGGGAAGAGTTGATAATGTTTTGGTTTTCTTGATTGACAGGATTAGCGGTAAGTGCTTGTTGTACTTGGATTACAATGTTGGGTATTACGGCAGCCATTTGTTGAGCGATTAGGGCAGCCATGCGCTCGCGGGCTTTTCCTGCTCTCGTCTTCCTACGGGCGTGGTTAGAAGACATCTACAAGGAATACATGTCAAGAGTATGCGTTGGATGCTTTTGGGATCATGGGTCGCATTCAGGAATGAACATTCATAAAATAATTATAGAAAAATAAATCTACTACATCCATAGGATGTCTTGGGCTTTGCTCGCCATTAGGCCCTACATGCCGCCATACTTCACCTTTGTAATCATGTGGGCCCCCATGAATACCGGTTCTTCATATGGTTCGCATGGGTTTGCCTGGTTGCGTACACTAAAACCCGGAGAAAATCGAGAAATATGTATACAACGTGTGATATTCGGAATGTGTCCAGGTGTAGACACGGTGACACCACAAAGTGGGGTTAGTTCGAACGACGTTTGGTGTGGCATGCTTTGGCCTAATAGGTCCTTCGTACTCTCATCGTTAGTCCCCAGGTAGGCAAACTGGTCCGTTATATTGGATTTATACGAATGCCAACCTAGACAGGACGTTCCGACTACCGGTACTTGTACCCTTCCAGTTACTACATGCCCGTCGCAGAACTTACTTTGATGAGATTTGAAAATTGCAACAAAATCTTTGAATAATGAGAGTATGAAAATGAATTAAATATATGAACATTGATATATGTATAATGAATATGTATATAAGTATGTATGTTTGACTGCAAGTATAAACAAATATGAAACAAATAAATATCACAAGTTTGTATGCAACCACCTAATCAATTAAAATTTAGGCAGACTATAGTATAGGCTCTAAGGGTCTAATAACCTATCCTATATCCCTATAGTCATGGCTCTGATACCAATCTGTCACACCCCGACCCGCAGCGGAAAAGGTGATCGGGGCATGATTGGGTTATCATCAAAGCTCATGACATTTATTATACGTTTCATATTCATTAAATACAATTTAATAGGAAATTTACAACTATAATTACATCATGACCTAACATCAATCTAAGCTTCTTTGTTTTCTTCTAAGGCATTTCCTATGTTTTCCTTGCTTCAACCTGTTCACCTGTATCATGTGTAAAAGGGTTTTTGGATCAACAAAAAGTTGGCGAGTGAATCCTATGGAAAACCATTTGAACAAGTTTATTTAATTGATTATGAAATGAGTGCACAACCACACATGAGTAAAAATAGATGTAAACTTATTCAACAATCATTAGATATTAAATAAAGCACACATGAACAATAATGGAACGTTTAGAGGCACGCGTTGCTCTACTCGTCTCTCACGAGGAACTGATGGGCCTAATGAATGAATTGCATAAACATGATAATATGAAAGACATAACTACAAACATATAAACTCAATGATACACACATGAACAATAATGGATTGGTTTTGAGGCACGCGTTGTTCAACTCGTCTCCCACGAGGAACTGATGGGCTTAATGAATGAATTTCATATAATTTGACAAAATGAAATAAGTAATCACAACAATATAAACAATCTAAGTTTAGATCACGATATGGTATGGCACAAGTTTAAATAAACGAGTTAATTATTTTGTGACACATGACACACCCCAAAACGTGTAATTAAAAAGGGGAGTTGTAAGATTCACTCACAGTGGGTGCGTTCGGTTGATGATGTTGAATGCACGCGAAGTGGTTTTAACCACGAGTGAAATTAACCTAGATAAATAGCATTATGGTTTGGTAAGTAAACGGATTTTATTAATCCATTTTAGTAGGATTGTTGGGTGTATTTTTGTGAGTTTTAGGCTATTTTCTAACCTTAAAAATGTTATTTTTAAGTATTTTTAATTGATTTTTAATTAAAATAAATAAATAAAAATAATAAAAAAATTTTGACTTTTTTGACCGTTGACCATTGACCGTTGACTGTTGACTTTGACCGGTTCGAATGCGAGTATATGTGCGCTGAGTGAGGCTCGAACCCCACACCTCCCGTACGCGTGCACGCAGCTCTACCAACTGAGCTACGTGTCTAACCCGAAATATATCTGTTTTTAATTATATTTATATACTAATTAGATTAAACCGAAAATCATTTATTTTTAAAAACGATTTAACTGAATCGGACCGGTGCGCTCCACAGGTCTCGAACCCGGGACCTGTGGGTTGAGTTAACACACAGTCCACCGCTGGACTGTGTGTTTAACATGTTATATAAACCGATTTTTATTATACTTAAATACAAACTAAGTATTTTCATTTCTGACTTATTTAAAAAAGTAGATAATTGTCCGAGTCGGTGCAGTAGACCGGACTCGAACTCGTGTCGTGTGATTTAAACATACACACAGTCCACCGCTGGACTGTGTGTCTATCTTGGTTATTATTCCGATTATTATTATACTTAACATATATATGAAATGAATCCGGTTCAGTTAACAAAAAATGACATTTTTATTAAGGCAGCGTGTGTGGGACAAGATTCGAACTCGAGACGTTAGTGTGATTATTGTGCACACAGTCCACCGCTGGACTGTGTGTCTAACCCGAGTTATAACTTGATTTTAATTATACTTATATGTTACCAAACTTCGTCTTCTTCGTCTGTTTTTAACCAGAATCGGAAATCCGACTGGTTCAATGTTTTAATCGGTTTCTTTAGCGTTCTTTAGTTAATTACAAGTGAGATATAATTAAAAAGAAAGAAAAATAGGCGTAAAGTATACCGACTGGACTCCTCTGTTTTTCCGGCAGCACTTCGGCGACTGCAACAGGTTCCGGCGTCGTGTGTCTTGCAGCAGCGAGTCTTCAGAAAACTTGAAAAGGATGTGGGTGACTTCGGTACAAGCTCAGAGGGTTTAGTAAGGCTCAGAAAAGGAGAGTTCGGTTTTCCGGCGATGAGCAGAAAATTTCCGGCGAGTGAGTTTTCGCCGAGAAAGGGTGCGGTTTTGAGCGAAAATGTTTGCAGAGGTTCGAGGGGGTATTTATAGTGCAGGTCGTCGATGAATTTGGTCCGATTTCCGACTTGATTCGTCGGTTATAATTTCTCCGGCGGTTATAACTTGTGTCGCGGACTCAGGCGTCGGTTATAACCGATGTGTGTTTAAAGTTTACGTTATAACTGAAGGAATCATTAAATTATTGGCGAGATCGCCGGGATTTCCGAGGACTGCATTTGGGCGCCGGTTTTGAATTCGGAAAGTCATGTTATGAATTAAATGATTCTAACATTTAACAAGAAACATCAGTGGCGAAGTGGTTTAAGTGTTAAGTGTTAAGTCTGTGAACCGTGACCCGGCGACTGACCCGGGTTCGAAACCCGGCAGGAACATATATTTTTTATTTTCATATTTTTAACAGTTTTTCAAAAACTAATTATATATTCCCATATAATAATTAATTATGTATCGTTTAAAATTATTCTGGGCATTAAATTCGCAACGAAATTTTTAACTGATTCTTCGGTTAATAAACGGAGCGGGTTTGGTAAAATCCGTTTTTGACGGATGTTACAGGTTCAGCTTCATCAATCATGAAGATATCGTCATACCTTTCAGGTGCACCACGATCCCTAATACTTCTTCGAACACTTGGTGTTTCTGTTGTTTCTTGAGTCCTCTCAGGCTCAACTTCAACAATTGGATCAGTTACTTCTGGTTCTGACTGAACAACTGGTTCAGTCACTTGTGATTCTCGAATTTCTTCGAGATCCACATGGTTTTCTCCAATCCCTCGCACCAGAAGCTCTTCCTCCAAGAAAGTGCCTCTTCGTTTAGTGAAAATCTTATTTTCAGTGGGGTGGTAGAAAAGGTAACCAATCCTTTTAGCGTATCCGACAAAAGCCACTTTTTCGCCTCTGGGATCTAGTTTATCCGAAGATTCTTAAGTGACATAAGCGTTACATCCCCAGACCTTAAGATAGGATACTTTAGGTTTCTTTCCATGCCAAATCTCATAAGGCGTTTTGTCACCCTGCTTCGTTGGAGCTATATTCACAAGTCTTGCGGCAGTTTCCAGAGCATAACAAAAGGAGCGTGGGAGGGTTGTTTGACAGATCATTGATCGAGCCATATCTAATAGAGTTCGATTTCTCCTCTCAGATACACCATTATGTTGTGGTGTTCCAGGTGGGGTGAGTTGTGAAACTATTCCACAATCCTTTAAATGGTCGATCAACTCCTGACTAAGATATTCACCGCCTCGATCTGATCGAAGTATCTTGATAGTTCTATTTAGCTGATTCTCTACTTTGTGTTGGTACTCCTTAAACTTTTCAAGTGTTTCATGTTTATGCTTCATAAGATAAACATAACCATATCTACTGAAATCATCAGTAAATGTAACAAAGTATCTTTCTCCATGTCTTGACATTGTTCTAAATGGACCACATACATCTGTATGTACAAGTCCCAACAGATCATTAGCTCTTTCTCCAACATTTGAAAAAGGTGATTTTGTTAGCTTTCCACTTAAGCATGATTCGCATTTGCCAAACGTTTCTGAACCCTTGGAATCTAGGATTCCTGCGGTTTTGAGTTGTTTAACACGATTCTCGCTTATGTGACCAAGTCTACAATGCCACATATACGTATCATTAAAGTCTAACTTATTACATTTATGGGAGATGTTGCATAATATGTTATTGTTTTGTATTTCTATCTCATAGATTCCATTGTTTGGTTTTGCATCAAAGTAAAATACATCATTAAAATAAGCAGAAATAAATTCACCATTAAAACGATAATTGAAACCTTGTCCATGCAAAGCAGAAACCGAAACAATATTTCTAGTGACACTAGGAATAAAATAAACATTGTTCAAAACAAGTTCTAAACCAGAAGGAAGTAAAAGAACGTATTCTCCAATCGCCTTCACAACAACTCTTTGTCCATTGCCAACATGGACCTCCAAGTCGCCCTGTTTCAGCTTCCTAATCTTTCTTAGTCCCTGCAAAGCATTACAAATGTGAAAACCACATCCTGTGTCAAACACCCATGTTTTGCCCGAAAAAGCAAAGATTTCAATAACGTATATACCCGAGGACTCTCCTCCTGAAGCCTTGGCTTGCTTCAATTCAGCTAAATACTTAGCATAGTTCCTCTTCCAGTGCCCAATTTCATTACAATGAAAACACTTGGCATCCTTCTGAGGCTTCTTGTTTGCAACAGATTTGCCTTTGCCCTTCCCTTTACCCTGATTGCCCTTTTTCTTGGTGTTAGGTTTCTTAACATGACCCTTCTTGATCATCAGCACTGGTGCAGTCTTGCTGGGTATATTTACCTCAGCAGTTTTGAGCATCTGATGCAGCTCTACAAGTGTCTTCTCCATCCCATTCATATTGTAGTTCATAGTGAACTGATCATATGACTTGGGCAATGAGTTGAGGATGATATCTCCAGTTAACTCATCACTCAAGGGGGATTCCAGACGAGCCAAGTGATCAACATATGCCTTCATTTTTAGCACATGGGCGCTAACTGATGTACCCTCTTGCATACGAGTGGTTATGAGTGATCTCATCACATCAAACCTCTCATGACGAGCCTTCAGTTGGAACATTTCTACCAGGTGCTTATTCATCTCGTATGCCATCATATCCTCCATGGTCCTTTGAAGTTCAGGGATCATGGATGCTAACATCAGACATGAGACTTTCAAAGCGTCATCAAAGTGCTTCGCATAGTTTCTATATGCAATAGTTTGCTGATTGATGGGTTCATCAGGGACTGGCGTTTCAAGAACATACAGTTTGTTCTCCGCCTTGAGAACAATTTCAAGTTGCGGTGCCAGTCCATGAAGTTGGAGTGGTTCAGTTTGTCCTTCTCTAAGATGAACTTGAGAGAGAATTGGGAGGATTTTCATTTGACATCTACAAAATTCAAAATTAATTTATTAGTATTTATGTTTTAAATATCCTAATTTTATTTTTGACCCAAAAACAAAATTATAATTAAGATGAGACCCCGATTCATCAATTACAGTGAACTGGCTTGAGCACTATCCACTGGTATGATTATGTAGGTAAACAACGATTGTTAATTGTGTCTACTACACAACTCTCCATTTGGGGTTATCGCTTAAACGATGTATGTTTAACCCCAACTATGCCCACTTGATGAACAAGCGATGTTTTGTCCTTTACTGTTAACTGTAACACCGGCCTATGTTACACAGGAAACGCAATGATTACCTTTTTTTCATGATAGATGCCCAGATGCAGGGTATAACACTAACATTTGGGTTCTATTTAGAATGAAGTGTTAACTCGTTAAGGGTGGCATAAAACATCAATTTAAAATTTGGGATTTATTTTAATATTTACCAAAAATATTTTGAATAACTCGTAGCATGAGGCGAGTTACACAACAGTTTATAAAATCCAATTTTATATAATTCGTGATAATAGAAACTCATTTTCCACACTCGACCCGGTATAGTTTTAAATACCCTATTAAACTATGTTGGTGTTTTATCGCGAATAAACTTGTTTTGAATTTAATAAAACTCTTTTATTAAATATATTTTTCAGTTTTATAAAACTTGTTTTAATAAAACCGTTGTCTTGATTGTGAAAATTTTTATTTATTTTGGGTTATTTAGATTATTTAAATATATAAAACAAACCACAAAACACAATAATAAAATAATCGAATCGAGCCCCTAATAGGTTGCCCGTTTCGTTTTAGCCAGAAACGAAACGAACTAGTCTTAAGGGTTTCAAAAGCTAATTTTGAAAGCTCCCATTTGACCCGTGATCTCTATCTTCATGGTACATGTTCGCCATTTATCGTTGATCTTGACTTGTACTTGAAGGATTACAATAATAAATTTGAAATGCAATAAAACCAAATTTATTCTAATCCTATCTATTACATCGGATCCAATATCCGCAAAAAAAATACAAAAAAAACTATTACATCGGATCCAATATCCGAAGAAAATACAAATCAAAATAAAATCATAACCATAACAAACACAACCATGACAAGGGTCATAACCTAGGGCTCGATTCACATCACAATCCATAGACAACCAAAAGCTTTTGATCTTTTGTCAAAATAAATAATTTTTGACAAATAAAACATAGATAAAAAATTATAACTTTACCATCTATACGAGTGTAACCGTGGCTCTGATACCACTGTTGGGAATCAGTGTATCAAAATAGTAGCGGAAGCGGTTTATATAATTTACCAAAAGCTGATTATATATGTTTGATTTATTAATCCGATTAATAAATATTCCCAATCAGGACCAAGGTTATCGCGTATAAACAATAAAATAATAAACAACCATAGAGGGTTTTAGTAATCAGCCTTTGACGACTACACGGGATCGTAACACGCGGGTTACAACGAATCCTCGCTAGTAGGAAGTTCACAACCGAGCACAAGATACCCAAAGGTAGAACCGGCCAAGAAGAAGGCGGCGACGGCGGCTAAACTTGAGAGGGAAGCTAGGGTTTTGTGTTTTATAAAAGTGTCTAGGGTTTGCACCTTAAACATCCTTTTATAGAACCCAATCTTACATAAAAGCCCTTTAAGATTATACAATTATAATCCTCTTAATAATAATCTAATTAATATTAAGTCCCTCGGGTTTAAACTATTATTATTTTACAAATAATAATCCATCTACTCGTGAACATATACGATTCGTGTACCAAGATGTAACTCTTCGGATCGTACCGAGTTAGTTACGTTAACTTTAATTACGGTCGGACATACATATCTCCAACAAACTTTTGGTTTGGTTTTAGTTATACACATCAACAAAAGCCGATTTAATTAACCGAACCGAACCAATCTGCTACGTATGGTGAAAACCGAACCATAATGAACCCAACTTTTAACTTGATAAAACAACACTCATTTCAATTAGATTGATTGACTAACTTTATACACGAGCAATTTTGTGGATCCTTTTCTTTTATGGCTGTCAAACCCCTTCTATGCACTGTTTCCTTGGTGGCCCATTCTAGTTTAATTCTAGCCCATTATTAATCTTCGTTTTATCAATACCAAGTTCCAACACAACACTCTTCAACTCTTTAGCCCAGCTAGTTTAGTTAAACCCAAAGTAGTCCATTATAGTCCACCTTTAGTTTAACTCTTTAGGCAAACATTTCTTAAAACAAAATGTTTTTACACCCCAAAATACCACTTAACTTTGCACTTACAAAATTGACATGCACCACTTTTGTGATGGGCAAACAGCATACGATTAGAATTAAAATGAAACAAGAAAAAAATGAAAGAAACAACATAAGATTACACTTTACATGAAAAATACTAACAATCTAAAGTGCGTGCATATTCGGTCGTTCACAAGTATATAAAAATATAAAATCTAATTAATATATGAATAAAGAATTTAAGTGAAACAATAAATTGAAAGAAATAGCATAAGATTACACTTAACATGAAAACATTAAGTGTAATCATGCAAACCGCAAACAAAGAATATAAGCCGGGAACAAATCTTTGAACCTTAGCTTTATGTTGCAGATCATTGACTGCTAAATGCTAAGCCACGTAGGGTGGACTGTATCGATTAGATACAATAGATATTTGCTATTGTGCCATGTCTGTGAAGTTTCTGGACTCCAAGTGTTCAAATGTTAACCGTAATGTGCAAGATTTTGAAATTCTAAAGTAACGTGCAAGATTTTAAAATTCTAAAGTAAATTGTAATTTACTATATTCAATTTCCAAATCAACACAATAACAATAATCGCAACGTTCAAGCCTTTGAAATGGTAGTTTTCATGGTTGTTTATTGACTCGAATTTTTCAAATGGAATTATATTGATTTTAGTATCGAAATTGTCGCTTTAATAATAATAAAACTTACTAAATACCAAAAGGGGTTATAACAAGCATTGACTGTAGTGTACACACTTGTTCAAGACTAGTGATTTCAGGACCAACAACCCTAGGCGTTCAATGAGGGCAGCACCCCAGGTGGGTCCATGAACAGATCACGGTGGAACATTTTCTATTACCATGTTAAAAAGCCATTGAAAGTTAAATCATAGTTGCATGTCGATGAAAACCTTCATGGAAACTGAGCATTGTTATTAGTCTGTGATCAACATCAACTTGATCCATTAGTAGTAATATGTGTAAGTAGTAACTGAGGTTAACAATGACTTGGACTATTAGCAAGAACAACCATGATCAACAGCAACTCTGGCTATCATCAATAAGTGTGTATCTAGAGCAATTGGGTGATCTACAGTAACTAAGTTACTACTGACAGACCAATAATCTACAATAACTAAGGTACTACTGAAGTATTTCCTAACTACCAGCCCTTTAGCAATTAAGTCTTGTATTTTTGAACTTTCAAGTATCGAGAAACTAGCTTCTATATTTTTTTAATAGCAAAATCTTCTTTTTGGACACCCCAAGACTCGAACTCCCACCACTTGGCTGGGAGGAACACACCTTTACCACTCCATTGTCCTCATTGGGACAACTAATTTGTATTTGTGTGAGAGTTTTTCATGCAAGAGATGATGGTGAGGAGAGAACCAGAAAGGAAGTCAGGATGACAATGAGATGGCTATAGGTAATATGAGACCCATACTATTATAAAACCATCTCTTATACTCGGCCCGTTATCCATCAAGTATTTGTTGGATACTGGCATACCCATTACTTAGTTTAAATTTACCTGATAGGATTTTTGAGTATGCTTTATTTTCTTTTCGTTCTACTTTTTGTATAATTTTATGTTTCTAACAACTACAATAAATTAAAATATAATATATTACATACATATCATCATTACCATAAAATTTTTAAAATTTTAAAATATGTCATGATAATAGAAATCCCAATTGAAGATTTCATACTCTTACAAATATTTATAATATCATCAAAATACAGAATCCCAAAAGTATTTATATATATATATATATATATTTCAACATAATAAAAGTACTAGAAGGAAACATTACTAGACAGTTATAAAATTTCCGGCATATCTTTCAGGTAAACGAATATATGATTTCGGATAATCAGGTCGTATATCAGCTAATTTCATACTTGTCCTATGATATTTTTTTTTTCATTCTCATACCCAAAAAGACAAAACCTTAACCAAAATATTTTTTTTTCAGTCTCACATCAGTTGGACTCAGATTTTTTTTACCACATTTAACGTATGTTACCCTTAATGGTAGTTAAAATTAGTAAAGTCCTTTTTTATGTAAGAGGTAGGAGACTTGTGTTGATAATTATAGCTAGTCATTGATTTTCTTTTTAATAAAACGAAAAGATTTATAACTTATAAGGTATGAGTACTCTTTCTCATATTAATGAACTTCTTTATAAATCTAACTACATAAATTGTAAATTGCTTAATTGTGCGGAGGAAAATTAACAATTTTAACATATACTGTATTGATAAAAATTAAAAGCTGGCATTATAGTGATTTATACTTCAACTAGAAGAAGGTAGAAAATTATTTGTATATCTATAAATATGATTAAAGCTAAATTATATTTTCTATAAATCAACCTATAGTTATATAAAAAATATGTTTAAGACATACAAAGGCGTCTCTGAGAATTCATTTACCTTGTTCGAGCTCGAAAAAATATGACCTTTCATAATTTTTATTATTATTTAACAAAAAAAAATCAAATTAGTATTGAGCTCAATAAACAAACTCCCAAGTGGGCTACATTCTAAACTATAAAAAAATAATTTGTAAATGGACCTATATTTAAATTAGTATGTGTTTATTATTTAAAAAAAATAACATATATATATCAGACTTTTTTTAAATCGCATGCTCCTCAAAATCACGGGCCTAGTGTGAAAGTCCTCCCCGCACACCATCAAAGCCACCACTGAACACATATATGAAAAACAATGAAAAAATTTAAAAAGAAACATAATAGATGTATGAAAAGTAATTAAAAAAAAAACTAAAAAGAAACATCATAGCTAAAAAGAAACATAATAGATGTATGAAAAAAAATTATAAAAATCTTTCAGGTATCAGGAAACGGCAGAAAAACTTAGAGAAGACTAGCAGGAATGTTCAAGTTTTATATAGCGAATCTACCAGATCGGTGCAGCGGTTCGGACGTGGGAGACGTGCTTAAAGAATTCGGGAACGTTTTTAGGGTATACATTGCGAAGAAGAGAGATAAGGAAGGCAGACGATCGGTTTTGCTTCGTTCAAACAAGTCGGTGATGTCAAAGATTTGGAAGGTCGGATGCGGAAAGTTCGTCTGGGAGAACATCGGTTATCGATTAATATTGCGAAGAAGTTCGCGGTGGAGAATTCTTTTTATGATTGTAAGCAGCCTCCGAAGAATGCGGAAAAGAACTGTGAGCAGAAAAGAGAAAGTGATAGAGAAAGACAACAAGGTAGTGAAGGTGCTAGAGAGAGACAAAATGGTTTTACTTATAAGACAGTACTCACGGGGAAGGAGGATCTTTGGAAATCGATGACATGGGAAGGCTCTGGTTATGCGGTTGTCCAGTCTGGAGGCGTTACGGTCGGTGAAAGTTATTCTTAGTAAAATTGGTCATGGTGATGGGCGTATTCAGTATTTGGGAGGGATGAATATTTTCGTATCATATCCGACATAGGAAGAGACGGATACTTTTTCCTTAGTTACAAGATGGGAGGGTACCCCGAGAGGGTGGCATGGATTAAGGTGCAAGGTGTACCGTTGCACCTCTTAACAAATGAAGTTGTGGATCGTATAGCTGGGATGTTCGGTACTGTTCTTCACAAAGCTCATATCGATAGTGTGGGCGATGATTTATCGTACGAATTTGTTGGAGTTCTTGTCGGTGATGGTAGAAAAATCAACGATGAGGTGGAGAGGTCGAAAATTTGGCGATGGAAGAGCTAGGCGAGTGGGCACCGGAATTTTTAAGTGAGGATAAAAGTAAGAGGTCGGAGGAGCAGGACCGCCCGTCCACCGGAGAGGAGCCGAGCAGAGGGTGGCCGATGATGTCTTTATTTTTAAGTGGCGGTGACGTGGATTTTTCAGGTGCCCGGTTTTCCCATGAGGTTAGCGAAACTATAACCTTGGGGTGCTGCCAGGAGGATATTGTGGGACAATTTTTAGTTGAAGAAGGGAAACAGGGGGTGGTCCAATGCTATCTATAAATATTAGGGGGATGGGATGGGATGGGATGGGAGTGGTTGATTAGGAAGTTGAGGGAGGAGAACAAAGTTTCGATTTTAGCTATGCAGGAAACCAATTCTGGTGGGGCCGTAGAGTTGGATTTTTGTCCTTATTGGGGCAGGGATGATTTTGGTTTGGCTTGGCTTGGCTTGGGTGAATCCTCAGGGGCGTTCAGGGGTTTGGTTACTATCAGGTTTTTAATTGTTGTGGTGGATCAGAATTTTATTTTGGTCTCTGGGTTCTTGAAGGAGGATGGTAGTCTGGTTCATATTCTGAATGTTTATGCGCCTCAAAAAAGGCTTGATAAGAAGGAATTGTTGGCTCAGGTGATGAGAAGCCAGCAGGGTTATTGGTGTCTTCTGGGTGATTTTAATGATGTCCGTTTTCGAGAAGAAAGGAAAAACTCCATCTTTAATTCTATTGTAGCTGCTGATTTTAATTATTTCATTGATGAAGCAGGTTTAAGAGAATACAATATGAAGGGGATGAAATATACATTCTTAGCTGGCAAGGGTTCGGGGCTCAAATTGAGCAAGATCGACCGGGTTCTAGTCTGTACCGGTTTTTTTAATAAGTGGCCTGAAGCTTCTCTTCGGGCGCTGCCGAGACATTTGTCAGATCATTGCCCGTTGCTATTGACTATTCATCACAAAAATTATGCAGCTCGGCCCTTTCGTTGGTTTAACTCTTGGGCAGATAGGGAAGGTTGTGCGGAGTTGGTGGCCAAGGTGCTTTCAGGTTGTCAATATACAGGTCCCCCAGACCTTGCTTTGGCTAGGAAACTTAGGATTCTAAGATCGGAATTGAGAAATTGGAAGTCTAAGTTGGATGCTTCAGAAAAAGAAAATATGTCTAATCTTACTTTGGAGCTTGAAGCCTTAGAGAGGACTATGGAGGAGCGGGAATTAGAGGAGGAAGAGCAATGGGTTTGGTCCGAGTGTAAGAAGGGGATAGGAGAGTTAGTGGCTCATGAGGTCAAAGATCTGAGCCAAAAATCTCGGGTGAAGTGGGCGATGCACGGTGATGATAACACCGCCTTTTTTCACGGGGTTATTAATGGGCGGAAGGCGGCTAATAATATTCCAGGGCTCATGGTTGATGGGGTGTGGGTTTCTAAACCGAATTGGGTGAGAGAGAGGTGTTGAGGTTCTTTAGGTCTCATTTCTCTAAGAAAGTGAGGCGTAGACCACTTCTTAGGTGTGAGAACTTAAAGAAGGTTCCGGGTGATATGGTGGAGGGTCTTACTGCTCCTTTTTCTAGGGAGGAGATTAAGGCCACGGTTTTTGATTGTGGTTCGGATAAAGCTCTGGGTCCAGATGGTTTCAACTTTAAGTTTGTTCGGAAGTTTTGGCACCTCCTTGAAGATGATTTATTCAGGATTTTTTCTAACTTTTATGACTCGGGGGCTATTAACAAGGGGTGCGGGTCTTCTTTCATTACTCTTATTCCTAAGATCAAGAACCCATTGGGATTGAAAGACTATCGGTCGATCACTTTGGTGGGTATGATCAGTAAAGTTATTTCCAAAGTCTTGGCGGGGCGGCTCAAGAAGGTTATTGGCACTGTGATTTCTGAGGACCAGACGAGGTTTCTTGCAGAAAGGTACATTCTAGATGGCCCGTTAATGATAAATGAAATGTTATTTTGGCTCCATAAAAAGGGTAGGCGTGCTTTTTTGTTGAAGCTTGATTTCGAAAAAGCCTATGATAATGTTAATTGGAAGTTTCTTCTCTCTACGTTGGAGCAAATGGGGTTCCCGGGCAGATGGTGTTTATGGATCGAGGGGGTGTTAAGGTCGGCTAGGTCGGCGGTTCTTGTTAACGGGTCTCCTACTTTTGAATTTCAGTGTGAGAAAGGTCTTAGACAAGGTGACCCTCTCTCACCATTTCTGTTTCTGGTGGTCATGGAAGCCCTGTCGTGTCTTTTTAATAAAGCAATTTGTATTAAAGAGATTGAGGGGATTAAGATAGCTAAGGAAGGGCCGGTTTTATCCCATCTTTTCTATGCTTATGATGCTTTGGTTATGGGAGAATGGTCTAAGGGGAACATAGAGAAGGTTGCTAGAGTTCTTCGGGTGTTTTATGTTTGTTCGGGTCTCAAAATTAATTTACACAAATCTAATCTTTTTGGGATCGGTATTGGGGCCGAAGAAGCTAGCACTATGGCTAAGGTGTTGGGATGTAAAACGGGATCCTCCCCTTTTGATTACTTAGGTATCAAGGTTGGCGCTAACATGAACCGGTGCTCCAACAAGGGGAGAGTTATCGAGGTTTTTGAAGGAGATTAGCTTCATGGAAAGCCAAACTTTTATCTATTGGTGGGCGTCTTATTCTCATTAAAGCGGTTTTGGAGAGCCTTCCCATTTATTATCTTTCTTTATACAAAGCCCCGGCAAAGGTTTTAGATAAATTGGAAGGTCTTATGAAACGTTTCTTATGGGCGGGATCGAGTACCGGTAATAAAATTCATTGGGTTGCTTGGGACAGAGTCACTTCCCTAGGAAAGTCGGGGGTTTGGGTTTGACTAAGTTAAAAGACGTGAATGAGGCTCTTTTAGCTAAGTGGGTTTGGTGGTTTAGAAGAGAAGACAAGAGTTTGTGGATGAAGGTTATTTCGGCTTGCCATCCGTGTAGAGCCCATTGGTCGTTTCTTCCTTTGTCTAGTCGGTCAAGTGGGTGTTGGGCCAAAATAGTTAGGCTCGGCGAAAAGTTGAAGTTTGGTGAGGTCTCCTTCATGGGGTGTTTTAGAGGAATCATCGGCAATGGTAATTGTATACGGTTTTGGTTGGATCACTGGATCCTAGATGGGCCTCTTCAAGCCAAATTCCCTCGGTTATTTGCTATTGTCACGAATACATTCTGCAGGGTTCGTGACTACTGGATAGGAGGGATTGGGTGTAGTTATTGGCTTGTCATTCCTCCATCCTTTCCAGTCGATTCAGAGACTGTGGCAGAGTGGCAGGAGCTTTCGACTATCCTTTCGCAGACTACCTTGAAGGACATTGAGGACTCGTGGGCGTGGTTCGGCTTGAGGGCTGTCCCTTTTTCGGTGAAAGCAGTGAAGGATTTAAAGCGTTCTAATAGGAGTTACGATGATTGGTACAAATTTAAGTGGGTCTCTTGGGTGCCGACGAAGTGCAACATTTTGGCGTGGAGAGCAGAAATGGATAGAGTTCCCACTGCTGTGGCTTTATCGAGGAGAGCAGTCCGATTAGATTCTGAGCTTTGTTGTCTATGTAATTCTGAGCCTGAAACAGCCTCTCATTTGTTTGTTTGTTGTGGGTTTTCGATCGAGTTTCTAGTCGCGGTTGGTAGGTGGTGCGGTTTTTCCTCTATGTCTCTTGGTTCTGTCCGTGATGTTTTGTTGGTTTATAAAAAAGCTGATGCAGGTAAGGCGGGTAAGAATCTAGTGCTCGGCATCTTTGTAGTCGCGCTTTGGTGATTTGGACATCCAGAAACGAGAGGATTTTTAGAAGAAAGGAGCTGAAAATTTTTGATCTTGTTTCCTCTGTTAAATCCTTGTCTTTTTTATGGTTCAAGCACATGTCTAGATATACAAATATTGTGTGGAAAGATTAAGTAGTGTCTCCCTTGTATATGTTGTAAATGGGGTTGTTTTTTGGGGTCCTCAGTTTAGGGATTGGTCCAGTTTTTGAATAAAAGTTACTATTAAAAAAAAGATGTATGAAAAGTAATTAAAAAAAACTAAAAAGAAACATCATAGATGTTTAGTATATTAATTTAGCCACACCACCTCAAGGGGCCAAGGGCTTTTGGCAATGCAGTTCGTAGTTATTGTTTCTTTTATTGGAAGCCAGGTTGTTTCCTTGGTATTGTTGACTTCTAAATATGGAAATATTGATAATCTATTTTTATTAAAAGGAAAACAAAAAGCAATATGAATATCATTTTGGTTTACGAAGGGATGAGGGTTGGGTTTACCAAACATAGTTAGATATCTCATTTTTGTCATTGAGAGGCTTTTATTCGTTAGTTGTTAAAAAAAACTATTTCTTTTTGAAACTATCTATGACTCACTAACGGCAAGTTGTCTCCTCGTTCTAACATTTTCAAACAAAAAACTGTAAAAGCGAGGCATGTTTGTTGTATAATGCTAACTAGTATTTTAACAATGCACGCAGGGGCGGATCTACATGTATACAAGGGGGAGCGCCCGCTACCGCTTGGCGCTCCGGCGGTAGTGTAAAATTAGTGTAAATTTTATAAAAATTTGATGTTTTTTCGATTTCGTTACCGTTTTTTATAAAACGTTACCGCTTGACGGATTTTCTAGATCCGCCACTGAATGCACGTTGCGGCAAGAATTTAGTTAATAATGGTTCTCTTCATTTTGGTATCAATACGCAACCGGTACTCGGTATAGCAACAACAAGAGATAGTGTATAACCACTATAAAAGTTAACGTCAAACGTCAACATACAAAACTTTATATAAAATGAAACCTGGTTGTCGTTGACAACCTTCGTAATTTTAAACGTCATACGCACATATGAGGGTTTAGCTAAATATATTAAAGTTCGGGGCTTTAGTATAAGTTGGTTTAAAAAGTAAATTTATTAAAGTTAAAAGGCCCTTATAAAATTTAATAAAGGTTAGGGAGTATAATAACATTTATACTACAAACAAAATGTTACTATAACTCTATGTTGTAGTTTAGTATATACATTAATATTAATGTTACTATAGCTCTATGTTGTAGTTTAGTGTGTTATATATATATATATATATATATAAGGTAGAAGATCCTGAAAAAAAGGCCCAAAGTGTAAGAAGAGTAAGAAAGAATCTAAACCATTAAATCTTTAATCTAATGGTTGAGATCTTGATGGCAATCTTGTAAATAGTATAACAATTAAAATAATTAATTTTCTAGATTAAGGTATAAAGGTAAAATTAACATTTTTAATTTTAGAAAGTCACATGCAATCCACATGCAAGTTTCACTTTTATTTTTTAAACGCAAATAGCTTTTTACACGTAACTCGATTTTTTTTTAAATTACACCATAATAACGAGTGTTTTTTAATCTTTAATATGAGTACCATATTACTATATTTATATAAGAAAAAAAATTACGTTCAATCAAATGTTTCAGTTAATGGTTTTTTGTTTCAGTTCGTGGTGTTATATAATTATTGAATAGTGTTATATAATTATTGAATGGTGTTATATATGTGTTGAATGGTGTTATATACTTATTGAATGGTGTTATATAATTATTGAATGGTGTTATATATGCGCTGAATGGTTGTTGCAGTGTTATTCGTAGTGTTTTTATAGAGATCGTTAAAATGGTGTTATATATTATTGAATGGTGTTATATATAAAGTGTTGAATGGTTGTTTGCAGTGTTATTCGGTATTCCTATAAATTAGGGTGGCGGTTTATGGAAGGTTTTGAATTAATTAAATCAATGATAAAATTACTTGATTACCTTTTTCAACTAAATTTAGATCTAATGCCTGAGATTCTTTCTTACATTTCTTACACTTTTGTTCTTTTTTACAATAATCTTACCCTATATATATATATATATATATATAATACTAGTTTACTAATACATTACATTTATAGTATTTATACCTAAATATATATTTTATTTATATATAAATGTATATAAGTGGAAAGGTATGAGTTCCAACAATGTTATTCTATTTTTTTTTGAAATGAAGTGTAAAAGCAAGTGGAGATGGTTACGTGATGAATCGGACACTTCTCATGTTATATTCCTTGGGTAAATTATTGAGAAGGTATGGTTTAAACTCGAAAGATATATGCATGGTGTGACGTGTGGTTAAAAAATGAAACAAACCGCTAAAAGGTGTTCAAAACGTGGCAGATTCAGGAATTTTTTTCATGAGTGTGTAGAATACTTTTAAAGATTTTAGGCCCTAGCTATATAAAAAACTATCGGTTCATAGAAGGTCGGATGGGGTCGGGTCATGTAAGACAAAGAACATCAAACTAAAATTTATTAATAATCAAAAACACGTAAATCATTATAAACGTATTAAAAATTGTGTCGGGTTTTTTAAAATTGTGTCCCACAGGTTTTCATTTTTTAAAATTCTTACTCATGGTTCTTACCATATATAAATCACTCCATAAGTTCATAAAACAACACTAAATACTTAAACAAAATAAATGTTCAACCATACTCCATAGTTTTCAATTTTTTGTCAAACATTCAAGCCCTAGTATTAAATGTTGATTACTTGTAACTAATCATTTATACAAACAAAGCTATTAATAAAACAACAAAATCATGTAATTACAAGTCTAGAACAATAAAAAAAACATCAAAAAACATAAAAAGATAAAACCCTTACAAGTCGCTGGGAGTTTTTTTAAGGCGGGATTTGGATTTGGATTTGGATTTGGATTTGGATTTGAATGAGTGGATGGGTTTGGGTTATTTTATTTAGTTCAAATTTCTTTGGGTTGGGTTGGGTTTGGGCTTGGGTTAATAGAAATACAGTGTAGATTGGACTTTGATTGGGTTCAGTAATTAAGTGCATAAGTGGTTAAAGAATAATTATATAAATTGTGTTATATACTTATATATTAAATAATAATAAATGATTATTTTTTTATAATTGATAATATTTTTTTTCCTAAGTGGGGCAGTTGAAAATGTTCAAGGGGTGCGGTCGGAATTGCCAGCGAAAAAACACTAAAAATATTTTTCCAAGGGGTGCGCCGCCCACCCACGGCTTTGGGTGGGTACGCCCCTGAATGTGATGCCATCTGTACCGATACCGAGAAGATTAACATCAAATATTGTAACACCATAAGCAAATTCCACATCAGGCGTGGCCATGAGAAATCCTTAATTGATAAGACTTGCCATGCCTTTTAAATCACTAGCACGTTTTGGGTTTAGTTACTTGTAGAGCACATGAAATCCATAGTTAAGTCTGCTCAGTAAGAGTAGTACCAAGATGAGACCTCCTGGGATATCTCCACCCGAACAACCAAAAACAACGATGAGTTCTTGAATGGGCAACCCATAAATATTGGTAGTATTACAATGCCTGATATGATCCTCCAATTTCATCATGTCATTGACATCTTTATCATTCTTCAACCCATCTTCAAATTTCATCCTAGGAACTAAGTAATACATCTTAAAATCTTACTTTTGTATGACCTACATTCCATTACATTACCCATTAGCTCAAAGTAAGACATTTTGTCCACTTCTACTTTGAACATGTCAGATTCACCCCATCATAGTGCAATTTTGGTTTGTCTTTAAGCTTCCTACCATGCCAGGCTTTTATGATCACCGTATCATCGATCTCCCTACCCTATAGTTTGAGGTGCAATTTTTGTTTATCTTTAAACTTCCCACCATGCCAGGATTTTACAATAACCATATCATCCATCTCCCTACCCTATAGTTTGAGGTGTAATTTTGGTTTGTCTTTAAGCTTCTCACCATGCCAGGATTTTACAATTACCGTATCATCCATCTCCCTACCCTATATTTTGAAAAAAAATTGTAACTAGGTTTAAAGGATTTAATATCAAAAATAATATAGCGACATTCCTGCAATTGATCCTCTTGAACGTTTGGTTATGATAGTTTCTTGATGATCGATGGTTGATAATCATTTATTGATGGAATTTGTTGCCTTGATTTGTTGATGATCGTTCACAAAGGGGTGTTAAGAATGTTTGAGTGTTTTAGCACTTACGGTATTTTTTTTTTTTTGAAGTATCAAGTCTTTTGTGGACTTAAAAGGGTTAATAAAGTAATAAAATTGTCATGTCATACTACAGTCATCAGCCATGTAATAAAAAAACTAAACACGCTATATTTTTTTTCTATAAAAAGGTCCAATGAGAAAAAATAGTTTAAAAGACGGGATTGCCAAAAATTTTCTCAGCTTGAATTTTTATTTACCAAGTATAAAAACATAGGATTAATAAAATACATTTTACCAAGAAAAACAAGGAAATGTATAAGTAGAACACAAACAAAAAAGAGGAATATCTATAATTACTTTTTCAAAAATAGTTAGTTATTTTCTCGGAAACTCCCTATTGGTATTATCTATGGCTATCATGATAATGTTAATTCAAAGAAATCACAAACATATAACATAGTTACTTTAACATTTTTTCGTACTTGTGTAGTGACCACTGACCCGAATGTTAATCTATTGTGGCATTGACTTCTATTAGTTAGTTTGTACTTGAGTAATCTTGTTTCATTATAATGTTGTTAGCTTTGTTGTATTCATTAACATTTTACTTTTTAATCATCATAATAGTTTACTTTAATTTTAAGTAAGTAGATTTATTATTTATTTATGTTTAATTATTCACAACAAGTAACTATTTATATATTTCAAAAAATTAACGTGACTAATTAAATAAAATTAAGAGTAAACTGCCAAAATGATCCCTAAGGTTTTGCTATTTTTGCCACTTTAGTCCAAAACTCAAACCTTTTGAATCTAGGTCCCCGTGGTTTCAATTTTGTTGTCATTTTCATTAAAAAACAAAACCTAGTTAGATTTTCAGTTTAACATCCAACTTTTTTGTCTTTTTCCTCCATTTTAATGAATGGCAAAATGGGCTTTTGACGCTTTATTATAACATATTAAAAATATCTGACCAGTTTGCCCTTTATTAAAATGGAGAAAAAAGACTCAAAAAAACTGGATGTTAACTGAAAAATCTGACCAGATTTTGCTTTTGGATGAAAATGACAACAAAATTGAAACTATAAAGGACGTATATTCAAAATATTTGAGTTTTGGACTAAAGTGAAAAAAGTGACCAAAACTCAGGGACCATTAATTAAAATCTACAAGTTTATGGTTTTAATGATTCCAACGTGACTCAGACAGAAACTAAAATTTATCTTTTCTTGTATAATATTTACAAAACAAATAAAATAAAGTTTTAATTTTCGCCTTTGAAATTTGATGGACTGCACATGTTATCACTGTTGATGTGATTCTAGGTTCATTGTCTTTTCCTTTTCTAGACCGGATTCACTGCTGTCAGAATCTTACACTGATTTTATAGATACAAAAGATACTTTTTTATCTCACTACCATAATCATTTGATTTATAAATATATTTAATAACATTAATAAAACATGGTTGTTTAATCTTAAAGAAGAAAAAAAAAACCCAAACAAGTTGAGTGCTAAGTGTGCGTTCCATTTTCAACATTTTAAGCTAATCACAATTACATTATAGAGAAAATTTTGGCATTGTGTACATATTTAAAGAACATGTTAAGGAATAGTGCCAACCAGCAAATAATGATTTTACTTCTAATTCAGAATTACAAAACAAAGTTTCTCTTTTCTTGTATAATATTTACAAAACAAATAAAATAAAGTTTTAATTTTTGCCTTTGAAATTGTGTACATATTTAAAGAACATGTTAAGGAATAGTGCCAACCAGCAAATAATGATTTTACTTCTAATTCAGAATTACAAAACAAAGTTTCTCTTTTCTTGTATAATATTTACAAAACAAATAAAATAAAGTTTTAATTGAAATTTGATGGACTGCACATGTTATCACTGTTGATGGAATAAACACTATTTAATGTTTTATATTTGTACATTATTTTTTTCTTCTCAAATAAAATTTCTTCTAACAATAAATTACGAGTTGTGTAGGATAAATTTCAATATGTGTAGGATAATTTTCAAAATGTGTAGGATAACTTTTGATATGTGTAAGTAAAAAAAAAATAGTGTGTAGGGGTGATAATCTTTACGACTAATTAATTAGTCAAACATAATAATAAATGAGATGAAAAAAAATATTAAATGTTTTACAATTATACTCTATTGTTCTTTTTCTTCTCAAATGAACCATCCCCTATATATATATATATATATATTATATATTTATTAATATTATTTTCTTAATTGCAGAAAGTTTATTTTAACATATTCTTTTAAATGTTTTTTAACTGTATGTTTTGCACTTGTTTTTAAAAACTGTACATTTATAATTTTCACCTCGGTATAACATTTTTTTAGTATCTGTTATGGATTTTCAAGGAAAATAAAAGTGAGCTGAGAAGTGAAGGTGATATAAATAGAGATTATCAGTATACATGATTTACAAAATGCTTCATACATGGTATATGAACAACACATACCCTTTAAAGTTTGACGATAAAAGCAATGGCATATGCTTTACTTTTGTTACAGAAACATAATTACTTATTTATATATTATTAATTTGCAACATATTTGTGTTTTCCTAGTTATATTTCACACATTAAAGCTTTAGTGTGCAATTTAGGTTGTTTTCTTTAGCGAGTATTTAAGTGTAGCTTTTTGTGGGTTTGACTTCACTTTGAAGTTTCCACTCTCTCTTTCTGCGATCGACGAACTCCCAGTACCGCCTCTTTGACAAACTCCGTCTATGATGGTCGGACTTGCTACTATCATTGGCCTTTACGATGTTTACAGGTAGATTCTTGTTATTGTCTTTGTTTTTTTTACGTGTTTTGGCGTTGGTAGACACGGTGATTACGCTTTGTGGGTTCTTTTTAGAGTTTAATGTTGGGACTTTGTGTTGTTATTAACAATTTGTTGTTGCATGGTCTTTTTTCTTGGGGAAGGGGGGTTCTTCCGTCGTTGAAGACAACGGCTTATGGTTCGTCGTTTGATTTTCCATTTTCTGGTATGGGTTTTGTGTCTCTGTGAACGATTTGTTGGTGCATGTTAATTATGGTCTCATTATTGAATATCTGATGTTGTTTAACCTTGATTTTGATTTACAATTGTTTTTGGATGTTTGGATGAGACCTTTATGAGTTTTTAAGGGTCTGTGATAGTTTAACGATAATGTTCATCAGGGGTCCTTTGTGGTTTTACAGTTGTTTGTCTTTGTGTCGTTTGGTTGTTGGGTCGGTGAACATGGCATGTGGCTCATCAGAGACCATAGGCTATGATATTGCTTTGGGCTTGGCTTGGTAAAAAAATTATGTCGAAACGTAAACCAACCTGAATTTACATTGACACGCACATGAAAATAAACACGTAAAACTCAAAGAATTTAAAATGAAATTTTATCAAATTTTAAAAAAGTCGAGGGGTGAATCTGTTCGTGTTAAGAGTTGAGCGGGGGAGATTAAAAAAAGAAAAAAAAATCAAAATTACCGTAGCAATGTAGACAACAAATTATATATATAATAACTATGTTAGAGCCCACGTGTACACGTGATTTAACAAACAAAAATACTTTGAATTTGTTTGGTTTTAATTAAAATAATTAAAATAATTTTAATATAAATAAAATAAACTTAAAAATCCATATGTTAGGTAAAAAATACAACGAATAATTCAGATTTCACTAAAAGTTTTTTATACGCCACATTGGTTGTCTTATTTGTAATATTCTCGTTGTTATCTAATTTGAATGTTTAATGGTCTTGATTGAAACTAAAATTAAACATGCATAAAAGAAAGTTGAATATACATACTACATAAGTCTAATTACAAAGTGAAACTATCTCAGCTCGTATGTTGCTTAGGGGTGTTCATGAGCCGATCCGATCTGAGCGAGGGTCTGCTCGAGATCGGATCGAATTACAACCGATCGGATCGGTTCGGTTCGGTTTGAATTTGTAAAACTGAGCATTAAAGTGATGCTCGTGATCGGTTCGAATTTAAATCGATCGGATCGTTTTCAATCGGTTTCGCTCGGTTTTTCTCAATATTTAAATTAAAGAATGTGCAGCAACAAAAAAAAAACTGAAATCATGACTTAAGTAGAACATGTCCAGCATCACCTTTCTAGGTTGCATTAAAATATAACAAAAGCAATACATAATTGAAATCACGATCCAAAAAATGTTTTTAACAATATGAATTTTGGGTTAGATTTTGGTGTGCATGTGTACTGTGTGGAGACTGGAGCGACGATATTTTGCAGATCTTCGATTATTGTTGAATATTGTTTTAGGAATAGAATTTAGGGTTAGATTTTCATATTATTAAGTTGGGCTGAATATTTTTAGGGCTTTTATTTTTTTTGGACGTGCATGCGTGGACAGACTAGAAAATGTTTTGGTTGGACATCTTTTTGCAATTTGGACAACCCTTTAAAATCTATTAATATTAATATGCATGTATATAGGACAAGGATCCGTTAGGAACCATCTTTTATTGGGAGAATCACAAGAACCAGTGTGAACACAAACAGTAGTACCTAAAAAAATCCAAAAAAATACCAAATTTTTTTTTGTTTTTTTTAATATTTTTTTTGAAAAAGTCGCTATATTTACTCAACAATAAAAAATTTCAAAAAAAAAACTGAGTACCAACTATCCATGTACATGTGCATTTTCGTCATTTCTTTGACAAATTTCATAATACATTAAAAACACTAGACAATCGTACTTTCATTTACACTACCATGTGTAACACACTACTTTTTACGTTACCAATATTAGCAATGCATATGTGTATCTATATATATCAACATGAAATAAGGTGTTTTGGTACACTAATTTGAATACATTTTCTCTTTCATCTATCATACCATCCATAATACACAACCATGCACATGTGCATTTTCATCATTTCTTGACAAATTCCGTAATACATTACAAACATTAGACAATTGTACTTTCATTTACACTACCATATGTAATACACTACTTTTTACGTTACCAATATAAGAAATGCACATGTGCATCTATATGTATCAACATGAAATAAGGCGTTTTGGTACACTACTTTGAATACACTTTCTCTTTCATCTATCATACCATCCATAATACACTTCCATTACCTCCTACCATCCATAATACAATACAATTACCTCCTACCATTTATAATACAATACCAATACCAATATTTTCACTTTATTACATGTATATCAACACGTTTATATCATCCAATCAACATATTACATCATAAAGTGATGCACATGTGCATTTAATGTAAAATTGAGTGTATTGTGGATGGTATTGTAAAATAAAGTGCAATTTTCTATTAGTGATAACGTATTACTGAATTTGTCGAAGTTATGATACATATGCACATGTGCATGGATAACTGTTACCAGGAAAAAAAAGTTTTTTTTTATAACGAAATATAACGATTTTTATTAAAAAATATTAAAAAAAAATTTGAGTACTTTTTTGATTTTTATAGATTTTATTTTGCAATAAATGTGGTTCTCGCGGTTCTCACAATAAAGGTGGTTCTCGCATGAACCTTACCATATATATATATATATATATATTATATATATTAGTATATATTATTAAAAAATAATTCGAGCGAAATCGATCGATCGACAAGCGATCGGACCTTTGCTCATGCTTGGATTGAATTTGAATCGAACCGATCCGAGCGGCTCATTTACAAACTGAGCTGGAATCGAACGAGCATTTTTCGAGCGATCGTCGATCTCCGAGCAGTTTGGACTACCCTAATGTCGCTCAGTTGCCTCATCCCCTTACCATATGGAGGTATACGGTCTCGCCCATAAAAGCAACCAAAAGATTAATTTGTAAAAATAACTAACAATAAAAAAATTTTCAAAAACTTCTAAGCAAAATAATCACATGGTGATTACGCCTACCAATTGTAGTTCTTATTTGTTTATTTTATTATTACTTTTATTTTATTTATATATTTACATTAAAAGTCTAAAACATTAGTAAAGCCATTAGTTATTTATATGCTTATTTTGTTATAATTCAATTTATTAATCATTACTATAAAGCAAAGACATGATAAATATAAATGGAAAACAAAAGGGTAAAAGATAAAGTTTATGGATTAAAATAATATATTTTTTATTTGAATCTTATTAACAAATATATCTATCTCTATTTATTTAGGTAAATGATAAAAAGATAAAATTCATTGATTAAAATAATATTTTTATTTCAATTTTATTAAGAAATATTATCTATATCTATTTATTAAGGCTGGGAAAAAATAATTGAGATCAACCCATAAAGCGTCATGTGTCTTTTATGTGATTTACTTTATTATATGTATAGAAGATTGTTTAAACAACAATAATCATACATAGACAATCTCACTAAGGGGGGTAGGGGTGGTCATCACCGATCACCCATCACTCACTTACAACCATGTCATCAACCATTATTCCATCACTCACAACCTTTTTAGTGAAAATGTCCATCACTCACAACACCCAACAATAAACCCTCACACCCCCTCACATGCTTCCCTTTATCACGCATGATATCTATCACGCGTTATCAAATTATTACGTTATAAAGATGGGTGACGGTGGGTGTCTCCCAAGTTTCACGCGTGAAACTTGTTTTATCATGTGCAAACTTTGTCCACCCCGGGTGACCTAATAGATTAATTCAAATGAGGTTTGAAAGAGTAACCATAAACAATTAAACTAACTTACTTCAATCTCTAAGTATAAAAAGTCTGCTTCTAAAGAAACCCTTAGCTCAAGTACAAACAAACTAGAAATATGTCTTAATTACAAAAAAAATTGGAGACATGGTATATACCATTTATGATTTAACATAATACGTATAGAAATATAATATATATATATATATATATATATATATATATATATATATTATATGGTAAGGTTCATCTGAGAACCACCTTTATTGTGAGAATCGCGAGAACCACTTTTATTGCAAAATAAAATCTAAAAAAATAAAAAAAACACTCAAATTTTTTTTAATATTTTTTAATAAAAATCATTATATTTCGTTACCAAAAAAAACTTTTTTTTTCGAGTAACAGTTATCCATGCACATGTGCATATGTATCATAACTTCGACAAATTCAGTAATACGTTATCACTAGTAGACAAGTGCACTTTAATTTACAATATCATCCATAATACACTCAAATTTACATTAAATGCACATGTGCATTATTATGTATAACAATTATATACCGTGTTTTGGTACAAAAAGTTTGTGATTTTGATTGATGAAGTAGGCTCATATATATCTTATTTGGTTAGTTATATCTAGTGGTTGATTGGTTCATTATAGTTGTCACTTTATGATGTAATATGTTGATTGGATGATATAAACGGTGTTGATATACGTGTAATAAAGTGAAAATATTGGTATTGGTATTGTATTATAAATGGTAGGAGGTAATGGTATTGTATTATGGATGGTAGAAGGTAATGAAAGTGTATTATGGATGGTATAGATGAAAGAGAAAGTGCATTCAAAGTAGTGTACCAAAACACCTTATTTCATGTTGATACATATAGATGCACATGTGCATTTCTTATATTGGTAACGTAAAAGGTAGTGTATTACACATGGTAGTGTAAATGAAAGTAGAATTGTCTAATTTTGTAATATATTACGGAATTTGTCAAAGAAATGATGAAAATGCACATGTACGTGGTTGTGTATTATGGATGGTATGATAGATGAAAAAGAAAAATGTATTCAAATTAGTGTACCAAAACACCTTATTTCATGTTGATATATATAGATACACATGTGCATTACTAATATTGGTAACGTAAAAAGTAGTGTGTTACACATGGTAGTGTAAATGAAAGTACAATTGTCTAATGTTTGTAATGTATTATGGAATTTGTCAAAGCAATGACGAAAATGCACATGTGCATGGATAGTTGGTACTCAATTTTTTTTATTGTTGAGTAAATATAGCGACTTTTTCAAAAAAATATTAAAAAAACAAAAAGAAATTGGTATTTTTTTGGATTTTTTAGGTATTACTGTTTGTGTTCACACTGGTTCTCGCGGTTCTCGCAATAAAGGGTGGTTCCTACAGATCCTTTATATATATATATATATATATATATTAAATGTAAAGACTCTCCATGTGGGCCCACACACAGTACACCGTCCTTTAAAGACAAACTAAAATAAGACTCTTTCTCTTTTCACTGTTCATTCCCATGCTACAAAAATAAGGCTTCAATCCCATCTCTTACTTCCATTCTCCATCACCATCACCATCATCAATGGCAACCCAAACTAACCACCGTCAACCACCGTATTCCACCCACCACCACCAACATTCCGACATCCAACACATGTTCGAAAAACCTTTGACTCCAAGCGACGTAGGCAAACTAAACCGCCTCGTCATCCCCAAACAACACGCGGAAAACTACTTCCCACTTGCCGACCAACAAAAGGGTTTGGTACTATGTTTCGAGGACGAGACCGGCACCGTGTGGCGGTTCCGGTACTCGTATTGGAACAGTAGTCAAAGCTATGTGTTAACCAAGGGTTGGAGCCGGTTTGTTAAGGACAAACGGTTGGATGCTGGAGATGTTGTGTTGTTTCATCGGCATGTGGTGGAAAATAATAGGATGTTTATTGGGTGGAGACGTCGAGATGCGGTGGTGGTGGCTCATGATAGCGTGGTGGCTCCTGGTGGTGCTCATGTTAGTGAGTGGAGTAATTATCCTGTGCAGAATTTGAACCAAGGTGTTTCTCTTCCATACCAACCTCATTGCCTTCATGTAGGTAATATTATTGTTATATTTTTTGAACGGCAAAAATCTCACGTGTAAACATAAACACACCATGTTCAGGGCTATGTCCAAGGTCGATTTCTCGGCTGCCATGAGATGGAATCTGTAAACCCTCGGCCCGCCAGGTTTGAACCCGGGATTAAAGCCCTGATTCGTCCCTTCACGCAGATGTCCCTAAAAAATGATCCAAGCGAGAATCAAACCTGCATATCCACTAGGAAGTGTAGGCCTTTTTTACCATTGGACCAACGCCTCAGGATAGATTTAAGTTTCATATAAGAATAATTAAAATTAGTAAGAATATGATGTATGTTACATCATTCACATTCACGAATCATAAAATTAGTAAGAGTATGAAGTATGTTACATCATTCACATTCATTAGGTCAATGGGTATGATCATATGAAGTATGTTACATCATTAACATTCATTAGGTCAACGGGTGTAACTATAGTCACATTTACAATTATTAAAAAATAATGACTTAAAATTATGTAAATCGAGCTCAATTATCATATCAGCCAGCTAATATTGTTTGTTTTGCTCTGCGAGTTCACGGACTTATTTTAGTTGGCCATGTGAAGGCTTCTCAAAAAGTTATCTATCGTGAATTTTCAACCACCAAAAAGCAGTTAATTATAAAACTCTCATCTTATCTACAACTAATGAGTTCAAAACACGTTAATCATATTTGAAACGGGATGTATTTTATATACACAAACTTTTATACATGTTCTTAGCTGAAGTTAGATTGGTAATACACAAACCAAACGACCCCTTAATTTTCTTTATGAAATGGAATTGCAGGAGAGACATATGAAAATGTGGATACTTATGAAAGAGGAGTCGTAGGGACAAGACGATTGAGGTTGTTTGGGGTGAACCTAGAGTGCCCAGACGATTCGGAGCCATCAATGTCATATGGTTCGAACCAGGGTGGTCAATCAGACCATCAATATAACTTCGGTTCCAACAATTCACATCACAACATGGTGAGTTATATTTTCATGTTTATTTTATTTTATAAGACAAATTAATTAATTAATTAATTAATTTAATATATAATTAATTTATATATATATATATATATATATATATACACACACTTGTTAATAGTTGTGACAATGAGAACGACAAAACAAAGGATTAAATTAAATTAGTGTTTTAGTTTTTTAATATTATATATATTAGGTTAAAATTTATCTTAGTTTAGAATATTATCTCTACTTTTGAAATTATTATATAATTTTTTCCATGTGTTTTTGGTATGACTAATACACAAGTCAGGATTTTGTTGCCTCCTCTTATGGGACAAATATATTTTTATGTATATTTTAAAGATAGATTACATACACACCATTGTTCATTTTGAGTTTTTAATTCAAACTTTTTGGTCGGTTAAAAGCTAATTGCCAAATTGGGAAAACACACACACATAACATTTGTTTTTCTTCTGTTTACTATCGGATGTCACCAACCACATTATTTTCCTTAATTTAACATAGCAAAAATAAAAATAAAAAAAACCCTCAAAATACATAAAAAAAATCATTTTTTTGGAAATTTGTTGCATCAATAAGAAAAGTATTTTAAATCAATAGATACAACAAAAGATGTCAAGTTATATATATTTTAGATATAGGCTGCAAACGCACCGAACAAACACGAATAAGACTTTATTTGTTTTCGTTTGTTAAGAAATATATGTGTTTACGAACTATTCATGAACACTTACCAAACGAGATTTTATGTTTGTGTTTGTTTGTTAAGGATATGTACTTGTTTGTATTCGTTTGTGTTTGTTTATTAACTTTAGGCAACGGAAGAAACATTTAATATACTGACACTTATTAAATATTTAGTTGTCGGAGTTTTGAAGTATTTAAATAAAATATAAAAACTAAAAACACTAACGAACTATCGAACACATTACCGAACGTTCACGAACAGAAATGAAAGAATGCGGCATCTGTTCATGTCTGTTCATTTAACTAAACGAACGAAATTTCTTGTTTGTGTTCGTTTGTTTAGTAAACAAACGAGCTTCCTGCCAAACAACGTTTGGTTCGTTTGCAACCATACTTTTAGATATTTGTCTGATATTTTTATGCATTTAATTGACAACACATACAAGAGTCCAACCTTACTCGTAACAAAATGTATAAACTACTGTTGCTAATGTATGTATTCCTTATTCAGTACTTTGGTCTTACTTAACTTGTTTCCATTAGTTAACGTTTGCAATGATATTTGATGCACGTGAATCACATTCTTTTGTTTTAAGACTATGGGGTGTGGTGGAGCTTGAGTTGGAGGCATGGGTTGGCATGTAGTGGAGGTGGGGTCCAGCCAGGTGGAATCGCTGGCGTGGTTTTTTGGTGGGTGTGGGCTTGGCGTGGCTTGAGCTGGCGTGGCCAGCCATGTGTCATATATAATTTTTTTAATTAAATAAAATTTCATTTAAATAATCTAAATAACAAACTAATTAAAAATAATAATAAAACGTACACTAAATATAAAATAAAAAACACATCATTTTTTCATGTTATACTTTTGAAAAAACACATCTTTTTTTCATTTTTTTTAAATAAATGGCTCAACGGCTAGTATCAGCAACCAATCCTGGCCAGCCACCTCATCACCCAACCCCGCCCCACGCCAGGCCAATATCCCACGCCAGCGGGCAACGCCGCTGGCCACGCTGGCTCGGTGTGACTGCAGCGGCGTTGCTTGGTTAGCCACGCCCTAAAACGTCGCCCACACCCAGTGATCTAAAGTGGTGTGAACTTCACTAGCTGAATGACGGTGAATAATATCAAATATTATTATTATTATTATTACATAAAAAGCTAATGAATGTAACATATATACACTTTATATAGATTTAAAAAAAAAGTAATTGCACGGTACCCTTGACCGTGGGAGGGTTCTCCCTCCCCAAACTAGCTTAGCCCTATGATCTTTCAAGTAAAGAATTATCAATTTACAAAAATAACCTATCTGTTTACTACTGATCACATACACTTTTCAATAACCTAAACTTGTTTTTATCTTAGAATATGTGTACATAAGCTTTTTTTTATATATGCTATTATATAGATATTATTGCACTACTACAAAACGAGGTATTTATGATGAATCTGTTAACGTCTCAAAATTAGCGACGTATTTAAGTCTATCGTAAGTTAGCGACAAATTTTGTTTTCGTCACCTTTTTTGCGACAATATTCTTTGTCAAACATAGCAGTAGTTGATCAAACTAAACCATACATCGCCAAACATATCAATAATTTGTCAAGCATGATTAGGATCGGTCAAATGCAGGGGCGGACCCAAGTGAAGGGGTGGGGGCATCCCCTTAAAAAAATTAGTGTGTTTTATAGGCAAAAATTCTGATCGTCTCATTAAAAGTTTGGTTGAATCCCTCATTCGTATCCCTAGAAAATGATTGGTCCGCAACCAGTCATAGCTTAAATTTCTACGGGATATTGGATTTAAATAACCCTAAATTTTATCAATTGGCCGATAACACTCTCAACTTTCATTTGTACACCAGCACTCATAACTTTCAACTTATTGGCCGATAGCACTCCCTAACTGGCTGAACCTAACCCAGTTAGTTTTTGTTGATGTGGCATCTAATGTGGCCCTTTTTGCTGACGTGGCAGTTGATGTTGCATTTTTTATGATGTGGCAGATGATGTGGTTGCTGACATCAGGTAACTGGGTTCGGGTTCAGTCAGTTAGGGAGTGTTATCGGTGTACAAATCGAAAGTTGGGAGTGCTGGTGTACAATCGAAAGTTGGGAGTGTTATCGGTCAATTAGTGAAAGTTAGGGTTATTTAAATCCAATATCCAAATTTCTAACATAAAATGAACCCATGACATAACGTGTTACAACCTACTTTTGTTTTAAAAGAGACATTGATCGTTGGCTAAAAGTTTTAGAAGATATGAAGACCCACTTTTATCCATTAGAAACCATATGACTCATTAATGTTAAGGCTTAACATGGCGCATCGAAATGTATGACTCAATCGGTTCATTAGTCATTACAACTCAATCTATCTAGCATATTAAGGCGTTATGTGACCCATAAACGATGTTTAGTTGCTTACTTTTGTTTTAAAAAGTTACTAACATCTAGGTGTTATGCGCATTGTAGAGACATTGATCGTTGGCTAAAAGTTTTAAGAAGACTACCTGAGCTCAAATATCCCCCCTTATTCCAAAGCTTTATGTTGTAAGAATAGAATTATGTTTTTTATTGTTTAAACCATAAAAAAAAAGTTTGTTGCTAGGCATTTACTTTTCATACTTATTTTGACTAATGGACTTTTTGTTCTCTTATCTTCCACAATTTGTAGATTCCATCTGAGAGTTTCAAGTCTCAAGCAAGCTCCAAGTTTTCCAAGTGACAATAAATAGGGAATGTCATGCATTTTATTTTATTTTTATTTTTTTTTTATTTTTTTAACAGTTGCACAAACGTGTACATATTTATGAGATTTGTGGATATGTAGGAAGTTTTGGTTTGATTTGTGAACTTGTAGAGTTTTTTTGTATACTTTATGAATTTGTAGAAATTTTTGTTTGGTTTTTGTGCATGTAAGTAGAGAAACACAAAGGTATGTTTTTTTTTTATTTATCCAGAAATTTTGTGATAGATTTACAACAGAAATACATCGTAAAACATCGCTAAAAGATGTGTGGCATGCGATTTCGGTTAAAAAATGAAGCACGCCACCTAAAAACGTCTTTGCCACATATTTTTACAATGGAATATATGTTCGTTAACACCCGTCGCAGAAATAGTCACAAAACTATTTACAACGGACAAAATCAGTTTGGATAGGCTATTTGTTAACGCAGTTGTGACATTTGATCCGTCACACATAGCCTCATTGTGTGATATAACTGTATAGGATATGGTTTGTCAAGGCATGACCTTAGCATGGTGCGTGTTTTCATGAAATATACGGTCAAATTGGTCCAATTATATACATTGTTAGTTTGTTACTAAGAATCTCTGTGTGTGTATATATAGATGAGAGTTATCTTTAGAACGCTAAACATTGCGAGAATCATGAAAACAAATTAAAAAATCAATCAAAACCAATTTTTTTAATTCAAATCTCGTTGTAAGTAAAATACAACATAAAAAAAGAATTTACAACATCATATAGTTCACAACTCCTCTCAAAATCACTCTTATTAGCTTTTTTACACATGTGTAAATGTCAAACTTACATATGTGTTAATTTTATTTATTTGTTAATTCATGTAAATTTTATTTCTAACATTGTATTCGAATAATAATAATAATAAGTGTAAAACGAAATTTTGAATTTGAATTGTTTTTTATTAATTCTCGTGGTTTTTCATTCGTTTTCACGGTTCTCGCAATATTTAGCGTTCTCATTTAAACATTCCTATATATATATAAAGTGTAACGTACAATAGGGCTTATCGTACGAGCGTACGCGATTGTGAAATTGCATGTTATTAAAAAAGCATTGGTGAAATCGCATGTTGGTATTGTTTGATGAAATGGCATGCTGTTTTGTCTCACAACATCGCATGTTGAAGACTGAATTCGCACCAGATCGTACGGCTGGGATGATCGCGTACGTAATGTAGGATAAGGGCTCTTGTACGTTAACCGGGCTCTATAACATCAACTTTATTACGTGGACGCGCTTCATTAAGGTTAAAAAGGTCTTTTAACTTCTATAAAACAAAACGCCAAACTCATGCATAAAACGCCATTAAAATCCCCGTCTTAAACTACGAGTCGTGTACATTAGTCCATTCCAGATGAAACGCCATCTTTATATAAAAGTCATTCATACAAACGCTAAAAATTAATGATGGGACGCGTTACAGTATTAACAGAAAAAGTGAACAAACAGTAACTGAAAGTTTATTACTAACATTTATTATAAAAAAATTCTCGCCTAAACTACGCGCCAACACATCATTATATAAATGATGTTAACATCCCTTCCATTGATCATACTTAGAAAACGCCATCTTTAACCAAAACGCCAAATTTAAAAAAAACCTGAAAAAAGAACAAATAGCAAACATCGTTTCATGGAGAATAAACACTAGAATCAATAAATTCTTAATCCTCTTTGACAACAGAAGAAGACTGTTTGTGAAAACCGCCAACGCCATACTGAACTTGGACGAAGAAGTTCAAAGGGGGATCCTAGCACTTGGCATTCCTCTTGATAACTCTGTGAGAAAACACAAACGGTTATAAGAAGATTAACCAGAAAATTCGGACCGTACCCTACAAATCCAATTGTGAATCCAGTCATCCAATCTTGGCATTATGATGAAAACACAGACTTAGTGCGTATTATATGGGACACCGGAGAGCAGGAAGCCTATACGATTGAAAACATCATGACCGAACAGAGACTTGTTTTCCTAAAGTAGTTTTGCAACGTAACATGTTTGAACCCAGACATGACCATAAAATTGGCGTTGTTGACTGACATGTTCATATGGAGGTGTTAAAGTCTTCAAGATTAAGCAAATGATGACAGTGAAGATCTGGATGAGAATTTTGATGAAGAATCGGAAGAAAAAGACGATGGGAGCGATGGATACTTCTCAGACAAGATCCCTTCTAATGAGGGGTTTTAATTTTTTTTCTTTTCTTTTTTGTGGTGTGTCATTTTCAGTGTTTTTAATAAAATATTTTATTTCACTAATTAGATATAAAACGCCAAAATCCACACAAACTATAAAAATTCCCTCTAATCACATATTATTAAAAAATCCAAAAATTACACAGTTGTATAAAACAAAATGCAAGAGAATATTAATTAAATTGTGCAAGTCTGATATGTCTCAAAACGTCATCTTTTGTTTCAAACGCCATAACTTTACTTTCACTTACAAAAGTTAATTAGTTGTATTTTCACATTTTTTTCTAAAACACCATTCATACAAAACGCCAAACTTAGTGATGTGACGGACGCGTTGCAGATTTAACAGATAAAGCCGAACAAACAGTAACTTAATGATAGGACGTGCCATCCTTATTACTAAAATTTATTATAGAAAATTCCCGCCCAAACTACGCGCCAAAAATATCTTATATAAACAACCTCAGCCCCTTCCATTGATTACACCAAAAGCAAATATCCAAATTCTCAAAACATAAAATATATGTCTACATAGCAAACCAAACTGCTCAAAACGCCTACATGAGCAAGTGCTGATGCAATCAGACTTACGGTACATTACCTGACAAAACCCCAAAGACAATAAATGCATAAAACGTCATCCAGACATTGTATGTGTAAAAACACCATCAAACAACAAACAAACAAAATTCCAGGGAGAAAACATATAAATAAACGTCATACTCAGAAAACGCCATTATTTACCTAGAATAAGGATGTACAAGGCTGCTAGAAATCATTTATGTAGAACTTAACAAACCCGTCGGCCTGCTCTTCATACCTTTGATTTATGTAATCCCCAATCCCAATTAGCCCAGCTTGAATGTCACAAAAAAATAGTTGTTGTGTATATCTCAGCAACTTGGGTCTCCGACACTTTATAATTACTTTTCAACTGGGGTCGTTTGTATCGAGATTCATGATCATTTTTCCGGTGCGTGTGACGTCGTCCTTCTATTGCAGTTTCGTAGCGAGTCATGAACTCAACAAGAGTAGATTTTGCATTGCACACTTGGCCAAAAAAATGGTTCTGACTCTCCGACCTCGATTTGAACTCTTGGCAAAAATATCAGAAAGCCAGTCATTATCCTCTATAACGAACTCTTCAATAACCTCTTCCATCCTGATTCAAACTCTTCGGGTGTAAGAATATCCATCCACACAACACCATAAATACGTTCTTTGAAATTGGTTAAATTGCATAGCCTAACACTAACCTATATAAAACACGAAAACGCCATTGAATAAATATTATATAAACAAAAACCTAACATGGAACACACTTATTGTCACACCCCAATCGATGGCGGAAACATCGGGATGAGACGAACAAATCGTTCAAAAGCATCATAATGCTAATAGGTGACAATATTTAATCAAACAAAATTTCATTTCATAATAAATTGTCAAATACAACATAATTCAAGGAAATACGACAATACAACAAGTTTGACAAATAACAACATAACAAAATTGATACAACAATAATAAACCTAACGTCTATGTGTGTATCTAGCGTCAATCGCTACTTCTTTTCATAGCATCATCTCCTCATCCTGTAACATGTTTAAAATACGAGTTCTTGAAGTTCTTGCATCTCCGAGGGTGCTAAACGATAAGGAGCTTTCGCAACCGAAGTTGCGCCAGGTATGAGGTCAATACGAAAGTCAACAGATCGAGGAGGTGGAGGACCAGGAAGATCCTCTGGAAAGACATCGGTGAAATCGCAAACAACAGGAACGTCACTCACGCTCGGGCCTTTGTCTTTCTTTTCCACAACATGGGCCAGAAGGGCAAAGTACTCCTTGCGCAAATATTTGTTTGCCTGGATACACGACATAAGCTTAAGACCCTTAGAAGGTTTCTCGCCATAGACGTGCAAGGAATCGTTGTTAGGAAGGGGAAGGCGAATGAACTTTTCCGAACAAACAACTTCGGCACGAACTCGCTTAAGCCAATCCATGCCTACTATGACATCAAAACTACCCATTTGCATAGGTATGAGGTCGATCGAAAACGTATGATCGTTTAGAATCAAGGAGCAATTAGAAAGGATAGAATCAACAGAGACGGTTTTACCATTTGTGACTTCGACAGGGAAAGGATTAGGCAATTTGGAACGCACGCACTTAAGTAAAGGTTCAAATTCAGTCGAAACAAAACTTTTATCAACGCCAGTATCAAACAGACATGTAGCATAAACATGGTTAACAAGGAACGTACCAGTTATAACGTCATTTGAACTTTGAGCTTGAGCGTTGGTGAGGGCAAATGCTCTTCCGCGTGCCGGTTGAGGCAGTTGCTGCTGCTGAGGCTGCTGGTTGACGTTGCGCTGAGGGAAAACGTTGGCAAGATGGCTCAGGTCACCACACTTGAAACATGCTCGCACAGGAGCATTTTGAGGTTGGGCAGGGCTCGGGTTAGGCATGAGGGCTTGAGTTTGGGTTTGGTTGGTTCGGGGTTAAGGATTGTTGCGACATTGTTTAGCAAAATGCCCGAATTTGTGACATTGAGCACATTTGCAACACTGGGTACCAGTGGGATGATGGTGTAAACAGGTTGTACACTGGGGGTGAGACCCAATGTAGCCATGTCTTGGTTGATCAGGGTTGGCAGGAACGATGGCTGCAACGGCTTGGATGGGTTGAGGGTTCGGCGAGTAACAACCTGCAATTTTGACCAGAAGCCTTCTGCTTCTTGTTCTTGGGTTGTTGTTGTTTCTAGGGTTTTTAGGTGAGGGTTCAACGGTGGCAGGTTCGGCGGTGGCTTGGTTGTGCGCTTTTCAGCGAGGCCTTCGCGGCATTCCTGCGCTCGACCTGGTTGCTGTTAAGGTGAGCAGCCAAGCGGTAGGTTCCTCGATAGTTGCTGGGAAGGCAGCTTCCATGAGGTTCATGAAGGAATCGGGTAGCAATGGATGTATTTGTGATAGCTTTCTCAGTGGTATCAACCTGGGTAGGCAAAGGATACTAAGCTGCTTGAAACGAGTGGTTAAACCCTCGTTATCGTCCCCATTTTGCTTGAAGTACCAAAACTCTTGTTCTAGTTTTCTAAGCTCATGAGGGGGCAAAATTCGTCCCTCATGATCTTCTTCAACTCGGACCATGGCAAGGCGTGAGCTACATCATCCCCTCGAGTGCTGCGTTCGGAGGTCCACCAATCGAGAGCTCTCGATCGGAACACCCCTGTGGCGTTTTGGGTACGCAGATCGTCGGGGCAGCCACTGTGACGGAACGCGAGTTCCATGGCTTCGCACCATGCCAAAAATGTTGTTGCGCCATCCTTACCTGTAAACTCTAAGGGTTTACAAGCAATGAAGTGCTTGAAAAGGAATTGTGGCTTGGGTTTCTCCACCTTGGAGTCGACTGAACCATGAAGCGATTCGGTGTTCGATTGGATCTTACTAACGATATCAGGCATGATTCGGGCAATATGGTCAGCCATTTGCTCAGCGACGAGGTTCGCAAGTTCTTTCTTGGAGTTGGAACAAGAGTTCTTCTTGCTCTTCTTGTGTTCATCGGATGAGCTTGGAGATGCCATCTGGAAGTTCGAAAGGAAGAGAAAGGATGAGACTTGATCATAATGTAAAAATAAGTTTGGCATGTATAAGTATGTAAGCATGTTGTAACACATATATTTCACATAATTAGCATGAATTCAACAGGTATGGCATGTATAAAAACGTATGAATGCGTGTAAGGAGTATAAATTTAGTTGGTTCACGAGGAGTATTATTGTTTTTGATTGCGATAACGTGCGAATTGTGTAACGGTTCGAAATGAACGAGGTAACAAGTATTAAAACGCATAAAAATTGAGTTACATAAAAAACGAAAAGGCTTATAAACATGAGAATGATTCGGGTAGAGAATCGTCGACAATTCCAAAGTGAATCGAAGTCCTTTCGAATTAGAGGAACGTGCTTTGGCCTATAGGTAAAATACTCTCATCGAGAAGCGACTAACGGTATTTTACCTTTCCAGTTACTACACGTATCTAATCGATTGGCAAATCGAGACTTGGCGAGAACGAAAATCAACGAATGGGACTTAATCGACAACCCTAACTTGAAGATTTCGTACCCTAAGTGTGGTTGGTACTTACCAAACGAAGAGCAAGTTCCGATTCGTTGGTAAGGGTCCACTAGAGTTTTGAATTGGAAATTTTCCATTAAGTTGTGGATTTCACTCCTAGCTTAATGGCATAATTTCGTGCAAAATAACAGAATAGCGGATTGAGAGTCATTCACCAAATTGCGGTTTTCACATCTATTTTAGTGAAGTTAGCTCGTTTGTATTACGAGTGTCTTCAAGCGTCCAAACGTGTATTGTGTAAAAAATGTCTTAGGAAAGACATTGTAAATATGTATTAAGACCAAAAGAAGGAGAAAGAAGCACAGTAGGAAGCATAATATTTTAAGCATAAACAAGAATGGTCAAAACGGGTACTTAGAACTATAGACTAGGTCGAACATGGCAATTCTACCTAATTCTCTATAGTTATGGCTCTGATACCAATCTGTCACACCCCAATCGATGGCGGAAACATCGGGATGAGACGAACAAATCGTTCAAAAGCATCATAACGCTAATAGGTGACAATATTTAATCAAACAAAATTTCATTTCATAATAAAATTGTCAAGTACAACATAATTCAAGGAAATACGACAATACAACAAGTTTGACAAATAACAACATAACAAAATTGATACAACAATAATAAACCTAACGTCTATGTGTGTATCTAGCGTCAATCGCTACTTCTTTTCATAGCATCATCTTCTCATCCTGTAACATGTTTAAAATACGAGTTCAATGCAAAAGCAAAGGCGAGTATACAAGTTTGAGTATAGCATAAGTATAAGCATAGGTTTAAACAAATCCACATGGCAACTAACAATACATACGAGCATATACTAGGCATGTGATATTTCTAGTCAACCCTCTGTTTAGCAACTAGTATAAATAATTCAACATGACCAAACGTTCATAGGCGGTGCGTTACTCCTATAGCGCTATACATGTCAAATGGAGGCTCAAAATAAGCTAATGTCTATAGCATCACATACGTTCAATCCCTAGTACAAGCATCACATAAGTATCAAGCGTTCATGTATATTGGATTGTTTTGTGCAAGTAATAAAGCATAAGTTTTGTGTTGTTTTGATACGTAAACATGTTACACCCCAAAGTGTTTAAACGGAAAGGGGGATTCGAGTATACTCATGGTTTGTTTTTGGGTCTTTTCTACACTTGAACAATCCGTGAAGTGGTTGATTCGTGGGAGGAAACACCGAGTTATCCTACAAGAGGAAAGGAGGCGTATGAGTAACGAGTTAACGGTGGATTTGGAGTATTCGGGAAATTGTAAAAGTAAAGTATGGAAAAGTATTACAACATGGAAAGTAGTCACTAGACATAGCACTTGTCAACGAGACTATAGTAAATCCCTAAGGATTGAATATGTTTTCATAGGTTCAAGACCTATTAGAATCGTGACAAGGAACTACATACTATAGTGATGAAACTTATTAGATTGACAATGATTCACTTAGTCATTTGTCAAGGGTTCGGTTTCTAAGTTTATTATATAGTTTATACATATAATTAGTCATATAGTCATGTAAGAGGTGGGAGGATAAATCGTCCACTTTGGTACCTCTAAGTATCAAGTAAGTCAAGTAGGAGGTGGGAGGATTAACCATCCACTTAGGAACCTCTAGGTTTGTTCACCACTACACAAGTCACCATAGGTGATAAGGAGGGTTCAAGAACATAATGTACAAAATGTAAATAAGGTGTCATCTAGATACCAAGTAGCCAAGTGTAAATCAACCCGAAGAGCACACGAGGACAATGGTCAACGGCTATGTGGGGTTGTGAGACTTTAGGTCTAGCAAACTAGCTTGGGATCTTGATGAAAAACATCAAGTGGTGTGTGGTCTCAAAAGGTTTAGGATAGCCCAAGCTAACCAAGGTGGACACACATGAACAAGTCCTAAACTTGCATCACTTGTGAGCTAAAAGCTACTTAAAAACAGAAAGTTTAGAGTGTTTAAACACTCCTATTTACATGTTTAACAACCTAGGTTAGTCTCCTTAATCACAAGATTGATTAGGAGCTCAAGAACACTAGGATAGTTTGAAGAAAACATAAGTTTTTGAAAGTATTTTGTTTAAAACAGAAAATTCCTTGCACTTCAACCTCAATATAAAGATTTTCCATCTAGGTTTTCCATGGAATAACCTAAGGAAACAATCCTAGAGGTGTCCCAAGTGCTAAGGAAGAAGAAACAGTGAGAAAGGTGGAGTAGAAGTGAGCTAGAACTCACTTTGAGAGCCTTGAACTTTCTGCTCAATTTCTGAGTTTACCAACTGATTTCAAGTGTTTAGACAGTGAGATTAGAGTGTTTGTAAAGTGGAGGAAGTGTGGGAATGGGTTGGGTTTTATAGGAGGTGGTTAGGGTTAGTTAGGTGGGTGATTAATGCAAGAAGCACAATCCTTGTGCACCAAAATTGACCAATAATGAGCCAAAATCAACTTTCTGCCAAAATGAATGGCTGGCAGGCCGCGAGAAGGGAAGGAGGACACACTGGCAGCCTGCGAGAGGCTGGGATAAGTTTCATTTTTGGCAAAACAGCCCCTAGGGTCTAGATTTAGGGGTTTGGGGTGTGTTTAAGCATAAAAAGTGCATTTTCAGGGGGTTTTAAGTCAGTTTATCGCAAGAACAATTATAAACAAGTATAATTGTATATATGTATCATGTATAAGTACCGTATAATGTATTATGTCACGTATTTGTAAGTTCATCACACGTTTTACGAATATCACAAGTATGCGTTACATGTTTGAATGTATAAGTATGAAATGATTATGACTAAGCATAACATGAATAAAATATGATTTTCCATGATTCAAGTCTCGGATTACAATGGTTTACAACGAAGAATAATTATGAGATACAAGGTTTCCAAAAATAGAAATACAACACGCGCTTGCTAAAAATAGAAAGCATGGAAACGCGAGGCGTTACAGTCTCTCCTCTTTTAGGAAATTTCGTCCCGAAATTTAGGAAAATGCAATGAAAAGATGCGGATACTTAGTCTTCATATCACTCTCGAGTTCCCAAGTAAATTCAGCGCCGCATTTTCCTTCCCATCGAACCTTGACGATAGGAATTCGACTGCGCCTTAATTGCTTGATTCCTCAAAAATGCAAGGTCTCATTGATTTGAAGATCTTCGAGTGGAACTTGAAGTCCTTCTCAGCTAGACACTTCTTTAGGTTTGAAACATGAAAGACAGGATGACGTTGTTGAGCGCTTGAGGCAGATCCAGACGACACGCTACCTTGCCAATCCTCTCGAGAATCTTGAAAGGACCTACATAGCGAGGAGCGAGCTTGCCTTTCTTACCAAATCGAACAACACCTTTCCAAGGGGATACCTTGAGAAGTACGTTATCACGCACGTTGAATTCCAATGGTTGCGTCTTCTGTCGGCAAAACTCTTTTGTCGGCTTCGAGCTTTGAGGAGGTTATCACGGATTTGTAAGATCTTGTCCGTTGTCTCTTGTATCAGTTTAGGACCGGTGATTTGAGAGTCTCCGATCTCGTGCCAACAAATAGGCGAACAACACTTGCGACCATACAGTGCTTCAAATGAAGCCATTTGAATACTTGCGTGATAACTATTATTGTAGAGAATTCTACCAATGGTAAGTGCGAATCCCAATTGCCGCCAAAATTCCATTACGCATGACCGAAGCATATCCTCTAAAGTTTGGATAGTACGCTCAGTCTGACCGTCAGATTGAGGATGGAAAGGGTGCTTATCATCCGGATCGTGTTAGGAAATATTTCAGAGTTTGTAAAACACCAAAGTTTAATATTAAACAAATGGGATAAAACCCATATTCCATTCAAACGTTTTTATAGGGATAAACCCCTAATTGACAAAACATAAATTTCTTCTTTTATTCAGATAATCATAGCCACTTTATTTAAGCCTTCAGGGCTCCATAGCAGGCTTCTCTGACTTTCACAGTAAGTTACCTGAAACGCGTTTAAAAGCGTTTAAAAATTTTTGTCAGCGAAAAATACTGGTGAGTTCATTCATATTTTATAAAAAGACACATTGTTATAATTTACAGTATCAAGGGTGATTACATTGTTTTTATCTAACAAAAACTCAATCAATATTTGTCACTCGGTGGCAGGTCCGACGTGACGGTGGTCATATCACTCATTGGCTAACTTTCGTCCAATAGTGTAGATTTTCAAGTAGTGTACACAAAACCCCACATACCAGCAGTAATTGTGAATATAAAAACTTAATCACTGTAAAACTTGTAAAACATTTAGGGTTTTGCAAAAGTAGTTTGTGAAAATGAGAATGACTCACATTGTAGTTTTAGGGTTTTTAACTTAAAAGTTTCCTGATGTTACTCCTGAGTTCCTAATAATAATACAATGCAATACGTGTTAGTGTAACAACCCAACTCAAACTTTAATGATACATCACGAGATCAAAACCCCAATGTAGTTAACAAAGTATAGACTTATTCAGGCAGCACTTTGACATCCGTTGCTGGGTTTTAGATCGATCAGACAGGGTATCGAATCAATGATCAGGGTTAAAACACTTACAACGGGGCAGAGTTTTGTAGGTTTAGGGGTTATTAGGGGGGTTTGGCAATAGAACGGAGCTTTGAGGGGGAGAACGATCGATTTTTAAGATCGAAAATGTACACAGACTTCAGTCCCACGCTTCTGAATTTATATGGTTACCCTGGTTTCTCTCGCGCGTCGCGCCAGGTTCCGGGGAAACCATCGCATGGCACCTGGGCAACTTATTTTTCCTAGACAGGCTACGTTGCATTATATCCCCGCCAGACGTCGCGCTCAAGTAACACGTGTCCCTGGTCACCCCCGCGCGTCGCGAGAGAGAGGTATCCCCCTCATGGCGCCTAGGATACCAGGTTGAGTTTTCTTCGTTTTACGTGCTGGTTTGCGCCGTACTAGTCCGGGGTTACGATCAGGGGTCCTTATAAGGTGTTTTAGAGTGTTGTTACAATCTCAGCGTCATATTCCCCTATAATCAAGTTAATTTGCCTTTTTAATTCTTAAAATTAATTTTGCTTGCACCCACGTCTTCAAAACCGCTAAAACAAGTCTTCAAAACATTAAACGCCTTAACCGGTCCCAAATTCAACTTAGATATGCTATGTATGACATGCTTCTGGAGTTGAGTGAGGTGTCGTTCAGACGGGAGAAAATGCTTATCAGACTGTTCAACAAAACCATGGTTGTGCTCCCAACAAACTTATAGACCTTCCATGATTCAGCCTCAAATATTACACATAATTGTGCTCCACAACCTGTCCTCTTGTAAATTTGGATCACACAATCCTTTCCTTTTGATTATGGTCCAACGTATCAAACTTCATGTCCTTATATACCCCAGATCTCGTACACATGTAATATTTAATATGTGTTTCTCCTTTGGCGTTTATCTTTTCAGTCCCTTTCCTAACAGAAAAACCATAAGCCGTCGCATACCTGACATACAATGAATAACAATCATCGAGGCTTGGAATATCATGTCTATTTTTTACTTTATCTCTTCACCAATATCGGGAATGATAAATGGAAAACCAGTTTTCGGGCAGAAACTTTCATTCGAAGAAACACCCTCGTCTGAAAAAATATTATCGATAAAAATGTCATTATTGAATAATAAACAATAGGAATAATTGATGTTAATTTCTTAATAAAACATATTAACGAAAACGCCATAATGAATGTGCCATAATGAAAACGCCGTAAGTTGAATAATCAACAAATAGCAAGAACCAATGTTTACAAATTAACGCCAATATCTACAACTAATCAGATGTACGTAACCAAATGTAAAACGACATTGATCGTAAACAAATAAGCATATATTGATCCCAAACGACAATTAAGATTAATAATGAAAACACCAAATACTGAATATATGAAGAACAACATTAAAAAAAATAAAACGTCATTTTCAAATATTACTTTGAGAAAAAAAAACTCCATTGAAACAACCATATAGAACGAAAACGCCATATCTTTTACATGATTTGCTGAAAACAAATATGAAAACAACATTAGAAGTTACTTTGTAAATCAGCATCCACATTACACGCCATAGATCTCGAAAGCTTGGAGAGAAGGTAACAGCTAATACGAATTTTTTGGAATTTTGATTGAAACGAAATTAAAACGCCTCGTATCAAAACCGAAAATAATAAAACTGAATATTGCTATTGGTAACTATGTTGTTCGGTGGGTATGCCAACTCGGTATGGTATTGGTACAACATTAGTAGCAGTACAATAAGTGTCACACCCCGACCCGCAGTGGAAAAAGGTGATCGGGGCATAATTGGGTTATCATCAAAGCTCATGACATTTATTATGACGTTTCATATTCATTAATACAATTTAATGGGAAATATACAATCATAATTACATCATGTCCTAAACATCATTCTAGACTTCATTGTTTTCTTCTAAGGCATTTCCTATGTTTTCCTTGCTTCATCCTGTTCACCTGTATCATGTGTAAAAATGGTTTTTGGATCAACAAAAAGTTGGCGAGTGAATCCTATGAAAAACATTTGAACAAGTTTATTGAATTGATTATAAAATAAAGTGCACAACCACACATGAGTAAAAATAAATTTAAACTTATTCACCAATCATTTAATATTACATAATGCACACACGAACAATAATGGATTTGTTTTGAGGCACGCGTTGCTCAACTCGTCTCCCACGAGGAACTGATGGGCCTAATGAATGAATTGCATATAACTTGACAATATGAAATACATACTACAAACAATATATACAATCTAAGTTTAGATCACAATATGGTATGGCACAAGTTTAAATAAACGAGTTAATTTTTGTGACACATTACACACTCCAAAACGTGTAATTAAAAAGGGGAGTTGTAAGATTCACTCACATTGGGTGCGTTCGGTTGATGATGTTGAATGCGCACGAAGTTGGTTTTAACCACGAGTGAAACTAACCTAGATAATGGCATAATGGTTCGGTAAGTAAGCGGATTTTATTAATCAATTTTAGTAGGATTGTTGGATATATTTTTGTGAGTTTAAGGCTATTTTCTAACCTTAAAAATGTTATTTTTAAGTATTTTTAATGTAAATAAATAAATAAAAGTAAATAAAAAAATGTTGATTTTTGACTGTTGGCATGTTGACTTGTTGACCGTTGACCGATTTTATTGTGTAATTGTGTGCGCCGGGTGAGGCTCGAACTCGAGACCTCTCGTTCGCGTGCACGCAGCTCTACCAACTGAGCTATGTGTCTAACCCGAAATATTTCTGTTTTTAATTATATTTATACCTTAATTGAATTAATCCGAAAATCAATTATTTCAAAAACGATTTAAATGACTCGCTCGGTGTTCTCCACAGGTCTCGAACCCGGGACCTGTGGGTTAGGTTAACACACAGTCCACCGCTGGACTGTGTGTCTAACTTGGTAAATACTCTGATTTTTATTATACTTATATACAAACTACATTATTTCATTTTTGCATTATTAAAAAGTTTAATAATTGTCCGGACCGGTGCGGTAGTCTGGACTCGAACTCGTGACATGTGATTTAAACGTTCACACAGTCCACCACTGGACTGTGTGTCTATCTTGGTTATTATTCCGGTTTTTATTAAACTTAACATCTATTGCAGTGAATCCGATTCGATTAAAAAAAGAACATTTTTATTAAGGCGAGTGTGCGTGGGACAAGAATCGAACTCGGGACGTAAGCGTGTTTTATTTGTACACAGTCCACCACTGGATTGTGTGTCTAACCCGAGATATATCTTGATTTTAATTAAACATATACAATACTGAAACTTCATCTTCTTCGTTGGACTTAACCAGAACTAATGTCCGACTGGTTCGACGATTTAATCATGTTCTTTTAGTGTGTTGCGCTTAATTACAGGTGAGATTAATAAAAGAATGAGAGAATAAGTGTAAGATATACCCCCGAACAGTGGCTCCTCTGTTTCGCCGGCGAAACTCCGGTGATAGCAAGTTATTCCGACGACGTGTGTCCTGCGGCAGAGGGTCTTCAGGGAGCTTGAGATGAGTGTGGGTGGCTTCGGTATGAGCTCTGGGTGTTTAGTTTTTAGAGTAATGCACAGAGGTGAAAGGGTTCGGTTTTCCGGCGAGTTGCAGAAGTTTTCCGGCGAGTTTGTTCTTGCCGATTAAGGACTTGTAGAGGGGTTTACGAGTGTATTGAGGGCTGATTCGAGTGAATAACAAATTGGGATTTTCCTGACTGAAGGTATCTTTACGTGAATGTGAAATTAAGTTTTCGGTTATAAATTTTATGACTCATGATTGCAATTGAGTCAAGTCTTCGGTTATAACCGGCGCTTGTCATCCGTTATACTTGCTTGATTCCGGAGTCAAAGGAAAACGGTCGAAAATCGCGTATTTTCCGGCGACTGCGGATTTGGGCGCGTTGAGTGACTGGATTTGACTTCCAGTATTGTTATATGTATTAAATGTTTTAATAAATCAACAAACATCACATGTGGCGGAGTGGTTGAGTGCGTGTGTGTTAAGGCATTGTGCTGAATCCGGTTGACCCGGGTTCGAAACCCGGCAGCAGCCTTTTATTTTTATTTCATTATTTTAAATACTTTTTCAAATATAAATTATATATTCTAATATACTTATGAATTATGTATCGCTTAAAAAATAATTTGGGCATTAAATACGCAACGAAATTTTTAACTGATTGTTCGGTTAATAAACGGAGCGGGTTTGGTAAATCCGGTTTTTGACGGATGTTACAGTATCCCCTGCTTTTTAGAAATTTCGTCCCGAAATTTAAGTAGTGACATATTTGTCTAAAAAGGATGGTGTTTAGTTTGACAGTTACATGCTTAGAAAAAGTGTAAGAGTTTAAGTTTTTGTTTGAGGCGGTAACGTCCCTTGTAAGGGTTAAGTACCCTGTTACAGGAATCGCTTTTTGTTGCCTACGGTAAAAATATTGATAAGCAGAGTTGATTCACTAAATATGATATCATGCGTAAGAGTTTTGATATGTTTGGGAAGATATGGTTATATCCTAAAGCAAAACTTCTAATACTACAACCTACATGGAACTTCTCATAACCGTCTAACAATGCCTCTGCTCCTTTGACAAGAATACTTATATATAGGAAGTACCAACGGCGTATCCATCATATTCTTGTCAAATTTTCATTGGTTTTATCAGTAAGTTATGATTGGTTCTATGATGTGACTCTAGAACATAAATAAACGCCACAACCAATGTACCAAGAAATTACTAAATCCTACATAGAACTTCTCATAACCGCCTGACAATGCCTCTGATCCTTTGACAAGAATACTTATATATAGGAAGTACCAGCGGCGTATCCACCATATTCTTGTCAAATTTTCATTGGTTTTATCAGTAAGTTATGATTGGTTCTATGATGTAACTCTAGAACATAAATAAACATAACAACCAATATCTGAGTCCAAATTCTGATAGCATACATGTTTGAATGGTGACAGTTCCTCTCTCGTTTGTTATGATGGAGAGGTTAGTTTATGTAGAAATAGAACACAATCCAATTTCTTTAAATGGCGAGATGATATGAATGTAACACAAATTTCAACCAAGACAATACTAAATCCTACATGGAACTTCTCATAACCGCCTGATAATGCCTCTGATCCTTTGGCGAGAATACTTATATATAGGAAGTACCAGCGGCGTATCCACCATATTCTCGTCAAATTTTCATTGGTTTTATCAGTAAATTATGATTAGTCCTATGTGACTCTAAAACATAAACAACACAACAACCACAGCTTGAGTCTAAATTCTGATAGTATACATGTTTGAATGATGACAGTACCTCTCTCGTTTGTTATGATGGAGAGGTTAGTCTATGTAGAAAATGGAACACAATCCAATTTCTTTAAATAATGAGATGATATGAATGCTAAATCAGGGAGTATAACACAAACTTCAACCAAAACAATACTAAATCCTACATGGAACTTCTCATAACCGCCTGATAATGCCTCTGATCCTTTGGCAAGAATACTTATATATAGGAAGTACCAGCGGCGTATCCACCATATTCTTGTCAAATTTTCATTGACTTTATCCACAAGTTATGATTAGTTCTATGTGACTCTACAACAAACACAACAACCAAAACTTGAGTCTTAATTCTGATAGGATCCATGTTTGAATGATGACAATACCTCTCTCGTTTGTTGTGATGGAGAGGTTAGTCATTGTGGAAGTGAGACATAGCTCAACTTCATTTAAATGATGAAATTGAAATACGCTGAAATGTATGATGAACAAACTTTGACCAAAACATACTAAATCCTACATGGAACCTCTCATAACCGCCTGATAATGCCTCTGATCCTTTGACAAGAATACTTATATATAGGAAGTACCAGCGGCGTATCCACCATATTCTTGTCAAATTTTCATTGACTTTATCCGCGAGTTATGATTAGTTCTATGTGACTCTAAAACAACCACAACAACCAAAACTTGAGTCTTAATTCTGATAGTATACATGTTTGAATGATGACAATACCTCTCTTGTTTGTTGTGATGGAGAGGTTAGTCTATGTAGAAATGGAATACAATCCAATTTCTTTAAATGATAAGATGCTATAAATGCTAAATCAGTAAGTACAAAACAAACTTCAATCAAGACAATACTAAATTCCACATGGAACTTCTCATAACCGACAGATAATGCCTCTGATCCTTTAGCAAGAATACTTATATATAGGAAGTAACCATAATTCTTGTCAAATTTTCATTGGCTTTATCCTTAAATTATGATTGGTTCTATGTGATTCTAAAACAAAACAAACATAATCAACCAAAACTTGAGATAACATAAAGAAAAACATAAAACTAAACGATTGGAGTTGAATCTTGATTTTCGGTGAAGGGGACTAGTTGGGTGGTTTCGTTTGGGCCGTCATTATCTTCAACAGGATTGGCGTTGATGTTGAAAACTCTTCCTCTTGCTGGTGGCCTAGCGATTTGGTTTCCTTGATTTGCTTGGTTAACTGGGTTTGCTTGAGCTTGGGCGTTTATGATGTTAACCAATCGAGGGCACGTGTTTCTATAGTGGGTAGGGTCGCCACAATTGAAACAAGCTCGAACATAAGGTAACATGGGGTATTGGGGTTGTTGATAGGTTTGAATCATGTTTTGAGTAGGGGGTGTGGTTTGGTTTTGAGGGGTGCGGCAAACCTTGCTCAAATGACCATAGCGTCCACAATTTGCACATAGTCGACAAGGTAAGGTAAGGGGATGGTGATAAAAACAGGTGTTACATCGAGGGTGAGGTCCAAGGTATGGTTTCTTATTTGGGTAAGTTGAGTTGGGTGCTACTTGAGTGATTGGATAGCTTGGATGGGTATGGCTTGTGAAATTGGTTGATTACGTTGTGTGACAGCGAAAAGTTGCCCATCTCGTTTTCTCTTAAAAGTGGGTTGAGAAGGGGATTCGGTTTGGGTGGAGTTTGAAGTTTCAGTCGATGCCTTATCCTTCTTCTTCTCCTCCTTGAAGTCTTTGTTTCGGATTCGGTTTTCGGTGAGCTCTGTAGCTAACTCCATTGCTGCTTCCAAAGTTGCAGGCGTGGTACTTATTACAGAGTCTTGAATTTTTTACGGAAGACCTTGAATGTAGTGCTCGATCAAATGGTAGAGGGGAGTGAACAAGTTGGGAACCAATTGATTTAACTCGAGGAATCTTTTATTGTATGTGGTGTGGTCGCCTTCCTTTTGTTTCAACGAATAGAACTCATCTTCTAATTTCTTGATTTCGCTCCTTGGGCAAAACCGTCTTGTCATGATTTCCTTCAACTCTTCACAAGTCAAAGTCATAGCATTGTCAACGCCTCGTTTGGCCTTCTCTGATTCCACCAAGTAAGTGCTATTCCATATAAACAACCGGTAGCATATCGCACTTTGCGATCATCGGGGCAATCGCAATTTAGAAAAATGTTCTCCATTTCTTCAAACCAATGGAGGAGAGCGGTGACACCTTCTGTCCCTTCGTATTTTGGAGGGTCGCAGGATTTGAAATGCTTGTAGGTGCATTTAGTGGTATTTGGGGGAAGGTTGATAACGTTTTGATCTTCTTGGTTGACAGGATTAGCGGTAACTGCTTGTTGGACTTGGATTACAATGTTGGGTATTACGGCAGCCATTTGTTGAGCGATTAGGGCAGCCATGCGCTCGCGGGCTTTTCCTGCTCTCATCTTCCTACGGGCGAGGCTAGAAGACATCTACAAGGAATACATATCAAGAGTATGAGTTGGATGTTTTTGGGATCATGGGTCGTACTTAGGAATGAACATTCATAAAATAAATATAGAAAAATAAATCTACTACATCCATAGGATGTCTTGGGCTTGCTCGTCATTGGGCCTTGCATGCCGCCATACTTCACCTTCATAATCATGTGGGCCCCCATGAATACCGGGTTTTTCATATGGTTCGCATGTGTTAGCCTGGTTACGTACACTAAAACCGGAGAAAATCGAGAAATATGTAACGTATGATATTCGGAATGTATCCAGGTATGGACACGGTGACACCTCAAAGTGGGGTTAGTTCGAACGACGTTTGGTGTGGCATGCTTTGGCCTAATAGGTCCTTCGTACTCTCATCGTTAGTCCCCAGGTAGGCAAACTGGTCCTTTATATTGGATTATACGAATGCCAACCTAGACAGGACGTTCCGACTACCGGTACTTGTACCCTTCCAGTTACTACATGCCCGTCGCAGAACTTACTTTGATGAGATTTGAAAATTGCGACAAAATCTTTGAATAACGAAAGTATGAAGATAATTTGAATATATAAACATTGAAATATGTATGATGAATGTGTATTAAGTATGTATGTTTGACTGTAAGTAAAAACAAAATAAATATATCATAAGTTTGCATGTAACCACATGAACAATTAAAATCTAGTCAACTATATTATAGGCTCTATGGGTCTAATAACCTATCCTATATCCTATAGTCATGGCTCTGATACCAATCTGTCACACACCGACCCGCAGCGGAAAAAGGTGATCGGGGCATAATTGGGTTATCATCAAAGCTCATGACATTTATTATGACGTTTCATATTCATTAATACAATTTAATGGGAAATATACAATCATAATTACATCATGTCCTAAACATCATTCTAGACTTCATTGTTTTCTTCTAAGGCATTTCCTATGTTTTCCTTGCTTCATCCTGTTCACCTGTATCATGTGTAAAAATGGTTTTTGGATCAACAAAAAGTTGGCGAGTGAATCCTATGAAAAACATTTGAACAAGTTTATTAAATTGATTATAAAATAAAGTGCACAACCACACATGAGTAAAAATAAATTAAACTTATTCACCAATCATTTAATATTACATAATGCACACACGAACAATAATTGATTTGTTTTGAGGCACGCGTTGCTCAACTCGTCTCCCACGAGGAACTGATGGGCCTAATGAATGAATTGCATATAACTTGACAATATGAAATACATAACTACAAACAATATATACAATCTAAGTTTAGATCACAATATGGTATGGCACAAGTTTAAATAAACGAGTTAATTTTAGTGACACATGACACACCCCAAAACGTGTAATTAAAAAGGGGAGTTGTAAGATTCACTCACATTGGGTGCGTTCGGTTGATGATGTTGAATGCGCACGAAGTTGGTTTTAACCACGAGTGAAACTAACCTAGATAATGGCATAATGGTTCGGTAAGTAAGTGGATTTTATTAATCAATTTTAATAGGATTGTTGGATATATTTTTGTGAGTTTAAGGCTATTTTCTAACCTTAAAAATGTTATTTTTAAGTATTTTTAATGTAAATAAATAAATAAAAGTAAATAAAAAAATGTTGATTTTTGACTGTTGACATGTTGACTTGTTGACCGTTGACCGATTTTATTGTGTAATTGTGTGCGCCGGGTGAGGCTCGAACTCGAGACCTCCCGTTCGCGTGCACGCAGCTCTACCAACTGAGCTACGTGTCTAACCCAAATATTTCTGTTTTTAATTATATTTATACCTTAATTGAATTAATCCGAAAATCAATTATTTCAAAAACGATTTAAATGACTCGCTCGGTGTTCTTCAAGGTCTCGAACCCGGGACCTGTGGTTAGGTTAACACACAGTCCACCGCTGGACTGTGTGTCTAACTTGGTAAATACTCTGATTTTTATTATACTTATATACAAACTACATTATTTCATTTCTGGCTTATATAAAAAGTTTGATAATTGTCCGGACCGGTGCGGTAGTCTGGCCTCGAACTCGTGACATGTGATTTAAACGTTCACACAGTCCACCACTGACTGTGTGTCTATCTTGGTTATTATTCCGGTTTTTATTAAACTTAACATCTATTGCAGTGAATCCGGTTCGATTAAAAAAAGAACATTTTTATTAAGGCGAGTGTGCGTGGGACAAGAATCGAACTCGGGACGTAAGCGTGTTTTATTTGCACACAGTCCACCGCTGGACTGTGTGTCTAACCCGAGATATATCTTGATTTTAATTAAACATATACAATACTGAAACTTCGTCTTCTTCGTTGGACTTAACCAGAACTAATGTCCGACTGGTTCGACGATTTAATCATGTTCTTTTAGTGTGTTGCGCTTAATTACAGGTGAGATTAATAAAAGAATGAGAGATTAAGTGTAAGATATACCGAACAGTGGCTCCTCTGTTTCGCCGGCGAAACTCCGGTGATAGCAAGTTATTCCGGCGACGTGTGTCCTGCGGCAGAGGGTCTTCAGGGAGCTTGAGATGAGTGTGGGTGGCTTCGGTATGAGCTCTGGGTGTTTAGTTTTTAGAGTAATGCACAGAGGTGAAAGGGTTCGGTTTTCCGGCGAGTTGCAGAAGTTTTCCGGCGAGTTTGTTCTTGCCGATTAAGGACTTGTAGAGGGGTTTACGAGTGTATTGAGGGCTGATTCGAGTGAATAACAAATTGGGATTTTCCTGACTGAAGGTATCTTTACGTGAATGTGAAATTAAGTTTTCGGTTATGAATTTTATGACTCATGAATGCAATTGAGTCAAGTCTTCGGTTATAACCGGCGCTTGTCATCCGTTATACTTGCTTGATTCCGGAGTCAAAGGAAAACGGTCGAAAATCGCGTATTTTCCGGCGACTGCGGATTTGGGCGCGTTGAGTGACTAGATTTGACTTCCAGTATTATTATATGTATTAAATGTTTTAATAAATCAACAAACATCACATGTGGCGGAGTGGTTGAGTGCGTGTGTGTTAAGGCATTGTGCTGAATCCGGTTGACCCGGGTTCGAAACCCGGCAACAGCCTTTTATTTTTATTTCATTATTTTAAATACTTTTTCAAATATAAATTATATATTCTAATATACTTATTAATTATGTATCGCTTAAAAAATAATTTGGGCATTAAATACGCAACAAATTTTTAATTGATTGTTCGGTTAATAAACGGAGTGGGTTTGGTAAATCCGGTTTTTGACGGATGTTACAACAAGATTCCGTTACAGTGTATAATTTAGGATGTAAAGAAAAACATTACGTCGAACACAACTCAATTTTTATAAAAAGTTTTACCAAAAAATTTGTATTTTTACATGGACATGTATTGTTTGAATTGTATTTGGCTTTATTAATAATTTGACTAGCTTACATTTTATGCACATTTGCATATCTAGCTTTTGTAGAATTTACTTACATTATGTTTGTTGGTTTTTGTAATTCTCAAGTTATTCATAATTTTCAAGTGATTTATTTCTTAAAATTCATTTAATAAGAAATCAATATTGATGCTTTTTATTTCTATAACGTATTCATAGTTCTCAAATGCTCAAATGTAGTAAGTTACTAACAAATCATTTTACAAAACCAAATTCTATTAAGAGTAAAGTGTATTTTATGTCCCAGTGATTTAGAGGCAGTGTCAAGATGAGTCTTCGGAGGAAACGTTTGGAAACTTGAGTCCCCGTGGTATACAAGTGCTACATGTTGAGTCTCTACAGCCATTTTGTATAATTTAAATTGCTAAAATGGAATATTACCCATTTTTCCTGATCATCCTACGTCCTTGGGTTTGTAACCTTTTATTCTTTGATTCCCTGAGCTTAATAGTTTTTTACCCTCGAAGTTCAAACACGAGCCTTTCAATATGCGTCCCTATGGTCTTTAATATGTTTCAAAATGTGTCCCTATTAACTGCGTAGTTTACTATTATGAATTATAACATTTCTAAAGTTAGATTACATTAACATTCCATAACATTAACATAAAATCAACATTTCTAAATATATATACATACACTTAAGTTTCCAAGCATTTTCTTCAGAGACATAAAATCAACATTTCTAAATATATATACATGGACTTAAGTTTCCAAGCATTTTCTTCAGAGACACATCATGACACTGCCCCTAAACCTCAGAGACATAATAATAAAATGGAACGGAAATGTTTACACTGCCAATAATAGTTCGCCACATGAATTTTTTAAACATTTATGATTTAATTTTATTTTTTCTCAAATAACTTTCTTGTTAAGTTATTAAAAATTTAAATGCATTGTGACGTTTATTTATTTATTTTTATCATTCTGATATAAATTTTATGGAAAAAGTTTTATCGGAGATGAGTACCGGTACCGCTCCGAACGATACTGGTCGAACAACATTGGACTTCTATTCATTTCTTTTTGGATTTCGGTTTTTTTCACGTTTGGTACCAGTAACTTCGACTACCCGATACATTTATTTATTTTTATGGTTTTCGGGTTTGACACGAGTCAGTTTTGGTATTTTTGCACTACAGGTATCCGGTAACTTCGACTTCCATGAAGAATGGATATTTTTTTATGTCTATGCTTACTATATATTTTTTTGTTAGGTAATTGCTTTAACGTTGTGTTCCTAAGTTTGGTAAACGAAAGAAAACAAGATAAATGAATTAAGGAGAGAAAAGAAAGAGAGTGGAAAGAAAATATTTAACTAACTATCGTGTTTTCAAATTCGAAGGAAATGAAAAAGAAAAGTTAAGATTTTATGTATGAAAAAACTTTTCTTTCTAAATCTCTCCAATTTAGAAGGATTTGAAATAGAGGAAACTAAGATTATTTTCCTTCAATTTTTCTTCATTTCCTTCATTAAAAAAGCTTTGGAACACGAATTTTTTTAACATCCTTTCAAATCCTTTCTTTTCCTTCGTTAAATAAAACTCAGGAACACAACGTAAAAATGTTAATATTACTTGTATTTAAAAGTTTAAAAAGTGGTTATGAAAAACGGAGTGATGTTTTTTAATGTTTTCGGTTTCGAGATGAATTGTTTTGATATTTTTGCACTACCGATGTCGAAGCACCAAGGTAACTTCAACTATAGGACTACGACGAATGCTAGTTTTTTTATTTTTTTTATTTTTTTGAGTTTTACATTTATGTTTACTAAATATTATTTCGTAAGGTAATTGCTTTAAAATTGTTAAAATTATTTGTTTTAATAAGTGAAAAATAGTTATTGAAAAAGAGTTAATTCAAAATAAAGTATTTTTTGGTATCCAAAGAATATAATTGCACACATTGATTTTCGATGAGGATGAAAACTAAGCTTTTAAATTTTTTGTATTTTTGTTAGGTAATTGCTTTAATTTTTTTCAATATCACTTGTATTTAAAAAGTTAAAAGATTTTTAGTGAAAACGAAGTTGTATTTAAAATAATTTTATTATGTAAACTAGGATCAACATTTTTTTCCGAATACCATACTGTGACCGGTATTCATTATGATGGTTTTTAGTTTCTTGCAAAACCGGTAAACATGCAAAGAACTTCTTGTTAATCATAGGTCAGATCAGGGCCGGCTCCATAGGCTTGACAACCTAGGCACGGGCCTAGGGTCACCAAAAATAATTGCCTCCGAGTTTTTAAAAAGTTTTTATATATAGTATATGTATAGGCCTAAATAAATACACTAAGGAGCCCAAAATAAATATTGTTTAGCAAAAAGGCCAAGTTTCAAAACCCATTTCGCCTTGATTTCCAAATAATACAACACAACAACCATTGACCTAATCATCAATATTTAGCGGTCTACAGCCCCTAAATACAGCCGCAATCATCGTTCCCACTTCCCACCACAACCTACTTTCAATTTATAGGCTATCGGGTATCACTAGACGAAAAAAGTAAGGGTAATCACCCATAGAGTCGGGAGTGGAGGAGAGTTTATCGACGAAATTAGAGCCCCCACTTCATATTTCGTTTAGGGTCTTAAAAAACGTAAGAACGGCCTTGGGTCAGATTGCAAATGTACACATACAAAATCTCAAGCGGATCATGCGGGCCAACACTACTAGAAGATAAAAAGCAAAAATACAAAATGCATTTCATATCTTTTTAGTTACATAAAATGATAAATCTAGAATGGGCCCTAACTGAATTTTGTGTCATGTGTAACAGTTGAGATACCACCAACATTAAGGATTAGATCTCTGGAATTTTAGTCTCAATTTATATTTGTCTGGATGGCACAAAATGAGGGAAATCCCAGATTTTCAGGCAGATTTTTTATATATTTATAAAACCAATAAAAATTAGATGCTCTTCAAAAGGACCCGATCCATATTCCCATTGGTTGAAAACCTTCAAAAGTATATATTTTAGATCATGTAGAATCACTTTAACAAGTTGTCACGCGTATGAAATGGTTAGGTATGATTACGCACTAATATAAAATAAAATAGGATAGAAATTAAACTACAGTTTGAAAAGAAAAAAACGTTGTTAAATTTGTAGAGAATAAAACATCATCTTTTGAAATTATACATAGTTGATTATATATATTGCTATCCTTCTAGTCACTCGCCACTAGTTGCTAGATGCTACATTAGGCCGTAAATGAACCGAACGAACACGAACAAGGCCATGTTCAGGGTTGTTCATGAGCGGAGCCGAGCCAAGCCAGGCCAAGCTCGGGCTCGGCTCGATTATAAACCGAGCTGGCTCGGCTCGGATTTGAAGCCGAAATGAAAATATAAGCTCGGGCTCGGCTTGGTTTTAAACCGAGCTAGCTCGGCTCGGCTTGGTTTGGCTCGATTTTATAAAGAAAAATTAATACATACCTCTTAAAATTCAGTAACCCAAAATATTATTCAACACTTTAAAAGAATATATTCAAATTAAGTTTCACCTAATAACCAAAATCAAGATCAACAATGCAAAATAAGTTTTAATTTCAATGAAATGTGATATTAGTTCATTAGTAAGGTAACCAACCTTCAAATACGTGGCGGACCCAGGAATTTTTTTCAATAGGGTCCATTTTTTTCAGTGTTCAAAATTTTTAAACAAAACGTTAAAATTTTCGGGTCAGTACTCGTTCGGGTTGGGTCATTGCAAGGTTTGAACTAGATTTAAAAAAAACAAGAAAAACAGGCTATACAAGGATTGAACCCATGACCTCTTGTTGGAAAAGAGGGGGATTTACCACTACACAAGGTTCCTTTTCTTTCTATGGTGTCACCTAATTGTATTTATGGGGTCCTTATACAATTTAATATACCGAATCTGCTATTTTTTAAAAACATTGGGGTCCGGGGACCCCGACCACTCTATGTGGGTCCGCCCCTGTTCAAATATGCCATAGATATCAAATTACAAACCTATATACATGTAAATATTAATCAGTTTTTTTGTAATATATTATAATGTATATAAAATTAAAATTTATTATAAGTAAAATAATCCGAGCTAAACTGAGCCGAGCTACAAAGCGAGCCAAACCGAGCCAACTCGGCTCGTTACGAGCCGAGCTGAGCTAGCTCACTTTCTAACCGAGCCGAGCCGGCTCGGCTCACTTTTAAACCGAGCCATATCAAGCGAGCTTTTTCCGAGCTAAATCCGAGCGAGCTCCGAGCCAGGAGCTTTTTGAACAGCCCTATGTTCGTGTTCGTTCGTTAAGGAAATTAACATGTTCGCGAACTGTTCATGAACACATACCGAACATAAGTTTATGTTCATGTTCCTTCGTTAAGGAAATTCAGTTGTTCACGAACAGTTCGTGAACACCGGTCTCGAACACAAACAAACACAAGCAAATAAAAGCAAACGCAAACCGACATTTAACTTAGTCGAACCCAGAGCTAGATGGTTCTCCCCGAAATGCGTTGAGGCGCAGCAGTTGACTGGACATCTAGGGGTAAAGCACTGTTTCGGTGCAGGCCGCGAGAGCGGTACCAAATCGAGGCAAACTCTGAATACTAGATATGACCTCAAAATAACAGGGGTCAAGGTCGGCCAGTCAGACGATAGGGGATAAGCAGACTAGAAATGACATCTGTTATGTTAATGACACCAAAAGGATATTAAATGAATGGAATTGGGATATGGATGGAATATAATGAAATATAGCCATTTTGAGGTTCCATATGAAATGAGGCATGGAGGGGAGCCACTACGAAGAAGTTACGGGAGTTACGATGAAAATAAAAATAAAAACTTTTTTATCCTTAAAGATTGGATTTAAGTAGTTAAATACAATCATCAGATGATAATTAAAATACAAGAATTTTACTACACCACCAAATGATGAATCAAGTTTAACTATCTTAGACATAATTATCCCCCAAAATATCTTAGAATGTCCTTTAGCCAACTTAGAAAAAATAAGGTTTCAAATTTTCAATATGTTTAGATAAAAGGTTTATTATTTATTATTTTTTAATATAATCAAACGAACACGAACGAACGTAACCGAACGTTCACGAACGCAACCGAAAGAACGAGACATGTGTTCGTGTTCCTTCGCTAAGCTAACCGAACGAAATTTTATGTTCGTGTCCGTTCGTTAAGCTAATCGAACGAACATAAACGAACTTCCCGCCGAATGATTCACGAACTTTCATTGAACGTTCAATTCGTTTACAGCTCTAGGCTACATGCCTTATCTGTTGTTGTGGTAGTGTTCGATTGATTATTTACTAATCTATACTCCTGGGGAACCGGGTTTCCTGATAAAAGCTAGTTAGATACTTTGTAGTTTTAATAGCTTAAAGAGATTTTGGATTTAAATAACCTCAACTTTCACTGATTGGCCGATAGCACTCCCAACTTTCAACTTATTTTTCTCTGGCACTCTCAAACTAACTGAACACTAACCCAGTTAGTTTTGCCAATGTGGCACTTGTGTGGTGATGTGGGCATCTGACGTGACATCTGATTTGGCTTTTTGATGACGTGGCTTTTTTTATGACGTGCCAGCTAATGTGGCACTGGTTTGATGACATGGCACCTGATGTCAGCAAATTGAGTTAGTGTTGGGTTAGTTTGGGAGTGTTGTAGGAAAATAGGTTGAAAGTTAGGAGTTGTGTAGTACAAATCGAAAGTTGGGAGTATTATCAACCAATCGGTGAAAGTTGAGTTATTTAAATCCAATATCTTATCTCAAATCCATTTTTTGTTTCTTTTTGTCTTAGTTTCCTTGTCTAGATTGCTTTTTAGGTACAATCAATCGAGTACCTCCTCTTATGTCTAATTGGGTATCGTTCCATTCTAATTCCTTCCCGAATACCTTTGAACGTAAAAACAACTAAGATGAAGATATTAAGACAAAAAGCGTACCGCATATTTCAGACATTAAAACTCAATTTGCTTCCAATAATTCTACATATCCAGCAAAACCGTCGGCTATCGGTCCTTTTGGTGATGTCGGAAGTCGTTTTGATACTTTATGTTATGTTCTTAAAAGTTAAAACTAACACTTCAACTAGGAATGATAATCATTCTTGGGTCTTTTCTATAAATATTTTTTTTTTGTAAATGAAATAATTGTTTTTTTCGTAAATGCATCATGACATAATGTGCTGAGAAAGTAGGCCCATTAAAGAGCATTTGCAGAAGGAATGGGAGATGAAAAGGACTTGTGAAAGGTGGTCCAATGGGTGTGTGGTGAGGGTGTTTTTGGCAACTGTTATGATTATGTATGGTAACACCTACCTCTCAACCCAACTATGTAATATGTACTGTTACATCTAGTGGTGCACAAATCGGGTTTTTTGAAAAACTGGTTCCGGGTTCGGGTAGGATCGGGTTTTACAAAATCGGTTTTTTTTTAAAAACCGGGTCGGGTCCGGTTCGGATTTTTGTGCACCACTAGTTTTACACCAAAAATGTACACCCTATATACCCGGGTTCGGGTAGGGTCCGGGTCGGGTATTCTAAAACCCAGGTATTATAATACGCTATTTCCGGGTTCGGGTATGCATCGGGTAGGGTTTGGGTATGCATCGGGTTGGGAAAAAACCCACAGCGGGCATTAAAAAACCCAACCGGGTATTCAACATAATCATGGTAAATTTGTTAAACTTAGATTCAAAACTGTAATATAAACATACCATGTGCAAGCCCCATGTAATTGTTCCTCGAGAAAGAATTATAAAACCGGGTGTTTATGAAACCCGGTTCCGGGCATTTATAAAACCCGGTTCCGGGTTTTTATAAAACCGGGTCCTTCGGAAAAAACGGGTATAAACCGGGTATAAAAAAAACCCGGTTCTGGGTTCGGTTTTTCTACCAGCTAAGCATACCCGGTCCCTACGGGTAGGGTCGGGTTCAGGTTCGGTATTAAAAAACCCGGGTTTTATAATACCCAGTTCCAGGGTCCGGGTTCGGATTTTTTGTGCACCACTAGTTACATCCATACTATTAAAAATGTGGTCTACCTTAACATTCTTGCTTAAGTATACAATATATAGATTCTACAGTTTGGGGAAAAAAGTTTTAAAAAATGTATTATCTCGGTCAACCAAAGTAAAACTCTATTAATCAAAGTCAAACTTCGAGTCAGTTTTGGTCACTCAAGGTTAATCATGGATGTAATAATTTAAATCTAACATGATAACTTATTAAAACATGATATAATATAATAAGGTCTATTGTGCCCCCATTAAGTGTTATTATGACTCTTACGGCCCAATATGACTCATTAAGACATGTATGTCCCAATATAATGTGTTATGACCACCAAAGTCGAACTTGCTCAACTTTGATGAAACAAAGTGAATTTTGTTCATGAGCTATAATCACCAAATCTAGCAAACAATGTGTATAAGTGCATTATATGTTTCTTGTGCATCATTACTTAAAATTGACTATGTTATAACTGATCATCAATAACACACTAGACTATGATTTTTGTAGACTATAAACTAGTATATCCGGATATTCCCAACTATCAATTTTCAATACTTTTCAGTCTCTTCCTCTAATCTCGACTTAAATATATGAGCCAATTTTATTAACCAGGAATTAGATATAAGGAAGCAAAAACATTTAAAGTAAACCGATTAAAAAAGTTTCATTTGAACCAGAGTGATTGGTTGTTTAAACTGTTACCAAATCACTAAGTATTACTCATATTCGCAAATGTACATTAAACGAATCGACCCAAAACACAACATACTACGAATAAGTATTTGGGTCGTGTTCGGGTTCAACATTCCAACCCGCCACGTTCAGGGACTTCATTAGCCAGTTGAATAGTGGACTGCCTTCCACAGCGTAAAGTACAACACACGAAACTAACCCAATAAATATTTTCTTGAGTAGCTATTAACCGTACATTACAAGTCGCCATTTATGAAAACATGTACATAACACTGTTGTAGTTGGTGTAAGTTAGCTGAGCAACAGAAACAAAACCCAAAAACTGAATAATGCTTCAAACTGCAAAACCAAAAAAACTATAATAATCAGAAATCACATAGCATACAAATACAAACAAATAATGTGCCAAGTATCAAAACAAACTGTAGAAAAACAAAACGACTTAGGGTCGTTTCATGCATCTGGATACACTTCGGATGACTTTCAAGTTTCAACCCATTCATCCCATTTGACCCGTTTTCTTTTTTTAGTCAAAATCATTAGCTTAACCCATTTGAACCGTTTTAAGATATACCCTAAACAGAGAGGCCTAGAGGTGAAAACGAGCCAAGCGGCGAGCGAGCTACTCAAGATTGGCTCAAGAAACGCTGGAAACGAGCCGAACCTTATCGAGCATGAGCCGAGCTTGAGCTTAAAACAAAGCTCGTTTTTTTATCAAGCTCGAGCCTGGAATTTGAAGCTCGTTAGGCTCGTTGAGCCTTATCGAGCCTTAGTGTAATATTAGTTTTATTAATATTTAATAACATTTACCCCTTATTTAAAGTTGTTTACTAAACGAGCCGAGCCAAGCCTAATTAAAATTAATATTTAACAACATTAACCCCAATTTAAAGTTGTTTATTAAACGAGCCAAGCTGAGCCTAATTCAAATTATTTACGAGCCGAGCCAGACCTAAAAATAAGCTTGTTTAGTAAACGAGCACGAGCCTAAGCGAGTCATTATTTATATTATTTTTGTTCAATATATTAACTAATGGATAACAACGAGCCGAGCTCGAGCTCTCATAAGTTAATCGAGCTCGGGCTCGGCTCGGCTCACGTGCACCTCCTAGAGAGGCCCTTAAAAGTAAACAAACCTCTAAATTTACAAATGAAGTTTATGCTCACCCGGTATCCAACGGATTTAAATCCGGGTCAAGATGTAAAATGAGGTTCTTGATGAATTTTCCATAGTTGAACATAATCAGTAGTGTGATTGGTAAAAAATTTCTTTAGGCTGTATTCATAGAAATTTCTTCACGGTGTGTTCAATCAGTAGCTGACTCTGGGGAGTTCGATTCGGTGGTCTCCATTTCTTTGACCTTTTCAAGCTGCCTTAAAAGGTCCAGTCTTTCTGGTCCATATGTAGATGGTATCTTCAAAAAAACAAATGAGATTATAAAAATATTATCTTTTTATGCAAGAAAAAACAAAAGGGAATTCAAGCTAGATATGAAGTAATCACCAGTGACGGGACATATCTTTGAATAGCGCCAACATTGCCGCATGACCAACTGCAGTGACCTACATCACACATTAGAAGTCAAGTCAATATCAGAAAACGTTGGTCAAAACGCGTTGGTTATGACTCACACCTCCAGAGAAAGATTTTAATTGAAAAAAAGGAACATTTTATCGATCTAGAAAACATATAAAGTTATAATGTCTGCTTAACATTATGAAATTTGTCTTCATTTTAAGTTTGAAATAGGAAACTCTTAAGAACAGAAAATTACAACTAAAAGTTTTTAGAGTAAAATGTCATTTACGTCCATGAGGTTTGGCCAGTTTTGCGATTTTCGTTCAAAGGTTTGTTTTTCCGAATCTGGATCCAAAAGGTTTGAAATCTTACCATTTTCTCTGGCTCGTTAACTCCATCCAAATTTCTTCATTAAGTCAGGGTATTTCCGTCTTTTTTGTTAACTTAAAGGGCAATTCGGTCTCTTTCACTTTATGTACAAGCATTTAGCATAATGTACAAGTATTCAAAATACTAAATTGCCCTTTAAGTTAACAAAAAAGACGAAAATACCCCTGACTTAATGAAAAAATGGTAGGAGTTAACGAGCTGGATGAAAATGGCAAGATTTTAAACCTTTTAGATACATATGCGAAAAAACAAACCTTTGGACGAAAGTGCAAAACTGGCCAAAACTCAGGGACAAAAAGGCATTTTCCTCGGTTTTATTATAAGTTGGTAGATAACACAGAAAACTTAGAAGTTAGAACTCCAAATTTTATACTTTCTTTTAACTAGTTAACAAGTCAAATATGATGATTAAATTCGAATAGCCTTATAAGAACAAGATAAACTGAGGATGTGCTAAAAATAGCTTTCAACTCATTCTATCTAACCTCTCAAATTATTTATTTTATATTTTGCTCAACTGACCCACTAGAGATAAAACACAATCGACCCATTCATACATGGGTCACAACTGCCACCTGAGCACCTCTAAGAAGGATAGTGAAACTCACAGGGAGCAGCATGAGAAAGCCGATAGGAATTACTGATGCCAGATCAGTTAAAGTTCTTCTAAGAGCTTGCTTTTCTTTGTCGGTCAATTCATCCCCTATAATGGCCCGTCTAAGCAAACCTGTAGCTGCCGCAACATCTATCGCTAGAAGTTGAGTACCCTGCAACACATCCTGCTTATAGATACAGTATCATCAGCCACCAAGCATTTCAAGGGTTAACCAAAGATATTTACTGTGGGGAGGAAGATTTTACCGTGGTAGTTCCTTTAAATTTACTTATGGACTTTCCGATAATGTCCTCTTTCTCCTGCACCTTAACCAATTGAACCCCTTCAGCAGCTTTAGAATAATTAGCAGAATTCTCAGCCATTTTGATAGTATCCTCCTATACACAAATATACGGAAGTATACAATTATGAAGATTAGATTCAAAACATATGGAGAAAAAACATTGGTATATTAGAAAAAACATAGCTGGTTAAACAGTTTTAATTTACGAGACAACCTCTTCGCTCTCGGAGCGCTTTGCACTTCTTTCAACTCGCCTTTCAAGTTCAATCAGCTCATTTCTTAATAGTTCAAACCGCTGGATTTCATCTGATTCCAATACAACTGTATCATCATCCTCCTGCATAAATATGATGATTAATTACAATTTGCAGCTTAAAACATATTGTGTCTTACATACAAACTCAATTACTCGCCTAAACTAAGTTTGGAAAGAATAATATGAGAAAGAAAAAAAGATTTAACATTTGGACATATATCCATTTAAGTACAACATGTTGAACGCATTTTACCAGCAAAAGATTTAACATTTGGACATATATCCATTTAAGTACAACATGTTGAACGCATTTTACCAGCAAATAATAAACAAGACCTAAAGCAAATAGAACAAGCAATTCTAACAGGTATTTTAGAGAACATATAGGCATATAATACCTATGGACTTTTTCAACTGTACCGTTTTAGTCACTGTCCCTTTTTGTGCATCCAAGTCATTAAAAGATGGTTTTGTGTCAGGTTTGGGTCATTTTGTAACTCATTATCTTAACAATTTTATATACAAAAATTATACATAATAAATAGAACACTTTTATATAGAAGTTTTAATCTCTTAAAACCAACTTTTTTATTACAAAATGACAACTGAACACTTCAATATAGAAGTTTTTATCTTTCAAAACCAACTTTTCTGATTACAAAATGACAAATGAACACTTTTATATAGAAGTTTTTATCTTTTAAAACCGACTTTTTGATTACAAAATGACCAAAATAGAACCCAAGACTCGGATATACACAAACAAAGTACAATCAGTAAAACAGGACATATGAAAAAGTATGTTGGTATTTTATGCAAAAAATAAAAAATAAAAATAAAGATGGACCAATCATATATGTAATTTTGAGGCATACACTTTGGTAGACAATTTCTGATTGGAGGTCAGGAGTTGGGCTTGGACGACGGACCAAAAAGCTCCATAAGCCATTAGGTTTACTATTAGAACATAAGAAAGAAGAAAAACAAATCACATTTAAAAAAGTATGAAAAATAATCTTATGCTAAGTGCTCTTAATGACAATACCTGCTGGATATATCCATGTCTACATTAGAACTATCACTTTTCTTGCCAACAGGTTGTCTCTTGTTCCTAACAGAAGACTCTGAAAGACCATCATCATCTCCCTAAGGTACAAACAAGTCAATTTACAGATATACTTTGCATAAGTGGTTCAAGTCATAGGTCTGTGGGCCCATCCTGATCGTGAAGTTTATTAGCCAATATTTAGTAGCAGTCTTGAGTCTTGTAATTGTTGAAAACTATCCATTTGGCCTCCCTCATATTTAACTAACATAAACCTTCTAATACATTTTGTACATTTATTTCAGCAATCAGTAACTTGCAAATTTTGGAACATTCTATTAATCAATAGCAGGTATAGATATTTTCAGTAAGTCCAGCCAACTATGCAAATATTAAATTTTGACAAAGCTGTAAACATGTGAAGTGTCATTGTTCCTAGTGTTGTTCTGCACTATAAGACAACATTATTACAAAGGTATTTGTTATTTCTAATATATATATATATATATATAGATATATATATATAGGGTGGGGTTCCTGAGTGAACCATAGTGATTTTGTGAACAAAACGAACAAATCTGAACCATTGATTGTGTATGGCAAATTGGTAATTATTTAAATGTAGAAAATAAATGACAAGGATATATATGTAACTTGTTAACTAATTCTCTCTTCAATTAAATACTTAATTAGATTTTCTCCTTTTTTTTTCTCTCCCCATTAACTAACTTGTTAATTTAAAAAAAAATACAAACATTATAAAATATTATTCCATAGAAAAATGATGCAGAATCGAATGTACACATGTGTATTATACATATTCACAATTTAGAAATGTATGTACACATATGTACATTATCAAATATTGTTCAATCTGGTCATCTTTTTAAATTGCACGTTTCTTATTTTGTAATGTGCACATATATACATTCATAATATACCTCTAATCAAAAGTTAATAATACGCTTGTTCAGCACTGTACATATGTGTATAACAAGTATATGGGATGGTTGTTTGGCATTGTACATATGTGTATAAAATATGTGTACATTAACAAAACCATGATCCAAACTGTGTATATTAACAAAACCATGATACAAACTATTATATATTTCATAAAACACTAATAATTAATATAAAAGGAAGCAAAAGTAATGAAAAAATTAATTACAATTAATTACATATTAAATGATAGCAGTGGTGGTGGCCTCATCTCATCCCATCGATTCTCTTCATAAATTTTTCAATATGGGATATGACAAAAAAGTGAATGGAGAGTCTTCGCATCATCTCTCAAGAATTCATGTGGACTAATTATGAACGTTATTCTAAATTCTAAATCAATGATATAATAAAACTAATATGGGAATAAATCAGAGGAATAGGAAGAAGAAAAAAAATAAAAGGTTTTATCTTCTCTAACCATCGATTCAACCATTGATCACGAACCTTCATATAAGCAATGAATGAATGCTGCCATTTAGACTCAAAAACAAATATATAATATTGGTGCCCAACCATTTTGGCATTATCCTGTTCTCTCGTTTAATTTTCGCTGATTTAGTCGATTCACAATCATTTTCTATGCATGATTGACACCACATCGACCGTAGGCTGAATATTGGATTATTAAAGATTTTGAATTATGTTTAGGAAATAATATATTGAGTTACTTAATTGTTGGGGCAGTTATCAAGATTATGGTAACTGATTTTTTGAATCTAAAATTTAATTGATTTGAAATTAAAGAAAAATTAAATTTAATTGGTTAATGACAATCTTACTCTTTTGATCTTAAAAATGATCAAGGGTTAAGATTTGTTCATTTAGTTCACAACTAGAGGGTGTGTTCACAATAAACCTAACCCTATATATATATATATATATATATATATATATTATATATATATATCTCAAATCCGCATGTTATATTCTGATCGCGTACACATCGTACGTTAAGGGATATTGTACAGTACACTTTCTCTCTCTCTCTCTCTATATATATATATAGGTTAGGGATCCTAAGAGAAGCATGCTAACTGTGAGAACAATTCTAAACGCGTGTTTTTAAGAGTTTTTTTTGGATGTGTACATATGTGTATATTATGGAACACATATGTATGGTACTTATTTTTCAGCAATAAAACATATGTACACTAGATAAAACATATTTAGAACCATGCTCTTCCTTTATATACATATATGTACAATCATTTATACACATTTGTACATATATGTACATTATCAAACACAGATGTACAATACTTATGTTTCAATTTTAAACACGTATACATATATGTATAGCTATTGACAATATACACGTGTATATATCCAAAAAAAATCATGACAAAAAAAGCTGCAACTTTACCCAAAGAAAATTGAATTTTTTTGCATTTTTGCTTAGGAAAAATGTGTGGTCCAGAATTGTTCTCAATTACCCTAGTGATTTCCTAACCCTATATATATGTGTGTGTGTGTGTATTTGTATATATGTGTATACATGCATGTATATCTGTGTGTGTATATATGTATGATTGTATGTATATACCTGCTGAAGGGAATCGGCCTTGGCTCTAAAAGATGCCTCGAGAAATTCAGCCTCTTTTTTAAGCTTTCTTATTTTCTCAAGGTCAGAACAAGCAGCTTTTAAATGCTCTTTTCCAGAACTGGAGCTGGATACGTGTAACTCTTGAAGTAATTCCTCAAGCCTTACAAGGGCTTCATCAACACTCTCCAGTGCCTAAAAAATTGCCATTCAAATGTCATCACAACAACATACAGTATTTTCCATTTCCACAAGACTAAAACTTAATACCAAAAAATCATGACTTCATTTTGCCAAACAGCAAGTAAAATGGAATTAAGAAGACAGAGATCAGGAGCAACCGAGCATAACAAAAATAAAAAAAAACAAAGCAAATTTCACTGATGACAGACCTAAAGAATTCCTGGAAACTGTTGTTATATTTTTTAGTACTGAATCTTGGATTTAAAAGATAAAGGAGCAACACATGGAAATAAGTCACAATAGCTTCCACACACACATATATGTGTCATATATCATATATATGTATGTGTGTGTGGGGCAATTATAGAGGAAAATCCTCTTCGAGTTCAAAAAACTCAAGAAACTCAAAAGGATGGACCACCTGTTGCCACGTGTTACAACCTTTTTTTCAGAATTTTGACATGTAACAACTTTTGTCAATAGAGAGAAAGTTAATACGTTACACCTCTTTCGGCGTTCACGTAGATGTAACATCACATGTTACACTTTTTTTTTTTGGTTTTCAACAACAAATTTTGCAGGTTTTACGAAGTGTAACATTTTCGAACTTAAAACTTACGAGTTTTTAATGTGTAGTGCATGTAAAAAGCATGTTACATGTTTTTATAGAAAAAAAATTAGTGTAACAGACAAGCCTTGTTACATGTCAGTGTGTCACACAGAAAAGTGAAAAAGCAAAAAGCTGTTACACGCCAGTAACATGTTTCTGAAAATTAACTTTATTTAACATGCAATCTCAACCATAGGATTTTAGGATTTCTAGATGGATGGTGGAGATTGAGTTTTTTTAACTCGAAAGGTTTTTTTATTATCCTTTCCCTATATGTGTGTGTTTATACTTAGCTAGTTAGGATCAAAAGAAGGCTAAAATTTGTGATAAGTCAATGAAGGGTACCAAAAAAATTCTTTTTATTATCTTTCTCCGATCCCCACCATTCTTTGATCGTTCAGTGGCCTTGACTTTCTAAAAAGATAATAAAAAATTAAATAAAAAATGAGTTTTATATCTGATGCACAATTTAATCTTTTTTTTTGCATTATGCATCATTTATGAAAACTTGTTGCACAAAAACTAAAAAATAATATTTTTTAACCCCACAATTTCAACTGTGTGACTCTTGTGTTTTATATAAAAGATAAAATATAAAGATGATTTTTGAATTTGATGTCTCACAATAAAAATCCTTTTCTATGTTATCAGTTCCCTACACACACACACACACACATATAGGGGTGGGTTAACGTACAATATTCCTTAACGTACGACGCGTACGAGATGAAATTACCCACGTTATAAAACTCAAAACCCTAATCACGCATGTTGAAAAACCATCATCACGCATGTTGAAAACCATAATCACGCAGGAACATAATCACTCATGTACAAAATCAGAAATCACGCATGGGATAAAAAACTAATCACGCATGTTATAATTTCATCTCGTACTACATTAAGGCATATTGTATTTTACACTTTTCACTATATATATATATGAGAACTTATATATAAGGATCGTAAAATCATTCTAGGCCACATAGTCCAAATGCAGGGGTGGAACTCGAATGCCATATGTATCTACTTTGTGTTATTCTATTGTTCATGTGGTTGTCACAGCTCTCTACATGTGATACATAAGGCAATAGTGTAACCTCCTAATTGGCCCTCTTTCCCTCTCCCGCTATTAATAGCCAGCACTACGTACAAGTGCTTATGCGTGTTCTCTTTAGGTTTTGTGTGTGTGTGCACGTGTATGTGTATATATAAGATTACAAGAATATTAATCCTTCTTGCTCTTAAAACTTGAGAGAGCTATCTTGGTAACTGGTTGGATACTTGGATCCTAAATCAGTGTCATCTACTATGTGTTGGTTATATTGTGTAGACATTTGATAATGGGGCCCATATACTAAGATCATCTTACATTTCCAAGGTTCAAAATATCAAAATGGTGATAAAAATCAATAATTAATCACACTGACGCCGAAGGATATTTAAAAAAGATTTTTTTTTTAACTTGATTTCGTGAATATGAAGATACCTTGTCAAAAGAATCTAGTTCTCTCTTTAACGGATCATAACCACCTGAACGAGTAAGCTCAAAATCATTTGTAGTACTGCTTTCAATCATCAGCTTCCTGTGTTAACATTTCCATATCTTGTAAATAATGGGTCTTTAAAGTAGAGAAAACAACTCAATGTAAAATGTCTTCTATATATATAAGTCAGCATTGCAGTTCATTTTACAAGTCATTGAAGTTTTTATTATTAGGTTGTTTTTTAGATACATTAGTCACGCATATAGAAAGAATCTAGATAAGTACTACTAAGGTGAGATGACCAAATTATTAGTTAATATAATCTGAGATTAGGATAGAACTGGAATTAGATTGCATTTAGAATTGGTTTCATATGTCTATATTTATGTGTTATAATCAATAACGAAAGATAACATAATATTTGTCTTTTATCAAGTTTCCATAAATAGATCTGCAGCCTAGTAGCATACCCAGGTGATATGATTTAAATAAAAATGTCATTTTCGTCCCTAAGGTTTGGCCATTTTTGCGACTTTCGTCCAAAGGTTTGTTTTTCCGCATCTGGATCCAAAAGGTTTGAAATCTTGCCATTTTCATCCAGCTTGTTAACTCCATCCATTTTTCTCCGTTAAGTCAAGGGTATTTCCATCTTTTTTGTTAACTTAAAGGGCAACTCGGTCTTTCACTTTATGTAAAAAGACCAAATACCCCTGAAAAAGACCGAATTGCCCTTTAAGTTAACAAAAAAGACGGATATACCCCTGAATTAACGGAGAAAAATGGAGTTAACAAGCCGGATGAAAATGGCAAGATTTCAAACCTTTTGGATCCAGATGTAGAAAAACAAACCTTTGGACAAAAGTCGCAAGACTGGCCAAACCTCACGGACGAAAATGCCATTTTACATTAAAATTTACCATAAAATTGTAATTCTATATAGCAGATATTGGACACATGGCATTATACTTACTTGGGTATGCCTAATTCTTCCATAGACTCCTGTAAGATCTTATGCCTGGTATAAGAAAAATACGACAAAATCATCTCACGAAGAGCCCAACTTTAATTTAAATTTTCAAAACAATAAATAGCATACCCTCTAGAAAGGAATCTTGCAGCCTTAACATTAGAAGGGTTCTCAAGCCATTTACTATATTTTATGAAGCTCTGAATCCAGTGTGAACAGACGTCTAAAACAACAGGAACAGCTTCCTCGTTTGGAGGACCTTTTTTACTTTTATGGTCATGCGAGCGTTTTTGCGTATCAACATTTCCTGGGTAGAACGGAAGCCAGTCCAACTCTTCGCATACAACCTATAACATGTTATCAAGTTTAAAAATTTTGCAAATTAAACTTTATACATGATATATTATTATATTAATCCAAATATGCTAACCTCCACATACAGTTGATAAGAGCTTATAGATGAAAGCTGAGGATAGTATAGCACACTGCCACCAATAAGATACCTGCTTTGAAAACAGATAATTATTATATCTATATTCACATTATGAAAATTCAAATTTGTTTTCCGGAAACTTTACCTGATCAATCCTTCAATGGGTTTAGGAACCGACTCGAAGTTATTTGCAGATAGATATGACTGAGTCCTCCTTCCCAAAGCAATGAAGAATCCAAAGATAGTCAAATCTTTATCTAAAACCTGCAGGCATAATAATCAAGTTAAACTATGTAGCACGACAAATTATGAAATTCATGCTGAAAACTGTTAAACAAAGGGATAATATTTAAAATAGTAACTTGCAAATTTTCAAAGAAAAAACTATGGCTGTAAACGAACCAAACGTTCAGCAAACAGATCGTGAACCGTTCGACGGGAAGTTTGTTTATGTTTGTTCTTTTAATGAATAAACAAACACAAACAAGAAGAATGGTTCAATAAAGTTAAACAAACGAACATGAACAGAGGCCGCATTCATTCATTCATTTATGTTTATGAACATTCGGTAATGTGTTCATTTATGTTGGCTCGTATATTATCATCTATGTTCGTTCATTTAAAGGTTTTTTATGTTTATATCTGTGTTTTGTAGGTTTTAGTTTTAAAAAAAATGTAACCATACTTGTACTACACGCCTCCACTAACACCCTAACTTGACCATTTCAACTATGATGATTATGTCAACTATGTTTGGATAGTTGTGTTAAGTACTTATTTATTTTTGGTAGATTCTTCATAATCTTTCTTATGATAAACACAGATTTTATTTTAAAATGAATATATAACATTTGTCTCTGTTCATTTATGTTCATGAACATCTGTTTTGTGTCCGTTTACGTTCAGTAAGTGTTCAACAACATGTTCATTTCCTTAATGAACGAACACGAAATCTCGTTCCATAAGCGTTCACGAATTGTTCATGAACATGTTCATTTCTTAATGAATGAACACGAACAAGGCTTTGTTCGTGTTCGTTCCATTCGTTTACAGCCTTAGAAAAGAACAATTATAAATATAACCACTACAAGTTATTAGATGAACGCAATAACTAATAGCTTGAACCGCTTCTAGATGATTCTACAGTTCTGGAGCAATATAAACCCTGGGTATTTTTTATTTTATTTTTTTGTTTTACCTCAATACTTTCACTGGTGGTCAATCTTGACCATATTCTCTCCCTATCAATAGCGCGTTGTAACTGCTCCTGTACAAGACTTATCCAAAATAAAACTTCTTCGGTGCCTTGATCATCTTTCACTCTGCATGCTGCAGCGCGAGGTCCAAAGTGTACCAAAAATTCTCTGCGTAGACCAATTTCTTTAATGGAACTATAAGCTGAGCGTATAGGAACAAGTTCAACCAGCATGCTCATCAATCTACCGGTTAACTCAGGAAGAACAGAGTAAAACTGCGTGCAAGCAACTTTTGTAGGGCCCAGTTTCGTTATTGCAGCAATGCAACTCAATGCAAACAGGAGCAACGATTTATCACTTGCATCCCCTGAACTCAAAGACATGCCTTTTCTGAGCCTGGAGAAAGAACCAAGTTAGCTTGATGTAAAATAGAGAGTAATTTCAATTTGTTTGCTTGCGATTGGGTTACTTTGATTATTTTTTATCCGAAACGGGTCGAATCAAAATTTTATTTAAAAAGAGCATGGGTCAAACAGTCAGAATTTTCCCAAAGTATTTTTTATTGCATACAGCTTCCTGAACCGTTTATTACAAAAGAGTAAAATGCCATTCTCGTCCCTGAGGTTTGGCCAGTTTTGTGACGTTCGTCCAAAGGTTTTTTTCCGCATCTGGATCCAAAAGGTTTGGAATCTTGCCATTTTCATCTGGCTCGTTAACTCCATCCATTTTTCTCCATTAAGACAGGGGTATTTCCATCTTTTTTGCTAACTTAAAGGACAATTCGATCTTTTCCACTTTATGTAAAAAGACCGATATACCCTGAAAAAGACCTAATTGCCCCTTAAGTTAACAAAAAGACGAAAATACCCTGACTTAACGGAGAAAAGATGGAGTTAACGAGCCGGACGAAAATGGCAAGATTTCAAACCTTTCGGATCCAAATGCGAAAAAACAAACCTTTGGATGAAAGTCGCAAAACTGGCCAAACCTCAGGGACGAAAACGGCATTTTACTCTTAAAAAATAATTAAAGATAATGTAACAATAAAATTTTAAACTTTCCGTAATCATATTCAACACCGAACCTTATTTCTGTAGTAGTTCTAGACAAAAAAGTTGTTGCAAGCCAACCTAAACCGGCCGACCCTTTTTGACCCATGCTAAGAAAAAAATACCCATATCAGGCTGTTACACAATCCGCACATTTGGCCACCCTAATGTCAAACCGAAAATTTCACTGTATATATGAGGTGACTACTTACACTCCAGTAGCAGCAGCAAACCGTTGATCTTTCTCAAAATAATTGACAAAAGTGGACACTACAGATGGCACTTGCTCAGACCAAAACCATTCATAAAGTTCTGGCTGCTTGTCTAATAGTGCATCCTGGATTACGCTTTCTAAGGGAGCAGAATGCCGAGACAGACTGCATAAAAGTTATAGTTAGATTAAGTAAGTTAGATTTGGAAATGCTTATGATTAATACTTATGCAACACGATAAAAATGCTTGTATCTTCTATTTCCTCATGCAGACAGAGATTTCAAATAAAGTAATAAAGGGTCACTAATAATGCATTACCTCCTTTGCACAAAAACATTGATGTCTCGGTCTCTTCTATCTCCACGAGATGATATCTCACATGCTGCTAATAGTAATGAATACACTGAGGCCTGAAGTTATTAGAAATTATTAGCTTTAGTTCACAAGTTGATAGAACCCATGAGGAATACCATAACTGAGCAGTACAGACAACAGAATATAATTCATCACCAATGGTGGTCTTACGATGTTAACGTCTACATCTTGTACAGAGTACAAAGGACAATGTAAGACCCATTCAGATTCAGAAACTGGATTAAACATACATAGATGATCTATTGATACCTAAGACGTCAAGTTTAAAATCAGAATATATGAACATGCTTAGTTTCTTTAAATAAATGTTCTATTTGTTCAACATGAAACCTACGCTTAAAATCAACAATCAAAACTTCATCGACAGTAATTTTGTTTGACATGATATGGGAAAAGGAGATGCGTTACTCCTAAGATTATAAGACATACAACTGATATAAATATATGCAGATCTGAAACACATAAGGTTTATGCAGATATCTATTTGTCTCTACTCTCTAGCAACAATATGAGGTGCAATTATTACAAGAACATTAAGAACAAACCTGATAAGATAAGGCCTTCACCCAAGCAGTTTGGTCTATACCAAGCCAGGCAGTTGAGAACCATGATAACTTGGATGCAGAACCCTGCTCTTTAATGGCCAGCTCATATACCCGTGCAGCATCATGCAATGATTGTATAAGTGCACTATTATTTTCGTCGTTTTGCAAAGACTCATCAAGCTTGACCCTCAATTTATCAACATCCCCGCTAGTACTTATCTGAGAACTACCATTGACTGTTACACCGTCATCAGCAGAAGCAAATGGCAAAATGTGTCTTGTTCTTCTTGACTTGTAATACGTCAAACAGGAAGATTGAGTATCTACTGATGCGGAATTGAGACCAGGAGTCACGTTTTTTAACAAACAAAGATTTATCCGGAACCTTTTCCTTGAATAAACCCTCTTGTGATAAAAGCAGGTCCTGGAATGTTTAAACGAAACCAATGGATTCAGCGATCTGCATTACGAATGAAACATTTGAATTTTGAAAGTTAAGGTTTTTCATTATAATATCACAACACTAGATAAAGATAATCATGATTCAAGAGCCTTATGTATGACATTCAGTTATGTTCTTCTCACTTCCACTATAGATCCAATATCACTATCAATTGCCTCGGTAAAACACCTAACAAAAGATTCTACTGATGAAATTAAGATCAAAGATAGCAAGTACGGTTTCCTAAACCCTTACCAAACAAAATGCTACCTATATTAAACATTTCCATGATTCAATCATCCAATTACTAGTGTGTCACACTGTAACTTATGAAAATGACATTTCAATTTAAAGCATAAGTTATTAACATCAAACACTTACATCAAAATCATTCAGAACAAACAACCCAATCGCTACAACTTACACTTAATCATCTGTTAATCAACGGAAATGAAGCTGCGCAACAACTCAACAAGCGAGCAAACTACTAGTCTGTAACTAACCACATCAACAAATTCTAATCAAGCACTTTAAACTAACATCAAACACCTACATCAAAATCATTCAGAACAAACAATACAACCGCCACAATTTCCACTTAATCATCTGCTAATCAACAGAATTGAAACTGAGAAACAACTCAATAAGCACTTACAGCAAACTACTAGTCTGTAACTAACCAAATCAACACTTCATAATCAAGATTCAAGCACTTTAAGTTATCAACATCAAACACCTACATCAAAATCATTCAGAACAAACAATCCAACCGCTACAATTTCCACATAATCATCTGCTAATCAACGGAACTGAAACTGCAAAACAACTCAACAAGCAATTACAGCAAACTACTAGTCTGTAACTAACCATATCAACACTTCAACTTTAAGCACTTTTACTTGTTTACAACAAAATCATTCAGAACAAACGATACAACCGCTACAATTTCCACTTAATTATCTGCTAATCAACGGAATTGAAACTGAGAAACAACTCAACAAGCAATTACAGCAAACTACTAGTCTGTAACGAACCATACCAACACTTCAACTATAAGCACTTTTAAGTTATCAACGTCAGACACCTACAGCAAAATCATTCAGAACAAACAATTCAATCGCTACAACTTCCACTTAATCATCTGAACAAGCAATTACAGTAAACCACTAGACTCTAGTCCATAACCAACCATATCAACACTTCATAATTAAGCACTTTAAGTTATTAACATCAAGCACCTAAATCAAAATCATTATCTGCTAATCAACGTAACTTAAACTGAGTAACAACTCAACAAGCAATTACGGCAAACTACTAGTCTGTAACTAACCATATCAAGTATCAACACTTCAATGTTAATCACTCTAACTTATTAACATCAAACACCTACACCTACATCAAAATCATTATCTGCTAATCAACGTAATTGAAACTGAAAACAACTCAACAATCAATTACAGCAAACGACTAGTCTGTCACTAACCATATCAACACTTCATAACTAAGAACTTTAAGTTATGAACATCAAACACTCTACATCTACAATTTCCGCTTAATTATCTGCTAATCAATGGAATCGCAACTGCAAAACAACTCAACAAGCAATTACAACAAACTACTAGCGTGTAACTAACCATATTACACTTCATAATCAAACACTTCAAGTAATTAACATCTACATCATAATCATTATCTGCTAACGACAAACAACTCAACAAGCAATTACAATAAACTACTAGCGTGTAACTAACCATATTAACACTTCATAATCAAACAGTTCAAGTAATTAACATCTACATCATAATCATTATCTGCTAACGACAAACAACTCAACAAGCAATTACAACAAACTACTAGCGTGTAACTAACCATATTAACACTTCATAATCAAACAGTTCAAGTAATTAACATCTACATCATAATCATTATCTGCTAACGACAAACAACTCAACAAGCAATTACAGCAAACTACTAATCTGTAACTAACCATTTCAACACTTCATAATCAAGCACTTTAAGTTATTAACATCAAACACCTACACGGCTACACCTACATCAAAATCATCATCTGCTAATCAACGGAACTGAAACTGAAAACAATTCAACAAGCAATTACAGCAAACTACTAGTCTGTAACTAACCATATCAACACTTCATAACTAATCACTTTAACTTATTAACATCAAACACCTACATCTACAATTTCCGCTTAATTATCTGCTAATCAATGGAACCGCAACTGCGAAACAACTCAACAAGCAAGTACAACAAACTACTAGGGTGTAACTAACCATATCAACACTTCGTAATCAAACACTTCAAGTAATTAACATCTACATCAAAATCATTATCTGCTAATCAACGGAATTGAAACTGAAAACAATTCAACAAGCAATTAGGGCTAAATAGATACGTATAGTGTGAAACTGAAGAGATCGATTATTACGTACTTTGATAGAGAATTAGAACGCGAGCAGCAGACGGAGGGAAGAGCGTGCGGTTGAGAACTGGTCATTGATCGTATAAGAAGAAGAAGAAGAAGAAGAAGAATATGAGAGTGTTTCGCCGGTGAGAAATGGTGTTAGGTGTTCGGAAACAGGATAAAGGAGAGAGAGTGATCGGCGGAGGAGCCACGTCGGTGAGAAGAGAGCTTGTGGTGTTTGTTAAAGAAGGGATAGAATCAGAATACACAACCGGATTATCGGGTCGGGTTATGGATAGTTTGAGTTTCGGCTTTTGCGGGTGGGTCGTCGGTAGGTGACACTTTTTCTACCAGGTGGGGTTAATGTTGTAAAACAAGGTATTTGAGGCCGATAGATTTGATACATGATGCTTCGTCTACATGATAAGCTGTGTAGAGTGCATGTTTAGATGACCACCAATCAAATCTCTGTTTGTCATCGTCAATATGGTTACATTAATGGGGACTGTAGGGTCCACTTCCCTCCATCAATTACACGGAATAGTACTTGGTGTAGATACCAATGATTTGTTCCTTCTTAGCGTTGTCGAACTGCTTGTAATCGTTCGTTCACACCTGGTTTGCAAACTAAATAGAAAGGTGATGCTTTTGGTTATAGCCACAACGTGTTGGATTATATGGAAGACGCGCAATGAAGTAATTTTTGAAGGTAAAGACATGTCACACTCAAGCATCATTGGTGAAGTAAAAACATGCTCCTTTTTGTTGATCCGAGCGCGGGCTAAAGTACAAGAGCTGGATTGGTAGCAATGGAGATATTTCGATTTCAAAATGTTTCCGTTGTAACCGTGCATTGTAAACCTCATGTAACAAACACATGAGGTATGTTGTCCTTTTTATTTCCTCTTGTTCTTGTATTTTCATTCTAGAGCGGTTTGCTTAAGCTTTTGATATAAAACCGCCTTTTGAAAAAAGATACCAATGATGATAGGTAATTTACTTTATGCTTTCAATGCTCTCTCTCTGAAACTTGATTATTCTCATTATTTTAATACTTATTTTCTCACGTATATGGTCACGGAAAGATAATATTTTCTATGGCGAGGCTAACATCCATTTGTTTTGCAGACTTTGGGAAATTAGAGTAAGTGTTCAAAGATTATTTTCTAAGAAGTATGTGCTCATATTCTATTGGGGACGGAAACTTGCTTCTTCACATTTAAAATTAAAAAAATCAAAACACTGAACCACCACGCCCTAAAAAATGGTCGGTGGTGGCTAACATCTTTCAACGACCAATGATCGCTCTCTACCAACTACCGCCAACATACATCCAAGTTTAGCGTTTGAGCAAGTATTGTGTAAAGTTTGAGCAACTTTGTGACAAACTCCACTGCTTTTTAATTTTGTTCAATCAAAATCTTAACCGTAAATACGTGTTTGATCAACTTCCCACACACTTTCATTGTTTACATCCCGCACAAAGTACCATGAATTATGAATAAAAGAAATCTATACCAACTACGTTTTTGGTGAGTCCAGAACCCGTGTTTCTGGTGAGTCCAAAACCTTGTTTAAGTATTGTTTAACCTTGAAGGTGGAATAAGGCTTAGGAACCACAAGGGTTTTTTTTCCATGTTTATTAGGTTTCCTCCAGGATGATGGGTATGTTTGGCAAAAGTAGCTGATGACTGGTGGCTAGAATGTAGCCGTAGCTTTTTAGAATATTTAGGTGTTTGGCAGAGTAGCTTGAACTTTTAATAAAATGTATAAAATGAACAAAATGGACATTAAAAATTTAGTACATTAAAAAGTAATTATCTTTAGAGATTAAAATAATAATTATTTCCCTAAAAGCTTGTAGCTCCTTCTAAACGCTACCAGTAGGAGCGTTTAACCAAAAGCTTCAAGCTTCTTTAACCAAACAAGGCTTTATATAAAGTATGAGCTTTTTCTTAAAAGCTTAAAGCTAGAAGCTCCTAGTTACATGCCAAACATACCCGATGTATAAACATTATAGCCTGGTAGAGATGGATATGATCAAATGATTTCGCAGGTGGCACGATGATACTCCAATTTCGTCGTTCAAAAAGTATGTAAGATATACCAAATTCGTCGTTCAAAAAGAATGTAAGATATACAAGTAAAATGAATGTAGAAATAAATTACTTTGCTTAATATGTAGTGCGCAAATGTAAATTTTTATATGTTATTTGTGTTATACGTTTGTGAATACATACATATTTTATTAATTTTAACTTTTAAGACACCCTAATGAGTATTGACGAAAGCTGAACTGCTGTCTAAAAAAAATCAGGGTTAGCTTTGCTCTTTTCCGGTAGAGGGCAAAAAATAATTAGTTACATACTATCAACCATAAAAAGTATTTTTTTTTCTTATATATAACTTGAAAGTCCAACAATACAATCATAATAAAACCTTAAGTGTTCCCAACATAAAAGTCTTCAAAATCTATAGACAACGTTTCTGGAGGTTTTTTCCTCGGTTACGACTGGTGTACTTTAAGTAAAGCATTGTAGAACATGTCAATAAACTGGTTATCCTGCAAATTAAAAAAACAATTCCAAAATCATAGTATATATAATTAGCAAGTTTTTTTAACTACTTAGACCATGCGTAGTGGTTGGGGTGAATAATGCCCCACCCTTGGGCGTTAAGCGCCATGTGGCAGCCTAGTCAGCAATGGGACGTTTTTTTCTAAAATAGGTGTAGTAGGAATGTGGGCATTGTGGTGTAATAGAATTAAATAAAAGAAAAACCATAAAAAATTGTTGTTGGACAAATAAAAGCTTGGAAATTGGTTATTGGTCAAAGGATGCTCCATCAGGCGTTGTATATTCCACGCCAAACACCAAAAAATCAAAACAAACGGCCATGGGGGCCGTTCGCGGGGCGTTTTGGGGCTTGTTTGGCTTTGAAAACGCCGAGGGAACCACGACTACGGGTGGTCTTACAGAGTGTGAAACCGTAAATGGGGTATCAATGAACAGACTTACAGCACAAAATTTATCCTTTTCCTTATGAGTCAAACAAGTTAAAATCGGTTAACCCGCCAACATTTTGTTTTTCCTTTTTCTTGAATTTAGTAAACAATTAAAAAAAAACTACGAAACTAACCATATCAACAGTACTTCTAATGTTACAACTTGATATCCTTAGTAAGAAAATTTTAAATCTCAATTTAACATATCGGTTATTATGAAACCAACATACTAAAAAAATTAAGTCAAGTCGGTTCCCTAAAACGGCAATTCTTACCCACAACTAGGGCTGCAAATGAATCGAACGTTCAACACACAATTCGTTTGTGTTCGTTCGTTTAACAAATGAACGAACACAAACAAAAAATCCGTTCGTTCATTTATGTTCGTGAACGTTCAGTAACGTGTTCGTTTATGTTCAATAGTTTATTAGGGTTTTTAATTTTTATATTTTACTTAAATACTTCAAAATTCTCACTAATAAAATATTTACTAAATTATAGTATATCCTATATTTGTTCGTTTTCATTCATAAACGCTTGTTTGTGTTTGTTTGTTTTCATTTCTGCTCATGAACGTTTGTTTGTGCTCGTTTGCATTCGTTTTTGTTCATTTCTGTTTGTTACCTAAACTTAACGAAAAAAATCTTGTTTGGTAAGTGTTCATGAACAGTTCGTGAACACATTTATTTTCTTAAAGAACGAACACGAACAAGACCTTATTTCGTTGGAAGCCCTACCCACAACCCATTTGACCCGTTACCAACCCGACCCGTCCATTCTGTGCCGCTAAATAAAATAGACTTAATACCTGTGCAAGCATAACAAAAGCCTCTCTGACTTTTTCTCTAGTCAGTGGACCAGAAGCGGCAGTCGGCGTGAGTGACGCCGGTGGTGTGGGCGGAGGGAATGGCTGAAGCATGGGTATACCGACACTTCTTTGTACATTCAATGGTGGCTGAAGGGCGGAAACCGGCACAGGTGCTGAAGGCTGTCTTACTAATGGAGCAGAAGAAGAAGATGAAGAGGATGGTGTAAAGAAAGAAAGAGGTTTAATGAGATTAGTTACGTGGTTGGTGCTGTTGACCTGGTCAACACTGTCATGTTGCGGCACTGGTGTGGCAGATGAGGGGATCTGCAATGGAGTGTTGACCACGGGTGAAGGTACTTCACGGAAGATAAAGGAATTGTGGTTGAATTATGGTACGGTTGTATTGAACTAACTGGATTTGGAGTATTATTATTATGTCCCAAATTTATAGCAGTCTGCAGTCACAAAAATAAATGTAAAAATTAGATCATGAATAAGGGGTGCTAAAAGGGTCGTGTTCGTGGGTTGGCGGGTTCAACCTGACCCGAACCCGAACACGACCAGAACCTGAAAATCGTGACATACATATAAACCCGAACACGACCCAAATATTCGCGTATTGACCCGAACAGTCAAACACGACCCGTTCAACCAGGTTTTTCTAATCCTTTTCTACAAATTAATTTATTAAAGCTAAAATTTACTACAAAATAACACAAATGTATATAATACAATTACATTAAAATTATATAATCTTGTGTCGATTTCTCTTTTTTAAGTTGTACACACCCAATTGTAATTATGGCATAAAATACACACCCAATTTAATTAATGACACAAAAAATATTATAAAAAAGTACAATATATAATATAAATGGGTTAAACGGGTCAACCTGCCAACCCAACCGGGTTGCCCCTGACCCGTCCCGTTTGGCTAAACGGATTCGCGGGTTCAACCTGAAACCTACAAATTTCGTGTTAGGTTCGTGTTGTGCTTTCGGGTCGTGCTAGAAATTCACACCCTAAGTTTGCCTAATAATCCATAAATTTCAGGTGATGGATTCTTATTATACGTAATCACATCAAAATTTTTGCTAAAATAATCAATTTCACTACATATAGAAGCATATTATAGCAAGCTCTGCATGTACAGCGAACGGAAACTAAAGATAAGTGCAGATGGATACATACACTAAAGAAGTTGACGAATGAAGAATCTTCAGGTACGTCTGTAGTCCGAGAGGTGGTCAACCCTGGCTCCAGTGGTCCTTCAATTACAGCAGACGTAGGCACTGCTTCAAGTTCTTCAAACTCACTATGCAACAAAACACAAATTTAAAAAGTTTTAAGACATTATATATAAGGCTGAGTGACAAATTAGAACTGAGAATCAGCTATTGACTTGCGTTATATTTATCTCTAACAGGACAAACAGATTGAACTAAAAAAGTTAGCTAAAATAGAACCATGTCAAACGGGTGCATTTTGGGTCTTAAATCATTTAATTATAATATTACATATAGTTCTAAGCTACCTTTTGTTCACTTTCTGCTTTGAAGGAACCTTAGAATATGCACCAAGTATCCTGCAGGGGAAAAAGAGTAATAATGGAACCAGTTTAGTAATTAGTAGTGTCAAACTGCATTCAGACATGTCATAGAACACAAGTAATCAAGTATTAATGAGAAATATAACCAACTAATTAATTAAAGATTTAATACATCACAATAAACTATGTATTTGACTATTTTCTGATCTTGACGCATCCTAGAGGCTATAACAGCGACTACTTCCAGGTGCATGTAATACATTTACGTAATAGATATCATCATCATCATCATCATACTCAGTAAATCCCACCAATAGCAAAGCTAAGGTAGGGTCTGAGGAGGGTAAGATGTAGACAGCCTTACCTCTACCCCGTAGGAATAGAGAGGCTGCTTCCAATGAGACCCCCGGCTCGATACTAATGCATCCAATTATTGACGATTGTAAATAGCGAATAAGTCTAGCATAAAGACATATAACAAAATTTAAGTACCTAGTAAAAAGGTTTGCCACATCCTCACACTCACGTGTATTGTAGAACCAAATACCATTGACTTCTTGAGAAGCATTTCGATACAACAGATACGGAACTTGAAGTTCAAACTCAAAATCTCCTAACAGGTTCTCCACAAGGTTTTCTGCTAGTTATTAGAATAATGTGTCAGAAATCATATAATAAAGAACACATATTAGAATCCACATATGTACTGCAAAATGGACAAATGTTACCACTACAACAAACTAGCAAAATGTACAAATTTTGTTGAAACTTTCACACACTTATAAGTGAGAATAGTGAGTTCTTCATGCTTTTAGTTAACTTCATATCAGTGCCATCCAGTATAATGAAAAACCAAATAACAATATAAGAAAGATTAAAAAAAACCTGCCTGTATTTCGGCGATTCATTACTATAAACTGGAATCTCGGCTGAGCGTTCCTGCCATTACAGTGAAAAAGATAACAAATTAGATTGGCCGGTTCACATTCTCCACGTAAAAGCAGTCAAACTGCAGACTTGCTTCTATTTCGAAAGTTTTTTTACGACCAGAACGTCATTCATTTATGAAGTATAATCAGACGTGATTGGCCATAATAAACTTAGACCCCGTGGTAACAACAGTTGGTAAAAAAGAAATACAAATCAACAAATAGCATTATTTGCATTAACGGCTACCTCTTGACCACAAAGAGAGACCCTTCAACGTCCTTGCGACTCTGAGAAACAAAACAAGAAGCAAATCAAAAAGGAAGCTCAAAAACTTAGTTCAGTTCAAATTTAAGCTCTTTATAGGCAGAAATATGCAAGATTACTCTTAACTAAAACGTCTTAAATAGCCTCAGTATCATCCAAAGGGCAATGCCTTCAGAAGACAAATATGTTAAGCATCGTTGTCAATAGCGAGCGTAGCGATCGCTATAGCACGCTACATAGCGTACAGGTCTAGGCTCTCTATTAGGGTTGTAGCAGTAGCAATAGATAGCGGTAACAACGATAGTTTATTTTATTAGTTGAAAGATTAGGGTTCGGAGTGGCGGCGCAGCTTGTTGCCTGTCTACCTTCTGTTTTGATGTAACTTGACAAGTTTTTTTTTTATGACGTGAAATGAAACTAAAAATAAGCAAGAAAAAATCAAAAAGTAAAAAATTATCATATAATAGCAATTAAATGTACCTATAAAATACCTTTATTTTAGGCTTTTGTTAAATATACGTAAATAGCGTATATACAGGGTATTTTGATACAATATACATATAAAAAAATCAACTTTTTCCTCGTGTATCACTGTTTATAAAATAGCACCCTCTATTTATCGCTATTCACTGTGTAGCATATAGGTACCATGTCGCTATTCGCCATTAACAAATATGATATATATTGATCCCCTAACACTACAAAAGTTAATTAACATTAACAATATCATACAAATACGAAAGAAGATAACTTCTAGAAACTTCATACTCTAAATTCAAATATCCAATCACCACCACAACAAGTTAATCAAATAACAATTAAATATTAAAAAACCTAATGATTTAGGATTGGGAACAAATAAATGAGGAAACAGACCCATTGATTGAGGTCGACGTTGAATTCGTAGAAGGTGACGTGAGCAGCCGTAATTAAGATCTCCTCGATGTAAGGATCCATCCGCTGAAGGACGGTGAGGTTGAGGATCTTCGTGCTGTTTTGGTCGAGATTGGGCATTAGTTTTCCAGATTGAGACATTTCTAGCGGTGATTTGAGATCGATTAGACTCCTGTTGGAAACCCTAAACCCAAACTGGAAGATGAAGTCTGTGTGTATGTGTGTGTTTTGAGGGTCGGTTTGGTGTGTGTGTATCGAACGAAAAAGACGAGGGTTTGTGTGCCACTTACGCTTTGAGGCATCCAGAAGCGCAGAATTGTTTATTTATGGTTTTATTATTATTGGCGGTAAATACATAACCAAAAACAATTGTAAGTATTTTTAAAGGATTATTTTTTTAACGGCAAATTTGGATCACGGTCCACTGCATGTCTGCATCATGACTCACGAGCGAAAACTCAATAATAAATCTGGGAAAAAACTTTTTTAGAAATCGAACCCATAATCTAGTGGTCTTTGAGCCTTATCTCACCCATAAAATGTCATTAGGTTATAATACTATGGACTATGTGTGTTTTTTTGGAATAAGTTACTCCTAAACATGTAAGACGCAAAATTTAAACTCTGAGGAAGACATTACAATCACATTATTGTCCATTACGTTGAGGTTTCACTAGATTAACATCGAGCGACCATTACAACCATTTTCATCCTAGCAATTCCATTATTTATACATCCTTACTTGATATCAATTATTCTAATATATATAACTTTATCCAAACAAAATAAGAAGTGAGATCGTTAGTTGCTTACATTATACGTCCGTATCGTGATCGCTTCCTCGCCTCCTTTCTATCCATTTTCCTTCCGTGCTTGCGTCATCTTGACATGATGCTTATCCTTACATGTTACCACATTCACGTTCTCGTTGGCATACAAGATTTTATATATATATATATATATATATATATCACCTATCATATCAAGTTCATATCTCGCATTTGACTTTTACTTATCATTTGTAGCAAGCACAAGGCATAGATTCAACAATGCGTCATTCCAAATTCACGCAAATTTAACATATCATCAAGTTTAACACATAATGATCCATCATGCATCATTCTGTCCTTCTATTCTTACAATCATATTAGGATTTCTAATCATGTTATTCTCATACTAGTATGCAAATTTCCAACTTAGGAACATATGTCCACATCGATGTAATCAGTCATGCTAATGGCACAATAAACATTTTGTACCCACTTGGTGAAATACATACACCCATGTAATCACCTAGTTACATACACAAGTACACATAATCAATTTTACACATGTTAATGCTTTCATTATCCTAAATTTGACAACCACATACAAGGTTAGTCAAGTAACATAATCATAACATCATCATTCATTAGCAAGTTCATATGTTTTACTTTTAGCACACATTCACTTCTTAATCGCAAATTAAGTGATTAATATAACACATGACGAGTATCACCCATTCAAGCACAATGTACAAACCCCTAGTGCATAATCTCTCCAAAACATACATTTAACTCGAATTCTTGTACAAGTTCCATCTATAGCACATTCTTCAAGTTAGTTTACTACTAATTACGTCCTTATCATATTTCATTCATATATGTCATATACAATCTCACATCCTAACTTCACTTAGACCTTTCATTATATAACACTTATCACAGTCCAACCATTATTTCATTCTTAGTCATTCGTACTTGTCTCGAGAGTTTAACATCGTTTTAGGTTTGTTACTGTTACATGGTACTAAGTTCATTCTTAGGTTAAACTATGTATTGTTTCATTCAAGTCACCATGATTTGTCCGTTCACTATTATTTCATTTTGCATTACTTACTATACACGCTTACGCCTTGATCAATGACACTAAGTTTAAACTAAAAATTTCGTTCTTTCCTTGACATCTAAAAGTTAAACCTTCCAAACGACGACATACTTGTGCTACCATTTGTTCATATGGAAATATTATTCTGTCTATAACTTTTTATTTGACATTCATAAGTCAAATACTTTACTAACCTTATTATTTACATAAACAACGATCCGTGTCCCGGTTCAGCCCAACCCTTCATGGGCGCGTGTCAAAACTAGATTGAGCTCGTCCATCATGTGATGAGCTTTCGCTCGTGTGCATCTTTTCACCAACTCTACTAGTTTTATCACGCCAATAGTTCGACCATTCTCATCTACAAATTAAGGGTTAGCACATTTCATTCAATTTCCTTCAAAGTTGGCATTTATCAAATCATCTTGTTTACATACTAGCCCTTCTTAGATTCATTTAAAACATTAGCCCGTTTGATCCGTTCGTAACGGTCAATACATGACCGTTCCTTAACATAATATGTTCATTCGTTTGACCCGTTCATGACGGGTCAATACATATCCATTATTTAACATGCTATTTCATTTAGATATTCATTGTATTCGGTGTTAACTCACCTATATTTCTTTCACAAATTTCTCACTTATTTGGTGTACTACATTACACACTTCGTTTCTTACGTACTACTCTTGCAGCTCATCAATTATATACCAATTTATGTAGTTTGACTTCTCGAGGTCAATTTACCACTCATTACTTATTGTATACATATATTGGATCATGCGTAGTGCTTACTTTCAATTCAAACATTCTAATAAAACATCATTTCAACGTTTTAGCAGTTTCGCGGACAACTTTTCTTCCTCATCCATACTTATGTCATTCTCCAGGTCGTAGCCCGACATTTACCCGACTCACTTGAGTTAACTTCTAATATATGTATTACGAAATTTTGTTTATGTGACAATTAGCTTCATCTCCTTTGCCATCATATTGTCATTGGTCTTACACTTACCCATATATCCCGTTCGACTCCAACAGGGTCAAACCGTCAATACCTTTTTTTCGATAGGTTGATTTTATATTTTTTAAACACACCCTATCCCTCGCTTGTTTGCAAGTGCATCATATGTATATATGCATCATGTTAGTCAAGTGACCAACCTAACTCGACAAGGCTACCATCACCACTTACTTACAAAATTTATACCTACCTTAGTAGGAGGAAGAAACACATTCCCTTCCTCACACTTACTCATTCCCAGTTGTTTATGGATTTGACCTTTTGTTCTTACGTGTTTGGTTCGCAGATACTTATGGATTCAAGTCTTTTCATTCTTACCTATGACTCTTATATGTTCGATCTGTATTTGCTTATGGGTTTCCCTTTAATTATTATGTTCAATTCTTATAAGTTTAATCCATACATCAACTACGGATTCAAACTTTTTTTATTCGTACATTTTTTTATATGTTTAATCCGTACATACCTACGGATTCAAACCTTCCATTCGTACATTTCTTTCTCATTTGTTTGATCCGTACTTACCTATGGATTCAAACCTTTCATTCGTACATTTCTTTCTCATATGTTTGATCCGTACTTACCTACGGATTCAAACCTTTCATTCGTATATTTCTTTCTTATATGTTTGATCTCTACTTACCTACGGATTCAAACCTTTCATTCTTATAATATACTCTCATTTTCATAAGAGTCTTACAACTCCTATTATCCACACGTCAACCTACATCCCGATTCCACCAGACATACTTGTGATAATTATTATGATCTCACTAATGTCATATACTTCTTTATATTTGTAACATCCGTCGAAAAACGGGTTTTCCAAACCCGCTTTGGTTATTAATCGAATATCCAGTCATAATTTTTCATTGCACATTTATTGCTCAAATTAATTTTAAACGATACATAATTAATAAATATTTTAGGATTTAAAAACTATAATTAATAAACAATGAAAACAAGTGAAGAAAAAAAATAAAGGAAGCTGCCGGGTTTCGAACCCGGGTCAGCCGGTTCATCAAACAAACACTACACCACTCCGCCACATGAATCTTTTGTGTATATAATGAAACAATTAATACTTAAAATAAAACTCGAAATCAAATCCTGAGATCAGCGCGCCCAATCCGCAGTCGCCGGAAATACCGACGATTTCGCAAATGACGACCGTTTTTCTTTGACTGAACGCGTGAAATAACTTCGACATCGGTTATAACCGATGTCTAATTCCCCAATACCAGTCGTAACCGCCGGAGAAACATTGACCACGAATCAAGACCAAATTCGGACCCAATACATTCTGTTTCTTCTCTATAAATACTCACCCAAACCTCTGGTAACCTTTTCGCTCAAAATCACACAATTTCTCGAGCTTTAGCACTCGCCGGAGATATTCTGCATTCGCCGGACTTTCGCCGGAAAACCGAGACTTACACCAAATCGGTAAATTTCTCGACTCTTTCGTTTTCAATCCATTATTAGACAAGTAATAACAAAAATTGTTCAACTAGAATCCGACTCAGACAACGTTGCCGAGAATTTCTGCACTCGCCGGAAAATCACTGGAAATTCCGAAGTCTCCCTGTGAATCGGTACAATCATCTAAACCCCCTGATATCCCTTGTTTAGTAACCTAATTTCACAACTCGTTGATCAAAACTGTTAATTGATTCACTCAGACGGAAGTTACAAATCAGAGCCGACGACTCTTGCCGGAATTCTGAAAGAAAACATTTTGATCGGTACATTCGATTCCGTAACCCTCTCTATCCATTTTAATTCAATCAATTATATGATAGATGACCGATTTAAACAAGAACAGTCGGTCACCTTCGTTCTGTGTCTTTATAAATGAAGAAGACGAAGTCGAAATGTGTATAAGTATAATTAAAACTGAATGATTAACCGGGTTAGACACACAGTCCAGCGGTGGACTGTGTGCAAACATAAACGCACGTCACGAGTTCGAATCATCCAACGTACCGACTTTCAGAAATAAAATCAATATTTTTAGAACCGAATCAGAACAAGTCATAGTGTGTTTATAAGAGGAATATAATCCGTAAGATAAACAGATTAAACACACAGCCCAACTGGTTGGGCTGTGCGCATACGAACCGAAGGACCCGAGTTCGACTCCAGGTCCCTGCAAGCGGTTCGGCCATTTTAAATCATTTTAATATTAACCCAATAAAAATAACAATTAATTAGTATATATATATATATAATTAAAACAGAGAATATTTCGGGTTAGACACGTAGCTCAGTTGGTAGAGCTGCGTGCACGCGTACGAGAGGTCTCGGGTTCGAACCTCACTCAGCGCACACTTAACCACAGTCCGACCGGTCAACGGTCCGGTCAACGGTCAACGGTCCGGTCAACGGTCAAAAAAGGTCAAAATTTTTATTTTTTTATTTATTTATTTAATCAGAAAATTATTTAAAAATACTTAAAAATAATATTTTAAAGTTAGAAAATGTCCTTAAACTCACAAAAATAAATCTAAAAATCATATTAAGATTATGAATTAAAAGAATTAATCTCAAATAAAATCCATTTATTTACCGAACTATTTCGTTATTATTCTAGGTTAGTTTTCCTCGTCGATCAAATCCTAAAATTCGTGCGCATTCATCGTTATCCAGGAAACGCACCCACTGTGAGTGAATCCTTACAAATTCCCCTTTTTATTCATGTTTGGGGTGTATCATGTGTCGCTATAATTATTACATTTATTCAAACTTGTGCTATTACCATTATATGACCTAAACTTATGATGTAAACATTGTTTGTTGTGATACGTGTTACATTCTTGACAAGTTGCGTGCAAAACATTCATTAGGCCCATCAGTTCCTCGTGGGAGACGAGTTGAACATCGCGTGCCTCATTCGATCGGCTCCGTTTGATTGAGCCTTGATCTCATTGTTCATTCATTTGGTGTGTGTGCTTGTGCATTTATTGATATTATGTGTTTTGTGATTAAATTTACATTTACGTTTATTCATATTTGGTTATGCACAAATTTAGTCAAATAACCAACATAACTAACCCTTTTCAAATATTTAAATAAGATTCACTCGCCAACTTTTTGTTGACCCAAAACCCTATTTTTACACATGATACAGGTGGACAGGTTGAAGCAAGGAACACATAGGAAATTGCCTTAGAAGAAAAATAATGAAGTCATGAAATATGTATTTGAACATGTTGTACCTGTATGTTTATTGTAATGTTCTTCTTTAAAGAGAAATAATAAATATGAAACTTTATAGTAAATGTTATGAGCTTTGATGAAAACCCAATCATGCCCCGATCACCATTTCCGCTGCGGGTCGGGGTGTGACAGATTGGTATCAGAGCTTTTGACTATAGGGATATAGGATAGGTTATTAGACCCTTAGAGCCTATACTATAGTTGATTAGATTTTAATTGTTTATGTGGTTACATGCAAACTCATGATGTTTATTTGTTTCGTATTTATTACACACACAAATGCATGCAAACACTTCCACTATCATTTTGTGCGATACTTAATGAGTTATACTTATTGTCAAACATAACATGCTTACATATACACTCATCACGCATATTTCAATATTCACATATTCAAATCATTCTCATATTTCCTTTATTCAAGATTTTGTCGCAGTTTTCGTTTTTCAATCTCATCAAAGTGAGTTCTACGACGGGCATGTAGTAACTGTAAGGGTACAAGTACCAGTAGTCGGAACGTCCTGTCTAGGTCGGCATTCGTATAAATCCAATATAACGGACCAGTTTGCCTACCTGGGACTAACGATGAGAGTACGAAGGACCTATTAGGCCAAAGCATGCCACACCAAACGTCGTTCGAACTAACCCCACTTTGAGGTGTCACCGTGTCCACACCTGGATGCACTCCGAATTTCATACGTTACATTCATATTTCTCGATTTTCTCCGGGTTTTAGTGTACGTTATCAGGATAACACATGCGAACCATATGAAAGACCCGGTAATCATGGGGGCCCACATGATTACGAAGGTGAAGTATGGCGGCATGCAAGGCCCAATTACGAGCAAAGCCCAAGACATCCTATGGATGTAGTAAATTTATTATTCTTCATTTATTTTATGAATGTTCATTCCTAAATACGACACATGACCCCTAAAACGTCAAACTCATACTCTTGATACGTGTTTCTTGTAGATGTCTTCTAGCCTCTCTCATAGAAAAATGAGATCAGGAAAAACCCGCGAGCGCATGGCTGCCCAAATCGCTCAACAAATGGCTGCCGTAATACCCAACATCGTAGTACAAGTTCAACAAGCCCTTACTGCTAATCCCCGTCAACCCGATCAACCAAAAAGATCAAAACCTTGTCAATCCTCCCCCAAAAAGCCACTAAATGCACCTTCAAGCATTTCAAATCCTGCGATCCTCTAAAATACGAAGGGACTAAAGGTGTCACCGCTCTCCTCCATTGGTTTGAGGAAATGGAAAACACTTTTCTCAATTGCAACTACCCCGATGATCGCAAGGTGCGATATGCTACCGGTCGTTTGTTTGGAGTAGCACTTACATGGTGGAATACAGAAAAGGCCAAGCGAGGTACTGAGAATGCTATGACTTTGACTTGGGAAGAGTTGAGGGAGATCATGACAAGACGTTTCTGTCCAAGAAGCGAAATCAAGAAATTAGAGGATGAGTTCTACTCTTTAAAACAAAAGGAAGGCGACCACACCACATACAACAAGAGATTCCTTGAGTTAAATCAAATGGTCCCCAGCTTGTTCACTCCCCTCTACCGTTTGATCGAGCACTACATTCGAGGTCTTCCTTCAAAAATTCAAGACCCTGTAATAAGTACCACACCTGCAACTTTGGAAGCAGTAATGGAGTTAGCTACAGAGCTCACCGAAAACCGCATACGAAATAAAGACTTCACGTAGGAGAAGAAGAAGGATAAAGCATCAACCGAAACCTCCAACCCAACCCAGACCAAATCCCCTCCTCAAACCACTCTTAAGAGAAAACGAGATGGACAAAATTATGCTATCACCCTAGGTAATCAACCAGTTTCACAAGCTGTACCCCTCCAAGCTGTCCCAATTACTCAAGTGGCACCCAACTCTACTTACCCAAATAAGAAACCCTACATTGGACCTCACCCTCAATGCAACACCTGTTTTTATCACCATCCATCTACCATACCTTGTCGACTGTGTGCAAATTGTGGGTGTTATGGTCATTGGAGCAAAACTTGTCGTGCCCCTCAAAACCAAGCTTCACCCATACTCCAAACATGATCCAAACATATCAACAACCCCAATACCCCATGTTTCCATATGTTCGAGCTTGTTTTAATTGTGGCGATCCTACCCACTTTAGAAACACGTGCCCTCGGTTGGTTAACATCATAAACGCCCAGGCTCAAGCAAACCCAGTTAACCAAGCAAATCAAGCAAACCCAGCTCCATCACCAGCAAGAGGAAGAGCTTACAACATTAATGCCAATCCTGTTGAAGATAATAACAGCCCAAACGACTCACCCAACTAGTTTTCCTCACCAAGAATCAAGACTAAACTCCAATCGTCTCGTTTTAATGTTTTCTTTATGTTATCTCAATCTTTCCGTATTCCAGTTATAAATTGGGAATTTATGTATCCAAGAATTTTAATGCGAATTGATATTACAGTTTTGTTTTATACTCATTGATTTAACATTCATATCATCAAACATCTCGACGTACCTCGATCACATCATTTAAAGAAGTTGGGTTGTGTCTCACTTTTACATAGACTAACCCCTACATCATAACAAACGAGAGAGGTACTGTCATCATTCAGTCATGTATCCTTTCAGAATTGAGACTCAAGCTTTGGTTGTTGTGTTTGTTTATGTTTTAGAGTCACATAGAACTGATCATAATTTACTGATAAAGCCAATGAAAATTTGACAAGAATATGGTGGATACGCCGCTGGTACTTCCTATATATAAGTATTCTTGGCAAAGGATCAAAAGCATTACCAGGAGGTTATGAGAAGTTCCGTGTAGGTTTTAGTATCGTCATGGTTGAAGTTTTGTTTTATGATACATACCTTATCATTTCAAACGTATCAATTCCCTCAAAACTCTTATGCATAAAATCATGCCTAGTCAATCAACTCAGTTTATCCATGTTCCGCATTCTTATACTTTAGGCATCAAAAAGCGATTCCTGTAGCAGGGTATTCAACCCTTACTAGGAACGTACCGCCTCAAATAAGATTTAAACTCTCACCCTCTTCTAATTATGTAATCATCAAAATTAAAACATCCTCCCTTCAAGTCAAATATACCACTACTACTTAAATTTCGGGACGAAATTTCTAAAAGTAGGGGATACTGTAACATCCGTCGAAAAACGGGTTTTCCAAACCCGTTTCGGTTATTAATCGAATATCCAGTCATAATTTTTCATTGCACATTTATTGCTAAAATTAATTTTAAACGATACATAATTAATAAATATTTTAGAATTTAAAAACTATAATTAATAAACAATAAAAACAAGTGAAGAAAAAAAATAAAGGAAGTTGCCGGGTTTCGAACCCGGGTCAGCCGGTTCATCAAACAAACACTACACCACTCCGCCACATGAATCTTTTGTGTATATAATGAAACAATTAATACTTAAAATAAAACTCGAAATCAAATCCGGAGATCAGCGCGCCCAATCCGCAGTCGCCGGAAATACCGACGATTTCGCAAATCACGACCGTTTTTCTTTGACTGAACGCGTGAAATAACTTCAACATCGGTTATAACCGATGTCTAATTCCCCAATACCAATCGTAACCGCCGGAGAAACATTGACCACGAATCAAGACCAAATTCGGACCCAATACATTATGTTTCTTCTCTATAAATACTCACCCAAACCTCTGGTAACCTTTTCCCTCAAAATCGCACAATTTCTCGAGCTTTAGCACTCGCCGGAGATATTCTGCATTCGCCGGACTTTCGCCGAAAAACCGAGACTTACACCAAATCGGTAAATTTCTCGACTCTTTCGTTTTCAATCCATTATTAGACAAGTAATAACAAAAATTGTTCAACTAGAATCCGACTCAGACAACGTTGCCGGGAATTTCTGCACTCGCTGTAAAATCACTGGAAATTCCGAAGTCTCGCTGTGAATCAGTACAATCATCTAAACCCCCTGATATCCCTTGTTTAGTAACCTAATTTCACAACTCGTTGATCAAAACTGTTAATTGATTCACTCAGACGGAAGTCACAAATCAGAGCCGACGACTCTTGCCGGAATTCTGAAGAAAACATTCTGATCGGTACATTCGATTCCGTAACCCTCTCTATCCATTTTAATTCAATCAATTATATGATAGATGACCGATTTAAACAAGAACAGTCGGTCACCTTCGTTCTGTGTCTTTATAAATGAAGAAGACGAAGTCGAAATGTGTATAAGTATAAGTAAAACTGAATGATTAACCGGGTTAGACACACAGTCCAGCGGTGGTCTGTGTGCAAACATAAACGCACGTCACGAGTTCGAATCATACAACGTACCGACTTTCAGAAATAAAATCAATATTTTTAGAACCGAATCAGAACAAGTCATAGTATGTTTATAAGAGGAATATAATCCGTAAGATAAACAGATTAAACACACAGCCCAACTGGTTGGGCTGTGCGCATACGAACCGAAGGACCCGAGTTCGACTCCGGGTCCCTGCAAGCGGTTCGGCCATTTTAAATCATTTTAATATTAACCCAATAAAAATAACAATTAATTAGTATATATATATAATTAAAACAGAGAATATTTCGGGTTAGACACGTAGCTCAGTTGGTAGAGCTGCGTGCACGCGTACGAGAGGTCTCGGGTTCGAACCTCACTCAGCGCACACTTAACCACAGTCCGACCGGTCAACGATCCGGTCAACGGTCAAAAAAAGTCAAAATTTTTATTTTTTTTATTTATTTATTTAATCAGAAAATTATTTAAAAATACTTAAAAATAATATTTTTAAAGTTAGAAAATGTCCTTAAACTCACAAAAATAAATCTAAAAATCATATTAAGATTATGAATTAAAAGAATTAATCTCAAATAAATCCATTTATTTACCGAACTATTTCGTTATTATTCTAGGTTAGTTTTCCTCGTCGATCAAATCCTAAAATTCGTGCGCATTCATCGTTATCCAGGAAACGCACCCACTGTGAGTGAATCCTTACAAATTCCCCTTTTTATTCATGTTTTGGGGTGTATCATGTGTCGCTATAATTATTACATTTATTCAAACTTGTGCTATTACCATTATATGACCTAAACTTATGATGTAAACATTGTTTGTTGTGATACGTGTTACATTCTTGACAAGTTGCGTGCAAAACATTCATTAGGCCCATCAGTTCCTCGTGGGAGACGAGTTGAACATCGCGTGCCTCATTCGATCGGCTCCGTTTGATTGAGCCTTGATCTCATTGTTCATTCATTTGGTATGTGTGCTTGTGCATTTATTGATATTATGTGTTTTGTGATTAAATTTACATTTACGTTTATTCATATTTGGTTATGCACAAATTTAGTCAAATAACCAACATAACTAACCCTTTCCAAATATTTAAATAAGATTCACTCGCCAACTTTTTGTTGACCCAAAACCCTATTTTTACACATGATACAGGTGGACAGGTTGAAGCAAGGAACACATAGGAAATTGCCTTAGAAGAAAAATAATGAAGTCATGAAATATGTATTTGAACATGTTGTACCTGTATGTTTATTGTAATGTTCCTCTTTAAAGAGAAATAATAAATATGAAACTTTATAGTAAATGTCATGAGCTTTGATGAAAACCCAATCATGCCCCGATCACCATTTCCGCTGCGGGTCGGGGTGTGACAGATTGGTATCAGGGCTTTTGACTATAGGGATATAGGATAGGTTATTAGACCCTTAGAGCCTATACTATAGTTGATTAGCTTTTAATTGTTTATGTGGTTACATGCAAACTCATGATGTTTATTTGTTTCGTATTTATTACACACACAAATGCATGCAAACACTTCCACTATCATTTTGTACGATACTTAATGAGTTATACTTATTGTCAACATAACATGCTTACATATACACTCATCACGCATATTTCAATATTCACATATTCAAATCATTCTCATATTTCCTTTATTCAAGATTTTGTCGCATTTTTCGTTTTTCAATCTCATCAAAGTGAGTTCTACGATGGGCATGTAGTAACTGTAAGGGTACAAGTACCGGTAGTCGGAACGTCCTGTCTAGGTTGGCATTCGTACAAATCCAATATAACGGACCAGTTTGCCTACCTGGGGACTAACAATGAGAGTACGAAGGACCTATTAGGCCAAAGCATGCCACACCAAACGTCGTTCGAACTAACCCCACTTTGAGGTGTCACCGTGTCCACACCTGGATGCACTCCGAATTTCATACGTTACATCAAAGGCCGAACACCAAAGGCCCTCTGGTTTACTCGAACAACCCGAAATCCCGATGTGGAAGTGGGAGAGTATAGCTATGGACTTTATTACGAAACTTCCCTGCCCTTCATCTGGTCACGATAGCATTTGGGTTATCGTTGATCGTCTCACCAAATCAGCGTACTTTATTGCTATAAGAGAAGACTTTAAGGTCGAACGGTTAGCCCGAATCTATACCGACGAAGTTATATATCGACACGGGACGCCTCGTGCCATCATTTCTGACCGCGATGGTCGCTTTACCTCGCGTCTAGGGAGACCTTTCAATCTGCTCTCGGTACTACTCTCAATCTCAGTACCGCTTTTTACCCTCAAACCAACGGTCATACTGAACGAACGATCCGCACCCTCGAAGACATGCTTCGTGCGTGCATCATAGATTTCGGTGGTAACTAGGATACGCATTTACCTTTAATTGAATTCTCGTACAATAATAGTTATCATACCAGCATTCAAATGGCTCCTTTTGAGTCACTGTATGGAAGAAAATGTCGATCACCTATTGCATGGCACGAGATCGGCGAAGCACAAATCACCGGTCCCGAGCTAATTCAAGAAACAACCGACAAGATCCTCCAAATCAGAGCAATCTCTTGAAAGCTTGGAGTCGCCAAAAGAGTTACGTTGATAAACGCGGCAAGCCCCTACAGTTCGAAGTGGGAGATCACGTTCTCCTAAAGGTTGCACCTTGGAAGGGAGTGGGCCGCTTCGGCAAGAAAGGAAAGCTAGCGCCTCGATACGTTGGTCTCTTTAAGATTCTGGAAAGAATCGGTAAAGTAGCCTATCGTCTCGAATTACTGAAGGAACTTAACAACGTACATCCGACTTTCCAGGTGTCTAATCTCAAAAAGTGCTTAGCCGAAGAAAATCTGCATGTCCCTCTCGAAGATCTGCAAATCAACGAGACGCTCTATTTCGTGGAAAAACCCGTTGAGATCATGGATCGAGAAACCAAGAAACTTCGACGCTCTCGCATACCTATCGTGAAAGTCTGATGGGAAGGCAAACGTGGCGCCGAGTTCACTTGGGAACTCGAAAGTGATATGAAAACAAAATATCCGCATCTCTTTGGCCGCTGCCTAATAATTCCCTAAAGTAGGGGAGACTGTAACAACTCGAAAATTCGTTGTTATCTTTTTTCCTTGTTTTTTTATTGTTGTACTTCTTTTGTAATCCCGAGATTCGGTTTATAATAAAGTTTATGTTGATTACTTATGGTGTTGTACGTTATTATCGCATCTAATCGCTTATTAAATCGCATCGCTTACCACATCGCATCGCAAATCGCAGTAATTATATGGTTTTATATTATTTATGTGTTATGTGTGTTTGTGGTTATGATTACGCTCGCTATCGCATCGCTCTCGCACTCTCGAATCGCTAAATCGCACTATTACATCAAGTATAACGCTTGACGCTTTACTAAAACGCTTAATATAACTAACTAGTACGAACCGAATAGCAAACGAACACTTAACGCGAAATAAACGAAGAAACCCCAACTTTTGGGTCAAGTTCGCTCGAACTTGGTGTTACCAAGTTCGGCCGAACTTGACTTGCCAAAACAAAATTCCTCTTTTACTCTCAAGTTCGCTCGAACTTGTTTGATTCCTCACAGAATCAGCAAGTTCGGCGGAACTTGATTGATCTCCTTTGAAATCCTACCAAGTTCGCCCGAACTTGCATGAATCTCATGCAAGTTCGACCGAACTTGGTCTCCATCAGCTCTCATTTTGCCTTCTCCTATAAATACCAAGCTCTGTTCTCTCATTTGAACTTGCTGCAAGTTCGCCTAGAGCTCTCAAAACCCGAAACACTTGTGTTCTAAGTAAGAATCAACCCGATTTCACTGCAACAATGTTTATCAACGATCTACAAAGGTTTACAACGATTTTGGCACAAGACATAGCCTTCGTTTTCATCAAAACTCATTCTTTTACGAAAATCTTCATCTTTTTCTTCAAAATACTTCTGTTTTAAGCTTAGATCTACACAATACGAGTTCGTTTGGCGATAGTAGAGACTTCCCAAACACGAGATCTGCAAGATCTCGGCTTGTAAGTGATAGATCTGAGAAAAACCTTTGATAAACATTGATTTCTACACAAAATACGGGCTTTTGATGATGTTTTGTTCATCTTCTGATATGAAACGAAGCATCTATCATTCAAGATCCCAGATCTGGAAGCACAGGGACGTTTATGTTGGTTTACACAAGCCGGACTAACCCGAACGAACCTCGAGTTGCCCGGATTAGCCCACGCTTTTGTAAAACGGCTAAAACTGCTCTGAAAAGACCTCTCCGAACTAAGTTTGCTCAGTAGCACAGGGTTGGAGGGATGAACACTCGATTTTCCTCAGCAAACGACGCGAAAACGCAAGATTTTGGACCCGAAAATATCAAGTTTGCTCGAGAATCACTAGCTCCACAGGTAAAGTTCGACCGAACTTGCACCTAAATGGGTCAAGTTCGACCGAACTTGGGCTAATCTCACCAAATCTCCTAAAAGTTCGACCGAACTTGTCAGTTTCTAAAGAAACTATACAAGTTCGCCCGAACTTGACAATTTCCTAAGAAACTCCTCAAGTTCGACCGAACTTGACTCTAAACCCACCAAACATACAAGTTCGCCCGAACTTGGCTACTGCCCAACCAAGACTTAACCGTTTCAGTTTTCGGAGACTGATGCACTTCCGTTCGCGTATGCAGGCTGATCCGGCGCTCTTCTCAACTCTCCTCAGATCCCAAACTCTTACCTAAATACACCCACAGTGAGTATACTTGACCCATTTTCGCTTTAACGCACTTTTGGGTGTTACATACGTTCCTATATTAAAATCACATCACAAACCAAATTGTTTATCACACAGCGAATAATCTGATTGTGCATGCTCAATACGTGATACTAGAAACATGTGACTAGGACTTATTTTCGTTAACTTGCTTCCCTAGCTAGTATGGTACTATAGTGTGGCTTACACCCGACGGGTCTAGCTAGGATGGACGCGCAAGCCTTCTCACGGTAGTTAGCATGAGAAATAAGGCTATGTTAATCTATGTGAATTGTTTCGGTGTATCATGATATGTAATTAGATTATTTCGCGAACGCTTTCTCGATTATGCTAGTAGTACTTAAACCTGTATGCTCACCTTTACTTAATTGTATTGACTTGTATTTTAACGTATGTGACAGGTTGATGATTTTAGCTATGGATGCTTGGATGTTGCATGCTTAGCGTAGTTTAGTTTTGTTTAGTTAGTTTGTTGATTTAATTCAGATTTGGAATTTATGTATGAAATCTAGGGGAAATCGAACCCGGTTGAATTTTATGAGAAATCTCCGTTTTGTAATAATTATTTAAATGCTACGTTTAATAGTATGGGATATTAAGCAGGTTGTGATATGTTAAATGATTGTTATGGAACATCTCGTGAAATCAATCTGGTCGCCTAGTGCCACTAACCACGATGTTTCCGCCATCGTTGGGGTGTGACACATTCGACCCGTTTCGAGTCCCGTTCAGTCAAAACCTGCCCGTGACTTCCATAAACGCCCTTTACTAAAAACTTTTCTGTATTCAATTCTCTACAACCCTTCCCGTAACAATACCCATTTAAACATGTAACTATTAAAATCATTGTATACTTACTTCCTTTTGCGTCTTGGAGCGAACACACCCTTTGTGAGAGCTTTTGGTTTGAGTTCGAGCATTCCCTATTCAAGCTCGAATCTCTCAAACCTAGGCTCTGATACCAACTTGTGAGACCCAAAATTCATTCGGTCAAATACCATGAATTAAACGAATAAAAATTTACGACCAAATTTGAACTTTTACACATTACTAAGAAAATTTGTTTACATTTACTAAGATAACTAATTCAAACTAGTTATAAACCATTCCAACATTTACAAAACATCACAGAAGACATGTTTGATTTAGGTTTAGCGATTCACCTTAATACATAACCACAAAATATTTGACCCGTTTACATAATTTAGTTCGGAAGCGTAATGAGGGCGAGTAGTGTTTGAGTGTGTTCGATCCAAGCGCCGTTGATACATCTAAAGTGAAGCTCTACCTAAAACACAAGCAACCAAAAATCATTATCAAATTCATATAACACAACTTACTAACTTCCAACATACATGATACGCATTCATTGTTCATTTTCCATTATTGACCCGTTCACAACGAATCACGTGCATAATCATTCTTTAATATTACTTTCTAATTCGTTGACCCATTTGTAACGGGTTAACTACGTGATCATTCTTTAACTTCACATACTAGCTTGTTTGACCCGTTCACAACGGATCAACATCATGACCATTCTTAAACATCACCTTCTAGTTGTTTGACCCGTTCATAACGGAGCAAACTCAATAATTAAAACGCTACTTATTTAACAATTTATAATATTTTGGAATGCAAACTTTAGCTTATCATAACATAATAAGAACGCTATAAATTTCTAGAACTTGTAAGTATAAGAACTTACCTTTGTCGTGCTTCGCTTGTTACACCGGAATCGCTCGTGTCTACCTCTTTCACTCCTACAATTTTTTTTTACAATTAACATACTTCAATCTCATGTCTTCATTCCATTCTTTTCTTAACATAGTTGAGTTAACTAACTATCATTTTACCACTTCTAATCATTTAGCATCATATTCACATAAGATCACCTTTATCATATATAAATCTTTATTCAAGGCATTTCATCAAACACTTGGTGTGCGTACCACAAACAAGGCATAATGTACAAGTATTTTATGCACCTTCTTACTAGTTCATATCATGGATAATCAAATCAACTAAACTCACATAACCTTCATTCTATATCAATTTCATTAATAAATTCTCTACTACATACACATTTATACATCAATATTGCACTCAATTTTGCACCTACATGATCATAACACTTCATCATACTATTATTACAAGTGGGTTTTACTTCAGTTCATCAAGATAATCAAATTCAAGCATATTTCATCTTCTACATGATGATTCTAAACCAATATTCATGCTTAATTCCATAAATTTTCACGGATTTATTACAACCCACTTCATGAATGATCACCAAATCATAACTTACCTTGTGTTGGACAAGTATAGATGATTGATTATCTTGATCCATGCATGAGTTCTAGCCCCAATTAGCCTTTCAATTTGTTGATTTTGGGTTTGAGAAGGGTTCCCCTTCTTTCCTTCTTGTCTGGTCCACACCTACACACATATATGTGTGTTTTTGGGTTTTAATTTTTGTTTTATGTATTTTATCTTTCCATTCATTCTAATTTGGCCCCTCAAGTTTGGGTGTTTATAATTTATGGCTAAAACCCATTCTTTTAAGTTAAAAATTTTACTTGCACCCTAACTAGGTTCATAATCCTAGTTACCGTTCTAACAACAATTATGTTTACATATATTCTTACTTTAACAAATACACAATATATAAAGATTTTGGGGTGTTATAGGCGGCCCTTATAGTGTGGGGGACATACTACCGCACATGGCCGGGGTTGGTTAACGTACAATTTGTGTTAACGTATGATGCGTATGAGATTGAGTTACAACATGCGAGTTCTTCTTTATAACAGGCGATTTTGTTTTTTATACAACATGCGATTTTTATACTTTCAACATGCGGATTTTTTTAATACATGCGATTTTGTTTTTATACAACATGTGACTTTCTTTTATAACATGTGATGAAGTTTATAACATGCGAACTTCAAATCTCGTACGCTCGTACGATAAGACATATTGTACATTACATTTTCACGATATATATATATATATATATATATATATATTCATTTTTAAATGGCATACCATACCGATTCTAATATAGGCCTATTTACAAATCAATTTTTATGGTTCAGAAGTTAACCCGCTGGCATTAAGTTTAGTGAGTCCAATACTAATTTGATTTAAAAAGTAATAATAAAAAACACATTATGGAATGACACATTTTTTAAATCAAACAGGGTAAATGAATTTTCAGATACGCCCCTATTTACGGATGATAGTATTGATGAGGGTTTTTTAAAACGAGTATATCTAAAATAGTTGGATAAGTGGATCATTTTTATCCATCATTCGGATTGGGTTTATACTAGGGCGAGATCCAGCCCATTAGGCTTAATCTAACCCTCAACTCCACAAGGTAGTCAATGAACAAAGAAAGCTTCAACTCTTCTTGGTTTACATTTTCTTCGCTGTCATTTCTTACCTTTATCTCTTTTCACAAATAGTTCACATCATGGTTGTAAAAAACTCAGCTAGACGTCGATTAATCGACGACTAATCCTAGATTAATCGCTAGTATTACAACACGGTTCACATATACACATTCAGTTATTGATTTTATACCGACTTGATCATGTGATCTCAAACTTACATCTTCAAGACTTCATATCAGAGACTCAGACTCAAACTAGACAACTTTTGTTCACATGACTCAAGACTCAACCATTTTGACCTCCTTGTGCCCCTTACACTACCCGTGTAGGGGTTCGTCCAGGCCCGGCGACGCCCCCTAACACCATTTCCATGGGGTCGGCGTCGCCTTGGACGTCTGGATGTAGACGGAGAGGACGGGCACAAGAGGACAAAAATCTATCCTCTCTCTTCTTCTCTATACAAAACACACCTATACATACATACATACATACATAATAATTTATCCCCATCCTCCATTTCCTAGGTCCACCCCCTTAGGGGTCATCCTCACACCCATCCTACGTGCATTGACGTAGAGGGTCATCCTCCAAGAAGGGTCATCACCCATACCTAGTAGCCTTAAAAAGCTCATTGTTGTGTGGCTAAGCTTGTACAGTTTTCAAAAGCCTTATCCAAACAAAACAAAACTAATAGTCATGTGATAATTGCCAGCTCAAGTCATGTGAAGTTATCATAAACTTAAATAGAGCTCAAAATGAGCTCAGAAACTCAAGTAATCAAAGACTAAAATAGAAGATATAAAACCTTGATGACAAGAGTCTGGATTATAGATAGTAAACAAAACACAACTCAACAGTTCTAGTGTTTCAAAATGTTTGAACAAAAAAAATCACGAAATAATGTAACCTAGTATCCACCCTTGAGATCGTTGACAACATCGTATGGGATGGGGGTAACGGTCTCTAGAGTCGTTCCTTCAACCATAAATCCTGGTTTGGGTCCCAAAGGTTGCCGTTTGGTACTGATGACGACACCCTTAGCCTTGGCTTCAGCTTTTAGTTGATCATTCTTCTTAACCCTTTGCTTGAACTCTTCGGTGCACCTGGATGGCATCACGTGCTCAATGCGCACATGGATTCTTTTCTTGATGATTCTGTTGCCAACCTGCATAACTAAATATATTAATACTAGAAAACTTCTGAAAAATACTTAACAAACTTTGCAAAACAATTGTGTTTTTTTAACACATACAAAAAACTTTATACAAAATGATTTATAAAACGCCATGTCTTTCCAAATTCGCGCATCTGCCTAAGCACTAAAAAAATAAACTATAACGACTTTCACTAAAGAAACTAGTGTTGAGCTAAATCAGATTGAAAGAAGTGTTTTAGCAATACTTTATATGATGAAAAAAAACTTCCTATAAATACCAAGTTTTATTTTTAATCACCAAAAAATGAATGAAGATGAGTTTTTTTTGTGTTTTGAATAGTCAAATAAGGTAAATCAATTTAGATAGATAAAAACATAACTTTGATATACTATAATTATGTATTAAAAAATCTTTTAAGTGACTTTCAACAGCAAGAAACGATCCAAAACACAACATATTATTTGAAAAAACTGTGATCTCATATGGCATCTTCAAAACTCAAAAAAACCAAAACATGTGCAAAAAGTACTAGACCAACTTAAAAATTAGTAACTAATAAACAAGAAGTATTACAAAAAACTGCTTTCGCTCAAGCAAATGTCAAATTGACCCTCACCCGAGATCTTTAAAGCGTCACTTGATTGCTCAACATCGAAAATGTAAAAAAATGCCAAATTTTCTTCAATTTGAACAACCTTTTGTTTTCAACTACAAATTCACCCGAGATCATTAAACATCTTAAACTACCAAAGATAAAATGATCAAACTTAACCTAACCACAGTTGTTAATGGTGAATAGCAATAAGGAACCCGTATATTTTATAAAAACGATACACTAGGAAAAAAAATTATATGTATATTATATCAAAATACCCTGGTATATAAGCTAATTTACATGTATAGTTAACAAAAACCTAAAATCCAGCTATTTTATATTCATACTTTTAGTTGCTATTTATATTTAAAAAACAAAAATAAAAAATAAACCGTAGCTATTATCGATATCTATCGCTACAACCCTAAAAGCGAGCCTAGACATATACGCTAAACAGCACGCTATAGCGATCCCTACGCTCACCTATGCAGTTAATATGGTAAAATATCGCTGAAATTATCGGTACAGATTCCGACCAATATTTTCTTCAATTTGAACAACCTTTTGTAAAAAAATGTAAAAAAATGTAAAAAAATATTTTCTTCAATTTGAACAACCAATATTTTCTTCACTAGTTGCTCAACATCGAAAATGTAAAAAAATGCCAAATTTTCTTCAATTTGAACAACCTTTTGTTTTCAACTACAAATTCACCCGAGATCATTAAACATCTTAAACTACCAAAGATAAAATGATCAAACTTAACCTAACCACAGTTGTTAATGGTGAATAGCAATAAGGAACCCGTATATTTTATAAAAACGATACACTAGGAAAAAAATTATATGTATATTATATCAAAATACCCTGGTATATAAGCTAATTTACATGTATAGTTAACAAAAACCTAAAATCCAGCTATTTTATATTCATACTTTTAGTTGCTATTTATATTTAAAAAACAAAAATAAAAAATAAACCGTAGCTATTATCGATATCTATCGCTACAACCCTAAAAGCGAGCCTAGACATATACGCTAAACAGCACGCTATAGCGATCCCTACCCTCACTATTGACCTATGCAGTTAATATGGTAAAATATCGCTGAAATTATCGGTACAGATTCCGACCAATATTTTCTTCAATTTGAACAACCTTTTGTAAAAAAATGTAAAAAAATGTAAAAAAATATTTTCTTCAATTTGAACAACCAATATTTTCTTCACTAGTTGCTCAACATCGAAAATGTAAAAAAATGCCAAATTTTCTTCAATTTGAACAACCTTTTGTTTTCAACTACAAATTCACCCGAGATCATTAAACATCTTAAACTACCAAAGATAAAATGATCAAACTTAACCTAACCACAGTTGTTAATGGTGAATAGCAATAAGGAACCCGTATATTTTTAAAAACGATACACTAGGAAAAAAATTATATGTATATTATATCAAAATACCCTGGTATATAAGCTAATTTACATGTATAGTTAACAAAAACCTAAAATCCAGCTATTTTATATTCATACTTTTAGTTGCTATTTATATTTAAAAAACAAAAATAAAAAATAAACCGTAGCTATTATCGATATCTATCGCTACAACCCTAAAAGCGAGCCTAGACATATACGCTAAACAGCACGCTATAGCGATCCCTACGCTCACTATTGACCTATGCAGTTAATATGGTAAAATATCGCTGAAATTATCGGTACAGATTCCGACCAATATTTGACACCGATATTTTACAAAGGGACCAATATAACACTGATATTAACTGCATAGCTATTGACAACTATGAACCTAACTTTTAATGACATTGTCATTGCAAAATAAGGATGAGCTCGATACCGACCAAAAGGTACCCGGTTCGGTAAATTTGGTACCGGGTACCATTTCCTCATCCCTGATTGCAAAATGCATATACATTATCTACTAATCTTGTTAGATTCACTTATGAATACATACACGCCCACACTAATCAAACACCTAACACTTCATCCAATCATTTCTCTAAAAACCTAAATGCCATAAAATCACTAACTCAAAACTTTCATACCAAAACCAAATCAGCTACACAAACAAAATAATTCATAAACAAACAAATCAAAAAAACAAAAAAAAACTTTAACCTGTTTGTTCATCTCAACACCTATGGCGCGCTTTGTAACGTTCCAGACCTGACCAGTACGTCCATGGTAGAATTTATGCGGCATACCTTTGTGCACAGCTCCGTTCACCTTAATATCGACATAATCTCCGACGTGATAAGTCCTGAGATAAGTTGAAAGATGAATGGTACCCTTCTTCCTGAAGCCTCTGGCGAACAGATCTCTTGTTCGTGACCTCAATCCATGTCCGGCCGGCATCTTTTGCTCACGGTTTCGATCGGGTTGTGAGTATGCAGCAAACGGAAGCAAACCCTAGATGTGTTGTTTTTAAAGGGTCTGATTAGGGTTTCTGTGAGAGATGTTTAGGTGGGTTTCAAGCACTAATTTGGGCCTTGTGGACAAAGTTTATGAATTTATGGTTTTATCATATATATGACTTGTCTAGGGTGTCAATTTCTAACACGACACGAACCTAATAAAATTTATGGGTTTGAGTTTAGTCTAAATGGGTTCGGGTCAGTTATAGATTGAACCGCGAACCCGTTTAGTCAGACGAATCGGGTTTGGGTCAACCCAGTCGGATTGGCGTGCTGACCTGTTTAACCCATTTATATCATATTATATTCTTTTACAAGATTTTTATGTCATAAATTAAATTGGGTGTATTTTTTATGTCATAATTGTAACTTAAAGGAGAAATTAACATAAGATTTTATAATTTAAATGTGATTATATTATATGCATTTGTGTTTTTTAATAAATTTTTAATTTGAATATAATAAATTATGGATAGAAATTTAATAAATTCGGGTTGAACTGGTCGTGTTTGAGTAATCATTGGTCGGTACCCCACCAACCGACTAGCACCTAGCGATTCCTACAACACTATTATATTGGCGAGTTCAAAATTGGCTAGTTTACACTAGTAGACTAAGGGGCTGTTTGTTTACCTCTTAATGAGACTCTGAATGGTTCAGACCTCTTATTGGTTCAGACTGTTTGTTTCGTGAGCAAATGTCTGAATGGTTAAGAATTTGCCTCTGAATAGTTAAGCATTATACTAAGTCTGAATGGTTAAGACCTCTAATCTGAATTGGTCAGACATTTGCCTCTTAACGATTAAACATTATACTATCTCTTAATGGTTCGGACCTCTTATTGGTTCAGCACTTAACCATGTTCATAACACAGTAGCTAAACAGCCTCTAAATGGTATGGTTCGTGAAGGGGATAGTGGAGGTGATGTGGCATCATGGTTACTAGTGAACCCTCTTTGGCGTTATCAGTATAAACAAACTAAGCTTAGAACTTTACAAATGAGTTATGCTTGTTTATTATTTATTTTCTTATTTTACAAATTACATATATGTTGAAAGAAAAAGAGAGGCAAGTAACTGATAGTATAACTCACAACTCAATTAAGCTTGGTTTGTAAAGTTTAGTGGGCTAGCATGCAAACTGCAAGATATGATAACAAACATAAAGTTTGTTGATGACAAAAACATATATAACTTTACTATCTTTTGGCAAAAAAACCTTTAAATATGAGCAACAATCTTCAACAAAAACATCCTTCAATAAATAATCTTAATCCAGCATGAAGTCCAAAAAACATAACATCTTAAATCCAGATAACCAAATTTCCTCCACTGTTTCACCATAAAAGCTTCCTATGAGTTCTTAAAGTTAATAAAACCCACAATCGGGCAACTTAAAACCAAAATCCGACCACCATTAATCGACACCTGTTCAAATATCAAACACGAGTAAAAGATGAAGCTATAAAAGAATAAAGCATTTTATATAGGGGTGCTAAACGGGTCATGTTCGCGAGTTGTCAGGTTCAACCCGACCCGAACCCGAAAATTTTACACAAAACCGAACCCGAAAATCGTATCATACATATGAACCCAAACACGACCCGAAAATGGTGGGTTGATCCGAACACGACCCGTTCAACACGAACTTTTTTTATTTTTTTCTGAAAAATTTAATATACTAAAAGTAAAATTTACTTAAAAAACACAAATGTATATAATACAATTTTATATATAAATTACAAAATTATATGTTAATTGACAAGTTTTTATGTAATTGAATTTTTTTATTAGAATGCAATTGAATTTATGACATAAAACATATTGTAATAAAATAAATATAATATATATGCGTTAAACGGGTCAACCCGCCAACACAACCAGGTTGACCTGAACCCAACCCATCAACCTAAACGGGTTCACGGGTTCAACCTGAAACTGACCCAAACCCGTTTAGAGTAACCTAAACCCACGAATTTCGTGTTAGGTTTGTGTCAGGTTTCTGGGTCGTGTACAAAAATTCACACCTCTAGTTTTATACAATCATATTCACCCATTTTCACCCATTCCCAGAGTCTGGTTTTGTTATTGTGGCAATCAACTACAAAAATCGTATAAAATAGCAAAAACTTTCTATAATTTGCAAAAACAGTAATTTTACATGCAAGTCAGCTGTTTTTCTGTAAAAAAATTATTACTTTCATTTAACATGTTACTTTTAAACTAACATTATAGAGTCACGTAAATGACAATAAGGCATTCAAAAGTCTAAACTGTTGATTTGGTAAATAGTTGCTATTAAAAAAATTAATACTAAAGACCACACGGTGTGGGTGGAAATCAGTGCCACGCCAAGCTAACCACCACAGTGTCCGGCATGGAGCACGGCGTTGTGGTTGGGGCTTGAGAATCTCCACCGGCGTGGGGGCAAATGTGTGGATGAGTTCGCGGGGTTTTGTTGGTGTGTGGATTTTGGGTTGGTTTTGATTGATTAATGTTTACTTTTATTTTATAAAAACGCCACTTTCCACGCCCCGTTCCACTCCCTTTTTTGCACCACGCCACTTTTCTGACGCGTACTGACGTGGCTGCCACATGTCGCATAACGCCCAATTTTAATGCCCGTCCACACCGAATGGTTTAACAAAAAAGGCTAACCTTGAGCAAGTTAGTCTGTAGTTACATGAGCTTTTCAGTGATCGACTTCAAACCAGCGCTTTTGTTAATTCTGTAAAATGCAACAAGCTTTTGTTAATTCTATAAAATGCAACAAAAAAACACGTTAATTTGTGAACAAAAATGTGAGCATCAACAAACAACATGACGTCATTTGTGCACTGTTAAATCTATCTCATACGTTAAAACAGTTATGAAAATCTACCTTTGCGGAAGGACCGCTATCAGAAATGACGTTTACATCCAAAAACGCATTTTCTTCATCAACTTTTGAAAAATCCAGGATCCGTTTTGCAAATAAACTGCTTCCCATTGTTTTCAAGTTAACCATGCTCTTAGGCTTGTTATCCTCAGTACCCACTGATCTCTTCGGAGTTGACAAATCCGGAGTTTCGATATTTAACTCGTTAATCACCAACGGATTTTTCATTGGCGTGTTTTCGTTAGCAACCTCGAGAGCCGTTTCTTGTTTCACAGACGGAATTGCAGATTGTGAGAGTTTTGTCTTAAATTCTTTTGCTGAGAAGCGTCTTTTAAAAGACGAAGGCAAGTGAGAAGCGTTAAGCGGCTCGGTTTCATCAACATTTGGTAGTATTCGGACTGATGAGTTCATGGGTAACGGGTTTGCACAAATCATAATCTCTTTTCGGTTAAATGGCTCTGGTAGTTCAGCCTCAGGTACATCATAATCCTGTTTCAGTTATGAATTGTAACATGTAAAAATTGGATTTTAGTTAAACCACAACGTTTGTTATACGAGTCAAAACATGGTTAAAAAGATTCTATGTTGACCACAATAACTAATATGTTAATTATTGTTACAAAAACAATATTATTACAACACTCCTCCCATCGCTAAATTATTGTCCACATACATTACAAAGTGTGAAATGCCATTTTCGTCCCTGAGGTTTGGCCAGTTTTGCAACTTTTGTCCGGTTTGTTTTTCTAGCATCTGGATTCAAAAGGTTTGAAATCTTGCCATTTTCATCCGTTAAGTCAAGGGTATTTCCGTCTTTTTTCTTAACACAAAGGGCAACATCCCCTGACTTTAAGTTAATAAAAAAGACAGAAATACCCCTAACTTAACAGAGAAAAATGGACGGAGTTGACGAGCCAGATGAAAATGGCAAGATGTCAAACCTTTGGAATCCTGATGCAGAAAAACAAACCTTTGGACGAAAGTTGCAAACTGGCCAAAACTCAAGGACGAAAATGGCATTTTATTCCATTAAACAACTATACATATACATATCATACACACATATAAAGAGAAGAATTACCTCCGGGTGTTCATTGAAAATTTTGAAAAGTCTAGTGGAAACTAGACGAGAAAGAGCGATATAATCGGAGCATTCATCGTGACCTTTAACGACATCAAAAAGCAACGTAACTTTAATGTCTGGTTCCATGCACAGTGTCTTTTTGTTGTGTAATAAAATCTTATCGGTCTGAATGGCCTCAGGAAGAATGAACTTTATCTGTGCAAGATTTTTGTAAGAAAACTTCCTGAAAATGAAAAACATATAAAAGATTAGTAATCAGTTCTTATAAGTATATATGCATATATTATATATATATACACACACGCATATGTATATTTTAGTATATTATATGATAAAAGTAAAATAAAAGAGTTTCAATTTTTAGTTGCCTCCATGTAAGTGCTTCAACTGCATGACGTATATTCTGAAAAGTGGGCAACTGTTTACGCAGATTAAGCAGCCTTAATGAAGTAGTCATACGATCAAAAAGCTCAGAAAGAAGTTTGTACCTGATAAACAAGAACAAATATTGTAGTTTTAGATAATGTTTTATTTATGATTGGTAAGATTTGGATTATTTTTATCTTTAACGGGCTAACGGAACAAACAGGCAAAATGAAAAAAAAATAGCATATAATATAAAGTTCAAAGTGTATTTTTAATGTATACAACCTCCCTAATCAATTTATTCAGATAATTATAAACTTTTAAAAGCATATAATACTTGTCATCATACACTTAAACACTCACATTAATAACTAGCTTATGTGACAAATATGATTACGCACAATTTAAAGGTGGCAAATTCAACTCATTTGCTTATTTGTGGGCCACTGGAGTTTTTCTCTAACGGATAAAACGTTTAAACTTTATTATAGTATAACTACCTTAAAAGGGGGTCTAACAAGACACATAAAAGCTCCAAAAACAATTTCTTCAAATAATTAAAATTCATTTACGAAAACATGTATCTCAAATCATAATTGACCCGCTGGTAAAATATTTCAAAGCATAACGTGTGTAATGAAAAACTCACTTCTCAGGGAGTTCAGCAGGTTCCTTTTTGCAACTATCATTCACAGTCTCTTCTGTCTTCTCCAGTGTCGGAGACACCGAGCCAGAATCTAAATGTGGAATTTCATGAATTTGTGGTTTTTTTGTTGGGCTAAATAATTCTGAGCATGATTTATGAGCCGCAGGTAAAATATTTGCATCTTCTTCAACCTCGTACGGATTTTGATCCATGACTTGCCTAAAAAGCAATAATTAAATTTATTTACGAAAATATATAATTCTAAGCATATTTAACAGTTAACACCTGTTCATTTTGCCAACTAAAGGTTAAATCATTCAAAGCATAATGTGTGTAATGAAAGACTTACTTCTCTGGAGATTCAGCATTTTCTTTTTTGCACCTGTTGTTCATAGTCTCTTCGGTCTTCTGAGGTGTCGGTGTGACCAAACCAACGTCAAAATTTGGGGTTTCATGGATATACGGTTTTTTTGTTGGAGTCGAAAATTCTGAGCATGATTTATCAGCCGCGGGTAAAATGTTGACCGTTTGTTCAACCTCGTGCTGTTTTTGATCCATGCCTGTTTAAACAAAAAAAAAGCAATAAAATTTACACAAGAAGAAAGCTGGAAAACATAACCAACTACTTAAATAGTTCAAATAGAATAAAGGTATCAAAATATATAAGATGCAATACTTGTGAAATAGATCAAATTCACGACTTTTATAAAATGTTTCTGAATTGAAGTGCGCTTTAACTTTTAAAACGGTTTAATCCTACTATACGCTAATAAGCAATGCAAAGCAGTGTTTAGCCTAATATAACATAACCATTCATTTCCCAGCAAACCTTAATTTCTTCAATTTTAAACTTAATACAATTGTGAAAGGATATTGCTAAACACAATAGTCTTAACAACAATTACCAAAATTGCATGATATCATGCTTTTTTCCACATAAATTCACATCATTATTTGAACAATACTAGAGTAGGATACTTAAGTGAAAGCATTAGCTTGGTTTTAAAATGTGTGTACCGAATTGATGCGTTATGATCCCAAAAGCCAATGTGTTATGCGCAATGCACGAAGTGCATGCATCACGTATGAGAGGCATTCTTTATTAAAAAATATTAGAGCTAATATTTCAACGTGTCAACCTTTAAACACTAATATATAAGATATATTCATCATCTAGAGTCAGATTTGTTCAATCGATGGTCTAATTTGTTCAAATATCAGTCAACTGTATAAGGCGCCACATCAGGCCGCTTCATGGAATCACATCACGCGATGCAATCTTATCACTGCATCAGATGATGAGCGCATTTTAAAACCAAGAGCATGATGTCATCAAAATATACAAAAAGCAACTTTCGTAAGATAAATAAACTTATTAAAACGAAAAAAAATCCTACTATTTAAGATTTTTATAATAAGCTTCTGCAGACCTGTCGTTAAGTGTCTCTAACATAAACTTTCATTTCCATATAAACCCTAATTTCATCCATTTTACAAACTTATCACAAAATTGTTTCAAATTTATTGAGCACCAAAGTTCCACTCAGTACAATAATATCTCACTTTCAGACTGAAGTAAAAGCAGTAAAACTAATAGATATACATACTCTAGAAAATTATATTTGTTTATAATTATTTGAATTATGTATTTCTACTAAGAACAAATAACAAAACATTATCACTTCTACCTTCAGATACACATTTTTTTCAGTTTTTTCCAATAAAATATTGCCAAACACATTTTCTCCAGAAAAATGTTGTACCTTGGGTTTTTTGACTTGTACATGTAAGTAAAATGGTATAAAAGCCTTATTTATAGCTATATTTTGGTTATAGGAAGCCAAAAACCTATGGGATATGTATGGGATATATAAAAAAAATTATATAAACATCTTGCGCCTCGGGTACGAAAAGCCTACCGCTTTTGCGCTTTGCGTCTCAATTTTAGACCTCGTCACTTTTGTGCGCCTCTCGCTTTTAAAACCAAGGTTTTTGGTTAGGAAATGGTGACCCAATAACCGGCCCAATTAAAGTTTGGGTTATCCAGGATGGGTTTTTCGGTCATTCTCTAATTCAGGTTTGGGTGACTCGAATTCGGGTCGGTTTTCGGGTTTCAGATTAAAAAAAGGTTAAATATTATCTCTAAATTATGTGTATCTACTAAAAACAAATAACAAAACATTATCACTTCCAACTTCATATACGCATTTTTTCAGTTTTTTTCCAATAAAAATATTGCCAAACACAATAATCTCAACGACAATTACAAAAACTAAACAACCCCGAGCTCTTTTCCACATAGATTTTCACAATACTAGGGTTTTAACTTTTAACAAATAACAACAAAATACAGACTTTTTAACAAATAAAGATCTAGTAACAACGTATGATGATCCACACTAACAATCGTGCTTCAAATGCGTGGATGAACAGATCGATCGAAAACACAAATGTTTGAATAAAACCTAGATGAATGTATAATCTTGCGAGTAAATATGATAAAATAAAATGATGAAACGATGTACGAACCTGTGTGTACAGTGAATTTGAAGCTTGAAAAATGTATTGAGATGAAAGAGAAGTTGATTTCAAGGTGGAAGATGAAGAAATAAGGGGAATGGGAGGGAGGGTTTAGAGCGTGAAACTGTGAATTAATGGATTTCGGTTTTCAAATTTTGGGCATAACTCCACATGTGCCCCCACGTATTTTTTAAATTTAAAATTAAATTGTAAACCCTCCTTAACGGGGCTTGACTTGTTTAGACATGATATTCACGGGCTTAGGTTTAGTCTAAACGGATTTGGGTTAGTTTCTAAGACTGAACCTGCAAACCCGTTTAGATTAACAGGTTTGGGTCAACTCGATCGGGTTAGTGGATTAACCCGTTTAACACTTTATATTATATTATATTTTTACAACTAGCTTACAATCCTGTGTATTACATGGGTTGTATAAAATATAATTTTATATACTAAATAATAAAAATATTATATCTTTAGAAAAATCTCTTGTATTGCACAAGATGAATAAAATTATCTATTATACAGGCCTAATAAAATATAATGTTATATGATAACACATTAATAGTTTGTTCTTTAATATACTATTTACTTATTATAACATTTTACTTGTTTTTTTTTTCCATATATTATTAGGTTAAAAACACGTGTATTATACGAGGTTGAATTCCATTTTTGTGATAAATTCAAATTAAGAGATACGACGATTTTAGTTAGTTTTATGTATCTATTTACTTATTATAACATTTTAATTTTTTTATTTATTATTAGTTTAAAAGTACGTGTATTACACGGGGTTAAATTCTTTTTTCTTTTTTTTGTGATAAATTTAAACTATGAGATACAAATGATTTTAGCTAGTTTTATGCATGTATCATACAGGAACATTTGTTTCCGAATTTTTTGTAATTTCAATCACCAAATTATACATATCGTAATCTAGCCAACTACAAATCGAATGGTTGATACATTAATATTAATTGTGGCCGAACGAACCTAATATTTTATAGAGTTTTTTTTAGGATTTGCTTTGGGTTACGTTTTATATTTGACGGGTAAAACAGATAATGAAACGACGTCTAATAAGAAAACATGTCAAAAGTCTTTCAAAGTCTACCTTCAATGCAAAAATTTCCTTTTAAATTATTTTATTCTAAAATTTCCTTTTATTGAAACAATATAACTTTGTATCATATCTGACATACTTATCATTTTTTGATAGCAGATGTTATAAGAAAATTTGTCCTGATTTACCAAACCAAACCGTTTGACCCGCGAGAGACATGTTTTTGAGAACTAAAAAAATAAGTACCATAGTGAATGCTTTGAAACTTGCTAATATTTTACTACCTTTAAGTCTAGTTTATGTCGTAAATTGTTTGCCACGGCCAAAAAAAAACCCTATATTAAAAATTGATAGTTAGGCTTTTAACTTTTCGATTAGCTAAAAGGATCGGCTTAGTTAAGATTTGTGAACTCTTAACCCTTTAATTCTAGGTTTTAACATTTATATGAAAAACATAGAGTTAATTAATGTTTTCGTCTCTGTGGTTTGTCAAAAATCACTATTTCAGTCCATTAGTTTAAAAATTGCGATTTCAGTCCCTGTGGTTTCACTTTCGTAACCATTTCAGTCCACCTCGCAACCATTTCAGTCCTTGTACTTACATAATAAATGGATTGAATTGGCTACGAAAATGAAACTGCGTGGATGAAATGGTTACGAAAGTGAAACCACAGGGACTGAAATCGCAATTTTTAAACTAATGGACTGAAATAATGATTTTTGACAAACCACAGGGCCGAAAAACAGTAATTAACTCAAAACATTAATATAAGTTGCAACTTTCCTTGACATTTTGGGGTAATTAGAGTCTAGAAACATGAGGGCTTATATATGTTAGAAAAAAAAATTGTAACGGGTTCATACATATTTAATTTTGAGATTATATAGAAAAAATATTTTTTTCATTCTTATCTAAATTTATTGTTTATAATTATCATTATTATTTAATATAAGAGATTATTATTATTATTTAATATGAGAGGAAAATAAGATGAGAAGCCACCATAGAATTACAAGTGTTAAAAAAAGATTTTCATTTATTTATTAGTATAGAAAGATATATTTTATGTCATAAATTAAAAGGGTTGAATATTCCCCATGCCAGTCTCACATTTCACTTTTTTTTCCTCCACCGGTTCTCGGTTTCCGTTAAGTTTTTCTGCAAGCTGACGTTTTAGGGTTTTTTATCAGAACGAGGATACGAGTCGAATGATGTAAAACTTACCTTGAAATTGTGCTCCAACGATGAAAACGGTGCTTCAATTGGGTGTTTAAACTTCCAATTAACAAAAATCAAGTCGTTTGGAGCACTGTTTCGAGGTAAGATTTACATCAATAGACTCGTATCTCGTTCTGATCAAAACCCTAATACGTCAGTTTGTAAGTCGGAAAAAAACTTAAATCCGTTAAGTTTTTTAAACTGGGGACCGGTGGAGGAAAAATAGTGAAAAGTGGGACTGCAATTGTCAATGACGTCTAGTTGAGATTATTACAGGCCAATTCCCTTATATACAAACATAAATTATCATAAAAGTTAACACTAGTAGAAATTAAATGGATTAAAGACATATATTATATATTGTATAAGAGTGAAATTAAAAAAAAAACCTTAAGGTGCATGTAATAAGTTTTGGTTAGCGATAATATTATTCACCGAACCAAATTGCGTGTGTGTATGTATTCATCGAAGATTGGCTAACCCACACCCCATCACTTTGAGAGTGTTATTGCACACGGCCCAGGGGCGGATTTAAGTACAAGGGTCCGGGTCGCGCAGAGGTGAATAGACGAAGGGAAAGGGAAATCAGGTTCATTTTAAGTATTTAGATTCAACGCGTGGAGATTGGTCACACCAACTAGACCTGGTCCAGTGGTGTGCGCGTGTGTTGTTGTGTGGGGTGTTCGGGTCGAGTCCCAACCCACACGTTTTTTTTTTATTTTATTATTTTAAACAACTTTCATTATTGATAAAACAGCCCCTCAACTTTATTAAACCTTGCTAACTTGATTAGCTATTTAAAATAACTTAGTTAATAATTCCTTTATAGCTAACTAACTAATGAAACTAATTGTAATGCTTATATAATTAATGTATTTAGTTCAGGTTTAATCCAACGTGATACGCAACCATAAGTTAATAATAAAACATTAAAAATAATGAAATTTATAAAAATTCCCATTTTTATTTAGATTTCCGAAGGGCCCGGTTTTAAAATCCAAGTATGGTTTCCAAGATCCGATTTTGGCGGATGTTATAGAATGTGATACATTGTAACTTTCGTAAGGATTGCCAGGGTTAGGGGGTTGCTCATCATCATACGGTGGTATGAATGGAAGCTCATCATTGTATCCTTCGTATCCATTCGGATAGTCTTATTGTACGTAAAAAGATTCACACCCAAGTCCGTAATTCGGATACTCTTGTTGTTCCGGATAATATGGTTTCTCAACATGGGGAGGCAGATGCTCATTCAAATATAGAAATGGTCTGTTTGATCGGCCTGTACACCAGACACAGCCTCCTCTTCTCGTTAGAATCGAGAACGTCAGACACCTCCAAAAACAACGATATAATAATTAGTAAATAATCAAAACAACAAGTAAGTTAAGTTAACAAATGTTACCAGATCCATTCAGGCACCCATTACTCATTAGAATATTGCCCAAAGAAATAGTTGTCGTCCTAAAATGATGGCATTTGCAATGTGTTGAATGAATAATTTCTCATCCGACAACTGGTTAAACAACGAACAAAGAATGCAAACAAAATGAGTAGAATGAATGACGATGGAAGGTGTTTTGAAGAATTCTCTGCATGTCAATATTTGTAAAGTTTGATTTTCGACGTATAGGCCGCGTACAACCTTGTACTAGGCGTATAACTTTATTCACATGTCTAGACAACATCGTATCATAGTCAAAGGGAGAAGATTGTTACGATTCAATCTCTTTGCATCATACCACCACTGTCGCCGCCTAGACACAACCATTGCCTGGTCTATTCCTGGTCGCCATACCTAGTTTGTTCTTGATCGTTACCTCTGTAATAGTTGATGTTTCAATTTGGGTTTTGATAGGTGTTTTGAGAATGAAATCCGACTGAGGAAAAAGAGCGGAATAGCTCCTTTGGTTTAGCGCTCAAAATCAATAACTTGGAGTAATACTCTGCCACGTGGCAGTACTGGTGTAAGAGGTTGACAATGGCCTCAGTTTGTTTTGCTTTAGTATATGCTATAAATGAGATGATGATTAGCGTTTACACAAAAGACCCTCCAACTTCTATTCATGATGCAAGTTAAACTCAGGCTATGATCATAAGTACCCTTTAGTCCCTAAAGTTTCTCCATGTTTACATACGCCTCCTGTAAATAGTTTGTTCCCAAAGCTATTAAACCCACTTCTAATAACGACAACCGGTCCCCGTGATCCCGTTTCATACATTTTTATTTGAGATTATCTCTAAGCATGTAACGCCCCAAATTTCGAATGCTTATATTCACCCTATGTTTCCACATGATAATACATGAAATAAATAACTAGGCTATTTAACCTAGTTAAAATACCTAGTAAAACAAGTAAGGAATGAGTTTGATGGCAATTGTGATTGTGTGCCAAACTAGAGGGACTAAACTTGAATAAGTGGAAATATGTATTATTAAAACACAAAATTAAAACACAAACACATACATATGATTATGTGTCGACTAGAGCTATGAGTAGAAAAAGGAAAACCCTTGTTGCTACATAATCAGTCAAATTGAAAGGGAATTGAAGCTTGATTGTATGCATGGATTAAGATTTATGACCAACTAAGTGTTCTTATCACCAAGTAAGTCGAATTTCATGTTTTGGTGATTTTGATGAAGTGGGTTATGTGTAATCCGTGAATGTTTAATGAAATTGAGCATGAATACTAGATAATATCAACATGTAAAGTTTGTATTGTGCTTAATTTTGATCATATTGATGATTTGGGGTAAAACCCACTTGTAATTATGAATGATGAAGTTGGAGAAGATTATGTGTAAATTAGTGTAATGTTAATGTTTGAAGTATATGTGGTAGGTAATTTGTTAAATGAATTGATGTAGAACAAAAGATACATTGATATGAGAATGATTTGTGAAGTTTGATTTATTATGTTAAACTATGGATGAAATAGGAAAAGAATGTACTTAATTTACTTGTACACTATGCTTTGTTGATGGTACGCATACCAAGTGTTTGATGAAATGCCTAGTATAGGTTAGAATGTGAAACTATATGCTAAACAATGAATGAACATTGGTAGGATGTGGTAATGACATGATTAATGATAAGTTGACTTGGAAAATTCTGTGTAGAAGGATTTCATAAGAAGGTGTTAATTGTAGAATTATACGAATCACTAGTATGAAGGAGATGGAATATGTTGGTGTATGCATATAACTAGGTGATATCAGAGTATGAAATGTATATAGTGTCAATTGTATGGTTATTATGATGACATGTATGTATGAGGTTGAGTCGAAAGTTCATATGATAAACCGTTGACTTCTGAAAGTCGACCATGCATAAGAATCATGGTTAGACTTGTTGTCCCAATTGTAAGATTATAGAAAGTCATATGGTACGTGTTATAGCAATAGGTGTTATGTGTGATGACATGATGAATTATACGAATGTGAAAAGATGTGAAATTGGGTATATGCCTTATGCTTGTTAGAATTGACTAATGAAAGTTAAATGTGAGATATATGTTTGATATGATTGTTAATATGTACAATCATGTATGCTAATAAGGAAGTTATTGTGATGACATGAAAGTATAGGGATCATGTCAAATGGATGGAAGCATGGAAGGCTAATGGGTCCAAAGGAGGCAAGGTAACAAATGCAAATACGGACGCTAAGGTAAGTGATTTCCGGAATCACTTTTTAGTATCTAAAGAGAATTGTTAATTTTGTTATATGGTAAATGTTGACAGGTATGCAAAAACGTAAATTAAAGTAAGTTTTGTGGTAATGGTTCGAAATTGGTTAACTAAGTCGGAAAGTGTGTGATAAAGATCAAACGGGACAAACTAGGAAGTGGGATAAAGTAAGGTTTTGGCCATAAAGGCATGGGGAAAAGTGTTGGTATGATTGGGGACTTGCAAAAATATTATTAAAATTTTGGGATGTTCGTGGTGCATAAACGAGGGTCGAAATAAACTGAAACAAGCAAATCAGCGTCTGAAAGCTGGACAGGGCGTCAGCGATGGCCCCCTTTGGCGTCGCCGACAGGCCTTATTGTTCCGATGGCTTAAACTCCTATCTACGCGAATGATGTGGCAACGCATGTTTTCCGGGTGCGTCGACAACGAGGCTTCAGGCCGTCGCCGACGCTATCTGTAGCCTTGGACCACTATTTTTGTTAATTTTTTGTATTAAACCTTCAAAGTCCATCCTAACACCCCGTTGAGCTTCCGAAAAACACTAAGTACTATCGGACTTATGATAGTAAGGCATGTCAGCTTAAAGACCAAAAACGAATGTACATATGATGTGGGTGCCATATATCCAATTATACAAGAACATGATTAAACATTGGATTGAACGAACATGTTACATGCGTGAAAGGATTTACTTACTCATAAGTAAGATATTAGATAGGTAGGGTGTGTATGATTCAAGTATGGTAACTAAATGTGGACAAGTGAACATGATCTGCGTATACCTATTTAGATATAGAGTCGCTGTGGGTACATGTTATACGTATCTGTATGCGAGACATTTGTATGTGATAGGTATTTATGTAGATGAATACATGCAGAGTAATTACGGTTTATAATTTATTGAATGTAAATCAATGGTATGTGTTTAGCGAAGTTGTAGGTTTACAATACGTTTGAGGTTATGTCTTGCTAACCTTATTGTTATTGAGAATGAATCAGGAATGCAGGTATGCAAGTGTTGGGCTTTCGAAAGTGTGAGGCCCGGTGTAAAGAACAAATTTTGAATGATATAATGACGAAGTAGTAAACATAGTTAAATCGCTATGTATTTATCGAATACTTATGTTTTCATTTAACTATGAATGATGTCACCCTTTACTAACGTGTTGGTTATGTAAACGGTGCCTCAGGTTAGTCAGATCATCATTAGCATCATGGAAGATTGGTGGGCGAGGATCAAATTGAAGATAATGGATTGTACGGAGAGGTACATAATTGTATTTATGTTAGTATAGTTATCCAACTTAAGAATAATGATGTAACTAAATTATAAAGAGGTTGTTTGAATGAATTTCTAATACGTTGAATAACTATAATAAAGATTTTTTTACGGTTCATATTTTCCGATGCGTTGTTTTGGATCAAAACAAATTAGGGTCTTAAAAACAATACATCAAATCATTTGAATCCATTAAACAAGTTCTTGAACGCTAATGTCTGCTAACCGTCCCATTTGGTTAAAATTCGGCATACGATTCGTCCAAATAATTACTTGGCGAATTTTGGGATGTTACATACGAAGATGTCGATTAGTTTTTATCCAAACGAAAACCCAACTGTTGTGTTGTTTTTCATGAAACAATATTTATACTATAATACATAGTAGTATACACGCGCTACGCAACGAGATATGCCTTCTTTTACGTTGCAGTTGGTCGTCTTGAAAATCTAAACGTAGAGAAAACGTACTTAACAACGATATGCTCGGAAAGCACGAAAAACTACATGATTGTAAAAATGTAGGTTAAGAAAATGAATAAAATAAATTTAAAATTAAAATTATATATAAATATAATTTTCAACATTTGGGCGCATTGTAGCATGTACTCTGGGATTTTGATGTTGGACAGTGGTTTCTAACAAACCACCAGCTGTTTTCATGCTGAGTCACCTAGCTTTTTATACTTGTAAGATAAAGGAAGAGAGAGATTATAGGTAAAATATTTCAAGTAGGGAGAGAAAGGAATAAAGAAAGAGAGAGGCCAGAGAGTGAAAGAAATCTAAACCCACAAACCAAACCATTGAAACCTAGATTAGATTGTTGCCGAGGAAGGTTTTACTACAAATCACAACGATGCAGTGGGAAGCCGACGAGAAAGAAGTGAAAGCCGCCCGACGCAGATGAGGTCTTTGCATTCATGGCTGGGAGATCGAGTCGAAGCCTTTCTGCTCAAAGAAGAAACTTCGCCTGAACCTCATTGGAGGTCGCCGGAGCCTTACCGGACCACGGCCGGCTCCATCAACACCTCGCAAAGATTCGAATGTCTAAATTATTATTAATAGAATAAAATATCAGAACCAGATCTAGGGTTTGATTGGACCACCGGGTCGCTGTGGGAGCATGGTGGCTGTTAGCGGCGGATCTGTTGCGGTGTTGTACGTTGCATCTCCAGTCTCAAAATTTCTATATTTCGACTTCCTCCTCATATATTTTTATCCTTTCTAAAATCCGGGCTTTCTGACTGCCTTTTTTCTAAATCTTGCTACCTCTCTTGATCTTGGTGTTTGTGCGTCAGTGTTTTATAGAGGGTGATAGGTCAAGGGACAAGGTGACCTAAACCAATAAACCATTTTGGTTTATTTATTGGGCCTTAAGAGGGCGAGTGAGTAATTTGTGTTTTGTGTGTCGCACCGCAACCGATGGCGGAATCATCGGGGCGAAGCACTAGGCGAATCAGATTGCTCGAGAGAATCCACAACAATTATTTACGCGACAATATTTAAACATTCATTATCCCATACTAACAAACATATAATCCATAAACAATTATTACAAATATCCAAACATCTCTCAAACAAACATAATTCGCTCCTTCCCTATATTCTATTACATGCGTTTCTAAAGATAAATCCTACGTCCAGTTTGCAGCAAGTAGAACTCAATAACCTGCAACATAGGTTAAAATAATTGTCAATACAAATATGTATTGGCGAGCATACAAATTTTAATAAAATAGCATAATAGATAAAACGGTGTCGCGAATTTCCACATACATAAACATGATACACATAACATACAAACTCACAAGACAGATTTCACATGTTAAGCTTTCGACAAGGCTGCGATGCGTGACGTGGACTTCTAACTAGACCCCGTCGGGTGTTAGCCAAACTATAGTACCATTCTAGCTAGGGTGGAGTCAACGAAAATGTGTCCTAGTTTACATGTTCCTAGCATCACGTATGAGTATGTAAAACAGATATTCGCGTGTGATAAATTAGTTTAGCGTGTTTCGTATGTTTTGATATATACGTATGTTACACCCAAAAAGTGTATTAAAGTGAAAATGGGTCAAGTATACTCAAAGTTGGTGCGATTAAAGGAGAGATGAGATCTAAGGTGAGTTGAGGAGAGCGCCGGATCAGCCTGTAAGCGAACAGAAGTGCATCAGTCTTTCGAATTGCTGAAACGGTTAACGTTTGATGGAACAGCAGGCAGGTTCGGGTGAACTTGTGCTATTACCCTTTGGGAGAGTACAAGTTCGGGCGAACTTGTCTGGTTCTGGAAACGGGACAAGTTCGGGCGAACTTGCCTCATATGCTTGAGGTTGATACAAGTTCGGGCAAACTTGATTGGAATTCTGAAAAATGGTCAAATGTTGATCAAGTTCGGGTGAACTTGTCACCAATCTGGTAATAAGTTCGAGCGAACTTGATGTCTTCCGAGCGAACTTGGCTGTTTTGGCATCCAAATCGTGCGTTTTCGTGTCGTTTGCTAAGGAAATCGAGTGTCCATCCCTCCAACCTTAGGCTACTGAGCAAAACCAAGGCTAAAGAGGTCTTTTGGAGCGAGTGTAGCCATTTTACAGAAACTTGGACTAATCCAGGCGAACTTGAAGGTTCGAACGGTTTAGTCCAGTTTGTGCAAAGTGATGATTTCGTCCTTGTGCTTCCGGATCTGAGATCTAGCTTGACAACTCCTCGTTCCACTTCAAAGTGAACGAAACATACGTCATTTAGTCTGAATATTGTGTAGAAATCGATGTTTGAAAGGTTTTACTCAGATCTAAGCATAGATCTGAGTGAAAAAACAGAAGTTTTGCATAAAAAGATGAAGATTCTCGTAAACAGAAGAATTTTGATGAAATCGAAGGTAGAAACCTTGTGCAAAATCGTTGTAAACATTGTTGTAGCTTGAAAACGAGTTGAATCTTACTTAGAAAACAAAGGGTTTCGGTTTTGGGGAGCTCCGGACAAACTTGCAGCAAGTGCAAATGAAGAATGGAGCTGAGGATTTATAGGTGGAGGGAGAAATATAGGTTGGGACATCAAGTTCGGGCGAACTTGTATCAAGTTCGGGCGAACTTGTTTGTTTCCTGAATATTAGGACAAGTCCGGGCGGACTTATGGTCTTTTGAAGGGTTATGATGGCCTAGACAAGTTCGGGCGAACTTGTGATGCACAAGTTCGACCGAACTTGGCCTATTGGCGAAGTTTTGTTCGATATTTTCACGTTAAGCGTCGTTTGGCGATTCGGTTCGTATTAGTTAGTTATATTAAACATTTTAGCAAGGATTTAAGCCTATTAATCGATTAAATCAAGTTAAGATTCGATAAGATAAGCGAGGTAGCATGCGGCTTTGTTCCCAAGTCTTGCGAGAGTCGCGTTGCAGTTTAAGCGAGCATATAGCCCTGGGAAACTTCACACAAAGTTTGTAGTATTTAGCGAGTGCAATATAAGCGTAAGCGTTGTGACGTGTGATGTGATGCGAAAATATGCGATATAGCGTAGTAAGAGATTAGGTTACATTATGATCCGAATCTCGGGTGCTAGGCGTAACGAGAGTGACGAGCTTGCGAGGAAGCTGGTTGTTACAGTCTCCCCTACTTTAGGAAATTTCGTCCCGAAATTTATTCAATAGGAAGAATTGAGAATTGACACGAATAGATAGCGATAGATAGCGATAGGGCGTTTAGCGTATGCCGAGGATGGTCGAGCGGTCAATCGAGGACTGACGAGGGAAAGCGTCTCGAAAGTGTAAAGAGTCGATGAGTAAAACGAATTAATTGACTTGTGGTTGATAATTCACGATCTGGCGATCAAGAAAATGCTTTTACGTTTTGAAAAATTTGTTAACCACCACAAAAAGCGTTTTAAAGAAATTCAATTTATGAAAATCTTCTCACAACGTGGCGCTATGATGTTCGGGTATTAAATAGTGTTATTTTGATGTGTTTTGAGTAGAGTTATGTACATATGAGTGTTTATTTGGTTTTGTAGTACTATTTATTGTGTGTGCTCCGTTTCAGGTTAAACAATGTAAAATGATTAGGAAACGGGTGCTGGAAGGAAGCTGGAAGCGGAAAACAGAAAAAGTCAATTGGCAGTCCCCCGCCCACGCGTGTGATGTCTTGAGCCCTGTCGCGATGCGTGGGGGCGGTTAATGTCGGGTCAGTGTAGATGGCTTAGGCGACACGCGCCGGATGAAGTGTGCTCTCTCGCTGTCACACCCCAACCGATGGCGGAAACATCAGGGTTAGTGGCACTAGGCGACCAGATTGATTTCACGAGGTGTTCCATAACAATCATTTAACATATCACAACCTGCTTAATATCCCATACTATTAAACGTAACATTTAAACAATTATTACAAAATGGAGATTTCTCATAAAATTCAACCGGGTTCGATTTCCCCTAGGTTTCATACATAAGTTCAAAATCTGAAATACATCAACAAACTAACTAAACAAACTAAACTACGCTAAGCATGCAACATCCAAGCATCCATAGCTAAAATCCTCAACCTGTTACATATGTTAAAATACAAGCCAATACAATTAAGTAAAGGTGAGCATACGAGTTTGAATAATACTAGCATAGTCGAGAAAACGTTTGCGAAACAATCTAATTACATATCATGATACACCAAAACACTTAACATAACATAGGCTCATTTCTCATGCTAACTACCGTGAGAAGGCTTGCACGTTCATCCTAACTAGACCCTGTCGGGTGTAAGCCACGCTATAGTACCATACTAGCTAAAGAGGCAAGTTAACGAAAATAAGTCCTAGTCACATGTTGTCACACCCCGATCGATGGCGGAATCACCGGGGTTAGTGGCTTTAGGCGACCAGATTGTTCTCACAAGAAATTCCATAACAATTTCACAACATTACTAAACGTTTAACATCCCATACTATTAAACATAATATTCTAAATAATCATTACAAAATCCAAAGTTTTCTCATAAAAACAAAACGGTTCGATTTCCCCTAGATTTATTACATTCCAACTAAACAAAACAAAAGAAAATAAACTAAGCTAAGCATGCAATCATCCAAGCGTCCATAGCTAAATCCTCAGCCTGTTACATACGTTAAAATACAAGTCAATACGATTATGTAAAGGTGAGCATACAGGTTTAAGTACTACTAGAATAATTGAGAAAGCGTTCGCGAAACAATCTAATTACATATCATGATACACCAAAACACTTAACATAACATAGGCTCATTTCTCATGCTAACTACCGTGAGAAGGCTTGCGCGTCCATCCTAACTAGACCCCGTCGGGTGTAAGCCACACTATAGTACCATACTAGCTAAGGAGGCAAGTTAACGAAAACAAGTCCTAGTCACATGTTTCTAGTATCACGTATAGAGCATATATAATCAGATCATCCGCGTGTGACAAAACAGTTTTGATTTGTGTTGTGATTTTGATATAGGAACGTATGTAACACCCAAAAAGTGCGTTAAAACGAAAATGGGTCCAGTATACTCACTGTGGGTGCGTTTTGGGTAAGTTGGAGATTCTGCGAGGAGTCGAGAAGAGCGCCGGATCAGCCTGCATACGCGAACGGAAGTGCATCAATCTTCCGAAAAGCCGAATCGGTGAACTTAGAGTTAGGCAGTAGCCAAGTTCGGGCGAACTTGTGTGTAAACACACAAGTTCGAGCGAACTTGTATGAATTTGGTGAGTTTATAGCCAAGTTCGGTTGAACTTGGCAAGATTCACAGGAATCTTGTCAAGTTCGGGCGAACTTGTATGAAAACCTTACTGAGGTGACAAGTTCGGGCGAACTTGTGTAGTTTCTTAAGAAACTAAGCAAGTTCGGTCGAACTTGGTAGGAATTCGATGAAATTTAGCCTAAGTTCGGTCGAACTTGACCCATTTGGGTACAAGTTCGGTCGAACATGACCAGAAGCTGTTGAAATCTTGAGCGAACTTGGTGTTTCCGAGTCCAAAATCTTGCGTTTTCGCGTCGTTTGCTGAGGAAAATCGAGTGTTCATCCCTCCGACCCTGTGCTACTGAGCGAACTTAGGTCAGAGAGGTCTTTTCAGAGCAGTTTTAGCCGTTTTACAAAAGCGTGGGCTAATCCGGACAAACTCGGGGTTCGTTCGGGTTAGTCCGGCTTGTGTAAACGTCACAAACGTCGTGTGCTTCCAGATCTGGGATCTTTGAATGATAGATGCTTCGTTTCATATCATAAAAAGGAACAAAACACCATCAAAAGTCCGTATCTTGTGTAGAAATCGATGTTTTTCAAAGGTTTTTCTCAGATCTGTCACTTACAAGCCGAGATCTTGCAGATCTCTTGTTTGGGTAGTCTCTACTATCACCAAACGAACTCGTATTGTGTAGATCTAAGTTAAAAACAGAAGTTTTTGAAGAAAAAGATGAAGATTTTCGTAAAAGAGTGGGTTTTGATGAAAACGAAGGCTACGCCTTGTGCCAAAATCTTTGTAAACCTTTGTAGATCGTTGATAAACGTTGTTGCAGTGAAAAAGTGTCGATTCTTACTTAGAACACAAAGGTTTCGGGTTGAGAGAGCTTTGGGCGAACTTGCAGCAAGTTCAAATGAGTGAACAGAGCTTGGTATTTATAGGAGAAAAATGAGAGCTGATGGAGACCAAGTTCGGTTGAACTTGCATGAGATTCATGCAAGTTCGGGCGAACTTGCTAGATTTTCAAGAGAATTCAGTCAAGTTCGGCCGAACTTGCTGAATCTCTAAGGATTCAGACAAGTTCGAGCAAACTTGAGGTTAAAAAGGAGAATTTGTTTTGGCCAGTCAAGTTCGGCGGAACTTGGGGTCACCAAGTTCGAGCGAACTTGACCCAATGTTGGGTTTTCTTCGTTTGTTTCGCGTTAAGAGTTCGTTTGGTTATTCGGTTTACATTAGATAGTTATATTAAGTGTTTTAATTGATATAATAGTGCGATTTAGTGATTCGAGAGTGCGAGAGCGATGCGATAGCGAGTGTAAACATAACCACAAACACAACATAACACACATAAATAATATAAAACCACATAAATAACTGCGATTTGTGATGCGATGAGATTAGCGATGAGATTTAATAAGCGATTAGATGCGATAACAACGTACAATACCATAATTAATTATCATAAACTTTATTATTAACCGAATTCTCGGGATTACAAAAGGATAGATAAACAGAGAACAAAAAAGAGATAACAATCGATTTTTCGAGTTGTTACACATGTTTTTAGTATCACGTATCGAGCATATACAATCAGATTATTCCCGTGTGATAAACAATTTTTGATTCATGAAGTGATTTTGATATAGGAACGTATGTAACACCCAAAAACTGCGTTAAAGCAAAATGGGTCAAGTATACTCACTGTGGGTGCGTTTTAGTTAGCTTAGAGATTCTGAGGAGAGTCGAGAAGAGCGCCGATCAGCCTTACCAAATATCGCGAAAAGCGAAGTTGTCATACAAGTGGGTGTACCAAAAACGTTGTAAACGACAAGTTTGGGGTACTTGTGGTAGTACACACAAGTTCGGGCGTAACTTGTGTGTAAACACACAAGTCGAGCGAACTTGCTGGGTTTTGGTGGGTTTAGAGTCAAGTTCGTCGAACTTGATGAGTTTCCTAAGAAACTTGTCAAGTTCAGGCGAACTTGTAGGAAAACCTTACTGATTTGGCAAGTTCGGTCGAACTTGTATGGTTTCCTAAGAACCAGGCAAGCTCGGGAGCACTTGAAGAAACTTGGTGAAGAAACACTCAAGTTCGGTCGAACTTGACCCAAATGGGTACAAGTTTGGTCGAACTTGACTTGTTGAGCTGGTGATTCTCGAGCTAACTTGATATTTTCGGGTCCAAAATCTTGCGTTTTCGCGTCGTTTGCTGAGGAAAATCAAAGTGTTCATCCCTCCAACCCTGTGCTACTAAAGCAAACTTAGGTTGGAGAGGTCTTTTAGAGCTGTTTTAGCCGTTTTCACAAAAGCGTGGGCTAATCTGGGCAAACTCGGGGTTCGTTCGAATTAGTCCGGCTTGTGTAAACCAACATAAACGTCCTTGTGCTTCCAGATCTGGGATCTTGAATGATAGATGCTTCGTTTCATACCATAAAATGAACAAAACATCATCAAAAGCCCGTATTTTGTGTAGAAATCAATGGTTTTCAAAGGTTTTTCTCAGATCTATGACTTACAAGCCGAGATCTTGCAGATCTCGTGTTTGGGAAGTCTCTACTATCGCCAAATGAACTCGTATTGTGTAGATCTAAGCTTAAAACAGAAGTTTTTGAAGAAAAAGATGAAGGTTTTCGTAAAAAAATGAGTTTTGATGAAAACGAAGGCTATGCCTTGTGCCAAAATCATTGTAACTTTTGTAGACGCTGAATAACGTTGTTGCAGTGAAATCGGGTTTGAAGAAACCCTAGATCAACTAGACCGGAGTCAAAGTAGATCTATGGAATGGGCTCTGCATAAAAGGGTTAACCCTCCGTTTGGTTTCACGATGGATGATGAATAGAACAATATTCAGGCTGATCCTGCAAACAGAACACCGTTAGCTCGCTACAGGGAGAAGGGGGGTTCTCTCCGTGACCACCCTCCGCGTGAGAATAAGTACAGGTAGTCGGAAGTAAGTATTGTAAGTGAGAGAGTAGTTGAGAGTGAATACCTTTCCTTGAATTCCAAGTTACTTATTTATAGCCGGTTTTGGCGCCAAAAAGAGAGACTGTTAACTTTAACGGAATCTTTTGTTATTCCGTTAACGTTTGTTGGCAATCTGTTAGTGCACATGGATCGTGAGCTCATCAGCGGTTAGGGAGGCGCCACGTGTCAACATGAGATCACTACATCTTATAAATGTGAGCATGCCATCACCGTGATCTTCCTCAGCCGTCCAGATGCTGCCATGTGGCAATTGGTTATAACCGAAAAGATGCTTGCACGATTGGGTGTTAATGGCTTCTAGAAGGTTTCACAGCTGTTACCCATCTATTATTCGCCACGTGTACATTCTGTTATAACAGAAAAGATTCCCTTTGCTTCTGCACCAAGTCAAGGATTTTGCTAAGGGAACATTTTTCAGGATTTATTGTTTCCTTGCGCGAGAAGCGCAAGTTAGTTAACTGATCTTCCTTCTTCTCCTTGCTGCTTTGCACAACGTTTGGTGGATGCTTGCTTTGATATAAATATTTGCGCAAGGTTTGTGCATGGAGCATTATCAAACAAGAATGTTCAAGGTTAACTTTGAACCTTGCGCGAGCCGCGCAAGGTAGCTAAATGAAGCTTTATCAAACAAGAATGTTCAAGGTTAACTTTGAACCTTGCGCGAGCCCTCGCAAGGTAGTTAAATGAAGCATTATCACACCAGGAAATTGTTCAAGTGTTACATTATGAACACTTGCTTTCGTGAGCCCGCGCAAGGTAGTTAAATGAAGCATTATCAGACAAGAATGTTCAAGGTTAACTTTAACCTTGCGCGAGCCCGCGCAAGGTAGTTAATTGAAGCATTTATCCAAATAGAGTGTTCAAGGCTAACTTTGAACCTTGCGCGAGCCCGCGAAGATAGTTAAATGAAGCATTCCTCTCTTGGATCGCGCAAGGTAGTTAAATGAAGCATTCCTCTCTTGGATATTTGGCGCAAAGTCTAACAAATCTTATTTTGGCAAAGAAGTCTGCGCGAGTTTTCTTAGAAGTTATTAATGGGTATGGTTTCCTTGATTGGCGCAAGGTTTTTGGGACCATACCCCTTCAAGTCCCCCCAGTCCAGTGTTGCTCCTATGTAAGAATAAAAAGTAGGTGGAGCACTGGACTTAAGATAAATGTGTTTCGCTAGGTAAGGACTAGCTTTTTGTTGCTTTATGCATCTTGATGACGTGTCGTAAGTGAATTTTGAAAAAGTATTTGAATTTCAAATATGCTTAGACACGTGTCACTTATCTGGATGGTGTAGTTGGTGACGACGCACGTTCTTAGACGTGGTGGTACTGTTGACAGGCTGTCAATAGTACATGTCTTACCGTATTTAATGTTTTTAGCGACACTCACGCACGTGGAGCGGTTACTGTTCCCCACTCGCCCCTGCGGTTACTTGGGGAAACGTGACGGTTGTAAAAGTCGCTGCAGTCAAATCGTGCATTAATTGCGGTTAGTATATAAAGGGATCAACGATCCATTTGCTTCCTCACCCAATTATAACTTGAGAGAAATTTGTGTTCAAAAATTCCGGCGACCTTCAAAGTTTTCTAAGTTTTCTTCAAAGTTCGAGTTATGGCCACCGTGCAAGTTCTGCTGAGATGTCGTCAAGTTTGCCACCGCTAAAATGGTCGAAGAAAGATTTCGATAATCTTGCCACCAAATTTCTTTTCGCTCCGTCCTGGAAAGCGTTTTTTCTGGAGGCGAATGCCACGGCGGCTGATGCGTCGGCCGGCTACATTACATTATTTTACGATTATTTTGCCGAAGGGAACTTCCGGCTACCGGTCCCTTTCTTGCTAGAAATTCTTGGTTTTTACAAGATTCACATTTCTCAGTTGAGCCCGATGGGAATGGTGAGGATCCGGCATTTTGAGTTCGTTTGCCGATCGATGCAGATCGTGTCGTCAGTCGAGAAGTTTAGAGTTTTCTACCAGCTGCACTGCTCGTTGGGTTTTTATTCGTTCCAACAGCGTGTGCAAGCCAAACGATTGTTGTTGGTGTCGCTGAAGTCTTACCACGACTGGAAGCAGAATTTCTTCTTTATCAAGGCGGCGGTGATCCCGTGGAGATGACATTCCGGGCATTGATGAGATCGAGCTGGAGACCCTTCCCATACCTGCCGACGAGGTATGGTATCAAGATATTAAAGATGTGCCCAATATTGTTTTGCCGGAGAGGGCCCTCATTGCTGCCGGGATGAGTATTTTCTGGAAGAAGGAACGCCGAGAAAAACTGGGTGTATACAGAAGATGGAACTGGTATGTAACCCTTTAACTTCCTAGCAATATCTTTCAATAGATATGTATTGATGCAAAAATGGTTGTTATGTAGCTGCGCCTCTCTACTTGGTCTCTTTCAAGAGAGAGAAAGGAAAAATGGCCATCGTGCTATTGCTGATGGTGAGGACACTTGGTTCTCACAAATCTTGGGGAACTTTGAGTTGCCCAAGCAGGAGGATCTGGAGGCGCAACCATATTCGAAGACTGGTAAATAAGTCCATACAAAGCCTAAGTTGATATTGCAATATAACTTAATGGCGCAACCTTTACTCAATAAGATTGATTATGTAGGTGATTTGCTAACTTGGGCGTAGGCCCTGATTCGAGGAAGAAGAAGAAAAACTGCTGCTGCAGCTGCTGCGCCTCCCCCTTCCAACCCAGAGCAAAAAACCAAACCATCAGCTACTGCGAAAGCTGAGGGCAAGAAAGTACACTTCCGTATCTGACTCTTGGTGCAATTATGTGGTGGTGTCGGACTCACGGAGGGTCTTGCGCCTGTAGGTTTGAAGAAACCGAAGCCAGAACCCGTTGACACCTCATCTCTTCCTGCTGCGAACCCAGATGATCCTTTGGAAATACCTTCTAGCCGGAAGAGGCGTTGAAAACGTACTTCTAAGAAAAGGAAGGAGGCAGAGACTAAACTCCTACGCCAACCAAAGTTGCGCGCCCGCGCATTGGTAAGAAGGGCAATCTGGATGCCTTTACAAAGAAGTTCTCACCTGGTACGTTTAGTTTGTTGCGCACTTCTGTCATAAAAGTTGGCATAGAATCTTATACTTCGTATTTGTTAATATGCTTTGCAGAGAAAATGGTGAAGGCTGCGCCGGCCACCTCATCTCTATACCATCGCCGCGCAGGCCTGAGAATATTGAGGGAGATGTGGGGCAAGAAACTCCTGTTCCTGAAGCCGACCCTATCGTCCCGGAACATATTGAGAAAGTGGCTCCAGAAGAAGAGCCCAAAATTTTTGATGCTGAGAATACTGCTAGCGAGCAGGTTAAAGATACGGCTACAGATGTTGGGGAACCGTCAAAGTTGATATCCAAGGGAGCCAGACCTTCAACACAAAGCGAAGGCTTTGTGTTTGTTGAGGATTCGGAGGGGGAATCGCCTATTCACCCAGAGGAGACGCCTGGGGACTATTATTATCGCTCTTATTATGAGAGGGGGCCTCTGCGATTCATCAGCCCGTGTGGAAGGTTAAGCAGGGCGATGTTTTTACTGATTGGACACTCCTGCATGGAGTGGTATAAGGGCATCTTCCCGCCGGCGGAGGTGAAGCGCCAAGGAGGAAAAAGACCATGAGGCTACTTACGAGTCATATCTGCAAGAGTCTGCCCTTGCCTCGTCCACCATAAATAGAATTGTGCGCGAATGGCGCAACATGAACAAAGAGTGGGACGAGGTTGTGCTTGAGAAGGCAAAGGCCAAACTTGAGAAGGAGAAGACGTTGAAAATGCTCGTCGATTTTGAGACGGAAAAGGCCCAGTTTGAGGAAGAGAAGAAGACTGAAGATTGGGCTGCACTGTCATGGAAGCGCAAGTGTGAGGCGTTTGCTATGCAATATGCGGACGAGCGCAAGCGCTTTGTGGAGGCTTGCGAGCGTGACAATAAAGAAAAAATTTCTCTGCGCAACGAGATTGAGAAACTCAAAAAAGAGAAAGCAGATCCAGTTGTGGCAGCAGAAAAGCGCGCTCACACAGAGAAAGGAGCGAGCAAAATGAGGTATCAACCAAAATGACTCTCCTTCTTAAAAATAAAGAAATTGATGATCTAACTGCTATGCTATATGATCAGAAGCGCTGCAAGCTGAGGTTGAAAGTTTGAAAAAAGATGTCAACCTTCACCGAACAGAGAAATCCGAGTTGATCGCCGTTTAACTGAAGGCGAACAAAAACTTAACGACACGGAGGTCGCTCGCGCTACCGCAGAAAGCTTGACTGAATCCCTCATGAACCAGCTTACCTGGTTGCGGGAGTAAGGGATTGTGGAGGTAATATTCACTTTTCTTTATACATGTCTGGTTTGATTGTCGTAACATATACTGATTGTTTTTGTGTACAGTTTGCAAATGCCATCCTTAACTCTACGGAGTTGGATGAGAGAGTGGCAGAATTAATGATGGTGGCGCGCAATGACGGGCATGCCAAGGGCTATAGAGAATGTACTTTGCACGTGGCCCATGCGTTGAAGACTGAATGGGATACCAGCCGTGTTGCCACGCATGGGCTAAATATTGCCGCCATTTATTCAGCTGCCAAAGAAAAATACGATCAATTGCAAATTCCGATTATGGACCTTGTGGACGCTGCGCTGCAACAAGACGACTATGTTGATAAGCTAAAGGAGATCTTTTTTTCAACAGAGAAGCAGGCGGGAACCAAGTCCATAGAATAGGAAATTTGTAACTTTTTACTATATGATAACTTGTAACGTTGCGCTTCTGTGCAAGTATTGTGAATATAATATATTTCAGTTTTACAATGTTTGCATGGAACCAATTACTTGCGTAGGATAGACAAATGAACAATTTCTTCTCATGTGTGAGCGTAAGATTAAAGTAGCTTGTGGCTCATGAGTTTGTGTTTTTGTTTATCCAAAGGAATTGCATGCATTTGTAAATGAACATATATAAGACTGTAAGTAGTGGCAAAGTATTTCATTCATACTGACAAAGCGCAAGGCTATGGTTGCCACTAAGATTACATAACAAAATAAAGTAAGCAGTCTCGTTACGCAACGCTCAAAAGTTGCTTAGAGGACTGAGATTACATATAATATCGGCGTAGTTGTTGGGCGTTCCAGGTTCTAGGAATGCTGGATCATTCCATATGTTTCAGAGTGTACGCGCCTTTTCCCAATACTTCATTTATCACGTACGGACCTCCCATCGCGGGGCTAACTTCCCCGGTTTTTCGGCATTCGACGCTTCATTATCGCGAAGAACAAAGTCACAAGCAAAAAAGGAACAGATGCGCACCCTTTTGTTGTAATACTTCTCAAGCTGGGACTTGTATTTAGCTTCGCGAATCGCTGCATTTTCTCGTCGTTCTTCCAATTAAGTCTAGGTCGATGCGCCTTTGTTCTTCGTTATCTTGTTTTTCCAAAGCTAGAATTCTTGGAGATGGTAACCCAATTTCGGCAGGAATCACAGCTTCCCTGCCGTACCAGAGACTAAAAGGAGTTTCTCCAGTGCTAGTCTTGGGCATAATTCGGTGTGCCCACAAGATGCTAGGCAATTCGACAACCCACCCCCGCCGTGTTGTGCCAAGGCGGGCCTTGATACCATCACCAACTGTTTGTTTATGCTTTCAACTTGACCATTTGCTTGTGGGTGTGCAACAGAAGCGAAAAACATGTTGGATTCCCATTTTGGTCATCCATGTTTGCAACTCTTCAGCCATTAAATTTGGACCGTTGTCTGTAATAATGCGCATGGGCAGACCAAAACGGCAAATATGTATTCCCAGATGAATTACGAATTACCATCGCTGTAGTAGAAGCTAAAGGTTTGGCTTCAACCCATTTAGTGAAGTAATCGACCGCAACGATGATAGACTTTACTGCGTCGGGTGCATATGGAAATGGTCCCACTAAATCAATGGTCCATTGTTGAAATGGCCAAGCTGTTGTGACAGGGGACCAAAGGATTCTTTGGGCGTAACGTTTTAGGGGCATGCCTTTGGCAGGACATGCACTTGCGCAAGATCTCTACCGCGTCAACGTACATTCCGGGCCAATAATACCCTGCACTTTTTACTTTGGCTAGACCATGCGCGGCCCAGAATGTATGCCAATAGTCCCTCATGAATCTCCCTGATCAGGTATTGTGCGTCATGTTTGTCAACACAGCGGAGCGAAGGACCCATGTAAGAGCGTCGGTACAGAATACCGTCAATCATTTCATAATTGAGGGCTTTGCATCGTAACTTTCGTGCTTGCGCTCTATCTTCTGGTAAAGAACCATGCAGTAGATACATCATTATTGGAGACATCCATGATGGATCTCCTACTTCGACCATTGTCACTTGCCTGAGAGGGACTGATGGATTACTTAAAACCTCGATGCGAACTTCTTTTGCCAAATGCTTGAAACTAGTTGCAGCAAGTTTACTTAGAGCGTCAGCATATTTGTTTTCGCTTCGCTTGACATGTGTGATTTTAAATTGTTGGAACTGTGCTATAAGAGCCTTGGCTTGCGCCAAGTATAGAGCCATGATATCTCCCTTTGCATCGTACGTTCCAATTACTTGCTCAGCAACTAGTAATGAATCAACATGGGCTTCTAAATTTGTTGCGCCCATTTTGATAGTGAGGCGTAAGCCTGCTAGGAAAGCTTCATATTCGGCCTCGTTGTTGGTGCTTTTAAAATCCAACCGAATTGCATATGTGAATTCTGCTCCCTCTGGACTCATTAATCGAAGACCGCTCCAGCCCCATCACTATTTGATGTGCCATCTGTAAACAATGTCCAGGCACTGTTGTCGATGACTGGGACTGGGTTTTGGATTGCTTGGCATTCTTCAAGCTTATTAGCAGGAATTTCAGTGATGAAATCTGCCAAAACTTGGCCTTTGATAGCTGGTCTAGGTTTATAACAGATGTTATAAGCTCCCAATTCTATTGCCCATTTCGCAAGTCGTCCAGAAACGTCTGGTTTGGCCAGGACTTGGCCAATGTGAAAGTTTGTTAAAACTGTAATAACATGTCCAGAAAAGTATCTTCGTAGCCTGCACGAAGCATGGACCAATGCTAAAACTAATTTCTCCATGATTGAATACCTTGTCTCTAGATCGTTCAACATCTTGCTGATATAATAAATTGGACACTGGACCCCTTCGCGTTCTACCAACAAGACAACACCTACTGCTACCTCAGATGCAGCAAGATATAAGACCATGGGTTCTTTTTCTCGAGGAGCAGTAAGTGTGGGAAGTTGAACTAGACAATCTTTCATCTGCTGGAAAGCTTGATCAACTTCAGGAGTCCATGCGATCTCTTTGCTCTTCGTACAATTGCGCAAGGTTCGAATGAATGGATAAGATTTTGCAGCATGATTGGCGAGGAAACGGTTTAGCGCAGCTAACCTTCCAGCCAAACGTTGCATCTCTTTGATGGTAGTAGGAGAAGACATTTTTTGTATTGCATCAACCTTTTCGGGATTAACTTTGAAACCGTCTTTGGTGACGATGAAACCCTAAAATTTGCCCTCCTCCATGCCGAAGGAGCATTTGCTGGGATTTAACTTTAGATTTACCTCCCGCAGAGAATCAAAAGTTCTTTGGATGTTGTCTAGCATATTGTCTTCTGAATTACTCATAATGACCAAATCATCAATGTAGACTTCCACAGTTTTCCCAATGTCATCTCCAAACACTGTATCCATCAATCTTTGATAAGTAGCTCTCGCATTGCGGAGGCCAAAAGGCATCTGGTATAACAAAAAATGCTCTTCTCCGTGCGAAAAGCGGTTTTATCTTCGTCCTCTTTTTTCATCAAGACTTGATGATAACCTTTATAACAATCTAGAAAACATTTCCAGCGAAAGAAAGCTAATGAGTCAACCTTTTTGTTAATCTCAGGAAGAGAATAACAATCTTTCGGACATGCCTTGTTTAGATCTTTAAAATCTACATACATCCGCCATCCGCCATTATGTTTCTTTACCATGACTGGGTTTGCCACCCAGGTCTGGTATTTGACTTCGCGCAGAATACCAGCATTTAATAACTCGGTGACTTGTTCGTTCATTGCCTCTGTCTTTTCTGACCCGAGGCTGCACTTTTTCTGCACAACTGGTTCTGCTTATGGAAATACATTCAGGCAATGTTCCGCAATGTCGCGCGGGACACCAATCATGTCGGCAGGTGTCCAGGCGAAAATGTCTTGTTGCAAAACAACAGCGGTTTAAGCTTTGCGCGAATTTCAATACTGACTGCGGGCCCTAATAAGATTGTCTGCTCAGGTACTTATTGTTGAGTACCCACTTTTCTGGTTCATTGCTTGTAACGTCTTACCAGCCTTCATAACTGGTTCCTCAATTGAGATGATTTCTTTCCGTGCATAAAGTATAGCTACGCCATTTGGTGTCGGAAAACCACAAGCAGCATGCGGAGCGGAGGTTATCATACTAAAATCACGTTGCGCGCGACGTCCCAATAGTACATCGTGGCGGGAATTTGCCGGCATCACCATGCAGTTGACGTTACTCGTTCAAGAGCACCTCCCATCAGATAAAGTAACAGGAAAGAGGATTTGTCCTAGAGGAAAGATAGCCTCATTGCAGAACCCAGTTAATGGAAAATCAACTGGTTCCAAGCGTGACTTATCCTCAGGATCTAGTTGCTTGAAGGCACTGCTCATACATGATATCCATGGAACTACCCGGATCTTTAAACATATAATCTGTTTGGTAGTGCCCAAAGATACCATAGATAACTACTGGTCGGTCTTCTTGAGGACCTCCTAGAACGATAGGAAAAATGACTTGTTGTTCGCGCCAAGTGTTCTTTTGAAAATGTTGAAGGCTACGCTTGCGCGATGATCCACCTTAAATCATGGAAACGTGCTGTTTCATTTTCTTGTTGCTAGGCCCTTCGTTCTCGCGCGTAATCTGCTTAATCTCTTTGCACACATTCTGGACTAGATGTGTAAGCTTCCCACTTTTTAATGCTTTTTCAATCTCCGTGCACATACTGATGCAGTTATCTGTTGTGTGGCCTGTGTCTCTATGATAGTCACAGAACAAATTTTGGTCTTGCCCTTTTTTGTTTTTCATTGGTTGCGGCTGTTTAAACTGATAATTCTCAGTGCTGAGAACCTCAGTTGGAGATTTCGTTAAGGGAGTCCACTGACGTTCCCTACTCTCCTGTTTAGTCGCTTTTGAGTTGTTATCTTATTAATTGTTGCTCGCGCATCAATTGGTGAATAAGGAGAATACGAGTTCTGACTTGACTCTTTCCAGTTTCTCTTATACTTGCGACTACCTCTACTCAGGTCTTGCGGACGGTTCTGAGGTAGAGGTGGTCTATTAGAACTTAAGTTGCGCTCAGTCTGGGCGTAAACCTTGGCTGCCGCCATGAGTTTATCCCAGTTTTTTGGAAGGCCAGTTGTACCGGACAACACTTTAATCATTTCGTCGCACCTTACCGCATACTTGAACTGCGCGCGTATAAGGTCTTCATGGACATCTCCAATCTCCAACACTTCTTTATTGTAACGTGTTATAAAATCTTCGAGGCTTTAATCGTCCCTCCGCAGATGTTCATTACATCTGAGGAGTCGCGCACGTATCGCCGTTGCTGACTAAAGTGTGTAAGAAAATTTTCTTTTAAGTCATTCCAAGAGGAAAGTTTACCTGCCGGCAAATTATCAAACCAAAGGCGCACAACGCCAGTAAGGGTTTGTACAAATAAGTGACACCAGATTGGCAGTGTCCAGCACCCAAGTAACCCTGCACCGGTAAAGAGGCGCATGTGATCATCGGGATCGGTCAAACCGTTAAACTTTCCAAGTTGGATGGTAATTTCGCTCGCTCCAAAGGAGCCAGTGCTATCTCTCTGGTAAACTTTGATTGTTCAGCTGCTTTGGTTGGGCGATACACCAAATTGTAATCATGCTCAGCTTCTGGATTGTATGCTGCGCGTATTTTTGGCTTGTAACTAGCATGATCTGCAGATATTAGATTAAGAATACTTGCACTTATCCCCTTCATAGGTGCTATCGAGCTCATCGTGTTGGGTGTCCGTTTCTGCGAAGACCGCAGGCCCAAACGAGAGAGGACAGATGCGCGACGCTGAATGTTGTCTTCTTGCTTTCTATTACCAGAATGAACAGGATCATTCCTGGTTTTAGAATGCATTTCTATTCCATCTTCAAGCATGCGCAAAGAGGAACGAGCATGAATTTGAGTATTAAACTCAAAACTCGAGGTGCCGGCGAAGCACGGACCTGAGGAGCGTAACCGAGCTTGAAAAGCTGGAGTTCCGGTTTGGGCACATAATTGAGCATACATAGCATTTAGAGTCGCTTGAGATTTGATTAACCACGATAATGGAGTCTATCGGGTGGTAAAATCAACGTAACATCAACCTGAGGAGCCGCCGGCGTTACAGGAATACTCGCATGATTAGGATCATACTGAGCATTAGCTTCGCCAGTAGAATCCTCAACTATTTGTCTGTCGACCTGAGGTCCAACAACAACGCGTCAAATCCTGATCGAGGACCTTGAAAAGATGATCCGTCAGCCATGACGCTGCAGATCTAAGTGAAACGAAACGAGAGGTGAGAGAATCAAATCGGTGGACGCCAATGAAGAAACCCTAGATCAACTAGACCGGTGTCAAAGTAGAACACGAAGGTTTCGGGTTTTGAGAGCTCTGGGCGAACTTGCAGCAAGTTCAAATGAGTGAACAGAGCTTGGTATTTATAGGAGAAGGCAAAAATGAAGGGTGTGAGAGAAGTTCGGCCGAACTTGTAGAGATTTCAAAGGTGGGATTAGCTAAGTTCGGCCGAACTTGTACATTTCTGTACAAGTTCGAGAGAACTTGAGGAAATAAGGAAATACTTGTGTCATCAGGTAAGTTCGGGCGAACTTGTGGTCTACAAGTTCGGCCGAACTTGACTTGGTGGCCAAGGTTTGTTTGATTATTTCGCGTTAAGGGTTCGTTTGGTTATTCAGTTCACATTAGATAGTTATATTAAGCGTTAAGCGTTATAGTTGATATGATAGTGCAATTTAGCGATTCGAGAGTGTGAGAGCGATGCGATAGCGAGTGTAAACAAACCACAAACACACATAACACATAAGTAAGATAAAACCACATAAATAACTGCGATTTGCATGCGATGAGATTAGCGACGCGATTTAATAAGCGATTAGATGCGACGTAACATACAATACCATAATTAATTAACATAAACTTTTATTATTAACCGAATCTCCGGATTACAAAAGAAGTACAACGATAAAAACAAGGAAAAAGATAACAACGAATTTTCGAGTTGTTACACTCGCGACGCGCGGGAGAGGTCAATTGCGGGAAAGTATAAAAGTCGATTTTTATCAGGTTTTGGGGGTTGTTGAATAACCTAGCAGCCGATTTACGAATTCAGCAGTCATTAGAGGCGATCCAGCAAAGGTTTTCACTCGTTCAAGCTATTCTTTCATGTTAGATCAATTCCGAACAATTACTGAAGCTATGATGACTACCATGAGCGGCTAAGCTTTTTGTGACTTTCGCCCGGATGAACTCTTACTTTGTTTCGCATTGAACTTTGTTTATTTATTCGTTGTGCTTGGTACAGCTTGACCACTTGTGTTGAATTATTGGTAAACGTTTCTTGTGTTTGAATTACTTGTCGTTTATTAAGCGTATTGGCGATTTTCTTGCATCGTTAGCGGGTTGGTAAATTGGCGGGTAATTGATACAAACAAACGGGTTATAAGGTGGCATAGTGAATCTTAAAAACTATCCTTAATAGCTAATCAAATTCATTAATTCCGAGGCCATGTCTATGTGTGTCCAGAATTGGTAAACGAGTTTTGATGTTAAACGGGTAATTGCGATTCCGGGTGGAAGTTGTTTTTTCTCTCATTGATTACAATCTTTTTAATTAGTTTTAGCATTTTTTTCTAAGCAATCAATCAAAACCCCCAAGTTAGATAGTTAGCTTTTAGTTAAAATCTTTTACTGACCACAAATTCTCCGTGGATTCGATACTGTCACACCCCTAATTTCCACGTGTAACCCGGTGGGCCCGGTTGGGGAATATCGTGACATAAGTTGATATCATCATTACCAAACAATACAATAATACACAGCGGAAGTCTAGATAGTTACTATTACAAACGTTTTGAATGTTCAAAGTTCAAAAATAATAAATACAACGCTTGTAACTAGATCCACAGGCGGATCGAAATGTGAATACAAAATGAAACTTGACAGACTAAGGCCTTCTAAGCAAAGGGTTGCATTTCCTCTTAAGCTTCGCCGAGTACTTCCACCCTATTTACGTATACTTGTCACCTGCGCTTAGTCTTTTGAAAATATGTCAGTTTTCACTGGTAAATACATTTAACCGACTCATTTTGAAAACATTTCGAAAGCATTTAGTGTACACAATGGTACTTTGTTTTATAAATAACCTGGGATAAATAATTTCATGTTATCAGTTTAACATGCTAATAATACATTTAGAGCCCGAAAACTATGTTGGGATCCTGATTAATCGACACGCCACTTTAACACCGTTAATAGGTGCACCCCTATTAGGTAATACTTTATTTTAGCATCTGACGGGTGTATGCCTACACCCAGTGCTTAGGTCATGGCCATTTGCAATTAAATGAGCCATGGATATCCAGGATACGGTCGTTTTAACCCCCAAATGTTTAATATTAAGCATTACGAATTAAAATGGATTATTTGAATTCCCGACTCATTGGACTTTGATCCCATATCCAACCATGACGTATTATTATACCGTATCCCAAGCCCGTATAAGGGAAAATAAGTTAAAGTATTTATCTGGCTTGCAAAACTCTCTGTAAAATGACCAAACCAGGCCCACCGGGTTACACGTGGAAATTAGGGGTGTGACAGATACCCTACTTACGCTACTACGTAGTTTAAATAGGTTTTGATTAGCCCACGACAGCTACATCAAAATGGCGCCGTTGCGGGGGAATTCGTGCGCTTAGTGTTAGTTTAGATTAGTTGTTTTCTTGTTTTTGTTTAAATTTTCTAAAAATCCAAAAATATTTCCTTTTGTTTGTTTTTATTTCTTTTTGGTATTACGCGCAGTTTCTTGTTTGCTTGTGTGCAGGTGATTCAATTGCATGCATACCAGGTTTTCAGGAAAGTCTTCACCACTGCTTTTCGACCCAGAAATTGAGAAGACCGCTAGGCAAAATCTGCTCCTTAGATCAGCCTTAAAAGGAAAAGCAACAATACTTAATATGGACCCACCAGAGACACAAACAACTCCACAACAACAAACCTCACACCAAGAGCCTGTTACTGAGATGCCACCTCCCCCGTACCCAACTCAAACTCAACCACAACAAACTTCACCCATGGCACCACTATCCAGTTCAACCACCCAACCAACAGTTGCTCCAACTGGAGACTTCCACATTATTAGGGAATCAACTTACCCGTTAGAAAGCTGAATACCACCACAGCCAACCCGCCGCGAGCTGTGAATCAGCCAAATGTAGTTCCACATCCGAATCGGTCGGGTGTGATGTATGAGCCGGTCGAAAACAGTGCGAGAACTGAAACTTGGGACGATGGGTATGGAGATGAAGTATGGGGTACACATGAAGGGTATATGGGTTATCAAGGAGGTATGCAGAATCAGGCAATCAACCGGGCTCAACCATTATTTCAGCAGAGACAACCACGAGGTAGGGAAGGGTATTATACCCCACCACCAGTTCAGAGAGCACCGGTAGCTCCACGGTATCCACAGAGGGATCCTAGGTTTCCGGATCCCAACAATAGGGGAGTTGAGAGTCACTTTCGCCCGTAAATTGCGAAACACTCTTCACCGATTGTTATGCCGGTTGCATAAGGAACGTGGATAGATCATTTGAAGCGAAACCATATTTTGAACATGCTCCGTACTTTTCATGGGAAAGCTATAGAGGAGCCATATGCACATATCACGGAGTTCGAGGCGGTGTGTAGTATGATTGGGGGACATGGGTTCATGCCGGATCAGGTAAAGTTGGTTTTATTTCAGTTTTCGTTGAAGGATTCGGCACGCGACTGGTTTGTATCTTTGCCCTATGCGAGTATCCACACTTGGCAAGAGATACAACAACAATTTTTGGAAGAACACTATACTCCACAAAGAACCAAGATAGGAAGAGTGGCCATTAGAGAATTTCAGCAACTTCCTTGTGAGTTGTTGTATGAGTTGTGGAAACGAGTTACTTCGAAATTGCCCTCATCATGGTATTCCAAGATGGGAGTTAATCACTGCTTTTCACGATGGGTTGTCTAATGAGGATAAACGTGATATAAAGGCCACAACAGGTGGAACTTTCTTGAGGAATCATGTGGATGTGGATTGGGATTACTTAGAGATCTGTGCGGCGGATTCAAAAAGACAAGCACAAGCTGATCGTACGAAGAAGTACTCAACTCCATCGTCGACAAGTGTGGGTACTTCTTCTACATCCAGAGTTGCTCAGTTGGAAATGGAAAAAGAGGAGTTGGAAAAGCAGCTAGCGAAATTTAAAGGTCTAGACAGTGGTATAGATGCATTGCATGCGGCACAAACCATCCCGGTTTGTGGTAGTTGTAACGACTTGGGTCATATTTCGAATGAGTGCCCGGGTAAATTTGTTGTGGCCGAGGAGGATGTTAACATGGTTTACGGCGAGCAAAAGAATTAGGATATGAATTCTAATACATATCATCCAGGTTTGCGTAATCACCCTAATTTTAGATACAATAATACTGCTAACGAGTTGAATCCTAATTTTCAGGTAACCAATCAAGGAAGTCAACCGTATCAGAGCCGGCAAACAAATTACAACTCGAACTACAATCAAGGGAATTACAATCGGGGGAATCAAAGGAATTATTCGCAAGGCCAAGAGCAGAATAAGGCAAGCAACAACAATGAAGTATCCAATGGAGAGATTATGGAGCTCTTAAAGCAAATCAATAAGGATCAAGGGTTGCAAGCCAAGTCGCATCAAGCTTTGGAAAGCAAGTAGCTCAGTTGGCAGTTGAAGTGGCGAATGGAAGGAATGATACGGGCCGGTTGCCCAGTGACACCACGAAGAACCCCCAACATCAAGGGAGCTCATCTAATGCCAGAATTAATCAGGTAAGTGTTCTTCGTTCCAGGAAGGTTTATGATAACAAAGTTGGGACTCCTCCACCGTTTGTCGAGGGTATTGTGGAGGAGGTTGATGAGGACCAAAAGTCCGATGCAGAAACGGAACCTGTTAACCCTACAAAAACTCAAAAAGAAAATTTTCAAGAAAAAGAAAGTAGGGTGATAGCAACCAACCCGATTGAGACGAGGGAAAGGGGTACAGAGGGTAATACCGTCCCATTTCCTAAGGCTTTAATCAATCCAGAGACAAAGGTGGTAAATAAACGGGCCCACAACAAGATGAGATGTGGGAAGTTTTTAAACAAGTAAAAATAAATCTCCCGTTTTAGATGCCATTAAACAGGTTCTGACATATGCAAAGTATTTGAAGGAGTTGTGTACCAAAAAACGACACAATAAATTTCCACAGAAAATTGCTTTAACCGAAAAAGTGATTGTCGTTTTGTCGGTGACCTCCCACCGAAGCTTAGAGATCCCGGTGCCCCTTTAATACCCATTCAAGTGGGTGATTTTAAGATGAGTCGGGCATTGTTGGATTTGGGAGCTAGCGTTAGCATTTTACCGGGGAGTTTATACGATCAATACGATTTTGGACCCTTGAAGCATGCCGACACCACCGTGGTGTTGGGCCGATTTGACGTTAAAACTACCCCGGGGGATCTTGTGTGATTGTCATTGTTATAGTCGAGGAATTTTATTACCCAATTGACTTTTTGGTTCTTGATTATGTGCAAATTGAAAACACAAAACAACCTAATGTCATACTTGGTAGACTGTTTTTAGCAACTGCTAACGCTTTAATTGATTGTAGAAATGTTACGGTCGACATCACGTTTGGTAATCGTAAGTTCGTTTAAATGCTTTTCCTCGTGCATCTGATTCTCTAGTCAATGATAAATACTTCATGGCAGACATTACTGACGGGTGTCACCCCCACGAGAGTGGGGATGACACTATGGAGACGTGTTTTGTGTGTGACAGGGATTTAGCAGAAGTTGAGCTAGAGTTGGAATATGCGGAAGAAGAGTTAGAGATGATGGCGGCTAGGGAAGTGAAGCCGAGTTGGACACATCAAGTTGAGAACTAACCGGATCCGATTGACACTCAACTAAAGCGTCACTTGAATCACCTCCCAAGTTGAGTTGAAGACGTTGCCAAAGCATTTGAAATATGCTTTCATAGGTGATAACAATACCTTACCTGTAATTATTGCTTCTAACTTAACACTTGAACATGAAAAAGCATTGATGGAAGTGTTGGTAGCCAACCGGGCTGCAATTGGGTGGACTATTGCGGATCTTAAGGGGATCAGTCTGTCTATCGTCATGCACGAGATCATTACTGAGGAGGGAGCAAAACCAGCTCGAGATCAGCAACGAAGGCTGAACCGAACATGCGGGAAATTGTGAAGAAGGAAGTTTTGAAGTAGTTGGATGTCGGGATCATCTATCCTATCTCGGACTGTACTTGGGTGAGTCCAACTCAGACGGTGCCCAAGAAGGCAGGCATCCAAATTGTTATAGGTGATGATGGTAAGGAAGTAGCTACCCGGCCGGTAACCGGGTCGAGGATTTGTGTTGATTATAGAAAATTAAATGCAGCTACTTCAAAGGACCACTTCCCGCTACCGTTTATTGATCAGATTGTGGAAAAGCTAGCAGGTCAGAAATTTTACTGTTTTCTTGATGGTTATTCAGGTTATAATCAAATTGTGATTCACCCTGACGATCAACAAAAGACCACGTTTACCTGTCCGTAGTGGTACTTTTGCATTTAGACGAATGCCATTCGGATTGTGTAATGCCCCGGCCACCTTCCAAAGGTGTATGATGAGTATCTTTTCAGATATGGTCGGGAGTCTTTGGAGATTTTCATGGATGATTTCTCGAGTTTTGGCACATCTTTTGAGGCATGTCTGGAACAATTGACTCGTGTGCTAAAAAGATGTGTTGAAACAAACCTTGGTACTAAGTTGGAAAAGAGTCACTTTATGGTCCAGGAGGGCATTGTGTTGGGAAATGTTGTCTCAAGTAAGGGGATCGAGGTTGACCATGCTAAAATCAAAGTGATTTCCACATTACCACCACCCACGAGTGTCAAAGGCATTCGTTCCTTTCTTGGACACGCCAATTTTTATAGACGGTTCATTAAAAACTTTTCAGTAATCACCAAACTGTTACGTAATCTTTTGTTGAACGATGTTCCATTTGTGTTTAATAAACATTGTAAGAAATCTTTGAAACACTGAAACAAAAGTTAGTTGAGGCACCTATATTACAATCCCCTGATTGGTCACTTCCGTTTGAGATAATGTGTGATGCTAGTGACTATGCAGTAGGTGCAGTGTTGGGACAGAGAGTGCACAAGAAACTAGTGGCGATATACTATGCAAGCAAGACGCTTGCAGATGCTCAGCTGAATTACACCACCACGGAGAAGGAGCTTCTAGCTGTTGTCTATGCTTTAGACAAATTTCGTTCTTATATTTGTGGTAGTAAAGTAATTGTGTTTTCTGACCATTCTGCTATCAGGCACCTCATGGAGAAGAAGGATGCTAAGCCATGGCTTATCATGTGGATCCTTCTATTGCAGCAATTTGACTTGGAGATTCGTGATAAGAAAGGAAGTGAGAATGTGGTGGCGGACCACCTATCACGAGTAGTAAATGAGATGGAAGGACCAGAGAATGATATCCTAGAGACTTTTCCCGATGAGCAATTACTAGTTGTTGCTACTCAACCTTGGTTTGCTAATTTTGTAACTATGCTCATTCAGGCATCATACCGGAACATTGGTCGAGATCAAGGAAGGCACACTTCTTATCACAAGCACAACAGTACATATGGGACGAGCCCGACATGTTTAAAGTGGTGCTGAACAGATCATTCGCAAGTGTGTGGAGGATGATGAAATTCCTTGGGTTTTTATCCTTGGTGCACGAGTCCGCATGTGGAGGACACTTTAGTGGACAGAAAACGGCCAAAAGTGTTATCTTGTGGGCTATATTGGCCTACGTGTTCCGGGACTCGTTTGAATATGCGAAAAATTGTTTGCGATGTCAACAGATGGGTAGCATTTCAAAGCGGGATGAGATGCCCATGCATCCAATCCTTATTGTCGATATTTTCGACGTATGGGGCATTGACATTTGGGCCCATTCCCAAATTCATTTGGTAACTTATACATCTTGGTGGCAGTGGATTATGTTTCTTAATGGGTTAAAGCCATTGCCACCAAGACCAATGACCATAAGGTAGTTTGCAAGTTCGTTCAATCGAACATTTTCTCTAGATTTGGTATTCCTCGTGTGATCATAAGTGATGGGGGATCTCATTTCAAAAATTTCAACTTTGGCAAACTCCTTAAAAGATATGGCATTGACCATCGAATTGCCACTCTATACCATCCTCAGACGAGTGGGCAAGTCGAGGTCTCTAACCGGCAAATTAAAGAGATTTTACAAAAAACCGTACGAGCTGACCGCAAGGATTGGTCCAATAAATTAGTGACGCCTTGTGGGCATATCGTACGGCAAACAGAACGCCGATTGGAACAACACCGCATCGCTTGGTCTACGGGAAAGGGTATCACTTACCGGTAGAAATTGCACACCGCGCATTTTGGGTGGTTAAACAGGTCAATACTGACTATGATACTGAGGTAAGGATAAACAGTTGACATTGAGAGAGCTTGAAGAGATTCGGAATGAGGCGTATGACTGCGCCGCAACATATAAGGACAAGATGAAAAAGGTGCATGACGCGAAGATAAAGCCAAAAGTGTTCGAAGTTGGTCAGATGGTTGGTTGTACAACTCCAGTTGAAGTGTTCCCTGGAAAGCTGAAGAGCAAGTGGATAGGTCCTTACCGTGTAACTAAAGTGGGAACACATGGAGATGTGGAGATAGAGGACTATGATGATCACATTAGGCAAACAGTGAATGGGCATCGACTGAAGCCGTATTACAATGAAAAAGAGATCAATGGTCCGGGTAAGCGTGTGGAGGTGCTATTTGTGAGCACCGTTTGTGCGTATGAAGAATAGTCCGCATGTATGATCTGGCTGAAGATCTCAAACTTAGCGCTCTTAGGAGGCAGCCTAAGGTTTATACTTTTCTTTATGTGTGTTTTAGTTAAATAGTTGTTTTTACGAGTTGCCGATTTTGCCGTGCTTTAGTGTGGGGAAGTTTGAAGAGGTTTGGGTAAGCTCTATGTGCAATTGAGGGCAATGCACATTTGTTTGGGGGGTAGAATCATGAATTTTGAGGCCCGAAAATGTGTTTTTTGGTAAATTATGCATGTTTTTCGGTTGTTTTCAGAGTGTTTCAGGAATATGAGATGGTTCGGGGAAGAATATTCATGAAGGAAGGAGCCCCAGGTAAGTGATTTGTGAGAGCTTATCATAAAATTTCGTTTAGGGGGGTAAAGGAGGTGAAAAACTTGAAAAACCAAAATTTTTTCTAAGGTATGGAACACTAAAAATTGGCCAAACCTGCTGGAAAATGGGCTCCCAGGCGCCACGCGACGATAGTTAAGGGCAGCTCCCGCGACGCGCCGGGGATGCTCAGTCAAAAAGTCAAAACAACCCTCCCCGCGCCACGCGAGGGAGGTGTCTGCATCTTTCGCGACGCGCGGCAGGAGTTCACCACAGATCTGCACATAAGTCCGCAACAAAACCACTTTTTGTCAAAACTTCTTTTCATCAAAACCCTTCTTCTTCCACACGAACCCTAACCGCTAAAATCCCTCAATCCACCTCAACTCCACCCGATTTCACCACGAATCTTCACCCAAATCCTTCATTTATCTCTCCTACAACCCGATTTCACTACCACCATTGCCGGAATCGCAACCTCCGGTCACCATCTCCAGCCAAGCTTGGAACTTTTGTCAAGTTTTTGATATTTTTCAAGTCTTATTCACGAATCAGGTATGAAAGCTTGAACTTTTACATGGTTAATTGGTTGTTTATGCTTGATTGTGAGTGGAGATGAATGTTATATTTGGGGATTTCATATATCTTAAGAATGGTCATTCAAGAATATTTTGAGCGAAGATGATGATGACATGAACTAGAACTAGGTCGAATCTAGGAAGAAAACTTGAGCTTAGGGTTTGACATTGGTTTGGGAAATATGAGTTAGTCGAACGCATATGTTGTGATGTAAGTATGATGAAAATTGCTATTTGAGTTGCTTAGCGGCCGTAAGTTATGCGAGTGTTCATGGTGAGGGAAAGGAATTCTGTTAGAATGGTCGAGTTATTTACTTATTGGGTAGTGTAAGGTGCCGTAGGGAGTTTGTTGACAAGTACAAGAGGGAGTTTAGAAGTATGAGTGAAGAATGTTAGATGGTGAAAAGTCGAAGGCGAGTAGAAGTTAGGAATGGAGGTGGTGCGAGTTTTAACATTCGTAGGCGTATAAGAAAAAGGGATTGGATGATGTGTGGTTTTGATGCTGATAGCATTGGTGAATTCGTTGTAACTCGTTAGATAGTTTTCTTGTGTAAAAAAATATTAAAAAAAAAGTTTGTGAGTCACTAAGACATGTTAAACACTTAACAAAGAAAGTTTTCGAATTTCGGTTGGTTCGTTCGTACTCAATCTCCATTCGAACGGGTCAACCGGATCATATAAGTGGCATGTGTTATGTGATCTTTTCGATGGTTATTGTGCTATGCAGTTGTATCCGCGAATGAAATGCTATACGGATACAAATGTCATCGGCAAGTTACTAATTTTTTGTAGTTGTTTTTGGTGTGATTTAGAATGTCAGGTGAAGGATCAAGCCAAGCAGGTTTGAAGAAGAGGAAGAAGATCCGAGTTCAGATTAGGTATAATGGGCCGGAGGAGCGTCCATTGCCAGAAACACCAATAATTCCAGTGGAACAAAGGGTTTTGAGGGATCACACTTTGTTGGGTTTTGAGATTGGTAGTGCTGAGTATGAGAGGCGTGAAAAATTTTGTCACATGAAGTTGTATAAACATCGCACCTTTAATTGGTCGATGTTAGATGCTATGGGTCAGAGAAAAAGGATGGAGGAATTTCTGGGTCCTTGTTGGTTGTTAGCATTGAGATGTGAGGAGCCACAGTATGCTGAGCTGACAGTAGAGTTTCATTCTACCTTTAGGTATGACACAGATAAGTATGTTGAGCCGGACTCTTTATCGTTCAGTTTAGGTAGGCAGCGTTATGTGTGGAGTGTCGAACAGTTTGCTAGGGCCATTGGGTTTTATGGGCCGAATGAGAGGTTACGGCAGGCATGGAGAGGCCCGACTAAGAAACGGGAGTATAGGTATGAATGGATTATGGAGTCTGAGTTGAAAACATTTTGGGGAACCATCACTGATACTGTTTGGTCGACGAATGCTATTGAGTCATCGGTTATGGACCCGTTTCTGAGGTATTTGCATAGGATTTTGGCATGTACATTGGTTGCTAGGAAGAGTGGGACTGATAAGGTGAATGTCACACCCCGACCCGCAGCGGAAAAGGTGATCGGGGCATGATTGGGTTATCATCAAAGCTCATGACATTTATTAAGCGTTTCATATTCATTAATACAAATTAAATGGAAATTTACAATAAATGTTACAACATGATCTAACCAACAATCTAAACTTCTTTGTTCTCTTCTAAGGCATATCCTATGTTTTCCCTGCTTCAACCTGTTCACCTGTATCATGTGTAAAAGGGTTTTTGGATCAACAAAATGTTGGCGAGTGAATCCTATGGAAAACATTTGAACAAATTTATTTAAATTGATTATGAAATATGTGCACAACCAAACATGAGTAAAATTAGATGTAACTTAATCAACAATCATAAGATATTAAATGAAACACTCATGAACAATAATGGAACAATTAGAGGCACGCGATGCTCAACTCGTCTCTCACGAGGAACTAAGGGGCCTGATGAATGAATTGCATAAACATGATAATATGAATGACACAACTACAAACAATATAAACTCAATGATACACACATGAACAATAATGAATTTGATTTGAAGCACGCGATGTTCTACTCGTCTCCCACGAGGAACTAATGGGCTTAATGTATGAGTTTCATATAATTTGACAAAAGGAAATAAGTAAATCACAACAATAAAAACAATCTAAGTTTAGGTCATGATGTGGTATGGCACAAGTTTAAATAAATAAATTAATTATTTTCATAACACATGACACACCCCAAAACGTGTAATTTAAAAGGGGGAGTTGTAAGATTCACTCACAGTGGGTGCGTTCAGTTGATGACGTTGAATGCACGCGATGTGGTTTTAACCACGAGTGAGATTAACCTAGATAAATCGCATTATGGTTTTGTGAGTAAACGGGTTTTATTAATCTATTTTAGTAGGATTGTTGGGTGTATTTTTGTGAGTTTGAGGCTATTTTCTAACCTTAAAAATGTAATTTTTAAGTATTTTTAATTAAAATAATTAAATAAAAATAATAAAAAAATATTTGATTTTTGCTACAGTTGACTTTGACCGTTGACTTTGACTGACCGTTGACCGGTTCGAAGGCATATTGTTGTGCGCTGAGTGAGGCTCGAACCCGAGACCTCCCGTACGCGTGCACGCAGCTCTACCAACTGAGCTACTTGTCTAACCCGTTATATATCCGATTTTAATTATATATATATATTAATTAGTTTAAACCGAAATTCATTTTATTTTAAAAACAGTTTAAATCCCGAAAACCGGTGCGCTCCACAGGTCTCGAACCCGGGACCTGTGGCTTAAACTAACACACAGTCCACCGCTGGACTGTGTGTTTAACATGTTATATATTTCAACTTTTATTATACTTAAATACAAATTATCTGCTTTCATTTCTGACTTTATTTAAAAAGTTAATAATTGTCCGGGTCGATGCAGGAGACCGGACTCGAACTTGTGACGTGCGATTAAACATACACACAGTCCACCGCTGGACTGTGTGTCTAACTTGGTTATTATTCCGATTATTAATATACTTAACATATATCTGTGGCGACTCCGGTTCAGTTTAACAAAAAAAATGATTTTTATTAAGGCAGCGTGTGTGAAACCGGATTCGAACTCGTGACCTTTGCGTTATATGTGCACACAGTCCACCGCTGGACTGTGTGTCTAACCCGATTAATAAGTTGATTTTAATTATACTTATAATATACCGAATACATCGTCTTCTTCATCAAGGTATAACCAGAGAAAGACGACTGACTGGTTCAAGGTTTTTATCGGTTTATTAGTGTGCTTCAGTTCATTACGGTGAGATAAATGTGAAAAGAAAAAGAAATTGGGCGGAGAGGTATACCGACTGGACCCTCTGTTTTCCGGCAGAAACTCCGGTGACAGCAATCAACTCCGGCGTCAGGTGTCTTGCAGCAGCAAGTCTCCGGAAAGCTTGGAAAAAGTATGGGTATCTCCGGTATAAGCTTCAGAGGCTCAGTGAGGCTCGGAAATGAGGAAACCGGTTTTCCGGCGACGAACAGATTAATTCCGGCGAGTGGAATTACGCCGAGAAAAAGTGTGGTTTTGAGCGAAAAGGTTTGCAGTGGGTTGTGGGTGAATTTATAGAACAAATCGTCAATGCATTTAGCCCGATTTCCGACTGGATTCGTAAATTATAAAAACTCCGGCGGTTATAGAAAGTGTCGCGGACTCAAACGTCGGTTATAACCGATGTAATAATAATAATTTACGTTATAACTGAAAATGGTGTTAAAAACTCGCGATATTTCCGGGATTCCGACGACTGAACTATTGGGCGCCGGTTTTGAATTCGTAACGTTATTATATCAATTAAATGATTCTATTATTTCACAAGAAGCATCTGTGGCGCAGTGGTTTGTGTGTGAGGTGATAAGTCTTGTGTTGAACCGGTACAGACCCGGGTTCAAAACCCGGCAGAGGTATTATATTTTTATTTTGCGATTTTTGACAGTTTTTCAAAAACTAATTATATATTCTTGTATAATAATTGATTATGTATCGTTTAAAATTATTTTGGGCATTTAATTCACAACGAAATTTTTGACTGACTGTTCGGTTGATAAACGGAGCGGGTTTGGTAAATCCGTTTTTGACGGATGTTACAGTACATGACGGATTTGTTTTGTTTTTATTGCCTGGTGACGACGAAGGAAGCCAACTTGGCTACAGTGTTGTTATCTCAGTTTGGTAAGGGTAGGAGGTCAGGTGCTGATACACAGTTGGAGTTGGGGCCATATATTACTAGGTTGGCGATGCATTGTGATGCTTTTATTAGGTATCCTGAGATACACCTTACCCCGGGTCCGGTGACGGTGCCGTGCAGTGTGGTTACATTGAAGCAGGCAAATGTGATTGAGTGGGATGAGCCGATTTGTTGGAAGCCGGTTAAAGTTGGACCGCAGGAGTTGCCACCGGGAGGTACTCCAGCAGCTGAGGCTATGCAAGCCGGTTAAAGTTGGACCGCAGGAGTTGCCACCTAGGATTGAGCGACCGAGACCACAATATCCGTTGAGGCCACCGAGGCCAGATCCGCTGACATTGGAGAATGTGTATGATGCTATGGTTGATGGGTTTGAGATGCAGACTAGTATGCTTCGATACATGATGGAGCAGCAGCACATAGGTATTCCTGACTGGTTTCTGCCGCAGCATTTTCCACAACCGGGATGGGGAGATCCACAGGGCGGTGGTGATGTGCAGATGGCAGATGAGCCGGCAGGTGATGACGTGGCAGAGGAGTAGGTGTTTGGTATGATAGCCGCCAGTAATTTTGGGATATGATGTATTTTCCTTATTTTGTTTTGATTCGGATATTTATGGTCAGTACTAAACTTGATACTAACTCTTATGTGGGAGTTGTACGGGGTTAACCGGTTGGGCGTATTTATATATGTTATGTTTGTTATGTTTGTGTTGGTTTTGATAGAATATGCGTGGTTGGTGCGTGTATGTTTTTGTGTGAAAATGACGGCGAGCATGTTGGGAAAGAAGGAATGGAACTAGATATTTGCAAACGGTGAAGAAATTCAAGGGAGTCTGTTCCAATTTTGCTGTATTTTTTATTTTGTTTATCATTATGTTGGTTAGTTTCTCGCTCCATTGAGGATAATGAAGGAATTAAGTGTGGGGAGGAGAAGCTAGCGATTAGTTTAGAGTCGTAATGGTTGTAGTTAGTTCGTTCATCTTGTGTTTAGAAAAAAAATTGAAAAAAGTTGCATATGTCATGTGATAGTTTTGCACAAAATGGAAGATGATAGGTATAGTCAGATCATTAGCACTTGATTATTATAAATAAGAGATAATAAGTGGCCGGTCATACGTATAATTCGGGATGTGTGGGTAGGCCCGGCCAGTGAAGGGTTTCTTTGAAATGGTATAAGACACTTAAAACTAGGAGTCTAGTGGGTGCCCGCCTTAGGAGCTATGGCGAAACTGAAACTATGGAGAGCACAAGAGGTACGCTATAAATAAAAAACTTATACATTTTTCCGATTAAATTGGCACACCTGTTTCTTTTTGTGAGAACAAATCCGAAATAAGGTGGCGCCAAAAAAAATCAATCCATCTAAGCTACATGAAAGAAAAAAAAAGAGAAAAGAAAACGAAGCCTATGGTATTGCCGCGGGGATAGCGACTCATGCGGTACATACCCTCTAGGTGGAGTTATAAGAAAATATGTGAAGTTTATGGCATTAATTGCGGGGATGGTGACTCATGCGAGGTATGTCCGCTAAACTGATAGTAAACAAAAGCATGTAGAGCTCACAATATCATCCATCTATCCATCATAAAGATTTAATCGGAATAATATAAGAGTTTTTTTATATAAAACGGTAGATTATGAAGCTTTTAACCTTTTGGGCTTGAAGTGGGAATAGGTGGAGTCGTAGTCTTTTAGGAGTGGGGTCTATGGATAACTATAATCACTTGAACTTAAATGGATCGTGGATAAGGGCTTGGAAGCTGGCGGTTGGGTTTAAGTGGATCTTATATACGCAATCGTGATTAGCGTATGGTTAGACTGATAAATAAAATAATTGCATATATTAAGTGCTGGTGTTTTTGATTGTGATTCCATTCCAAACAATTTTTTTCGGGGACGAAAAAAGATAAGTGTGGGGATGTGATGTTCGGGTCTTAAATAGTATTATTTTGATGTGTTTTGAGTAGAGTTATGTACATATGAGTGTTTATTTGGTTTTGTAGTACTATTTATTGTGTGTGTTCCGTTTCAGGTTAAACAGTGTAAAATGATTAGGAAACGGGTGCTGGAAGGAAGCTGGAAGCGGAAAACAGAAAAGTCAATTGGCAGTCCCCAGCGCCACGCGTGTGATGTCTTGAGCCCTGTCGCGACGCGCGAGGGCAATTAATGTGGGGTCGGTGTAGATGGCATAGGCGACATGCGCCGGATGAAGTGTGCTCTCTCGCGACGCGCGGGAGAGGTTAACTACGGGAAAGTATAAAAGTCGATTTTTATCAGGTTTTGGGGGTTGTTGAATAACCTAGCAGCCGATTTACGAATTCAGCAGTCATTAGAGGCGATCCAGCAAAGGTTTTCACTCTGTTCAAGCTATTCTTTCATGTCAGATCAATTCCAAACAATTACTGAAGCTATGATGACTACCATGAGCGGCTAAGCTTTTTGTGACTTTCGCCCGGATGAACTCTTACTTTGTTTCGCATTGAACTTTGTTTATTTATTTGTTGTGACTAGTACAGCTTGACCACTTGTGTTGAATTATTGGTAAACGTTTCTTGTGTTTGAATTGCTTGCCGTTTATTAAGCGTATTGGCAATTTTCTTGCATCGTTAGCGGGTTGGTAAATTGGCGGGTAATTGATACAAACAAACGGGTTATAAGGTGGCATAGTGAATCTTAAAAACTATCCTTAATAGCTAATCAAATTCATTAATTCCAAGGCCATGTCTATGTGGTGTCCAGAATTGGTAAACGAGTTTTGATGTTAAACGGGTAATTGGGATTCCGGGTGGAAGTTGCTTTTTCTCTCATTGATTACAATCTTTTTAATTAGTTTTAGCGTTTTTTCTAAGCAATCAATCAAAACCCCCAAGTTAGATAATTAGCTTTTACTTAAAATCTTTACATGACCACAAATTTCCCGTGGATGCGATACCCTACTTACGCTATCTACGTAGTTTAAATAGGTTTTTGATTAGCCCACGACAGCTACATCACGCTAGGCGGTCAATTCCCATTGTGAGAAGGGTTTTACTTGCCTAAAACATTTTTGTAAAAATTCAAAATATTTAGAAAAATTTTCCATTTAAAAGCATAATGGTAAAACTAATTTTAAAGGTATCAAAAAGTTTAATTAGTGTCAAACCCTGTATGGCACCTTTCCACGAAGGTTTGTAATATGACTAAAACACTTATATATAGGAAGTACCAGCGACGTATCCACCATGTTTTAGCCATATCGTCTCCGTTTCGTGGAGCGATGTTAGGCGTGTTGACACGATATAGATAGATTTCGGTATCCTTGGTCCACGCGGTGAAGGGGGAAAACAAGAAATTATGAGGCTTGAATAACGTCGAACCCCACATGGCATCCTTTCACGGAAGTTCGTAAATACGGCTAAAACACTTATATATAGGAAGTACCAGCGGCGTATCCACCATGTTTTAGCCATATTGCCTCCGTCCCGTGGAGTGATGTCATGTGTGCCGACATGACATGGATAGATTGACGATCGGAATAGCAAAGCGGTAAGAGTGAGAGATGCGATAAGCGTTAAAACGACATGAAGCGAAGACGATACTCGAAGAGATAGCGTTCGAGCGTCGAGAGAGAGGAGCGATAAGCGATAAGCGATAAGCGATAAACGATGAGCGATAAGCGATAGGCGATAAGCGATAAGCGATAATCGATGCGATAAGCGATAAGGATAAGCGATAAGGGATAAGCCATAAGCGATAGGCGATAAGCGATAATCGATGCGATAAGCGATAAGGGATAAGCGATAAGCGATGCGAGGTAGATCCCTGCGATAATGCGATTGCGTTGCTGTAGGTTCGCGGGGTATCTAGCGTTTGAGCGATCGAGAAAGAGATGAGATGTTACGCCCTTGCGGAGGAATTTTGCGATTGAAAATAATCATCATAATATAGAAGGTCTAATAACGTTCAACTACACATGGCACGTCTCCACGGAAGTTTGTTAGCATGGCAAAGCACTTATATATAGGAAGTACCAACGGCGTATCCACCATGCTTTAACCACACCTCATCCGTCCCGTGGATAGGTGTTTCGCTTTGTTGACATGGTTAAAATGCTTATGTATAGGAAGTACCATCGGCGTATCGACCACGTTTAACCACGTTTTTAACGTTTAGGGTACCATTAGAACTCATTACGATCCCCGTGCAGACCCCGAGATAATCCCGTGTGCACCCTGTTTAGTTTGGTGTTTGCATGTTTATCATAACTTGTTTTAAAGGCGCGTAGTAGGGGTAGAAAATGTATTATTTCGTGATATACTATATAGTCTTAGTAATAATAGTTAGTGTGTGCGCTTAGACTAAGTGCGAGGACTCGAGGTAGAAAGACGTCGTCGTATCTTGAAGCGACATCAAATAATAGAATAATTATAAAGCATAAGTAATAGCGTCGAAATTCATACCGTTGAGGACGTCGTCTTGTGCCTGGTCGGTGTTGATGTCGACGTCTTCTTCTGTTGGGCTGCGGCTGCTGGTGCCTCGGTGCGGAAGTGTTAGCATCTCGGGTTGTCGTGGTCCTGTGCGGCAGTTGCTGGTGAAGTGGCCATAATGCTCCCAGGTGATGCAGTAGCGGCAGCTAGTTTCGGCCCGGTGGTGATCAATACACATCCGACACTAGGAAAAGGTCCAGTGTAGGCACGCCTCGGTAGAGGTGCAACTGTCTGAAGAGGTTCGGGTTGATCGGCTCAGTTGCGGAGTAGTTGAAACTCGAGCTCTTTCTCTTGCGGCTAGGCTTGGCGGCAGCTTGCGGTGAAACGTCGTCGTCGTCGGACAGTTCAACAGTCGCTTGGTTCAGCTTCTTGGTGGAATCCTTGGAGAAGAATCCAGCTAAGACTCGTTTGTCATCGATTTCCGCGGCCAACTGATAGGTTTCTTCGATGGTAACCGGTCTTGCAGCTTCGACAAAATCACCCACGCACTCCGGCACAACACGTATGTACTTTTTGATTGCCTTTTCAGGAGTGTCGACTTGGATAGGGCAAATAATGCTAAGCGGTTTGAACTTGCTGTGAAGCCGGCGTTGTCTCCTTCGACTTGCTTGATCTTCCAGAATTCGTTCTCGAGCTTTTGGACTTCGTGGGGAGGGCAGTACTCTCTCTTCATAAGCTCTTTCAGTTCCTCCCACGATAGTGCGTAAGCTGCATCGTTCCCTCGCTTGATGCACTCGGCTGTCCACCAGTCGAGGGCTCGGGATTGAAATACTCCGGTAGCACAGGTGGTTTGAAAATGTTCAGGGCACTCACTCTGACGAAGGGTAACCTCGATGGCATCAAACCATTGGAGCATTTGAGATACACTTCCTTCACCTGTGAAGACCATCGGGTCACAGCCTTGAATTGCTTGTGGGAGAAAGTAGACTTTGGTGCGCTGGACTTGGAGTCTTCAGAGGTTTGAGAGTTGCTGAGGGCTTGAACCTGATGATGATTCGAGGAATAACCTTGGCCACAAGCGAAGCAATCCTCTTGTCGGAGTTCCTTCGAGCTTGACGTCGAGAGTTGGAAGCGTTCGAAGACATTGAACAAAGAGATTTGGAATGAGATTCTATCATAATGATTTGTAATTGCGATGCGATTTAGCGCGTTAAAACTGTTATAGTAACACGTATTTCTAGGATTCACATAGGAGCCACATAGGAAAACACATATCTCCTAAATTCTCACGTATTCACATAAACACGTGTAATCATATACTATATATGTATATATTTAGATACGTATATATGCTTGCAGGTATAACACGAGGACGCGGTTAAGAGAGTTGTTAGGATTTAGTTATGTTGCGAGAATTAGCTCTTGTTTTGGATTGTGATGGCTGTGCAAGTTGTGCATTAACATAGCAAGATGAAACGATAAAGCGGTACGCGAAAAGCGATAAATCAAAACGTAAAAGTTTAATATTGTTAAGACGTGCGCGAAACACGTGTAAATCGATGATGCGTAAAATCGACGATTGGGCTTAAAATCAATGGAGCGTCCTGGGTTTTGAGACAGCGACTACCCAAAGTGATTTGGTCGTTCCGCCGAGTTCGGGCACACGCTTTGGCCTAATAGGTAAATGCTCTCACCGCCCCGCGGCTAACGACATCACCCTTCCGGTTACTACGCGTCCCAAAGCGTTGGAAACAATCGTGACTTTGGTGAGATTGAAAATCGTTGAGTGGGACGAGTTTTCAAGGTTCGGGTTTTACCCCTGACTTGATAACTTGAATCCCGGATTGTAGTTTCACCTCCAGGACCCATCAGGAGGCTTCCATCGGATAGAATGAGAAATTTCCGCTAAGATGTGGATATCACTCCTAACTTAACAGACAATTTCGTGCAGATGAGAATACGCGGAGTGAGTGATTCGTCGAGAGTTCGTGGTTTTCACACCTAATCCTGACAAATCGACTCGTTTGTGTGATACGAGCGTTCTCCACGTGTATGTGGCATCTTTAGGAAAAGCGTATGTAGTTTGGAAGTTCATTTCGAAGGATTCTGGTCAAGTTCGGGCGAACTTGCTCAATTCGAGCGAACTTGCGTCCAAGTTCGGGAGAACTTGTCTGTTCATTTTGGTTTCGGCGTTTAATCAATGCGTAACAGTCTGATTTGGTGTCCTAACTATATACTAGGTCGAACATGGCAATTCTACCTAATTCCCTACAGTTATGGCTCTGATACCAATCTGTCACACCCAACCGATGGCAGAATCATCGGGGCGCGGCACTAGACGAATCAGATTGTTCGAGAGAATCCATAACAATTACTTACGCGACAATATTTAAACATTCGTTATCCCATACTAACAAACATATAATCCATAAACAATTAATACAAATATCCAAACATCTCTCAAACATAATTCGATCTTCCCTAGATTCTATTACATGCGTTTCTAAAGATAAATCCTACGTCCAGTTTGCAACAAGTAGAACTCAATAACCTGCAACATACGTTAAAATAATTGTCAATACAAAAATGTATTGGATAGCATACAAGTTTTGATATAATAGCATAATAGATAAAACGGTGTCGCGAATTTCCACATACATAAACATGATACACATAACATACAAACTCACAAGACAGATTTCACATGTTAAGCTCTCGACAAGGCTGCGATGCGCGATGTGGACTTCTAACAAGACCCCGTCGGGTGTTAGCCAAACTATAGTACCATACTAGCTAGGGTGGAGTCAACGAAAATGTGTCCTAGTTTACATGTTCCTAGCATCACGTATGAGTATGTAAAACAGATATTCGCGTTTGATAAATTAGTTTAGCGTGTTTTGTGTGTTTTAATATATACGTATGTTACACCCAAAAAGTGCATTAAAGCGAAAATGGGTCAAGTATACTCACAGTTGGTGTGATTAAAGGAGAGATGAGATCTGAGGTGAGTTGAGGAGAGCGCCAAATCAGCTTGTAAGCGAATAGAAGTGCATAAGTCTTTCGAATTGCTGAAACGGTTAACGGTTGATGGAACAGCAGACAAGTTCGGGCGAACTTGTACCTTGGGGTACAAGTTCGGGCTAACTTGTGCTATTACCCTTTGGGAGAGTACAAGTTCGGGCGAACTTGCCTCATATGCTTGAGGTGGATACAAGTTCGGGCGAACTTGTCTGGTTTCCTTGGAAACCATGCAAGTTCGAGCGAACTTGATTGGAATTCTGAAAAATGGTCAAATGTTGATCAAGTTCGGGTGAACTTGTCACCAATCTAGTGATAAGTTCCAACGAACTTGATGTCTTCCGAGCGAACTTGGCTGTTATGGCATCCAAATCGTACGTTTTTGCGTCGTTTGCTGAGGAAATCGAGTGTCCATCCCTCCAACCTTAGGCTACTGAGCAAAACCAAGGCTGAAGAGGTCTTTTGGAGCGAGTGCAGCCATTTTACAGAAACTCGGACTAATCCGGGCGAACTTGAAGGTTCGATTAGTTTAGTCCAGTTTGTGCAAAGTGAGGATTTCGTCCTTGTGCTTCCGGATCTGAGATCTAGCTTGACAACGCCTCGTTCCACTTCAAAGTGAATGAAATATACGTCGTTTAGTCCGAATATTGTGTAAAATCGATGTTTGAAAGGTTTTACTCAGATCTAAGCATAGATCTGAGTGAAAAACTGAAGTTTTGCATAAAAAGATGAAGATTTTCGTAAACAGAAGAGTTTTGATGAAATCGAAGGTAGAAACCTTGTGTAAAATCATTGTAAAAGTTGTTGTAGCTTGAAAACGAGTTGAATCTTACTTAGAAAACAAAGGGTTTCGGTTTTGGGGAGCTCCGGGCGAACTTGCAGCAAGTGCAAATGAAGAATGGAGCTGAGTATTTATAGGTGGAGGATGAAAGATAGGTTAGGACATCAAGTTCGGGCGAACTTGTTTGTTTCCTAAATATTAGGACAAGTCCGGGCGGACTTGTGGTCTTTGAAGGGTTATAATGGCCTAGACAAGTTCGGGCGAACTTGTGATGCACAAGTTCGGCTGAACTTGGCCTATTGGCGAAGTTTTGTTCGATATTTTCGCGTTAAGCGTTCGTTTAGGGATTCGGTTCGTATTAGTTAGTTATATTTAACGGTTTAGGAAGGCGTTAAGTATATTAATCGATTAAATCAAGTTAAGATTCGATAAGATAAGCGAGGTAGTAGCGGCTTTGTTCCCAAGTCTTGCAAGAGTCGCGTTGCAGTTGAATAGAGCAGATAGCCCTGGGAAACTTCACGCAAAGTTTGTAGTATTTAGCGAGTGCGATATAAGCGTAAGCGTTGTGACGTGTGATGTGATGCGGTAGTAAGCGCTTTAGGTTACATTATGATCCGAATATCGGATGCTAGGCGTAACGAGAGTGACGAGCTTACGAGGAAACGAGTTGTTACATTGTGCTTTATTTGATGTTAAAACCTTTTTTTTTCCTTTGAAATGTTAAATCTATACAAATGTTATTTAATGTTAAAACCTTTTTTCCTTCGAAATATTAAATCTACACTGCTGCTATGAAATGGATTTTAGACTTCAGTGGATTTAACTAAAAAAAGGTGATTAATGGATTGATTTATGTGGATGTGACAAGTAATGTATGGTGTGTACTATGTAGGTTTTAATTTTTTCTTATTATAAAAAGAGTAAATATTAGAGTGAACTAAATGGTTATCTAGGATCTAGGAAATAGTGTGAAAACACACTACCTTCGAATATTTGCATATGGAAGAAAGGTAACCAACTTTATTGTAGCAACTATTAGGTAATCTTATATATATAATAAATGTAAATGTAAATATTTAGGCTGACGTGGCATTAAATAGGGGCTTCTAAATCTTGTGTTTTGGCTCCAAAATTCGGGTCAAATTTTGGTATATGGGTTGACACGGGATCCATATTCTGTTTTTATGACCAGTATGCATATAAGTTTCTTTTGTAACCCATCTTTTCTTTCTCAGTCGTACGCTTCTTTAACAAAACCCTAGATTTCTATTTGTTCATCCTTCTTCTCCTTTAAGCTTTACATTTAATCGCTTCCTTTTCACTCCAATGGAACCCTAAATTTCTAAAGCAATGATTGGAAACCTTTCGGTATATTTTTTTCCATCTATAATCTAATCGACATATGTTTTTTGTATAGATCTGGGTATTGTTTGCGGATAATCTTCCTATTTTCTTATGATATTAATTTTGGTATATATATATATATATATATATATATATTTGATTATGGTTTATACTGAACCTATTGGTTTGGTTGTGGAGTGATGAAGATGATGACCTCTGTGTAATCTAATGGATCAAAGCTTAAGGTATAACACTCCAATGGAACCCTAAATTTCTAAAGCAATGATTGGAAACCTTTCGGTATATTTTTTTCCATCTATAATCTAATCGACATATGTTTTTTGTATAGATCTGGGTATTGTTTGCGGATAATCTTCCTATTTTCTTATGATATTAATTTTGGTATATATATATATATATATATATATAATTTGATTATGGTTTATACTGAACCTATTGGTTTGGTTGTGGAGTGATGAAGATGATGACCTCTGTGTAATCTAATGGATCAAAGCTTAAGGTATAACACTTTTCATGTTTTGATTCAACGTTTTTCTTCATGTATTGAAGTTTTTTCTTAAAGTATTGGATGTTGCATGTGTTCATGAATTGAGTGTTGCATGAGTTCTAGTTTGTTTAGGCATGTCTATAAGGTGTTCGATGAAATGCCAATAGTTTTATTTTCATTCTCTTTTGGTCCAGAAATACAAATATTTATTTTTATTGATAATATCATTGATTTTAGTCTAATTATGTATATAATTGTCACTGTGTGTAATTATTAAATGTGAGGATTGCTACATTCTTTTCAAGTTAGACAAATATAGATATATAAATCTTTCTTAAGTTTTCATTTTTCATTTTCTAAAGGTTGACTACAAACAGGTGAAATGGTCATATCATATGACCCTGGCTTGATTCTCATGTTTGTGTGTATAAGTTATGGTGTTACATTTGTGGTGCTAGCAGCTCATTATCTATGAATTTTGGTGAAGTGACCAGCAAATGTATCATGAATGCATCACAATGAACAGATTAATAAATGCATTCTTGGACACCTATGTTTTCTTGAAATGATCCGGATAATGACATATACGAGGTCGAAGCTATTCATGTTCTCAAAAAGCAAGAAAAATCATGTGTCTAATTGCGATTAGTTCTTTTGTTAATTGGATTTGTTTAATATAAGTTCTATTCGAACGGGTCAAATATCTTTTTTTTGGTCTGATCATTTGGTTTTGGCAGTTTGGTGACTTAAGACACCTTTAATCATTTTTTTATTTCAAAAGCATAATCTTGTGTTACGTTTTCTAAGTTCTATATGTATATGTGTGTGTATAAAACTTTTCTCCCTAAAATGAAAAGAAAAAGAATTAAGCATTCGACCAGTTCTAAGTTTCAAACAGTCACACCGTTAAAGTTGAACCGGCGAACTGTGAATCAGACATTATATATATTTAACACATGCAGGCTTTTTTTATGTTGGGTGGTTTGGCGGGTTTCGACGGTTTATGGACACTCCTAGGATGTACATGTTCAGCCTTTCGGGTATTTGACAAGTTCGGATTATTTAATGACTTAACAAGTTAATCCCAAAACTTAATTCTCCATATTTTTTTATTTTTGCCGGTAATTTATTAACAGGTATCACTTGCATCTTTAAGGAAAGATGTCCTGGGTTACCCTTTTATCTGAGACGGGTCAAATAAACTTTGGGTTGTGCTTTATCTCAAATTGGCCAAGTGAACTTTGAATTTTCTTTTTTCAAATGGCTCAGTAGGTTTGAAATTGCTACACTCGTGAAAAACTCGAATTGTTATGGTGAGAATATTGTTCTTTATACACATAACTACCATATAAGTTATTTATTTATTAATTTTGTGAAATTAATGCTATGTGTAGTTACTGTTAATAATTAATTTTGTTTCTTCTAATTTTCAGGTTTGCTATGAAGAAAAATACCCCGCTCATTTAAAGAGGTGCCAAGTCCGTCTTCTATTATTTATACCACACAACATGACTGTTAGCGTGAATGAGGTCATCGGGGGTATGCTTTGGCGTAAACTCATCAGGATGATGACCAATATTATATAAAATATATGTATGTTTTACTGTATTTCTATAAATATTTGATATTGTATATACACCCAATCTTGATCATTATCTCAATAATAAGACTAGGGTTATATACCAAGTTTATATTTTCCTATCCGAAAAAAAGTGGACGTTTATGTAAATTTTATTAATTCTGCAAATATTATTTAGTTGCACTAAGCCATATATATATATATATATATATATATATATATATATATATATTTATATTTAATAAAAGATGTGTAAGTTATGGCCCTTTCTTTTGAGACAAAAACATAACCCAAACCAACTAATACATTAACGAGATGGATCGAAAGTACTAATTACATATGGAGACACGTGGACTTGGGTCGAAGATTCTTCAAGGTTCGTTCTTGGTCAGTTCGACTACAAAAGTTTTGGAGAGAGCTGTCTACTGTTTGCACGAGCAGGTGTATAACTGGTTGAATTGGGTCAAACTCACACTCTTACCATTTTTTGCCAGTGTATTAGTGTGTTGTACTTTTGTGAGAAGTGTATAACATATAAGCGTACTAGGGGTTGTGGCATGTGAAGCGAGTTTGTTCATTTTGTGACTTGCAGGTTTTGTAACAGAGTATTTCAAAGACAACAAGGAATATCTCGGTGGAAAACATGAATGTTCCGAATTTGTGTTTAATTCAAGGAGTGATGAAGAAGCTATGGTATGCTCATAATCATCTAAGCCTTTAGGTATATTTATTTTAACATTTCTACATATTATTAACTTTTGCAGGCAAATATGTCTAGATGGGAGCCTGTGCATGGGCTTTCAAGTTTAGACATCCATGGAAACATCACGTAAAAGTTGGAGCCTAGATGCGTACTTGTGCTTACTGTATTGAAACTCCAAAACGGTTTCATTTAAGGTGAATTATGGCCGGTTAGGTTCAATATATGTCAAAAATGATAAAGCTGTAGTTAGTCAAGGGCAATTATGGTTAGTTACGATCATATAAAGAAAAAATAAGAACATCGACGACCAACTATAGCAAACGAAGCTCTGGTAAAAAAAAATCCTAATAGTTCTATTTTCCTATTTCACTTTGGATTTGGATTGTAAAGTGAAACTGATGAATTTAATTTATGGTTCAATAAGTGTTTTTTTTACTATAAATTTATACTTTTATGAATAGGAAAAGATGTAATTGAAAGTGGTTAATAAACCACAAAATGAAGTCAAAGAAAAAGGATAACCAATGTTGAAAGTTAAAAATAATACTTTAAACGTGTTCCTATGTTTATTAAACAAACGGGTATGTGCTTCATGTGATAAAACTAAAAAAATGCACATCTGTTTTTTTGGGGATAATGGAGTGTTAATCATATGTTTAGTATGCTTTGCAGTTGAATATGGCTTCGTCACTAGATGTATCTTTCTTTTTAGTTAAGGGAGAACTGCAGTGCCAAAGATTTTGTGGCATTTGTTTGGTGATTATAATTTTATGTACTTAATGTGTATAATTTGTGGTTGGTTAGGTTGGGAACAACAATCAAACATTTTGCTCGGCATGTCAAGGAAACTATTGCTACTTGTGTCAAAAGATGGTCAAGAGTGATTCACAAGCCTTTAGTCCAAGTGGTTCCAAACATGTATAATTCCTAAGTTGTATACATAACCGATATTTGTCTTTTTCTTGATGTTTTGTAGACGGCTTATAAAGAAAACTTCATACCTAATTTATGTAATAGAGTAAATTGCACAAAATGTCCATTATGTTTCCTCAAACTTGCAGGTTTCAGCCTTAATGTTTAAAACTTGCTGAAAACAGCCTTTACATTTATTTTTGTTGCAGGTTTAATCCTTTACCACTAACCAAGTTATTTATCTCAATTAAATTCCCTCACATGCCTATCATGTGAGGGTATATTTGTCTTTTTTATTTTATTCCTCTTGTAAAAACCCAAGTATGACAGATTCATCTCCAACAATTGAAAACCCTAGAATTCATCATCTGCTTCACATTCATCATCAAATTACTCATTTAATTGTATGTCAGAATTGTTCAAATAGCCCGCACTTCCAACTAAGTCATCGTCTTCACATTTACATGTCAAAAAATATCTCTAGCTTAGTGACCAAATCTCAACCCCTAGCTTCCAACCTTCAAGTTATCAGATCCATCGAAGAAAGGTGTTTGAAGCTTGAACACAAAGTTTCCTCACAAAAATTCATCATTTATTCTGTCAAATCTCAAACCGATCATCTCGATTCAGTTTATCTTCTTCAGAGATTCAGGTTATCAATCTATCACACTCATATATTAAGGTTGATGGATGAAAACATAAAAGTTATAGCAATTAAGTATTGAATTACCACTTGTTTTTATGTTGTTAGGTGATGTTGATGATTTTGGTTTCAAATTAGGGTTTTGAAAAGTCAAGTGGAAAGTCTGCACCAGTTGGAGAAGTAGAAGGATAAATATTATGCTTTAAAAGTTGGAGATATTGAGGTAATGTTTGTGGCTGAATTGATGCATATGATCGATTTGAATTATAAGAATATTTCAAATTGCTATGCCATAGATATTATGACTAAAGGATTTTGTACTGTATACTTGTTTTATATATCTATTGATTGTTCAAGCAGTCTAACTCGAGTTTCATCCAAGTACAACACATTGCGGGCTATTCGAAAAGTTATGACATAGGTGTAGTGAAATGAGTAATTTGATGATGAACGAGATGATGAATTCTAGTGTTTTCAGTTGTAGGAGATGAAGAATCATGGGTTTAATGATACTTGTGGGTTTTATAAGAAGAGTAAAATAAAAAAGACAAATATACCCTCACATGTTAGGCATGCGAGGGAATTTAATTGAGATACTTAACTTGGTTAGTGGTAAATGATTGAACCCGCAACAAAAATAAAAATAAAGACTGTTTTCAGCAAATTTTAAGCATTAAGGTTGGAACCTGCAAGTTTGAGGAAACATAAAGGACGTTTGTGCAGTTATTATTAATGTAATTTAAATTTTCCTACCCGGGTGATAACCTAGTAGATTATATATGGAAAAACATGGCAACTATTAATCTGTGTAGAAACAAGATTAACCTAATGTTATGTTATTTCTATTTTCTTGCATTCTCAATTTCACGAAATGCTCCAAAACCTCTCAAGCATGCAAAATGCTAAATTTTGTAACGGTGTGTATTACACGTGGACTTTGTAAATGTAATGTTGCAGAAACACTTCACCCACCACAAGGCGTACCTCGACATTGTAAATGTAAATGTTGCAGAAACGCCGCACCCGAACTTTGAAATGTAAATGTTTCCCGGACTTTGTAAATGTAAATGTTGCAGAAACGCTTCACCCGCCGCAACGCGCGGGGTGCGGCATCTAGTTATGTTATAAATACTATCTTAAGAATGTAGGTTAAGAAAAATGTTTTTTAAAGGAGCCGACCTCGATAAATTATTAATAAAATAATAAACGAGCTGAGTTTGAGCTCGAAGAATTTCTCCCGAGTTGAGCTTTACATATAGAGCTCTAAATGAGTCGGACTTGAGCTCCGTTTTACACAGTTAATCCTTATTTGAGCTTGAGCTTTACAAATTAAATACAAACAAGCTAAGTTTGAGCTCGGTTTAAGCTTTTCATTAAACAATTTTTTAAAGATCGCTTTCATTTTTCTTAACATATGTTTTTTAAAACGACATGCTTTTTTCGTGATATACAAATACACTGTTATGAGTTATTTATTTACCTAAATTACAAGTACATTACGAACCCAATGCAATACACGAATCCTCGATACTAGTTACATGTACATTCACTTGTGCGTGTATTGTCACCTAACCCCACATAACGGTGTCCAAATAAAGTACAACTCTGTTAAAGGAAGCTTCAAGGATTTTTTTATGATTTTATTTTTTGATATGTTTGACTAAGTTTAAATGAATTATTAAAGACCGGAGAATAATGCTAAAAACTGTTAAATATTTTTTAAATATAATAAATTAATTTCACATTGAAAATCATTCTAGTTTTCATTAAATATTTCAATCTTCTGAAATTTTGTATCTTTTTTTAGGCATATACCTCTACTCTGGATTTAAAGTGACAATAAGAATGAGGTTGGGACATTTTCTAGTATGGATTTAAAGTGACAATGAGAATAAGGTTAAAACATTTTCTTTTATTATTTATTTTGGTGAGCACATATTTCTATTATTTTATGGTTTAGACGTATCTTGATTTTTTATTTGTGAGTTTAAAGTCTTATTTTCTATTTTCTAGATCGGAATAAAATTGAAACTTTAGATAAGAAAACTATGGGTAATAAGTTTTTAAAGTTAAACTATATCAAGTAGGTAAAACGGATGGATTGGGTTTTCTTTTTGGTTTTCTGTAGAGGGTGTATCGAAACCGATCGAATTCTCGCCACACCCTCTTGTGACGTATCTATATTTATCTACGTTTGTATAATGTTTTGTTTCAAATTCAAATGAATCAAATATAATTGATTTTTCCTTGAAGTTATGGTTTCCGGTACAACTTTCGTTGGAGAAACAGTTTTGTTCAAATTTGAATAAATCAAATATAATTTATTTTCTTTCATGCCAAATTTTATCGTTTTCGGCTGATGTCAAACACGTGTTGATTTCTATACCGAGTGCATGTATGATACCGGTACTGCAACAAATCAAGTCAACACCCATCAAATGCCCGCGATAACGTAGCGCCACGACGCGCGTGCAAATAAACTAGTTATTATTTATTGCAAAATATGTATATTAAAATAACTCTACTAATTAAACTAAAAAGTTAACCATTTGATTTACAAAATAAATAAGAAAAAAAAACACGTCTTAGTCCCATACACACGGAAAGATTTGAATGCAAATTTTCCACTTTGAATTTGCCAATTTGGACCCGAAAAAAGTCTTCGAGAACCTTTAACTTTTGTATATAAACCCACCATCCCTAGAGGCATATCTCACCAACTCTTCACTTTCTTTCATTACCAATATATTCCATAATGACTACTTACACATCAAAAAATGCCCTTATTATCTTCACTATTCTTCTTATATCTTTTCTTGCAACAGTTGAATCCCAACAATTTTCAAGAAAACTATCACAACGCTCTTTCGGGTTGCGAAAGGAAAAACTAAGTCATTTCCGCTTCTACTTTCATGACATAGTTGCCGGCCCCAATGCCACCGCGATCAGGATCGTGGAAGCCACCAGAACCAACCGCACTGCAGCCACTGGTTTTGGTGACATTACCATGATTGACAATCCATTGACCATGGGTCCGGAACGAACATCCAAGCTTGTGGGAAGAGCACAAGGGATGTATACTTCGGCGAGTTTGAATGAAATGGGATTATTGATGGCTATGAACTATGTGTTTGTTGAAGGGAAGTATAATGGTAGTAGTTTGAGTATTTTGGGGCGGAATCCGGTTATGTCAACGGTTAGAGAGATGCCGATCGTTGGAGGAAGTGGGCTTTTTCGATTTGCACGCGGATATGCCGAAGCAAGAACCCATACTTTTAATATGAACAATGGTGATGCTGTTGTGGAGTTTAATCTTTATGTTCTTCATTATTGATCATTTCTAGTATTTTTTGAAGTTTCATTTTGTTTTCATATGTATTGTTGCAATTTTGATATATAGTTTATTTTGTTTGAGATTACGCATTTTTAAATAAATAAGATTTAAATTTTGTTTATATTGGCATTCTCGTTTAATTTAAGAGTTGAGAAAACATTCATTATTAATAAATCACAAATGAATCATAGAAAGTGGTTTTTGCTTAGCAGTAAGTACTAAAATATTGGATAAAGCTTTGTCTATCTAAGTGTGGTCGTTTTGATGGACAAAAAATGTAGCTTATTAGTATATATAGACAGTGCATGTTGCCGACCAAAAAAACATAAGTTGTACAAAATCACCATCACCTTCTTATACCGTTATTGTATTTGAAAAAAAAATATCTTAAAAGTTGTCATCAGTTTAAGTCTCTGTCAAAATAATCTTACGCATGTACCCATGAAATAAAACATCATTTTTTTACGCGGAACTAATTCATATCTGGTCTCCCGTCTCTTTTAGACAATAACAAACCGCACATACCGAGGGTTTACATTCAAAGACCATCATTGCTAGTCAGAGACGTCATGTCACTGAGAATTCATGTACTCTGTTCGAGCACGAAAAAATGTGCTATTCCGTAGTGTTTTTTTTTGTTATTATTTTTTAAAATCAAATGAGTATTGGACTCACTAAATCTAATGTCAATATGCTAACTTCTAAGCTATAAAAATTGTTTTGTAAATGGGCCTATTTTAAAGTTGGTATGGATATACTATTTAAAAAAAATTACATATATATATATATATATATATAGATATATCGGACTTTTTAAAAAAAAACACGTGCCCCTCAAAATCACAGACCCAGTGTGATGGCTCTCCCCGCACACCCTCGTCACCGCCACCGTTGCTAGTGACTTAAGGACTCGGGTCGGGTGGCCAAAGAGGTGTTACTCTCGTCTTTCAATTCCCACATATAAATACTTTTATTTTATAAGTGAATAATAATACATATATAGATCTACAAATGATATAATGTAATTTATCATGTGATTAAATCATTTGATGATAAAAAATATCATAGGTAAGTGAATAACATATACAGGAGTCTACATTAACTTTTTTGACCATAACGGTGTATGATACACACCAAACAATATATTTTTTTTTGTTAAATTCACTCTCTTATTATTTGCTATTCTTATCTATATTTAAAGATATTCGTTGGTAAAAAAGGTTATAATCAAAATATATTGACTAGCTTAGCCAATATTAGCTGACTCTAAAAAAACTCGAAAAAAATAATAATAATACGAACAAAATGAGAAATTTAGTGTGAAAACATGACAAATTTCAATAAATCTAAAACCTTTTCTTTCTAATCCGGTCTTCACTATCTACTTATTTTATTTTGTACGCCAAGGAGCCAACAACTTGACCGTTGACCATCAAATCCTCCACTATCCACCTACCCAAGTGGAAATAAGGTACGGCACAATGGCCGCCATCGTTGATACTTTCAAATTTAGTACATTTTGAGCATCTAAGTGTAATTGCATCTTTATAGCATATATTATCTTATATTTGATTTTCAATTTTATTTGTTCATGGAGATGGAAGTATTATCATAACAAGTGAAATTTACACTAGGGCTACTTAATGAACGAGTCGGGTAACTTCAAATTGGACTCGGGCTTGAAGTTAAACGAGTTAACTTGACTTGACTCATTTATCTGAACAAGCTGAAACTTTGAGCTTGAGCTCAGCATGTGAAAAAGCTCGAGTCAACTCGTTTGTTTTTTAAAAGGTGATTAGAAGATATAATTTTATAAAAAAACATTTAGTATAGGCCAAACAAGTGAGCCAACAATCTTAGATTGAAGTAAAACTTGGGCTTAGAAAAATTTAGGTCAACTACTATTTGGGTTATAACTTATAAACATTAAAATTTGGTTTTAATTTAAATGAATCAAACGAGCAAGCTTACCTTGGCCCGAGCTTGATTCGTGTACAAACGAGCCGATTCAAACGTTATTTTTAAAGCAAGCTATCCTTTACACACTTCTAATTTATTTTTGAGAGATAAAACGAAGTAGACAAAAAGATAACTTGTAGACTATGCATGTAGATCAAGAAGTATAATAAATCTACGGTTGAGTTGATTATGTAATATACAAATACCTACGTACTTATATACTATGAGTTATCAATTATCTATATATACAAATTATCTATATATACAAAATTCATGGACTATGAACAATATATTAGTCAGATAAAATTACTATATATTAACATTTTAGGTAGCTTCAAAGAAGTCCCCATTTTAAATATAATTACATCAATGCCACTTTTTGATTTTCTTTTCAGTACACAACGCCTAAATATAAGAAAAGAAAATTTTGAAAAGATATAATTTTAACCTTTAATTGGGTTGTAGTGGGTCCGTGCCTTCTTGATTAATTTTGTCATTAACGGGGCTCTTTGTTTGCCTCTTAATGAGACTCTGAATGATTCAGATCTCTTACTAGTTTAGCACTTAATGGTTCAGACAGTTTGTTTCATGAGCTAATGTCTGAATGGTTCAGATATTTGCCTCTGAATGGTTAAGCATTATACTGAGTCTGAATGGTTAAGACCTCTAAGCTAAATTAGCCAGACATTTGCCTTTGAACGGTTTAGCATTATACTGGTTCTTAATGGTTCAAACATCTTACTGGTTCATCACTTAATAGTTCAGATCTTTTACTGATTCAGTACTTAATAGTTCAGACCTTTTACTGGTTTAGCACTTAACCATCAGAAGTTGCCAAAAAAATATAAGGCAGAGGTAAATTGGGTAAATCCATGTTGGCACTTTATAATACAATTTACAAATATGAACTAAGAAAATCATTAAATAAAGATAGTAGCCATTTAGTTATTTGTTAAAAATAATTTGATACAATTTATATAATTAACTTATAATCTGTATTTCTAATAAATTCTTTTTACTTGAAAAAAATACAAAATAAATCATATTTCAGTTTTTCTTTATGTTGATAAATTCAATTAAAATGTCATTTTCAAATTGCTTACCGTAAATTGCTTATTCTAATGTCAGCTAGTTTGTGTGAAGTCAATTGGTCATTATGAGTTAATATATTAGTTGTATTAGTAAATTAGTTTGAAAAGTACACGAAAATACCAGCCGCTCTTGTTACGGACGGAACCCGCCGCGAAGCGCGGGATTCCTTACTAGTTAAGGTTATTTATGGTACAGGCACAAGGCTTTATTACTCTAGGGGCGGACTTAGAAATTTTTTGTGTACTTCATAGGCAAAAATCCGGACCGTATCCCTTAAAAATTTGGTTGAACCCCTCTCGTTCATACTCCCAGAAAATAATTTATGAGTCCCCCACTACTTTATTCACCACCACATTATTGTAAGTGTTTATTTTGGTATTGTTAGTTGTAGCGACTAGCGAGTGCGTGCTTTGACGAACCAAATTGAATCGACTCCAATCCCACAACATTGCTATCACTATTGAATTTATCGAAACTAATACTGGTATTCATTTACTAGTGCCGGTATAATACCGGAACCATGACGAATCGAAACAATTTCAGTCAAAATCGATACCGATATTAGTAATAGTAATACTGGAGTCGTTACTAGAATTCGAAGTGTCTGGACAATGCGTCTTTCTTCTCTCTTTATTTTATTTAGAGTTAATTGTCATTTTCGTACTAAGTGGTTTGTCCAAGTATGCAAGTCCAGACCAAATTTCAAATTTGTGTCGCTTACGTCCCTGACATTCTTGAAACATGCCAATTTCATAAAAAAAAAGTATAGTTGAATCGAATAACTTGACAAACTTCAAGGATGGTAATGACAATTAACTCGTGTTTTTTAAATGAAACTGAAATGTTTCAAGAATGTTAGAGACGAAAATGACACAAAGTTGAAATTTGATCCGGACAGACATAATTGAACAAACCAAATGAACGAAACGGAAATGTCAGTTAACTCTTTTATGTTCTTTTTCTTTTTCTCAAACGCAGTAGTCGTTCCCGCAACGAAAGCATCCATTGCAGAACGAACGAGCATTATGTGTGAGGACCGGTGGGGATTCGAGAGTTTTATGAAGAGAAGCTACGAATGAGGAACCTGTACCATCATTCCACCATTAAATCTGGTCTGACTACTCCTCGAAGCCTTCGTCGTGTCTCTCCATCATCATCCAACTCCGTAAGTTGTTCGTATTTCGTCTATTCGATCAATCATTCAGTTTCTACGGTTCTAGGTTTTCATACGATCGTATCCGACAATTCTGATTGCCAACGCTGCCGTAACAAACGCTCCACTCATTCTTCATTCGTTTTGTTAAAGTTTATGATCCAGTTTTTGTACAATTTGTGAAAGCATCCATTGCAGAACGAACGAGCATTATGTGTGAGGACCGGTGGGGATTCGAGAGTTTTATGAAGAGAAGCTACGAATGAGGAACCTGTACCATCATTCCACCATTAAATCTGGTCTGACTACTCTCGAAGCCTTCGTCGTGTCTCTCCATCATCATCCAACTCCGTAAGTTGTTCGTATTTCGTCTATTCGATCAATCATTCAGTTTCTACGGTTCTAGGTTTTCATACGATCGTATCCGACAATTCTGATTGCCAACGCTGCCGTAACAAACGCTCCACTCATTCTTCATTCGTTTTGTTAAAGTTTATGATCCAGTTTTTGTACAATTTGTGTTATCGTGATGTTGAGGATATATATATATATATATATATATATATGCGTGTGTAGAAATTGTATTCTGAATTTCTGATTAGATTATGTTTGGCATGAAGCTTTTATGAGCTGCTAGCTTTAAGCTTTTAAGTAAAAGCTCTACACTCAATAAAAAGCGTTGTTTGGTTGAAGAAGCTTGAAGCTTTTAGGTTAGAAGCTTGAAACTTTTGGTTAAACGTTCCTACTAGTAGCGTTTAGAAGGAGCTACAAGCTTTTAGGGAAAAATAACTATTTTAACCTCTAAATATAATAAACTTTTTAATGCACCAACTTTTTAATGTCCATTTAAGTCATTTTATACGTTTTATTAAAAGCTTCAGCTACTCTGCCAAACATTTAAATATATCTAAAAATCAGCTACCAGCTACAGCTATCAGCTACCAACTTCTAGCCTCCAGCTTCCAGCCACCAGCTACTTTTGCCAAACATACCCTAGGTTAAACTGGTAGAGTAGTTTATGGTGATTAATCTACATGTTTAGTGATTAGCTGCTGGAGAGGCTGAAGTGTCTGCAAAGTTACTAATTGCTATTACATGCTACATTTGTGGAATTCAAAACAATGACAATAGGATTTGAACTTTGAAGGTTCTAGACTTCACTTCTGTCTCAAATTCGTAACTATGAGTTCAAATTTGAGTGATTGAGAATTTGAGATATTGTTTCTAGGATTTTTTTTGCTGGTTTATGTTCCATGCGTTCAAGTTTCATACATCCCTATATGTAGTTGGTCTTCATGGTGTGGAAGCGGCTTGGTTTAAAAGCGCATGCCTAGGCACAAGGTGCAACAAGGCTCAAGCCCCCGTGCTTTTGGTATTTTCAGAAAGCGCACCAGAGGCGCAATTTTTTGGCGAAAAATTGACCCTAAGGCGAGCGCCTCATGTTTTTACCACATTTTTGTGTTACACATCATGCTTTTGAGGTTGTACATGTATGTAATTTCTATATTAAAACATATATAAAGCTTACCTGTCTCTATATATTAGGTAAATGATGCTAGAAACCTATAGGAAATATATAAAAAATTATATAATTATACACGCCTCAGGTACAAAAATCGGTGAGCTTTTGCGCTTCGGTTTTATACCTTGTCGCTTTTGTGCGATTCTCGCCTTTTGAGACCCAGGGAAGTGGGAAGGTTAGGGGCGGGGTGCTACGAGGGTGAGTCTGGCTGAGGTGGAAGGTGAGAGAGGTTGGTGTGGGGTGGTTTCTCGGGAGGAGATTACTGGAGGTGAGAAGAAATAGAGAAAGAAGAAGAGAAGTGGGAGGGAAAGGATGGTGGTGGCCTAACGTGGCAATTCAGGATGAGCGGGAACACCACCCTACCTCTTCAGTATAGTGAGGGATTGGTTTCCTTCCTGTGTCGTCCCTTATCCACTCCCACCGGCCTCAGTGTTTGTAGATTGTGCATTAAGTGGAAGTTGTTTTCTACGTGACCGTTTTGGAAGTTTCCTCTTGACCAAACTCTAGGTGTTAGAGTAATTAAGTTGATTTGAAGCGTGTGATAACCCATCGATCTTTAACTGACACGGACCTAGGATTTTACATAGATAATTCACTAGTTTACTACAAAGTATCTGACACGAGTAATGTGATAACTCTTATATGTGTATCATACCATCTGATGGCATCAGTTAGTAACCACTGGCCAGTTTTAGTTTTGTTCTACTTAGTTTACTGAGTATAGTACCTTATTTACTAGTTAGAAGAAACATTATTGAGGATTACTGCACTATATATTGTAGTGGCAGTTTTAGATTTTCCATTGCTCATACTTCCAGTTTTAATGGATTTAGAAGTTGACACGGTATTTGCACATTTGAAGTTTTGAACTTTCATTTAAAGTAAAAACAGGCGGGGTTTATCATGCTAGACGAAGATAAATCTTTAGGTTAGTTACATTGTATTAATCACGGGATAGTTACCTGAGACGGACAATGTTCTTTAGGATAACGAGAATAGACTCTGATAGCTGCCTTTTTTTTAACTAAACTGTATTGCTACGTGCTAGCTTTATTTACTCCATCACCTAGAAATAAAAAGTTTAATGAGACTATGAGAGCTCGATGTTGGTCAAATATTTAAAATGACCATCGTAAGGATAAAATAGAAAATTATGATGGATCAAAGTCAGGGTTAAAATGTTATGTAAATATGTCTTTGTTACCAATAGAGAAAAAGTAAATTTTGAATGCATATTAACTTAAAAGAGAAATGTATATTTTGTTTGAGAACCAATGAACCTCAAAAAGGAATTTGCTAGACCCGGAAGATCTTGTTTCTGTCCCTAAAAGAGGCAAGATAGATACAAAATCATAACCATAACCGAGATGTGCGTGGGTCGATTTTGGCTCAAAATCATACCCATAACCGAGATGTCGTTAATGGATAATCATAACCACAATCGATCGGTTATGGCGATCTCGGTTAATCAGTTTTGAAGGTTATAGTGGGCTGGTTATGGATCGGTTAACCATGAAGTTGGGCCTAGCTAAAAATAGCTCAAAACAATATAATTATACATTATTGGATCTGAAAGTTTGGGCTTGAAATTTTTTACTATGGAATAAATTGGTATTACACATGTATGTATATTAGTATGTTACATAGCATTAAAAAATACGTATATTCTATAATATTAATACCGAATATTCAAACACCACGATACGATATTAATCAAAAAATATAAACAATGTTTAACCAAAACGATATGATATAACCCATAGGGTGGGAGTTGGCTACAAAGTCCATTTTTCCTACAAAGCGTAAAAAGTCATAAAACACCATAATGTCAACCATAAAACACACTTAAAACCCACAAATAACATAGTGAAGATTACTAAAACACCACCATATTTGTGGGTTTTGTGTTGTGTTTTGGATGATAAAGCTTTGATTATCAAATGTCTAACATTAGTGTGTTTTATGTTGATTATCATAGTGTGTTTTATATTCATAGTTCTACGTTGGTGTTTTTGAAGTTTTTAAGGACTATTAGGGTTTGGATATTGTGTTTTAGTGATCTCCAGTATGTTATTTGTGGGTTTTGAGTGTGTTTTATGGCTAAAATTGTGGTGTTTTATAACTTTGTACACTTTGTAGGAAAAATGGACTTTGTAGCGGAACCCCAATCCATAACCCATAAATTCAAACAAACGTTCAACAAAAACATCAAATATTGAAAATATGCTGAAAAGTCCAAAATCCAACAAGATTTTATTTACTACATGTTAGTTCGGTTGGTTATGGCAGGTTTGGAAACATTGATAACCATAACCAACCAGCTACTTTCGGTTTTCAAAGGAAAAAAGTTAAACGACCCACCGTTTTTGATCTGGTTTGGTTTTGTCGGTTAATTTGGTTACGGGTAACCTTTAAGGAACTGCATATAGATTCTTAACTTCCATTAAAATATGGTCAATTAACTGGCTGAAGTGATTTTTTTTTTACTATTTTGGAATAAAGATAACGTTTCCATTCTCTAGAAATTACTAAGGGGAATTCTGATAGTGGAACAGTTAGAGAACAGTTTTTCGTTATGTCACACTGGCGTAAATTTCGTTATTTCAATATTTCTTTTTAGTAGACTTTGTAGTCAATACTTAACGCTACTCCAGTTCAGTTCAACTGCTGGCCTGGTCAACAGACATGACATCAAAATATCCAATCTTTTATATTCAAAAACCTAATTTGTTTTGTTGAATTGGTAGTTATGGGATTAAATTTCGTAAAGTGCTTTTGCTTGTACTCACATTTTGAAATGTTAGTTTGTTTAGTCTGTATCTACGATTACCACTAGTCAACAATGGTGTAGTGATCTTTCATGACTACATGTGAGCATGTCAGCTGATCATCAATATTCATTTATAAAGTCAATTTCATATATACCCTTCTAAATTTAGTGATTTTTAGATTTACTCATTATCATATTATTTATTCTGTAGCAAATAAAATAAATACAGTTACTGATAACAATCTGTTTCACTGAAACATTAACAATAAAAATGTTGTTTTCGTAATTTGTTTATGTAGTGAAACAGACCGTTATAAGTAACTGATTTTATTTTATTTATCATGCAACAGGTAATATGGTATTTCTAGTGTTTTAAAAGCAAATATATGATATTACGAATTTAGATACATAAGTATGAAAATCTGTACTTCAAAAATGATATATCAGAAATTAATCTTTGTTTCTAACCATGGGAATGATCCAAAATGATCATTAATTATATCGACTGTATTTGGACAGTAATATACAGGATATGGGCTCCCGAACTTTACTCAGGTCAGTGTGACTTCTTAATGTGTTACCAAACTGCATTACATTGTGGTATTTCATTGATTACTCGTTACATTGAAGACATTTTTAAAGATTGTTTAATATGTTATTTTATTGGTCATGTCAAATAAACTTATGGGTACATTTATTAGTTGGTTAGCTGGGCTGACCCGCTATTTTCACTAGTCTACAGAGGGTTAGGACGTTACGTAAAGTTGCATTAAAGTTCTCATGCACATTATTTCTTTGTTTTCCCTTTTCATATCAATCACATTATTGCAGACATTATTTTTAAAATACTTTCTAACATTACTAGTTTGTTAAACATTCCATGATTAAATTGGACTTCATTCAATGGAAGTTCTACTGCATTAGATATCATTAATACAATTGCTTCATGTGTCATATATTACAAAAATGATACCTCAAAGGTTTAGAACTTTAGATCAATTAAATCTCATGGTCGTATGTTGATATACAATTTTTTTCGGTAACCACAAAAACTTAGAACAATGCAGATGCGTAATCGGTCAAATTTACGAACTGTGAAAATGTGAAACACTGAGCTGCCACATTTAATGCTGGGCATGCAATGCAGCTCACTAGTTCTCGGATAATTTCGTAATTTTTTTTAACTGAAACGTTGTAGGGGTCGGGCCGTATGCAAGTGTACAGTACTTTCACATATATGTATTTTGTTTGTAGCAGTGGTTATTAGTTAATACCTACCCTCAAATTTATTTCTTCTAATGTTTATATTCACACACTAAGAAATGTCAATACTATGTAGGGGCTGAACTCATATCTACTGCAAATTCAATAATATCAAACTGACCAAAACCTTGCTGGATCGACATATACATATACATATACATATACATATACATATATATATATATATATATATATATATATATATATATATATATATATATATATATGTATGTATGTATGTATATTTTTTTTTTGGAAAATAGACCAATCATTAAACTTTCCTTGTTATTTGATTCTAATACAAAAGTAGTTGAACAGGCCCATGTACCATTGCAGCCATGTATATCTGGCAATTAATCAGTTATCACATGATATAGGCTTCTTGTACTTGTTTAAAACCCTCATAATTAATCATATGCAGAATGATGTATGATAATTAATTACTGTGTTTTCAGTGTATATGAATATCGATTTCAGGTACTAGCATGCATGCTTTCACTATTGTTTTGAGCATTTACACTAATTGGTTAATTTCTTTAATGACAGAATGATGCAGATCTGAAAAGAAAACTATATAATTAATTATAACTGCAGGTCAGTTTCCTCTCATTATGGTAATTAATTCTATATGCTTTAAACTACACTCCCTGTTGCCATTGGTTTTAGCTTGTTCTATTACTCTTACTGTGTTTTGATGTAACGATATAACTGTTATTATAAAACATTTTCATTTAGGGCAAATTGGATTTAAGTAATCCAATCTGGATGTTTTTGGCCAGTAATAATTCCAACTGAGTTTATACCTGGCGAATGGTCTAACCTTTTTCATTTTGTTTGTATAATGGTCCGCCGTTAAAAAAACATAACGGAGTTAGGTTTTTTTTCAAAATTACAAACTGATGTTTTAGGGCTTTTGATCAGAATGAGGATACAAGTCGATTGATGTAAAACTTACCTCGAAACGGTGCTTTAAATGGCTTGATATTTGTTAATTGGAAGTTTAAACACCCGAATCGAAGCACTGTTTTCGTCGTTTGAAACACTTTTTCGAGGTAAATTTTACGTCAATCGAATCGTATCCTCATTCTGATCAAAAGCCCTAAAACATGAGTTTGCAATTCTGTAATTCGGAAAAAAACTTAACTCCGTTATGTTTTTTAACGGCGGACCATTATACAAACAAAATGAAAAAGGTTGGACCATTGCCGGGAATAAACTCAGTTGGGATTATTATTGGTCAAAAACAACTAGATTGGATTATTTAAATCCAATTTGCCTTCATTTAATTAAGTGCCAAAATCAAATGTTGCATGTCTTTGGGACAATGGTAGTGACAAACATGTAATTTTACATTTCTTTATGATGTAAACTTCAATTTCCAGCTTTTGAGATTCTAGTTATACCCATGCTCAATTTAAATAAGGTCAAAGAATTAAATTTTTAGGTTCCCTACAATTTAAAATCCGTGATGATTCTTATGCAGATTATCTTGTTGCCTGAACGTGTAGTCGTGTACTTGTTCTATACCTAACACGTAGAAACTAAAATCGCAATACTTTCCTTTTCACCGGGACCATGGAAAGAAATGGTAACATTTTGATGTCAAATTTTCTGATAAACGCTGAACATATTAATCGTCACCACTTGTTGGATGTTACATTGTACTTACTGTGCTTGCAGTTTCTCTACACAAAGGTTCTGTCAGCAGTTCGTCTAAACATGGGCAACCCGGTAATTTCACATAACGATCGTTTACCCTCGTTTGAAATCTTTACTTGATCACTGAAATATATAATCTAACATCCTGCAGTGTTATCATGGGATTCTTTAGAGGACTTGAAAGATCCGTATAGTCATCGGTCATATACATACAACACATCTACCGACACATAGTACTATCTTCAATGCTTCAGGTACACATTTGTGGGGGAAGGGGTGGGGGAGACAGTACCACAAGTTCATATTGATTAGTCTTGAAAATGACAACTTTTTGCCATATTTTTAAGACAAATGTTTTTCATTCACAAACTAGGTAATCTTACCTAACCATTTCATGATGGGCATATAGAGAGAGTTTAATTTTATTCAACCTATCTTTGTATAACCATATTTATCCAATGTCCTACCTTACATAATAACCATTTTTGTCCATGAGTTAGGTTATTTTATTTAACTTTGAGTTAACTGCCATTTTCGTCCCTGTGTTTTGTCCAATTATACTAGTTCAGACCAAATTTCAAATTTGTACCATTTTCATCCCTGGTGCCAGTTTCATCCAAAAAACTAAGGTTGAATTGAATAAGTGGACAAACCACAGGGACTAAAATGGCAGTTAATTCATGTTTTTTTGGTCAGAACTGGCATGTTTCAAGAATGTCAGGGACAGAAATTGTACAAATTTGAAATTTGGTTTGAACTGGCATAACTGGACAAAACAAAGGAACGAAAATGACGGTTAACTCTTTAACTTTTTTGACCAAATTGCCTCGTATTAAAACCTTCAAGGAGTGTCGCAGTGTTAACCCCTCGAGTCCCTCTAGCAGAGGTCTTATGTTCGAATCCAACTTCCACCGCTGCCTGCTATCAACCCGTAGCGAAAGCTGCATTTTACCTGATCTCATTGGTTAGCGGGGGGCAAATTATCAAGAAAAAATATTTGTTTTTTAAAAAAGAAGTATTAAAAGATCAAATTTATATTTATTTTAGTAAAAAAAATAATAAAAAATTGAAAATTGAATGAGGAAAGGAAGTCTGGGAATAGGTGGGGGCTAGGTTCCTTAAATTCGAGTGAAAAAAGAAAGTGGTCCAGATCAAAATGTGTGTACTCTTCATCTGTCTTTATGGTTCCCCTCCTTTTGTTGTACTCTCCCTCTCTGTGCAGTTAGACCCCACCTGATATATAATTCATTGTACTTGTGGACCTTTCCCTTCAATTCTCACATATCTAACTTCTCATCAACTAAGCTTCTAAGATCTATGCTTAATTTCTAGACCCGAATAACCACAAAACTCAACTCGAACCACCATTTTCCGTCTAGTTTTGAGCTCCAGTTTTGAATTAAAAAAACGGGTTTTTCGTTTTTTCGGTTCAGTACCTGAACAAGTCCAAAACCAGTTGTTTAGTGACATTTTGGTTTGGGGCGTAATCGCGGTCTGGTTTTTGGTTTCGTTGTTTCATATATTTCGGTTGTCTGGTCTGGTTTGATTTTCTACTTATGTAATGAATTTTACGCGTTTTATCATATTTTTATGTACTATCATCTTATGTATAAACATGTTTGTTTTAGCCAGATTAGAAGTGTTTATGTGGTTAAATAGTTATTTTCTTTATTACATGTAAAGCGATAAATGAATATTCGATACAAATGTTTATGTTCTCGTAATTTTCTATTTAATTTTTTGGTTAGGAATCATATACTCGAATTTGTTTTGAACCCGAATCCGATCTTACTTGAAATTCATAAACAAATTCATATCCATATTCATATTCGTATTCATAATTTGGTTTGAATTTTTTTCCTAGTTCCATGTCCTTAGTTTTGTGATGCATAAGAAATCTTGGTAAACAAAGAACTAGACAAATACTTGTAGTTTAGGGTTGTCCAAAAAGCTCGCGGTTCGAAGGCTCACTCAGATTTAGCGCGGAAAAAGCTCGCTTGATATGGCTTGGTATGAAAATGAGCCGAGCCCGACTCAGCTCGTAACGAGCCGGATTGGCTCGCTTGGTAGCTCGGGTTGGATTATTTTACTTATAATATATTACAAAAAAAACTTATTATTTACATGTATTTAGGCTTGTAATTTGATCATATATGAAGGTTGGCTACCATGCTAATGAACTCAGTGAAATTTAAACTTATTTTGCGTTGTTGAACTTGATTTGGCTTGTAATGTATTAGGTTAAACATATATATATATATATATATATATATATTTTTGAAGTATTGAATAATGTTTTAGGCTACTGCATTTTAAGAGTCATATGTTAATTGTTCTTTTTAAAAACGAGCCAAACCGAGTCAACTCGGTTTAAAACCAAGCCCGGCCTTAGATTTTCAACTTGGTTTTAAATCCGAGCCAAACTGAGCCAGCTCGGTTTATAATCGAGCCGAGCCTGGGCTTAAACCTGGCTTAGCTCAGCTCATGAACAACCCTTAGTTGTACTCATAAATTCAATTAGTTATATTTATGGCTATTTATATTGAAATTGTCAAGAAAGTACTAATGAAAAATAGAATAACTTTAATTGTTTTTCTTTAATGTTATTTTTTTAATTTATTTTTTAATTGTTATACAAAAATTAAATAAAAGGTATAGAATTAGTTTAATTAATAAACGACAATATAAAGAAATTGGATAACCTTGGAGATTACCAAAGACAGCTGATAGTACATGTAGGCGAATTTTTGTGTGGTTTGCCACTTTGCCGATATGATCAAAGATGCTCAAATTCATAATTGCAACGTATTGTTTTTTTTTTCCCATAAAGACCTTCATATATCTTTCACATGTCACACTATACAAAAAAAAGACATAAATCATTGTATTTTCTAGTCTTTGATGTGTTTAAAATGAACAAGATCTAAAGCAAATTAACGATAGGTACAGAAAGACATGCGCATATATGCATTAGTGATTTTATAAAAAAAATCATAAAAATCGATATGCGTTGGATAGAAAAACAAAGTTAAAAGCGATTAATCTGTAACCAAGGTTGTAAGAATCGCTAGACTCTAGTCGGCCGGTGAGGTACTGACTAACGATTAATTGGATTGAGATTTTATATGTAATTTTCAGTTTTATATGTATACATAGACATTTTTATGTATTTTTTCGGTAGACATCTTTGAACATCTTATTCGACTCATATTTTCAAGTAGATAGGATTAATTATGGAATTTACAGGTTTTGGTCAAGAATCAGGCTTGCATTTGGCCGGAATCGCTAGACCACCACCGATTTTTGGCCAATTAGGACTGGATTTGACAACTGTTAACTGCCTACTGATTAATAAACTGATCGGATAAAAATTACTCGGTGAACATGGGACTAGCGATTAATCGGCGACTAATCAGAGGCTAGTCGAGATTTTTACAACCATGTAACCGAACTAGTCATTGAACTGGTTGTCATATAGTCACAGTTAGACCAGAATTAAAAATTGGCATCATAGACAATCTAAAAAATTAAATTGGCCGGAATCGCTAGACCACCATCGATTTTTGGCCAATTAGGACTGGATTTGACAACTGTTAACTGCCTACTGATTAATAAACTGATCGGATAAAAATTACTCGGTGAACATGGGACTAGCGATTAATCGGCAACTAATCAGAGGCTAGTCGAGATTTTTACAACCATGTAACCGAACTAGTCATTGAACTGGTTGTCATATTGGTCACAGTCAGACCAGATTCAAAAAATGGCATCATAGACAATCTAAAAAATTAAATTTATGTGTGTATGTCTAATCTGAAACAATATATGAAACTACATTATCTTTTGGTATGAGTTTTGTATATCAAGAAAATACTAAATATGAAATAACAAAAGTGAAGTTGATGAGATATAAAAATCCAATCCCAATCGATCCGTTGTCCGTCCCAGACTGGTTTGTTCAACGAAGACGGCTTAAGAGGTACTTAACCAGACCTGTTATTTGAACAGTTCCCTTTCCGAAGCGAATGTTGGCTACAAGTTGTAGTATTATAGAAGGATTTCATATTTTACACACAGTAAGAACACACACAAGTAGGTCCAAAAAAACACACAGCTTCAAGTGAGTTGTATCTCAGAATTCAACCAATGTCATCTCCTTATATCTACCCTATTTATGCCTTAGTCACCAACCAGTCAAGAAACTGACCTAACCACTTTTGATGATATTCCATAGTTTGGTAAAATCTCAATTCTACCCTTTTCCTACAAGCCACTTACTCTCTTTTTTCTCTTCTTTATTTAATAAAAGATTTATTTGACTTTATTTTTCGGCTTTTGTGCAACTATTTTCATTTCAAAAACCAACAACTTGGTCGTTAAGTCACTTGTTAGAAGTTGCAAACATTGTTTCATGCGCGGACCTAGCTTGTTAATAGGGGTAGCCCCGCTACCTCTTAACGCTCTGGAATAGTGTACTTTTTGGAAAAATTTAAAGTTTTTTTTCGATTTCGTTACCAATTTTTTTTGAAACGTTGAACCTATAAGGATTTTCTAGATCCGTTACTGATTGTTTGTTCCTCAAAATACAAAGAGAATTATAGTTTAGTGATGCATAGATAAAGTGTTACCATGTCTAAATTATGTCACTGAAGTAGATAATCAAGTGTTTTAACTACACGTAAAAAATTGTGAAACCTTAATGTTAAACATAAAAATAAAAGAAACTTATAGTTTAGCGACACATCTTAAACATAAACATAAACATAGAAGAAACTTATAGTTTAGCGACACATAACGAAAATAAAGTCTAAAATATGTCAGTAAAAAAGCAAAAACTGTCACTAAGCACTAAAGTAAATAATTAGATGTTTTAACTACACGTAAAAAAATGAGAAATCTAAAACCTTAAACACAAAAAAGAAGGAAATAATAGTTCAGTGACATGCAGATAAAACCATAATATAAGGCCTTGGGTTTAAGCCTGAACAAAAAATTTATCATTTAACAAAAGACAAAATGATAATAAAGTCTAAAATATGTCAGTAAAGGCAAAAAGTGTCACAAATACTAAAGTTAATTTTTTTTAACGACAAGGAACAACGTGCCAACCACCGTGACACCGGGCGCTGTGGCCAAGGTCGACTACTCGACCGCCGCCAGCCCCTTGGCTATCCCAGATGCGCGAAAACCCGACCTCCACCCGCCCGAAGGCACGACAGTGGAATAATCGGTAAAATCTCGCCTCCCATCCAAGATGAACCGGCGCCACCCGTATTCGCCCTTCACCTGGATGCCGCAGAAAATAATGAGGAGAGTGGGAGTCGAACCTGGGTCACAAGGAACACCAAGTCTTTCCCCAACCACTCCACCACTACCTCATTGGCAATACGAAAGTTAATAATTAGCTGATTTAACCACACGTAAAAAGCATGGTTGTAAATCCTGACTAAGTGCTGATTAATCCCCGATTAATCAAATCAATCCTGATTAATCAAATTAATCCTCGATTAATCGCTAGTCTCCACCCTGACGCCTGACTAGCGACTAGCGATTACTTCAACACTGGTAAAAGTACGAGAAAAAACTTAGCAATAAAATTTTGAGTTATATATAATAACAATTTATATGTTTCCTTGCAAGTCGCTATTTTTGTCATTAAATAAGATTTTCCTTATTATGCAAATAAGATGAAAATTTACGTTCAATACCCAATTTCTTTATGTTAGGAAAGAAGGTGTCATGATTAAATACTGATATTATGCTATAATTTTGAAGTAATGTAAAAATTACCCTGATTCATTTTTTGTAATGTAACAGTAAATAACTAGAGTATTTATTTCAAAACTATAGCTTGATAATAATGATTTTATGGGTAAGATCAAATAAGAAGTTGATTTTGTTTAAATTGGATGAGGAGTAATCTTAACCATTCATTTTTTCAAATCAATGGTTAAGATGAAAATGTAGGAAAAAAGAGGAGTGTAAGGGTATCTTCGGAAAATCATATTTATTGACTTTCTATTTCCACATGCAAGATACATTCATATTCTACCCCCATTTTTTAAACGTTCATAATCTTTTATACGACATTATTTTTTCATAAAAATTTCACTATAAAATCGAGCGTCTTTTTATCTTTAATTTAAGTACCATATTGCTATATAAAATATGACGACTAAAAAAACCCACTAAAATGTGTTGTATAACATTTTTTTGTGCTGGATTTTTAGTACATTTTTGTGCTATACTTTTTGTTGAAATTTCTTTGTTTTAAAATTATTTTTTTGAATCTTTTGTGCTAGATTTTTTGTACTAGATTTTTTTGTGCGGAATTTTTTTGTGCTATATTTTTTTGTACTATATCTTTTGTGCTATATTTTTTGTATTAGATTTTTATGCTATATTTTTTTGTACTATATCTTTTGTGCTATATTTTTTGTATTAGATTTTTATGCTATATTTTTTTGTACTATATTTTTTTTGTATTTATTTGAAAACAAAAGGGTGTCACATGTCATTTCAACACTCCTACAATCCTACTTATATGAATAAAAATGTTTTAGTACAAAAATGTCATTCCTTCCTATTTATAAGGAGTGTCACATGTCATCATTACAATCTTCCTTAGACTACTTAGGCAAAATCCACTTTTTAGTGGATCATTCCCTGTGATTTTAGTTCAACACTATTACGCTACTTATTTGTATTATTTACATGTGAACCATATTTGTAAAAAAAGATTCAACCCTTAAAAAGACCTAAATATCATGCTGGTAACGATCCTTAAGTAGAAATTTAATGTTAAGCGAAAATAAATACATGGTAAAATACACCATTAGTCCATTTTTATTACACTGATAAAAATTTACAATATACACATGTTCGTATATTTTTATTTATTTTATGTATTTTCTCTATTTTAGTGTACCTCATTATCATATCGGGAACGAGATTATATTATGTTCGATCTCTCATCTCAGTCCGAACCAATTAAAAAAGAGACAAAAAAAAATTCAACACCCGAATAAAAATGAATACAATCTTACCTATAATATGACTAACATGAGACTTGTTGGCTTGCTATAATCTCAATCCATTACATTATTAGAAGAGAATAAAAAGATTAAAAAATAAATAACATTTCTAAAAAAAATTATATTCTTTTTATATAAAATGCCCGTAAGCTTAAATAAAAAACTAATGGCAAAATTTGGTGTTTTCATATATTCCTTCGTTTTTATAGAAAATCAAAAGCTAATGGCAAAATTTGTTTTTTTTTTTTGTAGAAAAGTGTATAAGAATTTAGAGCTACTTAATTTGGTTGGGGAGCAAAGTGTCCATGGAGTTGATAGTGAAGTTGTTCTCCTTGGGTCAAGTGTAGTGTCATGGGTCATGGTCTATACTAGGTGTTTCACTTTAATCTTTTATTTGAGATTTGTAGGATTCATATTCATAATTGATTTTTGTGTTTTACTATGAATAGTATTGCTTACATTTATTTCTTTAGATTGTTTGTCTAAAAAAGGTTGTCTTCCACGAAATTTATATGGTCCATATGTTTTTCAAATTGCTTTTTGGTTAATAATTAAGGTTCATAAGGGGGGACTTTTTAGTATTTTGGTGTAAACATATTCACATGTGTAATGATAGATCTTAAGAGAGGTCAACAAGTGTGCATGGTAACTTTGCCTTGAATTTTTTGGATAGAGGTGTTTAATTCTTTTATAATTTTGTTAAATTTCTCCTTTGAGATTACTTTTTAATCAATTAGTAACTTTGACTATCAAAAATACTATTTTGTATGGTTATATTGTGGGTATATTTTCGGATGCTATTTTATGAATCATGTTATAACTTTTAGAATAAAGTATTTTGATGATCAACTTGAATCTGAACTGAATAATTTGAAATAATGAAGAACTAGTGTGTATGCAATATTGTATCTATTGTGATCTTGTACTCAAAATAACATGATTGTGAACCATTGTAATGTTTTGTTGAATGACACAATGCTTCTGAACAATGTGTCTGTTTGACGATTAACAACAGTAGGCGGTTAATTCTAGTAATTAGTTACCGATACTTCTTACTTTTGACTTATGTTAGCACGACTTAGTTAATGTCGACTATTGGACTTTGTCTGTAGTAATTAGGTTGCTATTGATAGTTGGTTGTCGACACAAACACTAGTCCTACTATACGCACATTTCGCACTGATAACTCAATTCCTATTGATCACCTGTAACATCCGTCAAAAACGGATTTACCAAACCCGCTCCGTTTATTAACCGAACAATCAGTTAAAAATTTCGTTGCGAATTTAATGCCCAAAATAATTTTAAACGATACATAATCAATTATTATATGGGAATATATAATTAGTTTTTGAAAAACTGTCAAAAATAAGAAAATAAAAATAATTTGGTTCTGCCGGGTTTCGAACCCGGGTCAGTAACCGGTCAGCAAAGTCTTAACACTCCACACTTAAACCACTGCGCCACTGATGTTTCTTGTTAAATGTTAGAATCATTTAATTCATAACATGACTTTCCGAATTCAAAACCGGCGCCCAAAGTTCAGTCGTCGGAAATCCCGGCGATCTCGCGACATTTAACGACATCTTCAGTTATAACGTAAACATTTACTAGGACATCGGTTATAACCGACGTCTGAGTCCGCGACACAAACTATAACCGCCGGAGAAATTCAAACCGACGAATCAAGTCAGAAATCGGACCAAATCCATCGACGACTTGCCCTATAAATACCCCCTCGAACCTCTGCAAACTTTTTCGCTCAAAACCGCACCCTTTCTCGACGAAAACTCACTCGCCGGAAATTTTCTGCTCATCGCCGGAAAACCGAACCCTCCATTTCTGAGCCTTACTGAACCCCCTAAGCTTATACCGAAGTCACCCATATCTTTTTCAAACTTTCTGAAGACTCGCTGCTGCAAGACACACGACGCCGGAACCTGTTGCTGTCGCCGGAGTTCTGCCGGAAAACAGAGGAGTCTAGTCGGTACACCTTTCGCCTAATTTCTTTTTCTTTTCACTTATATCTCACCTGTAATTAACTGAAACACGCTAAATAAACCTGATTAAAACTTCGAACCAGTCAGTCATCGTTCCTGGTTAAGACTGACGAAGAAGACGATGTTCGGTAATGTTTAAGTATAATTAAAAGCAAGTTATTACTCGGGTTAGACACACAGTCCAGTGGTGGACTGTGTGCACAATAAACACACTAATGTCTCGAGTTCGAATCTTGTCCCACACACGCTGCCTTAATAAAAATGTCTTTTTTTTGTTAACTGAACCGGATTCATTTCATATATATGTTAAGTATATTAATAACCGGAATAATAACCAAGTTAGACACACAGTCCAGTGGTGGACTGTGTGTATGTTTAAATCACAGGTCACGAGTTCGAGTCCGGACTACCGCACCGGCCCGGATAATTATTAAACTTTTTATTTAAGACAGAAAAGGAAATGTTCAGTTTGTATTTAAGTATAATAAAAATCGGTTTATATAACATGTGAAACACACAGTCCAGCGGTGGACTGTGTGTTAACTCAACTCACAGGTCCCGGGTTCGAGACCTGTGGAGCGCACCGATTCTCTGGATTAAAATCGTTTTTAAAAAATAAAGGATTTTCTGTTTAATCTAATTAATGTATAAATATAATTAAAAACAGAAATATTTCGGGTTAGACACGTAGCTCAGTTGGTAGAGCTGCGTGCACGCGTACGGGAGGTCTCGGGTTCGAGCCTCACTCAGCGCACCTTTACACGCATAAGAACCGGTCAACGGTCAAGGTCAACGGTCAACGGTCAAAAAAGTCAAATTTTTTTATTATTTTTATTTATTTATTTTAATTAAAAATCAATTAAAAATACTTAAAAATAACATTTTTAAGGTTAGAAAATAGCCTTAAACTCACAAAAATACACCCAACAATCCTACTAAAATGGATCACTAAAATCCGTTTACTTACCGAACCATAATGCTATTTATCTAGGTTCACTCGTGGTTAAAACCACTTCGCGTGCATTCAACATCATCAACCGAACGCACCCACTGTGAGTGAATCTTACAACTCCCCCTTTTTAATTACACGTTTTGGGGTGTGTCATGTGTCACAAAATAATTAACTCGTTTATTTAAACTTGTGCCATACCATATCGTGATCTAAACTTAGATTGTTTATATTGTTGTGATTACTTATTTCATTTTGTCAAATTATATGAAATTCATTCATTAAGCCCATCAGTTCCTCGTGGGAGACGAGTTGAACAACGCGTGCCTCAAAATCAATCCATTATTGTTCATGTGTGTATCAATGAGTTTATATTGTTTGTAGTTATGTCTTTCATATTATCATGTTTATGCAATTCATTCATTAGGCCCATCAGTTCCTCGTGAGAGACGAGTAGAGCAACGCGTGCCTCTAAACGTTCCATTATTGTTCATGTGTGCTTTATTTAATATCTAATGATTGTTGAATAAGTTTACATCTATTTTTACTCATGTGTGGTTGAGCACTCATTTCATAATCAATTAAATAAACTTGTTCAAATGTTTTCCATAGGATTCACTCGCCAACTTTTTGTTGATCCAAAAACCCTTTTACACATGATACAGGTGAACAAGTTGAAGCAAGGAAAACATAGGAAATGCCTTAGAAGAGAACAAAGAAGCTTAGATTGATAGTTAGAGCATGTTGTAATATTTATTGTAAATTTCCATTAAATTGTATTAATGAATATGAAACGTTAAAATAAATGTCATGAGCTTTGATGATAACCCAATCATGCCCCGATCATCTTTTCCGCTGTGGGTCGGGGTGTGACAGATTGGTATCAGAGCCATGACTATAGGGATATATGATAGGTTATTAGACCCTTGGAGCCTATACTATAGTCTGCCTAAATTTTAATTGATTAGGTGGTTACATACAAACTTGTGATATTTATTTGTTTCATATTTGTTTAAATTTACAGTCAAACATACATGCTTATATACATATTCATTATACATATATCAATGTTCATATATTCAATTCATTTTCATACTCTCATTATTCAAAGATTTTGTTGCAATTTTCAAATCTCATCAAAGTAAGTTCTGCGACGGGCATGTAGTAACTAGAAGGGTACAAGTACCGGTAGTCGGAACGTCCTGTCTAGGTTGGCATTCGTATAAATCCAATATAACGGACCAGTTTGCCTACCTGGGGACCAATGATGAGAGTACGAAGGACCTATTAGGCCAAAGCATGCCACAACAAACGTCGTTCGAACTAACCCACTTTGAGGTGTCACCGTGTCTACACCTGGACACATTCCGAATATCACACGTTGTATACATATTTCTCGATTTTCTCCGGGTTTTAGTGTACGCAACCAGGCAAACCCATGCGAACCATATGAAGAACCGGTATTCATGGGGGCCCACATGATTACGAAGGTGAAGTATGGCGGCATGTAGGGCCTAATGGCGAGCAAAGCCCAAGACATTCTATGGATGTAGTAGATTTATTTTTCTATAATTATTTTATGAATGTTCATTCCTGAATGCGACCCATGAACCCAAAAGCATCCAACTCATACTCTTGACATGTAATCCTTGTAGATGTCTTCTAACCACGCCTGTAGGAAGATGAGAGCAGGAAAAGCCCGCGAGCGCATGGCTGCCCTAATCGCTTGCCGTAATACCCAACATTGTAATCCAAGTACAACAAGCACTCACCGCTAATCCTGTCAATCAAGCAAACCAAAACGTTATCAACCCTCCCCCAAATACCACTAAATGCACCTACAAGCATTTCAAATCATGCGACCCTCCAAAATACAAAGGGACTAAAGGCGTCACCGCTCTCCTCCATTGGTTTGAAGAAATGGAGAACACTTTTCTAAATTGCGATTGCCCCGATGATCGCAAAGTGCGTTATGCTACCGGTCCATTATATGGGATAGCACTTAATTGGTGGAATACAGAGAAGGCCAAACGAGGTGTGGACGATGCTATAACCTTAACTTGGAACGAATTGAAGGAAATCATGACCAGACGATTTTGCCCAAGGAGCGAAATCAAGAAATTAGAAGATGAATTTTATTCATTAAAGCAAAAGGAAGGCGACCACACCACATACAACAAAAGATTCCTCGAGTTACATCAAATGGTTCCCAACATGTTCACTCCCCTCTACCGTTTGATCGAGCATTACATTCGTGGTCTTCCGGCAAAGATTCAAGACTCTGTAATAAGTACCAAGCCTGCAACTTTGGAAGCAGCAATGGAGTTAGCAACAGAGCTCACCGAGAACCGAATCCGGAACAAAGATTTCAAGGAGGAGAAGAAGAAGGATAAAGAATCGACTGAAACCTCCGACCACACCCAAACCGAATCCCCTTCTCAACCCAATTCTAAGAGAAAAAGAGACGGGCAACTTTTCGCTGCTATCCAATCGAAATCAACCAATTTCACACGCCATACCCATCCAAGCTATCCCAATCACTCAAGTGGCACCAACTCAACCTACCCAAATAAGAAACCATATCTTGGACCTCACCCTCGATGCAACAACTGTTTTTATCACCATCCCCTTACCTTACCTTGTCGACTATGTGCAACTTGTGGACGCTATGGTCATTTGAGCAAGGTTTGCCGCACCTTTCAAAACCAAACATTTTCCCCTACTCAAAACATGGCCCAAACTTATCAACAACCCCAATACCCCATGTTCCCATATGTTCGAACTTGTTTCAATTGTGGCGACCCTACCCACTTTAGAAACACATGCCCTCAATTGGTTAACGTCATCAACACTCAAGCTCAATCAAACCCAGTTAACCAAGTAAACCAAGAAAACCCAACCGCTAGGCCACCAGCAAGAGGAAGAGTCTTCAACATCAACGCCAATCCTGTCGAAGATAATGACGGCCCGAACGAAGACACCCAACTAGTCCTCTTCACCGAAAATCCAGATTCAACTTCTATCGTTTAGTTTTATGTTTTTCTTTATCACATCGAACCAATCGTAACTTAAGGATAAAGCAAATGAAACTTTGACGAGAATACGGTGGATACGCCGCTGGTACTTCCTATATAAGTATTCTTGTCAAAGGATCAGAAGCATTATCTGGCGGTTATGAGAGGTTCCATGTGTAGACTGTTAGAGTAATTATTGTTTTTATTTCAGTACATGCAATTTCATAGGCCGTCGCTCCCCATTTTATGAGCGTTGAGCATGTTCCCCATTTCATTATGAGGTTGAACCTGGCGTGCCCACATTTTTTCATTTTCAGTATATGCAATACGATCGGCTCCGTTTGATTGAGCCTTGATCGCACAGACATTTTCATTTTCAGTACATGCAATACGATCGGCTCCGTTTGATTGAGCCTTGATCGCACAGACATTTTCATTATCAGTATCTTGTGGTTGTTGTGTTTGTTGTAGAGTCGCATAGAACTAATCATAACTTGCGGATAAAGTCAATGAGAGTTTGACAAGAATATGGTGGATACGCCGCTGGTACTTCCTATATATAAGTATTCTTGTCAAATGATCGGAGGCATTATCAGGCGGTTATGAGAGGTTCCATGCATAGGCTGTTGGTGTGATTGTTGTTTAGATTAAGTTGTTCATTTTCAGTACATGCAATACGATCGGCTCCGTTTGATTGAGCCTTGATCGCACAGACATTTCATTTTCAGTACATGCAATACGATCGGCTCCGTTTGATTGAGCCTTGATCGCACAGACATTTTCATTATCAGTATCTTGTGGTTGTTGTGTTTGTTGTAGAGTCGCATAGAACTAATCATAACTTGCGGATAAAGTCAATGAGAGTTTGACAAGAATATGGTGGATACGCTGCTGGTACTTCCTATATATAAGTATTCTTGTCAAATGATCGGAGGCATTATCAGGCGGTTATGAGAGGTTCCATGCATAGGCTGTTGGTGTGATTGTTGTTTAGATTAAGTTGTTCATTTTCAGTACATGTAATACAATCGGCTCCGTTTGATTGAGCCTTGATCGCACAGACATTTTCATTTCCAGTACATGCAATACGATCGGCTCCGTTTGATTGAGCCTTGATCTCACAGACATTTTCATTATCAGTATTTTGTGGTTGTTGTGTTTGTAGTAGAGTCACATAGAACTAATCATAACTTGCGGATAAAGTCAATGAAAATTTGACAAGAATATGGTGGATACGCCGCCGGTACTTCCTATATATAAGTATTCTTGTCAAATGATCGGAGGCATTATCAGGCGGTTATGAGAGGTTCCATGTATAGGCTGTTTGTGTGATTGTTGTTTAGATTAAGTTTATTATTTTCAGTACATGCAATACGATCGGCTCCGCTTGATTGAGCCTTGATCGCACAGACAATTTCATTTTCAGTACATGCAATACGATCGGCTCCGTTTGATTGAGCCTTGATCGCACAGACATTTTTCATTTCAGTATTTTGTGTTGTTGTATTGGTTGTAGAGTCATATAGGACTAATCATAATTCACTGATAAGACCAATGAAAATTTGACAAGAATATGGTGGATACGCCGCTGGTACTTCCTATATATAAGTATTCTTGTCAAAGGATTAGAGGCATTGTCAGACGGTTATGAGAAGTTCTATGTAGGATTTAGTGGTTCTTGGAAACTAATCATAACTTGTGGATAAAACCAATGAAAATTTGGCAAGAATATGGTGGATACGCCGCTGGTACTTCCTATATATAAGTATTCTTGCCAAAGGATCAGAGGCATTATCAGGCGGTTATGAGAAGTTCCATGTAGGATTTAGTATTGCCTTGGTTGAAATTTGTGTTACATTTATATCATCTTGCTATTTAAAGAGATTGGATTGTGTTCCATTTCTACATAAACTAACTTCTCCATCATAACAAACGAGAGAGGAACTGCCACCATTCAAACATATATGCTATCAGAATGTGGATTCAAATGTTAGCTGTTGTGTTTATTTATGTTTTATAGTCATAGAACCAATCATAACTTACTGATATTAGCTGTTGTGTTTATTTATGTTCAAATATTAGCTGTTGTGTTTATTTATGTTCCATGTAGGTTGTAGTATTAGAAGTTTTGCCTTAGGATATAACCACCCTTCCAAGCATATCCAAACTTTTATGCATGATATCATAGTTAGCGAATCAATTCTGCTTATCAATACTTTTACAGTAGGCAACAAAAAGCGATTCCTGTAATAGGGTACTTAACCCTTACAAGGAACGTTACCGCCTCGAACAAAAACTTAAACCCTTACTTTTTTCTAAGCATGTAACTGTCAAACTAAACACCATCATTCTTTTAGTCAAATATATCACTATTTAAATTTCGGGACGAAATTTCTAAAAAGCAGGGGATACTGTAACATCCGTCAAAAACGGATTTACCAAACCCGCTCCGTTTATTAACCGAACAATCAGTTAAAAATTTCGTTGCGAATTTAATGCCCAAAATAATTTTAAACGATACATAATCAATTATTATATGGGAATATATAATTAGTTTTTGAAAAACTGTCAAAAATAAGAAAATAAAAATAATTTGGTTCTGCCGGGTTTCGAACCCGGGTCAGTAACCGGTCAGCAAAGTCTTAACACTCCACACTTAAACCACTGCGCCACTGATGTTTCTTGTTAAATGTTAGAATCATTTAATTCATAACATGACTTTCCGAATTCAAAACCGGCGCCCAAAGTTCAGTCGTCGGAAATCCCGGCGATCTCGCGACATTTAACGACATCTTCAGTTATAACGTAAACATTTACTAGGACATCGGTTATAACCGACGTCTGAGTCCGCGACACAAACTATAACCGCCGGAGAAATTCAAACCGACGAATCAAGTCAGAAATCGGACCAAATCCATCGACGAAATTGCCCTATAAATACCCCCTCGAACCTCTGCAAACTTTTTCGCTCAAAACCGCACCCTTTCTCGACGAAAACTCACTCGCCGGAAATTTTCTGCTCATCGCCGGAAAACCGAACCCTCCATTTCTGAGCCTTACTGAACCCCCTAAGCTTATACCGAAGTCACCCATATCTTTTTCAAACTTTCTGAAGACTCGCTGCTGCAAGACACACGACGCCGAAACCTGTTGCTGTCGCCGGAGTTCTGCCGGAAAACAGAGGAGTCCAGTCGGTACACCTTTCGCCTAATTTCTTTTTCTTTTCACTTATATCTCACCTGTAATTAACTGAAACACGCTAAATAAACCTGATTAAAACTTCGAACCAGTCAGTCATCGTTCCTGGTTAAGACTGACGAAGAAGACGATGTTCGGTAATGTTAAGTATAATTAAAAGCAAGTTATTACTCGGGTTAGACACACAGTCCAGCGGTGGACTGTGTGCACAATAAACACACTAATGTCTCGAGTTCGAATCTTGTCCCACACACGCTGCCTTAATAAAAATGTCTTTTTTTTGTTAACTGAACCGGATTCATTTCATATATATGTTAAGTATATTAATAACCGGAATAATAACCAAGTTAGACACACAGTCCATTGGTGGACTGTGTGTATGTTTAAATCACAGGTCACGAGTTCAAGTCCGGACTACCGCACCGGCCCGGATAATTATTAAACTTTTTATTTAAGACAGAAAAGGAAATGTTCAGTTTGTATTTAAGTATAATAAAAATCGGTTTATATAACATGTGAAACACACAGTCCAGCGGTGGACTGTGTGTTAACTCAACCCACAGGTCCCGGGTTCGAGACCTGTGGAGCGCACCGATTCTCTGGATTAAAATCGTTTTTAAAAAATAAAGGATTTTTGTTTAATCTAATTAATGTATAAATATAATTAAAAACAGAAATATTTCGGGTTAGACACGTAGCTCAGTTGGTAGAGATGCGTGCACGCGTACGGGAGGTCTCGGGTTCGAGCCTCACTCAGCGCACCTTTACACGCATAAGAACCGGTCAACGGTCAAGGTCAACGGTCAACGGTCAAAAAAGTCAAATTTTTTTATTATTTTTATTTATTTATTTTAATTAAAAATCAATTAAAAATACTTAAAAATAACATTTTTAAGGTTAGAAAATAGCCTTAAACTCACAAAAATACACCCAACAATCCTACTAAAATGGATCAATAAAATCCGTTTACTTACCGAACCATAATGCTATTTATCTAGGTTAATTTCACTCGTGGTTAAAACCACTTCGCGTGCATTCAACATCATCAACCGAACGCACCCACTGTGAGTGAATCTTACAACTCCGCCTTTTTAATTACACGTTTTGGGGTGTGTCATGTGTCACAAAATAATTAACTCGTTTATTTAAACTTGTGCCATACCATATCGTGATCTAAACTTAGATTGTTTATATTGTTGTGATTACTTATTTCATTTTGTCAAATTATATGAAATTCATTCATTAAGCCCATCAGTTCCTCGTGGTAGACGAGTTGAACAACGCGTGCCTTAAAACCAATCCATTATTGTTCATGTGTGTATCAATGAGTTTATATTGTTTGTAGTTATGTCTTTCATATTATCATGTTTATGCAATTCATTCATTAGGCCCATCAGTTGTCACACCCCGACCCGCAGCGGAAAAGGTGATCGGGGCATGATTGGGTTATCATCAAAGCTCATGACATTTATTATGCGTTTCATATTCATTAAATACAATTTAATGGAAAATTACAATAATTGTTACAACATATTCTAACTATCAATCTAAGCTTCTTTGTTCTCTTCTAAGGCATTTCCTAGGTTTTCTTTGCTTCGACCTGTTCACCTGTATCATGTGTAAAAAGGTTTTGGATCAACATAAAGTTGGCGAGTGAATCCTATGGAAAACATTTGAACAAGTTTATTTGAATTGATTATGAAATATGTGCACAACCAAACATGAGTAAAATAGATGTAAACTTATTCAACAATCATAAGATATTAAATAAAACACACATGAACAATAATGGAACATTTAGATGCACGCGATGCTCAACTCGTCTCTCACGAGGAACTGAGGGGCCTAATGAATGAATTGCATAAACATGATAATATGAATGACACAACTACAAACAATATAATCTCAATGATACACACATGAACAATAATGAATTTGATTTGAGGCACGCGTTGTTCAACTCGTCTCCCACGAGGAACTGATGGGCTTAATGAATGAGTTTCATATAATTTGACAAAAGGAAATAAGTAATCACAACATATAAACAATCTAAGTTTAGATCATGATGTGGTATGGCACAAGTTTAAATAAACAAGTTAATTATTTTTATAACACATGACACACCCCAAAACGTGTAATTTAAAAGGGGGAGTTGTAAGATTCACTCACAGTGGGTGCGTTCGGTTGATGATGTTGAATGCATGCGAAGTGGTTTTAACACGAGTGAGATTAACCTAGATAAATCGCATTATGGTTTGGTAAGTAAACGGATTTTATTAATCTATTTTAGTAGGATTGTTGGGTGTATTTTTGTGAGTTTAAGGCTATTTTTTAACCTTAAAATGTTATTTTTAAGTATTTTTAATTGATTTTTAATTAAAATAATTAAATAAAAATAATAAAAAAATTTGATTTTTTTCTGACCGTTGACCGGTTCGAATCGTGTATATAAGTGCGCTGGGTGAGGCTCGAACCCGAGACCTCCGTACGCGTGCACGCAGCTCTACCAACTGAGCTACGTGTCTAACCCGTCATGTATCCGTTTTTAATTATATTTATATATTAATTATGTTAAACAGAAAATCCTTTATTTAAAACAATTTTAAATCAAAGAAACGGTGCGCTCCACAGGTCTCGAACCCGGGACCTGTGGCTTATACTAACACACAGTCCACCGCTGGACTGTGTGTCCAACTTGTTAACTTTACTGATTTTATTATACTTAAACACAAATTAGTTATTTCCTTTTCTGTCTTATTTTAAAAAAAATAGATAATTGTCCGAGTCGGTGCAGTAGCCCGGACTCGAACTCGTGACCTGTGATATAATCATACACACAGTCCACCACTGGACTGTGTGTCTAACTTGGTTATCTTTCCGGTTATTAATATACTTAACATATATCAGTATGACTCCGTTCGGTTAATAAAAAAAAATCATTTTTATTAAGGCGACGTGTGTGGAACAAGATTCGAACTCGAGACCTTGCGTGTTTAATATGCACACAGTCCATCGCTGGACTGCGTGTCTAACCCGAGTAATTTCTTTTTTAATTATACTTAAACATTACAGCAGTCATCCTCTTCTTCACTGGTTTTAACCAGAATCGGAAATCGACTGGTTCGTGATTAAAACATGTTCTTTAGCGTTTTATGATTAATTACAGATGAGGTATAAGTAAAAAGAAAGGAAAATAAGCGTGAGGTATACCGACTAGCTTTCCTCTGTTTTCCGGCAGAACTCCAGCGACAGCAATCCCTTCCGGCGACGAGTGTCTTGCAGCAGCGAGTCTCCAGGTGTAACATCCGTCAAAAACAGATTTACAAACCCGCTCCATTTATCAACCGAACACAGTCAACAAAAATTTCGTTGCGAATTAAATGCCCAAAATATTTTTAAACGATACGTAATCGATTATTATACGGGAATATATATTTAGTTTTTGAAAAACTGTTGAAAATCGCCGGAAAACCGGTTTCCCTCATTTCTGAACCTCACTGAGCCTCTGAACTTATACCGGAGATACCCACACCCTTTGTAAGTTTCCTGGAGCCTCGCTGCTACAAGGAACACGTCGCCGGAAGTGATTGCTGTCGCCGGAGTTCTGCCGGAAAACAGAGAGTCCAGTCGGTATATCTCTTCGCCTAAATTCTTTTTCTTTTCACTCATATCTCACCTTAATGAACTGTAAGACGCTAAGGAACTTGAATAAAACTCGAAACAGTCAGACTTTACCTCTGGTTATATTTCAGTGAAGAAGACGATGTATTCGTTATCATATAAGTTTAATATAAATCAAGAAATTAATCGGGTTAGACACACAGTCCAGTGGTGGACTGTGTGCACATAAAACGCTAACGTCTCAAGTTCGAATCCCGTTTCACACACGCTGCCTTAATAAAAACCATCTTTTGTTTAACTGAACCGGAGTCGTCACTGGTATATGTTAAGTATATTGATAACCGGAATAATAACCAAGTTAGACACACAGTCCAGCGGTGGACTGTGTGTTTGTTTATATCACAGGTCACGAGTTCGAGTCCGGTCTACTGCACCGACTCGAACAATTATCTCTTCTTTTTAAATAAGGCAGAAAAGGAAATATCTAATTTGTATTTAAGTATAATAAAAATCGAATTATATAACATGTTAAACACACAGTCCAGCGGTGGACTGTGTGTTAGATTAAACCACAGGTCCCGGGTTCGAGACCTGTGGAGTGCATGTCCGATTCGCTTAAACTGTTTTTAAAATAAAAATGATTTTCGGTTTAAACTAATTAATATATATATATAATTAAAATCAGATTTATAACGGGTTAGACACGTAGCTCAGTTGGTAGAGCTGCGTGCACGCGTACGGGAGGTCTCGGGTTCGAGCCTCACTCAGCGCACATATATTCCGAATCGAACCGGTCAACGGTCAGGTCAAACGGTCAACGGTCAGAAAAAATCAATTTTTTTTATTTGTATTTAATTATTTTAATTAAAAATCAATTAAAAATACTTAAAAATAACATTTTAAGGTTAGAAAATAGCCTCAAACTCACAAAAATACACTTAACAATCCTACTAAAATAGTTTAATAAAATCCGTTTACTTACCAAACCATAATGCGATTTATCTAGGTTAAATCTCACTCGTGGTTAAAACCACTTCGCGTGCATTCAACGTCATCAACCGAACGCACCCACTGTGAGTGAATCTTACAACTCCCCCTTTTAAATTACACGTTTTGGGGTGTGTCATGTGTTATGAAAATAATTAATTTATTTATTTAAACTTGTGCCATACCACATCATGACCTAAACTTAGATTGTTTTTATTGTTGTGATTTACTTATTTCCTTTTGTCAAATTATATGAAACTCCTACATTAAAACCATCAGTTCCTCGTGGGAGACGAGTAGAACATCGGTGCTTCAAATCAAATTCATTATTGTTCATGTGTGTATCATTGAGTTTATATTGTTTGTAGTTGTGTCATTCATATTATCATGTTTATGCAATTTATTCATCAGGCCCCTCAGTTCCTCGTGAGAGACTAGTTGAGCATCGCGTGCCTCTAATTGTTCCATTATTGTTCATGAGTGTTTCATTCAATATCTTATGATTTTTGATTAAGTTACATCTAACTTTACTCATGTTTGGTTGTGCACCTATTTCATAATCAATTTAAATAAATTTGTTCAAATGTTTTCCATAGGATTCACTCGCCAACATTATGTTGATCCAAAAACCCTTTTACACATGATACAGGTGAACAGTTGAAGCAAGGAAAACATAGGATATGCCTTAGAAGAGAACAAAGAAGTTTAGATTGTTAGTTAGATCATGTTGTAACATTTATTGTAAAATTCCATTTAATTTGTATTAATAAATAAAACACAACAGCTGATATTTGAACATAATTAAACACAACAGCTAATATTTGAATCGACATTCTGATAGCATATATGTTTGAATGGTGGAAGTTCCTCTCTCGTTTGTTATGATGGAGAGGTTAGTTTATGTAGAAATGGAACACAATTCCAATTTCTCTAAATAGCAAGATGATATAAATGTAACACAAATTTCAACCAAGGCAATACCAAATCTTACATGGAACTTCTCATAACCGCCTGATAATGCCTCTGATCCTTTGGCAAGAATACTTATATATAGGAAGTACCAGCGGCGTATCCACCATATTCTTGCCAAATTTTCATTGGTTTTATCCACAAGTTATGATTAGTTACCAAGAAACTAATAAATCCTACATAGAACTTCTCATAACCGTCTGACAATGCCTCTGATCCTTTGACAAGAATACTTATATATAGGAAGTACCAGCGGCGTATCCACCGTATTCTTGTCAAATTTTCATTGGTTTTATCAGTGAATTATGATTAGTCCTATATAACTCTACAACCAATACAACAAACATAAAATACTGAAATGAAATATATCTGTGCGATCAAGGCTCAATCAAACGGAGCCGATCGTATTGTATGTACTGAAAATGAAATTGTCTGTGTGCTCAAGGCTCAATCAAACGGAGCCGAGCGTATTGCATGTACTGAAAATGAATAACTTAATCACACAAACAGCCTATGCATGGAACCTCTCATAACCGCCTGATAATGCCTCCGATCATTTGACAAGAATACTTATATATAGGAAGTACCAGCGGCGTATCCACCATATCCTTGTCAAATTCACATTGACTTTATCCGCAAGTTATGATTAGTTCTATGCGACTCTACAACAAACACAACAACCACAAGATACTGATAATGAAATTGTCTGTGCGCTCAAGGCTCAATCAAACGGAGCTGAACGTATTGCATGTACTGAAAATGAAATTGTATGTGCGCTCAAGGCTCAATCAAACGGAGCCGAACGTATTGCATGTACTGAAAATGAACAACTTAATCTAAACAACAATCACACAAACAGCCTATGCATGGAACCTCTCATAATCGCCTGATAATGCCTCCGATCATTTGACAAGAATACTTATATATAGGAAGTACCAGCGGCGTATCCACCATATTCTTGTCAAATTTTCATTGACTTTATCCGCAAGTTATGGTTAGTTCTATGCGACTCTACTACAAACACCACAACCACAAGATACTGATAATGAAAATGTCTGTGCGCTCAAGGCTCAATCAAACGGAGCCGAACGTATTGCATGTACTGAAAATGAAATTGTATGTGCGCTCAAGGCTCAATCAAACGGAGCCGAACGTATTGCATGAACTGGAAATGTAAATTGAACTGTGCGATCAAGGCTCAATCAAAGGGAAGCCGATCGTATTGCTTGTATTGAAATGTAAAATGAAATGACCGATCAAGGCTCAATCAAACGGAGCCGATCGTGCGGGCACGCCACAGATCAACCGCATAATAAAATGGGGATCAAGCTCAACCTCATGGATGGGGAGTTTGCGGCCTCGGCAAATGCATATACTGAAAACAATAAACAATAATTACTCTAATAGTCTACACATGGAACCTCTCATAACCGCCAGATAATGCTTCTGATCCTTTGACAAGAATACTTATATATAGGAAGTACCAGCGGCGTATCCACCGTATTCTCGTCAAAGTTTCATTGGCTTTATCCTTAAGTTATGTTTGGTTCTATGTGATAAAGAAAAACATAAAACTAAACGATAGGAGTTGAATCTGGATCTTCGGCGAAGAGGACTAGTTGGGTATCTTTGTTTGGGCCGTCATTATCTTCGACAGGATTGGCGTTGATATTGAAGACTCTTCCTCTTGCTGGTGGCATAGTGGTTGGGTTTTCTTGGTTTACTTGATTAACTGGGTTTGTTTGGGCTTGAGTGTTGATGACGTTAACCAATTGAGGGCATGTGTTTCTAAAGTGGGTAGGGTCGCCACAATTGAAACAAGCTCGAACATATGGGAACATGGGGTATTGGGGTTGATGATAAGTTTGGGCCATGTTTTGAGTAGGGGAAGAGGTTTGGTTTTGAAAGGTGCGACAAACCTTGCTCAAATGACCATAGCGTCCACAAGTTGTACATAGCCGACAAGGTAAAGTAAGGGGATGGTGATAAAAACAGTTATTGCATCGAGGGTGAGGTCCAAGATATGGCTTCTTATTTGGGTAAGTTGAGTTGGGTGCCACTTGGGTGATTGGGATAGCTTGGATGGGTATGGCGTGTGAAATAGGTTGGTTTCGTTGGGTAGCAGCGAAAAGTTGCCCGTCTCTTCTTCTCTTAGGATTGGGTTGAGAAGGGGATTCGGTTTGGGTGGAGTCGGAGGTTTCAGTCGATTCTTTATCCTTCTTCTTCTCCTCCTTGAAGTCTTCGTTTCGGATTCGGTTCTCGGTAAGCTCTGTTGCTAACTCCATTGCTGCTTCCAAAGTTGCAGGCTTGGTACTTATTACAGGGTCTTGAATCTTTGACGGAAGACCACGAATGTAGTGCTCGATCAAACGGTAGGGGGGAGTGAACATGTTGGGAACCATTTGATGTAACTCGAGGAATCTTTTGTTGTATGTGGTGTGGTCTCCTTCCTTTTGCTTTAACGAATAAAATTCATCTTCTAATTTCTTGATTTCGCTCCTTGGGCAAAATCGTCTGGTCATGATTTCCTTCAATTCGTTCCAAGTTAAGGACATAGCATCGTCAACGCCTCGTTTGGCCTTTTCTGTATTCCACCAAGTAAGTGCTATCCCATATAATCGACCGGTAGCATATCGGACTTTGCGATCGTCAGGGCAATCGCAATTTAGAAAAGTGTTCTCCATTTCTTCAAACCAATGGAGGAGAGCGGTGACGCCTTCAGTCCCTTTGTACTTTGGAGGGTCGCATGATTTGAAATGCTTGTAGGTGCATTTAGTGATATTTGAGGGAGAGTTGACAATGTTTGGTTTTCTTGATTGACAGGATTAGCGGTAAGTGCTTGTTGAACTTGGATTACAATGTTGGGTATTACGGCAGCCATTTGTTGAGCGATTAAGGCAGCCATGCGTTCGCGGGCTTTTCTTGCTCTCGTCTTCCTACGGGAGAGGTTAGAAGACATCTACAAGGGATACATGACAAGAGTATGAGTTGGATGTTTTTGGGTTCATGGGTCGCATTAGGAATGAACATTCATAAAATAATTATAGAAAAATAAATCTACTACATCCATAGGATGTCTTGGGCTTTGCTCGCCGTTAGGCCCTACATGCCGCCATACTTTACCTGTGTAATCATGTGGGCCCCATGAATACCGGTTTTTTCATATGGTTCGCACGGGTTTGCCAGGTTGCGTACACAAAACCCGGAGAAAATCGAGAAATATGTATACAACGTGTGATATTCGGAATGTGTCCAGGTGTAGACACGGTGACACCTCAAAGTAGGTTAGTTCGAACGACGTTTGGTGTGGCATGCTTTGGACTAATAGGTCCTTCGTACTCTCATCGTTGGTCCCCAGGTAGGCAAACTGGTCCGTTATATTGGATTTATACGAATGCCAACCTAGACAGGACGTTCCGACTACGGTACTTGTACCCTTCCAGTTACTACATGCCCGTCGCAGAACTTACTTTGATGAGATTTGAAAATTGCAACAAAATCTTTGGATAATGAGAGTATGAAAATAAATTGAATACATGAACATCGATATATGTATAATGAATATGTATATATGTATAATGAATATGTATATAAGCATGTATGTTTGACTGTAAATGTAAACAAATATGAAACAAATAAATATCACAAGTTTGTATGTAACCACCTAATCAATTAAAATTTAGGCAGACCATAGTATAGGCTCTAAGGGTCTAATAACCTATCCTATATCCCTATAGTCATGGCTCTGATACCAATCTGTCACACCCCGACCCGCAGCGGAAAAGGTGATCGGGGCATGATTGGGTTATCATCAAAGCTCATGACATTTATTATGCTTTCATATTCATTAAATACAATTTAATGGAAAATTACAATAATTGTTACAACATATTCTAACTATCAATCTAAGCTTCTTTGTTCTCTTCTAAGGCATTTCCTAGGTTTTCTTTGCTTCGACCTGTTCACCTGTATCATGTGTAAAAAGGTTTTGAATCAACATAAAGTTGGCGAGTGAATCCTATGGAAAACATTTGAACAAGTTTATTTGAATTGATTATGAAATATGTGCACAACCAAACATGAGTAAAAATAGATGTAAACTTATTCAACAATCATAAGATATTAAATAAAACACACATGTGTGGAACAAGATTCGAACTCGAGACCCTTGCGTGTTTAATGTGCACACAGTCCACCGCTGGACTGTGTGTCTAACCCGAGTAATTTCTTGTTTTTAATTATACTTAAACATTACAGCAGTCATCGTCTTCTTCACTGGTTTTAACCAGAATCGGAAATCGACTGGTTCGATGATTAAAACATGTTCTTTAGCGTTTTATGATTAATTACAGATGAGGTATAAGTAAAAAGAAAGGAAAATAAGCGTGAGGTATACCGACTAGCTTTCCTCTATTTTCCGGCAGAACTCCGGCGACAGCAATCCCTTCCGGCGACGAGTGTCTTGCAGCAGCGAGTCTCCAGGAAGCTTACAAAGGGTGTGGGTGACTTCGGTATAAGCTCAAAGGGTTTAGTAAGGCTCAGAAATGGGGAAACCGGTTTTCCGGCGACGAACAGAATAATTCCGGCGAGTGAGTTTTCGCCGAGAAAAGGTGCGGTTTTGAGCGAAAATGTTTGCAGAAGTTCGAGGTGTTTTTATAGGGCAAATCTTCGAAGAACTTGGTCTGATTTCCGACTGGATTCGTAAGTTATAAAAACTCCGGCGGTTATGACTTTGGTCGCGGACTCAGACGTCGGTTATAACCGATGTCTTAGTAATTGTTTACGTTATAACGGAAAGATTCGTTAAATACTCGCGAGATTGCCGGGATTTCCGACTACTGAACTTTTGGGCGCCGGTTTTGAATTCGGAAAGTCAAGATATCAATTAAATGATTCCATTATTTAACAAGGAGTATCAGTGGCGCAGTGGTTCAAATGTGGTGTGTTAAGTTTGTTGTCGGACCGGTTACTGACCCGGGTTCGAAACCCGGCAGAACCAAAACATTTTTATTTTGCGATTTTTAACAGTTTTTCAAAAACTAATTATATATTCCCGTATAATAATTGATTATGTATCGTTTAAAATTATTTTGGGCATTTAATTCGCAACGAAAATTTTAACTGACTGTTCGGTTGATAAACGGAGCGGGTTTGGTAAATCCATTTTTGACGGATGTTACATCAGTTCCTCGTGAGAGACGAGTAGAGCAACGCGTGCCTCTAAACGTTCCATTATTGTTCATGTGTGCTTTATTTAATATCTAATGATTGTTGAATAAGTTTACATCTATTTTTACTCATGTGTGGTTGAGCACTCATTTCATAATCAATTAAATAAACTTGTTCAAATGTTTTCCATAGGATTCACTCGCCAACTTTTTGTTGATGCAAAAACCCTTTTACACATGATACAGGTGAACAGGTTGAAGCAAGGAAAACATAGGAAATGTCTTAGAAGAGAACAAAGAAGCTTAGATTGATAGTTAGAGCATGTTGTAATATTTATTGTAAATTTCCATTAAATTGTATTAATGAATATGAAACGTTAAAATAAATGTCATGAGCTTTGATGATAACCCAATCATGCCCGATCACCTTTTCCGCTGCGGGTCGGGGTGTGACATCACCCAACTCCTACTAATTGCTTAGTTACTATGGATGCTCCGTTAATGCTTACCGTATAGATCATAAGCCATCTCGAGGCTTTGAACTCCAATAGTCATTTTTGTTTGGATCAGAACCCAACTTCAGAGGTTATTGCTCGGGGTGCCGCACCTGGACCCCTATTGTGTGTCGAAACCAAAAATCAAATTAGTCTCAAATGAGCATGCATTCCACACCTCCTAAGCCTTTTAAAGTTTAAAAGAATAGTAAATTGAAAGAGAATTCTGAGATGAGGTTTCACACTCCATTCCAGTGGAAAATGTTATATTAGTGTCACATTAGGTTCCATATTCTTTTTACTGTTTTCCGTATTAAAGGGCGTGGTTCCACTCTCCATTGCAATTTTCAGTGACACATCATACGATTTTCTAGATACAAATTATAGCTTTATGTTTTAACTTGTAAAGAAATGTAACTTTAATAAATGATTTACATAATAATTAAAAGAATAGTAAAATGAAAGAGAATAAAGAGTAAGGTTTTTGTGTTTAACAAATTTAATACCGTCACGTTGAAAAAAATATAAAAACGAATACGGTACCGGTACCAATGTTAACCCCGCGTTGCGGACACAAGGGTCGTAAAACCGTGCTAAGTAGTATGCAAACGACGATCAAAACCGGGAAAATCGTAAAACAAAAACGCGAATGCATACCACCATGTGACATAAAACGTAAACACCTAAACGCGAATACATACCACCATTGATCGTTTTTTCTCTGTGGTACATGGCATGACTTTGGTTGTTATCAGCTCGAGTCATCTAAAACCCTAAAAGTGAAAGATCGATAAAAGCGAATATCGATACTGGTTCCGATAATAGCAATAACATAATATAAAAAAGGTTTTCTCTCGCGCTAGGCGGCGAGAGTTTGGTCGTTTCCCTGCGTGCTACGCGGTGCGACTTTGGTCGTTATTGGCTCAGCTCTTTAGAAACTATAAAAGCGAAGATCGATAAACACAAATATCAGTATCAGTTCCAATAATACCAATGAAAAGGAAAATAAAAAAAACCACTAAAAATAAAAAAAAACATAAAAGAAAAAAAATATAGATACTATTCATAAGACCTTTCATCATTTGTAATTAAATTAAATTGTGTGTGTATATATATATATATATATATATATATATATATATATATATATAATACTTTTTTAAAAATTTAAAACTTCGGCCCTTTAACGATTATGGCCTTGAGCTAGCGCCCACCCGACCCATGCTCAGGGTCGGCCCTGTGAGATAAGTCACATACCTTGTAATGTTTTTAGTTCTTAACATTCGACCCTACTTAAGGCAAACATCAACATTGGTTACGCCCACATTTGTCATGACTAGTTCCCTCCAAGCCATTAATCCGAGTTTGGCTATGATACAACTATTACAACCCAAACATGAAAACTCGTCTCAAAAACATTTATTGTCCACACAAACGATGTAGGACAAGCATTGTAACGCCCGACTTTTTCATACTTTCCGTATTTAGAAAGCTCGTGTTGTATTTCTATTTTTGGAAACCTGTATATCTTGTATTCGTTTTTTCGTTGTAATCATTGCAATCATTGTAATCCGAGACTTGAATCATAATGAAAGCTCGTATTTTTATTCCTATTCATGTGGTACTTATTCATAATCGTTTAATATTCATACATTCATGCTCATACTACTTGATGCTAGTAAACGTGTGACAACTTATAAATACGTGACAATCATGCTTCATACGATACTTATACATCATATTCATACTTAATCTTATTCGTTTCATACATACGTGAACATTAGAACATGCCTTCATATGCCTAGGAACCTTTAATTATTTATAAAACATCATTATTCATCATCTAAACATGTTACGAATCAACAAAACACAAAAATAAAAATTGTTTATCCCTGATCCGGCCCTAGCGGACCGCATGGGGATACCCATACGGTCCGTATGGGTGTCTGGGCGGGCAGAATGTGTTTTGGCTGCGAGTTTAAGCACGAATCCACACAAACCCACCTCCCCCAATCACCTTAAACCTCATTTAAACACTTCCTAACCACCCCACCTTCATCCCTTATAAATACCAAGTGTTCTCCACACATTTTCCACTTTCTAAACTCGTTCTAATCATCCTCAAACACTCATAATCTGCTGGAAATTCAAGAACCCGAGCATAATCATCAACTCTCACCAACGTGAGCATAACTTGCTCATTTCTCAACGTTTTTGCTTGATTCTTCTTCCTACTTACTTGGATAAATCTTAGGTATAATCCCACGGACTTGCCATGGCAAATCAAAACCTAGGAATTCACTAAAAAAACTCCAAAGTAGGCTGAAACTTTCTGTTATGATTAAAACTTTTGTAAACTTATGTTATACCCCATACAACTTTGTGTGCTTATGCTTCTAATCAAGATTATTGATAGTAAGCCTAACCTAAGTTGTTCTATATGTAATATGAGTGGTATGAACACTCTAAACTTTCTGTTTTCAATGAGCTTAAGCTCACAAGTGTTGCCAATCTTGAACTTGAAGCTAGTGTGACTACAAGGTTAGCTTGGGCTATCCTACACCTATGTCCACACAACACTTAATGTTTTCGCATTCCATCCTAAGTAGCTTGCTAATTGAAAGTAACACAACCCCGTCTAGCCTTCGACGTGTGTCGACGCCGGCTCACCGGGTGGTAGCTTACTTGGCTACTTAGTGTAGTTGTAACATGTATTCCATTTCGTTTATTACTATTAATCTTGTTCTTGACACTCCAAGTTATCTATGACAACTTGTGTAGTGGTGAACTCCTATGAGGTTCCTAAATGGATGGTTATACCACCTGCCTCCTACATGACTTATATGACATCCTTGAAGGACTTATGATATAATATAACTATATAATATATAATGACTATACAATCATGCGTCAAGTTACTAAGTTTAATCACTAAAAGAGTTTAGTTCCTCGTTATGAATCTAATAGGTGTTATAACCTATGAAATCACATATACCCTAATGGTTTCCCGTAGTGTCAAAACGAGTGCTAGACCTTAGTGAGTATTTTCGTATACTTTACTTTGTTATGCATTATTCCAAATTCCGAATCTACCATAATCATCAAATACTCACACCTACGTTTCCTCTTGTAGGATAACTCGGTGTTCCTCCCGTAACCAAACAACTCTTCACAGAACTAACAAGTCGGAAAGCTTGCAAAACCGTGAGTACACTCGACCCACTTTTCGTTTATATCACTTTTGGGTGTAACATGTTTACCATATACAAAATCACCAAACTTAAACTTTATGAAATGCACGAAACAATCCAATATACATGCATGCGTTGATACGTTACTTGTTGCTTATATCTTGGACCATTCTTATGTAATACCATAGTCATTAGCTTATCTTAAGCCTCCATTTGACATGTATAGCGCTATAGGAGTAACGTACCGCCCAATCGTGAATCTAGTGGCCATGTTAAATTATCTTTATTTTGCGTAAGCAAGAGGTTTGACTAGAAATATTGCATGCCATGTATAATGCTCTTGTATAAACTGAGTTGCCATGTAGATTCGTTTTAAACCTTATTCGTATACGTATGCTTATGCTTAAACTTGTGTACTCGTCTTTGCTTTTGCATTGAACTTTATTTTAAAGCATGTTACAGGTTGATGAAGATGATGCTATGAAATCGAAGTAGCGTTGATGCTAGATACACACATAGACGTTTAGGTATATTATTGTTGTATCAATTTTTGTACTTGTTGTTATGTTTATTTGAATTTCTCACGTATTGTAATGACAATATACTTATGAAATGAAATTCGGTTTAATTAAATTATTGTCACTATTAGCGTTGTGAGCAATGAGCAATCTAATTCGTCCCATCTTGATATTTTCGCCATCGGTTGGGGTGTGACAAGTCTCGTACCCTATAATGGTTTCAGCCTTAACATCAGTGGCGGATCCATATGGACTGGAGGGTGGGCACATGCCCATCGTAGAATATCGGCGGAACTAAGGTTCCGTGAAACCTCCGGTTGCCGGAATTTATGTTAACCGTTATAAATCATGGAGAAGTTTCCTTGAAGTTTACCCTCTAAATCGTCTCTCCTAAAGTATACAAAGTGTGAAAAGAAGAGAAAAGCATAACGGGAGTTTTTCCGGCAACAATGTCCCTAGCTTTTTGAAAATGGATAGAAGAAGGAAGAAGATGGAGTTCTGATCAGTAAAAGCAAAACTATGAATTAAGAGGGATTTAAAAACTGACTAGAGTCTAGGATTAGACTACACCTAATATTTTATCTTATATTTATTTTTCTTATTGCTTTTTTTCTTAATGTTACAAGACATAGCTCGTTGATTTTGTAGTTGTATAAATCTCTTATTTTTAAAACTTATACAAATTTATACAATTGGAAACTAACGTTGATCTATCAATTATTATTAGTTTTATATGAATTTAATTTGTGTTTCGGACATGACTGACTTAGTTTATTTATATTGCTTACTTTATTTTTCATTTTTTATAGATACTTTATTATTTTATCTAATATTTATATATTATTTTTAAAAGATATATAATTGTCAATAGTAACACACTTAGTAGAGGCGGTGAGGTCTCATGTTCAATTCTGAGTCATGAGAGTTATTTAATTAATTGTTTTAATAAAGGATATAAATAAATATTGCCGTTAACCATTTGTCAGTTAGGTAAAAATGTTCTTTTAAATATACATTACAAAAAACAACTCAAACTAGATGCTTTTTTTAAATGTGTTTTTACCAGCCTTCTATTAACCCAACCAATTTGTGCCCCCCGTCGAATTTTTTTTTGGATCCGTCACTGCTTAACATTAATAAAAACCGAGATTAGGGTTTAATCTCTTGATGTTCATTTCATTGTTGATCACTCAAAATGTTGATTTTGATCTAATAAATATCATTGAGTTTTAAGTTCTTGCGTATTGAATTGTTTGTTGACTCAACACTAAGAACGTGTTATTGTGAGCTCCGTGGGTGTGTTACTCCACCAATGATTAAAGTAGATAAGGACAGATAGTTTATGCTGTAACAATGCATGATTTATGCCTAGATATTACTAATAACACATGGTTGTCTTTGTAACTTAAATGAAACATAACTATAAATGAATCATCATATTATTAGAGAGGATATATATTTATGCATTTATATGTCATGTATACACATGTATATATAGGCCCTTGTATTATGATGTATTCTTGAAATAATAAGATACCATAATCCTTTAATTCAAATATAAATACATAAATATATTTCCTCTAATACACATAACATGTCTCGTGAACAACCAAGCACGAAAGGTTAACTAACTTACCAACAGTCCAATACCAGTCATTATATAATATAACAATTTACGTCGAACCTTAGAAACAATAAATAATTGTTTGCTAACATTGATAGAAAAATAGTCCACCTTAGAAGCAAAACCTCCCCAATTTTTTTAGTAACAATGATGGTTCATGTGCCAATTACTATGGTGGTGTCACTTCGAAGTGGTTATCGCATTGGGTTAGCGGGAAGAAAATTTAAACTAACCCATATGATATTTAGTGTCAAAGACATCAACTATAACCCAAACAAACTTAGAATCATATAATTTAAACACGGCCATGTAGCCCCGTAATCTAAACGGGTTGACGAGTAAAGAATAAGTTTAAAGACTAAGCATGACAACCTATTAGAATTAAACATGTTATAACAAAAAATAATTGTTAATTAACCAAGATTTATACCAAAAAAATGTATATTTGGTTGGTGCGGCCAACATTTTTGGATGTCTAAGAGCATTCACATTCAATCTCTTATTTTTTACCCTATATTACATTGAAAATCTAATTTTTTCTCTCTCCTTTTTAATTAAGTAATAATTTTTAATACTTTTATCATTACATTTTCTAGTTTTTTTTTTCAAATAGTTATTAGTGTGTTTATATATATGTTTTGATCAAGGTTAAATTTCTAACTTTATTTGATTCATATAAAACCTAAAAGCTTTAACTATATAAATAGAAATACATATAAACAAACTTTTGATCATACCTACGTTAACACTCTTTAAATCAGATTCAAACCATGCGTAGGATCGAAAAACCCACCCTAGCTCATGTTACCCTTCTATGTTCACCACTACCATATTCAATCACTATCGTTTTCATCTACGTATGCGCAAGAACATAATCAAGAAATGAGATAATAAAAAACACATCTCCATAAGCGTCAAATCCGTATCAACAAACCTGTAGTTTGTAAAACTAATCCCAAATAAAAATGTTAGTCTCATTCCATGTTCATAAAATGATCGATGATATATAAACACATGATATAAACACATGCATTTCATGTCTAAACATATTTTTAACCAATATGAATATAAGATGCGTCACATAACATTTAACTGTTAGTTTTTAAAAACATAAGTACTTAGTTTCTTTAGAAAACTGTCACAAAAAAAACTCAGTTTCCTCAGAAAATTATCACAAAAAAACTCATTTTCCTCGGAAATCTATCACCAAAAAACTCAGTTTCCTCGGAAATCTGTCACGAAAAAAACTCAGTTTTCTCGGAAATCTGTCACAAAAAAATCAGTTTCCTCGTAAAACTGTCACAAAATTATGTGATTTTTATTTTTAATTTTTGTTTTTTGTGTCGTAAAGTCGTAAAACACTTCTTGTTTATTTTTCGTAATTGGGTCACAAATAATGTTTAATAAAATTCGTTATTTTTTTGTTATTTTTTTGTCAGAAATGTGTAGTTAAAAAATAAATTCTAAAAGATAATAACTAAATATATTGTAGGAGATTCGTAGCAATTTGCGAAGTAGTAGTTTTATAGGAAAAGTGAAGGAAGTTGCGTAGGCAATGCGTTGGAAACGAGTTTCCTACGAGGTATTTTCCTACATCAGGTGTTTGTCATAAATGCATAGGAAAGCCAGTTTTATGACGAATTTCCTATGAAAACTGATGTAAAATGTTTCAGTTGTTCTAGCAGTGAGTACGATCACATGCAACACAAATATTACTTTTGAATAATAAATCCATTAAAATTCTACACATTTAGGTTATGTGAAATCAAATATAAAACAACGTGAATCATCCAACATATGAAAAAGTTGTTATCCATGCTTACACTCTAATAAACTATTTACTTTATTAGGTAACATAAATTAGCTAACAAAATTAAGGCATTAAGGGTTGTATCTCATTTTCTGATGATTTTTCAAAAAAAAAATGATATTTCACTTTAAACAAAAAACTATTTGATTTTGTAGTTTTAACGTAAAAGTTTTTAGTTTTTCTAATTTAACCTGACAAATTTTTTACTTTCAACTTTGATCCCCTATGTTTTTCATATTTTGCAAAAATTTTCGTTTTACGTTTAGTTCTAAATTTTACGAGTTAACACGACACAATGTGTGTGCGTGGTCGATTTTACGTTTTGTTATACACTTCGTTCTAAATTTTGTGAGTTAACATAGCGCAACGTACGTGTATGGTTCAGTAATTTTTACGTCGTCTATTTTTTCCCTTTAATAAGTACGTCACAACAAGTCCTAAATCGAGTTAGTTATTATTTTCTATGTTTTATATGTCTGTCTAATTTCTCCACGTTAAGACGCCGCAACTTCAATGTTAGTGGTTGTTGGCTATAGTGTGGCTTGTTTCTATTTGTTACGGTTTTACGCCCCCGCCGCAACGCGGGGGCTTAATACGATAGGTTATTTATATGGATACAAGTCATGTAACGTAGTAATTATGATACCATTAATTGTATTGAGTTTATTGGGTGAATTACTTATTTGTATAAGATAGTAATAAAGACTTAATCGACAAAAACATCCTTAACACATTGTAAATGTGAATATGATCAACAACATATCAATTTCGTTGGCCGCGCCGCAACGCGCGCGGATCAATCTTCTAGTTATCAACATGAAGGATTGTTTTCCTATATGTTTGGTGATTTTCATGTTATCAACATTATTTTAGTGTAACTAGATTTATTTAATACCAAATGAGAGATTTGAATAAATATTAGCTTGAGTTAGGAGGTGTGAATATACGGTTGATCAAGACTAAGACTATATTGATTGCGAGCACCATGAAACCTCAAAACAGATTATAAATGATAAACTAATGATCAATGGTAAGGTACAACTTAACTAATGAAGTTTCTATTAAAGTTTCCATTGAGATGTAATTGTTGGAGTTTCACATCAACTTTTACTAATAATACAATGCAATAATCGTATATAACAAGGGGAAAGTGAATATGAGGCTGTTATGCATCTAAGTTGTATGCAAAATCAATCAAAACTACGTCGTTTTGATTAAACCTCATTAATAATTAAACTGAATCTTTTTTATTTCAAAACCAATTGCGTTATCATATTTCATACTCATAATTTCGCATTCCTCCCAACTCAATCGTAACTGCTGCTCCAAATCAACTCCTCCCAACGCAAAGTATGCAACATACATTCTTGAACATTTAGTAATCTACACCCCAAGAAAAGAAAGCACAGAACTTTTAATAATTAATTATTGCAAACGGATAACAAAAAAGATGGTGTGATTATTAGACAGATGGTGTGATTATTTGAAAATAGAGAAAATAGATGGATTAAATGAAAGATTGATGACTGAATTCACACTACCTCAGTATTGATTTACTGGATTCCATTAAATCCTACTAGTGCTGCTTAGCTTAGGTTTTGAGACATGGGTGTATTCTCAATGATATTTGATTCATAAAACCTCGTTAACAGGATGTATTTTGATTCAATCACTTTTAGGATTTTAATAAAGAAAAACTGCAATTACGATTGAGTTGGGAGGAATGCGAAATTCAAATGGGTATAAAATTGGGTATCTGCAGATAAAACGAAGAAAGACAAGAAGATGATGGAGTTGGTTTTGAATAAAAAGATACAAATTAGGTTAATTTAATCAAAACGACGTAGTTTTGATTGGTTTCGCATACAACTTAGATGCATAACAGCCTCATATTCAATTTCCCCGTATAACAATCAACAATGTATATCAATATATGTATGTATATATTCATTAGTTATATTTTATCATAGTTTTACGCATAACAATATTTATTATGTAACTTTACAAATATTATGTAAAATTTTGTCATAGCTTTTACATATAACAGTATTTATTGTGTAATGATATAGTTAGTATATAAAATATTAATTATTCGAGTATATAATTAATAGACTCGTTTAAAATCATAAATCTAGTCAAATTTAGTATGCATAGCTCGTCTTCACAATCACATTTATAAAATGAGTTGCATTTGCTCTATCTCGTGTTTAAGCTTGTTTAACGCAATTCAGTTTGAGCTTTTAGAGAGTTGATTTCGAATAACTTAGTAAAAAATCACTTCATTTATACATGTGTGTATATACATATATATAGGAGAATTGGATTTTAATAACCCGAAGTTTCACCCGTTGGCCACTAATAATCCCAACTTAAAAATTCTCTGTAACAATCCCAACTTGTAAGATTTTGGCCCCCAATGATCCTTTGCTAACTGGGTTATAACCCAGTTAGTTTTTTGCTGACGTGGACACCAAACCTAGTTATCTGCTGACTTGGCTGTAACATCCGTAAAAAACCGGATTTACCAAACCCGCTCCGTTTAATAACCGAACAATCAGTTAAAAATTTCGTTGTGAATTTAATGCCCAAAATAATTTTAAACGATACATAATTAATAAGTATATTGGAATATATAATTTGTTTTTGAAAAACTGTTAAAAATAATGACATAAAAGTAAAATGCTGCTGCCGGGTTTCGAGCCTGGGTCAGCCAGCGTTTCAGCAAACAACTTATCTTCCAACCATCCAACCACTGCGCCGCTTACGTTTCTTGTTCAATATTGAAGACAATTAATTCATAACATGAGTATCGAATTCAAAACCGACGCGCCTATTTGCAGTCGTCTAAATTCCAGACTATCTCGCCAAGATTTGACGGTTCTTCAGTTATAACGTAAACTTTAATCACTACATCGATTATAACCGACGCCTGAGTCCGCGACACAAGTTATAACGGCCGGAAAGTTTCTACCCGACGAATCAAGTCGGAAAACGGGCCAAATACGTCGATGTCCCGCCCTATAAATACCTCCTCGAACCTCTGCTAGCTTTTTCGCTCACAATCACACCTTTACCCGACGTAATTCCACTCGCCGGAAAAGTTCTGCACCTCGCCGGAAAACCGAACCTTTCACTTCTGTGCCTCACTCTAAACACTGAACACTCAGAACTCATACCGAAGCCACCCACATTTATCTTAAGCTCGTTGAAGACTCTCTGCCGCAAGACATACGTCACCGGAAGTTTCTGCTGTCACCGGAGTTTCGCCGGAGAAACAGAGGAGTCCAGTTCGGTATACCTTACGCCTAATTTTTCATTCTTTTACTTATCTCACCTGTAATTAACTGAAACACACTAACGAACTTGATTAAAACTTCGAACCAGTCGGACTTCCGATTCTGGTTAAGATTAACGAAGAAGACGAAGATTCAGTAGTATATAAGTTTAATTTAAATCAAGATATAACTCGGGTTAGACACACAGTCCAGCGGTGGACTGTGTGCACATTAAACACGCTTACTGTCTCGAGTTCGAATCTTGTCCCACGCACCTTCGCTCTAATAAAAAATGTTCCTTTTTTTTTACCGAACCGGAGTCACTGCGTAAGATGTTAAGTTTAATAAAAACCGGAATAATAACCAAGATAGACCCACAGTCCAGTGGTGGACTGTGTGAATGTTTAATCACACGTCACGAGTTCGAGTCCGGACTACCGCACCGGTCCGGACAATTATCAAACTTTTTATTTAAGACAGAAATGAAAATATTTAGTTTGTATATAAGTATAATAAAAATCAGTTTATTTAACAAGTTAGACACACAGTCCAGCGGTGGACTGTGTGTTAACCTAAACCACAGGTCCCGGGTTCGAGACCTGTGGAGCGCACCGAATCGTGAGATTAAAATCGTTTTTAAAAATAAATGATTTTCTGTTTAATTCAATTAATATATAAATATAATTAAAAACAAAAATATTTCGGGTTAGACACGTAGCTCAGTTGGTAGAGCTGCGTGCACGCGTACGAGAGGTCTCGGGTTCGAGCCTCACCCAGCGCACACAATTACACATGCGAACCGGTCAACAGTCAAAGTCAAGGTCAATGGTCAACGGTCATCAAAAAGTCAACATTTTTTATTTTATTTATTTTATTTATTTATTTTATTAAAAATCAATTAAAAATACTTAAAAATAACATTTTTAAGGTTAGAAAATAGCCTTAAACTCACAAAAATACACCCAACAATCCTACTAAAATGGATTAATAAAATCCGTTTACTTACCGAACCATTATGCCATTATCTAGGTTAGTTCACTCGTGGTTAAATCCAACTTCGCGTGCATTCAACATTATCAACCGAACGCACCCAATGTGAGTGAATCTTACAACTCCCCTTTTTAATTACACGTTTTGGGGTGTGTCATGTGTCACCAAAAATTAACTCATTTAAACTTGTGCCATCCATATTGTGATCTAAACTTAGATTGTTTATATTGTTTGTGGTTATGTATTTCATTTTGTCAACTTATATGAAATTCATTCATTAAGCCCATCAGTTCCTCGTAGGAGACGAGTTGAGCAACGCGTGCCTCAAAACAAATCCATTATTGTTCATGTGTGTGTTATTTAGTTTATATTGTTTGTAGTTATGTATTTCATATTGTCAAGTATATGCAAATCATTCATTAGGCCCATCAGTTCCTCGTGAGAGACGAGTTGAGCAACGCGTGCCTCAAAACGATCCATTATTGTTCATGTGTGTATTATTTAATATTAATTGATTGGTGAATAAGTTTACATCTATTTTTACTCATGTGTGGTTGTGCACTTTATTTTATAATCAATTAAATAAACTTGTTCAAATGTTTTCCATAGGATTCACTCGCCAACTTTTTGTTGATCCAAAAACCATTTTTACATATGATACAGGTGAACAGGATGAAGCAAAGAAAACATAGGAATTGCCTTAGAAGAAAACAATGAAGCCTAGATTGATGTTTAGGACATGATGTAATATTGATTGTAATTTCCCATTAAAGTGTATTAATGAATATGAAACGTTAAAATAAATGTCATGAGCTTTGATGATAACCCAATCATGCCCCGATCACCTTTTCCGCTGCGGGTCGGGGTGTGACAGATTGGTATCAGAGCCATGACTATAGGGATATAGGATAGTTTATTAGACCCTTAGAGCCTATACTATAGTTTGCCTAAATTTTAATTGATTAGGTGGTTACATACAAACTTATGATGTTTATTTGTTTCATATTTGTTTATACTTACAGTCAAACATACATACTTATATACACATTCATCATACATATTTCAATGTTCATTATTCAAATCATTTTCATACTCTCGTTATTCAAAGATTTTGTTGCAAATTTTCAAATCTCATCAATTAAGTTCTGCGACGGGCATGTAGTAACTGGAAGGGTACAAGTACCTGTAGTCGGAACGTCCTGTCTAGGTTGGCATTCGTATAAATCCAATATAACGGACCAGTTTGCCTACCTGGGGACTAACGATGAGAGTACGAAGGACCTATTAGGCCAAAGCATGCCACACCAAACGTCGTTCGAACTAACCCCACTTTGAGGTGTCACCGTGTCTACACCTGGACACATTCCGAATATCATACGTTATATACATATTTCTCGATTTTCTCCGGGTTTTAGTGTACGTAACCAGGCTAACACATGCGAACCATATGAAAAACCCGGTATTCATGGGGGCCCACATGATTACGAAAGTGAAGTATGGCGGCATGTAGGGCCTAATGACGAGCTAAGCCCAAGACATCCTATGGATGTAGTAGATTTATTTTTCTATAATTCTTTTATGAATGTTCATTCCTAAGTGCGACCCATGATCCCAAAAGCATCCTACTCATACTCTTGACATGTATTCCTTGTAGATGTCTTCTAGCCTCGCCCGTAGGAAGACGAGAGCAGGAAAAGCTCGCGAGCGCATGACTGCCCTAATCGCTCAACAAATGGCTGCCGTAATACCCAACATTGTAATCCAAGTCCAACAAGCACTTACCGCGAATCCTGTCAATCAAGAAGATCAACACGTTATCAACCCTCCCCCAAATACCACTAAATGCACCTACAAGCATTTCAAATCATGCGACCCTCCAAAATACAAAGGGACCGAAGGTGTCACCGCTCTCCTCCATTGGTTTGAAGAAATGGAGAACACTTTTCTAAATTGCGATTGCCCCGATGACCGCAAAGTGCGATATGCTACCGGTCGTTTATATGGAATAGCACTTACTTGGTGGAATACAGAGAAGGCCAAACGAGGTGTTGAAGATGCTATGACTTTAACTTGGAATGAATTGAAGAAAATCATGACCAGACGATTTTGCCCAAGGAGCGAAATCAAGAAATTAGAAGATGAGTTCTATTCGTTGAAGCAAAAGGAAGGCGACCACAACACGTACAACAAAAGATTCCTCGAGTTAAATCAAATGGTTCCCAACCTGTTCACTCCCCTCTACCGTTTGATCGAGCACTACATTCGTGGTCTTCCGTCAAAGATTCAAGACTCTGTAATAAGTACCACGCCTGCAACTTTGGAAGCAGCAATGGAGCTAGCAACAGAGCTCACCGAGAACCGAATCCGGAACAAAGACCTCAAGGAGGAGAAGAAGAAGGATAAAGCATCGACTGAAACTTCAAACTACACCCAAACCGAATCCCCTTCTCAACCCACTTTTAAGAGAAAAAGAGACGGGCAACTTTTCGCTACTATCCAACGAAATCAATCAATTTCACACGCCATACCCATCCAAGCTATCCCAATCACTCAAGTGGCACCCAACTCAACTTACCCAAATAAGAAACCATATCTTGGACCTCACCCTCGATGTAACACCTGTTTTTATCACCATCCCCTTACCTTACCTTGTCGACTATGTGCAACTTGTGGACGCTATGGTCATTTGAGCAAAGTTTGCCGCACCTTTCAAAACCAAATCTCTCCCCCTACCCAAAACATGATCCAAACCTATCAACAACCTCAATACCCCATGTTCCCATATGTTCGAGCTTGTTTCAATTGTTGCGACCCTACCCACTTTAGAAATACGTGCCCTCGATTGGTTAACATCATAAACGCTCAAGCTCAATCAAACCCAGTTAACCAAGTAAATCAAGAAAACCCAATCACTAGGCCACCAGCAAGAGGAAGAGTTTTCAACATCAACGCCAATCCTGACGAAGATAATGACGGCCCAAACGAAACCACCCAACTAGTCCTCTTCACCGGAAATCAAGATTCAACTCCAATCGTTTAGTTTTATGTTTTTCTTTATGTTTTAGAATTACATAGAACAATCATAACTTAAGGATAAAGCCAATGAGAATTTGACAAAAATATGGTGGATACGCCGCTGGTACTTCCTATATATAAGTATTATTGTCAAAGGATCGGAGGCATTATCAGGCGGTTATGAGAAGTTCCATGTATAAACTGTTTGTGTGATTATTGTTTAGATTAAATTTATTATTTTCAGTACATGCAATACGATCGGCTCCGTTTGATTGAGCCTTGATCGCACAGACATTTTTTCATTTTCAGTATCTTGTGTTTGTTGTATTGGTTGTAGAGTCACATAGGACTAATCATAATTCACTGATAAAACCAATGAAAATTTGACGAGAATATGGTGGATACGCCGCTGGTACTTCCTATATATAAGTATTATTGTCAAAGGATCAGAGGCATTGTCAGGCGGTTATGAGAAGTTCTATGTAGGATTTAGTAGCTTCTTGGTAACTAATCATAACTTGTGGATAAAACCAATTTCCCATATATATATATATATATATATATATATAAAGGAAACTATTATTTTTGTATATGTGTGTTTCTGTACATGTCCTAGAAAACTATAAAATATTTAGACACCAGAAACCTTTTTCACTAACCTTTTTGTTCACATTATTTTACTTGAACATTGAACATGTTTCCTGCTAGTTTCCATTTGATAAAAAGAAAAATACAAGGTCACACACACACATAAAGGTCCTGTAAAATGTACAAGTATGGAAAGCACACTGAGCAGCTGACAGTTGTACTTTAGACATATATAGATAGAATGGTGAAGTGGGAGTATGCCCTTTGGAATTAGTAGTCATCATCAGCCCTCTTTTTCCTTCATGAACACAGCTTCATTTGCTTCTGTGGGTACAATCACTCATTCAACCCAGATGTTGACTTATCAAAACTTTTAATTCATTTTTTTCTTCAGAATTTAAAAAATTAATCAATGTCTTAATAAATTTTCTAGTTCTTATGTTGATTTCTTGTTCCCTCATAACTTTTCCCTAACCCTATTCTTCATCACCATTTTAGGGTTTGTTTTCTTCTCTTGAAACCGATTGAACCGGCCAAACTTGACGTTTTACATCTCGAGCCTTATAAGCTTCGAGTTTAATTCAATACCGAATTTGAGTTTATCGAGTTTTATACAATAAGTTACACGACTCGAAATTATATCAATACAATAACAAATAACAACATAATGTGGGTAAAATTAAAACCATGAAACTGTTTAGCATAAGCCGAACGAATTTGGATCAAAAACAAAAAATCGATTCAAATTCGTTCGGCTCCATCTGTGTCTTTCCAGGCACTTTTGCACAATTTTTTAAAATCTGTGTTTAAGAAACAAGTTTCTTGATAGAAATCTAATCTAATTATCTTTACAACTCTAAGAGCATATATATATATATATATACACACACAAATAATAATAAAAGTAATATCTTTGTTAGATTTCATGACTAATCATTAACATACGTACTTAAACATAATAAAAAATGAAATGATAGTTCTATAAAACACTTCTAAATAAACCTTAACAAAAACCAAAATATGTCACAGACGTAAGTCGAGACTAACTTGATCTTGAACACTAGGCTTTGAATCAAACATATAACTCGAGCTTGTCGGGATCCTGGACGCGCGTAAACCCTCTTTCGAAGACATCATAACGGGTGGCGTGCTGATCAAATGATGATCAGCACGGTTATATGATGTGTTTTGGGCATTAGGGTATCTCCATAACCCTAATGGGCTACCATTAATGGGGGTTTGATGAGATATGTAAGAAGAATTATGGTTATGGTTATGGTTATAAAACCGTTGATGGTAGTTGGGGTTGATGGGGTTGGTGTTGGTGTTTGTTTGGTGGTAGTAGGGTGGTGGGGTGGTGGTGAAACGGTGGTAGTTCATGAGACCATACATTTGAGCCTCAGAAAAGCTGCCGTTGACCATGGTTGACTGGAGGTGAGCTCTTTTAGCATGTTGTCTTTCTCTTTTGTGTGCGTTTTGATGTCCACCTAGTGCTTGTGAAGTAGGGAAGTTCCGGCAGCAGTAGTGACACTCAAACTTCCGGCTTGTTTCGCCACTTTCTTTGAATTCTTCGCGGTCTGTGACGGCGTTGTTGTCGTTCGTGTCAAAGTCTTCGGTGATGCAGGCGGCGAAGTCTCCGCCTGCTGCACCGAAGTCTTTTCCGAAAAGGCGGATACCGCCTTTTTCTTTGAGGGATGAGGGGCGGATGAAGGGGAGTTGAGAGAAGGATTCAACGTTCATGAAGTCGTGTGTTTCGCGGTCGGTTTTGTCCATCGGAGAGCGGTGGCCGGTGGGGTTAGATGGCGGAGGAACAATGGTGATGAGGATGGAGGAGGAGAATGAGGAAGGTAAGATTGTAGCATTTTTGAAGGGGTAGGGGACCTATAAAGAAGAAACATGTTGAGAAAATTATCTTTCAATGCAAATGTTTGTGATTTTGAATTTTTTATATTTATTATTTAAAGTATAATAGTGACAAAAACAGTTTTTATATATTAGCCTGTTTTGTAAAAATCTTGACTAGTATTTTGATTAGCCACCGACTAATCGAAGGTTCATTGATTAATCGCTTATCGGTCAATGACGGTTCTATTCTGGCCAAATTTCGACCAAAGCTCATAAAATCCAATCAATTACTTAAATATGGGTCAATTAGAGATTAAAACATGTCTACTTTATATATATATATATATATATATATATATATATATATATATATATAATTGTGTGTGTGTATATAGTTAAAAATTACATATAGAAACCCTGATCTGAATGGTTCCGATTAATCCTGTCAATCCCGATTAATCGCTAGTCGGTACTCCACTAACCAACTAGCGCCTAGTGATTCTTACAACACTGATATTAGTCATGTATATTTAATTTTTAAAATAATTTTAGAATAAAATAAATTAAAATAAGAAATCTATATAATTGTGAATAGTTTTGAAATTTAATATTCAAACGTTTATTATATTACATAAATTTTAATGTTTCTCATAAATTGCAAGCTTTTCAGAGGTCATGTTATTTGTATCTGTACAAAGTATTGTCATTTTCTGACCTGTAGTTTGATGAGTTTGGAAATTCAATACAGTCTTAAATTTTAATAGATTTCTTTAAAAGGGTTATTTAAATTTTGTACAAATTCTTAAATTTATGGATTCTTGAATTAATCATATTCTTGTTCTTAAGTTTTACAGAGTATAAAAACTTGAAATTTCTTAAAACTTATTAACATTTTGAATACAAAATATGCTCTAAATTAAATTTACATTGTATTTTAAAATATGCTCTAAATGTACATTGTTTTAAAAATTTTAATAGTGATATGAAAAGCATTATTATCAAATGAAAAAGTATACTAGATACGGTTAAAGAGAGTGGTATAAATCATTTCCCATTGCTCTACGTTAGTTTTTTTATAGTCAAAACTAATAGGATGGAAGCGAAAGTTGGGAATGGAAAAAAGGTAGATGCCTCAAGTATTTTAGTTATAATTGTTGAAATATAGTATATAGTTGGGGATAATAAATATGTGTGTTAAGCCAAACTTAACAAAATTACTATTGGATAGGACGATGTGTGTGTATATATATATTTCTGGTCAATTTTTGTAAGAAAAAAATCATCTAAACTAACTATAATATATTTCTTGTGTGTTGAAAACTTTGAGAAATTAAGTTTTGAAAAACAACTTTTTTTTATCATTCATCCCATTTTCTATTTACTACTATTTTCTTTGAGATTAATCAAAAAATAAAAAATACATATGTAGATCCACAAGCTCATATGTATTTTTATGTTTATTGTTTAAAATTTTACATGGGTTGATAATGGTGTCTGAGAAAATCTAACTGTGTATATATATACGGGAAAAAGAACAAACGATATAATAGTAAAACACATAGTTTATAACTTATCTCATTAATTATTTTTTCTCTCATTAATTAGACAAAAACACTTTATCATACTAATTTCAAGATTTATCCTACATATATCAAAATTTATTTTACACATATCTAAATGTATCATACGCTCTATCCTACAAATCGAAATGTATCCTACACTTTATCCTACACATATCAAAATTGTCCTTCACCATAAATTAGATTGTTTGAAAGAGTATATTTTAAAAATGAGTTACATGTTTAATTAGTTAGCTAATTTAGAGAAATAAAATAAATTAATTAAAATTGTAAATTTACCTATATGTTGCGTCGTTGTCCGGGAGTTTCCGGGCTTAGCGTTTTAATTTTTGTTGATTTGTTTTATTTTATTGTCTAAATATTCAAAAATATCATAAAGATTGCTACTTTTAATTCATGGTTATGCGAGATGTGTTGATTGTGCAGGGAATAGGTATGATGTATGCATACTAGATATTCTGGAAGATCATCACCATTAGCATTAGCATTTGATCCAGAAGTAGAAAGACGAGCAAGGCATAGTCGAGTTTTCCATAGAGCAAGCTTGACTTCAACTCCAATTTCACAATATGTCTTAGGATTCAGAAGAAAGTGATACCGAAAGCATAAATATGGTATATGGTGAAGGTGATCCACCACTACCAGGTGTAGACACTCATTTCAGGCTGACTATCTTTAGAGGTCCATCTCCAATTGTTACAGTGGATATAAATTGGAAAATCTTAGAAATCCGACCTTAATACTTGGCTATTTTACCAACCTTTAGGGGAGTTGCATTTGATTAACTATGCAACATTATGTAGCATCATTGGAAGCAAGGCTTTTCACTTGAAGAGCTAAAATTACGTCTTTTTCAATTTTCACTTAAAGACAGAGCTAAACAATAGTTTTCAACTTTACCATCCAATAGTATTCGAACATTGGATGAAATGCATCGAACTTTTCTTGAGGAGGATTTGGTCAAAAAAATTATGATGGTTTAGTTACCGAGGATCAAATATTTGTTTTTTCGTGTAGTGGTGGAACCTTTTTACCTCATGATGAAAATTATGAGTGGAACTTTTTAGAAACTTTAAGTAAAGGTTCAAACTTAAGCTTCGGCTGATTAGAGTGTTAGACCACATCTAATTAAATTTAGAGTAAATTGCACAAAACATCCTTTATGTTTCCTCAAACTTGCAGGTTCCAGCCTTAATGTTTAAAAGTTGCTAAAAACAGCCTTTAAGTTTATTTTTGTTGCGGGTTCAATCCTTTACAGCTAACCACGTTATTTCTTCAGTTAAGTTCCTCACATGATCAACCAAAATGACGAATATACCCTCACATGTTATGCATGTGAGGGAACTTAACTGAAGAAAATAACGTGGTTAGCTGTAAAGGATTGAACCCGCAACAAAAATAAACTTAGAGTCTGTTTTAGCAACTTTTAAACATTAAGGCTGGAACCTGCAAGTTTGAGGAAACATAAAGGATGTTTTGTGCAATTTACTCTTAAATTTATAATTGAACAACCTAGTAATGAAAGGTTTGATGCATCGGAAAGGCAAATTGATATGATTTGCCTAAAGAAGGGTTGTGCATCTTGTTTTGCATGTACAAGAGTTATGTGAAGTATGTGGGGATATAGAACATGTTGATTTTGATTATCCTCTGAATTTTGGAAGAAGTAAGAAATTAATCAAGTATACAGGGAAAGAAAGCCTTATGGTATGAAATTTGACACTATTATCTTGGATTGCGGAATTATCCAAATTTCTGATATGGCAACCCGCAAACTAAATGAATCCTAACTTTCAAGGCTCAAGCCAACAAGGAACAACATGACGAAATAAAAAATTTCATGCTGGTAACAAGTCCGAGATGGAAAAAAACAATATATGGCAAATATCGTAAATATGCCACCAACCCAAAATTAAAGAAATGTTTTACGCACCCCCCCCCCCCCCCTTTATATGTTGCAAATTACACTTTGTGAAAAAAACATAGGTCAATTCAACTTAAGTCAGATTTTATCACCATTTTAACCATCTTGACACACTTTTCATCTTTCTTCTCTCTAAAAACCTTCATGAGCCCTAGCCACCATCTCTTGCAAATCCTTTAAATCTTCACAAAAACTCAATGTCCTTATACCAAAACGTTCGTGTTGAAGAGTAAATTAAACCCATTTAATTTTTAAAAATCATTCATTATTTGGGAGAAGTCGTGGGATTTAGGTTACGGATTTTTGAGAGTTTTTAGTGATTTTGAAGCAAACTTGCACTTCTTGCATCTCACAAGACAACAAAGGTACGAACTTCCTCATTTTTACTAATGAGTAAATTACAAGTTTTGTCCTTTATGTTTACACTAAATTGCAGGCGCTCTCCATTTTTTCAAAAGTTTACAGGCGGTGTCCTTAACCTTCCAAAATCTTGCACGTTATGTCCTTTAGACCAAACCCAGTTAGTTTTTTTATTAAATCTGGTCATGTGCCTTGCACATGAAGGCGTATTTGTCTTTTCACCAATATAGGGTTTATTATGCATATATTTAGAATCTAGAGGTATTATGTAAAATAATAAAAAGATATTTATAATTAAATAATTATCTCTCTTTTCCCTTTGTCTCTTTAACCTTTTCTCTCTCTCTCTATATATATCTCTCTCTCTAACCTAGTGACTACCACCACCCGGTTACCGCCACCACAGGTTGTTTGCTATAATCAAATATATAAACTTCTTCACTGATTGTTTTAGTGGCAATTAATGGATTTTCAGTTTTGAGGCACATAACGAGCCCTGTTCACCTCTCCTTCGTGATCTATTTGCCGGATTTTTTTGTACCTGTAAGAAAAATATCATATATGATGAAGCATTGCAGAAAAAATCCCAAGGAACTCCAAGAAGTTGTGTTCAACGAGCTTGAATCTTTCTTCTCTGCAATGTTAATTATCAACATAATCTAACTTCTAAACATGCTAAACACCAAAATTTATCTTGAAACTTGAAGTGGCACGGTTCAATACACCCTCAAATAGTTATTTTTTGTAACTAAAAGTTAAAACAGATAAAACATCAAACTTTTAGACATTTACACAAGTAAACCTTAATTACATGTAAAAGGTGAAAACAATAACAATTCCTGTCTAACCTAACCTATCTAATCTTAATCCTTCAAGCTCCTTACCCAATCAAACAATCATCAACCTTTCAACTTCTCTGCATCTGGAACATCACCCAAAAAGAACTCGACAACCCATTCAACCTCTCTGCATCTGGAACATCCCCCAAAAGAAAGACTTCTTGAAGGAAAACTCCGGACGATTTGTTTGAAATAGTACCGGTCGGGTGACACACTGACACGCCGGTGGCCACGTGGCGTCTGAAGGAAAACTCCGGTCGGGTGGTGGCGGTAACCGAGTGGTGGTAGTCGAGTGGTGACGGTAACCGGGTGGTGGTGGTGGTCTGTAGGCTAGAGAGAGAAGAGAGTATAGGTTAGAAAGTGGTGGTGGTAATTGGGTCTGTAGGTTGAAGATGACAATACACATATTTATTTAGTTTAAAAATAATTTTTTTCATTATTTTACATAATACCCCCTACATATTAAATATATGCCCAATAATCCCTATATTGATGAAAAGACAAATACGCCTCATGTGCAAGGCACATGGTCATATTTAGCTAAAAAATCTAACTAGGTTTGGCCTAAAGGACGCAACGTGTAGGATTTTGAAACGTTAAGGACAAAACTCGTTAACTTTTGCGCTAAAGGACAGCGCCTGCAATTTGATGTAAACATAAAGGACAAAACTTGTAATTTACTATTTACTAATTATCTAAACTTTTTCTTAACCATTTTTGAATTTGTAGCATGTTTGGTGATTAGAAGTAAGTGTTGATGTCTTGTTGGAAGTTGATATGATGTTAGTGTGTAATGTCATTGAAGAAATCATGCGGTATATGTTATAGTTGGATGATTGTTTTAGATGCAAGGAAGAATTGATTTTTAAGACTTGATTTATGAATGAAAAGTAAGAAGTTGACAATGTAGGTCAATTTAAGTTGGTATAGTAGGCAATCATGGGTGAAATAGTGCAAGAGTGATAATATGGGTTACTTTAAGGTTGTGTGATGGAAAATTCTGGTTGTAGTATAAGAAAGGGATGATTGGTATGAGATTTGGGTTATGAATTATAATATAATGCAAGACAAAAATGTCTCATGCATGCACCAGCTGCATTTTCTTTTTACTAATGCTAAAAAATGAAAAGCATAGTAAATAAAATGAGTAAAGTACAATTTCCGTCCTTATGGTTTATACCCGTTCTCACATACAACCCTCATTTGAAAAACAAAAGGCTATTCCAGTCCCTGTGGCTGTCAATTGGAATTAATAACGTCACTCTCACTAACTGGACGTTTATAATCCTGTGGAAAGACTAAGACACCCCCACAAACTTTATTTACTATTTCATTCCATATTCAAAACTCTTTCCTAATCTAGTAACTAACCACTGATTATCCTTAATTAATCAGCAATATGATGTTATTAACAACAAAAACAGCCCGTATTAAGACATGTAACAAGACTTGAACTATGTTTGACCTTTAGAACTTGAAATGGGTTTGACTTTAGAGCTTTAATTAGGATTGCCTTCATAACTTCAAATGAGTTACAGTTGCAGAACTTGAACTGCCTTCATTAACACAGGTTTGACCAGTTATTCTGGTCAAACACGTCAAGCAATGCCTACCAAAGTGTATCATCCATGTTCAAGTTATAAGCAATGCCTACCAAATTGTACTTACTCTAAGTCATATTGTTTAAACCAAAGTGTATCATCCTTGTTCTATTTAAAAATAAGTCCTAGTGTGCATAAAAATCTTAAATCTTATTGTACCTTGATCAAGTTAAAAGCTCGATTATCACAGCCTTGACCGAATATGCATGCTGCCATATGTCCATACAACCCATTGTGCATAAGTGTCATGTACCATCAACACCTACATTATAACAAAATCCTATTGTGCACAAGTGTCCTACAATATCAACAAAGAAGCACAAACAGAAGAAACATTCACTTGTTTAAAAACAATCAAAAGTTACATATTAAACCTTCAGTTAGTATTTTCAAAACATTCAAAAGTTACATCTTAATCACATGATTTCATAATGGGTTAACCATGATCATTAACAACTCAAAACCCAAAAAACGATCAGACAAAAACCCATTATCACAGTTAAACTTAGTTTCTAAATATGCATCATAAATAGGGGGTTTTGGTCACCCTAAACAACCCCAACACTTCAATACCATACAATCTTGATTCTGATACGCCCCTTGTTAGCCACCACTTCAATACTAACGCTCCCCACACCCCGAACAACCACTCGCACTTGGATCTTTACCCGACGGTTTGAACATTGGACCCTTAATCCAGCTGAATTTCACTGATAACATCGTTATTGATCTGTCTCAACTTCATACTTGGTTGTTAAGTGAAATTACTGAAATGACGTACATGTTAGTTCTTCAGATCGTAGAATGACAACATATGTCAACGTCTTGTGCTTGATTAGACTTTGGGGTTGATCGGTGAATGTAGTTGGGAGCCGGTAGTGTTTTGGGGTTGAAGGGAGTGAAGTGTAGCTTATAAAGGAAGATAGATGATTAATTTGGTTGACATTAGGGTTAGTTTAGGTGAAATTACCAGTTAGCCCCTGTCAATGTTTACTATTTAGACGGTTAACTAACGATCAGTTACGCTAAGGACTTGATTGATTCCAATTGACAACCACAAGGACTGTAATGGTCGTTTTTTTTAAAGGGGGATGTATATGAGAATAGGTGTAAATCACAATGACGAAAATTATACTTTACTCTAAATAAATCGATCAAATTTTCTAAATAAATCGATCAAATTTACTCTAAATAAATCGATCAAATGAGAAAAGTTAATAATTAAACAAAAGGAAAATATGAAAAAAAAGTGTGGTTCATTAAACTTGTAAAGACTTGAAAAGGATGAGAATTGTGGTTATTAAGGTTCCACCACCGTTCATGATGATTAGGAAAGCGAAGTACCAAAAACAAGTGAACCGACACCAATCACCATGACATTGTGATGCCATGTAGTTTTTTTAGCTTTTAAGAAAAATTCTGAAAGTTAGAACTAAAAATACTATTTTATCTTATTGGCATGATTTTTAAAAAACTTTATCCATTGTATGTTATTGGAAGCACTAAAAAATAAAAGAACATTCTTGCTAGGAAAGATCATATATTATCTAATGTTTATTTTTTTCATAAATGAATTCAAATATTCTTAAATTTGAAATTAAAAAAATTAGAAAATGATAGTTAATCAATAAACTAAAGTAAACAAGTAATTAATTAATGTGATCAATGATATACATACCTTTAGAATTAGAAGGTAATAAGACTGTATTCTGGGTTAACTAAACCCATTATCACATAACATTTGACCATTACTAAAGTATGTGATTGGTTCCCACATCCTTGGCTCCACCATCATTCCCGTTAACATAGTTAATAGGTTAACGATCAAGCCATTCAATGCCCATTCACAAACTCCGTTAACTTGTTAGTGTGGGTTAAGCATCACCAACTTTGTGGCATTGTTAATGGGTAGCTAGAGAACCCACACCACCCTGTCTAATGAAAAGTTAAAGTAGAAGAATATTCTTGAAATTCGAAATCATAGCTTTAGATGATGTAATTTAGGTTAAAGGGTTAGGACTTAGGCTAACCATTTTTCCACATGTTCAAGTCCATTAAGACGTTTTCGCCAAAATACCTATGGGTGTCGTAACTTCAAACATCACGAAAGTTATACGCATTCCAAGCCTGGTCATTTCCTAACCGTTAACGCTTGTCCAATTACTTCAAGTATGACTTGTCATCTTGGATTAGATCCGTATAAGCTTAATAATTTTAATGATTTTACTCTTTTTAAAATTTTGAAGGTTAACCCAAGGGATTGTCATGAGTCTGTCTCACCAAGCTAGAATCTGTCGGTAATGGTCCATGAGGAAATTGTTGGTAATGGTTCGCAATCGAGCGTTGATAAAGACATCATTGACGAACCAACAGTCAATATTTCTGATAGATTATGATAGCATTTTTCACCGGTGAATATTAACGTCCGATAATGCCATAATGGTAATGATATCGCGGACGAATTAGCAACAAATAGTTCACTAGTGAATTAACGACTGGTAGATCACCCACATATTTGGCACCATAGTCAAGAAGTTCTTCTGTAGGATATCATTATTTTTTCTATAAAACAAACAAACAAATAAATAAATAATAACTAACCGTTACCAGTTACCACTTTACTAGTAAATAAGTTTTACATACAACATTACGACATAAACATAGTCTTAACAACTTAAAATGCCGTTGCAAAGACGAACATAAAACGTTATCTTGCTCATAGTTAATTGGTTTCGAGCCAAAATGAACATGTTTTGGCACATACAAATAACAAAAAGATGTAGAATAATAGAATATCATAACCTTTAGTTCTAGTGATATCTAATTAATTTTTTAATCCAATTAGCGTTGTTTACACGTGAAATTCAAGATCTAAGAAGATGACAAAAGTCTCCAAAAGATATGATGGCACTATGAGGACCAACTTAACATTGGTCCTATTAGTTGGTGTTGGTTCTTTAATATTGGCTGAGTCCACCCATCCCTTTAGATCCCTCTTCCTGCCAATGTGGTCCATTGTGCAACTTTCAATGGCTATGGCTAAAGCTAGCTAATCCTTCTAGTAACTAGTAACGTTATCTTATTATGGTAAAAATATCACATTTTTGGATCAATAAATCATTTGATATGATGTGAAGAGTATGTGCAAGTGTTTCATTCTAAGTGCTACATATTGTGCCTAGAACAACCGGAATGTTTTGTCGAGAAGTTGACTAGGCGGTCGAGTTATCGAACTTATGAATTTTGCAAGTTAAAGATGGATGTTGTGTAACGTACAAAGACTTCCATTCACAAAGCTACAAAACAACAGTCTTGTATGGAAGAATCATTTATAAAGGAATATTGGATTTTAATAATCTTAATTATTCACCGTTGGCCGCTAACAATCCTGCTTAGAAAATAACCACTGTCAGTCCCAACTATTAACATGTTGGCATCCAATGGACCCTGACTAACAAAACCTTAACGCCGTCAGTATCCGGTCACCGGAAAAACGTTTTAGCCAGAAAAAGGTTCCTAAAGGTTCGATCTAAGGTTACAAAGATGGTTGAGACGAAAATGTTGAGTTTTCCGGCGAATAAGAGTTTTCCGACAACCTCAATAATTGAAGTTTTTACTAGAAAAAAGGTTTCTAAAGGGCGTTAAGGTTCTGTTAGTCAGGGTCCATTGGAGACCAATATGTTAATAGTTGGGACTGCTAGTGATTATTTTTAAAGATGAGACCGTTGGCGACCAACTACGAATATTAGAATAATTAAAATCCAATATTTCCCAATATTTCATTATAAACTTTCCTCAATATTCAAGAACATCCACAATAAGTGAGTGAAGAATGAATGTGGTATCATCCTTGACACCCATTCCCTGACTCTTATTGTCTATGAACAAGATATGGGTTTGTCAGTGTCATTTGCACATCCATAAATGAATATTTGTAGATCACACACTCATCACTTACAATCTTATTATTAAATACAATTTTATATATGAAATGCATGGATAAACGTACATATAGAAAGAAGTTATATATATATATATATATTACATAATATAGGAAAATAGTTTTTTATACAACTATCCATGCATCAACCAACAATTTCCGTGTGTAGAGAAAGATATGAATCAATTTAATGGCTAAAATTGAAGCATTTGCAATTGTTGTCATTAAAAAGGTTATGAGGGGTAAAGAGGAAATTCACCTCTTGTTGTGACTTCTTTCATTAGGTATTAGTTCTTTTAGATTGAACATTTTATTCTCTTTATGATAAGCATCATATTACTATACTTTTCAATAACATTTTTATAAAAGGTGTAACATTGTGCGGTTATACCATTTACATAGTGCAGTTATCTTGTTTTAAACGGTTTGAATACGTGTCTAATGAATTTACATAGTGTGGATTCATGTCATGTCTAAAATGGTATTTTGATTACAAAGACCACTTTCAATAATATAATATATATATATATATATATATATATATATATATATATATATATATATATATATATATATATATATATAGGAAGTTATGCTAAAAGTGAGAATTTTACTAAAATGTGTAAAAAGTAAACAATAATTAACATGGTATTTTTTACGTGTTAATATTTATACACCCCTCTCTTCTATCTCTCTTTATACATACATAGATAAAGAGAGATAAGAGTCAAAATGATATGGAATAAGAATTTAGGGGTGTGGAAATAGAATTAGTCTATTTTTCAATAGTGTCATAGTTTTATTTTCTTCAGAATTTGGATACGTGACATAATCCGATAGCTTCTTACACCTTTATGCAAAAAATATTTTCTTTTGCAAAATTAGATTAAATATTCCGAACTGGCTGTTTTTTGCAAATAATAATCCCAACTGTGTTTATTCCCGACAGTGATTCCAACTTTTTCATTTTGTTTGTATAATTGTCTGTCGTTAATAAAACATAACGGAGTTAAGTTTTATTCCAAACTACAAACCAATATTTTCGAGCTTTTGATCAGAACAAGAATACGAGTCGATTGATGTAAAATTTACCTCGAAACAGTGCTCCAAACGACGAAAACGATACTTCAATTCAGGAGTTTAAACTTCCAATTAACGAAAATCAAGCCGTTTGGAGCACACCGTTTCGAGGTCAGTTTTACATCAATTGAATTGTATCCTCGTTTGGACCAAAAGCCCTAAAATATTGGTTTGTAATTCGTAAAAAAAACTTAACTCCGTTAAGTTATTTTTAACGGTGGACCTAGCTTATACAAACAAAATGAAAAGGTTGGGACCACTATCGAAATAAACTCAGTTAGGATTATTATTGGCCAAAATAACCAGTTCGAATTATTTAAATCCAATTTGCCTTTCCTCTTAGCTTAATCCGAATTCATATATAACTTCATGCTTGTCTTATATCACTCTTGTATCTCACTCTCTTACCTTACCCCTTCAATTATTTGACTAACTGATATTCTGTAACACTATTAATGGGTCATATTCCATGATGCATTTGGCCTCTTGTTACTAAATATAGCAATTTTTATAACCTTCACAATATATATGAATTGGTTAAAGTGTACGAAGATATCAACAACTTTACATTGCCATATATGGAAAGATACCAACAATAGAATCTAATAGTTTTATTCACATCAAATAATGAAAAAATAATTACTTATAATTAATTACAATATCCATAAATACTTTGCCATGAAATTGAGCAATTTATCTATCCAAATCAATTCCTAAAATATGGTAAGAGTAACAAACTGCATATGCACTTTTGTTTTCATTCATATGGACTGCCAGTTTAGTCGACATACTTATTAATTGTTGTTATATTTCTAGTTCTGGCCTCAGGTTTATTTAAATATATTTTATTTTATTTATATGTTATAAGTAAACTTGAATCCAAAATTAATTGTTTTTTTTTTTACAAAATAAATAGTAACAATTTTTATATTCATATAAATATGTCAAGTACTTGAAAAGTTATTCCTAGGATTATTCTAGTAAGAGAGTCGTGCTTACAAAGTAATATTACTTGAGATATATCACCATAAGTACAAGGTTTTGGTTTTACTGTTTTTTTACAGAGTAAAGTATAAGAATGGTTTATGTGGTTTATTAAAAATTTGGATTTGTTTCCTAGATTTCTAAAAGTACACGGATGGTCCCTATAGTTTGCACTTTGTAACATATTTAGTCCTCAACCGACAAATCTAAAGGTTTTAGTATGTCCAAGTTAGAGACTAAATGCGTTATAAAGTGCATACACAGGGACCATATGGGTACTTTTGAAAAAAGTTGGAGACTAAACGCATAATAAAATGCAAACTATAGGGACCATCTGTGTACTTTTGGAAAGTTAGAGACCAAATTCAAAATTTTGATAAAACATAAGGACCATCCGTGTACTTTACTCTTTTTTATATTTGAGTACTAGATGTGTTATTGACAATGTTTTAATCGGAATTGTAAGTTATCAAACCCGCCATCTTACATGTTTATTGGGCGGACCGGTTTAATAAAATAAAACCAAGTTACAATCCGATATTTTGAAAGTAACTTTTATTTTTTAATTTTGGTCGAACAAACGATCTAGTTAGATCGTTTGACGATTCAACTGGTCTAAACCATAACCAATTGCTTCAAATGAAGCCCGTTCAAGAGTATAGTCAACTAGACTTACGTAGGCGATTCCTGATTCGATTTGGTTCTAAGAATAATGGGTATTCATCTTTGTGAAGTCACACATTGTTTAGTTATGTTGATTCACAAAAGGACTTCAAGTTTGTTTAATACATGTGAAAGAAAGATTTGCATAAACTTTTGTAGTATACTAGTTGAGCCAAAAATTTGTAGATGTGCTAGCTCAAGCTAGTTAAAACAAAAAAGGAAACTTAGATGGACGATTCATGCCTCAAAACTGTTGTACAGTCTTTACCCTCTATGTTCAATTTAAGTAAAATAGTACATTATAATTATAAATAGTGAAAGTGTAACTTTTGTCATCATAGCAGGTAAGTAAGGGATACTATTAAATCAAAAAATCCCTTTGAGTTGAGTGAACTCGTTACTCGTAAGAACTCGACTTCTCGTTAGAGTTTTTAACTAAATTTTACACAAAGGTAGAATGACATACAATAAGATCCCTTGGGGAAAAAGAAGTCTGAAAAAAATATTACGAGCCAGATTTTTTTACATGTGAGAATTATTTAAGGTGGCGTAAATCACTGTAGCGTCAAACTCTGGTAAGATTCTCCATTGTAAAAAAAGGGGCTTAGAAAAAAAATTCCCTGGAAAGGTAATTTTTTAAAAGAGTAAATTGCCAAAATGATCCTTGGGTTTTGACAGTTTTGACATATAGTCTAAAGGTTTCATTTATCCCTTTTGAGTCCATAAAGGTTTCACCATTGTCATTTTGGTCTAACTGACTTAACCTCATTCATTTATTCTGTCAACTAGAAGGGTAATTCGGTCATTTTATTTTTTTGGATAGTCCTCCTTATGTTAAGAATATAAAATGTCTGAATTGCCATTCTAATTAACAGGAAACATAGATGGGGTTAAGTCAGTTTGACCAAAATGGTAATGGTAAAACCTTTTTTGATCCATAAGAGATAAATGAAGCCTTTGGACTATACTGTCAAAACTGTTCAAACCACAGAAACCATTTTGACAATTTACTTTTTAAAATGAGTTTTGATGAAAAAATTCGGAAGTGAAGCTCCTGCAAGTTTCTCAACTCGAATTAGTTCCTGTTTTAACTATTCTCAATCATATAAAACCTAAAAAAAACCCTCTTACATTTGGAGGTCCTTGGTTTTACTATATGTTACGAGTTTGGTCCCTGGATTTGACACCGGAATCCCTTGATCAATTAACCCCCAACATGTTCCCCATATATTTGACACCCACATGTTCGAAAATCCGATTCCGATATATTTAGTTCAAAATATAATAATAATCTTTAATTATTGAAAAGTTTTACAATACGAAATAGCGGAATTTATAAACTTGAGTTCACTATTTACATGTCATCATGATCCCCATAAATCCATAATATAGTTTTAATTTATTGTAGTTACCAAGAGCATAGCATAAGTGAGCCTCCAAACTACCAAATGGCTTTTAACATAACATGAAAATCGAGCTTGATTTTAATTTCATCTTCTCAAATGTTAAATGTGCATACATAGCCACTTAAACTCAATACCTTTTATAATTTGTTTGACAAACTTCTTAAATAAAGTGGACATTACATGTATGTGTAAAGATAAAATTAGGGCTGCAAACGAACCGAACGAACACGAACAAGACCTTGTTCGTGTTCGTTTGTTAAGAAATATATGAGATCGCGAACCGTTCACGAACACTTATCGAACGGGATTTTATGTTCGTGTTTGTTTGTTAAGGAAATGAACTTGTTCATGTTCGTTTGTGTTGTTTGTTAATTTTAGATAACGAACGTTGACGAACACAAATGAGCACGAACTAATGTTCATGAACACAAATGGAAACAAACGAACACAAACAATCGTTCATGAACAGAATACATAACACACTGACACTTATTAGATATAAAATTCGTAATTTTGAAGTATTTAAATAAATATAAAAACTAAAAACACTGATGAACTATCGAACACTAACGAACACGTTACCGAACGTTCACGAACATAAACGAACGAACACGGCTCTTTTCATGTTTGTTCATTTAACTAAACGAACGAAATTTCTTATTCGTGTTCGTTTGTTTAATAAACGAACGAACACAAACGAACTTTCCGCCGAACAGTTTACGAACTGTTCGCCGAACGTTTGGTTCGTTTGCAGCCCTAGATATAATCACTTAGTCGTGTCATTATTTAAATCGATCGACATGACTCTTTAAAAGCCAAACACATAAGTGTCTCGTTCACTTTAAAGAAAACTGAGAAATTCTGAAAGTGAAAGAATAGGCCAATGCAAAAAGTGTAGGAATTAGGTTTACTTTTTATTAAAAACGAGTTGACTTAACCCATACGTTGCGACGGGATGTTGATTATAAAAACATTCTTTTCAAAAAGGAAATCAGCTCAACACGTATAAGGTAACAAAATGCAGTAATGATACATTCCCGCCATTAAAATGCAGTAATGATACATAAATATGTCTTTTTTTTAACAATGGCTTACATAAATATGTAATGGTTTGGTATGACCAACACCTAGTCAAGTGATAATCCAAACTTATGCGCATGTTAAAACATTAACTCTTCTTGTTGTGTACTTATTATGTAGCAACAACATGGATAAACATAAGGTATGGTTCGCCTAAAGGCTACTGTTTGTTAGGAAACAAATACGATCGAGATTTCAGAACCGGAATCACGGTTTTGGGTGAAGCCTACTCTTGTTGTTTGGTACAAATAAATACGATCAAGTATATAAACGAATCAATACGCAAAGTTTCTTAAGAAAGATTGTCAAGAAATTCAAGTGTATATATCAGAACAGCGATCACGGTTTCTTGCAAAGCCTACTGTTTGGTAAAAAATAACGTTCATGATTTGAATCGGAATCACGGTGTGGCACAAACCCTATTGTTTGGTACGAAACAAATACAACAAAGTCGAAGATAGAAAACTGAATCAATCCTCAAAGTTTCTTAATAAAAGATTGTCAATAAATTCAAGTATATACAAATTAGAACCCGGATCACGGATATTCACTTTCAAATTCAAAACTAAGTCATATACATAAAATAAATTCACATGAGTGCCCATTGAATCTGATCCTTTAGGAGATATTCTTTCAATCACAATGTCACATGTAACTCAAATCTACGATATAGCAAATTAAAAATGTAACAGTTGTTGTTTAATGCTAAATTTTATCCTTTATATTTAGAAACAAAAAAGAGAAGGTCCTGGGATAACATCAAGAATGGTATTTAGGCATAACCGAACAAATCTTATATTTTTAGGAATAGTCCAACAAACCGTTTATTTGTTGAAATTGCATAACCAAGATACTAACATCAGTTACTTATTTCTTAAACACACAACAAATTAGTCGTTTAAACACAAATAATCGTCTACCGATATTACAAATGCATATAGTAAACATCAATTCCCTAAACAAACAACAAATCTTTTGAACATTCATAATCGTATACACATATTACACAACCCAGAGTAAACATACAAATTACACGATTAAGCATCAAACAAAAAGCATAAATTTCTTGATTTGTCATGCCTTATTATTATTTATAACTCATCAAACACTCCTTATAAAAGAAGAGACGCAATGTTTGACTTTTGGAATAATGCTCTTAATTAATGAAGGGAACTGATACAACGGTTATGGTATAAAATATAAAATGCCGGAAGTCATATAAGTTTATCCAGAAGTAACTTTGAGTAAAAGAGTGCAATGTTTGGTGCATTTTGATGAAACAATGCGATGGCACATGAAACGTGACTTAACTTACTAATTACCTTTTTGTAAGAGTGTATTAATTTAAAAGTAGTTTAAAGGGATATTTAAATTTAATTTGAAGGGGTTATGACTTTTTAAAAGGTGTGATACAAATCATTGTGGCTTAAGTTATTTTTTGTGTATATAAAATATATAATATAATATAAAATGAAATGATGTTACTAAAATGAATTAAAGGGTGTGACTTTTAAACAAATGAGACATAACCCAAGTTGCTAATTTTATAATAATAATAATAATAATAATAATACTAATAGCTAATAATGATACTCTCATTATTTGTTTTCAATATATTCATAATAACAGTTTTCATTGAAAATTTAATAAAATTTACATGCACATACGCAAACGCATGAGATCGATGCATAAATAAAGTATTTTAGATTTACCGAATTCATGTATTGATTTTTTTTATAAAAAAAAAAAGAAAAGAAAAACTTCCATGAAATTGTAAAACTTTCATATTTTTGGAATTTATCAACTTATGCATGAATCTAAAAGAAGTATATTAGATTTTAGAGTTATATTGATTTGATCCTTAGTATAATACGCACATGTGTGTGTGTTCTCTTTGGAATTTATCTGGTGGCTTTCAAATGCATCTTTACTGTGACAAACATCCTATATATTCTTTGTATGGTGATTCTTTAGGGATAGGGTTTCCCACTTGGGTTTTGTTTTTGTTTCTTTATTGCTTTACTGTAGAATTTTGTTTACAAGTAGTGTCTTTTGCCTAGATAAATCCATGCATGTATGCATACTCACACACATACATTCTTATTGTAGCTTGCTACCATACAAAAAAGAAATAAATAAATAAACCATGTCACTATATATTGCAAAAATATGGTTAGAAGTACTAGTCAACTGACCCCATGGTATATATATGTATGATCTTCCACTACTTTTTCTCATTATAAAAGACCCATACTCAACATTCCCAATGGGTAGTTCAACCAATATATTAATAACTAGACAATATAATTTTTTTAACGGCGTACGGTTAGAATGTCGCTAACCAGGTTATAAGTTTAACTTGATAACCTTAAATTACAGTGGCCAAACCCTAGCCAGTCAACAAATCTAGGCTAATCTCATGAACACCATGCACGCATTGTGGTTTATCTCCTATATGTTGTCGATCACCAACCAACGTAAAAACTAAGGACATCTAATCAAGATAATGTTATAGTTTAAAGCTAATGATCACGTTGTTAGAATCCAGTACTAAAAGAACAATTATTTGTGACCGTCTAGGCGTCTATTGGTCACTAAAAAAACAGTCACAAATCAGTATCCAATAGACTTCTTTAATATTAGGATATAATCATATAATTATGATTTAGTCTCAACAATTGAATGACTGTGTACGCAAACCTCACATCGTTTTGTTCTTTCTACATGAAAGATGTTGGGTTCTTAAAAAATGCCTCGTCTCAAGTAGCGGTAACCTGTTTTTGGCACATTGGTTATAAATAAGAGAAGAACTCCATGATAGATACGCTCATGGAAGTTCTACTCAGCAATTAAAAACAAAATTATTAGTTATCTCATTGCATGTGTGCAAAGCAAAGAATATTATCTGGTATAAAGGGTCGGATGTTACAAAATACCATCTTTAATTAATACGCATCATTGACTAATCCTTTTTTTTTTTGAACGGTGAACTTCACGTATAAGATTATCACACTGTCTAAATTGGAGAGCCTCGTATTGCCCCACTTTGGCAAGGCTATGTTGTCTTAACCGGGCCCACGTTGGCTTCAAAGTTTGGCTTTTTTTGGCGTTTCCCCGGGAAACCATACCGTCGGCTGCCACTTGACAGTCGTTGTGCCACCACAAAAGCAGAACTCTTTGGTGTAACACACGGTGGGACGAAAACCCGGTTGGGCTCGTAAATCAAACTGACAACCTCACACAAGGCCTAGTCCAAATCCTTCATTGCCTATATCCACCCAAATATGATACAAATGAGAATTAAACTTGAGTCTCAATTGGAAAACTCAAATCCCCTATTACTAGACCAGAACAGGGGGATTCATTGACTAATCCTTGATATTGCAAACTGTACACCAGAAGTGGTGATATAGTGACCAAAAGACAACACGGAAAAACAAAATACATAAACCTAGGTTTATCAAAATTCAAAAATACTAGTTGTGGTGCAAAAAGCAAAAGTAGGAGAAGTTGAAGGACTAAAATAGCAATACAGGAATGGTGAGGGATATATATGAGTAGAAGACAAGAAAAGGGTCACCGTCTTTGAAACCCTAACTTCTTTCCTTTAACAAGTTTAAAAGAGTATTTTGGTCTCCCTCTTTTATTTCTTTCGAAAGAGGTGTTAATATAAAATGAAATTGTCACCATCCTGATGTTCCGATATATCACTTTTAAAATTAGGTGTCTTGAACATGACATATAATATGATGCATATATATATATATAGAGAGAGAGAGATGGGTTATTCTACAAGAGGAAAAAATTGTACGAAGTGTAGGAGACAAGTTTGACCCTTGATTTGCAAGATCAATGGTTGAGATTAAGTGGTCCTCAAATATAGAATTCACATAACAAAAAACAAGAGAACACGTGAGGAAAATGGTAAAATAGGAAAATCAAATATTGTTAACTCATAAATCCACTCCCCCCTTGATTTTCAAATGGCTATAACTTTTTCATGCGTTAATATTTTTTTATAAAAATTACACCGTATTAACGAGCATTTCATTCTCTTTAATTCGAGCAGCCTATTGCTATATTTTAACATTAAATTTTTTTTTGAAGGATTTTGAAACCCTACTACGTGATTTTGAATACCCAGTAAGTGACTACGTGATTTTGAATACCCATTACGTGATTATACTTGATTTCATTGTAGTATTTTATGTGAAACCACGCTAAGTGATTACGAAATTACGTAACAATAGTTGACTATGTAAATTACATGACTACGTAATTTTAAATACGCATTTCTTGATTACATGATTTCATTATAGTATTTATGTGAAACTAAACTGGGTGATTAGGTAACGTAATACATAATATTTCATATGGAATACCTAATATTTAAGGTATAATCACGTATTAAGTATAAATTATATACAAAACATTAGCCAAACCAACCTATAATATCAACGTAATGTCATATATTAGATATTTAACCACGTAATAAAGCATAAACAATCAAGTTCTTATTATTGAATGTGTAATCACGTAATAAGCATAATTGTATTAACATTAGTTATAACAAATCATATTAAATGTGTAATCACGTAATGAGTTTACAATGAAGCGTAATGATTTGTGTTGAATGTGTAATCACGTAATGGGTATTCAAAAATCACGTAATGGGTACTAGGTATTCAAAATCACGTAATCACGTAATGGGTATTTAAAGTCCTATAAATTATTTTTAAGAATACTATAGCAATAGGTTGCTCGAATTAAAGAGAATGAAATGCTCGTTAATACGGTGTATTTTTTTTTTAAATATTAACGTGTGAAAAAGTTATAGCCGTTTGAAAATCAAGGTGGAAACTAGTTAAAGAGAGAAAAGACTATCGTACCCTTCCATTTCTTAAATTGGGAAAAACAAATGTGTGGTCATGATTGTCTCCTACACTTCGTACAAAATTCTTCTCTTGTACATGATCTCTTACACTATATATATATATATATATATATATATATATATATATGGTATATGTATAAGTGTATAACACATATATTACAAAACTTATACGTATGTGCGAGAGAGACTTAAATGTTTATCTCTCTCGATCACAAATGAAAACCCTATATCTAACGATCACAAATGAAATAAAAACTAGAGACAAAGGATAGCCCATCACTCTATAAATTTCCATTTAAATACAGACATAAGTCATAAGTTAATCAATTCGCTTGAATCTAGTTTACATGTAATTATCAAAGGACATAACATGTTTTTATTTTATGTATTAGTAAAATGCTAAAATGGTCCTTGAGTTTAGGTCATTTTTGTTATTTCAGTCCAAAAATTAAACTTCTCACCAAAAATGAAACTTTTTGTATCTGGGTCCCAGTGACGTCTTTGAGAATTCATGTACCTTGTTCGAGCTCGAAAAAACGTGCCCTTATACCTTAACGATTTGTAAATGAGTCTTACTTGAAATTGGTATGGGTTTACTATTTTTTTTTAAAAATAAACATATATATAACAATTTTTTTAAAACATATGCCCCGCGAAATCACGGGCCCTGTGCGGAAGTCCTCCCCGCACACCATTTAAGCCTCCCCTGCTGGGTCCGTATAGTTTCATTTTTGATGTCATTTTCATCTAATTGGCAAACTGGGTTAGAATAATTCTGTTAACTTCTTCTTTTTTTTTAGTTTTCCTCGTTTAATTTAGGGGAATTGGCCTGTAATAATCTCACCTAGACCTTATTGGCCATTAATAATCCCACCTCAGAATATTCCCTCCACCAGTCCTACCTTTCACCTATTTTTCCTACAATGATCCCCCGGTAAAAAAACTTAACGGAGTTAAGCTTTTTTCCAAATTACAAACAGATTTTTTAGGGTTTTTTATCAGAACGATGATACGAGTCCATTGATGTACAACTTACTTCGGAATGATGCTCCAAGCGACTTGAGTTTGGTTAATTGGAAATTTAAACACCCGAATTGAAGCGTCGTTTTCATTGTTTGGAGCACCGTTTCGAGGCAAGTTTACGTCAATGAGCTCGTATCGTCGTTCTAATCAAAAGCCCTAAAAAATTTGTTTGTAATTTGGAAAAAAGCTTAACCCTGTTAAGTTTTTTTTAACGGGGGACCATTGTAGGAAAAATAGGTGAAAGGTAGGCCTGGTGGGGGGAATATTCGGATGTGAGATTATTAATGGCCAATAAGGTCTAGGTGAGATTATTACAGGCCAATTTACCTTTAATTTAAGCATATTATGACATAAAATGACGATTATACCCTTCATTTAAATGGGAAAAACGAAAAAAAAAAAGATAAGAAGTTAACAGAAAATTCTAACCCGGTTTACTAATTGGATGAAAATGACAGCAAAAATGAAACCTTAGGGACTTAGATACAAAAAGTTTCATTTTTGAACTGAAGTGACAAAAGTAGCCTAAACTCATAGACCATTACTCATTATTAAATCATCCATTAAAAGACTAAAGAACTATAGAGTTTCAATTTGACCTTAGATATATAAGATCCATCTAATTAAACATAGTAAATCCTAAATAACACCTAACTTAATAATTACCCGATACAATTACAAAAATCTATATATGAATACTTTTAGTATCGAATAGTAGCGAAGATACGAACTGTCGGTAATTCGCTGGTCCAAACTTCATAAGAAAAGCGAACTTATGAATCTTAGATTATAGTCAATATAAACCATGTATTTTAAATACATGTATATACACACATATATACATATATATATACTACTTTATTGTGATGTATGTGCATCATTGTTGTCGGAACTCCTAGTTATGGACCACCAAAAACCATGACATCTTTTTCTGATGTTGCATTAACATGTACAACCCATTTTCAATGGAGCTCTTCAAGTTTATGTCAAAGATACCTCTACATGGTCCCTTTCTTGATTACAATATGTACGTGTTTGGTAATTATTATTATTGTATTTCAAAATTCAAATAGATTCACGTGTCCCCTTCTCAACCTTGTAAAATCATTTTTCTTCACCAAATTATCTCACGCCAAGTTGTTTCACTTGTTTCACAAATATTCAACATCTATATTATTTTTATTTTTCTCCATCAAATCAAAATTATTGACTACCTATAAAAAAAATTCATTTTTCTTTAGGAATTTGTTTGGTTTGCCAGAAACAAAAACATGTCGTTAATCACCGAGCATCCTTAAAAAATATGCGTTAATAACGCCGATGGGTCCCATCAGCCTGATTTTCGTCGGCGAAAGTATTTTTCTCTAATATATGTATGTGTCTAGAGGGTGGTTCAATTCAAAATCTATGTAAATTGGATGGAATGTATGTTGATTTTAATTTGTTTATTATTTATTTTTTATAATATATGGTATTAACAGTTTGTTTTTTCTTTTGTCTAAATGAGTTAATGCATATACCATGTTTATCATTTACAACCTAGCTGATTTTGAGGTTTGAAAGGTACTAATAAAATTTAAACTCATTGCTTACCCAACTTAGCTAAAAAGGACATGACGGGCGTGGAAGGCATGGTTCAGTTTTTATAAGCAAGAAGACTTCTCTGTATGTAGTGGTGACAAATTTGGGGAAAAAACTTGGTGACGCTGTGATTGATTTCCCAAGGTAAAAGAAAAAGAACATTGGTCGAGGAGTATGTCACCCAAAATTGCTAGGGTTTAGCAGCTTGATACCATGATAAACAGTTGTGAATTCCCTCCATGAGGGTATGAGCTTTACATATCACCGGGATATATATAGTTACATAGTATAGGAATTAGGGTTACATAATTACATAAACCACCCTATACTAATAAACGTTATAAAATAACTAATAACTTATTTAATTTATCTAACAATTTGCTCTATGAATCTTGACTTCAACCATGGTTGTAGGACAAAGTAAAAAAAAAAGTCAAAAAATAATGCATGAGGACATATTAGAATTATTGCATAAATCATTTGTACCGTATGTACTAAATTGTCTTAGACGTATTAAAATCAAGAGTAAATTACCTTGTACCTTGTCCTTCTTACTATACAAGTATATAATAGTATGATAAAATATTCTATATCAAACTCAATCCGAATATGACTTTTACATAACTAACTAATTAATTAAAACAAACTAATAGTTAATTAATTGCTAAATAAATGCTTATATGTTCTTTTCTTCTACTTTTGTTATTATGTCTGATAATAAAATACATCATCTCAATTAAATTTATGTAGGAATTGAACTCAAAATCTAAGAAGTTTCTAATGAATTGGTAACCCCTAAATTTACTTCATGGACTTTACTAAATGGTTCACATCTTTGATTGAGATATATACATAGGAACCCATATATATATATATATATTATATATATATATATATACTACAAATCAATTATATAAATTCTCAATCATACATGCATACACACACATGAATAGGAGAGGTTCATATCTAGCAATCCAACACATGCCACAAATTTCGCAAGAAATTACCCTATTCGTCAAGGCGTCAAGCTTAACCAAAAAGGCACACAAACACAATCAACTGTATATGGAATTAATTCATGTCAACTTATTTACCATAATAGTATTTGTCATTTGTTTCTTCTTTTCCATTGCAATGTTACATGAGTGATAGATGACTTGACAATCCCACATGTTTTGAGGATGTGTAACTTTAACAAAATGTGAATAGATTACACCAAGTCACCAAAATACATGTCAATGATTGACTATATATTCTATTATGGAATAATATATAGATTGAGGTTTAAGTTGATACAACACATGTTTTGGTGGACCATTATTGTTCTTGGCCTCTTTTATGATGACATCTTTGTTATATATTGCCATTATCAATGTGGTCCATAACACAAAGTACTCCGATTTCCACAAACAAATATGTCTCTCATTTGAACTTCTTTTGTTCTACAACTTCATCCACACAAACTTCTCAACTTCAATCTTTTAGTTATAAGCTTTGACATATGGTAGGACCCTTTACATGGAAGCTTGTTAGCTCAAAACATTGCATCTTCCAAAACATATAAAGGATGCACATGTGAACTTTAATGTCACAAACAAATCCAAAGATCATGATAGAATATGATTATAACGTTTATGCGCTTATTTGTTCAAATACAACTATACATAAGTTGTCGTGGTCACAAAACAATTGGGTCAAATGGATTATTTGTATGTTAACAAAATTTTAAGAAACAATGCTAATTAACCTCTATGTCCGGCTATATTAGGTCTAATTTGTCAACATTTGATTTTTATATCAGAGACTAATCTAGGGGACATTATAACATGATTATATATTGTGTTCGAAATTTAGAATACCTAATCATTTTGATGATATCCCTAAAAACATACATGTGGGTAGACATTAATTTAACCTAACTTTCATTCACTAAGCAAAATCAAACCCAAATTAAAATACAGACAATATTCAATTTTTTTGAACGGCAACTTTAGATCACTGACGAACTGCTGGAGTATCAACGTGTCAGCAGTGGAACCACCTGATCATATTCATCTTCACTAGACTATAGTGCCGAAATATCAAATTCATGAGGAAACCCAATAAATCTTGGAAAAACCCCTTGTGGGGATCGAACTCAGGACCTAATGATTCCTAAGTCTTATCTCACCCCCAAAATTAACATTAATATAATTAATAATAAAGGTAGGTAATTATTCAGTTTTAAAGAGAAGCATGCATGTACCATGTACGTAAGTATTCCAGAAAACAACCTTTTTTAAGATTCAGTGTATTAACATGTTTTAATTTAATGAATCAAGTTTTAGATATTCTCATTGATGGGATCCTTAAGTTTGCTATATATTACTTGTCCTTTTCGTGAGAGAGATGATGAGTAGATATAAATCAGAAAGCTTTTCAACACATTTGTCATTAATTGATGATAGCATTGTCTCCCATAGCCTTTAAGAGCTACTTAATGGGGGTCCATTTGTATTTATGAATGCTTGGAAAGGGACTTTAAATTTACTCTTGAAAAATCAAATCAATGCTTTGAAAACCATAATAGATGGAATTACTTTAAGCAGTTAAATTGGTAATTGTTTGGTAAATTCGAATAAAAATGGGTGAGATGATCATAAAGAGAATAAAAGTGGATGAGTTGTTATTATTTACTCATGACGTGAGATCAGGGGCGACTGCACGCTCCCGTAAAAAAAATAGTGTACTATTCAGGAAAAAAATTATGATTGTTGCTCTTAAAAGTTTGATTAAACCTCTTGTTTCTCGCTCGTAAAATAAACCTTTGGTCTGGCACTGTATGAAGAGTGTTCGATACGTAATTCGGTTTTTATTAAAGTTACCTTAACTTCTTTTTAAAAAAGTTGTGATAAAGTTGAATGGACACTTACAAATTTATGGATGTGTCCCGTGTATATATAACCCAATTTTAAAAGAAATTTTGTGTTCTAAACTACTAATATTTAGTTTGTGTTGGATAAATAAGTAGAATCAGTTTGTAGTTAAAAACGAGTTTTACACGTAGTTAAATGGATGTATCCCGTGTATATATAACCCGATTTTGAAAGAAATTTTGTGTTCTAAACTTCTAATATTTAGTTTGTGTTGGATAAATAAGTAGACCCCTTTTGTAGTTAAAAAAACGAGTTTTATACGTAGTTATATGGATGTGTCCCGTGTATATATATAACTTGATTTTAAAAGAAATTTTGTGTTTTAAACTTCTAATATTTAGTTTGTGCCGGATAAATAAGTAGAACCCGTTTTGTAGTTAAAAAACGAGTTTTATACGTAGTTATAGTAAATATAACATTTTAAATCTAATATTTCCTGAAATTAGATGAGAAAATCAGGCTCTTTTACATTACTAAAAATATCTTGTAAGAAACATATTTTATTGTAATAAAGCCTAATTTTTAAGAAAGAAACTAGGATCCATTACCTTAAAATGGTCTGTCGTGAAATTTTCCAAAGTTTGTTGTGTCCAAATTTCTGAATTTATTACCCATCATGGTCTATAGTGTAACTTTTAAAAGCTTAAACACTCACCCTCTTCCTTTTTTTAGTTTTTACACATCTAATAAACTAAAGGAAAAAAAAAAGTTGAGCTTTTGAAGTTGGGCCATAAGTATAGGTATTATTTAGTTGTTAAGTTATTAATTCAATGGGTGTTTTTCTTGTTTTACTTTTGAGTAAATTCTACCCAACTTAATATTTATATAGTCTTATTTTTGTTTGTAATTTCTTTTTAAGGCTCAAGATTCTTACTTATATTGGTTATATGAAAGTTTAATCAAGAAACCATGAAAGTTTCATTCTTCTAAATGAACAATCATGGATTCAATGTCTTGATAATTGCTAGATCACTTGTATCTGATGCACGACACGTGAAATAGATCCCGAGATCACAACACAATTGTGTGGTTGTAGTGTGACCTTACCTGACTTTTATATCCGACAACAACTCAACTCAACATCCTTCAAATTAAAGCCACATAAAGCCCACAACATTCTCTATTTTGTCAATATGTTACCAAGTTAAATGTTTGTTTTCAAACACCAATCACTCCTACAAGTATCAAGAAGAAAATTGGAAGTTTGTGTAATTAAAACCCTAATCCTAAACAAAATTTGGTCTTTTAAATTATTGGGGTTAAAGCAAGGGCTTGTGTTTCTTAAACTGTTTCTTTACCATCAAACGGTTTCTCTCTTTTATGTCAACTTTCTTTAAAAAAAAAAAAACCTTGAAATAGAGCATAATTTGCCTTGTGGATGGGATCGGTATTGGTAGAAAAATACCAACAATGAATCTCTTGTAAAGTGGACAATGAATCTATTTGTAAGATACCGGTACTCGTTAAAAATGCTCATCTTTGTATAGTATTGTACCGGTACCAAAAAGACCGATACCGGTTTTTTTAGAAAAGTGAGTACTGAAACCGAATGTTATACTGAATTTATCAATACGGTACAAGTTCAGTACCATACCGGTACAATATCGATATCAGTATCTATACTCGGTGCCAATTGGTCATCCCTAAATTGCCTAGTAGAAAAACTAGGCTTTGTTAAGTACGAGAAACTAGTGACAAATAATTTATACAAAAGAGTGTAATCTAATAATGGAATAATGGATTTTAATAATCTCAACGAATAGCCTTTGATGACATAATTATTTTTTACATGAGAGTTAATTTTACGAATGCATGAGTTTTTTTAGTATACATATATACTAGCTTAGAACCCCGTGCATTACACGGGGTTTTATAAAATATAATTTTATATACTAAATAATAAAAATATCATATTTTTAGAAAAATCTCTTGTATTGCACAAGATGAATAAAATCATCTATCATACAAGCCTAATAAAATATAATTTGATATGATAGCACATTAAAAATTTGTACTTTAATATGCTATTTACTTATTATAACATTTTACTTCGTTTTTTCATCTATTATCAGGTTAGAAACACGTGTATTATACGAAATTGAATCCCATTTTTGTGATAAATTCAAATTATGAGATAGGACGATTATAGTTAGTTTTATGTATCTATTTACTTATTATAACATTTTACTTTTTTTATCTATTATTAGTTTAAAAGCACGTGGGGTTAATTTTTTTTTTATAAATTTAAACTATAAGATACAAATTATTTTAATTAGTTTTATCCTTTGATTCCAAATTATCTTAATTTCAATCATCAAAGTATACATATCCTATCAGCCAACTACAAATTGAACGGTTGATACATTAACATTAGTTGGTGGTGGGCGAAGGAACCTAAGAGCATGCTTCTGCTCATTTAAACCCTTAATATCTTAATATGGTCACTATGTATTTTTTTTATTCTTATCTAAATTCATAGTGATATAATTTTATGATTATACGGAAGAAATCATTTTTTTATTCTTATCTAAATTAGATTTAACTAATTTATTGTTTAAATTATTATTATTATTATTTAATACGAAAGAGAAATAAGAAAATAAGATGAGAAGCCACTGTAGAATGACAAGTGTCCAAAAAATATTTTCATTTATTAGTATAGAAAGATAATATAGTTTTGTCTCAGCTTTATACATTATTTAAAATATTATGTTTAAAATAGTTTACCAACTTTTGTTAGTAAATATAAAAATTAAAAAGCAATATAATTAAAGCTTCTTAAAGCCAAAATAATTTGAAAAAAAAATCAACTAAATAACTTAATTAAAGTTCTTATATTTTTTTTAAAACGTATATTGTTAAAACTGTAACATAAAAAAGTTGGAAATAACATCTAAGATCATTATTCTACAATGGGCCTTTTGATTGTGAGCCCAAGCCCAAACTGTTTAAGTGTATTGTATAAAAGGCTGCTCTGAAACTCTGCTTGTAAAGAATAATTTCAATAAAAGGCCCAGTCCAATATGAGTAGAAACCAAACAAGCCCAGTTTATTGATATAAAACCCACTTTGATCTCATGTTCAAGTTATACAATAAATTTTAACTCTCGCTAAATCATTTATAGCCTGTTTATGACACTTTTACAACTTGATAATAAACATAACTCGTTTAAATAGATGGATTACATAGATAGAATCACAGACACCCTGACTAATAGGGGTTGAAACGAAATTAAAATGTTTAGCCTTTTTTATAAACAAGATATTTTTTTTTTGTGTTAAAACTCATAATCACACTCCGATTTTACTACTATTGTTCACTTAATCATAGTTTGGTGTCAATTGGTTTTATGAGAAACGCCAACTCTCATCATGAATTATTATTGATATCCTACGATTAAACATAAAAAAAAACTAGAGAAAAATATACATGTAGAACTGGATTAACCGTAGCCTAACAAGCACCAATTTTTCGTTATTCATAACAAAGAACACCCTCAAGATGAGGGATCAGATGGTACCAAATGCACAACACCACCGCCTAAGATCGGTACCCAATTTTCATCCTCAGTCAAGATGGTAATCCTCGTCATCCTCAATGAGGATCCATTGCTATGGTTTATGGATAAAAATGATAGGATGGAAAATGGTGATGTGGCTTAAGGACGATGAGGAAGAATTCAGGTGGAGATACAAAGTACGGGAGTGCCTTCTCTATTTTCGGCCTAAAATTCTTTCAATTCATACTGTGGCGAAGCTTGAGATTTCCGACTGGGTGGTCGAAAACGTACATACCTAAAATAATTATAAAACCGGGGGTCGAAAACGTATATACCTAAAAATATATACGAAAACTACATACATAACACTACTGAGCGAAAAGTTCGGGGGTCGGGCGCCCGTGGCCCCTTCTAACATGCACCACTGAATTCACAAATCATGTATTTATCATATGAAGTTTTAGTCTCATCGCATATGGGCTCGTAAGAATGAGGGCCTAAAACTAGAGGTGCACAAACCTGGATTTTAGCCTAAATCGATCTGTTTTAAAACCAGTTCGAAGCAAATCAAAACGTACTAACCATTACCATTACTGGTTCGAATCAGAAATCGATTTATAAGGAGAAAAACCGCTTCGATTTAATGTAGTAACTGGTTTCAACGGATATCTTTGGTCTCTAGATGCGAGTATATGACCCGAACCGAAACCAATAGTGAAACGGGTTCCATTTTGATCCGATTTTCCGGTTTGAAATAGGGCTAAAATTGGATTTGTTTTAAAACCAGTTCGAAGCAAGTCAAAACCAAACCGACCATTCCTGATTCCAGACCGACCTTACTAATTCGGATCATAAATCCATTTATAAAGGAGAAAAACCGCTTCAACTTAAACCCGATTTTAACCTAGTTCGGCTCCGTATTAACTAGTTTAACTAGTTTCAACGGAATCCTTTTAACCCTATTTCAAGCCAGCAAATCGGATCAAATTAAAACCTGTTTCTCTATTGGTTTCGGGTCGGGTCCGCTCATGTACTCGTATCTTCTTTTCCATTTGTGCACAAAAACACAAAAACTCTCTCTTCAAGGTCGGTTCCTGATTGATTCTGTTGTTCATTGAAGCTACTCACTGCTGTTAGATTTGTCGAGTACGGAAACCTTTCTGATCATCCATTGATGTTTCCTGCATAGTTCGAATCCAATTCATGAGGTAATTTTGAGTCAATGACTGATTTTGTGATATCCGAAATGTCAAAATTAAGAGATCGAACATCCATTAAACCCTAGGTTTATGATTGTCTAGGTTTAGAAGCCCGTAATGAGTTAAATTCGTGTCTGATTGGTGCAATTGTGTTAACATTTGTTATGTCGAAATTAAGATCAAACATCCATTAACCTAGTTTATGATTAGTTTAGAAGACCGTAATGAGTTAAATTCGTGTCTGATTGGTGCAATTTGTGTTTATCATGTTATTACATGGAAATTGTCGAATGATAGGTGTTAGTTAGGGTTTATGGATCTAATCTATGTAAATTATTATAGTTTTTCAATTTAGTAAGTTATTGAATATTGATACACGATGCTCGATTGCTAGTTATTATCGTTGATATAATGTAACATGTTATTGAGGTCATTGGTGATCAAGTGTGCCAAAAAAATTATAACAATGATATTGGTGGAGGCTAAAGTATATTAAAGTTTTTGATTAACTAGGTTTAGATGACTGTAATGAGTTAATTTCGTGTTTAATAGGTTCTCCGGACGCAATATACTGTTATTACATGGATATTGACATATTGTCGAATGTTAGGTGTTGGTTAGGGTTTATGGATCCAATCTACTTACTCTGTAATGAAGAGTTATTATGATGTTTGAATTTACTAGGTTATTGATACACGATGCTGAATTAATTACTAGAATTGATTGTTGATATAACGTAAATATGTAATGTACCATTGAGTTCATTGATGATCACGTGTGCCAGAAGTTTATAACAATGATCTTGATAGAGGCCAAACTGCCAAAGTATACTGAAGATAATCTTTAGAGTTTATTTACATGCCTGTGACTATCGTTCAGTAAAGTAAAATACTCGTTAACAAGATTAGGACCAAGCTCAGTTTCACCAATTTTCTGTAATGATTTTTGCTGAGCAAATAGGTATTTGAAATGGAATCTTCTAAAACAGAGAATATTGCATTTTCTGTGACAGCCCTAAATAAAAAGTGATGGAGTATTTCGTTTTGAACTGATTGCAGAAATTATATATGTAACTGTGTATTGAGTTGAAGATTTGGAAACCTAAATATTGTGTAATTTACATATATCAGGTAGTTTATAATGAAAGAAAGGACCACATCCTCCCCACTTAAACGTATACTGGTGAATTGTGGAGTTCAGGTAAGCTGTTAAACCAGAGCAATTTGCTTAGAGTTTTTATGTATTTGTTTAGTGTGCTGATGGTGTGGATCCATGGATGAATCTATCAAAGTACAGATTTGTTACTTTTCTTCTGAACAATTGTTAATGAGTGCATACATGAGACTAAACTTTAAAGTAGTGTTTTCTGTATAATTTTTAAATAATTTAAGATTCACAAAATTACATTTGGGAAAATGGTTTCAAGAAAGCAAGTACATGGGATATAATGCAACACAAGTTCTAGTTTGTCACAGACACGTGAACCCCGTTAGTTGTAATTTGCCATTCAAGAATTTTCAAAATGGTATAGTTCACTCTTTAGTCTTTGATTATTAATATTACACAGCATCATGATCGTAAGAAAAAAAAATCCATATGGATATATAAATGCACTTGCGTAGTTATCTGATAAGTTCTCCCTTATACATTGAGAGCCAGATTTTGTAACTTATTCACAAAATACAAACTGATCTGTATAATTTATACACTAAAATGATATTTTCACACTTGACATAGTTAGATATGAATGTAGGTTGTACGCATTATATATCATTATATTGTGTTTGTAGCTAATTAGTTGTAGTTATTCTTTAAGACCAAAGAGATAATGAGAAAATTTATGTCAATAGTTCAAATGCTGATATAAACCCTTTAGGTTTCTAATTGTTTATCGATCATGCATTGAAAAATGCGATGGGTGCAACCGTGCAAACATGAGATTGAATGGGACTAGATTGTATTATTCTTGATTTTATGTCACTATATCTATTAATGAACAATCGCAGGCAAAAGAATACGGGAGTTGTGTTGCAGCAAAGCTTCCTCAAATTGAACGTGATATGTGTTTGAAAGAATTTCTTGCATTAAAGAGTTGCATGCAGAATGTGGTATTGATTTTTTAATCAGAAACTTTTTTAACTTGTTCGTGTTTCTCTAACTAATACTTCGACCAAATTTTCTTATCTTCCTTCTGCAGCTTAAGGGAAAGCCATAAATTTACAGCATTTTCCTTAACAGATATATCAAAGCTACATATATATATATTTGTACTTTCATAAAAAGGTTAGCTATCAATCTATTGTAGCTTGAAGATCTTGTAAATACTTTTTGTTGTTTATTATTTTGTCATTAAACTAAACTTTATCGTTTTTTTATTCTTCAGTGTTATTTCTCCTGATAAGTTTTCCCTGTGATCGTGTCTATCGTGAAGTTCAAACTTCAAACGTTAAACCTCGAGCGTTGAAAAAAAAAAAGAAAACTGGTTTAAATGTTTGGGAGTACGTCCAGTTCTCAACCCGGGTTCGGTGGATCTGGTGCGCTTTCACATGCGTACATTCAGTATCCGCCTTTAAAATGCCGATATGATGGATCAAGAGGTTTATTTTATGATGATGGAAATAAGCTATTAATCTCACCAACCACTAACCAGGTAGCTGCTGTATGTCGGTTCATTCATTTTATCATATTTTAGTTATGTTTTGGCTAAATTCGTACTAGTTCAAATCCTTTTGTGCTGATGTGCCAGGTTGTATCTTGGAAAATTTCTCCCTTTACTTCTGATGTGGCTCCAACAACTGACACAATAAGCGAAGGGCCGATACTGTCTGTTCGATATTCCTTAGATTTAAAGCTTATAGCTGTTCAAAGATCAAATCATGAGGTTCAGTTTTGGGTTAGAGAAACTGGGGAGACTTTTATTCAAAAGTCAAAATCCGAGACAGATAGTATATTGGGGTTATTCTGGACCGATTGTGCGGTTTGTGATATCGTGTTTGTCAAGACCAGGTACTCGCTAAATGTTACATATTAAGTGACTTTTTTGCTTCATCTGTTAGGAAATAAGATTTGCGTACTTCTTCGTTCATAATTCAGCTTGACTTATTAGAGTTGACTTACAGTGGACTGGACCTCTACACTTACACGCCGGAGCTAAAGTCACTTGACTTGGTTGAAACGAAGAAAATGAATGTGAGTTGGTACATCTACACACATGAAAGCCGTTTGGTCCTTCTTGCTTCAGGAATGCAATGCAAAAGCTTTACTGGCTATCAGGTATAGACTACCATAAAACCGCTTGCTTTTTAGTTGCTCTAAAAATAGCTAATCGTCAAAAGAGATTTATAATTGTGTTTTTTTGATGTTTCAGCTTTCTGCTGCTGGTGTAATTCGGTTACCACGGTTTGAGATGGCAATGGCAAAGTTGGATGCTAACAGTAAGCCTGTTCTTGCTGCTGAAGATGTTCATATTGTCACTGTGTAAGTTTTATGTATTTTATTTGTTTTTGACATTGTGACGGTTTTGACTTTTTGATACAAATACTCTGGTTGAATTACAGTTACGGAAGGATATACTGCTTACAAGTTGATAGGGTTGCAATGCTACTGCATTCATATAGGTTTTACCGTGATGCTGTTATCCAGCAGGTAAGTTGTATTTTTGTACAATTTTGAGAGCAGTTGAAAATAAAAATAGATACTGTTTTAGAGTAAACTGTCATTTTCGTCCCTTAGGTTTGGCCAGTTTTGCGACTTTCATCCAAAGGTTTGTTTTTCCGCATTGGATCCAAAAGGTTTGAATTCTTGCCATTTTCATCCGACTCGTTAACTCCAACCATTTTCTCCTTTAAGTCAAGGGTATTTCCGTTTTTCTTGCTAACTTAAAGGGCAATTCGGTCTTTTCACTTCATGTAAAAAGACCGAATACCCTTGGAAAAGACCGAATTGCCCTTTAAGTTAACAAAAAGGACAAAAATACCCCTGACTTAATGGAGAAAAATGGATGAGTTAATGGGTTGGATGAAAATGGTAAGATTTCAAACCTTTTGGATCCAGATGCAGAAAAACAAACCTTTGGAAGAAACTCGCAAAACTGGCCGAACCTCAGGGACGAAAATCGCATTTTATTCTTTTGTTTTATTTACTAGTTCTGAATTCTATTCAGTGTCTTTTATAATTGATTTCTTTTAATAAATGAATAACTTCTTAATCACCGTTTTCTCTTTCCATTAGGGTCTCTACCTCTATATTCTAGCAAGATAGCTGTGAGTGTGGTTGACAATGTTCTGCTGATTCATCAAGTAGATGCAAAAGTTATTCTGTTATACGATATATTTACGGATTCGCGTACACCTGTATCTGCTCCACTTCCTCTTTTGATAAGGGGTTCGCCAAGTAGGACTAATGCACAAAGTTCAGAAACAACATTGACAAATAACGCAACGGCTAATTTGTACGGTGATGACTGGATTTTTCTCGTCCCTGATCTTGTATGTGATGTTGCCAACGGATTTTTGTGGAAAATACATTTGGATTTGGAGGCAAGTTTTGGTGACTGTTTATTTTTGAACTATACTCACTGTGATGGTAGTTTTAGTGTTGTACTACATTTTTTTTAATTTATTTTTCATTCGAATTATTGCAGGCAATTTCGGCAAGTAACTCAGAAGTGCCATCTGTCCTAGAGTTCTTGCAGCGGAGGAAGTTAGAAGCAAAGAAAGTAAGTATTTATTTTCTTCGAAGTTAGTCTTGAGGTGGCACATGTTCATTAAAAATTAGCCTAGAGGTGACAAGTTTTCGGCCCATTTGCTTATGAATGGTTTAATTACGGTTATTATCTCTTACTCAGGAAAATCAGAAAAGTTAGCTTAAAAGGAATCAAGTCAAATGGGTCAAAAGTTACTCAAAGTGTATCTTAATGCATAAAAACCTCGTAGACCATTGTATTTAAATTAGAATAACATCAAAACAAAATTAATATAAAAAGATAATACTGTATCAATATAATATGAACTTTTCTCAGTAATCTCTGGACAATTAATTTTTTTTCATTGAAGTAGTTTTATTTGTTTCATTATTAATGAAAGAGTGTCAATGGGTCAAAAGTTGCCAAAAGTTTATTTTTAGTGTATAAAATACTGCCTAAATTTTTGTTTTTTCAAGTTTAGATAATCATAAATAATATCATTCTTTTAATTATGTGATTCACTAACTATTTATAAAAAATAAAAATTTCAGACAGGGTGTTTTAGGTAGGGATGGACTCGGTACGTACCGGCCGAAAATGCTTGGTAGTTGGTACGGTACAGTACCGGTATTTGAAGGTAAAATTCGGTAACCGATCACACTTGCTTCCTTTTTTGTGATATCTATTTTTTTGAACTTTTTCAGGCTAAACATTTATGTTTGGAACTAGCTCGCTCCGTCATCATAGAACGAAGACCTCTACCTATGGTTTTCCGGGCCATAGACGTTTTACTTAAATCTTTCGCGTATTCATTAAAAACTGGTAGTTATTTGAACGGCGGGAAGCCGGAGAAAACCACAGTTTCCGATGCACCAGAGAACAGCGAATCCGGTAAATCTGTCAAAAATGAATCTGCAAGTGGAGTTGAAAGTAGAACTGCACACAATTCTGGATTCTCAACGTCAGACTCTGAGGATAATAACAATAATACTAATGTCAGGAATGCGAAGGCCAAAAATATTAATACTAATTCTTCTAGTGAAAATATAGAAGAAGCTTCTAGAATTGAAGATCATTCAGTGAATCAACCATTGAATGCTAATGTTCCTGAACAGCAAGAGTCTCTAGTTACTTCAGCAGCCATTCCACCAGATGAGTTGTATAGTTTTGTTTTTGCTTCAGTGGAGGAAGAGATGATTGCAGATGCTTCTTATTTGTTTGCCATTATCGTAGAGCTCATACGGAGGTAATTTATTTCGCTTTTTAAAAAAAAAGCTTATATGGAGGTAGCTGGCTCTTAGTTTAAACTTGGTTTGCATTCAATTTGAACAAACATAAACGAACACGAATGAACATAATTTAACAAACATAAAGTAACATTAAGGAACACAAACGAACAAGTCTAATACATCACAGTTCATTAAAAAATACATCTAAAATCTAAATTAGAGGTTTTTTTATATATATGTTGGTGATTAATTACGATGCGTTCCATTGAAAAGCCCATTTTTTATTACTAGAAATCCCAATTACTAATTAGTTAAGGAGTTAGAAAGCCCCTTTTATGTTTTTATTTTTACAAATATTCTAGTTATGTATTTATTTAGAATTTAAGCGAACAAACATAAACGAATGTAAATGAACTAACATAAATGGTCGTTCATGAGCATAAACGAATGAACAAAACATGTATTCATGTTTGTTCGTTTAATTAAATGAACAAGAAAGTTTGTTGATGTCCGTTCGTTTAATTAAATAAACAAACATAAACGAACTTCCCGCAGAACTGTTCACGAACGGTTCATGAACGTTTAAGTTCGTTTACAAACTTTGGATTTGAAGTAGTTATTTTTTCTACCAGTTGTCCTTGATTTTTTTGTCCTGCTGATACTTTATTTTTATTTTTAGTTTTTATTGCAAATTTTAGATGGTCCTTATCATGTCTGCTTTTGCAGTGCCAACCTGGAGAAAATAAAACTGCACCCAGACATCTATGTGCTAGCAGTGCGGTTACTTGCCCGTAATGAACGTTATGCTGAACTTGGACTGTTTATTATGAATAAGGTATGGAAATAGGTCAGATGCAAAAGAAAGTTTATTTCGGTAAGTGTAATTTGAAAATATATTTTGTAGATAATTGAGCCCTCGAAAGAGGTCGCACTTCAACTGCTCGAGACAGGTCATCAAAACATCCAAACAAGGAAGCTGGGTCTGGATATGATGAGACAGCTCATGCTGTATCACGACTATATCGTGTTACTTGTACAAGATGGATGTTATCTCGAAGCTTTGCGTTTTGCACGAAAAAATAAGGTTGTTTTTCTTCACCTCAATCTACAGCATTGAGTAAAATGTCATTTTCGTCCCCTGAAGTTTGGCGACTTTTGCGACTTTTGTCCAAACGTTTGTTTTTCGGGATCTGGATCCAAAAAGTTTGAAATCTTGCCATTTTCATCCACCTTATCTAACTCTGTTTGTTTATTCTGTTAACTTGAAGGGTATTTTAACTAAAATGCAAGTTTATAATGCATAAGGTACGTCATCTTTGTACCTTATGCATTATGAACTTGTACTTTAGTTAAAAATACTAAAATACCCTTCAAGTTAACAGAATAAACAAACGAAGTTAGTTGGGTGGATGAAAATGGCAAGATTTTAAACCTTTTGGATCCAGATGTGGAAAAACAAACCTTTGGACGAAAGTCGCAAAACTGAGCAAACCTCATGGACGAAAATGGCATTTTACTCTACAGCATAATATAAACCATCACACACTTCACTTCACATTTTCGTGGATCAAACCGGATCCAAAAATTACTCATTTTGACTTCTTACTAAACTTGTATATGAATCAGGTTAATACCGTCAGGCCATCACTGTTTCTAGAAGCAGCATATGCATCAAATGACCCGCAACACCTAGCTGCAGTTCTTAGATTCTTTCGTGATTTTATACCTGGTTTTGCAACAACCTCAGAACACAGTACTTTCGTTCGCGCTCTTGCTGATATGGCGCCTTCAGTTACCGCTTGACACTTTTTAAGAATATGATTTGCGTGAAATTGTTTTTATGGATGCCTAAGATGAAGATTAAACACCAGTAACTTTGAGCATTTGTTATTTATTTTTTGTAGAATCTTTTCTTATAAGTATGTCGCTAAATGGTCAGTTCTCAAAGACACGTAACAGATTATTTTGCAGGCAATTTATAGATTGTTATCTGTGTGAAATAGACTACAAAAGAATGGATGTATGCGGTTGTTGGTGTGTTTAGCGTCTGGTTTGGCAGGTCATGACGAAAATTCTGGGTGAACTGCTAACTATGGTTCTGAAAAACGACAACTCAAATCAACCGATTGGCTGGGTCGACCAATCTGGCTTCGGCAGTTTGAAACGGTTTTCTTTTCTTCTTTCTTTTTTTCAAAATCACTACTTTGTAATACGTATTCATTATATAGAGGCTGTCTTCGACTCTTCTATACAAGAGAGTTTTTATGTGCAAAGTATAGGAGACAATCTTCCAAGATCAACAACTAGCGGTGACAATTTTGTAAATAACAAAATCCTACAATTGCAAAAAAAACAAACATAAAAAGAGTATTTTGGTCTTTCTCTCTTGAACTCTTTTCCACCTTGATATTAAACGGCTATAATTTTTCATGCGTTAATATTTTTTTTAAAACTACATCATATTAACCAGTATTTCACTCTCTTTAATTTGAGTATGATATGGCTATAGTTTTCTTAATTTTAAAAAAAATTACAAGCTATAAAGTTACGTGACTATGTTCCTGTATTTAATTATGTACCGAAACATAATCAAAGAATACTAAATCACCTAGCATATGCGCAAGCAGTAACAAATTCTTAATATAATATTGCATCTATAATCATGTACCAAATTGATCAATGTATCAGACACTCAAATGTATACCTAAATCTAAAATCACGTACCATGTGTGCTAAGCGGTAACAAATACCCAATGTAATAATCACGTACTATGTATGCAAACATTAACAAATGCTCAATCTAACACTATATCTATAATCACGTAACGACTTATATTACAGATCTAATCACGTAATGGCATAAAACAATTAAGTTCTCATTATATTTAATCTCGTATAAGAGTTACTTTAGTAAAAAAAGATATTATACAATATAAAAAACTATAATGACGTAACTAACTGATACATAATCATGTGCCATTACACTTATTACATACGGTACGTGATTATAGATGTAGGACACATTGAGCATTTGAAACTGTTTGCACATTTTGTATGTAATTACGTACTTGAACATAATCATCTAACGTCACACAAATCACGTAGCTTTATAGCTTTTAAAATAAATTTTTTTAAAGATTAAGAAAATTGTAGAAATAGTCTGCTCAAATTTAAGAGAATGAAATTCTCATTTAAACGTTGTAATTTTTTTTAAATAAATTGGGGTAGAAGTAGGTTTAATGGAGAAAATACCATAATATTTTTCCCTCTTTAAATTGAAAAGAACAATTATCATACCCAAATTGTCGGGATATGAAAATATTGTCTTGTACTTGATCCATAATCTCATTAGGCTATGGGTGTGCTCCCATTTCTCCCATCTTCACCATCCTCCACCTTAGCACCAGTTAGTCACTCTCCCCTTCCACTTCATCCTCCCTCCCTCATTCAATGGTGTGGTCCACCTTCCACTTTTTGTTTTTTGTTTTAGTACTAATCCATAAAATTAAAAAACGTTTTCATTGAAATTTTTAAAAAATCACATAAAATAAAATAAAAATGACATACCTTAAAGAAATACTAGCGGTGCATTTCCTCCTAGCTATTTCTTCACAATCTTGTCTTTCATCTTTGATGTTATGCACGGTCTTGTTTTGGTAGGCTTTCAATGTCGGTTCTCATGATTCGGAACTCTTCAACCTCGTGTTGTTGTAGTTCCTTTTTGTGTCTGTTTTTTCCTTTCTTGTTGTTTCTGGTTTGTGGTTGTGTTTTGGGTATAACATCATCGTCTACGCCTAAAGAAACGTAACCAGCTCGGGTTCGGGTGACGCTTGGACCCGTGGCATTTGGGTTGATTGTGATTGCATGCATAGCAAGTTGTTGGATTTGAAATTGCCATGCGTTTGGGGGGGGGGGGGGGGGGGGGGGTTATGTTTTTGGGTGGTGGTGGGGGTAGGGGTGGGTATTTAAGTTTTGGATGATGGTGTGGTGGGTTTATTTTATTGTGTTCACTTTGGTTCTCGCGTTCTCGTAATAAAGGTGGTTCTCGCATGAACCTAACCTTATATATATATATATAGATATAGATATTTCCACATAACCGTTCAATGTCATATGTTTCAAACGGTCCAAAAATTTGATCTCGGGGAGCTCGGAAATATTTCACCGGAGGCGCCGAAGATATCGGGGGAGGGGGGAGTGCTCCCCTTCGAGGCCAAAACCATATCACCTCTCCGACCCCTTTCTCCTTCCACACTCCATAGCCTTATATATATTCAAAAGTAAGAGATAGTAACATTTATAGATGTTAAATGGTCAGTTTGGTGTACAGTGTTGGTCTTACTGTCTTAGGCTTAAAACTATTGGAAGAATGGTAGGACCATTATAATGCCACAATCAAACCGTTGAACCGGTCAATTTATTTCGGTTTAAAAGGTTTAACTGATTTTCACATCTTTTTTAGCACCTCTATGGTAGTAGCGTTTGCTAATAAAATGCACAAAATATTTTGAAAAGTTAGGGGAATATACGATATCATAGTGTACATGTATTTTTCTGTTGTACATTTTAATTAATCAGGTACCGCTTACGATTAGAGGTGCATAAATCGGGTTTTTTTTATAATACCTGGTTTCGGGTATAGAACATGTTCCGTGTATGATCAGGTATTGAGAGAAACCAGGTAGGGTTCGGGTACGAATATTGAGAAGAAAAACCATACCCTATGTACCCGGGTAGGGTATGATCGGGTTCGGATATAACCGGGAATGGATTTTATTATTAATTTACACAAAAATAAGTTCACTTAAAAATTAAAAATGTTTTGTAATTTGTAAAAATAATTAAAATGTATTACAATAACATAATTTCACTCAAGTACAAATTATTTACTTTATAATATGCATTTTTAAAAAACTTAAATATAAAAGTTGTAAAGTAAACATAAAAATATACTTAAAAAATTCGAGTATCCTATCTGGTATTAAAAAATCGGTATCAGGTATAGGTTATAACCGGGTTCGGGTATAGGGTATAACCGGGTTTGGGTACGAGTATTGAGCTCAAATGTATATAGTCTGGCAAAAAAAACACATTTGGGTATTTTGGGTTATTTTAAAAATGAGCATGGGTAAGGATAGGTTGCGAAATAATTAAGGATGGGTCAGGCAGGATGGGTTGTAAAATATCTATTTAAAATAATTCGTGGGTAAGGATGAGTATTAAGCTGGGTAAATGGGTAACTCTAAAAATAGCATCACAGTCAGATTTTCCATCCTATTCGAGTGTTCATAGACATTGACTTAACAAAAAAATAATCCAAAAAGAATCGGAAAAATATAAAATTGTAAAAAAAATAGAAAAAGTAAAAAAAAATCCAAAAAATCAGATAAAGTAAAAATCGCAAAAAAAATCAAAAATCACAAAAATATAAAACAAATAAAAAAAAATAAAAACACAAAATGTTTTAAAACAATACAAAAATAAAAAATGTTAAAAAATAAAAAAATTAAGAAAAAGTAAAAAGTTCTAAAAAATTCAAAAAATTTAAAAATTTAAAGATCCCAGAAAAACAAAAATTCAGAAAATAAAAAAAGGTGAAAAATCAAAAAATTCAGAAACATAAAAAAAGTTTGAAAAATTAAAATATCCAAAAAAAGTTATTTTTTGTTTTTTAATATTTTTTATTTTTCTGTTTTTTTTCTTTTTTTCAATTTTTGTTTGATTTTTTTAAATTTTTTACTTTTTTATTTTTTACATTTTTTAAAATTTTTTATTTTTTTATTTTTCTGATTTTTTCTTTGGGGGGGGGGGGGGGTCTTTACTTTTTTGATTGTTTGGATTTTTTTAAATTTTATTCTTTGTTTCTTATTTTTTTAACATTTTTTTGTTTTTCATTTTTTTTGGTTTTTATTAACTCTTTATGTTTTATTTTTTGTCTGTCATTATCGAAAGTCGAACCAATATTTAGTCAAACTCATCTTAACCTTTAATAAACATATTTTTACCCAAACTCATTCTAACCTATACCCATCCTAACATTTTTTCTTAAAAAACTCATGCTAACCGAAATCCATCCTAACCTATACTTGTCATAACCTATAAAAATAACCCGGTTTCGCGTTTTTTCTGAGGTTCGGTTCCAAAGTACAGGGTTTTAATGCACCTCTATTTACGATCATGCATGTAACACCATTTTTCAATCACATACATAAATGACGATTTTTGCAATTTACTCTTTATTTTATTTCCATGTGATGTGAAAAGTGAGACCACTCTACATATATATCAAAGTGACGTGACACTACTTTTAACAAACTCACTTTTAGCAAACATTACACATGGTGTTAGGAGTAATAATACGTATTGAGTTATGGGTTTGGAATTTTTATACTTTGTTCTATATCAATTTTAAGTTTTATGTTAAAGCTCTCTAAAAGGAAATATAAATTGAATACACTAACAAAAATAGTAAAATGGTACCGACGTAGTTTAAAATGGTACCCTTGTGTACGAAAATCCTAATCGCTGAAACGATACCCTATCCTATTGATCTAAAACCCTAGGAATTAGGGCTTATAACCAGGAGGCTGCTAAACCAAATATATAGCAATGTGAGTTATTCTCTTTTATTAAATACTTTCAAAACCCTAAATGTTTTCCGGCTATTACCTATATTACAATGATTAAGCCTTTGTATTCTTACGGGAAAACTACTATCAGTATATGGGGTTTTGTATACATTATCTGTAATGCGTTACTGATTTGAAGGCATGACTACAGTCAAAGGAACTGTCGAGTGACAAATACCTTTGGTAGTTGTAATATAAAACAAATGTAAAAACTCTTAATGTTGTAATTATAAGATAATGTCTTTTATACAATTAATAAACTCACCAGTATTTTCAACTAATCAAATGTTTTTAAAACGCGTTTCAAGTAATTTACTTTGAAGAGAAGGAAAAGGTGCTACGGGGCACTAAAGTTTAAATAAGTGGCTATGTAACCTGAAATAAACGTGTTTTATAATTAAGGGTTTATCCCAGTGAAAACCTTTTATGTAAATATAGGTTATGTCCCACAGTTTATGAAAAGAAAACTACGGTGTTTGAAAACTCTGATATTTTCCTGACATATGGTCCTGATAGAATTTTCATTGCGATAAGTTTAATAAACACATGTACCATTGAAATCTGTTCACAGTTCCCGTTCAAGGTAAGATCGAGAGTTGTAACAGTTGGTTTTATTGGTGCACCGGTTGGATAGGTTTTAAAAATCCTATCATCTCCATGAATAACATAAAAAAATTATATTCATAACTAATGTAATATAAAATGTGAAATTACTTGTGTTTTGATGACAATTAGGGTCGTAGTACCCCGCGCTTCGCGACGAGCTACGACTTTTAGGCATTCTCTTGCGTGATACGACAGTAATTTGGTCAACATCGCTCAGTTCATTATGATACTGGTATGATACCTACATGCACTATGAAAAGCGAAAAAGAAAATCCAAAAATTAAAGTCATACTATTACAAAAATGGTATCAACGTGTATTCGGTTTGTTGATACGGTGGCACGACTTTGATCATTGAAACGTAATGACGAAAAGTTAAGTCCAAAAAATAAAGTTGTAATATTACAAAAATGATATCTACGCGTATTCGGTTCATTGAGGCGGTGACTTGGCTTTGAACCTCAAAACGTAATGATGAAAAGTTACCTCCTTATTTAAAACTTGTGAAATAAAACCATATAAAATGTTTATTAATTAACGTTTATGTTTCGTTTTAAGAAAATAGAAAAAAAATAGAAACATGTTTACATCACGACTCTTTTTATTTTTGACATGCTTAAATATAAATAAAAAAATAATAGTTTTTCAGTAAATTATTTTTTGGAAATAAATGTGACAATATTATATCACCGCCACCATTAGCAAAGTCAAATTTTAAAACTCAAAGCAAAAATACAGAACACCTATTTTGACTTTAATTTATATTATCTGTTAATATGGATTAAAATAATGTAGAGCATGCCTTTTTTAGTATCCTCTATAATGCATATAACACGTCGGCAATGAGCTATAGTTTAACTCGCATTGGAGGGAAGTAATCATTTGAAGTTGAAGGTAACATGTCTCAAGTTTGAATCAGATTTCAATCGGGTATTACCATAGTGGGTCTTTGGGCAGTAGGTTTTCCCCGGAATCGAAGAAGGTAGACTTGTGCTACCCAACGTTATCTGTGATTACAGACGTATGGGGTCGCCTTTTGTCACTGGATTACCCCGGATAGCCGTGCTTTTATTCGTTAACCGTTCAACATATAACAAGTCACAAATTTCATTACCATTCACCAACTTTGATAATTGTAATATAGTTAATTAATTAATTATTATTCACAAAATTTATTTTGTTTCCTTTATGTAGTCATGAACTCATCGTATTTATATAACCTATAACTTACAACATGAATAGGCATTGTGCAGTTGTACTTTATGCTTAATTTGTTCATGGTTGTGATTGAACTATTGCTTCTGCATTTTGAGAAAGATCCTCTACATTCTTTTGATCCGTTGCCGTATTTGTATATCTAATAATAATGAGAATAGTAACTAATTTGGGGCACAGTTAACTTATTAATGGGTTGCTTGGTGTATTTTTTAATCTCTATAGGATATTGTTAATTTCATTATTAATGGTTTTATATTTTTTTATGTACTGTATGTAGGGCTGTTCATGAGCCGAGCCGGGCTAGGGCAAGCTTGGGCTCGGCTTGGTTTTAAACCGAGATGGCTCAGCTTGGCTTGGTTTGGCTCGATTTTAAAAATAAAAATTAGTACATACCTCTAAAAATTAAGTTGTCTAAAATATTATTCAGTACTTCAAAAGAACATATTCAAAATAAGTTCAACGTAACACATTACAAGCCAAAATAAAGTTAAACAACACAAATAAAGTTTTATATTTCGACGAAATACAATATTAGTTCATTAGCATGGTTATCAACCTTCAAATAAGTCATAGATATCAAAACACAAACCTAAATACATGTAAATAATAATTAGTTTTTTTGTAATATATTATAATGTATATAAAATTAAATATAGTATAAGTAAAATATCCGAGCCGAGCCGAGTTAACAAGCGAGCCAAACCGAGCCAATATGTATATGGCTCGTTACGAGCCGAGCCGAGCCGGTAGACTCACTTTCTAATCGAGCCGAGCCGACTCGGTTCACTTTCAAACCGAGCTATATCGAGCAAGCTTTTTCTGAGCTAAATCCGAGCAAGCTTCGAGCATGTTTCGAGCTACGAGCTTTTTGAACAACCTAACTGTATGTAGGAGATTTCGAAATACAGTAAAGTCTCATATTGCAAAAAAAAAAAAAAAAAATATCATTTTGATTAGCTATTTACTATGCATCTAATTGAATAAAAGTAATTAGATTTAGTGAAAATACACAACTACAAGAGAATTAAATATGATATAATAAAGGTGCTTGGTTTAAAAAGCGCTCCTGAGGCTATGACTGGACAGGAGACGCATGAAGTGCAGGTAAGAACGATACGATTCTTGTACGTGGGCAGATTTTGTGCATCAGGATGTTGTACATATAGTTTTTATCGTTGTACATATAGCTTATTCATATATAACCAACAAAGATTTAATTAGTAAATAATTGCTGATCAGATTACATTTGATGATTAATACATGAAAACATTTTTTTTAAATAATCAGTTTGTTATTGTAATAATACAGTTTTGCTAATCATATTACGTTTTAATCAAAATTTTAAAATCGGAAATTATTTTTTGTTGAGGGCCACCGTCGATATTTTTTTTCCATTTTTGGAAAGACTTATAGAGTCGGTCGAGATTAGCTCGCATACAATAACTGGTTCAACCGATTAGGGTCGGTTTTTAACCGGTTTATGCAACAAAAAAAAACGGTGTTTTATCGGTTTAAACCGGTTTTTTATAACCGGTTTCGAAGGTGAAGATCACTAACCGGTCTATAACCGTCGGTTTGGTTCGGTTCTAAAACTGGTTTAAAAAAATCAGGTTTCAGTTTCAGTTCTATAACCGGTTTTTTTTGTACACCTCTAACTTCAACACGTCCCAATTCACTCATGACCTAGATAAAAGGACCATGCTAGTTATTATTTTTGTCATAAACTATATAGCAACAATATTGAGCCAATCCAAAGAAAAAGTCTCTTATAAGTTTCTTAGTGTGATCAGTTAACTTTTTTATGAACAATCATTATACAACAAGATTGAGAATATATATTATAATCTCCGATATCTCAAATTTTAAAGCGACGTAAAATTATTTAAATTTAACTTTTCAAAAAATAAATGTCATTTTTCGTTTTACTAAAATGACGAGTTTGTTAACAAATACACAATCAAACAAATACCATCAAGATTATTAAAAGCGTTTTCACAATAGCATGTGTTCTATTTTCTTCTTTGTCTATAAAAAAGGTTGCCCCCCTCCCCCGTTTTGCCATCGTCATTCGTCCGTAAAAAATTTTACGATAATTTAACTTGCCTTCCCATTTACTATTTAATAATGATTAGCTGAGGGTAAAACTCTAGAAAACCGAAAGATGTCGTTGATGGGAACTCCGATAACCAGAGAGTCAACTGCGTTTTGGTTCTATCGATGATTCCAGTAACAAGATTTCCACAGCACAACACGTTTAACACGATCAAATATAAGCAATTAATAACCATGAATGACGTAACTCACTTAACACATTTAATGTCACACCCCAACCGATGGCGAAATCATCGGGGCGTGGCACTAGGCGATTCAGATTGTTCAAGAGAATTCCATAACTATTATAATGACAATATTTTAAACGTCCAATTTCCAATACAATCAAACCAAACATCTCAAATAGACAATACAGAATTTCATGCCTCCCAAACAACTAAACCTATATTTTATTTGCGGGTTTCTAGATGTCTTATCCAATTTGCAGCTCATGATAATCATCAACCTGTCACATACGTTAAAATACAGTCAATACAATAATGTAAAGGTGAGCATACAGGTTTGCATAAATATAATAGTAAAGCGTTTAGCATACACCGCATGAACATACGTAAGAGTTGTGAACTATGTAACTGCAATGATACAAGTAACCAACAAACCACGAGTGCGAGTCACGCGAACAAGTGTCCGCGTACTAAAGAGAAAGTAAATGAGAAATTAAATGCGAGCCTTAACAACCCCGGGCCTCCGGGTGGCGGGTCAACCTCTAGCAAGCATCATGTTAAGGGTGGCATACAAGTCATCAATCAATACATACAATTCATCGATTCACGTATGCTCATGTAAGAGAGGGTTGTGATAAAGCGTTTGAGAGTTGTGTGATGTGTTTTGATATAGGAACGTATGTAACACTCAAAAGTGCGTTTAAGCGTAAAAGGGTTCAAGTATACTCACAGTTCGTGCTTAGCAAGTAAACACAATTCTGCTATAGATTGAAGGGAGCGCAGGAACAACCTGTAAGCGAGAACAGAAGTGCATCAGTCTTCCGAAGTGCTGGGAAACGGTTGAAACGAATGCGGTGATGTAACAGACTACATCGTGCGAAGTTGTACCAGACTTAAGTCACGTGATAACTTCGTGCGAAGTTGCCTGGACAACTTAGCATGAACTTGGCCAGTTGTCAAGTTCATGCGAAGTTGTTTGTCTCGGTGTCCAAAATCGTGTGTTTTCGCGTCTTTCGTCGAGGAAATCGAGTGTCCATCCTTTCAACCTTGAGCTACTGAGCAAAACCAAAGCTGGGGAGGTCTTTTTAGAGAAGTTAGCCACTTAAGGGAACTTGGACTGGTTTGTACGAAGTAGTACTTCGTACAGAACAGTCTGGTTCGCAAAAGTTGGCTGTTTTGCGTCTTCATGCTTCCGGATATGAGTTTTCGCTTGAAACAGACGTGAATTCGAATCCATTTCAAGTATATTTCTGACAATGCCTCGTTCCACTACTTAGTGAACGAAACACACGTCGGTTAGTCCGTTTTTAGTGTAAAAATCAATGCTTTAAACAGTTTTCTCAGATCTAATACTTGGTGAGTCGAAATCATCAAGATCTCTAACTTGGGAAGCCAAGGCTAAGCCCAAAATACTCGTTTAAGTGTATATCTAGGTTAAAAAGAAGAAGTTTTATGGAAAAATATGAAGGTTTTCGTAAATAGAGAAGTTTTGATGAAGTCGAAGGTAACCTTGTGCAAAATCGTAGTGGAAAACGATGTGGTTTGCATAAAACGAGTGTTTCTTACTTGGAAATCAAAGAAATGCGGGTTTGGGAGTTCTGATGCGAAGTGGCAGCAAGAGGGGAATGTGTGGAGGTGCTGGGTATTTATAGGTGAGGGTGAGGAGTGTGGCAAGTGAGGCAAGTTCGTGCAAAGTTGTCTGGACAACTTAGCACGAACTTGGCCAGTTTCCTAGTTTGGTCAAGTTCGTGCGAAGTTGTTTGGACAACTTAGCACGAACTTGCCCTCTTGGCTAGGAACTGTTTCCAAATTCACTCGTTGGCTATTTGTTCGGTGATTTGTTCGTATTAAATAGTTATGTTAAGCGTTTTGGCAAGGCGTTAAGTGTTGTTTTACCATGATAATGAGCGAGTTGCGTGAGCGTGTGAGCGTTTTAGCGGTAGTAACACATAAACATAAACAAGTATGACACATATATACATAACCCACATAAGTAATTGCGTTTGTGATGCGATTTCACACCCCGACATCCACGTGTCTACCGGTGGGCCCGGTGGGGAGTATCGTGACGTATAGTTGATATCATCATAATCAAATAAGCATAACACAGCGGAAGGCTTGGAATAATTAAACTATTACAACCGATAATGTCTAGTGTTCAAAATAAATATATACAGACATGGTTGTAACTAGATCCACAGGCGGATCGAAATGCGTACAAAATGATAATCAGACTATAAACATGCAAATCCTAAGGTCGCAACTCCTTGGTTATTCGCCCCGCAGCTCCCGGCCTATTCCGTACATGCAACCTGTAACTTAAGCTTTTGAAAATAACGTCAGTTTACACTGGTAATACACTCAATCGACTCATTTTGAAAACCTTTTCAAAAATAGTTTTTTTTGGTGCGCTAGGCACGTTTTTATAAATAACTTGGGACATTACAAAAGACCTTGTATACAGATTTACATGCTGGCTTTTACATATGAGGCCCGGTACAAAAACCGAGACACGATCGACTGACATACCACTCTGAACTTTCACAAAGAAAGCAGTATATCAATGTCCCAGTGTATGCCTACACGCCATGCTATATTGTCTGGCCACTACCAATTTAGTGAGCCAAGGATATCCCAGACACGGTCAAGGCCACCCCCAATGTTTTAGTTTCAGTCAAAACAGATCAAAACCGGGTTATGTAAGATTTCAGTAATTATCTCAACTAGATAAAACATTATCCCATACCCGACCAAGCGGTAGTAGTCTACCGTATCCCAAGCCCGTATAGGGAAAATAAGTTAAGAGTATTTACCTGAATTGAAGTTCGCAAGTAATCCAAATTCAGCCGTATTCCAGAGCAAGTACAGGAGCAATCTACCGGGAGGCGTTTAGTCTGGAGTGATGGTAATTAATAACCAATATTAGAATGCTAACGGGTCCTTAGTTAAGTCCTAGACTTGGACCGGTTAGTCTTACGCTATATTGTGATACGGTACGATACGCTAGATTAAGCGGTGACCGGAATAGAATGTTAATTGCACCCGACAAGTACATAGACTTGTATAATATGGGAAGACAATAACATTCTGGATTTTGTAAGGATTGGACAAAGTTAAACCCGTTTTGGTTTAAATACGTAAACTAGCTACGTATGTTTAACCGAACGCGTATAAGCGAAAACGGGTAACCGTAAGAGTCGTATATAAGTTCCATAATGAGATAGTTTAAAATATGTTATAATATCAGTAACATTTGCAAGGATAGGCCCGAGTTATATTTAAAGCTGATTTATGCCCTACAAGGGCCTTTTGGTCATTTATAGGTTTATAAAAAGATGTTTAAAGTGAATCTGATGTTATGACTTTAAATATTCAGTAAAAACATATATTTTATCATGTTATAACAGTAGGACATCAAATATATGTGTTTGATGATTTTGAAACATACTATGTCCCGCAGGGGCATTTTAGTAATTTCACACATAGCTTTGAAGCTGAATTTGGGATTCTGAGTTCGGGACTGTACTTACTGTTGTTATATTAAAATTAAGTTTATAAATCAATAGGTAACAAGTCTCAACTCATGGTTATGGTTTTAAACCATACTTATGCGCCGAAAGGCGTAAAAGTCGCTAAAATGCCGTTAAATCGATATTTAATATAAATTGAAGTTAGAACCTGTTTTAAATGGCCATAATATGTCATTTAACTTATAACATCAGTAAGTTGAGGTTTTTATTATAAAAAGTTTGATTCTTGCTATTTTTCCGTAAAAAGGGTAGTTTAGTCGTTTAGCGGCGATTAGCGATTCTTAAGCATACACTTATGTCATAAATTGAACAAACATCCCAAATGGTCCTACTTATCATAACATATCAGTAAGTATACCATCCATATGCTCATATGCGCTAAAATCTTATTTTGCGCAAAAAGGACCTATTTGCAAAAGTTTTAAGGATTTTTACGGAACTTATGTAATAACTCGGATTTCTTAGGAATTGAGTCACGAAACTTTAGGAAAATACTATAGACATAATCATGGTCATAAAATGACCAAAACTTAGTATCAAGAATGGCTCAAAAGGGGTCAGAACTGAAAGTCAACAGAAAGTCAACTATTTGAGACTTTCGGTTACAAACCGAGCCTAGACCAAAATTTGACGAGCCGAATCTGTTGACACAAGTTCTAATACTTATTTTAAGGTTATTAATGCTTCAAAACATATGATCAGAAGCTCCTCAAGAAAACACCTTGGTGCATTTGGTGATGAACAAAGTGTGTTGCAACTAGATTTTCACCAACATAAATGACCAAGTGATGATCCCAGTTGAATACTAGGTGTTATAGATCGAGGATGGGTGTCCCCATAGGTGGATAACATTCAAGAACTGCAACAAAACGAGCAGTGGTGGCAGAACATGGCTCTGCCATGTTTTTATTTGCTGGCAGGTCCTTACGGACCGTATGGGGCAAGCCTTGCGGTCCGTAAGGACCTCAGGCGCCCATAGTAACAAGTGGCCTTGCGTACCGTATGGACACTGCCTTGCGGTCCACAAGGGGTCTCCAGAACATGAAAATTTCCATGTTTTACCTTTTGGCCCCTCGACTTGATCCGTAACATAAATGAGGATAATAATAAGCGATTTACCGACTTTAGGTCCCTCCTGGTTTGACATACGTCATATTTAAGATTCCCGGGACACATGTAAGAAAATTATAGGACGTAAAAACACGTAGTGTTACATTCCCACCCCCTTAAAATAAATCTCGACCCGAGATTTCAATCAAACAGATGTGGAACTTCTGTCGCATGACAGACTCCACTTCCCATGTGTATTCGGGACCTCTACAAGCGTTCCCATTTAAGTTTTACAATCGGCACGTGCTTCCTACGAAGTTTCTTAACCTGACGATCCTCGATCGCCACTGGTTGTTCAATAAAGCGCAGGTTCTTATCAATCTGAACCTCGTCATGTGGCATAGCCAACGACTCATCTGCTAAACACTTCTTCAAGTTGGAAATGTGGAATACATTATAGATTCCACTAAACTTTTCGGGCAATTTAAGCTTGTATGCAACAGCTCCAACTCGTTCGATAATCTCGAATGGTCCAACATACCTTGGACTTAGCTTGCCTTTCTTTCCGAAGCGCATAACGCCCTTCCAAGGCGATACTTTTAATAAAACCTTGTCCCCTATCTGGAACTCAAGAGGTTTACGCCTCTGATCTGCATAACTTTTCTGCCTATCCTTGGCAGCCTTAAGACGGTCACGGATCTGCAAAATCTTGTCCGTCGTTTCCAGGACTATCTCCAGTCCTGCCAGTTGGGCTTCCCAACTTCTGCCCAACAAACGGGCGTCCTACACTTTCTCCCATAGAGTGCTTCAAACGGGGCAGCTTGAATACTTGCATGATAGTTGTTGTTGTAGGAGAACTCAACAAGTGGTAAGTGGCTATCCCAACTTCCACCTAGATCAATCACACAAGCGCGGAGCATATCTTCCAAAGTCCGTATAGTGCGCTCACTTTGCCCATCCGTTTGAGGATGATAAGCTGTGCTAAAATTTAACCGAGTGCCCAAAGTCTGTTGAAAGCTCTTCCAAAAGTGCGAAGTATATCTTGTGTCTCTATCCGACACAATGGACACTGGTACTCTGTGTAAAGAAACAATCTCGTCAACATAGAGTTTTGCTAATTTGTCTGAGTTGTAAGTCTCATTAATGGGTAGGAAATGAGCCGACTTAGTCAGCCTGTCTACAATCACCCATATTGCGTCATTCCCTCGCTTTGTCTTTGGTAACTTGGTAATAAAATCCATAGTCACGCATTCCCACTTCCACATGGGAATTTCCAATGGTTGCAGCAGTCCTGACGGCTTCTGATGCTCAGCTTTAACTTGCGAACATGTTAGGCACCTAGCTACGTATTCGGCTATTGATTCTTCAATCCAGACCACCAGTAGTCGGGTCTCAGATCTTTATACATTTTATCACCACCCGGGTGAATTGAATATCTGGAACTATGTGCTTCTTGAAGAATCAGATTTCTAAGTCCACCGAAGACTGGAATCCAAATTCGTCCACAAAACCTTAGAATTCCATCATTTCCCGGGGTAAGTTGTTTTACCAACTTTCCCAGTTCTTCCTTAGGTAGATTCGCTTCTAACAAAGCTTGCTTATGAGCTTCCAAAATCTTATCTTTCAGATCATTCTTAACCTGAATGCTCTTGGCATTGATCCTTATGGGCTTAACCCTTTCCTTGCGGCTCAAGGCATCGGCAGCCACATTTCCCTTGCCTGGATGATAACGGATCTCGCAATCGTAGTCGTTCAGCGTCTCCATCCACCGACGCTGTCGCATATTTAAATCCTTTTGATTGAATAAATGTTGGAGACTTTTGTGGTCGGTGTATATAACACACTTTGTTCCATATAAATAATGTCTCTACAGTTTGAGCGCAAACACCATGGCACCTAGTTCCAAATCATGGGCGGTGTAGTTTCTTTCGTGTATCTTCAATTGCCTTGAAGCGTAGGCAATTACCTTTCCACTTTGCGTGAGTGCACACCCCATGCCGGTGTGTGAAGCATCACAATATACCACAAAATCTTTAATTCCTTCTGGTAGAGTCAACACAGGAGCATTACTTAATTTCTGCTTCAATACATCGAAAGCTTCCTGCTGTTTTGGACCCCAAACAAATTTAACATCTTTACGGGTCAGGGTCGTCAATGGAGTAGCTATCCTTGAAAAGTTTTCTATAAATCTTCTATAATAACGGCCAAACCCAGAAAACTTCGGATTTCGAATGGTGTCTTGGGGGCTTGCCAGTTCATTTCTGCATCGACTTTGGCAGGGTCAACTTGTACCCCACGTTCACTAACCACGTGGCCTAAGAATTGTACTTCACGCAACCAAAATTCACACTTTGAAAACTTTGCATAAAGTTTCTCGTGTCTTAACAACTCCAAAATACACCTCAAATGCTTCTCGTGATCCTCCTGATTACGAGAGTATATAAGTATATCGTCAATAAAGACAATGACAAACTTATCTAAATACGGCTTGCAGACTCTGTTCATCAAATCCATAAATGCTGCAAGTGCATTAGTGAGCCCAAAAGGCATCACTAAGAATTCATAATGACCATATCTTGTTCTAAACGCTGTCTTTGGAACGTCTCCAGTACGAACTTTGAGTTGATGATAACCTGACCTCAAATCAATCTTCGAGAAGTAGCTTGCTCCTTGAATCTGGTCAAATAAATCATCGATCCTGGGCAATGGATAGCGATTCTTAATTGTTAACTTATTCAACTCGCGGTAGTCAATGCACATTCGCATTGAACCATCTTTCTTTTTCACAAACAGTATTGGAGCTCCCCAAGACGAAGAGCTTGGCTAAATGAATCCTTTTTCCAACAATTCCTCAAGTTGTGTCTTCAACTCTTTCATTTCTGTAGGTGTAAGTCTATACGGGGCTCTAGCAACTGGAGCTGCACCAGGTATGATATCAATTCTAAATTCTACTTGCCTATCTGGAGGTAGACCAGGCAAGTCTTTAGGAAACACGTCAGCAAATTCTGAGATAACGGGTAGATCTTCGATCTTTGGCTTAGCTCCATCAATGGTTACTTGTGCCATGTAAATGACACAATTCTTCTTTAGGCATTTCGAAGCTTTAAGTAACACATCCTTTTCGGACAAACCATAACGTACATCACCTTGGATAGGCAGTGACTCACCGGTCGAAGTTTTGATTTCAATGAGCTTCTTGTTACATGATATATGGGCATGGTTACTAGACAACCAGTCCATACCAAGAACTACATCGAAACCTGCCAACTTCATTGGCAATAGCAAAACAGGAATAGAGTGATCCTTAATGGAAATAAAACATCCATCAAGAATCGTAGAAGCGGTTTCTATCGTTCCATCACCAAGTTCTACATCATATGTTATGTCTAGAGTTCTCATGGGCAATTTTAATAAGGCACTAAACTTATGATCTACAAATGATTATCAGCCCCTGAATAGAAAAGAACTCTAGCATAAACATCATTAATAAGGAACGTACCTGTTATCACATTGTCATCTTTCACAGCTTCCTTGGCTTTCATCTGGAAAGCACGAGCATTTCCTTTCTTTGCCCCTTCGTCCTTAGCAGTGTCATCCTTTCTGTACTTAGGACAGTTGGGTTTGATATGTCCTTTCTCGCCACAATTAAAACAAGTGGCTTCCTTTAAATCCTTACATTCCAGGGCCTTGTGCCCATGCCTCTTACAAATCCCACAAGGCTTTGTCTAAAGCTCGTCCCGACACGCACCAAAGTGTCGCTTGTTGCACTTTCTGCATTTAGGCCTATTATCAGACCTTTGATGGTTCTTGTTTGACCCGAACTTCCTGTTCTTGTTGAAGTGAATCTCTCTTCCTTTTCTCACCACTTTCAGATCTAAGAGACCTTTGTCTCTTCAAATCCTGAGTTAAGACCATGGAAAGGTCTACAGCAGACCTAAATGTCACAGGCCTAGATGCCCTGACATCACCCTTAATCTCCGGCTCTAATCCACCAATAAAACGTGAGATACGTTTGATTCTGGAGTAATCAAATACGGTACAAGTATGGGCATAGAGTTGAATTCCGACACATACTTTCCACAATCGAGGTTCTTCATGGCTAACCCAATAAACTCTGTTTCAATCCTTTCCACCTCGTGAGGCGGACAGTAAGCATCCTTCACCAATTCAACAAACTTTTCCCAGCTTAGATTATACAGATGAACCTTCCCAGAAGATTGGATCATCGACTTCCACCACGTGAGGGCATCTCCCTTGAACGATTGTGCTACATACTGCACTACGTCTTTTTCAGCGCACCCGCTGATTTCTACAATGGTTTCAATTTCGCCCAAACATCGGAGCGTTTCCACCGCTCCCTTTTCACCCATGAAATCACGTGGTTTACACAACACGAAATACTTGTAAGAGCACCCTTCCTTAGTAAACTGGGTTTTCTTATGATACTCCTTCCTTTTCTTCTCAATATTTGACGAGTGCTCAGAGTCATCTTTCTTGTGAGAGGGATGTTCAGATTTCTTTTGCGACGAATGCTTAGAATGGTGTGAAGATGTATGCCTGGATGTGTGCTTAGAAGTATGCTTGGTATGTGAAGCACTGGATTCATCGTTCTTCTCGTCACGATCCTTAATTGCCTTTTCTACTTCAGTGGCAATTAATGCCTGCAGTTCACCTCTAGTAGTTACAATTTGTTCGTTGGCATCTTCATCTCCATGGTGGCTATCTACTTCATCTGAATTGGCCATCCTTGTACTTTGACGCTGAAGCAATCACGTAGAATTTTATTAAATACACTTGTTTGATTGATTGATAATGGCACGAACGACCTTAACAAGGGTGTGTTAAAATGTGGCACGAAAGGCCTGTCACAAGGACAAATTTAAAGCCGCACTAAGGGCTTTAATTATAAAATCAAGATCACCAATGGATCAAATAGCTTCGAGGTTCGAACGTAGTTTTACTACCTCGGAACAGAGAGTCGTAGACTGCAACTGTCATTGTCACTAATGGACATAACATAGCCCGCATGCATTACATCACTAATGGATGTATTAATATGGCCGTAGGCACTACACCACTAATGGGTCTTTAATTGAAGCAATCATCGCACTAATGATTTCGATCGAGATCAAAATAGATTATATAGTCTTGGACGTAGTCCTTGGCCTTGACGGCTTGTGTGGTTCCTCAGGTCACACTGCCAGGAGGTTAATACCTTGAATATATTAACCTTTTGGAATAGCAGATCAGGCGGACTAGTGAAGTTTAGAACGTAGTTCACCACTTCTGGATAGAAGGGACTCTTTGTAGGATTTCTCAATTAACTATCAGGGTAGAATAAGATATTAACTACCGTTTTGCCAATATATGTGACCTAGTCACTCGGCAGATGTAAACCATCAAGGAGATTTCTTGGAAATGTTTCGCAGATCACAAATTTCGAATTAATATCGAGACATTGGCTTGAACAACGGATATAATAATAGTACATATAACATTAATCCAAAGAAATTCCATTAATTCAAATTACAATTGCCCAAACGGGTCTCTTACAAGAAAATAAGATAGATTGTCCTCGCAGGGACTATAATAAGAAACATACCCTCGCAGGGGTTTTAAAAATTAAACATTTGTCCATGCAAGGACTAATTTTAAATTAAGCGTAATACAAAAAGATAGTAAAGAACTTAGTCATTTTTCCCCGTCAATTTCTTCATTAGCCTTTTTAATAATTTTTGGTTTTTCTTAGCATCCTTGGCTGATTTCTCTTGTAGCTCTTTTACTCGTTCTATGGCTTCGTTCAGAACGTTTATAGTTGGCGGTGATGGTTGCGGTTGTGGTTGAGGCGGCGCAACCGGTGGTTGATGGCTATGGAAAGAGTATCCACCAGATTTGTAAGAATAAGGGTAATGAGCGTTCATAGCCGCTTCAAGGTAAGGGTCTGGATGAGGTATGTGATGGCTATGGCTATGCTCTGGCCAGGTAGAAGGATCAAAGGGGTTGTACTCTGGAAATTGTTGGTGGGTAGGTATGGGGTTATCAAAACCCGGTGGCAGAGGTGGTTGAAAAGGTTCGCCAAATGGTAGGGGTGGTTGAGGTTCGGGCTCAACAGTAGAAGGTGGTTGCTCGTTAAAAGGCGAGGCATAAGAAGGTCCGCCCATTTGTGGATCTTCTGCGATAGTGGGGTAGGATGAAGGCTGGGGAGATAGTGACCCAACCCTGGGTCCCATTCGCACGGACATACGTGCGTTCCTCTTCCTAGGTGGACGAGGTGGTAGTTGTGGCTGTTCCACCTGTTGGTCTTCAGGTGGAGGGGTATGGTGTAACACATAAACATAAATAAAGTATGACACATATATAACATAAACCCACATAAGTAATTGTGTTTGTGATGCGATTGTCACACCCCGACATCCACGTGTCTACCGGTGGGCCCAGTGGGGAGTATCGTGACGTATAGTTGATATCATCATAATCAAATAAGCATAACACAGCGGAAGGCTTGGAATAATTAAACTATTACAACCGATAATGTCTAGTGTTCAAAATAAATATATACAGACATGGTTGTAACTAGATCCACAGGCAGATCGAAATGCGTACAAAATGATAATCAGACTATAAACATGCAAATCCTAAGGTCGCAATTCCTTGGTTATTCGCCCCACAGCTCCTGGCCTATTCCGTACTTGCAACCTGTAACTTAAGCTTTTGAAAATACGTCAGTTTACACTGGTAAATACACTCAACCGACTCATTTTGAAAACCTTTTCAAAAATAGTTTTTTTTTTGGTGCGCTAGGCACGTTTTTATAAATAACTTGGACAGTACAAAAGACCTTGTATACAGATTTACATGCTGGCTTTTACATATGAGGCCCGGTACAAAAACCGGACACGATCGACTGACACACCACTTAAACTTTCACAAAGAAAGCAGGATATCAATGTCCCAGTGTATGCCTACACACCATGCTATATTGTAGTGGCCACTACCAATTTAGTGAGCCAAGGATATCCCAGACACGGTCAAGGCCACCCCTAATGTTTTAGTTTCAGTCAAAACAGATCAAAACCGGGTTATGTAAGATTTCAGTTCAATTATTCAACTGGATAAAACATTATCCCATACCCGACCAAGCGGTAGTAGTCTACCGTATCCCAAGCCCGTATAGGGAAAATAAGTTAAGAGTATTTACCTGAATTGAAGTTCGCAAGTAATCCAAATTCAGCCGTATTCCAGAGCAAGTACAGAGCAATCTACGGGAGGCGTTTAGTCTGGAGTGATGGTAATTAATAACCAATATTAGAATGCTAACGGGTCCTTAGTTAAGTCCTAGACTTGGACCGGTTAGTCTTACGCTATATTGTGACAGGTACGATACGCTAGATTAAGCGGTGACGGAATAGAATGTTAATTGCACCCGACAAGTACATAGACTTGTATAATATGGGAAGACCAATAACATTTGGATTTTGATAAGGATTGGACAAAGTTAAACCCGTTTTGGTTTAAATACGTAAACTAGCTACGTATGTTTAACCGAACGCGTATAAGCGAAACCGGGTAACCGTAAGAGTCGTATATAAGTTCCATAATGAGATATGTTTAAAATATGTTATAATATCAGTAACATTTGCAAGGATAGGCCCGAGTTATATTTAAAGTTGATTTATGAGGGCCTTTTGGTCATTTTTAGGTTTATAAAAAGATGTTTAAAGTGAATCTGATGTTATGACTTTAAATATTCAGTAAAAACATATATTTTATCTTGTTATAACAGTTGGACATCAAATATATGTGTGTTTGATGATTTTGAAACATACTATGTCCCGCATGGGCATTTTAGTAATTTCACACATAGCTTTGAAGCTGAATTTGGGATTTGAGTTTGGGACTTGTACTTACTGTTGTTATATTAAAAGTAAGTTTATAAATCAATAGGTAACATGTCTCAACTCATGGTTATGGTTTTAAACCATACTTATGCGCCGAAAGGCGTAAAAGTCGCTAAAATGCCGTTAAATCGATATTTAATATAAATTGAAGTTAGAACCTGTTTTAAATGACCAAAATATGTCATTTAACTTATAACATCAGTAATTTGAGGTTTTGATTATAAAAAGTTTGATTCTTGCTATTGTTCCGTAAAAGGGTAGTTTAGTCGTTTAGTGGCGCTTAGCGATTCTTAAGTATACACTTATGTCATAAACTGAACAAACATCTCAAATGGTCCTACTTATCATAACATATCAGTAACGTATACCATCCATATGCTCATATGCGCTAAAATCTCATTTTGCGCAAAAATGACCTATTTTGCAAAGTTTTTAAGGATTTTTACGGAACTTATGTAATAACTCGATTTCTTAGGAATTGAGTCACGAAACTTTAGGACAATACTATAGACCTAATCATGGTCATAAAATGACCAAAACTTAGTATCAAGAATGGCTCAAAACGGGTCAGAACTGAAAGTCAACAGGAAAGTCAACTGTTTGAGACTTTCGGTTACAAACCGAGCCTAGAACAAAATTTGACGAGCCGAATCTGTTGACACAAGTTCTAATACTTATTTTAAGGTTATTAATTCTTCAAAACATAATTTATAACTTCTGGATCATTAGATATGGATTTTTACAAAAATTGCTCAGTTTGACTTTTATTGACTTTTCTTTTAACTCGCCAATCAGCCATGAATCCGTGATAATCTGAAGAT